>CM047006.1:7670072-10070072 GCA_025698465.1 Gossypium longicalyx | reverse complement strand
TGCTAGAGATATTTTGATATTTTATAATTATTTAATTAGATAAATATTATTTTATTAATATTTTAATAAGATATTTTATTATTATTTTATTATTATTTTATTAGTATATAAAGAAAGAAAGATGAGAAATTCTCATCCATATTTCCCATGCACTAACGTGAGAGAAAGAGAGGAAGAAAGAAAGTTTTGCTTTCTTTACAATTTGGTCCTTTTACCAAAAATTCACCATTTTCACCCAAAAATCAAATGAATTTCCATAGCTACCAAGAGAGAAAAATGTTAAGGAGACCATGGGGAGTTAGAATATCAAGTTGGATTCAAGAAATAGAAGCTGGAGGAGAGAGAAAATCAAGTTAAAGATTAGTATCAATAGAACAAGGTAAGTATATCAAGATTTCAATATGTTTTTAAGTTTGTTATTATTGACAAAGCATGGAAATAATGTTATAGTAGAGTTTTCTTACATAAGGTCCTATGTTTATGATATGTTAGTGAAGAGAAAATAAGAGAAAGTGATGAGAAATGGTGTAGAAAAAGAAAATAAGGGTGTTATAACATGGTAATTAATATTTTGTACTAAAACAGTTTTGGACAGCAGCAGTAGTCTAACTTTGAAAAATCAAAAAAAAATTGTAGAAATCTAATTATAGGATGAATAAAATATGAAATTAAAGCTTATTAAGTGTAGTTTCTTATAGAAGAAATTATGTAAGCAATGGAATTGTAAATCATGAGATATGATGAATTTTGTGAGACAAGGTCAGAATGATTTCGGGTTCCCCTATTCTGACTTTGTAAAATCATAAAAATTTGGATAAAAATAATTAGGGATTTAAATTTATATTTTTAGAATCTTGAATGAGTATATTTTCAATATAAACAAACGGGAACATCATTTGAATTCTGTACAAGGAGATAATTAATTTTTAGTGAAGAAGGGTCAGAACTGTTAGACAGCAGAATAGGGGTAATTTTAAAGAATAAAATGTACTTATTGGATAAACTAAAAATTCTGAAAATTTTATGGTAAGAAGATATATGAGTCTAGTTTCAGGGAAAATTAGCGGATCTTAATTTTGAGTTCTATAGCTCCAGATATAAATAATTTAGTGACCATGATGCAGATAGATAGCTTGAATATTCATAAAAGTAAATAATAAAAATTATGGATAATGTTACTTACAAGTGTATTATCTACATTAAGGATGTGGAATGGAGAGGAGGAGAAGGAAAAATATGTATGAATATTCATCTAGCATGGCTAATTTGCATATTCTAGGCTCAAGGACTAAATTGAATAAAAGTAAAATTTTATGGGCAATTTTGTAAAAATGTAAAAAAAGATCAAATTGCATGAAATGGATTATTTTATTATTTAAACTACAAAATTGAATGAAATTATTAATTTAGTTCAAGATCGGGGGAAAACATGTTTTAGGGATTAAATTGAAAAGTGTTGAAAGAATAAATTGAAAAGTGTTGAAATTATAGAAAATTCTGATATTTTATAGAATTCATGGACTGTTATCAATATATATAAGAATAATAGCTGGAAATAAGGATTAAATTGCAAGAATTTTATTTTCCGACCTATGGATGAAATCGTCATTAATTAAGAGTTCGGGGCAAAATGGTAAATTTTGCCTAAAGCATTAATTAAATGCATTAGTATATGAAATGAATGAAAATGATGATCAAATTTATTTATAAAGATCCGAACGACTCAAATATGAGACTCGATCGTGAAAAAGAAAAGATATCGGATTAATGAAATTATAAACACAAACAAGCAATGAGGTAAGTTTGTGTAACTTGAATTGTATTTTAAATACTTGAAATATGTGGTTATGTGATGAAAATATGATTTGAATATTCAATTCATGATATTTGATGAAATATTGATAATACTCGAAATAAATTGAAAATAAATCTCGGTTGAATAAAAAGGAAAAATTCGATGGATCTCTCGAAAAGGAATTGACGGTAAAAGGATCTAGCCGGACGGGTGATCCTATCTCGATATAGCCCTCCCGAAGAATATGTGTAAAATGGATTTAGCCGGACGGTAATCCGAATCGTGGTCCGAATTTAGCTTTGGGTGGTAATTGGATCAAGCTCATTAGAGTAATTGTCGTTGCAGGGGATTTAGCCTGGGTGGTAATCCCGACAATACTCTATGAGTTTATATTGTGATTTAGCCTAGACCGGTAATCCCACTCGTGTAGGGGATGAGGTTCGCGAGTGTGCTCTCTCGATATGAAAGCGTGTAAGACCATGGTTGAAAGATACCATGGCAACTTTGATATGAAACGTGTAAGACCATGGTTGAAAGATACCATGGCAAACTCGATATGAAACGTGAAAGACCATGGTTGAAAGATACCATGGCAACCTGATATGAAATGTGTAAGACCATGGTTGAAAGATACCATGGCAACCTGATATGAAATGTGTAAGACCATGGTTGAAAGATACCATGGCAAGCGTGATATGAAATGAACAAGACCATGGTTGAAAGATATCATGGCAACATGACAGAAAATGAGTAAGACCATAGTTGAAAGATACTATGGCATCATGTCAAAGATGAATAAGACCGTGGATGGGAGATGCTATGACATCCGTTGAACAATTGATATCCGTAATATGTATCGGATGACGAATGGTTATATGAAATGGTTGTGTTTAATGTTTACAAGAACTGGTCATATGGAAATATATATGTACAAAATAGTTGTATGAAATAATTATTAAGATAGATAAACGAAATAAGTATGAGTACGTGGAATATAAATTATGTTAGGTTTGATATAAGCTATTATCGGAATAAATATACATAAAATATATGGAAATGATGGAGTATGAAATATTAATATAATGAAATGAATCATATATGCTTATGAAGAAACGGTAAGAGCATGATATGTTTCATGACATGTACATATATGATTATCTTTGATATGTTGATACAAGAAAATTATGTAAGTTGAGACTATTATTGAACTCAAGTACGATATGTCGAGAAAATAGTTATATCAATGTTGAATTTATATGAGATATGTGCAAGTACACTAACAATATTACTGTTTGATGCTTATACAAGTACTAATCTGTTGATTGAATGGTAATATATTTATTTACATGATGCATTGAATCGGTAAGCATTTAAATTTTTTTTTAAATAATCTGCAAATGGTAGTAATGCTCCGAAACCCTGTTCTGGCAACGGATACGGGTTAGGGGTGTTACAAAATCACTTCACAAAAGCAGAACATGGGATCTTGTAAAACTTCCTAAAGGTAAAAAGGTTGTTCGTTGTAAATGGGTATTTAAAAAGAAAGAATGGACTCCAGGAGTTGAAGAACCCAGATATAAAGCAATGCTTGTTACAAAAGGGTTACAGTCAAACTCTAGGAGTAGACTTCACAAATGTGTTCTCCCCAATTGTGAAGCATAGTTCGATTCGAGCTTTGCTTGGTATTGTGGCCATGCATGATTTGGAGCTTGAGTAGTTAGATGTAAAAACTGCATTTTTACATGGAGAACTTGAGAAAGACATTTACATGCAACAACTAGAGGGTTTTACAGTCTTAGAAAAAGAGGACTATGTTTGCTTGCTGAAAAAGTCCCTTTACGGTTTGAAACAGTCACCAAGACAGTGGTATAAGAGGTTTGATTCCTTTATGACTTCTCATGATTTCAAAAGTAGTTTTGATAGCTGTGTTTACTTTAAGAAAAACAGTGATGGTTCTTTTGTGTATCTACTTCTTTATGTTGATGACATGTTGATAGTAGCAAAAGATAAATGAGAGATAAGAAATGTCAAAGCCCAACTAAGTGAAGAATTTGAGATGAAAGATTTGGGACCAGCAAAGAGGATACTTGGTATGGAGATTCTCAGAGATAGAAAAGCAAGTAAATTGTACCTAAGTCAAAAGGGGTACATTGAGAAAGTTCTTTGCAGGTTCAATATGCAGAGTGTAAGCCTGTCAGTACTCCTTTAGCAGCCCATTTTAGACTTTCATCGGCTTTGTCTTCACAATCAGATGATGAGATTAAGTACATGTCACATGTTCCATACTCTAGTGCAGTGGGATCTCTCATGTATGCTATGGTTTGTTCACGTCCAGATTTATCATATCTGATCAATGCGATTAGCAGATATATGGCGAATCCTGGTAAAGAACACTGGAAAGCAATTCAGTGGATTTTAAGATACTTACGAGGTATTACTGATATTTGCTTACAGTTTGGAAGAACTGAAGATAGAGTCATTGGGTATGTTGATGCTGATTTTGCTGGAGACCTTGATAGAAGAAGATCTCTCACAGGTTATGTCTTTACAATCGAAGGTTGTGCAATCAGTTGGAAAGCCACTTTGCAAACTACAGTCGCTTTGTCTACCACTGAAGCTGAGTACATGGCGATTACTAAGGCTTGTAAAGAAGCTATTTGGTTGAAGGGACTCTTTAGTGAACTCAATGAAGACCTTCAAATCAGCACAATATTTTGTGACAGTCAGAGTGCCATCTTTCTTACAAAAGATCAAATATTTTATGAGAGAACAAAACACATTGATGTTCGGTATCATTTTGTTCGTGATATTATTGCTCGTGGTGATATTGTTGTGAGCAAAATTAGTACTCATGAAAATCCTGCAGATATGATGACTAAGTCACTTCCTATAACCAAGTTTGAGCATTGCTAAACTTGGTTGGTGTTCATTGTTGAAGTTAAACCCTTAAGCGGTTTTATGGAAGAGGTGGAGAACTTGTTCGTTGAGAGTTCGCGATGAAGAACTTGTTCATTGAGAATTCGTGTCAAGGTGGAGATTGTTAGAATTAAATGATCCGAATCCTTATTTAAATAAAATACAGTGGTAAAATAAAATAAAAGAAGAATCCATATAGAATTACACTTCTTTTATTTTATTTTAGAATAAGGTTTTTTAAACCTTATTAAATTCCATCTATTTGATATTGATTAGAATAAGGTGTTTCAGTCTTACTAGAATTGGCTTTACAAGCCTATAAATAGACATAGTCTAATCCTCTTGTAATAATTCGAATTCGACATAGTGAATTTTCTTCTCCTCTGCCCGTGGTTTTTTTCCCGAAAGGGTTTTCACGTAAAATCTGTGTGCTCTTTGTTTTTTTTACTTTACTCTATTTTATTTTATTTTTCACACACTAGGCTTTAGTTTGGCATGTATTTAGGTTTATTAGTAAAAAAATATGAATTATGTGTAAATGATAATGTCTTGTACTATAAGTTAGCTCGATTGTAATGAAACGATAATATGTTTAAGTGTTTAATGTTTAAATATATCATCTCTTACTCAAGTTAGGTGAGGGGTGTTACAAGGAGCGTGTAACCTCCCCAACCTGATCTAAACGTTAAGATCGAATTCGAAAGATTACATTGGCCATCAAAATGACCCAGTAAAACTATCAGGAGTTATAAAACAATCTCTTTAAAACATTTGTTTAGTTTAATAGAAAACTTAGTAGGTTTCAAAAGGGTTACAATTTAGTTTCAAAAATTGGTTGATCTTTTGTTTTACAAAAGTTGAATTCTAGAATTATAAATGTATATATTTTTCTCAAACCTCATTATTTAGTCATGCAACGGAAAAAGTGATATTGAACATAGTTTTAATAAAAATCATATCTCATGCATAATTAATTAAAACTCATATTCCTACATCTTATAATTAAAATAAATGTCATGCATGCTATATAAATCCCAAAACTTAAATCTCATGCCACAGTTCAAAAATAAAACAATACAGTTTCTGAATAATGGAAAATTTCAAATAATATATCTAAAATATTCTTTAAAAAAAACGATTCGAATCGAGACTTTTCGGGTGCTGAGTCTGCGTTCTAACATGGTGGGTTATCTATAAAGATGGAAATTAAAGGGGGAGTGAACTTAAAAGCTTAGTGTGAGTCCAATCACAAATAAACCTGTAACACCCACGTCCGGCGATTCCAAAGTTTTGATGTATAATAGTAAATAGTTTGACTAACGAAGTGTTATCCGTCCAAATGATTATTTTGGCGTATTAGTTAGGGGTGTGCAAATTTCAGGTAAAACCAAATTAATTCGATTAATTGACTGAACTCGGTTAATCGGTCGGTTAACCGAATTAATTCGGTCGGGGTCGGTTAATAATTTTTTAGAAGTTCGGTTAACGGTTAATTCGGTTCGAAATCAGTCGGTTACCCGAATTAACCGAATTTAATAAATAATATTATAATATATAAGTATTCAGTCGATTCAGTTAATTTTTTAGAAATGTAAATTAACAGTCAGTTAAATCAGTTAATTTTTGATATGTTTTAAACTTGTTTTAACAAAAAATAAAAGAACATATAAATTTCGGTTAATTCGGTTAACTGAAAAAATTCGGTTCGGTTAATTTTTTTTGAAAAAATTTCGGTTCGGTTAATTTTTTTTGAAAAAATTTCAGTTCGGTTAATGGTTAAAGATTTAAAAAGGGTCAATTAATTCGGTTAATAGTAGTTCGGGCCGGTTAACTGATTGAACACCCCTAATATTAGCGAGAGCATATAGTAACAACCACGTGAGTAAGTAAAGATTTGATTTCATGATATTGTATATATTAAGGAGAAATTCATGTTTAGTGATAAATGGTAAGTAAGGAATTTTAATTATAATAAATTAATGTTAATATTAATATTAATATTTAAATATGATGATTTTTAACTTGTTTCAATATTAACTATTTTTAAGATTAAATAATATTAATATAACCAATTCTAAATTCATTATATATTTAAAAAAATATTTTGTTTACATTCTTTTTTTTTCTCAATTTTTTTAAGAAATTCATTGATGATGTTGAACAAAAACTAATGTTATAAAAATATTATAAAATTGAACTTCATGATGGCTTGATGGTCAAGAGTGTTTATCATTTCAAGCGTGACTTGAGTTTGAATCGCATTTGTTGTTCATACTTTACACCATAATTATAATTCACAAAAAAATAATAAAATTAATATATACAACTGACCAATGCGTCACACGAAATTAAAATTAATGATCTCACTATAAGATAAAAACTTAAACTTCAAATTTTTTTATTTGATTATAATATATATTTTTAAATTTTAATTATTAAAACTATTTATAATGTTTTACAAAATAATAATATATTTTTATATTATTTAATTATAATATATTTCTTCTTCTTTTATAATTATTTTTAATTTGTAAAACTTCGTTAACCTAATGTTTTCTAAATAGATGAATTCTAAAATGTTAACATTTTAAAATTTTCAAAATTTCAAAATTTTTCATTCCAACATACTCTTAATAATTTTTTTTATAATTTTTATAATTTTTATAATTCTTTGAAAATTCATGTCTAGGATAACTATGAAGAAAATAGTTGTCTAAATTTTAATTTTTCTAAATTTATCCCAGAGGTAGTTTTTAAATAATTATATATATTTTTTAAATATAATCATGTTAACATGAAACACATATGATACTACATGTCATATGTTATTATTTAATTATTTCTTAAATTAAGTTAACGCTTAAAAATAAAAATAAATAAAATTTTAAAAAATAAAATTAATAGAGAAATTAATTTAATATTTTTAATTAAATCAAAACACAATTCAACTCTAACATAATACTCTATTGTAATTTTTACCTTTAAAAAACCAACAACTCAATTGAATTAATCAAATAAATTATTTATTTTACTAATTTATAACAGAATTAATTTATTTTTAGTCGATTTCAGTAACCGATCCTTATCGATTCCACTGCTGATTCTCTCTCTATATATTTTGAATTTTCTTGATAAGTTCCCTTCGAAGCAGAGCCAAATTAACAAATCTTTTCGATTTTACTTCTCCCTCGCCTCTACTTTTTTGGTACGTTAATTCTCTCTCCATTTCTCTCTGCCATTAGTTCCTAAATTTTCCACTAAATCTGCTTATTTTCTGTCGATTAGCTTCTGTTTGATTTCTTGTTGCCTTTAGATCTCAATTATTGATTTTGTTTCACAATGATTTTAAATGCAATCTCTTGCTTTTAGTAGGTTATCGGATTTTTAGGTAATTTCTGGAATTATATTTGATTGTTTATAATTTATACGCTATATAAACTTATTTATCGTGGACTGTTTCTAGGGTTTTGTCTGGAAGTTGGAGTTACGGAGGCAAAATTTGAATTTGATTGTGTGCTGTTTGCTAACATAGGGTTTAATTAAGATGGTGCACATTGGTAGTGGTGATGATTAAGGAAGGGGAAGTTTTCTCCTTTTTTTTTTTTGAAGACACATGTAGTAAATAATTTGTATGTGGAATGTTAATTACCATGATTACTGTGAGTGGAGTTTTCTGGCAATTGTAGGCCAAGCCTGAATTTTGGGTGTTGTGTCTGCTATGAAGCAAAGGGCAACAAGTGCGTTTGTCTATGGTCGGAAAAAAAAAAAGCCTTTACCATAGTTGAAAATTGAAAACTAAAATTTCTGAAACAGCCTAAAAGCGTCATTTTTACTTTTAAGGGTTTGCTAATGAGTGCCCTAAGCACTGTTAATTAATATCCTATTTATTGTAACAAATGCAATAGTCAACACATCTGTTCTTGATCTCTGATGCATTGAGTAGAGATATTACATTGGATGGTAGCTTCAAGGAACATGTTACAAAATCGTTACTCTAATATCTATCAATCTTAAATGAACATTTGTTGCATTTTAATTATTGCTCCTTTCCTTTATAGCAACAATTGTGGAAGCAAAATGTAAACACCTAGGAGTTCCTACTCTTTTCTTTATTGAAGTTGTTTAAGTGAATGCAACGAACTGGTTTTGTTACATGTGATTCATTTAGTTTTTTGTTACCTTTGGTTCCCTTAACCTTTTCTATTTCTCATAAGTGGTTACTTTGGAAAGTGTGATGTGGCATTTACTATTGTGGAGAATATTCCTTGTGGTCATATAAGTTTTGACAGTCATACGTAGCTTTTTGTTTTTATGATTCCTTGTGGTCATATAAGTTTTGACAGTCATACGTAGCTTTTTGTTTTTTTGATTCCTTGTGCTCAATGCTTATCTGGTGATGGCTTGCTGTTCCCAAGAAGATGTCTCAAACTGATTTAACACTCATGAGCTGTTAGATAATCTTTTCTTTTTGGTATTCCTTTGCTGAAAAAAATGCAGCTTACAGTATGCCAGAAGACACAGAGTACCGCTGTTTTATTGGTAACCTTTCATGGTCTACATCTGATAGGGGCCTAAAAGATGCATTTGAAAAGTTTGGAAATCTTCTTGAGGCTAAGGTAATGAGTCATGAAACTCTCTCTCTTCAGGACATCTCTTCTCGTATTATTATTTTTTAATTTATTAAATGCTTGAGTTACTGATTATCATCATCAAATTTGATCCTGGTCAAACACTATTTTTTATTTGTTGTTGCATTTAGACGAGGTAATATTTTTCGTTAATTAATAAGCTTTTTTGAGCATCTTTGTTTGCACCTTCAAGCTTCCACCTTCTGTTCTCTGTTTACCCTCCATACTTGTGTTTTCTGTTTCAGAATGTTGACCCTTCTCCCTTTTGAAAACTATACTTTCTACCTCTGGATGTCAGTTTATTCTCCAATTCAGATTGAAGGCGATTCAAAAGCTGAAAGCTTAAGTACTTACAGATTGCCCTAATATGTTTTATGCAGCAAAACTAGTAATAATAATAGCATTATTTGTATAACGCGTGATAACTGATAAAATGCTATGGAACTTCATTATTTCCTGAATACGTTTTGGTATTAATCTCCCTGGTTTTGGTCTGCGCTTCTAACTATTATTTTGGTATTTTAATCAATCATCAACCTGATTTGACTGAGAAAACTTTCGTTTGATTTAGGTAGCTACTGACAAGTTTTCTGGCCGTTCTCGTGGATTTGGATTTGTCACTTTTGATGAGAAAGCAGCAATGGAAGAAGCTATTGAAGCAATGAATGGAATGGATTTGGACGGGCGGAATATAACTGTTGATAGAGCTAAACCTCAACAAGGGTCAGGGAGAGATTATGATGGTGACCGTAGCCGTGATCGTGGACGTGATCGTGACCACGATCGTAGCCGGGGCTATGATGGCAGTCGTGGATCTAATGGTGGGGAGTGTTTTAAGTGTGGGAAACCTGGACACTTTGCTAGGGAGTGTCCTAGTGATGGGGCTAGGGGGGGTAAGTATGGTGGTAGGGGGGATCGTTATGGTGGTGGTAGTGATGGTGGCCGTTATGGTCCTGATCGAAATGGAGACCGGTTTGGTGGGCGCAGCAGAGATGCAGGTAGTCGAGGGGGGTCTGGTAGTGACAGATATAATCGTGATCGTTCTGGACCGTATGAGCGCCGTGGAGCTGGAGGTCCTCGTTCTGGATAAGATGACTTTTTTGTGGTATGCAGATCTTCTTGTCCTTTTTGCTTGCTAATTTCTTCTTTTCCAATTTTGGATTCTATGTCTAATTATCATTGTGCTGATGGAAGCATACTTTGATTGCAGCTGATGAACCAGGGTTGCTGCTTTTATGGCAAAGCATGAAGTTTTATTTTATTTTATTTTATTATCTTTTTTACAGGATGTTCTCTCTTCGTTGTTTTGTGGGGTGAAACAATATAGTAGTTCAGTCCTTTCACCTTTGAAGTGTGAACTTGGCACAAATCTTCAACTATTTATGTGTTCCTAAATGCTGTGTTCGATGGAGTCTTGTGCTTTCTTGACATGCTCTTCACATATGGTCTTATGCTCTCTGAATGCTCCATTTTTTGTGATTCATGCATTATCAACAGCAATTGCCCTTCCTTCTGTCCGAGTTCTGTTGGCTTTTTTTGAATGCCCAACATGGAAGATGGTTTGGTCTTTGGTTGGTAACCTTGGTTATATGGAAGAATCCATCATTTGGGTTTTGCTTCTTCTCACTTTGAGGAGTAGAATCTTGCTCTAGAAGTAAATGCCCATTTTGGCTGGCCCTGTTTTCAGTATCTTACTAAATAAACAGGAGTCAAGCGGGTAATTTATTTCTTACATTTTGCTTTGATCCGCGCTAGTTTTCTATTCTTTTAAGAAAAAAAAAAATTTAAATAGTATGTGCGGTATTAATGTTATTGACGTTTTGGCAGGATGGTTGGACGTTTGTACTTTGTGCCCTTTATGGATACTTGATTGGGTTTCTTTGTTGCTAATTGGACATGGTTTTATAAACTTAAAACATTGCGAGTTTTTTTTGGCGCAACAAGGGATCTGCATACTAATTGAATATATAAGCACACCCCATGTTCTTCATGGTGCACTGATGGAAGAGTTCCATTTCCTCTAAACCAATGGTAGGTTGTTTGGAAGCTCTTTGATGAGTTCATCAACCGCGGTTCTTCCTTCCCATGAGCCTATAAACTGTTGCTCTGGGTGCAGATCGCCGTTCTCCGTGCCTTCTTGTTAACTGAGCTCTAGTTTTTGAACCTTTTGGCTAAAAGCTCAGGAAGTGGTCAAGATATAGTTGGATTCTGCTTAAGTTGGTGATTTCCAAAGTCCTTTTTTGGTTCTTAGGGTCAGCTTTCTTCAGAGTTCAGACTTTTTGGGTTGTGGTTTGTTGGTGTCTTCAAGTCTTAGCTGCTCCGGTTCCTTTCTGTCATTTTAATTATTGTAGTGTGGTATGTGGCATGATTGGGATGTTTTCTTGGTTGCCTGACATGCATGAATTGTTTGCTAGGTTTCTCCTTTTCTATTTACTATTGTTTGAATTATATTACGATGCCTGTGTTTCTCATAGGACATGTTAGGTTGGCAGTACGAATAATGATAAATTAACATGAGTCACTGAATTAAAGTGTAAATGGATATTAAATTTGATATCCCATCAAAGGGATGCATGTAATTATGTTCAAATTAAGATGTTAGCTTTTTTGTAGGATCCAAGTGGTTGATCTATCAGGTTGCCCTGCTGTTATAGGCTCATGCATGGTAGCATGAATGGCTCTTGTACCTATAAGCTTCATTCACCTATGTTTTTATTTTTGGTCATGTAGGTAAGATTTCCATTCATATGAAACGGGAGGGTCGTTTAGGTCAATATGTTTTATGCATTGTTTCGCAGTCTAGTACTAGTTACGTTGTGGCTTTTAGGCACTAGGTTGTGTTTTTTCAATTGTATAAACTCGCTGTGGCATGATAAATGGTTAAAGTAGTAAGACCTCTGTATCTATTACATTATTTTCATGTTGATCTGAGATTACTCAAGTATAGAATAGGGATTTTTACATCTGTAGTGAGAGCCTTACTGCTCAACTTTCTTTAAATTATTATCCCCAAGAATTAATGTATCAATCCCGAGAGTCGATATGGGAGAAAACAAAAAAAGAACCTTTGAGCGTGAGGCTATTACGCCCATCAAATTATCAGGTCTTGGGCCCTAAAAGAGACGAAACAGAAGATATAACATGATTAAAAGAAATAATACTGATATAGTGTGATTAGCTTTTGTGTTTCAAATTTGTGACATTCTTTTTATGTGGGTTCCATCACTCTCTTTTAATTAGCTTCAACTTTAATTTTTAAAAGAATTTATTAAAAATCTAAAATTTTAAATATGTTTTAAAAATTTAGAAAAATATAAAATTATATTTAAAATCTTAAAATTTATTTAAAATTAAAAATAGCTAATATTTTAAGAAATTAAAAAAATTATATATAAAATTTTAAAAATAGTCACATGTTTTCTAATTCAACAAATATCTAGTTTAATTTTTTATTTTTAAATTAAAAATTCAAAAATACAAAAATTCATTAGCATTCATCAATGTTAAGTGGCAATAAGCCAACCAGTACTGCTCAACTTCCGTCAGTTTTGCCTTTTCAATTTTATATGTATATTTAAAATTTGAAGTAAATTTACAGAATTTATATATACATAATTTTTTATTTTTCTAAAATTTTAATTAAATTTGTTAGAAGGTTAAAATGTGCCACAAATCTCTGAATTTTTTCGAGAAATAGGAATTTAGTCTTTGTACTTTAATTTCATGAAATTTAGTTCTTTTACTTTTTTATATTTTAAAATTTAGGTCTAACTGTTAATACTATTATTATTATTTTCTTAAATTCAAGTTAATTACAAAGTCAAATTTTAATTACATGGCTAGCAAGTGAGTCTTTTTTTTTAAATTTCAAAAATATCATAGCAACAAATTTAATTAAATTTTTTTTGAACAGAATTAAGAATTAAACTTAAATTTTGAAATCTGAAAAATAAAAAGATTAAATTCCATGAAATAAAAATATAAAGATTAAATTAAAACATATTTCAACCTTTTTAAAATAATTAACCTTTTAAGAAAGTGACATATGTCGCAGTTTCATTGGCTCAATTTAAAAGAAGTTAAAAATTAGTTTTGGGTACGGAATTGAGTGATAGAACCCATAGATACTTAAATTGGAAAACAAAGAACCACATTCAACTTTGAAACTAAACTTAGGTAATTTTAGTACATTATTTCATTCTTAAACTGTTCATAAACCATTAAATCAAATAATATTATGTAGTTAAAATATGTTGAAATCCATGACTTTCAAGTTGCTGTAATAGGAACAGTACCGTTGATGACTAAGATGAGCAAGGGGAAGAGGTGTGGCGGAGGTCGCCCAGTAAGGAGAGAGAGAGAGAGCGCTTTTTGTATGTTCTTTGAATGAATTCTGAGTTTTTTATATTGAGGGCCTGAGAGGTGACATGGCGGCCTCCCATTAAATCTTCTCAATGTCTTTTAATGAGGGTGGGTGTGAGAGATATGTAATAGATGTTTTGTCAATATAATGGTCTTTCTACAGTAATCAGTATCATTGGCAGAGGTGCATCGTCGAACTTGACTAAGGTTAACGAAGGTGACTGGTTGACAAAGGTTTCTTGTAAAAGAGTTTTGTATAACAAGTACTAATTAAGCTAATGCTCTATTCGCATATACAATAGATAATTAAATCTATATCAAAACTTATATAACACATTGTAACAAAAAATATGTAAACACCGTACTTACACAAAACTACCCTATTTATCATTTTAAGGAGGTGCTTAAAGTTATATTCATTTCAAATATACAAATCCAATAAAGGCTATATTACTCAAGAGTCATAATTATGATAAATGGGTAAGTGAAGGAGATTATGAATAAGAAAACTGTAACCCCGCTTTGGTTGAGAGGAAGATATATATAATTATGAGTATAGAAGTTGCTTTAGACAGCGCAAGTTTGCATGCATGGCTGCTACGTGGATTACCTAAGGTTTAGGGGCCTACTCCAGCAACATCAAGATCCCAAGCAAGCGTGGGATCATTTGTTTATATCCAAACCCCCAAAACCCACTCCTTTAATCATGATATTGCACTTGGGAATTGGATTATTTAGTAATCCCCCACTGTTATTAGTTTTTAGATATCGTGAAGAGATTTAGTTCAATGATTTACAGTCGTATGTTAATAAATTTTATTTTATAAAAAGTGAGATTCATATATTCCATTTTATCAGTCACTATAATAGATACGAAGTAAATGAATTATACATACGCTGACAAGTGATAACCTGTTTTCTTTTCTTTCTTTTTTTTTTGGTTTCCACTCAACTTTTGTAACTGTAGATTGGAACTATATATGGGACTGCATTTAACGTACGCATGAAAATTAGATTATGAGTTCACTTCATTATTATCCATATATATCTATGGAATAGAAACGGAGATCAAATAATTTGTTATTGATTAGCAGTTACGTTCCATAACATATTATTTTTCTCTTAATTATGATCATTAACTACTGCTCCATATGATCATCATCATTGATCTGGGTTTATGTGACATATGCACCGCAAAATCTACGATTTTTAAAGATTGAAACTGAATTCCTTTTATCTTTCTTTCTCAATACTACAGATAGATTCTAGAATCAAATGATAAACCTATTGAATCTCAGAGACATACACAGGACAAGTAATAAATAAGCAAGGCCATGATGATGATGATTCATGCATGGCGAGTTTTATCCATTGACGGCGCACCATATTCCAATGCAATTAATTAATTACTTTACCCCTCTCTCTCTCTCTCTATATATATATACCACCATTATCGCCTCTTCGCATTTCCAAACCCTAAACTTCATCCTTACTATTCAGAATCACATCCTCAATTGCATTACTATTCTTTCTCCAAATCAAGAAATGGCAAATCAGTGCTCGCTTAATGGTTGTTGGCTCAAGTCTTCTGAAATGATCACCAAAGAAGAAGAGGAACACTACTCATCTCCTTTCCCACCCCGTCTTCCTCTTGATTCAAGGTGGCATTCATTTATGATTGTGTGGCACTAGTTATAAATCTTCTGCATTTTTTTTTCTTTACTTACGAATATTCTGCTTAAAATGATTTTTTCTTCGGTGCAAGTAGTACTGTGTATTGTAATCCAATGGATTGGCAGTTTCCCATCGAACAAGGCTTTTACGATGAAGTTCCTTTGATGAGCACCTTCTCTACTGATCCTTTATATGCTTCGTTGGACATTGAACAAACTTCAACTCCAACTCAAGGTCATCTTCTTATTATTTGCTTTCATTATTATTAAAGCATCTTCAATCACCCATCTTAAATTAATAGTATATATTATCATTGCAGATGGTTATGATGAAAATGGGAATGGGTTTTGGGATGAACTGGGTTTGTTGTTTGAACCCTGCAACAAACAACCAATGCTTAAAGATGAAGATATAAATGGAGAAGAAGTGATGAAGAAAGATAGGGTTTCAAGTAAAAGGTGCAAGGAAGATCAACGCAATATTAGGGCTAAATTGCTGTCAAGGAAAGTCATCTCACAGTACTTTTATATGCCCATAATTCAAGCAGCAAAAGAGCTTAACGTGGGGCTGACACTGTTGAAAAAAAGGTGTAGGGAACTCGGAATCAGGAGGTGGCCTCACCGCAAGCTTACGAGCCTCCGAACCCTTATCAACAACGTTCAGGTACTTACCGTTTTCACTAATTAATTATCGAGGCTGAAACTCGACGTTGGTTGCAGTTTATTTATAATTGATGGGACGGTATAAAAAAGCTTATAATTTGTAACATAAATATATTAATGACTAAGAATATGAAAATTGTTTTATATGATTGGTGTTGGTATTATGAAAAATGGCAGGAGTTGGAGGAAGGAGAAGAAAGGGAAAGCAAAGTGAGGGAAGCAATAGAGGTATTGGAAAGGGAGAGGAAAATGTTGGAAGAGATGCCGGACATGGATTTGGAAGACAAGACCAAAAGACTTAGGCAAGCCTGTTTCAAGGCTAATTACAAGAAGAGAAAGCTCGTGCCGCCATCGATTATGAATCAGTCACCATCTTCTACCGGTGCTGTTGGTAGCCGAGCAAGTGATTTGGATTTAATTACTAGAGCTAATTGTCGCAGGGGTTTGTCAGACTCTTTTTCATCAACCATCACCATGATCTAAGTCTAAACAACTTATTTCAATCGCTAACAAATATATATAAATATATATATTGCTTGTTTTGAAATGCCTGCTTATTCTTAAAAACCGATGATAACTACACAAATATATAAAGAATGAGGAAATTCAATATATAAAGATTGTAGAATGGTTATATCTTTTACAAAAAAACTGCATAGCAGCAGCCACGTTATTCCAGAACTGTCGAAAACAATTCAAACCCTGAAGAGTTACATTATTGTCATCTAAAAAACAAAAAATACCCTTTAAATTTGGTAATTTATATGCAATTTTCTTCTCAATGCTGGCTTAGGAGTTCTTGAAGCCTTGTTTTCATAATCAGATAACCCCTGAAGATAAAGACCAAATCAAAGAAATCCTTCCAAGTTAGATGGTAGATGCAAAGAATGGAAGAGCAGTCAGAACGGAGCATCTACTGAGCGATGAATGTATTAGCTCTCACAACATCTAATGTGGTAAACACCATTTAAACAGACAAAATGCTTAAGCAACTCGAAGAGACATTACATAAAGACTTTAAATCAATCACGGAAAACATTTGCAGGGCTTCTATTTGTGTATTATGATGTTTAAAATTGGAAATCTTATTTACATTGTTACTATAAATAAAGATTGAAAGTGAGAATTCATTATTTTCATCACAGGAATATGAGGGTGATAATGTATTCAGTATTTGGTAGCAACTAGTTGCATCACTAAATTATAAGATATCTCCACTACTATCGTTACCAATACCTAAATAACTTTAAACATATAGTTTAAATAATTTCATCACCAATAATAAAATAATATTTTTAAAAAAGAATTGTCACATTGTTACTATCATACTATATTGCAACTAAATATAAATAAATATATAGTAGCGGTAATGAAAATAATACATAAGTACTTCACCTTATTATCAAAATAGTGATTATAAAAAATTAATGACATAATATATCATTTCATAATATGCTAAAATAATGTCATGAAAGTATTATTAGTGATAATATAATGGCTGGCTAAGTTAATAATCAATTAATATTCTAAGACAACCATTCGTCACCTCATAATCAATTATAAATAACTTCATCATGAATTATTAATAAAAGAAGTAAAGTCATCATCGGTTGTAGGAGTCGTTACCATAACATTCAATTTATTGTAACCAAGTTAACAATATAATATGAAATTTTAATTTAGTCACAATTTGACGTATTATCAACAGAATAATAATATAAATAAAAGTTGTGTGGCAAAATTTTTATCATCGTACGTGAATTTATCAATAATTATAGCAGGATGATGACCAATAATAAAATGTAATTATTAGCGGTAGGAGCAAAATTATCAAATTATTAATGATATAATTATCGTAATAATAGAAGTAAACAATAATAAATAAATAAATAAACAAAGACTATATCCCAGCTAATATTACCATATAACTTAACACATCTCTGCAGAAGATCAGAGAAAGAAACTGGTGCTGTAACAAGAGCTTTTAACAAATTAACCACATTAAGGCAATCACTCTCTATAACTAGATTACTAACATTTGCCCGCCTCCTTCGCAGCCTGCAGCTCAGAAATCAAGGGGTCAGACGTGCCAATGGCAATGGATAAAACAAGAAGAGAAGTACGGTCATGGTCACGCTGAATTCCACTAGTAAGTTCACTCATCCAAACTGAAAAAAATATTAACAGCCTACCTTTCGTATTCTGGTAAAATAATTATTAATATTATTATTTGTGTTTTTTTTTTATAATAATATATTAATATTTATGTATATGTTTATTTCTAGTTGTTTAAATTTGTTTGCTTATTGTTTTTTAATAGATTTTTAATTATTCACATTCGTTTAATTTAAACTACCTTTTTATGTCACATGTGTTTAATATTTGATTAATTTTTTTCAAATATTGTATTTTTAATTGCAGTAATTAACTTAAAATAATATTTTTTATTTGAATTATTAAATATAATTAAAATATATTAACTTGTCAATTCAAATATTATATAGGAAATTTTAACATATTCAACATACAATATACATATATATATATATAGTTTTAATTTATGTAATTAATGCAAAGTAACATTACTCAAAATAATAACTAATTAGTACTATTAACTCTGATATTAATCAAATAAAAATTAAGATGTTTAGAATTTTATTTAAGTCAAATTTTACCAATAATATTATGAACTCTGACTTAGGTGGGGTTTTACCTTAAATTAGCTTTTAAAAGGAAAACATTTTAAGCTCCAACCTAATTTCAGGTCTGAACCCGAAATTAAGCTCCGCTTAATTATACTTTTGGTCGTGAAAATGTCCGGTAAAGGAATAAGTGGAGTTTGCGAAGAAATAGGGATGATGGAAACACACTGGCAGGTTGCTCCAAAGTTTAATTGCAGTTGCAATTGGAAGAAATTATTGAAGTTGAGGGATATCGCTTCTCAAGTTTTTAATAATACGAGAGTAACTAGAAAGGTATCTGTATCCAAAATATGGAAAGAAATCAGACTAGGGAAGGAGAGGTTGTTTGGAACAAACTCCTTTGGTTTCCTTTACATATTCCAAAGTTGTCTTTTGTTGCTTGGATGGCTATCCTTGACTGACTTCCTACAAAAGACAGACTCATTTCATGGGGGGATGTTGCAATCTTTGTCATGATGGGATGGAAACTCGAAATCATCTACTTTTTGAATGTGAGTTCTGTAGACAGATTTGGTAAGATGTACTAAAACTATGTCTTATTCATACAAGGGCTATGTCTTGGATTCAAGAACTTCATTGGGTTGTTACAAGGTTAAAAGGAAAGCCATTGCTTACATTGGTTTTGAAGATTGCATTTATCTACTTGATTTGGAAGGACAGTTTGCAGAGAAACAACATTAAAGAATTTGTACAGTTAGGACTTTTAGGGAAGTGTATATATAGAAGTGATAGAGAGAATCGCCAATTGGGGAATACAAAATACAAATAGAGCTGTAGTCTTGATGTTGCTGTATTTGCAGCCAATGTTTCTTTTGTAGCAGTTTTTCTGCTTCTTTTGGAAAATAAATCCAAAATAGAGACTATTAGGTATAGATTCAAGATATCGGTGAGTAGGATATAACATAATTTATATTATATATTCTTTTTTGCAATGAGAAGGAAAGATCCCATACGTGGGAAACTAAATAGCAAACTGGAATGGGCCGGAAAGCTCCATTTATTTATTCCTATTAGTTGGGCTATTTTTCAAAACGATTAACCCATGACCGTTGAAACAAGTAGTGTGGGTTTATGTATAGGATCTGGACCCAGCATCTAAACTGCTGGCTTGCTTTGACATGTAGAGAAATGGTTCTTTTTATTTTATGAATGCATGTATGGCGGCAACCTACCATTTGTATGGTAATTAGAAAGATATGAACTTTTATCGGATAAAGTGGCATCAATTTTGGACAAAAAAATGAAAAGAAAACCAACAATCCAACACTAGTATGAAAATTGGCACTCTTTACTTACAATGTAGAAACAAAAAGCACAGCAGAACATGAACAGAATCGGACACCAATATTGCAATGATTAAGCCATTGTCTCTCTCTAGGCTTCTTATACATATATATTTACAAGGACACATATTAGCAATAACAATCATAATTTTAAGCTAGCAAGCTATTATTTATTCTCGTCACTTGTAGCCGCTTAATTCTTGATGGCCGCAAACAGCAGTAATTTGATCAACCACTCACCATTCTACGGTCCTGCACAACACATAGAAGCATATGTTGGCTCCCATTTAAGGTTAAAGCAATTAATGAACAAGAACAATTCACAGGCAGAGTAAGTTTGAAAAATGTTTGTTTACCTAAAATAACATGAATCGAAATATGAGATAGCCAATAGCCAATCAGATGGAACCAATTTCCAGGTCCGTAACATGACTGATCTTTGGCCGTTCTCCACCCTCTTCTTGGCATTGTTCTATTAGCAGGGGACATCCACGAATCTCCAAATGTTTCAGAGAGGAAGGTAGTCCATCCTCGGGAAAGGACTGAATTAAGGGACAATCCTCTAAATACATGTCCGTGAGTGAGTGAAGGCTCTTTAAGGTCTGTTTGGAACCTAGAGAGCTTAGACTGGAACATGAGCCAATCATTAGACCTTCAAGTGCTGTCGGTAACCCTTCATCAGGAAGTGCTTCAAGCTTTGGACACCCTCGAATAGAGAGAAGTTGGAGAGATGACAAGCTTTTCAACGACCCTTCTTCAGACAATAAAGACAGGTCTTCGCATTCACTGATATACAGACTCTTAAGCCCCGGAAGATGTGGCAATTTGGGGAAGGAGGTAAGGTTTGAGATTTTCGAGATGACCAGGGAGTAGAGAGAGTTGGTGCTCGGTATTTCCCTTAGGAGTGCATCACTAGAACACATTTCAAGAGCTAAATGTTGAAGACGTTGCGAGACCAGAAGGGCAGTTACTTGTACACATCCTCTTATTTCCAGCTTCTGTGGAAAAAATATCCGAGGAAGTGCTTGTATGTTGGGGCAGTTTTGCAGTTTCAGTTCCAAAACACCAATAAGAGAAGGCCTAGGTTGGCCTACCGGGTTGCGTTGCTCATCTACGGCAGTGAGCATACCTTCATGCCAATCCTCCAGAACAAGATTGTCAATAAGTATTAAAAACATTAGATAAGGAGCCATTGGAAGAGCCTTGAGTGAATCACACTTCTTTATCTTCAGAACTGTTAAATTTAGCATCAAGTTTGGTACCTTCCTTAGCTTGGGGCAGGTACTGATTTGTAGTCTATTCAATGTAGGACATTGATCCTCTGGCCATTCTTCCAGTTCCAGCATCCCTTTGATGCAGAGCTCTCTAAGGCGAGGTAATTGACCAACAGATATTGTAGTACATTTAATGCAATGACTTAAGGTAAGTGTTCTCAAATTTTGAAGCAAACCACTTGTCATCCAGGAAGGAAAATTAGAGCCCTTGAAGTGATGAAGGGTAAGGCCTTTGAGATTTGAATGAGGCTGGAGGTGATTGAGGTCCCTCTCTGCTCTGACTTCATCTTCTTGGTTGAAGTCTTTGTTTGTCCATTCTAACAGCAGCATCTGAAGGCTCTCCTTCTGGTTTAGCTTTGCCTCAGCTGCATTCACTGCATTCTCCAGGTTGGAGATATGCAGCTTTCCTGTAAGATCCGCCATGTCCTTCAGTTCTCCAATGCCACGTCCCGGTGTACAGCTGAGTACTCGAAATGCATGCAAATTCTGTAGCCTGGTTAAGTTTCCCATCCTTGGTGGCAGCTCCCTACACTTGAACCAAAACATGTCATCTAGCTCAAGATAAATCAGGTTAACCATTTTTCCAAGGTCCTTGGGCAATTCAAAAAGCCAAAGGCACCCTAGAAGCTTAAGTGTCTGCAAATTCCAGAGCTTACATACTGAGTTGGGAAGCTTTTTGATCTCTGTCCTAGAGAGATCCAAGTAGTGTAATAGCGTCAACTCTCCAACAGAGTCTGGTAATTCCGTGAGCGAGCTTGAACTTAGATCCAAGGCACGAATGTATTTTAGAGAACGAAACATCTGGTCCAGAGTTTGCCCTCCTAAGCTTTTCAAGTACTCGCTAGGCAGCAGGAATGTGCGCAGCTTATTACACATCTTAAAAACCTGCTTGCAGGTAGGACTCTCTAAATCCTGATAGAGCAATGAGATATGACGACATTGTTGAGAGAAAACACACGAGTTGTGGTCCATCACTTGGCAGCACTGGGGACTTGAAACTGATACTGCCAACTCATGGATAAGATCGTGCATTCTATATCTCTCTTTGTTATCAATGTCTAGAGTTTGGAAGAAGGACCTGGTTAACAACTCATTAAAGTATTCACGTCCAGTCTCCTCTGCACTTTTTTGCCCTCTAGGTTGAATAAATGCTTGAGCCATCCAAAGCTTGACCAGCTCCTTCCCATCAAAAACATAGGCCTTTGGAAATATAGAGCAATACGAATAACATTGTTTTAAATAGGAAGGCAGGTGGTCATAACTCAATTTCAAGGCAGGCAAAATTTTAGGCTTATTGAGGCTTTTCTCTTCTTCTAGCTCCCATATGCTGTCTCTCAAGATTCCTTTCCATTTGTCTACATCAACATTACCACGCAGGAGACCCCCCATTGCCTTCACTGCCAAAGGCAAGCCGTTGCACTTGCCTACAATTTCCCTACCGATGCTTTCCAATTCGCTCGACATGTTCTTATTGTTTTTGAAAGCAATTTTTTTGAACAAGGACCAACATTCCTGCTGGGGCAGATCTTGTAAGGTATAGGGAGTTTGGGTCGCCATAATGTCAGACACTTTGGTGGATCGAGAAGTGACTAAAACTCTAGTGCCCTTACCTCCTAGCTTCAAAATGTTTCCAAGTGGCTCCCAATCTTGGTAATTTTCAACCCAAACATCATCTAAAACCAGCAGAAAGTCTTTCCCAGCTAAGATGTCTTTAAAGCGTGTCAGTAGGCTGTCCATGGATAAGTTATTAGAGACCTCCATTTGAGTGTGAAATTCTATGATTCCCCTGAGTATCCGTTGGAGATTGAAATCAATAGTGACACAGACCCACATCCTATACTCAAAGTGCTTCTTAACTCGTTCATCATTGAAGATGAGTTGAGCAAGAGTTGTTTTGCCTAGGCCTCCCATCCCAGTGATGGGAATGACAGAAACATCACCTTCCCTACTATGACTTTCATTTGATAGCATCTGATCTATTAGTTTATCTTTATCAGAATCCCTACCTAACACATCGGTTGTGTCTACGAAGGAATTGGTGAGTCGAAAGTGGTTTTGACTTTGGGAATCAGACCTTGCAGCATCACTACTTACACTGAGACCAAAATTGCTATTCTCTTTAGTAATCAAGTCAAATTTTGTTAAAATTTGTTTGATTTCAGGTGCCATACGGATCCGAAATGGGATTCTGCGTACCTTGGAGAGGTGAGCTTCCGTTGCAAAAGTGTCTAATATGTCCTCTACATCAAAAGCAATATCTTTGAGCTTTGAGAGCCACACCTTCAAAGATCGACCACAGGCTGCATCCATCTGCTTCTTCTCTGCATCCTCAAGCACAGCTGCAATGGTGATTAGATTGCTTGAAAGCTTTTCCAGCTCCTTCTTAGCACCCCTTATTGCAGCAAATTCTTCGTTGATCAAGGTTGCAACAGTTTCAGTGAGCTTGGACACGATCGGGCTAACAAAAATAGAAGCTATCTCAGCCATAACTAGTTGAAATTAAGTCTTACTGATCACAACTCCTGCAAGAATGAACAAAAAAGTTATTTTCATTTCGTTCATATTAGTTATTTGCTGTGCTGCATGGAAGAATTACACAGAAACTCACCAGCAAGAGAAACTCTGTTGGAATTAAATGACACGACAAGAAGATTACACAACAACAAAAACCCTAAAATTGACTACTCATTTGGAACTTGAAACAGGATGAATTAATTTATTTGATTTCCTTTGTTTCCTGATTCTGTCTATATATAGATCAAGTTCAGACAGTAGTGATACCTCCGAAGCTTCTTCTTAGTTTCTTCGACACGGATTGAACTGGTTTTCCATATACAGGACAAAAAAGGACTTGGAACTGGCCTTCCACTATACGCGTTCCTCTGTCTAGAAGAAGGAAAAAAAGAAGAAATAGTCTTGAGTGAAAACGTTAAGAGAGAAATAGTCAAAGTGAAAAACTTATTATTTCTGACTCAAAATTTATTGTTTTGACGCGCTTCCATGGAAAAGAAACTTACAGCAAATTTCATCTGATGTTCTTGGAAATTGCAAGTATGCTTCCTCTCTCATTCTTTTCATTTCCTGTACATTGTTCTTCAGGTTTCACTATAAAAAGATAAAAAGAATGGATTGAAGTCAATACAGGAAATTAAAGCTTATACGAGTGTGTAAACTCTTTGGTTTTGTGTGGGTACATAACATAATCAACGAACATGTTTAGGAACAAGAAGAAGAACAAGAACGAGGAGACCTTCCTGGATCACAAGACAAAGGTATGTTTCAAATCTTTAACTTACCAATCTAACAAAAAATTCACAAAAAAAAATATTTTGATATCATGCAGAAAACCTGGGAAGATGCAAATACTGGTAAAAAATGCTTCATGTTGTACGCAAGGTCACTCTACGTGACATGGGGTGGCCGTGAGTACTGGATCTGGAACAGTTTTAAAGACACAAGGTTGGATTTTTTTTTCTCTCTCCTTTTCATGGATTTTTTTTTTTGGTTTCAGTGATCCATTGATTCATGATTTGCAGTGGTGAAAACATCGAAGTAGCGAAATTAAGCCATGTATGTTGGCTGGATGTGAGAGGGAAGTTGAAAATATCAGAGCTTTCCCCTGCAACTTTATACGAAGTTGTGTATGAAGTAAAGTTGACAAAAGGGGCATCTGGTTGGGAACTCCCAGTGAAGCTCAGACTATCGCTCCCTAATGGAAGAGTCCAAGAAAGGCAAGTTAGCCTCTTGCAGAAGCCTAGAGGGCAATGGATGGAGCTCAATGTCGGCAGTTTTCATACACCAGATAATGAAGAT
Organism: Gossypium longicalyx; assembly: GCA_025698465.1. Taxonomy (NCBI): domain Eukaryota; kingdom Viridiplantae; phylum Streptophyta; class Magnoliopsida; order Malvales; family Malvaceae; genus Gossypium; species Gossypium longicalyx. The sequence continues at coordinate 10,044,963 of CM047006.1, read as the reverse complement.
GATGAAACTGGAGAAGTTTGCTTTGACTTCTATCAACATGGGGGCCATTGGAAATGCGGACTTGTTGTGAGGGGTGCCATTTTAAGGCCTAGAAAACCTGAATCATCAAATTAATTGCTTCAAATGGAACAAACATCTACTCACCCCTAACTGTGACCCTACTTTCTATGCAAAAACAAACATCTTTTAGAATGTTATTCACTTTTTTTTTTGTCAAATATTAATTGTAACCCCAATATTTTTTTTATCGTGAAAATAAAATTTATTAAACAAGTCTATATGTATATATCTTAAGTCTCTTTCATTATAAACAAACTGCGAACAAGAGTTTATATAGATTTATATCATATATCGTTTAAGAAAATAAGTAAAATGATATTTGGGATATATATAAAGACTTAGTTTTATAAATTTTATTTCACAAAAAAATTAAAAGTGTTTTTCTACAAATGCGTTGAAACTTTTTTCAAGTGGAAATATTTTTTTACAAATCAATTGAAAGTATTTTCGTAAAATCGATCTACTCCCATAAATTTTTTAAAAATGACCTAATCTGAAAATTTTTTAAAAAATAATATTTTAAAAATATCAGTCCAAAAATTATTCTTTACATAAAATTTAAAATTTCAAAATGTGGGTTATCCTTAGGTCCAAACAACATGGCATGATTAGTTGTACCACAAATTGCTTTACGTGAAATTTGAAAATATGCTTGTACATCATAAAATATGAGCAAAATATGAATTTGGTTAACTCAACGTAATCTATCCTTTAATCTCATAACCACTATCTAATTGAGTGATCTAAAGAGGACATTATACATTTAAACATTCTCAAGTCTGCAATTTTATCACTAGCTTGTCATTCTCGCTTCTCTTGCGCAACTTATATAAGTGTCAGTTTAGCATTATTTTTGAGAAATGCTTTTAAAAAATGTTGTGAAAAAGTGAGTTTGAGAAATACTATTGAAAAGTTTAATTTAAGATTTAAGTGTTTAGTATTGTTGTTAAAAAATACTTTTGATAAATAAAATGTCTATTTTAGACATTATGTTAATAAATATGCATTTAAATAATATTCAAATTAGTTAATATTATAATAACTTAGTAAGAATATAAAAAATAATTTATTATAATTTATTGTTAATATTTTAACATATGAAATATAAATTTTAAATATTTTTAAGCACTTAATATTAATTATTCATAAAATTTAATTCGAATATATAAACTATATTTTAAATAATATAATATGATCAATAAAAATTTAAATATATAATATTATATATAAAATAAATTATAATAAGAAAAAATCACATATACCATATAAATATTATATAAAATACATTATAAGGGTTAAAATTGTCATTTATTCCTAAAAACACTTTTGCCAAAAGCAAAAGCTAAACAAAACTACTTTTACTTCTAGGTTGAAAAGCATTTTCAAAAGCACTTCTAATTCAAAAAGTTGTCAATGACAAATAATTATAACATTATTAAGTTCGAAGACAATATTAATAAGAGAAATAATTATAAATTTTAAACATAGAATGCACATCTTATATCATTTTACTTTTTTTATTCGTAAATATTAATTTATTTTATAAATGTAAATTCAAAATTATGTAATTATATATGGTGTAACTTACCCAATTTGTCCGGGCCCATACAGAAATAAAAAAATATAAATAAAACAAAATCCAAATAATTAATAGTACAAATATTCATTACACCAGGCCCAAAAAAATAAAAACATAACCCAAAGACAAAACCCAAAATTAAAAAACCCAAATCAGCCCATTATACTTAAACTTTTTCAAAAAATTTGAAACCCTAGCTACAACCACTTGGTGCCGCTGTTGCTCCCATGTACGGCCTCTATGTACCACCGCATGCCATGTCGCCTTTTCCACCTGCCAAAGAGGACAAAAAGGACAACAGAAGAAAGAAACAAAAAACAGCAAAGAACAAAAAAGAGCAAATTGTTTGTATTTATTTTATTTTCTTTCGGCTATAAAGAACAAGAGAGGATGGATGTAATGTTTTTTTTAGAATGAATACACAAAAAAAATCAATACTGAGCAAAAAAAAAATACATTTCAAAGGTGGTTCCTTTCTTCTTCTTTTTTTATTTTTTATTTTTCTCTACTCTTTATTTTATTTTTATTGAAAAGAAATAAGCAAAAAAATATAAAAAGGGGCAAAATCTTACCCTTTCTTGCGTTTGAGCCTCTGTAGGCGGTTGATGTCCATCGATTTCGATGAAAATCAGCGATTAAGAGGCTCAGGAAGTCAAACCCCCCCCAAAAAATGGGTCTTTTTGGTTTCCGGCCATCGCGAATGGCGGCACCATCACCAGCCGATCGGATCGGCGCGCGGTGGTCGTCGTCAGACTGACGCACGACAGTGAGTGCAAATGAGTGGGGAGAGGGTGAGAGAGTTTTGAGAGAGGTTTTGAATTTTTTTTTTTTGAGAAGAAGGAAAACTGAAATTTTTTTAAAAAAATTTAGCTTATAAAGGCCTACCAAACGACGTCGTTTGGCCCCTCCTCAACCTGCACTTTGACTCGCTCCAGGGGGGAGGATCCGCGCATTTTGCTAAAATGGGATATTTATGTAGTTAGTCCCTCCGCTTTCTCGCACATTTTCAATCAAATCGTTTTTTTTTCTTTTACTTTTTAATTTTGTCCCATGACTTTTGCCCTTGATTCACTTAGATCCGCATCGAAACGCTGCGTTTTGAGGGCTTGGGATTTTTTCTCAGTCAATCCCTCTCATTTCAGCGTGCGTTTAATTGAATCCTGATTTATGTTTCATCAATCTTTTTTGCATTTTATAATTTATACCCAAATTTCATTTCGATTTTAATTTGACCCTTAGTTTTTTTTTTTTTACTTTTAAAAAAAAAATTTATTTGTTTTGTTTATTATTTATCTTATTCATTTATTTATTTTCCTACTATTTATTTAGTAAAAATTTCAACCCTTTTGGTAAATTTGTACTTATTTTAAATCTTTTCATGTATTATTCATTTTAAATTTTTATTTTATTTTATTACTACTTGTTTTAAGTTTTCTTTCATATATTATTATTTTAAAATATCAAATTATTTTATCTTAAATCGATTTATATAATATTTATTTCAAACTGTTTTATTATATACTATTTTTAAATTGTTGATATACTATTTGCTTTAAGTTGCTATATATATATAATTATTTTAAACTTTTTATGTTATTTATTTTAAATTTCTTTATACATTATTTACTTCGTCTTTCTTTGATTATTAATATTGAAATGATGCATGTGGTGTGATTATTGCCATATTTCGTTTGTTCTATGTTCTATATTATTATTCCATCTCATTCCATTGAAATCACTTCGAAGCCACGTTTAATTTATTTTATATCCAATATAGATTTTTTTTATTTTACTCCAAATAATATAAATGCACACCTTTTAAGTGTTATACTCGCTATCATTCATAAAAAAAGATTTTTAATAAAGATAATATTTCGTGTTTGGAAATTCGAGATATCGTACCCTAACGTACTGGGTTTTGATTTTTCTCGTTTAACCCAAATGATCGAATATCCTTTCAAAATTAAAATGCATGAATTTTGAAAATCAAAAGACAAACTTATTCTCGAGGGTTAAAAATGTCGTGTCCTAACGTACTGAATGTGACATTTTATTACTTCGGGACAAGAAGATCTTTAGCATCCATTTCGATTTATCCAAGCATTTTTGTTTAATTAACATTAATAAAGAGAGGGATCGTATTTTAAATTCCTTTCGAGTTTTTAACTTTCGACATGAAGACATTAATTAATCAATTAGGTACCAATTTTGGGTGTTACGAGGGTGCTAATCCTTCCTCGCACGTAACCGACTCCCGAACTCGTTTTTTCAAATTTCGTAGATCAAAATTGTTGTTTTAGTAAATCAAAACATTTTATTAAAACGATCACATTACGAGGTGATCCGATCACACCTCAATAAAAAAGATTGGTGGCGACTCTCCATTTTCATTTTCAAACAAAATGTCGACCCGTTTTTTTCAAAAAAAATAGTTTCGACAGCTTGGCGATTCCGCTGGGGACACAATAAGAGAGTCAAGCCGCAAATTGATTATTTTCTGTCTTTTCGTTGAAAATTAAAAAATTCAATTTAAAATACGATCCTTTCACTGCATTTCATCCCTCATTTTTGTGATCTTGGTCGAAACATTTGCTTTATTGGTTCAAGTCTTTAGATGTATTCGCATATTGCATTGCATGATCATTCGATCTACCCTTTTAAGTGAGAGTGAGAAACTAATCCTTCGTGAGGTTTTCACCTCCGTATGGGATAGTGGATCGCTTTCGGGATAGTACCTATGTCTTCGTGAGATTTTCGTCTCCGTGTAGCCATAAGGAAATGTGTCCCCCTAGACTGAACTTAGTCTGTATGAGCCTATAATGGGTGAGAATCGAGGAATCTACTGGTTCGGGTACCCTTTCTTTAGAACCAAACCTCATATAGCGAGCCTTAAGAGCCCACTCTAGTTAGAACTACCAAACCCCTAGAGGTCGTCCAAATAAGTGCTCTATTTATCATTTATGTTCCTTTTGTACTGACGTATTTTTTTTTGTTTTGGTTATGATTGCATTGCATTTTCATCATAGAAAAGAGGTGTTGATTCACGTTCAATTGCTAAATAGAGAGTTTGTCATGGAAAACGAATTTCATGATAAAGTAGAGGATAATGCGGCTTTCCGAATATAGTCCGAGTAAACACAACGAGAGAAGGTTGATAGTCTGTGGAGGAGTATACGACTATGCTTCACTGCCCGAGGATTCAAGCCGACAAAGATTATTCAGGAGCCGTCAAATTTATTAAAGAAGCTAACGAGTATCGCAGGGATAAGTGAGCAATGGGTCGCGACTCAGATCAAGCAAAAAGGAGCTAGTAGAGGCATTCATTGGAAAGTTCGCATCTTAACATCCATATATGAAGAAAGGGAATGATGTCTTCGCTTGGAGTATGAGGGCAAGGCCATATATGTTTCTGCTTTATGTAAAGAGATTTGTTTTCTAGAAAAAATATTCTAATAGAATTGAATTCAGAATCAACGCCTCTCTTTCTTTCTGCATTCATCCCATACATTAGCATTTTATTGCATCATAGGCATTAAATGTCACAAAAGGACCCTAATTAGTTAAAAACTATTTCAGTTAATCTGGAAACCGACAAAAATCTACCAACTAAACATCGTTACGGTACTCGCGCTAAGACAAAAGTTATGGATCAATGATTAGAAAGGATAGAACAGCTCCCAAAAGAAATACAAGAGCAACTGCAAACACAAATGTAAGAACAATTGGCCAAAATCCAGCAAGATATGATGGATCAGATGCTGGAATCCTAGAGGAGTATGATGAACCAATTAACACAACTACTGACCGGCGGGCTAGAAAAGGAAAGAACCCTATGGTCAGTGCTGGAGATGATAATGAAGATTCTCTTTATCCCTCGGGTTTTACCCCGACAAATGTTCAGACACAACCCGAGGTGTACCCACGAAGGCCATCTGTTACAATCGCGCCCTAACAATTTCAGGCCGGTGTTTCGACGTTGATGAATTACCAAGTCGGCTCAGGCTCTAATCCAGAGGGTAACCCAACTAATCCCGTTGCCCCCGACCTCGATGATGTCGTAGAAACAGAAAAGGCAACGGTGGAGCTCTCGAAACAACTTGAAGACTGGTGTAGATGGTTAGAAGAAAATTTTAAAGAAATAGAAAACGCCGGCTATCATGGTGGAATCGATGCTAAGGATTTAGGCTTGGTTCCAAACCTAGTGCTTCCCCCCAAGTTCAAAACCCCGGAGTTTGAGAAGTATAATAAGACTAGCTGTCCTGAAGCTCACATCACCATGTTCTGTAGACGAATGACATGCTATGTCAATAATGACCAACTATTAATTCAATGTTTCCAAGAAAGTCTGGTTGGGGCAGCATCCAAATGGTACAACCAATTGAGCCGTACCAAGATCAATTCATGGAAGGACCTAGCACAAGCTTTTATGAAGCAGTATAGTCACATGATGGATATGACTCATGATAGAATCACTTTGCAGAACATGGAAAAGAAACAAAATGAGAGCTTCAGACAATATGCCCAAAGAAGGAGGGAAGTTGTCATACAAGTCCAACGACTTCTCCTAGAAAAAGAAACCACAATACTTTTCATCAACACTTTAAAAACTCCAATCATTACTAATATGTTGGGAAGCGCCATTAAAAGCTTCTCGGACATAGTGATGACCGGCGAAATGATTGAAAACGTAGTGAGAAGCAGTAAGATAGATGCGGGGGAAAGCACCAAGAGATCAGCCCCAAGGAAAAGGGAGAATGAGGTGAATAACGCAAGCACGTATCATAAAGGTTATTCAAAGCAAATCACTATGAGCCAGTCGAAGACAGTAACCATTAGCCATCAGGACCCCCGAGACAAGAATCTAATACGAGGACGAATATAGAAAGGCTACAGTTCACACCTATACCATGACGTATAGGGAGTTGTATCATAACCTATTTAATGCACACATGGTGTCTCCTTTCTACCTAGAACCAATACAACCTTCTTTTCCTAAATGATATGACGCAAATGCTCAGTGCGAACACTATGCTGGAATCATTGGGCATTCAATCGAAAACTACACTGCGTTTAAAAAGTTAATCAAAAGATCATAAAAATGAGAATTGTAAAGTTTGACGACCCATCAAGACCGAATGTAGCAGGAAACCCGCTACCCAATCATGCTGAACAAGGGGTAAACGAGATAAATAAAGGTAGGTGTAGCGATGTAAAAAAAATTTCGCTTTCGATCGCTAATTGAGGCGATTTATTGGAAATTTGAAAATCGACTATCGATTTTATTAAAAAACGGGAGTCGCCACCGATCTTTTTTCTAGGTGTGATCGAACACCTAATAAATCATTTTTTTTAGAAAAGAAAACTTATTCTTGAACAAAAGTGAAGGCCGAATTTGGGTCTACGCGAAAATCCAGAGAAAAATAGGGTTCGGGAGTCGGTTACGCACGAGGAAGGTATTAGCACCCTCGCGACGCCCAAAATTGGTATCTTTATTAAACGTGTGTTGTCTTAATTTTCCAAAATACGAGTTCAGTATTTAAATTTTAATCGTGATCCGATCAAAATACGAGAAATTTTAAATTTTGATTTGTTAGAAGGGCGTTCCGTTTTCAACACGAGCCGATATGATTCACCCAACATAGCGATGAAATCAACGACTTAGTGTTAAACCGATACGTTGCCTCATGTATTGAAATTAATTAGGAAATAATAATAAGATTTTCGAAGTAATGCAAAGCAAAATTGATATGAAATAAAAATAAATAAATGAAAGAGCTAGAAATATATTGAAGCAAATAATAAATGTGACAATAATATTAAAAACGATAAAGATGTATGCGATATTAAACGTAATTCTAGAATTAAACATGAAAGGGAAACAATGAATGTACAGGTATACACATATATTAATGGTTAATATGATTATGAAAACGTGATATTAAAATATTAATGATGCTATATATACGTATATAATATGGTATTAAAATACATACATCATATAGGTATTAAAAATATATATATAAGATAGTACAAAAACATTAAAACATATATATACATGACACACATAATATGCTATTAAAAGGATAGATATATAATATAGTATGAAAAATATATGTACATAAGATAATGTAAAAAATATATATATATATAACTAATAATATGAGAAATATATACATAATATATGAAACTGTAATACACAATATAAAGTTAAAAATAATGTGCATAATATAAAAGAGATATAATGTTACAAAACAATTATTAATAATATTGCATAAACACATACATATATATTATATAATGGAACATATACTAACAATGATAATAATAATAAAGAGATGTATACACACCAAATAACACATAATAATATTAAAATAAAATAAGTGATAATAGTGAAAATAATAGATACAATAATAAATATGATGATGTATGAAAATAATACTAATATGAAAGTATATATATACTCATATAATAAAATATATGTACTAGTATTAACAATAAACATAATAGGGATAAAAATAGATATAATAATATATACATAATATATAAAATATATAACATTAAAAATATATACGTGTAATATACAAAAATATATATATATAGCAGTATTAAGAATATAAACATAAGATAGTATATATACAAAAATAAGTAATGAAATAATATGTACATAAAATGCGTATATACACATATGTAATTATGTAATAACATTATTAAAAATAAGTAATAATAATGAAAATAATAGCATCAATAATAAACAGTAATAATAAGTGTATTATAAAAGGATGAAAAATAATAATTATATATAGTAGAAATAAGTGTAATAATAATGATAAAAATAATAAAATATTCCTAAAGATAATAATAACAACAACAGGTAGTATAATAATAAATATATATGTAAAAAAAAGGAATAACGTAATTAATAAATAAAATATTAAAATGATAAGAAAGGATTAAATTGAAAGTAAATAAAAAGTTTGGGACAAATTTAAAAAAAAACAAAAACAAATGAAAGGGACTTATTTGAACATGCGCTAAACTAAAGGGGGTCCAAAACGTAATTTTCCCAGCTATTAAAACGCTGCGCAGCGTGGGGGACCAGAATGAACTCGGAACAAAACAACGGGGCCGGATTATAATTAAAAGAAAACTTGATTGCAACTCGTAGAAAAAGCGGAAGGGCTAAAGGTGCAATTACCCCTTCTGTAGAAAACACGCAAATCCTCCTTGGAGCGGGTCGGGCAATCGGGTCGGAGGCTTAAAACGACGTCGTTTTGGGAGGCTATAAAAGCCCAAAAATTAACAAAAAAAAAATCATTTGGTGAGGAGAGAAAGAAAAAAAAAGAAAGAAGGAAGAGCGAAGGGAGGGGGAAGGGGATTTCTGGTGGGAAGTCCGGCCACTGTCCGTGTAACACCCCCTACCCGTATTTCGAGCCTAGAATAGGGTACGAGGCATTACCGAACTTAATATGATCAATCATGTAAAAATCAGCCATAAAATTTCTTCTAAATTAAAAACTTTCATACATATGTTTAACGTCCCTTATATGGGCCTACGGGGCCCAAAACATACATTCAGGGTGGTTCGGGACCAAACTGTAAACATATAAAACTTTTGCAACACTTAGAAAATTTTCACACTTTGGAGAGTCACACGCTCGTGTTTTCAACCCGTGTAACTCTCTGTTTATAACTTCATCACCCTTGTCAGTCGTACACTTCATATAAATAACAAGAAACGTTTATGGACTCAATTCTCATTAAATTTCTCATATATATACACAATTTCACGTTATGTAATCATACAACATATATCAGTCATATCTCTGTAATCTAAATATATTTTCATAACAATTTATCTTGATTTCATATTATTTCATATTTAAGCTTAAATAACCAAAGTATTTGAAATACAATCTTTATGCAAATAGTACACGTGGTATATAATTCCATAATTATGAATAAACACATTTATCAAACATTTTCCATATTCATATATCAATGTCTCATATCTCCATATATCAATAATCGTCATTTTCATGAATTTCGAGTTTAATTTCATAATTATTTATCTCGTGTTCAATTTATTCCATGTCGAAACTTTATTCATTAAAACATTTGAATTATCAATACATATGGATAGTACATTCAAGATGAACAATTATATAATCACAAATGAATTCATTTATCAACCAAGTTCTATACTCATATCTTATCAACTCGTACTTCCTTGTATCACATAATTTCATGTAACACTTACCAAACTTTGTCAAATTAGTGAACGTCTTACGGAATTGAGTACTTCGTTTTCTCGATGCCATAGTTCAACTATGGTCTTAAACATCTTCACATAATGATGCCATAGCCCAGCTATGGTCTTACACATATTCATATATCGATGCCATAGCCCAACTATGGTCTTACACGAATCACATATCTCACTGATGCCATATCCCAGATATGGTCTTATACAGTAGCATATATCACACCGATGCCATATCCTAGATATGGTCTTATACGGAAATCACTTGTCACTTGTAGTCGAAGCTACCACTATTCACTGATCAGGTAGCCGGAGCTACCATTTTTCACTGATTAGGTAGCTGGAGCTACCACTTTTCACTGATCAAGTAGCAGAAGCTACCACTTTTCACTGATTAGGTAGCCGGAGCTACCACTTTTCACTGATCAGGTAGCAGAAGCTACCACTTTTCACTGATCAGGTAGCAGAAGCTACCACTTTTCACTTGTCATTTGTCCTTGATCAGATAAGTGTAGCCGAAGCTATCACTTATCACTTTCATTTGTCCTTGATCAGATAAGTGTAGCCGAAGCTATCACTTATCACTTGTTGCCATGGTCCAACCATGGCCTTTTCTTTCAATTCATCTTGTCACTGAACTGAAATACTCAATTTGATCATTTATTCAATTTTCATGCTATTACATTATTCACGATTTTATCATCAATACATATGAAATAACACATCATGAAATTCATAAAATTAACAAATAATCACTAAAATTTAGCCATATAAACTCACAAGTTCAATTTTTGTATTATAACAATAATTATAATTTCATAATAAATATTCCAAATAAAATATTATATCATTTCTAATCCAACACTTATCGATTATAATCGAGCATGTGATCAATTTATACACGAGTCATTCATATATTTTTGTATATTTTCCTCCTCCTCTTCTCCATCCACATCCTTAGTATAAACAACATACTTGTAGGTAACATTATCCATAATTTTCACTATCTACTTAGGTGAATATTCAAACTGTCCATCTCTGTCATAGTCACTAAATTATTTATATCTGAAGCTACGGAACTCCAAATTAAGATCCGCTAATTTTTCCTGAAACTAGACTCACATATCTTATTACCATAAAAATTTCATAATTTTTGGCTGGGCCAATTAATACAGTTTATTCATTGAAATCTCCCCTGTTCTGCTATCTGACAGTTACGACCCTTCTTCACTAAAAATTAATTATCTCCTCGTACAGAATTCGAATGATGTTCTCGTTTAATTCTATTGAAAATATACTCATTCAGGATTCTAAAAATATAAGTATAATCCCATAATTATTTTTATCCAATTTTTTATGATTTTACAAAGTTAGAACAGGGGAACCCGAAATTATTCTGATCTTGTCTCACAAAAGTTATTGTATCTCATGATTTACAATTCCATTGCTTACATAATTTCTTTTATAAGAAACTAGACTCAATAAGCTTTAATTTCATATTTTATTCATCCTCTAATTCCATTTATACAATTTTTGGTGATTTTTCAAAGTTAGACTACTGCTGCTGTCCAAAACAGTTTTAGTGTAAAATGTTTATTTCCATTTTGCCCCAAATATCACAATTCATACAATTCAGTCCTTGCTCAATTAACCCCTCAATTAAGATAATTTTCTCAATTAATAATTTTTCTAGACATTATAAGTTATTTCATAACTATTGAAATTCAGAATTTCCACATAAAACTCAAACTTCAAACTCTTTTACAATTAGGTCCCAAACATTCACTTTCTATTCAATTCTTTCAATAAAATCAGAATATAAATAATTTAAAGCTCTAATTCCATGCCAAATCATCATATATTTCCAACACTCATCCATAACAACTTCAAAAATTAGCCATGGAATCAAAAACTAATGAAATAATAAGTTGGACCCAATTGTAAAAGTCCAAAAACATAAAAATTTCAAGGAGAAAGTAAGAATTAAACTTACATGAAGCTAGAGTATGAAAACCAGCTTGAACCCTCCTCCATGGCTGTTTTTCAGCTGATCAATATGAAGAGATATGAAGAGAATTCTAGATATTCCAATTTAGTCCCATTTTTATTTAGTCAATTTTGGCAATTTTCCAATTTTACCCTTATTTCACCCATTTCCTGATTTTTATCAGTTATTGCCGCCCAAAATATCTCCTTTGGGCTTATTTGCACTTTAGGTCCTTCCTCATTTGACAATTGAGCTATTTAATCATTTTAGCAACTTTTACACTTTTTTCAATTTAGTCTTTTTTATTTAATTAACCACCCAAACGTCAAAATTTTCTGACTAAATTTTATTATTACCTCACCAACACTCCATAAATATTTCTAAAAATATTTATGGCTCGGTTTATGAAGTCGAGGTCTCGATACCTCATTCTTGACCCATTTTAGCTAATTAATTCTTTTAAATCACCAAATTCACTAATTCAAAAATACTTTTATATTTATATTTGACTCATAGGTATTAATTTATTAAATTTTCAACTCAGCCGTCAGATTTAGCGATCTCAAATCTCTATTTCCGATACCACTGAAAATTAGGCTGTTATAGTCCGGTCGTCGGACCGTCGCCGGCGTCGGCCACTGCCCGAAAAATCGAAAAAGGTTTTTTTTGTATTTTTTTATGTATATATTTTGATATATTTTAATATATGAATAAGAGGAAATAGATTCGAATAAATAAATAAAAAATAAAAAGAAAAGAAAAGAAGAATAACCTTCGGAAAATCGAAAAAGGTATTTTTTTGTATTTTTTTATGTATATATTTTGATATATTTTAATATATGAATAAGAGGAAATAGATTCGAATAAATAAATAAAAAATAAAAAGAAAAGAAAAGAAGAATAACCTTAACCCGATTTGGACTCCCTTTTTTTTAATGGCTTTGTTGTTGTTTTTTTTTTTTGTTTTGTATTGCTTGCTATTTTTTTTTATTCAAAAAAAGTCCCTCTTTTACATTGTTTTTGCTTGGCTTTTATATAGCCATTTTTACAATATTTTTCTAGTTTTTTCACTGTTCTTGCATTTGATTATGTCTTTTCTTTGCAGGAGCGATTGGAGCGATCCCGGCGGAGGCGGTGGCCAAGTGCTTGGTGGCGATTGGTGGCCTTGGCAGAGGCAAGTGGGGAGCGTGGTTGGCTAGGGTTAGGGTTAGATATTTTTTTCTGTTTCTGATTTGTGTAATGGGTCTTGGGTGTTGGGTTTAGTTATTGGGTTTAAGTGTGGGTTATGGGTTGGTCTGTGTTGGGTTAAGTTATTGGGTTTAAGTGTGGGTTATGGGTTGGTCTGTGTTGGGTTAAGTTTGGGCTATTAATATTTGGGGTTTGGGTTAGTATTTAGGAATGGGTTGGCAAAACTGGGTATGTACAGTAGGAGCAAGAAAATTAAATATGAGGTTGCGAAAGTTAAAATCCCATTAAGACGGATTTAGAAAGAGATGGTAAAAAGGGGGCTATTCGTACCGAATTCAGAGGAGAGATCTGAAAGGAAAAGGAGCTATTGTGAGTTTCACAATGAAGAGGGGTATGAAATTCAAGAATGCATCGAGTTCGGGGCCCTGATGCAAGACATGATGGATAATAAAGAAATTGAATTTTATGAAGAGATCAAAGGCCTAAAAGGAATATTGGGGAATCTAAACATTAACGACGTATCCGAAGAGGGAACCAGGGAATAGAATCTTCCAAGCATCTGCCCTTACATACTTAGGAGTGTTTTGAACAATGGGACTGTAGAAGAGGTCCTTATATTTCTTAGAGTCAATTTAGAGTAATATTCAAAACACGCTTGTTGCTTTAAGTCTAGAAGGAATAATAATCCTTTTGTGAAATAGGCTAATGTCCAAAATCATTATTTCAATAAAATGCATCTTTGCTATCATTTTGAACAAATATTCTTTTATTCTATACAAACAATTATTCTTAAATTCTTTTTTGGATTTTTTTTCAAATATTCTTTTATTCTTCATTCATAATCATACCATACAAATAATTATTCTTAAGTTCATTTATTCTTTGGATTATTCCTTCGTACCTACGATAGGTCTTTAGATATCAACAACATGAGCGACGCTGCTACTGACCCAGAATCTCCTTTTGAGCAAGATGATAGAGATTATAGCCTATCTCCTGATTTGTTAAGGATGATAGAACAAGATGAGAAGCAGATCCTACCTTACAAAAGGTCAATGGACATCGGGAGCCTAGGAGAAGAGAAAGAGGTGAAGATCGGATCCTATATCACCACAGAGACAATGCGAGACGTTATTGAGTTATTTTAAGAATTCAAAGATGTTTTCGCACGATCGTATCAAGATACGCCTGGGCTACTAAGACGTGTGGATGTTGTTAAGGCTAAGAAAATCTTAGAAGAGGTCCATAAGGGTGCCTGAAGAACACATACTAATGGTTTTACAATGGCCAGACAAATCATAAGGTTCGGGTACTGCTGGTCCATCATGAAAGGAGATCGCATCAGTTATGTCGTAAATGCCAAATTTATGGAGACAAGATTCATATGCCTCCTTCATTTCTTTATAGACTTTCTCTATGTAGGGCATGGATGTTATTGGGCCGATCTCGTCAAAAGCTTCTAGCAGACACCATCATCGTTGTGGTCGTCACTTCATATGCCAATGTTACAAAGTCGACAGTCATCAAATTCCAAAAAAAAGAGATCATGTGCCGATAAGGAATGTCAAAAAGGATCATATCAAACAAAGCACAACAACACGATATCAAAAGTTTGCAGTCTGTTCAAAATCAAACGCTATATCACCCCAAAATGAACGGTGCAACAGAGGCAACAAAAAAAAACAAAAGATATATAAAAACAAAACAACATAAAAAGATCGTGGGGAAAATGACTGAGACTTGTAAATATTGGTATAAAAAGTTACCATTTACCCTCTATGCTTATCGGTCGTCGGCCAGAACCTTCACCAAGGTAATACCTTTCTCATTAGTTTATGGAATGGATGCAGTTTGCCCATTGAAATCGAGATTCCTTCTCTCCAAGCTTTGGCTAAATTAAAATAGGATGAAGCAGAATGGATCCAGTGACTTTAATTGAAGAAAATAGGTTGAAAGTTACCCGTCATGGTGAAACGTACCAAAAACGAATGATGCGAGCTTACGACAGAAAGGTTCATCCTAAAGAATTCCACAAGAGGGACCTGGAATTGAAAAAAATCCTTTCTATACAAAAGGATTTTAGAGGAAAGTGGATGCCAAACTGGGAAGGACCTTATGTAGTAAAAAAGGCCTATCCTAGAGGAGCATTAATATTGACCGAGATGGATGGCAAGGACTTGCTCGATCTGGTGAATTTTGATTCAGTCACATTTAGTATTTAAAAAAAACACACACACAAAAAAAATGAAAAGAAAAAGGAAAAAAAAAAAAAAAGGAGAGGCCAAGGCAAAAACCCGCAAAGGGCGCTTTGAGACCAAAGGGGTTTTGAATTGAAAACCCGTAAAAGGCAATTCAAACTTTGATAAAAAGTGAGGGATGCGGTAGTCTTGTTATGCCTGAATTAACAAGGAGGAGGTATGATACATCTTAGGGCATCGACAAAGTACTCTAGATCTCCTAAACACATATCGAGCTCAAAATGGTCCACAAGAAGCTCGTGCAAAGAAGCTCAGGCTGCGATATTTGGGGCACCTAGTCGTTATCTTACCCATATTGAATTTGCTATCCTTGATTACTGTATTCATTTTGAGCTACGCTCCCAATCAATTTCCTTCTTATTACATTTGCTATTTTTGATTAACTTATTCATTTCGAGTTAATTTCCTCCTTATTGCATTTGCTATCCTTAATTAATTTATTCATTTTGAGCCATGCTCCCAATCAATTCCTTTATTGTTTATTATTATGATCTTTTTTAAGCATTTTGTATTGAAATAATGATTAATGGACTAATAGAGCATTCATAAAAAAAGTTATGCATATTACTCTAGAGGCTTTTAAATAGTAGAAGAACCTGAAATAGGACTGTTGTTTAGAACTCACCAAACCTAAGGGTTGGAAATTTTTGAGAAAGAGGAGTTTAAATTGTGACTATCTCTTCGGATTTTCTGTCAAAAATATCAGTTGAACGAAGAGACAAGATATTGCATCAGTGATACAACCTCGACAAATAACGAGCAACCCAAGCATTAAAATGGGATCATTCTTGAAAAAATGACATTCTACATTCCTACATACACATTTGGTCATGTTACCTAGATCAATTGATTGAAGAAACCATAAATCCTATACCCCTGAGATACAGTGAGATAGATTGAAGATGATACAAATCCTATACCCTTGAGTTGCAGTGGGATGGATGGAATAAACCAAAAATTTTATCTCCCTGAAGTTCCAGTGGAGCAAACCAGCTGAGCAAATTATGACTATTTCTTCGGGTTTTCTGTCAAAGATATCAGCTGAATAAGAAGACATGATGTTGCATCAGTGATAGAACATTGATGAACAATGAGCAATGACAATCCAAACATTAAGAAGGGATCATTCTCATGACATTCTGCATTCATGCAAATATCATTCATACACATCTAGTTAGGAGCGTTTGATTCATTCTGATCATGACATCCTAATCATTTGGCATAAGTATAGGCCCATGAAATCGATTCTATAGGTCATGTCCCCTAGAGGACGGTGAAGTAAGATGGGTGAACTTACAAATCTCATCTTCCTGAAGTAACAATGGAGCAAATTGAAGTTGTAGATCTTATCTCCTTGAAGTTGCAGTGGAGTAGATCGAATATGGCAGATCTTATCTTCTTGAAGTTGCAGTGGAGCAGATTGAAGCCACCAGCCTTATTTCCATAAAGTTGCAGCGAAGCAAACTGAAAATAGCGAATCTCATTTCCCTGAAGTTGCAGTGGAACAGATTGAAGCTACAAATTATGGCAAATCTTATCTTCCTGAAGTTGCAGTGAAGCAGATTGAAGCCACTAGCCTTATCTACTTGAAGTTGCAGCGAAGCAGACTGAAGATAGCGAATCTCATTTCCCTGAAGTTACAGTAGAACAGATTGAAGCTACAAATTATGGCGGATCTTATCTTCCTAAAGTTGTAGTGAAGCATATTAAAGTCACTAAACTTATCTCCTTGAAGTTACAGCGGAGCAAACTGAAAATAACGGATCTCATTTCCCTGACGTCGCAGCAGAACAGATCGAATCTACAAGTCACAATCCTTATCTCCCTGAAGTTGCATTGGAGTAGGAAAATACACAAACCTTATGTCCCTGAAGTTGCAGTGGAGCAGGTTGAAATTACCAATTCTTATTTCCTTTAAGTTTCAGCGGAGTAGATCGAAACTACAAATCTCTTCTCCCTAAAATTATATTGGAGTAAATCGAAGCTACAAGTCTTACCTTCCAAAAGTTACAGTGGAGCAGATTGAAGCCACCGGCCTTATCTTCATGAAGTTGCAGCGGAGCAGACTGAAGATAACGAATCTCATTCCCCTGAAACCGCGGTAGAGTGGATTGAAGTAACAATATGCAGTGGGTTGGAACAAGGCTACCTTGAAGAAGAAAAGTACCAAAAGAAGCCTAGATCCGGCAAGACCGGGCAAAATTGGCCATTTTTAAAGGTCTTTACTTCATTCCCGTTACACGACAATGAGCAAAGAGGGGCAGCTGTAATAGGCACAATTTGCCTGGGGCCATATAGAAATAAAAAAAAAACCAAATCCAAATAATTAATAGTCCAAATGTTCATTACACTAGGCCCAAAAAAATAAAACATAACCCAAACACAAAACCCAAAATTAAAAAACCCTAGACCCAAATTAAACTAAGCCCAAATCAGCCTAGTACACTTAAACTTTTTCAAAAAATTTGAAACCCTAACCCCAACCACTTGGTGCCGCCATTGCTTCCATGTATGGCCTCCACATACCATCGCACGCCACGTTGCCTTTTCCACCTACAAAAAGGACAACAGAAGAAAAAAAACAGCAAGGAAAAAAAACGAGCAAATTATTTGTATTTATTTTATTTTCTTTCAGCTATAAAGAACAAGAGAGGATGGATGTAATGTTTTTTTTTTTAGAACGAATACACAAAAAAAATCAATACAGAGCAAAAAAATACACTTAAAAGGTGGTTCCTTTCTTTCTTTCTTTTTTTCTCTACTCTTTATTTTATTTTTATTGAAAAGAAATAAGCAAAAAAATATAAAAAGGGCCAAATCTTACCTTTTCTTGCATTTGCGCCTCCGTAGGCGGTTGAGGTCCGTCGATTCCGATGAAAATTAATGATTAAGAGGCTCAGTAAGTCAAAAAACCTAAAAAAATGAGTCTTTTTAGTTTCCGTCCACCGCAGACGGCGGCGCCATCACTGGCGATCGGCGGCTACTACGATGGTCCGGCACCGAACCGACGACCGGAGTGCAGCCGGAGTGGGGAGAGGATGAGAGAGTTTTGAGAAAGGTTTTGAAATTTTTTTGAGAAGAAGGAAAACTGAAATTTAAAAAAAAAAGCATATAAAGGCCTACCAAACGGCGTCGTTTTGGGCAGACCATAATAGCCCTAAAACGGCGTCGTTTGGCCCCCTCTCAACCTGCACTTTGACTCGCTCCAAGGGGAGGATCCGCGTGTTTTGCTAAAATGGGATATTTATGTAGTTAGTCCTTCCGCTTTCTCGCACGTTTTCAATCAAATCCTTTTCTTTTCTTTTACTTTTTAATTTTGCCCTATGACTTTTACCCTTGATTCACTTAGGTCCGCATCGAAACGCTGCGTTTTGAGGGCTTGAGATTTTTTCTCTGTCAATCCCTCTCCTTTTAGCGCGCGTTTAATTGGATCCTGATTTATGTTTCATCAATCTTTTTTGCATTTTATAATTTATACCCAAATTTCATTTCGATTTTAATTCGACCCTTAGTTTTTTTTCCTTTTTTACTTTTTTTAAAAAAAATGTTTTATTTGTTTTGTTTATTATTTATCTTATTCATTTATTTATTTTTCTACTATTTATTTAGTAAAAATTTCAACCCTTTTGGTAAATTTGTACTTATTTTAAATCTTTTCATGTATTATTCATTTTAAATTTTTATTTTATTTTATTACTACTTGTTTTAAGTTTTCTTTCATATATTATTATTTTATCTTAAATCGTTTTATGTAGTATTTATTTCAAACTGTTTTATTATATTCTATTTTTAAATTGTTGATAAATTATTTGCTTTAAGTTGTTATATATATTATTTTAAACTTTTTATGTTATTTATTTTAAATTGCTTTATACATTATTTACTTCGTCTTTCTTTGATTATTAATATTGAAATGATGCATGTGGTGTGATTATTGCCATATTTCGTTTGTTCCATGTTCTATATTATTATTCCATCTCATTCCATTGAAATCACTTCGAAGCCACGTTTAATTTTTTCATATCCAATATAGATCGTTTTATTTTACTCCGAATAACATAAATACATACCTTTTAAGTGTTATACTCACTATCATTCATAAAAAAGGATTTTTAATAAAGGCAATATTCCGTGTTTGGAAATTCGAGATATCGTGCCCTAACGTACTGGGTTTCGATTTTTCTCGTTTAACCCAAATGATCGAATATCCTTTTGAAATTAAAATGCATGAATTTTGAAAATCAAAAGATAAGCTTATTCTCAAGGGTTTAAAATGTCGTGTCCTAATGTACTGGATGTGACATTTTATTACTTCGGGACAAGATCTTTAGCATCCGCGATTTATCCAAGCATTTTTGTTTAATTAACATTAATAAAGAGAGGGATCGTATTTTAAATTCCTTTTGAGTTTTCAACTTTCGACATCAAGATATTAATTAATCAATTAGGTACCAATTTTGGTCTTTACGAGAGTGCTAATCCTTCCTCGCACGTAACCGACTCCCGAACCCGTTTTCTCAAATTTTGTAGACCAAAATTGTTGTTTTAGTAAATCAAAATATTTTATTAAAACGATCACATTACGAGGTGGTCCGATCACACCTCAATAAAAAAAATCGGTGGCAACTCCTTATTTTCATTTTCAAAACAAAATGTCGACCAGTTTTTTTCAAAAAAAAATGGTTTCGACATATGGTATTTAAATCTGTCAAGCTTTAAACATAAATATTATTGCACATATTTTATTCTATGTTATAAAGTTTTGACTAGAAATGGTTTTGACTAGAAAAGAAATAAATCATATGTATCAAAAACATTATTTCTTTTTTTTTTCCTTTCATAATAAAATTTAAAAATGACAAATAACAAATTCACAACTTAATAATTAAGATACTTCATTTGTATGGCATGAGCGTATACTTTTAAATTTTTAATCGTCTTTACCCATTTCTCAATGGTTTAACCCACAAATTGGTAGTTAAACTCTCTCTCTCTCTCTCTCTCTCTCTCTCTATATATATATATATATATATATATATCTCATGGTATCTAAATTTTTTTTGTCACAAGTGGTCCTTTCGTTAGTTGAACCGTTAAATCTATTTAAAGAAAGGCTTAATCCACAAATTAATACCTAAACTATGTTCTTTTTCTCATTTTGGTACCTAAAATTTTTTGTCACAACTGGTACCTAAAATACCTTTTTCCCTAAGTTGGTACCTCTATTAGTTTAATCGTTAATTAAACATTTAAGTCTATTTAAAAAAGATAAATAATTAAAAACTGACATGTAGCAAAAAAGACAAATAATTTTTTTTCTTACATATATTGATAGCAAATAATAGGAGGCAACGGGCCAAGATCGTATTCAAGTTGTTTAACATGAGG
Organism: Gossypium longicalyx; assembly: GCA_025698465.1. Lineage (NCBI taxonomy): Eukaryota > Viridiplantae > Streptophyta > Magnoliopsida > Malvales > Malvaceae > Gossypium > Gossypium longicalyx. The sequence goes on along the minus strand of CM047006.1, from coordinate 10,024,243 downwards.
GGATTTGGATTTGACTTGAAAAATAATAAACCAAGCAAATTTTTAAAAAATAATAAAGAAAAAAATGGAAAACAAAGAATAAAGATTCAAATAAATAAATAAACAGATAAAACAAAAATTAAAAAGTGGAAGAAAGATTGAATAGATCGATGGATAGATGGAATAATGTCCAATTGAATCATTTGAGACATAAACTATAACACTCTTAGCCCATATCTGTTGCTTGAACTAGGTTACGGAGCATTACCGAAACTTACAGATCAAATATAGACATTTTATATCATTTCACATTCATATTAGAAATCAATCATAAATCAATCATATTGTCCCTTATATGAGCCCTCGAGACTCAAAATACACCTTCGAATCAAGTCGAGACTAAACCAGAAACTCAAAGAATTTTTTGCAAAATCTCAAAATTTTTCCAAGATACAGAGGACACATGCCTGTGTGGTCAGGCTGTGTTGAGCAAGAGAGACGCCCGTGTCTCAGGCCATATAGGCATTCGAAGTAGGGCACACGGCCATGTCCCAGCCCGTGTTCATACCTGTGTAACTCTCTGACTTAGGTCACACAGCCAAGTCACACGCCCGTGTGCTAGGCTGTGTGAACATAATAATTTTCATTAAATAGGTACAAGGGTCACACGGCCAAGCCACATGCTCGTGTGCCAGGCCGTGTGATCAATTCTGAGCATTCTGTTTTGAAATTTTAAGATGTAGGGGACACACGGCTAAAACACACGCCCATGTGCTGGGCCGTGTGTCACACACGGCTGAGACACACACCCGTGTCTCTACTCGTGTGGACAAAATAAGGCCACTTTTAGGTCATATTTCTCACCTAATTTTGGCATCAACCTATCACCACAAATTGCACATTTACAAACCCTATCATAACACTTAAAACATGCCAAAACCATGTCTTAAAGATGATATATTACCACATACAACCAAAGTGCTCTTAGGCACTTCAAATGACTATTTATTATTATGTCATTCTAAAACTCATATTTACCTAGATATCAAATGCATATATGCATACTCAACTCATATTTCAAGCATGATAAATCTACTTATATATATATACATCATACCATATTCATCATAAGTCATTCCAATGGCTAGCTATAAACAAAACACATTATTGCCATTAATAGCCCAATTTAACCTATACATGCCATTATACTAAAAATTTAGTTTGTTACATATATCGAAATAAGCTAAAGGATAGTATGATGTAACTCCGACCAACTTCCAACCATTATGAGCTTCTGAATGCTATAAAACAGGCGAAATAAAACAGAGTAAGCATTTAATGCTTATTAAGTTCGTATAATGGGAAAATAACTTACCATGTATTTTCATTAAAATAAACATACAAAATGCATCCAAGCAATTTAGCTAATAGCCTAAACACACAACTTTATCAAACATGTTAGTCATTTATTTCACAAGAATATCAAGAACCATGTATGAGCTCATCAATATTAAATTTCCATGTGTTTCATGTATATACAGGTAACAATTCACTTTGAATTCATTTACTTTCTCATATCAGAATTTTACTCATAGAATCATTTAAAATATCGATAGATACCCGGATAGTACACACGAAGTGTACAAATCTATAATCCATCAATTCATATTTGAAAATGCTCATATGAGCACATAAACGGGAAGCTCTCTCTTGAGTCATATAACGGAAAGTTCATGTGAGCCATGTAACGGGAAACTCCAAAGAGCCATTAATAGGAGGCTCAAGCGAGCCAATTATAGGAAGGTTCAAGCGAGCCAATATTGGGAAGCTCCGGAGAGCCATTAACGGGAAGCTCATAAAAAACCTTTAATCAGGAAGCTCACGAAGAGCTATATATCGGGACGCTCATAAGAGCTGCGGTGTGTCCACAACACATGTAGGATCACAACCAAATCGGGATGCTCCGAAGAGTTATTAATGGGAAGCTCGCAAGAACCATATAACGAGAAGCTCATGAGAGCTAATAACGGGACGCTCTTTCGAGCTGTGGTGTGTCCGCAACACATGCAGGACCACAATCAATTCGGGAACCGTGTATTCACCGAATTTCATTTATTCAAACTCACACACAACAATATTTAATTTAAAATATTTAAATACACAATTTAGTTACACGAACTTACCTCGACAATGTTCGTATACACAAAAGTTACTAATCTGCTTGTAACACCCCAATCCCGGCACAGACGTTACGGCCGAATTCAGCATGTCACATTGAAGTGTTTTTCAAAAACCATGTTTTCATTGAAAACCCTTCTTGATGTAAAACTCATTGGAGCGTTATTGTAAAACTCATGTTTTAATTAAAAATCTTTGAAAAGAATATTTTCGTTATAGATTAAAGTGAATGGAAGCTGTGCACCAGGTAGGAAGCCAGAAAAGAGGAGATGAGTCTATTGGACTGCTTAAGTACCAAGCTCTTCATGGATCCAATCCTAGACATGCACACATCCATTGCCACACTTAAAGCATATTACTTGTCCACGAAAAACAAATTAAGTTTAAGTCCATTTAAAATATTTATTTCCTTTGAAAACATTTACGTTATTTGAAGCTTTACTCAAGAATCGTGATATTTTAAAAATAAGTAACTTTTATAAACGCGCCCTAGAGCTAACCAATTTAATAACCCAAAATATTAAAAATAATAAAAAAATGCCTTATTACAACTTAAACCAGAATAAAAATAATCAAAATAATAAATGCGAAACTTATTTTAAAGAAAACAGAAACTTAATCTTCGTGGCCACTCTGAATCCCGCCCAGCTCCAAGTCCACCAACTAAGGCTCACCTGCAATGATAAAAGAGAAAGGGGGTGAGTTTGGAAAACTCAGTGTGTAAAGTATCCCAACCAGAGCCCAAATCAGTTCAAGTTTTACTGGGCCTAAGCCCTATCCAGAAATTAGTGTTAACTGGGCCTTAGCCCATATCAATATTAATCTAGGCCATATCCCCTTACAGTATCAGATTATATTGGGCCTAGCCCATATCAGTACCAATCTAGGCCGTAGCCCTATTACAAGTCGAGATATATTGGGCCTTGCCCATATTAACATAGTTGGGCCCATTTCAATACAGTCTCATATGATTAATGCATGATAAACCCATCCATCCCTGCACTTGCCTCCGTCCATTCGTACACTTCCTGTGGGGATTAAATCACCCACGCCATCCCTACACTTACAGTGTTAGCACCGGTTGCGGCACTAACTATAATCTGCAGCAAAGCTGCTTATATCAAAATATGTGGCACAGCCACCAGAACGAGTTCTTCCTCCATAACAAAACCCAACCCCATGCAGTATGACATGTATGCAGAATATATATAATTAACAAGGCATGCTTCAGAAAGACAGTCAGATTATCGCGTAAGAACAATTATTTACCCTCGAGGGGCGTAATCGTAAACTTACCCATTTAGGGATATTACGGTAATTCTACCTTACAGAGATATTTTAATAATTTTATCAGTCTTTTTAGGGTTTCATGCTCATTACAGTTATTAACGTACTATCAGCAACACTTACCGAGCATTTTTACCGAATTGGGTCCATTGGCCCATTAACCCGATTTCAGCCCATTAAGCCCAAATATACCGAAATGCACGAAATTGCGCACTCTGCAATCATACTGCTTGCGATTACCAAAAATTAACAACCAAACCACCTCACGAGCGCTCGCACGCTCGCAAGTTCACAAATGCCGCCTTTTCGGCTTTTCGGCTTTTGCCAATCTAGTCTATGAGTGGGTGTCGTTTACACACCTATTTTTCGACGAAACGTTGACGATTTCCACATACGAGTTGCCTACAATCAGTTACTAACACGTTAAACTATGAATCCATAACAACTTAACATATCAAACCCTTACCATATTTGGCCCTTAACACCTTAGGCACTAAAGTTCTTACCTTTGCCGGAAAAATGAACTAGATCTAATTCTGGTCATTCCAAATATCCAAGCCCTCAATTAGTAGCCTTTAATCCACACTAGAGCAAAACAAATCAAATAACACCACTAAACCATTTTAGTTTAGTCGAGAGGCACCCTTTGCATTAGGGGTTTTCGGCTTTTCTTTAAATCCCGAAGTAAAGAATGGAAATAAGATTCCGAGTACTTACCACCAATGATGTACTTGTCAAGAGCCTTTCAAACACTTCCCCAATCTCAGATCCACAGTGAATCAAATCTTAAAATGCGAGTAGAGAATAGAACTAGATATTAATTCCGGAATCACTATGACTTATGAAGGTTTCGGCTTTTGTGAGTGATCGGTTAAGGTGATTGAATGGGAGAGGTTTTTTTTCTTTTATGATTGGTGAAGCAAAGAAGATGAGAAGATGACGATAAAAGAAAGGAGAGGAATGGTTTAATGGCCTCGGCTTGAAGAATTAAGAGAGTAAGAGAATGAAAAAGAGAAGAGAGAAAAAAAATGAATCATAAAGGCCAAAAATAAATGGCACTTATTTGCTATGGCCGAATGAGTGCATTTCGGTATAAATCTTCCTTTTAAATTCCAATCCCCTAAATTGCTCCTTGATTCTTGGCCAATTTCAAAGTTTGAATTTCATTCAAACTCCTAACCACTGATCTGCAGCCTTATCCACTGCTTCATCATGCTGCTAAGAAGAGTTTCGGTCAAACTCTAACTCTCCCCCACGTGAACAGCAAAAATCCAAACCTTGCGTGCGCGAACTGCAACTTGAACCTCAGACCTCTGTCCGCCTTGCACCCACGCCCGTGCTGCTGGCCACTGCACCAGGCTTCCTTCCTTACTAATATATGGTCACAATAAATTATAAACCTTACCTGCTGAAGCTCCAGTCTACTTAAAAATAAAAGAGAAATTCGCCTTCCACGCAACCTTCTAACCCCACACACACGTTGCTTGCCACTGCACCGAAGTTCCTTTCATGACATAATCCTTTCACATTTAATTTTAACCTTTACTCGCTTCAGTTCTAGCTTGCTAAAAATAAAACAGAATTCGCCTTCCCCTGGAATCGAACCCATAACCTCTTGGCAGGCCTAGCACGCTGCTGCCACTATGCCACAAACGCTCCTTATGTTAAATTATACTCGCAACTCCTCTTAACCCTTATTCTAGCCGCGATCTGCATATTAAACAAAACCCAAATTGCGCACGCCGCGCCTTGAACCCAGGCTCCTCTTTCGCCCTCTTAGCATACTTAGCCACTAGGCCAGATGCTTGCTTCTAACATGAATTAGCCTGAACAATTAATAAGGCCTACCTGCGACAGCCCTTGGTTTTTCTAAAATAAAAACCCACATTTGCGCACGCAGGGAATCGAACCCCTGCTCCCTTCCTACTGCTTAACACGCCTAACCACTAAGCCAAACTCCTCCTTATGTCCAATTTTAGCCCAATTTATTAATAAACCTTAATGCCCAAATCCCCTAAAGAAGCAAAAATAATAATTTTTGCTAGAGTCTTGGATCGAATTTTTCCCACACTTTAAATACTTCTAAATTTATTTAAAAATTAAAATATTAGTAATAACATAAATATTTTATCAATATATATATATTTTTTAAACACTAGTAATATTTAAAACTTCTCAATATTCAGGTTTTCTTCTATCCGAACCCAGACTCAAAGCCCAATTCTTCTAGGCCCAAATTCAGGGTGTTACACTGCTACTTTCTCTTTTTCTTGATTTAACTTCGTATTTAATCTATCTAGATCTATATGAATAAATTTAGCTCAATTTAATATAATTCATATTCAATTCAATCCAATTCACATCTTAGGAAAAATTTCTATTTTGCCTTTATACTTTTGATTAATCACAATTTCATCTCTAGACTCTGAAAATGAAATTCATGCAATTTATCATTATTCCAGGCCTAACTAATTTTTACATGTAACAATAACAACCCATGTATTTCATAAAATTTAAAATTTTTCCATAAATTTTACATCTTTACAATTTAGTCCCTAAATCACAATTTCATCAAAATTTCCTTTACAAAAGTTGTTTATCTATCAACAACCTTTCATTTTCTACCATGAAACTTCATAATTCATGCATACTCATCCATGGAAAAACCCTAGTACTTTGATAACTTTACAAATTAATCCCCGAGATAGCTAGATTAAGCTATTACGATCTCAGAAACATAAAAATAATTAAAAACGAGACTTGAATACTCACCTAATTAAGCAATATAAGCTTGTCTATTCTTCAAGCTTCAAACTAGGGTTTACATGTATTTTTATTTGGGAAAGATGATGAAAATGATGATATTTTGTTATTTAATAATTTATCATCTTTTATTATTTCCACTTTCCAATTTAGTCATTTTCTTTATTTAATTTTCCATGGATGAATCATCATACTTATCTACTAACTCCTTTTAATGGTCTATTTTTCATATAAAGACCTCTATTTTTGAATTCCATAGCTATTTGATACTTATAGCTACTAGAACTCAACTTTTTCATTTCATGCAATTTGGTCCTTTTATCAATTAAACATGTATTCGGTAAAATTTTCTTAACGAAATTTTCATACGACATTCCTTTCATAATGCAGACCATGCACTAATATTAAAATAATTTTCCTTCTGAACTCAGATTTGTGGTCTCGAAACCACTGTTCCAATTTAATTAAAAATGGGCTGTTACATAAACCTAATAAATTCTATTAATGACTCTAATAAATCCTCCAATAAATAATTCTTGACAAATTGAAGGATGAAGAATGAATTCACACGACTCATTGAAGAAAATCGAGAAAAAAATTACTTTTAAAATTCACAAGAAATCAATCTTGCACGAAAGAAATCAACTCCCAAGGTTCAAAATTTTATTAATGAAAAATAATTCAATTGCCTATAATGAATAATGAAGAGGCATTTATATAAGCTAGCTACTTACATCTAAATAAAACTATCAAGTATAATGAAACTCTAATTAATTTAAACAAGTAGCTTTAAACTAACCTCTCTTGTTCACTAATAAATATAAAACTCCTAAACAACTTAAAATACTTAACAACATCCTAAAATACAATATTTGGCTCATAGATAATCAAAATTACACTTTAAAATCGAACCCCATATGATTTAAACTCGAAACACTAATTTCTCGTAATAATCCCGTCTAGAAATTCTACTTGCACAACCTTCACTAAAAATGTCATAACTTGATCTCCCGAACTCAAAATTGAGTTATTCAAAGTGCATTTTGAAGCTAATAGATAAATCTTTGAATGTTATGAAGACATCTCAACCTAGAAATGTCTAAATCCCAACCAAAAAGTCTTCTCAAGTTGAGTAATTTTCCAAACTTGAAGATTGACAACTTTGATGAATGAAATTTAATAAATTTCACCCAATCCATGCATGTATCATATATATATTTTTTCTTTTTTTCTTTTTTTTTCTTCAAAACTAGACCAATGGTTGAATTGGTTAAGCCATCAGTTCCCAATTTGATCAAATAAATTATTAAAAAATTCATAAAAATAAAATATTTAAAAAATAGAGAAAATTGGTTCAACCTTTATCTTGGAACTAGTGTCGCAGGGCTAGAACTTTAGTCTGATAAACTGCGTGGCCTCAGGCGATTTCTTGGATTTAAATTCTGCCTAAGTTAGCCTACTCTCGAAAATTGAGAATTCTTGTAGAAATTCTGTAATGCTTCAAAGCAAAGTGGAAGCAAACTCGAAAGACAAAAGAAGTTACAAATGAATAAAAAGCCATAGAAAAATAGTGCACACCAAGTATTTGGGTAAATGCTCTTAAAAATAATATACTACTTTGAAGGTTTACAACTGAATCCAGACAAATGAGGAAGAAGACCTTTATTTATAGTTGAGTTTTCCTAAAACTACCGGTACAGATTGAGTTACATCGACGATCAGGATTTGTGTCTATCTACAAGATAAGAGTTCTAAGGGATTTAAACTCTCTCTATATTTATCCCTTAAGATTTATATTAATTACTCTGGTAACTCTAGCTTTACTGGAGTGTTTCACTGGATCACCAACGTTTGAAGTAGATGGGCTTCTCCATATGTTCCATGAGTTGGGTCAATTCAAGCGGGTTAAATGAGCCATGTAATAGCTTAATTTTACTTGGGCTTTAGATAAAACAAAACAGTCCATTACAAGCCCAAAAACAACAAAAAAACAGAAGCCCAAATCAAAATAAAACCAAACAACCCAAAAATACAACAAAAACCCTAGTGGCCTAACAAGCCCAAAACCTAAACAATTTTCAGCAAAAAAGAGGGAACAGAAACCCTAGCTGCCGTAACCCTCGTGTGTTGCCACAGCGCGCCCACCGCCCAAGGTGGCCTTCTTTGTACCAAAATAGCCAATCCCCCTGCCTCGTTGACTCCCTAGACCTTCAAACGGAGTAAGAAAAGCAGCAAGACAGAGACGCAAATAATAGCAATGAACAGTAGCAATAAACAGAGAATGAACAGTTTAATGTTGGCTATAAAAAAGCCATTATCCATGTATTTTTACACACGAGATATTGAATATAAAAAAGATTTCACAGAGAAAAATACGAAAACAAATCGGAAACAAAATCAAACAAAGGTTGTTTTTTATTTTTCTACTCTTATTTTTTACTAGCTTTTAAAAAAAAAGGAAAATAAACAAAAAAAAAATCAAAAGAGGCTGAATCTCACCTTTCTTGCGTTTGCGCCGCCGTGGGTGGCCGAGGTTCGTCGTTTCCGATGATAAACGACGTCTTTAGGCTTAGGAAGTCGAAAAAACCCCAAAAATGGTACCTTTTTTGTTTTCCAGCCACAGTGGATGGCGACACTGTTAACGACGACCGGTGGCCGCCACGGTAGCCGATGGTCGGAGTATCACCGGATTTATGCCAACTTGGGAGGTTGAAAGAGAGAGGGGAGTGTTTTTTTTTTTTTTTTTTTTGAAAATGTGGTGAAATGATTTATTTTTTGGGATATTTTAACTTGTATAGGGCCCCCAAACGATGCCTTTTTGTGGCTAGCCTCAGACGCCCAAAACGACGCCATTTGGAGCCTGACCCGCACGTGATTCGACCCACTCCAGGGGATCCGCGTATTTTTTATTAATAGGCTATTTGAGCGAATAGCCCTTCCACTTTTACAATGCGCTTTTATTTAGTCCTTTTTTTTTTACTTTCCTTTCCTTTTAATTTTGTTGCATAATTTTATTTGTGTTTTATTTTAGTCCCTATGTGAAAGACGTCGTTTTGAGATAGGGAATAATTTCCCTGATGACCCCTCCTCCTTTAAGCGCATTAAATTTTAGTCCTATTTCGATTTTATCATTAAATTTGTTACGATTGGTGCCTCTAATTTTGTTCTAATTTCAATACAGTCCTTCGTTTAATTCATTTATTATTTATTCATCAATTTGCATATTATTATTCATTTCTCAATTACCTAAGTTAGTATTATTTTTATCTTATATCCATTATTTATCTTTTTTATATTTATTTTTACTAATTTATTTATTTATTTACCATTCTTTTACTTTTTAGAATACTTAAAATTAATATTATGTATAAGTGTTTTATTCATTTACTTATTTATTGTTTTATTTTATTATTATTATTTTATTTTTTAATTAATTAACATTAGATTTAATTAGTTAATACCACTGCTAACTTATTATTTTAGTTACCATCGCTTCATCTATATGCATCATTGTTTCATTATTATCACAATCTGTTTTAAATGTATTTATTTGTTTCTATTAAGCCCAGAATAAATTTCGTTTTCGCAAATTGCACAAAAAAAGAGATTTTTAAACGCGATTAATTCTCATTATTTCAAAATTAGAAAGATCGTATTCTAATTTACGGTATATGATTTTTTTTAAAACCGAGATTGTAATAGTCAATTTTGGCCTAAACCTAAATCAACAAAACAAATAATAAAACCCAAACAAATAACAAAACAGTCCAAAATAAATGTCCATTTACATATTAAACCCAGGCCTAAACTACCTAAACCCAACAAGCCCAACAAGCCCAAAAGTCTAAAAACCCTAGCCCAACTATCCTAAAACATTCCAGCAAACCCTAACCCCTCACCCTCTTCAGCCGCTGCTCCTAGCAGCCACCTAGGCCTGCCTCTGGCCGCCGCACGTGTCAGACGCCACTGACACCACCTGCAACACGCAAACGAAAAAGAAACAAAGAAGAAAAAACAAGAAAATGGCAGAAAACAAAACAAATATGGAAGAACGAATCTTGTACTTTGGCTATAAATGCCTCAAAATTTCATTGTATTTTCGACATGCACGGAAGAAAATAAAAAAGAAAGACTAAAATTTAAAAGGTGTTTCTTGGTTCTTTTTTTCTTTTATTTTTTTTTCTATTTATTATATTTCTTTTTTTGCAAATCGGTTTCAACAAAAACTAAAAAGGAAAAGGAAGAGGAAGAGGCTTACCTAAAATTCCCGCGGCGACGTCGTCGGAGGTCCTCTCTTTCTATCGTTGAAATCGGCCCTAAAAAGTGGGGTGAGGGGGTCTTTTCTTTCGGGTTTTTTGGTGGAGAAGGCTCAGCCTTCGAATGCGCCTCAAACGAGGGCTAAAAACCCCATCTTGTGCGATGTCGGCCACCGACCACGGCTGCAGTGCGGCGAGCGGGTGACGGTGCCCATGGTCAGCCAAAGGCGAGGGGGTGGAGAGCATATTTGAGAGCTCTGAATTTTTTTTTAAAAAGAAATGGCAGAAATGATTTTTTTTTTTAAAAAAAAACTTGACTTAAATAAAGACTCAAAATGGTGTTGTTTTGAGCTAGGGCTCACAGACGCCAAAACGGCGTCGTATAGGGCCTCTGACCCGTGTGACCCGACCCATAACCGGAGGGGATCAACGTATTTTAAACTTATGATCTATTTGCACGCAAGGTCCCTCTATTTTTGCAGTGCGCTACAATCTACCCCTTCTACTTCTTTTTGTTTTCATAAATCCGGCCACATAATTTATTTTTTATTACATTTGGGTCCATGCTAAAACGTTGCGCATAAGGGTTGGGAATATTTCCCAGTCAATCCCTCATTGTTTCAGCGCGTTTCATCTCGGTCCTTGATAGCTTTTTTTTTCATTATTTACAATTGTTACCCTTAAAATTTGATTTGATTTCAACCAAGTCCTTAGTCTTTCTAATTTATTTATTTATTTATTCTTTTTTTAAAAACTGTTTTGTTATGATTATTTATTTTAAGTTTTGTTTCTTATATTATTTATTTTAAATCGTTTAATTATTATTTATGTTAAGTTTTATTTTTTTTTTTTTGTATTATGTATTTAAACTATTATCAATTTTAAATTTTTAAATGTTACTTATTTTAAACTTTTAGATATATTATTTATTTTGGATTATTTTTTATATATTTTTTATTTAAACTGTTTTTGTACATTATTTATTTTAAATTTCTCTTCTACATATTATTTATTTTTAACTCTTTTATTTTTAAAGTGTCTTATATATTTTTTTATTACTTTGTGTATTATTTATTTTAATTTGCTTTACATATTAATTATATGAAGTTGTTTTTCATTATTGACTTCAAATGGTTTTATATAATGTTTTGTTGCATATTCTTCATTTGTTAATATTGGTATTTAAATAATATACATTGTGTGAATATTGCCATTACATGTTCTAGAAATTACTTATTAACATCTTCATATTATTGACGTTCATTAACCTTGCATCTAATTCATGTTTTATTATTCCATGCTCTATGTTACATTTTTGTTTTATCTAGTTCAAATCATATCGTGCATCAAGCTCCAACGTATTTGTTCAATATAGACCAATTTGTTTTGCTCAAAACAAAATGAACACGTATCGGTAAATACTATACTTGTTATTATCCAAAATAAAAATTTTCAAGAAAAGGCAATATTTCGCGTTTTGGGAATTCAAGAAATCGTACCTTAACTTACGAGGTTTCGATTTTCTTGTTAAACTAAAATAGCCAAATATCCTTTTGGATTTCAAGAATAGGCAAACTTGTTCTCGAGAATTCCAACGTCGCATCCTAACTTACGGGATGTGGCATCTTATTATCTCGGGAAAAGTGGGCCTTTGAAGCCCGCTTCAAGTCAATTCAAGCATTTTTAAAAAATGAACATTGATAAAAAAAAGGATCGTATTTTAAAAATCTTTTCAAAATTTCAACTTTCAACATTAAGACATTAATTAATCAATTAGGTACCAATTTTGGGCGTGACGAGGGTGCTAATCCTTCCTCGCACGTAACCGACTCCCGAACCCGTTTTCTCAAATTTCGTAGACCAAAATCATTGTTTTAATAAATCGAAATATTTTATTAAAACGACCAAATTTCTAGGTGATCTGATCACACCTAAATAAAAAGGATTAGTGGCGACTCCCATTTTTTTCGTTTTCAAAATAAAAGTCGACCCTTTCCAAAAAATGGTTTCAACAGAGATAATCAAATACCTTTTGAAATAAATAATTTTTTTGTGTTTATTCTCGTTTCGGGGATTTAAGGCATTGTGTCCTAACTTACGAGACGTAATCCTTTTTCTCAATTAATGTGAAAAGTCCTTTTTTTTTTAATTTTTAATTAAGAAATATTTTAACAAAAGATCGTATTTTAAAATCTTTTCAAATTCTCAACTTTCGACATTAAGACATTTATTAATCAATTAGGTACTAATTTTGGGCGTTACGAGGGTGTTAATCCTTCCTCGTACGTAACTGACTCCCGAACCTGTTTTCTGAATTTCGTAGACCAAAACTATTGGTGACCCGATCACACCTCATAAAAAGGATCGGTGGCGACTCCCATTTTCATTTTCAAAACAAAAAAAGTCGATTTCAAATAAGTTGATCTTTATGGGACGTTTTGTGCGTAATGGTCACGGGTTTTGATATGCAGCTTGTGACATTATACCTCGATCGGTTCCTAGTTTGATCGGTCGATTAAGTTTAATTCTAAAAGCAATGGTTTTGATAGATGAAATAACTTTTTCAATCATGTCAGGTCGAGCAAGCAAGCGGTAAAGTTCTAAAACAAAATTAACCATCGACATCTCGACCTCGAGAGGGCAAATTTCGAGCATTGTTGGTATTACCCGAAATTATAAGGAAGAAAAAATAAAATATAAAAAGAATAAAGAGAGAAATAATATAAAAGAAAAAAAAGAATTAAAAATATTTTTTAAGTTTATTGACTTAATTTTTTTAAACATATATAATATTTTGGTGTAAAATTGGTAATAAATTAATAGTTTAAATACGAAACGTGACCAAAAAAATGTTTAGATACCAAAATGAGAAAAAAATTTAGTTTTGGTACCAATTTATAAGTTAAACTTTTTTGAAATAGACTCAACAATTTAGCTAACAATTTAATAAACGGAGATACCAACTTAAAAAAAATAAATAATGTAAAAAAAAAAAACCAAGAAGATAAAAAGAAAAGAAGGTATAGTTTAGGTTGAAGTGAAAATGTATTCATTGTATTTGTACAGCATATAGTTCAAATCCAAAATAGGTGGGAATTGCGTATACATAATTTGGTGAAAGGCCCAAAGCTGTAAGACGTAACAAAAAATATATATATATATGTATCACAAGTTGAGGAGCAGTTCAATATTTTTCATAATAGGCCCACTTCAATTTTAGCCCCAGATGGGTTGGATATCAATTCCCATTTTCTTCTTTTTACTAAATTCTAATTCCAATACTGTTTTAACCTTTTTCTTTTCCCTTGAAAGTTGTTTTTTTGGGTACATTTTACAACTTACTTTCATATCATTTTTCCTTGGTTGAATCAAAAACAAAAATCTAAGCACTTTTTGATATCTCTTGACTTAAAAAGGGTCCGTAACTTTTTCATTTTTGTGGAATGAGATTTGACTTAGGAAGTCTTCATCAACCAACATTCTAGAAATTCATCATAATACATATAAATTTAATTTAATTTTTAAAATTAATTGATGTTTTGATTAAAATGAAAATTTGAAAAATATGATAAATCTTGTAAATACTTTATAAACATATTTTATTTATTGTTTTGTTAAAATAATCGTAACTATTTCAAATTTAAATTGATACACTTAATTAAGAATCCATTCTTTTTTAACTTCTTCTTTTTTTTTTTTTGGAGTGAAAAGGAATTTTGATGAATTATTAGTTTAATTTGATTTAATTCTACTCGAAGATTGAATCGTAATTTATGAAGAACATCAGTAGTTATCCCACTTTCACAACTTTCTTTTTTTTTTTTTTTTTATCCTAGCTTTCTTCTTCAATATTATAATCATACGACGTTGCTCTGCCAAAAAGGCAACTATTTGGTACAAATATCCAAATCAAAAGGCTTAGCTTATTTTAATAATAAACAGTAGTATATAAAGAAAAAGCATGCTTGTTAGACTGTTAAACCGCCCACGCGGCCGACCAAAATTAATCTAATATTTTTTTTTAAAACCCATTAAATTAATACTACTGCTACTGTCAGTTGACTCTTTTTGCACCGAAAGATACAAAAAGTTGCATACACTGCCTTTTTATCTCTTGTATACGTGTACCCTTTTTATAATAAAATAAAGCAAGAATTCCTCCACTCAACACGACACGTGTCTTGATCTGTACACACCCCTCAGAAAGGCCAAAACCGAAACGTGTCTATCGCCTGAATTAATTCACAAGTGTCGAAAATCCATTGCTTTGTTTTCAACTTTGTCCAAGACAAAGGAAAGCCCCTTTTCAGTGGGTGGTGAGGACCCACTTTTAATTTTTGATGGAGCTGACGTGGATAGACGCCGCGTTTTAAATTAAGCGAGGCTTAATTTTTAGATTTTTTGTGAAGCTGAGCTGGAATGATTGCAGCGTGTTTTAAAAATAAATTAGTCCAATAGCAGCAGGCCACGTAAGAAAATGACTATAAACCTAATCAGTCAGGGCACTTTTTTCTCTTCTTTCTTTTTTTTTTTTTTTTTTTACATAGAAATTAATGTATGCTTGCTTTTCCCTCTCTCTTTCTTTGGATTTTTTATTATATTTGATTTTAGAGTTTGGGTCAATATAATATACAAAGAATTGAATCATAGTCATGGAACCCAAAAAAGTTTTAAGCCTTGGGTCAAACTTATCACTTGGGCTGTTTAATCAAACTTAATCTCTTATTTTAGGAGAAATTCGATTTCTTAATCGAATTAAAATCAGAATATAATACAATTTAAGACATTAAGGATTCATACTTCCAACTTTGCCATCACTCATTTGCTAGCTTTATTATGTTTTAGTTCCAATTTTTGGTGTATGGAGTACAAGTAGTTTGTTTTAGTATTTTAGTTGTGTTATATAATCATAATTAAGTTATTGCCGCATGCTAATTGGAAGGAAAAAAAATGATATATTATAATAATACTTTTTTTTTTTTATCTTTTCATATATTTATATAATTTTTAAATGAATCAACAATAAAATTATATATTTTATTCCAAGGATCAATCATGTGCTAATAATATTTATATGCAAATTTTTTATCACTCTATTACTTAAATATTTTCACATAAAATATTTCTTCTGCCCGAATAAAATAATGTACTAAAAAAAATTTAAAATGTTAATTCAATTAATTAAAAATAAACCTAAATTCATTTTAAAGTAAAATCAGATGTTATAGAATCTAAATTGATTCAGAATGGATGGAAGTTGGGTTTCCGTTATTAATGAAACCATATTTATGAAATCAAATTGGATTTATAATGTTAAAAAATTAATTGCTAGTCAAATAAATAATGGTATTAATTAAATTTATGGAAAAAAAAAACATGGTTTGCTCTAAAAAAGAAAGACAAGTATTTTCAATCTCTAAATATTACATGTCAAAGAAGTAATTCTATATAATTAAGTGCAACCTTCATCTACCTCCACCCTTTTTGCCCTTTTCTTATTTATTTAATTGGTTTTTTTGTTTTTTATAATCACCTTTTGGATTTTAGTTTTATTATATGAAATCTTTACCTTTGTGTGATTTCTTTACGATTGTAGAATATTATTAATTCATATTTGTGAGAAATTATATAAGAAAAAAAACCCTTTTTCAAAAATAATCTAATTTGATTTTAACATTTAAAACTTCACTTTTAACTTATTTTTCAATTATAAAACAAATTGTTTTATACTTTTAAATAATATTAAGACTAAAGACTAAATATGCAAAATATATAATGATAATGTTGGAAATTTATTTTAGCATTATACATTTTAAAAGGGTTAAAGTATAATTTTATTATTATATTAATTTATTATTTCGAAATTTTTAGAAGAATTAAACTAAAATTTTATTATCTTGAGAGGGACAAAGTACAATTGTAAGTGACTAAAATAAAATTATATCATTTTGGTAGAGGCCAAACCTTTTCCTACTCCATCAATGTCTAAGGTTGTTGCAATCGGACCAAACCAATCGATTAGGTCGACAATCAGTTGGTGTATTAGTTCGAAGCAAGCAAAGTAATCGATTGTTCTTAAATCGGTATGAATTAATTGAATTGGAGAAAAAAAAACTAATTGACTTGATGGTTGGATTGGTTAAATTGAGTTATATATATTATTTTTATGATTTTGTATAATTTAATTAATTGAAACTAGACTGTTAGCATAACCGATTCGGCCATCAATCTAGTTCCACAAACATTGTTGGTCTGAACTTTGAATGAGATCCTATATATATTAAAAAGGTTAAAATATGTTACAAGTCCTTGTACTCTTAGTAAATTTGGAATTGAGTCTTTACACATTTATTTCTAAAAATTTAATCTATCTACTTTTCAAATTTCAAAAAGTAGGTTCAATTGTTAATACAATTAAATCTTTTTATTAAATTTGATAGTGTGACATTTTAAAATTAAAAAACCATGTAATTAAAAGAATATATTGTGATGAAGTTGAATTTAACAAAAGAATTTTAACTTTATTAATAATTAAACTTAATTTTTCTAATTTAAAATAAAAAAATAAATTCCTTGAAATAAAGATAAATTCAATTGAATTACCCATTTAGAAATAAAGAGGAATGTGAAGCTTAAATAAGATATAGCGTCAATACTAATACTAAAACCTATCAGTTACCATCACTACTTATATATATATATATATATATACATATATCTCGCAACAAAAGAAAAAGGTGAGTCAAAAGCAAGGAGAGCTCTTGAATTCTCATTTTATAAATAATGGAAGATAAAATAAGCTTAATATCATAATCCTAACTACTGAAACATATTTAAAGACTAAAAAGGGAGAAGATTGCGGTTTGAAATATCAGATGTATTCAATAAAATTATTACCTAAACGCGTATTTTTTAATTAGTTCTAATATATATATATATATATATATAATAGGAAGATTATAAATGATGAGTTATATCTGTTGTATCTTTTATTTATTAATCAAAATGTGTGACTATTGAGTATAAATTTATTTAAAGATGTGCTTCTCTTAATAACTTTATGAATAAACTTGAAGTTTCTTATAAATATCACAATGATTTCATTTGAAACGTCCTATAAAAATCTTTGAAATAAAGTTTCATTCTATACTCCCTCAATTGTTTAGTGGACATAAATTGTTATATAATTAGTTACTATACAAGTTGTTTATAGGAATTGACCTTCATCTTATACATTACTCTATGCTCGAAAACACATATCATTTATGATTTTCATTGTGTTCTCGAGATTTATTTACTTGTAACTCATTTACATACTAAAACATATGATAGTGACAAATAAAACTTTAAAGATGGTGACTTGATACATGTTTCATACTTTGTCAAATTAAAAAATAAATTTAGAAGACCATGCTTATACAAGGGGATGAACCTTTATTCTTAGTAATGATGTTATTTTTTGAGATTTCGAGAAATAACCATGTATTATTGATTCCACTCTGGCAACTAAATACATTGTATTACTTAATGCATCTAAAGAAGTTGAATGGTTAAAAAAATTGTTTTATAATGTACTTTTATGGCTTAAGCCAATTTCACTAATTTCTAAGTGAGATTATTCTAGCAACAACATATAATCAAGTATATAATGAAAAAATAAAAGCACGTTAGGCTAAGACATAGCTATGTCCAACAATTAACTTACGATGGAGTATCACTATTAATTTTATGAGGTTAAGTGAAAACTTGGTGAATCATTTGACCAAAAGTATTGCTAGAGATATAATAAATAAGACCTCAAGAGGGATGGGACTAGAGCCCATTAATTCGACTCACCCATAACAAAAAGTCAACTCAATGTTTGATACAATGTCAAGTTTTAAGTTCAATGAGACAAAACTATCTCAAGGTAAAAATGTTGGATACCTATAATGATAAGGAAAGAATGAGTAATTTACTCTTTAATGGATTCAAAGTATAAATATGTTAGAATGATATAATTGTGTAAATACTCTTGACTAGATTTACCTAAATGAGTGTGAGGTTGGCTACCACTAGGAGCTTAATCGATTGGTGTTGAAATCGTTATGCGAGATTTGTTCAGTTAATCAAATAGAATAACTAGTTCAAAGTAATGTTTTAAAAATCGGGCCGATAATTGAACCAATCAAACTATTGATTATCGGTTAAACCAGTTTAACCATCGGTCCAACAATAATTAAATAAACAATTTAAAAATTTATAAAAGATTAAAATTTATTAAATAATTCATAAACTTGTTCAATCGATTCAATTGTTAGCTTTTTGTCCCAGTTTTCACTTTTTACTAGTTTTGAGTGGTTCGCTCATAGGCCAATTCAATCCCTTTGTCTAAACCTATAACACCCCCTACCCGTATTCGCGACCAAAATAAGGTACGAGGCATTACCAGAGTTTACCGAATTAATTTTCCTGTTATTACGAGTTAAATACTATTCATTTACCGAAACATGTTATGACGTCCCTTAGATAGGTCTCTAAAGCCCAAAACATACATCGAGACCAAACTGAGATTAAATCGAAACCATGGGGAATTTTTTGCAAAACCCCAAAATTTTATTCTATGAACTTAATATAACCTCTTTATAAATATCTAACCTTCTCTGCAATTTTAAACCTAGACCAATCCAAATCAACCAATTCAATTCAACATATTTTCAAGATAGATTCATGCATATCCATAAGATAACCTCGTCACATACCAAAACCAAGATTTGTTAGCCATACCAATGGCTAACTTTACATTCATTTCACATTAACATTTACTTTATTAACTTATACATGCCATTGATTTCCAAAATAAAATTTCTTGATATACCAAAATGTTGAGGTTGATAGTGTGATGTGTCTCCGACCCAATCCGACCTCCGAGCTCTTAATACTACAAAATAGGGAAAAATGAAATAGGGTAAGCACATTATGCTTAGTAAGCCCTAGAATTATACTTACCTAATATTTTCAATACAATACAATAAATATTCATACATCCATTCAATTTACCATTTACCTATCACACACAAACTCAACCAAAACATTAATCAAATAGCATCATATGAGTTCAATACAAAGATTAATGATTAATGAGCTCATTAATTCCATGTTTTCTATTACCCATATTATTTCCCATATTTATCCCATTGAATTTCTTGGAATTTCGATGGATTTTCAAAGGTACACTTTTAGTGTACAATTTCGGGTCCGTCAATTCATATTCATGTGCGCACATTTCCATTTCAGAGAGCACACTCCCGCAAACCTCATCCTTACAGCGGGATTACCAGTTCAGACTAAATCCCTTGTAATATAAACTCATAGAGTATTGTCGGGATTACCAGTCCAGGCTAAATCCCTTGCAATGACAATTACTCTAATGAGCTTGGTTCTGAATTACCAGTCCAGGCTAAATGACCCTAATTCGGATTACCTGTCCGGGCTAAATTCATTTTACACATATTATTCGGGAGGGCTATATCAGGATAGGATCACCTGTCCGGGCTAGATCCTTTTTACCGTCAATTCCTTTTCAGAGATCCATCGAATTTTCCTTTCATTCAACTGAGATTTCTTCCCCTTTTTATCAAATATATCAATGTTTCATAAATTTTCATACAATGAACATTTAAATCATATTCACATCAATAACATACATTTCAAGCGTTTAAGAGTATAATTCAAGTTACACGAACTTACCTCGATATTTGTTCGTATACAAAAAAATCTACTAATCTCAAACTTTTTCCTTTTCTCGATCTAACTTCGTATTTGAATTTTTTGGATTTGGTGCAAAAATTATGAAATACCAGCTTAAAGTACCCCTCCTATGGCGTTTTGGCTGATAAGAGTGAAGAGAAATCACAAGAAATCTAGATATTTCCATATTAGTCCTAATTTTATTTAGTTAATTATGCAATATTCCAATTTTGCCCTTAAATCATCCATTTTCTTGCTGATTTCATGCCCTTGCCGTCCAACCCAAATAAATTTTGGGTCTAATTGCCTTATAAGTCCTTTCTCATTAGACACTTAAGCTATTTAATCATCCCAACCACTTTTACACATTTTCCAATTTAGTCCTTTTTATTTCATTGACTACCCAAACATTAAAATTTCTTAACAAAATTTTAATACCACATTACTAACATTTCATAAATATTTATAAAAGCATTTTCGACTCAGTCTTATGAGATTGAGGTTTCGAAACCTTGTTTTTACCTAATTTCTTCAATAATTTCTTTTTCTAACTAACCACTAAATCGATAAAATTTTTCTATCGATATTTTCATATGATTTTCCTATCATATCAATATTCATGCAAAAATATTAAAATAAATTTCTCTTTAAATTGGATTTGTGGTTACGAAACCACTATTCTGATAACCTTAAATTTAGGCCATTACAAAACCGATATATCAAATGGTTCCTAGTCCAAACAATTCGATTCCAAAAACATTGATTCAAAGCATAGTCTACTATGCAATTTTGATCAACATGTTTTCAATCATTAAGTGAAGGTTCCATTGTAATGCATCTTCATTTGTGCAATTAATTTTTAATATTATCAAAATCTAAAATATTTTGAAAATGGGAGGAAATTATTGGAATATTTTCAAAATATTTATAATGTTCCAAAGTTACAAGTGAAAGGTTATAATTATAAGAAATCTAAAAGCTATAACTAGTTAGAGTGGTGAATTATGTCACTTTATTATTAAAAATTGTGTCATTTTAATCAATAGGTGTAACACTCATAACCCATACCTGCCGCCGGACTACGGTTACAGTGTATTATCATACAACTCAAAACATTTCATTATAGATAGCATTATGATTTATAATAAAAAAATCTAACATAGATTCTTGAATAATTAAGTTTACGATAAATTATGCATCTATAGACCTTAAATCGAGCCTATGATGCTCTAAAAATTATTTTAGAAACAACTAGGGACCAATTCGAAACCTCAAAGAATTCAAGGAGAAAACTGTAAATTTTCCAAAACTATAGTAGGTACCGGTACCCAGTCGATACATATTTGGAAATCAATACCCAAGTTCAATTCTATTTTGTTGTAAACAATGGGTATCGATAATTATTTAATGGTATCGATATTTATGAAACAATATCGATACTTAAGTAAAAATTGATACCGTTTTGGCATTTTGTTTATTTTTTTAAAATTGATCATTTGGTCAAGTATCGATACCAAATGCCATGGTATCGATAATTTTCTTAGAAATGATAAAATTTCACCTTATCAATATTCAATTCGCATCAAACTCACCTGTTATAAAAGACATTAATAACACACATTCAAACACTTAATATCTAACCAATATGTCCTCATTGACACCACAAGTTAATAACCAAATCATTAACATTCAAACTAAGTCCAACTTATTTCAACTCAAGCAATCAACAAATTATTACTTAGTTACTTCCATACCATTACATTTGACTACTCTTAGCACACATAAGTTAACACTTACCATTTGATACATATAACCATCACTTGAACTTAGGTAGACACCATCAAAGCATGCATCAAAGTTTAAATTACAACCATGTATAAGCAAGCTATCTACACAAACAAGCCATTAAAACATCACTACACACACCTTAAACTCTTATTACATGCCATATAAGCCAAGATGTTTATGAAGTCTACCAAAAGAGTTTCCAAATAATGTGATTTCTCGAGTTGACTTGATCTCTCAGTTCCACAAAACGTAATTTACAAAGAAAACAAGTAAATTTACATAAAGCTTAGTAAGTTCATCGATAAAACAATATAACTTACCGAATTTAAACAAAATAATTCAAATAATAGATTAATGAATAAAGTTTCAGTAACAAGATTAATAACAGTATTCCTTCAATCACAGTTCACAACAGGTAAGAAATGCTCAAACGTTAAAACGAAGTAATAATCAATGCCCGATGAATGATACACGGATACGGGTACATGATTAACCATTAGAGAACAGGCCAAACGCTCATATGAGCTAATCCAACCGATAACACGCTTCAGCACCAAGTGCCTAGCCTGTAGGTTAACGTCTGTACTCGGTAACATGCCACAAAAACACTAAAATATAACATGATAGTCCGCAACAAATGCAGGATTTCGGTATATTCAGTAAACATAAGATATACAGAGTCATCATCACATCTCATATCAATCCCGTACCGTATGCAAAATAACCTATTAGCATGCCAATCGTATTTTATCCTACGTTCATTGGCTCAGGAGATTTTAACGATACTCAGTGCTATAATGATTTGTCATCCAAATCTCGTATGCATACATAACAGTAATATCCAAGTCACAGCAAATCAATTCATCAAAAAATGCAATTAAAAGTATTAGATTTAAACTAAGCGAACTTACAAGACTAATCAACAATGACAACGAAGGTACATGGACTATTCCACTATTTTCTCTTTTTCGCGGCTCTCAACGCGTTCTTGATCTAGAATAATAATTTCATTCAATTAACTATATTAATGACAAAATTAACTCATTTGATGCAATTAAGTCATTTTTGACATTTTACAAAATTACCCTCAACATTTCACTTTTATTCAATTTAGTTCCTAAGCCCTAATCATGCAAATTAACCATTTTTATTTTAAACCCATCTTGAATGAATCTCTTAAGGCCTCTCTACAGCTCCTATTTGCTGTTATTTCAAAATAAATCTTTGTAATTAATTACCTTTAACAATTTAGTCATTTAACGTTAAAATCATCAAAAATTACTTTATAAAATAGTCCAATCTAACACCAAAGCTTAATAATCTTCAAAAAACATTCAAGAAACAACTCAACTCTTCAATGATAAAAGTTATAGCGTTTGATAGTTTTACAAATTGGTCATCGGGTTAGCTAGATTAAGCTAATACAAGCTCAAAAACATAAAAATTACTAAAAACAAGCAAAATTTCACTTAACAAAAGGAGATTAAAGCTTGAAGGAAGATTTCCCAACCCTAACAATGGCTATTTGGGTTTTCTTCCATGAAGAAGAAAAGAAAATGTTCATATTATCATTTAATTTTAACTTAAATTTTAACTATTTACTAAATTATCATTTTTATTACAACTTATAAAATTACCAAATCATGTCCATATATGTCCATAATATAAGTATATGGTTCAATTACCATCTAAGGAGTGTTTAATTGCACAATTGGTCCTTCAATTATTTTAAATTATTAGTTAATTAAACTTTATTTCAATTTAACCCTAAATTAATTAGGACTAAGCAAATAGCCCAAAAGCTGGTGGATTAGTCATATCCACCATCGCTTGGATTTTTTTTACTATGGTTTAATCCCCATTTTAGTCCCTTTACTATTTTAAATCTATAGCGATTAACTTTTACCTCTTTTATAATTTAATCATTTTACCTTAATTAAGCAACCAATCGTCAAAATTACCGGACCAAACTTTAATTCACGTATAATACGACTCTGTAAATATTTAAAAAAAAATCACAATCCCGATTTACAGAAACAAGATCTCGATACCTCATTTTCTGAAACTACTTGACTTCCAAAACAACCACTCATACTAACCATTAATTCAGTTAGTTAAAATTCATCAAATTAAAATTCAATATAAAATTATGATTGACTTGTATAATTTAAATACTAATTATACGAACTTACTCGTCAGATTTGTGGTTCCAAAACCACTATTTCAGATACCACTAAAAAACGAGCTATTACAAGAGGTGTGACAATTCAATTAAATACTTATTCGAATAGTCATGATTATTACCAAAAATTGTGACTATCCAAATAGACAACTATTAATATGGTTATGTAGTTACGTCTTTATATGATCATTAGTGGAATTTCCTACAAATAGGATTAATATTTCACTTGGTATATCACATAAAAAGTGCAACACCCCTAACCTTGTCCCGTTACCGGAATAAAATTATAGAGTATTACCAGATGTTACAGTACATTTGCATATAAAAACAAGTATAAATACAATATTATCCATCTAAATTTAACTTTTATGATCCATAGTACTTTACAAGTGTAATTAAAACAAACCGGGACTCGATTGGAAGCTTAGGAAAATTTTCGTGAAGTTTTGTAATTTTTTTTTCTAAATAGTACCACACACCTGTGTTATTGTGACAGGCCCATGGAGGGCCGACAGTGAGGTTCACAATGCCAGGACACGCCCGTGTCCAATACCCGTGGAGCATTTTGACTTGTGGCCTACGGCCAAGGCACACGCCTGTGTGCTCAACCCGTGTGACAACCTGTTTGTAACATTTTAGGTGCAGGGGACATATGACCTAACAACATACCCGTGTGCAAGCCGTGTGTCTCACACGGTTTGGTCACACGCCCGTGTGACAAATCGAGTGGGCTCAAAATGAACCTTTTTTTTCAAATTTACCAACCCTGCAAACTAAAGACTACAAGCAATTTTAATATTCCTCCATTCAACCAGTCCAAACATGATTAAACACATTTCATACTAATTAAAACATTATATCATAATCTAACACATATATTCAATAATACCTTATACTATACCAATTCAACAGTTGCACCTAAATACCATGACATTCAATTAAAAAGGGTTACACATTATAACATTCTCATTACAACCATTAACTATTTATTAACATTCTTCATTAGCATGGCTTATACCAAAATAACATTAAACAACTTAGGTACTTGCCATTCTTCAAAGATAGGTACATCACCAATTATCTGAGTTCGAGAGTTGGCTTGGATGCTGAGGCGTTATTTACTTTGTACCTAACTTGCGCATGGAAACAAACTGTACGCTGAGTATGCACTCAGTGATATTTCTATAAACTAATACTTAAAACAATAATAAGCCATGTATATACATTGTAACTTAAAACCTTTTACATTTATAATCTAAACAGCTTAATCTTTTACCTTCATTTCATAACTCTTTCATATAGTTAAGCAATTCATATATATATTTTTATCATTCGATATCCTTTAACATCGTATACCAGTCACAGTCACATAATCAATAATAAACAGTCTTCAGTACTTTCATTTACTCCTATTAACATAACCCGGACCTGGATAGATACACAAATCCAACCTTCACACCGGGGACAGTATACAGTGTTTCATCGGCCGAAGCCGGAATACACCGTGTCGAGAATAAGAATGATCAGTCACAGAGTACCCTTTTAGAACGAATCGAACGAGAGCGAAGATGTCGACACATATAGTGCCTCATCGACACACAGTCGGAATATCCCTGAACAATTCCAATCCTATGGCATGCCAATTATATCCGACTAGCCCGACACTGTTAATAAGGTATTCAAATCGTTTCATCTCAATACAGAAGTAGTAACAGTTTCCATCATATCATTCATTATACATTCTAACTATTAAAAATAACAATTACATTGTATTAAATCATTAAGCATAGTTTATAGAAATACAAACTAAAATTCTCGGGTTTATTCGAAATCCTCGTTTACTCTTTCCTTTCCCTTTTTCAATGACGTTTACGGTGCTATGTTGGCTACATAAAATTTAACATTTAAAATTATCAATATATGTTATTTAATAACACACTCTTTAAGTTCCATGTAACTTTTACTATATTTTCAATTAAGTCCTACCACTATAACCATTCTTTTTCTTCAAATAGCTTTATAAATTTCATTTTATACCTACTTTTAACAAGTTACAACTCTTAATATTCAATATAAAACATCAATTATACAATTTAAGCAATTTAATCCCTACTATAACAAAACTTATATCTCTCTCTACAATTTAATCCTTTACGCACTTTTAACTTAAATTTCCATCAAAATAACACTTAATTCTTCCATTTATTCAACTTAATCAACATCTAAAAATTCAATAACTTTCTAAATTTCAACATAACTCAAATAGTATTTCTTCTTAGAATTTAATAGACACTAAAATTACAAGAAAAGGGATTAAATTGACTTACCAATCAAGCTTGAAATCTTAAAACCCTAATTTTCCCTCTTTTTTTTCTTTCCCTCTTTTGTTTCTTTCCCTTTTTCCTTCTTTCTTTCCCTGTTAATCGTGCCTTCTTTCTCTCTTTTTTTTTATGTTTTATTTCTTTTATTTTCTTTATTTAATCAATATGTTATAATTATATAATATAATATATTTTACTTTATATTACTATTTACTTATATAATAAGTTAATACATATATATACATACATTTGTACCAATTGAAATAATACACATGTATTTATACTTACCATACACTTGTCTTATAGGCTTATTTGCTAATTTAATCCACTGGATTTTTTATAGTTATAATTAAACTTTCACACTTTATTCAATTTAATCCTTATACTTAATTAACCCTAATTAAGCTAAATTTACTTAATTAAAATCTAAGTAACCTCTCACTTAACTTCGTAAATATTTCTAACAAATATTTATGAATTTAATTTTCAAAATCGATGACCCAAAAACTCATTTTTCTCATAACCTTAAAATTTGGGTCGTTACATTTCTCCTCCCCTTAATAAATATCGTCCTCAAAATTTACCTGAAAAGATATGGGGGTACTGTGATCTCATTGTATCCTCCGGTTCCCATGTTGCTTCTTCAATATTATGACTTTTCCATAACACTTTCACTAAGGAAACTTGTTTATTACGTAATTCATTTACCTCACGTACCAATATTTTAATCGGTTCTTCTTCATATGATAAATCAGGTCGAATATCTATATTTTCAGTTGAAATCACATGAGAAGGATCAGATCTGTATCTTCTTAACATAGAAACATGGAAAACATCATGAATCTTCTGAAATTCTAAAGGTAGAGCTAAACGATATGCCACTGGTCTAATTCTTTCTATAATCTCATACGACCCAATAAATCGAGGATTCAATTTACCCTTCCGACCAAATCTCAAAATTTTCTTCCAAGGAGAGACTTTAAGAAATACTTTATCTCCAACTGAGTACTCAATGTCCCGTCATCTCAGGTCTGCATATGATTTCTGCCTATCGAAAGCTACTTTCAATCGTTCTCGAATCTTTCTAACAGTATTTTTCGTTTCTTAAATTAACTTTGGACCAACCACTTTTCTTTCATTCAGTTTCGTCCAACACACTAATGATCGACATCTCCGACCATACAAAGCTTCATACGGTGCCATTTGAATACTTGATTGATAACTATTATTGTACACAAACTCAGCCAATGGTAAATACCGTTCCCAACCTGATTCAAAATCAATCATACAGGCTCGGAGAATGTCTTCTAAAATCTAAATAACTCGTTCTGATTGTCCATCGGTATGTGGATGAAAAGCTATACTAAAATAAAGTTGAGTACCAAGAGACTCATGCAACTGTTTCCAGAACCTTGATGTAAACTATGGATCCCGGTCAGAAATTATCGATACAGGAATACCATGTAGTTTCACTATTTCCCGGATATAAATTTCTGCTAACTTTTGAAGTGACCAATCCGTTCTGACTGCTATAAAATGAGCTGACTTTGTGAGCCGACCAACAATCACCCAAATAGCATTTTTCTTACCAATTGACATCGGTAACCCGGTTACAAAGTCCATCGTGATGCAGTCCCATTTCCATTCAGAAATATTAATAGGCTGAAGTAATCCAGTCGAAACCTGATGTTCAGCTTTAACTCGCTGACATGTTAAACATTTAGCCACATATTCCACTATATCTCTTTTCATACATTGCCACCAATACAGTTCCCGTAAATCACGGTACATCTTCGTTCCTCCGGGATGTAATGTAAAAGGACTGTCATGTGCTTCTCAAAGTATTAACTCTTTCAACTCTGAAGTAGTTGGAATACAAAGTCGATTCTGAAATTTCAGACAATCATTTTCATCAATACTATAGTTCTCTGCTGTACCGTTCTGTACCGTTTCCCTCTTCTTTATTAACTTTTTGTCTTCTAACTGTGCTATTCTGATTTGATCAAACATCACTGGTTTTACTCTCAATTCAGCCAGAATACTTCTATCATCAAAAATACTGAGCTGTGTAAATATTAATCTCAACTCAATTGCAGCCTTCCTACTTAACGCGTCAGCTACCACATTAGCTTTACCTGGATGATAGTCAATAACACAATCATAATCTTTTAAAAGTTCTATCCACCGACGCTGTCTCAAATTCAATTCTTTCTGTGATAGAAGATAATTGAGACTTTTATGATCAGTGTAGACATAGCATTTCTCACCATACAGATAATGTCTCCAAATCTTTAGAGCAAAAATTACCGCTGCTAATTCCAGATCATGAGTCGGATAATTATGTTCATACGGTTTTAATTGCCGTAAAGCATAAGCAATTACCTTTCCGTTTTGCATCAATACACACCCGAGACCATTTAAAGAAGCATCGTTGTACAGAACGAAATCTTTTCCCGACTCTAGCAAAGTCTATTTTGGTGCCTCTGTCAACATTTGTTTCAACATTTCAAAACTTTTCTGACACTGCTCACTCCAAACAAACGAAACATTTTTTTGCAGTAACTTTGTCATCGGTAAAACTATTTTTGAAAATCCATTTACAAATCTTCGATAATATTCGGCCAACCCAAGGAAACTACGTACTTCTGACACATTTCTAGAAACTTTCCACTAAAGTATGGCTTCAATCTTCTTTGGATCTACTCTAATCCCTTCTGCTGATACTGCATGACTAAGAAATACAACATTCGATAACCAAAACTCACACTTACTCAATTTCCCATATAATTGTTTTTCTCGCAATATTTGCAAAACAATTCGAAGATGCTGCTCATGTTCAGTTTCAGACTTTGAATATACCAAGATATCATCAATAAAAACCACTACAAACTGATCTAAGTACGGTTGAAAAATCTGATTCATAAGATCCATAAAAGCAGCTGGAGCATTTGTCAATCCAAATGGCATCACCAAGAATTCATAGTGTCCATACCTTGTACGAAATGTTGTCTTTGGTACATCACTCTCCTTTACCTTCAACTGATAATATCTCGACCTCAAATCAATTTTTGAAAACACAGAAGCTCCCTTTAATTAATCAAATAAATCATCAATACGAGGTAACGAGTATTTATTCTTGATAGTTACTTTATTCAATTATCGATAATCAATACACAACTGCATCGAACCATCTTTCTTTTTAACGAATAACACTGAATCTCCCCACGGTGATGTACTAGGTCGTATAAAACCTCGATCCAATATATCTTGCAGTTGTATCCTCAATTCCCTCAACTCAGTAGGTGACATTCGATATGGAGGTATTGACACTGGATCTGTACCCGGGTATACTTCAATCGTAAGTTTAACTTCCCGATCAGGAGGTAATCCAGGCAATTCTTCAGGAAACACATCACGAAATTCACATACAGTTCAAATTTTACTGCACTGATTCTCAACTGAATCTGAATTGATAACATAAGCTAGGAAAGCTGTACAACCTTGATTAAGAAGCTTACTAGCTTTAATTGCTAAGATAACATGAACAATCCCACTGGTTCGAATACCATTTACTTCAATCTGATCACCTCTTTCATTTTGAACAGTGAATTTCTTTTTATAACAGTCTAAAATTACTCCATGTTCTGACAGCCAATCCATACCCAGTATAATATTAAAGTCGCCGAATGACATAATCAACAGATCAACAGAAAAGATTTTATCCTGAATCATTAATGGACATCTTAGACATATGATTCATTAACATAGTTTGCCCCAATAGACTAGACACTTCTATTGTTACTTTAGACAATTCAGGTTTTAAATTTCCAGTCTCAACCAATTTTGTATTGACATAAGAATGTGACGATCCTAGATCTATCAAAACATAAACAGGTTCTAAATATAATAAGAATATACCTGTCACCATATCATAGGCATCTCCCTCATCTCGAGTTTTTACAACATATGCTCGGGCTGGAGCTCTTACTTCAAATTGTTGGGTAGCATTTTCACTTGTTCTTCTAGTACCTCCTCTAGCCACTGGACCACTTCGACCTGAGCCTTGACCTCTAGAAGCAGATTCAAATTTTTGTGATACCGTTGGTGCTGCTTTATTAAGCTTTAGACAATCCTTAACAAAATGATCAGTGGATCCACAATAGGAACAACCTCCAGTTAATTTTTTACATTATTCTCTATGTCTGTTTCCACAATATTCACATTTTGGAATTTCAGTGTTCTGAGCTGGGTTTTTAATACTGCCAGTAGATACAGTAGTTTGTCTCTCTCGACTTCTGTCTCATCTTTTTAATATTGAACTGAATCTTCCACTACCACGAGATTCCCACGATCGTTTGAATTACTGACTTGAATTAGCAGTTTTAGGATGTTTTCCAGTTAAACGGACAGTTTCAGACTTTTTACTCTTCTCCAGTACTTGCTCAATCATTTTAGCTCTTTCTACTAAATCTGTAAACTTTGTAATCCGTAGAGGCATCAATTGCAATTGGAATTCATCTCGCAGTCCTCTTAGAAATAGCTTACTTCTGTCAGCTTCAGTCGGTATAAATTCGATTGCATATCTGTTCAGTCTTAAAAATTCTCGTTCATAATCCACTACAGACATATCTCTCTGTTTCAACATCAAAAACTCCTGTTTTCGGTCTTCCATATATGTCTTTCCCAAATACTTCTTTTGAAATTCCCATTGAAAGAACTCTCAGTTTACATGTTCTTCTGGTATATTCTGAATCACTGATTCCCACCATATATAAGCCTCTTCTTGTAACAGAAAAACAACACATACTAAACTTTCCTGTGGTGAGCATTCTAATTGCTTCAGAATTCTCTTGGTAGTCTCTAACCAATTTTCAGCTGTTGTTGAATCAGTTCCCTTTGATCCCAGAAATTCTGTAGCTCCATACTTTCGTAATTCCTTAATAGGGGCTCTTCGGGTAGTAGGGGTAAAGGTAGTAGTAGGCATACTTCCTACTGCTCATTGAAGAGCTTTAGCAATCATTTTAAATATTTATGTATTGTCCCTTCTAGTATTTGATGGTTGGTTACCTACCGGGTTTGCTCTTGGGGTTGCAGATTCAGATTCATTTACATCAGATGATTCATCTCTACTATACATTTCTTGATCGGTACCCTCGATACTTTTGTCAGACATCTTTTACTCACTATAAAACATAGTTAATTTATCAGTATATAAATCAACATCCAATCTCGACTCGCAGTTAACATAAGAATGACATGTACCTCTAGACTCAATTTCGAGCTCGATTTAGTCCTAGAATCAACTAAACCTGAGTAGCTCTGATACCACTAAATGTAATACCCCTAACCTTGTCCCGTTACCGGAACA
Organism: Gossypium longicalyx; assembly: GCA_025698465.1. Taxonomy (NCBI): domain Eukaryota; kingdom Viridiplantae; phylum Streptophyta; class Magnoliopsida; order Malvales; family Malvaceae; genus Gossypium; species Gossypium longicalyx. The sequence goes on along the minus strand of CM047006.1, from coordinate 9,992,392 downwards.
GAGTTACAGAGTATTACCAGATGTTACAGTACATTTGCATATAAAAACAAGTATAAATACAATATTATCCATCTAAATTTAACTTTTATGGTCCACAGTACTTTACAAGTGTAATTAAAACAAGCTGGGACTCGATTGGAAGCTTAGGAAAATTTTCGTGAAGTTTTATAATTTTTTTTCTAAATAGTACCACACACCCGTGGAGGGCCGACAGTGAGGTTCACACGGCCAAGACACGCCCGTGTCCACTACCCGTAGAGCATTCTGACTTGTGGTCTACGGTCAAGGCACACGTCCGTATGCTCAGCCCGTGTGACAACCTGTTTGTAACCTTTTAGGTGCAGGGGACACACGACCTAACAACATGCCAGTATGCAAGCCGTGTGTCTCACATGGTTTGGTCACACGCCCGTATGACAAACCTAGTGGGCTCAAAATGAACCTTGTATTTCAAATTTACCAACCCTGCAAACTAAAGACTACAAGCAATTTTAATATTCCTCCATTCAACTAGTTCAAACATGATTAAACACATTTAATACTCATTAAAACATTATATCATAATCTAACACATATATTCAATAATACCTTATACTATACCAATTCAACAGTTGCACCTAAATATCATGACATTCAATTAAAAAGGATTACACACTATAACATTCTCATTACAACCATTAACTATTTATTAACATTCTTCATTAGTATGGCTTATACCAAAATAACATTAAACAACCTAGGTACATACCATTCTTCAAAGATAGGTACATCACCAATTATCTGAGTTCGGGAGTTGGCTTGGATGCTGAGGCGTTATTTACTTTGTACCTAACCTGCGCACGAAAACAAACCGTACGCTGAGGATGCATTCAATGGTATTTCTATAAACTAATACTTAAAACAATAATAAGCCATGTATATACATTGTAACTTAAAACCTTTTACATTTATAATCTTAACAGCTTAATCTTTTACCTTCATTTCATAACTCTTTCATATAGTTAAGCAATTCATATATATATTTTTATCATTCGATATCCTTCAACATCGTATACAAGTCACAGTCACATAATCAATAGTAAACAGTCCTCAGTACTTTCATTTACTCCTATTAACATAACTCGGACCTGGACGGATACACAGATCCAACCCTCACACCGGGGATAGTATATAGTGTTTCATCGGCCGAAGCCGGAATACACCGTGTCAGTAACAATAACAATAACAATATGATCAGTGCTGAGTACCTTCCGGAATGAATCGAAGCGATGCTTGATAAAGAATCGACACATATAGTGCCTCATCGACACACAGTCGGAATATCCCTGAACACTTCCAATCCTATGGCATGCCAATTATATCCGACTAGCCCGACACTGTTAATAGGGTATTCAAATTATTTCATCTCAATACAGAAGTAGTAACAGTTTCCATCATATCATTCAATATACATTCTAACTATTAAAAATAACAATTACATTGTATTAAATCATTAAGCATAATTTATAGAAATACAAACCAAAATTCTCGGGTTTATTCGATATCCTCGTTCACTTTCTCCTTTCCCTTTTTCGATGACGTTTCCGGTACTACGTTGGCTACATAAAATTTAACATTTAAAATTATCAATATATGTTATTTAATAACACACTCTTTAATTTCCATGTAACTTTTACTATATTTCTAATTAGGTCCTACCACCATAACCATTCTTTTTCTTCAAATAGCCTTATAAATTTCATTTTATACCTACTTTTAACAAGTTTCAACTCTTAATATTCAATATAAAACATCAATTATACAATTTAAATGATTTAATCCCTACTGTAACAAAACTTATATCTCTCTCTACAATTTAATCCTTTACCCACTTCTAACTTAAATTCCCATCAAATTACACTTAATTCTTCCATTTATTCAACTTAATCAACATCTAAAAATTTAATAACTTTCTAAATTTCAACATAACTCAAATAGTATTTCTTCTTAGAATTTAATAGACACTAAAATTACAATAAAATAAATTAAATTGACTTACCAGCTTGAAATCTTAAAACCCTAATTTTCCCTTTTCTTTTTCTTTCCCTTTTTCCTTCTTTCTTTCCCTGCTAATCGTGCCTTCTTTCTTTTTCTTTTCTTTTTTTATGTTTTATTTCTTTTATTAACTTTATTTAATCAATATGTTATAATTATATAATATAATATATTTTACTTTATAGTACTATTTACTTATATAATAAGTTAATACATATATATACATATATTTGTACCAATTGAAATAATACACATGTATTTATATTTACCACACACTTGTTATATAGGCTTATCTGCTAATTTAATCCCTTGACTTTTCTATAGTTATAGTTAAACTTTCACACTTTATTCAATTTAATCTTTATACTTAATTAACCCTAATTAAGCTAAATTTACTTAATTAAAATCTAATTAACCTCTCACTTAACTTCGTAAATATTTCTAATGAATATTTACGAATCTAATTTTCAGAATCGAAGACCCAAAAACTCATTTTTCTAATAACCTTAAAATTTGGGTCGTTACAAAAAGAACTTTAAAACAAAGTCTCATTTTGTTCTCTTAATTTTCTAGTTTTCATAAATTGTGTTATAAAAAAATTACTGTAAGAGTTATTTAAAGAAATTAATATTTTTATTATACATTGTTCAGTAAATTATTTTTATCGGTAATGTTTACTCATTTTGTCACTTTGACCTTTATTTTTTTTTATCACTTTAGCCTTCAAAAATTATCATATGCCTTGTATTTATAACGTTAAAATGTGATTTAAATTGCTATTTTTTTTTGTACATTTGGAATTTAGTCCTATTTTTATTTTAAGGGATTTAGTCCCTCTGCTTTTCAAAATTTAAAATGCAAACCCAGTTATTAACATTGTTAAAGCTGTTAAATTTAGGTTTGTTACAACATTGTTAAATTTAGGTTTGTTACAACATTATCTTTTTGTTAATGGTTTTTTAATTTATAAATGCCACACTAATAAATCTAATAGATGAATTTTAAGGTGACATTAATAATTTGACTTGAATTTTCCATTAAAATAAAAGTAGAATAACTAATTTTCAAATTTACGAAAAGTAGAAGGATTTGAAACATATTTTAACTTTTGTAATGATATTTTAAAATTTGATTATGTTGTATAAATTCTACATTGCAAATGATGCATGAAATATAAATTCAAATAATAAAAGTAGATATCAACTAGCTTAAAATGGATTAAAATTACTCTTTTTAAAAAAAAAAATAGTAGAGACTAAAAAGCAATGTAGGGAGTCATCCAACGATTGGTTATAGACATTGTGAATAGAAATTGAAAGTGCAGTCATACATGATGGAATTAAAGCTATAAATTATCATTTGCACCATCTGGGTTAAGCTCATTTAATTTTTCCAGGAAAAGCAATAAAATTATAGTGAAGGTTTTTATATTAAAAGTTAAATTATATTTTATTTTTTTATTTGAAAAATAAGTAAATTAGTTCCTATATATTAGATAAAGAGTAAATTAATCATTTCTATTAAAAATTTCATTTAGTTTCATTATTAAAAATAGACATGACGATAAAATAATCTAACAATACTGTATGTTGATGTACATGAAATAAATTTTAAACATAAAAATAGATAAAAATTTTAATAGAATGATCAATTTACTTTTAAATTTAATATATAATAATTTATTTATTTATTTTTGAATAGAGATAACAAAACGTAATCTAACTTATAATACAAAAACTTTCATAATATTTAAAAAAAAAAAAAAAAACTAAAAAGTCAGAAATGAAAGATAAGCAGAAGATATGGATGAAAACTTGGGAGCAAGGTTTTTTATAATATTTCAAACGGATAAATTTGATTGCAAATACTTTTACGATAAAATTAAATTTGTGTATCTTGATGGAGAATTATATATATCTATTTCCTGTATTGGTCGAGAAAAGCATGTATGTTCCTTTCTACTTCTCTGGCAGATATCTCTTGCTTTTCTTTTCTTTTTCTTTATATATATATATATATATATATATATATCTAAAATTAATAATAATAAAAGATAATTATAAAATCTGACTTTAAAAATCTCACCTCCAAACAGTAGCTAAAAGTTATATAAGAAAAAGGAAAAAAAAAATATTAGTAGTATGGCAGTAGCATCAAATCACAGGGAGACTTTTATCCAGGATTCAACCAATACCAGAAATCCACATCATAAAAGCAGCCAAACAGTCCCCTGGTTGCACAAACTCTCCATCCTACCCTACTACCGAATCAAAAGAAAAAGCCAAAGAAAAAGAAAATCTCAAGGCCACAAGAACTTGTGGCTGAGAATCAAACCATGGTGATGTCGTGGCATCCACCTCTCTTTTAAACCCATCCATTAACCCTCACTCTTAACTTCATATCACTTCACACCAATTTACCAACCCCCCTCCCCCTTAAAAAAAAATCAATACCTGCGAATTGTCTTAGCTGGTTCTTGTTTGGTTGTTGAGAAAATGCAAGAAAGTAAAGACCCTGGGATCAAGTTGTTTGGTAAGAAAATTCATTTACCTGCTGATGGAGAGATTTCAACTCTCTCTGTTGATGAATTCGACAAGGCTCAGTGTGGGAACAGAGTAGTAGATGATGAAGACTATGAAGAATTTGATGATGATGATGATTATGATGGTGGTGGTGGTGATGGTGATGAAGAAGAAGATGAACAGAAAGACAAAACAGAGCAGGTTGGCCAATTCAATAAAACAATGTTTCTGTTTAATCTTCTTGGGGATTTTAAGGATTACCCATTTCTTGAAATGGTGAAAAATTAATGGGTCAATTTTACTTTTTCTTCAATTTTCCATTTTTGGATCCCACTTCTTTTGCTAGAACTAGCTTTTTCTTTTTCTTGCTAATCTTTTGGATTCTTAACACCCCCCCCCCAAAAAAAAAAACTATTGAATTACCATACAATTCTTTTAAAATATGAAATTGAAAAATATTTATTTAGCTTCCAGATTGTGTTTTTTTTTTTTTTTAACTTATCTGGGCTTTGATTATTTAGAGTAGAAAATAATTAGTTCTAAAAAATCAGAATTTTTTTTTGGGGTGATTATTATACAAGAAATTTGAAGTCCTCCTTCTGCCAAATGTCTAATTTTTTTTTTTTTTACTTTTTTATTGATTTTAGCCAATCAATATTTTTCAGATTCCACATACCATAGATCCTTTTAACTGGGAAAGTCTTTCCTTCTTGGTTTTTCAATATATCTGTTCGATTCCTTCTTATTTGCAGTATTAAAATCTTTGTTAGCTTTGTTTTTGTTGAATATCTCGATAAGTTTTAGCCTATTAACTGAATTCCCAAAATTTTCAAGAAATTTCATGGAATATCTTATTGTTATTATGTTTATGCCCCCTTGATTATATCAATAAAACTTTAAACAATTTTCATATAAAACAATATAAAAAGGAGGGGGGATGTTCTTTAGGACCCTTATCATATTTATACTTGTTTGTTTCTCGAGAAAATTTTCTTGATTCTGGCTGAGAACTGAGATAGGATCATGTAGAAAATTTTTTGGTCTACTTAAAGTTTCTTATTAGGGAAGCATATTAAATTTCAGGATTCTTTAGCAGAACAGATTGCTGATACTGGACAAGAAGATGACAACGTCCAGCCGTCAAATAGAGAGGAATCAACTAATCCAGAGACTTCGCCGGGGCCTAATGTAAACCCGAAAACTCCCTCTATTGACGAGGAAACCGGAAAATCGAAGACCGGAAAGACTGATAAAGAACAAAGTGATGGTAGCAAATCACAGGAGAAAACACTTAAAAAGCCGGATCAAATACTTCCATGCCCCCGCTGCAATAGCATGGATACAAAGTTTTGCTACTACAATAATTACAACATCAATCAACCTCGTCATTTCTGCAAAGCCTGTCAAAGATACTGGACTGCAGGTGGTACGATGAGAAACGTACCGGTAGGAGCTGGTCGTCGTAAGAATAAGAACTCTGCCTCGCATTACCGACACATCTCCATTTCGGAGGCTCTTCAAGCAGCTCGAATCGATGCTCCTAATTCAGCACATCACCCTGCCTTGAAAAGCAATGGAAGGGTCCTTAGCTTTGGCCTAGATGCACCCATTTGCGATTCCATGGCCTCTGTCTTAAACCTTGGGGAGAAAAAGGTTTTGAATGGTGCCCGAAATGGATTTCATGGTCTTGAAGAACAAAGAATTTCGGTTCCAAACAGAAGGGAAAACGGTGATGATTGCTCGAGTGGATCTTCTATCACGGTTTCAAACTCAATGGAGGAAGGTGGTAGAAGTTGCATTCAGGAAAATAGGATGGGCAACATTAATGGCTTCCCTTCACCAATTCCTTGTTTACCTGGTGTTCCTTGGCCTTATCCATGGAATTCCGCGGTGCCTCCACCGGCATTTTGCCCATCCGGATTTCCCATGTCATTCTATCCTGCTGCAGCCTATTGGAACTGTGGGATTCCCGGCACTTGGAACGTGCCTTGGTTGTCTCCTCAGTCATCATCCACTTCTTCAAACAACAAGGCTCCAACTTCAGGTCCAAATTCTCCGACGTTGGGCAAACATTCTAGGGAAGGGGACATGGCCAAACTAGATGATTCAGAAAAACAAAAGGCAACTAAACAGAAGAACGGATGCGTTCTGGTTCCGAAAACTTTGAGGATCGATGATCCGAGTGAAGCTGCAAAAAGTTCCATATGGGCGACACTAGGGATTAAGAACGAATCACTCAGTGGGGGAGGGCTTTTCAAGGCTTTCCATCCAAAGAGTGATGAAAAGAATCATGTAGCTGAAGCATCACCAGTATTGAGAGCAAACCCTGCAGCCTTGTCTAGATCCCTCAACTTCCATGAGAGTTCTTGAAAGCTAGGTTCTTGATATATAGGCCATAAATACTTGTGAAACACTTACCGGGATCGTCTCATTCGGGAGCTAGACAGCTGCTGCCCAGGACAAAGACCGGAGGCGGGCATGGGAAAGGGAAGGAAAAAGGAGGGTTTAGTCCAATTTTCCCCCACTAGGATGATGAGAAAAGCTCGGGGAACACTGATTTCTCTTGTTGTAACAGTACAATAAACAGTAAAGATACGGGTTTAGATTTTTTACTTAGCGCTTGCTCAGTTTGTATTCATGTATATATCTCTATATATGTAAAATACCATGACAGTATATTGGAGAGATATATCTTTAGATGTATTGAACTAAATTTTCATACTGAAACTCAAGAGTGGAAGTCTTTTTCCTCATTATCCATACTGCTTTTTATACTTCACTCTTCTCGCCTTGGACACTTGCATTTTCTCTAAGCCAAAAGTTGAATATACCCGTATCAGATGAAATTCATTCAAGTGAAGGAGCAAAAAGCAACCATGTAAGAAACAGTAGTATTGTGAAGCAAAAGATGGAATTTCATTCCAAGGACCACCTTTATGTTGAAGATAAGCTTGAATATTTTATTCGAAAACAAGCCTAGTGACTTTCCTTTTCACTGGCCAATGGAATCCAAACAACTTGCACAGAAAAGGCAAATACCTGCTGAGCTGAAGTTCCCTCATATAAAATTATTATTATGCTGCATTTCCTTTTTTCTTTTTCAAAATCCACTTTTTATAATAAAAGTAAAACCAACCTCAAAATCTTTACTTATGAATCTATAAGTTTTGCAGAATGCAGTGTGCCACTTTTAGTTGAACATTTAAGAACCCTTAATTTTACAAAATGAATAATGCCCTATAGTTTTAAAAGTAAGAAGAAAGCAGACAGATTACTTAATGGTGACAACAAAGTGGGGTGGCTGGGGCTTAATAGATATTTAGAAGGAAAGCAGGAAACAGAAGCCACATGATGAGTTGAGTTATGAAACACTATTCCATGATATCCTTTTGTCTTTTCTTCCTACTTTTGCTTTCCTTTTTTACTTTTTCTAGGAAAGCTATCGCCCGTTGCTTTTCATCCATATGTCTTTTTTAAGTTTCTGTTCAATAATTCTTTTATTTATTTATTTATTTATTTATCAATTTATAAATATAATTGTAGTTTTGTATTGAGAACCAACATTTACCCCTGCGCTACATATATATTTTATTGCTATCATAATGTATTTTTTAAAATTTTATTAAATCAAATATTATAAATTAATCCTTAATCAAATTAAAGACTAATATTGGAAAAATAATCAATTTTAGATACAATTAAAATATCAATTACAATCAAAGAAAATTAATATCATTAATAATATATATTTGTATCAATATCAACAAAAAAAAAAGGCTTATTAGTATTATAAGCTCTTAAACTTTTTTTAAAAAATAAATCAATTAAGTTCTTCCGATCTTTTTGCACCAAATAAAACTTTTGAACTAACAAAAATAACTTGACACTAAATGTAAAATTCTAAAAAAATAAAAATATATATATTTTAAAAATAAATCCACAATGTATATGAACATTAAAATTATATTTATTTTAAAATAAATCAAAAAATGATCATGAACAATTTATATCATAAAATCACGATTGTTTTTTTTTTAATATTTTTGCCTCTCATTTTTCAATTTGTGCAAATTATATTACTCAAATAATTTAATGAAAATGAGAAAAATAATTTTTTAATAAATAATTTTTTATAAATTTTAAAAAATTTATGGTTTTAATGAATTTCTATTTTTATCAATTTTAATCATATTTTATATTTTAATATTTTTTATATTTTAGAACAATCTAGACAAATGAGCGTCCAAATTCATGATGTGCTTACTTTAAAAATAAATTTATTTAAATGATAAAATCATTATTGAAATTTAAATTAAACATTCGAATTGATTCTAACTATATAATTTATTTAATCAGAAGAAGTTATTCATTAATTTATTTTTTTCGAGATAAATATTAAATTTATACATGAACTTTGTTTCAATGTATAAATTGATAAATAAATTTTAATTTAGTGCAATTGTACACATGAAATGAATTGTGGTTCATATGTATACATGAAAATTTGATTTTGATTAAATCGTATAAATTTTAAAGAAATGAATATATACATTATTAGCGTAAAATTGTGCTAATATGACAATGTTGTTAGTGATTTATGAAAATTTATTTGAATAAAAATTTCATGCATAAATTTGCACAAAATCAAAATTAATATATGATATTACTTATTAAATCAAAATTCATGTATACTTTTAATATTTATTTTATTCTTTCTTACAAAACTCAGTTGATTATATATAAATTTTTATTAATTTACATATATATATATATATACTATTTTATTTGTGATATGATAACATGTATCCTAATTCCTACACCATAAAGAAAAAATATAGTAGAACTAAGGTTAATTAGGTGAGTCATAGGTTTTTTTTAATGTGTAGAGACAAAAATTAAATTTTATTTGTATAAACTTAAAATTAACAACATCCGAAAACTAAAAAAAAGAAAAAAAGGTTAAGGAATTAAAAATTTTGTTTACAATGATTAACAGGAAAATTGTACGAGGAGAACCAAACCTCCATAATGACCTCTCCACCACTATTGCTAGTGTGCCTAAGCTACAGTGGAATCATAAATATTTAAGTGAATGCACATGAGATGTTTCTCCATTATAGGATTCGACTAATTTATTCTTTTTATTATAAAATAAATTAAAATATACTACTTGTATTATTAAAAATAATTAAATAATGTTAAATTCAAATTCAGCTAATATTTTATATTAAAAATTTCATCATTATTTTTTTTAAAATTATTATAAAAAATCAATTAAATCAATTAATTGTTTAAGCTATTAGAAAACATTAAATATATAAATAAAATAATTTTTTAAAAATGTAAATAAATTATGAATTAATATTTGATGCATCGTCGGTGTATAGGTCTCATACACTATCGATTAATAATAAAATGACACATTATCATTGGTTTAAATAATAAAAAAACACTGAAGGACTTGAAAATAAATAATATTAATTTTATTAAACATAATTAAATATTAGTTATAATTTTTTTTTCCTTTCAAGTTTGAAGTTTTAGATTTTAGGGTAGGTTTTTGGGTTTCAAGTTTCATATTTTTTTTATGTTTAAAGGTTATAATTAATATTTATTTTTTAAAAATATAAATTTATTTATATTTATTTTTAAATCCTTCAATATTTGTTGTTTTACATAAGTGATGATATATGTCATCTTATTATCAATTAATGATGTATAAAATCTATACACTGACGATGGTGCATTAAATACTCTCTCATAAATTAAAAGAATAAATATTTTATATAAATGTGAAAGTATGAATTAAAAATTCAAAAGTAAATAAATAAATTTATTATATTAGATATTTTTAAATGATAAAATAATAATTAGTTCTGCCTATCAATTCTAGACCATCCACGTAGGTTTATTTTTCCCATTTGAAAGTGTTTTTTTATTTATTTATATTAAACAGATAACTAAATATTTTTAGTTTATGAATGATCAGAGATACGACATGAAATATATATGTTAGATTATTAAAATAGTTAATAGTGAAAAAATGAAATTGTCGATTGATTATTAGCTTGATTGGTATGAGTATTATTGTTAATGTAGAAGGATGTGAGCTCTGAGTGCATTGAAGCGTAGTTCAAAGCATTATATTAAAAAGAGTAGATATAATAAGAATTTATAATGAAATTGTTTAAAGAAAAATGAGATTATAAAAAACTACTTAATCTTTCTCTTAAAATAAAAAAAAAAAAACAAGAAAAAGAAGAAGAATAACAATATTAAAGTTGAGCTAAAAAGAGGGTTTATGAAGACCATCATTTCAAGCCCTTGATTAGTATAAGTAAAGCGTGTGTGTTAACCATGCACATTATCCTAATTTCTGAAACAGCAACTCTAAGAATGTGTAATATTAATGATTTAATCAGTAAATTTCCACTTCTTAATGGTAAGCCAATGTTAATCTTGCATTCATGCTTTTTGGCACTCAATTGCTTTAAGGTTGACTTTAAATTCAAAAGTAAAACATAAAATAATTGGCCCTCAGAGTCAACCTCCCACTACAACTTATCTCTTACTCTTAGTGACTTTTTATTATTTTTAAGCTTTTAAGTGGAGATATGCACTCCTAAGCTTTGTTGAGATTCTTTTTTTCTTTCTTCTTTTTTTTTTTTTTTGCTAAAATAGTTTGTTTTTAGGGGATTTTCATAATTATTTCAACTTGCTTTTAACTCAAAAAAAGTACAGGCAGAATTTTATGCCTAAACCACATCACTTTATAATTAATTTTAAAAATTAGTTTTTATGTCCAACTTTAAAGATAATATTATTGAAAAAAAACATAATATGAATTGTAAAATAGATGATAAAAATAAAAACAAAAGGAGGGGAACCCATTCTAGATTTTCTTTTTTTAAATAAAAATAAATCTCATTATATTTATTTAAATTCGTTTTTCAAATTGTTTAATAAATATCGAAACATTTTTAACATTTAAACAAATAAACCCATCATGTCTCATGAGAAAAGACCCAACATCTTAAACACAGAAGAAATAAATAAAGCCCTTGATTTGGAGTTGAACTTGAAAAGATGGCTGATTGGTCCAACTAAAAACACACTTTGATTCCATCAAGTCAAAAAAGCTAACACCCCCCCTCCTTTTTTTTAGGTTTGAATAAGGTAATTCTCCAAATGAAATTTTAATCCTCTTCTTTTCAACCAAGAAATGCAAAATCATGTTCTCCATAACCATGACTTTTATGGGACACGTGTATGTCACTCTATTGATGTTCCTGACCCAAGTAAAAGAAAATACACAAATTATTAATATTTTAAACTCTAATAAATATTAATCGAAAAAAATTTTTGTTGAATAAGGTATACATACATACATACATACATGTCAACCTATCCTTTTCAAAACTAAAAAAAGACCCTGTATTTTTTGTATCACTTTGTTTAAAATATTATATATTTATAGAGTTATGTTGGTAAAACTATATGATATTGTTAAATTTAAGTTTTGAGAGATGGGCATGTTTGAAGGTAATCATGTTACTTGCTCCACCCTCCAAGTTTGAGCCCTGCTTTTGAATTTTATATATATATATATATATATATATATATATATAAAAGTTAGATCCATGAAAACCAAAAGTAGATCCCACATTCTGAAAATTTTATTATAATATAATATATGAATGTTTATCAAAATTAATATAAATAAAAGTAATATTTTTTAACATTGATTTTATTATAGATTTCTATTTTATATATATTATTTTTGATACAATATTTAAAATTATTTATAATTTTTTCCCAAACCTTAAATAGGATAATATGTATCAGCACATTTAAACTCATGATCTCTGATATTAATAATAAAATTAATGCCAATCAAATTAAAACTCAATAAATTAAAAATAATATTTTTAAAACAATTATGATAAGATAAAATACACAAATAAATAAATCTAACTTTAAGCATAAAGCTTTAAAAATCATATTTGTGAAAAACTGTAAAAACATATTTGGAGGCAATCTCAGTTGTTCAGCAATTCCAAACGGCGGCAGTCAAGTTGACAAGCACCTATAAATAGATTTTTAAAAAAAAAATTAAAAATAAGCTACATGGATATTAATCCAATTATTTATAAGTTTTTTTTGTCACTTAATTATTTAATTTTATTTTTTCTAATCACCAACTGTTAAATAACTAATAAAATGATGTGGTAGCTTTTAATATCAACATTATAGTAATTTTAACTTTTAACATTTATACATTATGTTAATTTAGTTTTGGTTCTAAAAAAATTAATCACTAATGTTTACACATTATGCAATTTAATTTTTTTTACAATTTTATTTTTCTTTGTGGCATGAAGAGTTAATTTTAAAAAGAAATAAGAATAGATAAAAATTATTATCATAGATTTTTAGTTGAAACAGTCACAAAAAAAGAAGCAGCAAAATTAGAAAAAAATACACAATGTGTAAGTTTTGCAAGTTTAATTTTTTAGAATTAACACTAAATTAGCACAATGTATAAATATTGTTGGTTAAAGATGCTGTTATTTTGATTTTAAAAACTGTATCATCTTTCTTTCAATCATTTTACAAATGATGATAAAAAAAGATAAAATCAAATAATTAAATAATTATTTTATAACTTTTTATAATTGAGTGGCAATAAAAAACTTACGGAAAACTACTTATGGCTTACCCAAGCTAAAAAAGCACCTTAAAACATATGATGATAATTCTAAGAAGAAAAATTAAATTGGAGGTTGAAGCGGTCAAATCTATCGGTTGATCTAATAATCTTATATTTAACTTAGGTAGTAAGATATATATATATATATAAAAAAAAAAACTATTAAAACAATATACTTGGTAGCCACGGTAGAAATAAACTCTTTTCCTTTTTCACTTTCTTCCATTTCTCTTCATTGTTTGAATTATTATATATTTATTATTTAATAATTTAAACTAAAAATTAATTCGTAAATATATTGTTTTTAGTATTAATTAAATAATTTAATTTTTTATACACGTCGGTGTAAGCAAGGTATTATACTAGTAAACATAAAATTAGGAGGCTAATGTTTCAATCCTCATCGCTTTATGTATAAACAAATTTATCCATTTTTATGTACAATTCTGAATGGGGTTTATAGAAAGATCTATTATAGTAAAATCCTATGAGATCCATTCTAAATTTATGGTTGAAATTAAAGGATGAAAAATCAATATCAAACCCCCATTGATCATGCTATGTAATATTTTCTTTGAGAAATATGTGTTTACCTTTCAACCAATTCAATAAATTTCAACAGAGAGAAACTAGTTGCGATTGTCAAAGAGAAAACACATGTTCTCTCTTTTTGTAATCGGTTAAACAGGTTAAAGATTACTAGCACAGTTTCTAAGTTTTTTTATATGACTTCATCCAACAGCTTCAAACTCCTTTCTATTTTTTAACCACAGCTGTAGATTTAAAATGAATCTCATTAGAATAAGATCCCACCTTAGATGCCACCATGATTCTGGATGGGACACACCACATAACATCTACTTGCATGTCATGCTTTTACATGGCAAAATTGAAAACTTCAACATACAAATTTGAAGGAGGGGACTTAAGTCCATGTCAAGAAGGGGTTGGTCAAGAACTGATATGGAGGAAGCCAGAAAAGAGTTTGGTATTATGGGTGAAGCTTACCCTCCAAAATACTCTGATAAGAGTTATATTATTACATAATACTATGAAAATTTTCTTTACCTTAATCATCATTCCAATACTACAACTATATAAATATGATCCTTGAATAAACACTATGACAAGTTCCTACGGCAGATATTAATATTATTGAATTCTACACCCACCTGAATCCTCCGCATGACGAACATTGCCATATGCTGAAAGTTCAATTAGATCCATGTCCCGACCTAAAAGTTCAATCGCACAATTGAAAGTCAAGGATTACCAAATCCTGGTTGTCATCTTATCAGAAGAAAAAAGATCATACAAAATTAGCAGTACCTGAAACCCGACAATAAGAACTTTTCTGAATAAGATCAGCTCTAGACAACTCAGTCCGATTTCCCTTTGATCGATTAACAGTTGCCTAATGTTATCAAAACGAAATTCCAAACATCAGATTCCTGATTCTTCAGGTAAATTACAACTATGGAGTAATAGTTAGTCGAGAAAAGAAAAACATTCCAAGCGATTCAAAATTGTTTAACAACTCAATGGAACTAATACAGTTGCAAAAGATTAAGCACTCAAATATGGACTGGCATGTTTCGAATATAGACCAATATCTTCTAAAACCTATGTTTGGATGAGGAAAAAACTCGTTGTATTGAACTCTACTCGGAGAGTTAGTCCCCACTTTGAATTGCTATCATAGGCAGACCCACATATAAGAATGTACAGGCTAAGTTTTATTTGTATCCTTATTTCTAAATAGTTTTATTCTACAGAAAGATTGACTGCATGAATAGAAAGATTTTGTTACCACTTACAGATACAGAAAATATTCACACTAAATACTGGATCACTTTGTTATATTATGGTAAAAAGAAAGTCCCACTTAAATCCTTCAACAACACATTGGGAGGTAATTCTCTCTCATTCCTAATCCATGTACTTCACAAGGTTTGAACCTAAGATCTCTATACTGGAAATCAGTTTAACTCTCTGTCATCCTCTAACCCATGAACTTCCCAGGGTCTAAACCTAATATCTCTAAATTGGAAATCGATTTAACTCGGTCATACTCTAACCCATGAACTTCCCAGGGTCTAAACCTAATATCTCTAAATTGGAAATCGA
Source organism: Gossypium longicalyx (assembly GCA_025698465.1). Classification (NCBI taxonomy): domain Eukaryota; kingdom Viridiplantae; phylum Streptophyta; class Magnoliopsida; order Malvales; family Malvaceae; genus Gossypium; species Gossypium longicalyx. The sequence continues at coordinate 9,976,999 of CM047006.1, read as the reverse complement.
TTTAACTCGGTCATACTCTAACCCATAAACTTCCCAGGGTCTGAACCTAATATCTCTAAATTGGAAATCGATTTAACTGTGTCATTCTCTAAATTATGTACTTCCAGGGTTTGAACCTAAGATTTCTAAAAGTCACATCAAAGACATCAATTCTAACCAAGGAAAAGATTGACCAGAGCAAGCAGCTCTCTAAATGATTGCATTTTCCATACAAGGCAAGCTTTTTCCACCTAATTAGAAAGAATAATGACTCACTTTTTTGTCTTATTGTACTTTCACATACAACTTTTAGTTTGTTCATTACTTGCTAAAAGAAAATCTACCTTAGGTGGATGATATTAGACTCAATTTTAGTAGTAGGTATACAGTTACGAGATTTTCAGCAATGAAGATTCTTGAGAAAACCAATAAATTGTGAATGAGAAGTGGATAAATGACATCATAAATAACAATGGAAATAATAATAATCATCCAATCCTTCATTATTTGAAAACTCATCAAGGCCACTCAATCTTTATAAAATTCTTAGTTAACCAAACACTAATAAAAATATTATAAGGAATATTCATTGGCCCCACACTAACTTAAACTTTTGGTTTCACCACTGAGTCACTGACTGGTATCAGGCCTGAAAAAGGCAATTTCAACTGTGCTATGGCTACTCATACCATGCAAACTTGATTAAAATAGTTTCCAGTGAAAAGATTATATTCAAAAACGTTATTTTGTATATTCGTTTCAGAATACCAAAGACTGATAAGGATTCTTCAATTCAATGCATTTAATTAAAAAGTTCCATTGCCATGCTTTTTTATTTTTTGGTTCTAACCATTACTATGCTTAATACTTGGTTAAAGTTATCTTTGTACTTGGTTCTTTTCATTTTCCATCCTTTTTCTTATGGTACTATGGTAAGGCAAATCAAGGTGGCTAGTCGCAAGCCAATAGAGCATTGAACTCAGTCTAACGAGAGGAAGATGGGTAGCCCCGAGATGATTCTTGGGCCTCAAATTGCAACATTCCTGTGATTCAAGTCAACGAAGTGTATTCAAGACTCAATAGGCAAGTAGCTGTCAATCCAGTTAAACCAGAGTGCAAGCATATAGTAATTACCTGTTCAAATGAATGAAAAGATCAACTACATTTCGTAGACTGATATCAGCTGTACCCTATGACTATCAGTCTCTTCCATACTTTATAGCATTGCAAAAATAAATAAAAATTCTATTTTGGCAGGTTAAAAATATTTTTAAACCAGAAGCATGTTACGAAATTTAGAAAAAACAGAAAGAAGGAAGTTGAAGATGCTATAGTGGGGAAATTCTCATACCTGTAAAACTTGACAGTTTTCTAAAGTGCTTTTTCCTCCCTGAAATTCATGAAAAGAAATCAAATCAGGAGCCAGACATGGTAGATCCAGAACAGAGATACATGGAGTTCATGCATATAACAATACTACACAAGAAATTCAAGAGAGAGAGAAAGTTCAGGGACAGTCTTTGAGAGATTTAATAACGAAGAGAGTATGATTAGAAAGAGAAAACAACTTTTTGTTAAGCACGTGTTAATTGAATATCTGAGTAAATAATTACAAATGAAGGTCATTGTACAAAAGCAAGCTATATGTAAGGAACAATGAAAGCTGAAAAAATAAAAACACAGTTTGGTGGATTCTCTAGTGAATAGTGACATACTACAGCAGCGCAGCATTGACTTTAAAATATTCAGGATTAACCACAACTTTGTCTATATTAGCTAGACGGCGTCCTGTGAATACATGATGCTTTCACCTTCAGCAAATATTAAACCTTTTGAGATTATGACCTAACACCGTGAGATTAGCCTCAAGGTCCTCCATTGCAACTTATATCATCTTCTATGTGAAAAATATGTTGAACATTAATCGAACAAAATAGTCCAGCTTAAGAGGGAACATTTCACAAGCTGCCTCAAGACACATCAACTACTATGGCTTCTACAACCTTGTCGCCAATTTCTGATCTTCAAGTATTTTTTCCCTCTAGAAATTTTTAATGCTGCTAATCATCATGCCTGATTCTTTCTACCAAATGATTCTCACCCAAAAGAGACTAGCATTTCAAGCTTTTCTTCATTAAGAGTGATTCAGAATAAAATATTCAGCTCGAAAGGAATTTTTCTATAGTTCTATGAAATCATTCCATTTAAAAAAGGCTAAGTCATGACAGTGCCGAACTAGAATTATTCCTTCACTCAGGGATCCGATCAGTTTTGGTCCTTGTGGATTCAAAGTCTTAACATCATAGTCTGCGGAATATAGTTATGGAATTCTTTGCAACTGAGTAATCACACACATTCACAAATGCCATTCTAATATAACAAATTTAGCAGAGGTATATTTTCACATATGAAATGGAGCAATAAATCAAACAGCAATCTTGTTTCCTCTCTTTTTTGCTAATATCTGCTTCTGATCATAGAGGAATTACAGAATTCTTACAACAAAAATACTCACAAAACATAAAATTAGGAATTACATAATGAACCCAGAACAAATCTACAACACTCAAACCAAGCCAAACCCTCTTCAGAAAACATCTCTATTAAAAGATACAACAAAATATTCAAACTTGGATTTCAAATTTTCATGTTTTTGTTCAATTTTATAATAGTATTGAATGCATAATTAAATGAATTTTAATCCACAATTGATAGAAAAATAAATAAATCCAAATATTCAAATTCATCTTAACAAATAGAGCAAATGTTAGAATTAAGGGGGAAAGGAGAAAAACTACCTTGGAGTAAGGGATGATATGGTCGTAGTCATGGCACAAGCATCCGGGACAACCGACGAGCTTCCTGAAAACAATGTTACCAACAGCGTCGCGGCGCCAGCGATCTGGGTCTCGTCCCTTGACCTTCTCGGCCTTTCCCCAGCATTGTTGCTTGACGCTGTAAGGAAAGCTCCGGGGATTAGAGTTTGAATCTTGTGAAATTTGGAGACCTTCAAAGAGACTGGTAACTGCGGAGCTCCGTTCTTGCTCAGTCACGGACAGTTCACCGTCGACCAAAGAGGCTGAGGGCGGCGTAAGCTTTGATGAGCGTGAACGACGTGGAGAGGATGGCCGAGACTTTGATTGTCTCTTGGTTTTGGAATCTTTGCCATCTATTATCATTTTTTCTCTTTTTGGTTGGTGTTGCCTTGCCTTCGTTTGGGAGGGAACGTTATTTAACTTCTACCAATCCGGATAATACTGTGTATAAATCATTCGGATAAACGCAACTAGGGGTGTTCGAGTCGGGTGAGATTCGGGTCGGATGCTTATGATATTAATAAATTTGATCTAGTTCGAAATATGAGGTAAAAATTTTGTTTAAAGCTATTTATATTTGCAATAAATTAATTCAAGCTCATTTTAAGCTCGTTTATATTATTATTTAATTTTTTCAAAAATATTTATTTTATTTTATTTTAATATTTAATAATTTTATATAATTTTTTATTTATTAAAATTTTTTATATAGTCATCTTAATATTATTTTAATATTTACATTACATTATTATTATATATTTAGTATATGTTTATTTTTAATGTATTTTAAATTACATAATATATAAAAATAACATAATATAAAGTATTATAAACTTAAAAATGGGTCAGTCGAGTTGGGCTTGGGCCTTAAATATTCAGGCCGGAACTCGACTCATATTTTAAATGGGTCTAATTTTTTGCCCAAACTCATTTTTCAAGCCTAATATTTTTGCTCAAACTATCCCAAATTTTGGACGGGCCTTTAGGCTTGGGCGAATAATTCAACCCATGAACAGGTCTAGGATCAACCTACTTTAAAAATTATAATGGATCCTTAATAATTAATTATACTTTTTTTGTCACTTAACCATTAAATGTCTAGCAGAAAGATAACATGACCTTTTAAAAAAAAAATAAACTTAGCCTATAATATTTATCCATTTTGTCATTTTAGTGTTAGATATAATAGCATTTACGATAGATTTTATTTATCTAAGTCATTTAGTAATCAAACATTTTCAAAGTATTTCAAAGACTTGCAAAATACTTAAAAACACGTTTTTAAATGTGTTTGAACTTATCCAAATATTTTTGAGCCACCAAAATGTTCTGATGTGTTTAAAATGTTTTAAAGTTATTTTGGTAACTAAGTATCAATACTAATAGTCTAGGTTTTGATACGTTGCAAGTCAATAGCCAGATAACGAAACTAGAAGGTTATGTATCAATACATCCTTTAAAACTACTAATACATGCTTTAGATGTATCAACATGTGGCTATCAGAATGGTTACTAATGGCTATGTTTATGAGAAGTATTGATACATCATTGGTATGTATCGATACATGAGTTGCAGATCCACTTTTTAAGTCCGAGATTAATGTTTTCAACGACTCCAAAACATCTCCAGCAACTATAAACATCCACAAAATTGTTCCTTGGTCTAAATACAAGTCAAAGATACATCAAGACGTAAGAGAGACACATCCAAACATTGAAATCAATAAAATCCACTTCAAATCTTCCTTTTTTTCATATTCTTTTGTACATAATCTTTTAGGTGTTTATTGTAATATCTTTTATCATTCTCATTATTTGAGTGAACTAGCACTTGTAAATACACACCATTGAGAGGTCATCATTGTTTACATTTTTTCTTTTTATAATTAAAGAGTATACTTAAGGTTGTTGGGTAGAAAACTTTAGAGGGATTTAAAGGGTTTCTAATTGAGTCTTGTAAAAGTTAGAGGACTTTACTTAAACTATAAAAACTAGGTAGACTGTTTCTATCTTAACCTTGTTAAAAAGATAAAGATGGCAAATGTTAGACCTTTTTGCTTAAAAGATAGCAATTCTTATAGTGAATTGGGAAAATATTTAGTTGAGGTATACTAAGGTAATAGATGTAGGCAATTAGAGCCGAACCATTAAAAATTAAAATGTCCAAGCTTTTCTTCTTGTACTTTTAGTTTAGAAAAGTTTGTAGAGAAATTTTTAAATTCTAATCATCCCTCTTGATTTTTTTTGGCCTAAAACACCTTAGCCCTCAATTTTCAAAATCTAGTCAAATTGCTTTCTTTTAGATAAGAAAGCTAATTGAACTATTAAAATTTTAATGGGAATTACATGGGAGCCTCCATGACCCTCTTTGTGTTATTGACTAGTAACATGGATAAATTTTATTTTTTTTAAAATTTTGTGAACTTTTTTAAAATTTTTTGAATTTTTAAATATTTTTATTAATTATTTTAATATTTTCTTAAGTATATGTGGATTACCACGCGAGTAACCACGTCAATGTCGTTAAAATTTTAATGGTCCATTCAATTTTTTCATCTAAAATAGAGCAATTTGGTTAAATTTTAAAGGTTGACTTGAGGGCCAATGTGATATCAAAAAATAGAATTAGAGGCCAAAGTGACAAAAGAAGTAGACATTAGGGGCTAAATTTATCATTATGCCTATTTTATTTGGCATAATAAGAATTTTAGTTTTAGTGTTTACAAGTTATATCAATTTGGTCCTAGTAATAAAAAAAATTTAACCTTCAATGTTTACACATTATATCAATTTGGCCATACTTTAAAAAAATTAAAAATACTAATTTCAAAAAAATAAAAAAATTATTTAAAAAACACATAAAAAAGACTTTGAATATCAACAAGAAGTTTATCATGCATATATATTAGATTATGGAACTGTAACAGCCTGATTTAGACCCTAATCGAAACGATGGTTTCGAGACCACGAATTCTAGTGAAAAAATATTTTTAAATTATTTTTCGTGTTTATTTTGTGTGAATTTATGTCTGTGAAATTTTCGTGATTTAATTTTATAGTTTGAGTGCCCGATTAAATAAAAGGACTTAATCACGTAAAATGAAAATTTTGATGGTAACTTATATAATGGCCGAATTATTAATGGATTTTTAAGTTGAGGTATTTATGTTGTAATTATGCCATTAGTTAGATGTTTGGATGACAATAGACATAGGTTATAAAATTCTATTATTATTTCATAAAGGTTATTTAGGTAATTTATCTAATAAACATATAATAAGTTAATAATAAGGTATCAAATTCATTTTATTATTTCATCATCTTCCATTGCCGAAACTTAGAACAAGAAAAAGGAAAGAACAAAAGCTAGGTTCTGCCATCTATCTCATCTTGATTCAAGGTTCATTCTTAGTTAGTTTTTTTTATGTAATTTTTACGTTTTTGAGATCATTGCTTCGAGTACTACAAAACCTAAGCTTTAATTTTAGATTTTGATGAATATTTTGAATTGTATCATTGTTGATAGTTTGTGATTTTTATTGTTTGATGATGAAAAATGAAAAATATGTTTTAAATTAACATGTTTTGTATTGGAGTTTTTAATGATTTTGAGTAATTAGGACTTAATTGCAAAAATAATAATTTAAGGGACTAAAATGTGAAATTAATAAAATATATGGGCTTGTATAGGCATGGGTACCATTTGGCCTAACATGGGTGCTTTGAAATTTTGTGTATTTTGTGTTTTGTGCAATAGGGACTAAATTGTAAAAATTGTAAATGTTAGGGGTAAAATGGTAATTTGCCCATTTATGTGTTTTTGGACTAAATTGAATGAAAATATGTTTGAATGAGCTTAATTTGAATATGTTTAGATCAAGAACCAAAGAAATTAGATTTGGATCGGGGAAAAACGAAAGTTGTCAACTAGCTGTCTGATTCCGTTTTGTATCGTCCGAGGTAAGTTATAAGCAAATAGACGTATTTATTGGTAATTTAATGTTATATTTATATGCTTTTATGAAATGTTAGAATTTAAATATGTTATGGTTGAACATGATTAAACTTACTACACTTCCGAGTTTGATTCGGCCGAGATACGACATTCGAAAGCCCCGTATAAACCTTAGGAATAGCTAGGATACATATGTCATGACATAGGATTCTGATATATGTGTGCGAATAAGTACATGGCATCGATTTGTGATTTCAATATGTGTTTACGAGTAAGACCCTGTTCGGGACAGTGGCATCGATATGTGGCTACATGTAAGACCACGTCTGGGACATTGGCATTGTACGATTTATGTGATTATCCGAGTATCCTATCCAATTTTGAATGGTTCATCGGGCAAAGTTAAATCGTGTACGGATGTATATAAAGAGCTAAATAGCCAGGTATGAATTGGCTTGTTGGCTACTGGTAAAAGGGTAAGTAAATAACTTGATATTTGTTACAAGTTATGTGTTATGCATATGTTGAATCATTGTGAAATTAGTATGTATATTCGGCCTTGTGATTAGGGAAATTGTGTATCAATGTAATGATCCCTAACTATGTGCATATATATGAGACCATGTATATTCGGTTACATACCAAGCTTAGGTATATGAAATTATAGTGATTTACGAGTTTATGTATACAAAGGTATGTGTATAGGGTTTTATAAAGACAGCTTGACTATTACAAATTTAATAATAATTTGGCGACTTAAGCTTGTGAACATTCGACCAAGGTAATAGATAAATGTGTTCAGGTATATTATTATTGAAGTTGAAAGCTGAGAATAAACTTGATAATGATATTGTAAACTGGTTGGTTAAAATAAGTTGACTATATTATCGGTTTGTTAGTTTTCTTGTGACTTACTAAGCTTAAATAGCTTATGGTGTGTATAAATTTGTTTTATAGATTTTTGAAGTCAAGCTACAAGCTCGGGGACTGTCAGCCAAGCTCATCACACTATCTACTATTTTGGTACCTTATTAGTTAAACTTAAATTATGGCATGTATAGGCTGTAAAATATTTGAAAATGCTAAATTTTGGTTGTGTATAAGCCATGCGAAAATGGCTAAGCTTTAGCCTTTAAACTTCAGTTTATGTTCACTTTGGTTTTATAGTTATGAGCTATGTATGTATAATATTTGTGTTAGACACTATGTGTACGGTAGGATGGTTGTTTACTATGTCTCTATTCAGTTTTGATATGCTTTGATTAAGTATTCATCGAGTTTGATTGTTGGTAAATAAATATATATGTATTCATTCTTAGGTGTGTTTGGTTGTTTAAAATAAGATTCATATTAAATAAAGCATGTATGAAAATTCGGTTGACATGCTGTTAATGTATTAATATGCGGTATAGCACTAATATTTATTTGGTTATAACCGAACATATGATGAGTTTATTTGATATGATTATTATACAGCATGTATGAGATATGTTTTTGTATAGGTTAAAAGGAATTGTCGACTTTGCTTCAAGATGGTTAGGATTAATAGAAACATGTGTATTATTTGTTATGTTTGATACTTGGGAATGATAAACTAGCTTCAGCTTAGAACCGAAACAAACATCATTGGCATGCATGTACTCGGATGAATTTTACTTGTTTAAATTTGGTTGTGATGGTATTTAATGTATTGTTCAAATAATGATAATATATATATTATTAGATATTATTAAGTTATATACTACTATGACCTGGCAAATGTGATTAGAGTAGGCAAATTTTACAAGTTTGTATTCGGTCATGGCTTGTTAAATGTTGTCATTATTATATTTTATAATATGAATATTGATTTGATTGTTTGAAGTGCTTAGGTTTGTAAAATGACTAAGTCAAGTTGTAAGTGTGTGAAATTGTTAAACTAAACTTGCATCTAGCTAATGCACTGATTGATTTACCAAATGAATAGTAACTTGTGAAATGGTAAATCATGAACTAGTATGTGTTTTAATGGGAAGTATTAGTGTACAATTTGATATTAAATGAATACCAAAAATGTTATGACTTTATTTAAATAACTATATGTAATAGATTTCATATATTTCATTTGTGTATAGAATACTATGTGCAAATAAAGTGTAATAAAGTTTGAATGTCTGCATATTTTTATAAGTTGTATTAAAAATAGATTCTATTATGTTTCAAAGGTAATTACAACAACTATGGTGTTAAATAATTGTTCTTGAAAGTTAATACAAGTGTACTCTTGTGAATGTTTGGATTTGTGGTTTGAACGGTAATACATCGTAACCTTAATTCAGCGACGGATACGGGTTAGGGGTGTTATATTTTATTGGTATAAGAGCTACGGTTTAGTCGGTTCTAGGACTAATGTAGCGTGTGTGAGTTTAGCTATACATGCGATAATTATATACTGCAATAGTGTGATGACTTCTGACGTTTGAAATGTGTTTTCATATAGTAAATGGATCCTGATAGAGCTGTAGCTGATGATGTCGAGAGTGTAGCGCCTGCTCCCGCGCAAGGGACAGCGCCAGTTGATTCTCTACCTATTCCGAGTAATCAAGAAAGCGAGGCTAAACAAGCCTTCTATCGAATGATGAATGACTGGTTTACTTAATATATTCGGACTAACCCAGTTGCACAACAACCTCCACCCCCGATTGATCCATCTTCGATGCCTGTTATACCTCAAGTAAGTGATATGTTGAGATTGTATAAGCCACATGTTGATAAAATCAGAAAACATGGGGCTAAAGAGTTTAAAGCTACGGATGATGATGATGATATCGAAATGGTGAGTTACGCTTGATAATACTATCCGTGTGTTTGATGAGCTGTCCTGTACCCTAGATGAATGTTTGAAGTGTGCCATATCTTTGCTTCGAGACACAGCATATCACTGGTGGAATACCCTAGTATCAGTGGTTCCGAGAGAACGGGTGACCTGGGAATTCTTTCAGACTAAGTTCCGTAAGAAATATATTAGCCAGAGATTTATTGATCAGAAGTGTAAAGAATTTTTGGAACTGAAACAGGGTCGGATGACCATAACAGAGTATAAGCAGAAATTCGTGAGACTCAGTCGGTATGCCCGAGAGTGTGTTTCTACCAAAGCCATAATGTGTAAAAGATTTGAAAATGGACTGAACAAAGACATTAAATTTTTAGTTGGCATACTTGAGATAAAAGAGTTTGTGGTACTTGTTAAGCGAACCTGTAAAGCTGAAGAGCTTGGGAAAGAGAAAAAGAAAGCTGATTTTGAAGCTAGAGACTCGCCTAAGAGATCAATCAGCAGGTCAGTTCAGTCGGCACCAAAGAAGTTTCGAGATGATTTCGGCCGTTCAGAAGCCACTTCAGGTTATTCTCGACGAGACCAGAACAAACCCCCAGTGAGTTCGAGAGCCACCTCAATAGCCAGTGTGGGTAATGTCAGGTCAAATTAGCCCGAGTGTAAACACTATGGTAAACGACATCCCGGCAGTTGCAGATTACATGATCGGGCCTGTTTTAAATATGGATCGACAGATCATTATATTCGGGATTACCCAGGGTTAGCTGAAGAAAATCAAGTGCAGAACACGAGGTCGGGTAATACTGCGGCTCGGGGTAGACCCAGAAATGCGTAATAATACGAGTGGCGATCGAGAGGAAATAAAGATCGACAATCGAATCGAGCTCAAGCTCGTGCCAATCGGATCCAAGCTCTCGTGCACTTGCCAGAGCCTATGCCATTCGCGCGCGAGAGGAGGCTTCATCCCCAGATGTTATTATCGGTACATTTACTTTTTATGATACTAATGTAATTGCATTGATTGATCCTGGTTCTACTCATTTTTATATGTGTGAGACATTAGTATTCAGCAAGACTCTACCTGTTGAGTCTACTGAGTTTGTGATTAGAGTGTCAAACCCCTTGGGTCGGTGTGTTATGGTTGACAAAGTGTATAAGAATTGTCCCTTGATGGTCCGAGATCTATGCTTTCTGGCTGATTTGATATTGCTGCCACTTGATAAGTTTGACATAATTTTGGGTATGGACTGGTTGACATTACATGATGCTGTTGTGAACTGTAAGAGAAAGACTATTGATCTACGGAGTCAGAATGGTGAGATTGTTCGAATTGAATCTTGTGATTTGAAGGGGTTACCAACAGTGGTTTCTTCGATGTTAGCTCAGAAATATGTGAGAAAAGGCTGCGAGGCTTACTTTGCATATGTGCTTGACAGTAAAGTGGCCGAAAGGAACATTGAATCAGTACCTGTTGTATGTGAGTATCCAGATGTGTTTCCTGAAGAATTACCGGGTTTGGCACCGATACGGGAGGTAGAGTTTGGTATTGAGTTAATGCTTGGAACGACTCTGATATCCATAGCTACGTACAGAATAGCACCGACAGAATTAAAATAACTGAAAGCTCAGTTGCAAGAATTGACAGATAGGGGCTTCGCATGACCGAGTTTCTCTCCTTGGGGTGCACCTGTGTTGTTTGTGAAAAAGAAAGATGGAACTATGAGAATGTGCATTGATTATAGACAGCTTAATAAGGTGATTATAAAGAATAAGTATCCGTTGCCACGAATTGATGATCTGTTTGACCAGCTGAAAGGAGCTACAATATTTTTGAAGATAGATTTGAGGTCAGGCGATAGATTTGAGGTCAGGCTACTATCAGTTGCGAGTTAAAGACTACGATGTACCAAAGACTACTTTCCGAACAAGGTATGGACACTGTGAGTTTTTGGTTATGCCATTCGGACTCACTAATGCACCTACTGTTTTCATGGATTTGATGAATCAGATCTTCAGACCGTATCTCGACCGGTTTGCGGTTGTGTTTATAGATGACATTTTGATCTACTCTCGTGATGAAGCTGAACATGCTGAACATTTGAGACTTGTGTTGTAGACTTTGCGTGATAAGCAGTTGTATGCGAAATTCAGTAAATGTGAGTTCTGGTTAAATGAAGTCAGTTTTCTGGGTCATGTGGTATCAGCATCAGGTATTCGGGTTGATCCGAGGAAAATTTTAGCTATACTCGATTGGAAACCTCCGAAGAATGTTTCTGAAGTCTGGAGCTTTCTTGGACTTGCTGATTATTATAGGCGGTTCGTGAAAGGTTTCTCTATGATTGCAACCCCAATGACAAAGTTATTGCAGAAAGATGTTAAGTTCGAGTGGTCAGAGAAGTGCCAGCAGAGTTTTGATCAGTTGAAAGCCCTATTGACCGAAGTTCCAGTGCTAGTTCAGCCAGAATCAGGTAAAAAATTTGTTATTTATAGTGATGCATCCTTAAATGGTTTAGGCTATATTTTGATGTAGGAAGGTAAAGTTATAGCTTATGCCTCGAGACAGTTGAAACTACATAAAAAAAACTATCCGGCACACGACTTAGAATTGGCAGCCATTGTGTTTGCATTAAAAATTTGGCGTCACTATCTGTTCGGTGAGAAATGTCATGTTTATTCTGATCATAAAAGCCTAAAATACTTGATGACTTAGAAATATCTGAATTTGAGACAACGTCGATGGTTAGAATTGCTAAAAGATTACGAGCTTGTGATTGACTACCACCCGGGAAAGGCTAATGTTGTTGCTAATGCTTTAAGCCGAAAATCACTATTTGCTTTGCGTGCAATGAATGCGAATTTGGCCATGAATGATGATGGTTTGATAGTAGCTGAACTGAAAGCAATACCGTTATTTATTCAACAAATTTGTGATGCCCAGAAGGTTGATAATGAGTTGATCGCAAAATGAGCTCAGTGTGAGACGGATGCAAATTCAAAATTCAAAGTTGATGCTGATGACTGTTTGAGATTTAGAGACCGAATATGCATTCCGAGGAATTTAGAGTTGATTTATATGATTTTAAATAAATCTTATAGTAGTCGGTTATCTGTTCATCCAGGAAGTACAAAAATGTATAATGATCTGAAACAACTTTACTGGTGGCATGGTATGAAACGAGACATTTACGACTTTGTTGCAAGATGTTTAGTCTGTCAACAAGTAAAAGCCGAGCATCAGGTACCTTCAGGATTACTTCAGCCTATCATGATACCTGAGTGGAAATGGGATAGAGTCACGATGGATTTTGTATCTGGTTTACCGTTGACACTGAGCAAGAAAGATGCAATCTAGGTAATTGTTGATAGATTGACTAAATCGGCTCATTTTGTTTCGATATGTACAAACTACTCACTTGATAAGCTGGTTGAATTGTATGTTTCTCAGATTGTAAGATTACATGGTGTGCCTATATCTATTATTTTGGATAGAGACCCGAGGTTTACATCGCGATTTTGGAAGAAACTGCAAGATGCACTAGGTACGAAATTACATTTCAGTATTGCGTTCCATCTGCAAACAGATGACCAGTCTGAGCGAATCATTCAGATACTTGAGGATATATTGAGATGTTGCATTCTTGAGTTTGAAGGTACGTGGGAACGATACGTACCTCTGATTGAATTTGCATATAATAACAACTTTCAGTCGAGTATCAAAATGGCACCTGTGAGGCTTTGTATGGTTGTAAATGTTGTACACCATTGTATTGGACTGAGCTCAGTGAAAATAAGATACACGGGGTTGACTTGATCAGAGAAACTGAACAGAAAGTGGAAGTGATCCATGAAAGACTAAAAGCAGCATCAGATCGTCAGAAGTCATATGCAGACTTAAAACGTAAAGATATAGAGTTTCAAATCGGAGATAAAGTTTTCTTGAAAGTCTCACCGTGGAAGAAAATACTCATATTTGGTCATAAAGGCAAATTGAGTCCGAGATTCATTGGGTCGTATGAGGTTATAGAGCGTATCGGGTCAGTTGCTTACAAATTGTTGTTGCCACCTGAGTTAGAAAAGATCCACAATGTATTCCACGTTTCGATGCTCCGTAGATATCGGTCTGACCCTTCGGATGTGATTAGTCCGTCTGAGATTAAGATTAAGCCCGATATGACGTATGGGGAAGAACCAATTCGTATTCTGGCTCACGAGATTAAAGAGTTGAGAAATAAGGAGATTCTGTTAGTTAAAGTACTGTGGCATAAACACGGAGTTGAGGAAGAAAAGTGAGAACCAGAGGATACAATGAGAGAACGCTATCCAAACCTATTCACTGGTAAGATTTTCGGGGACGAAAATCCTTAAGGGGGAGAGTTGTAACAACCCGATTTAGACCCTAATCGGAACGGGGGTTTTGGGACCACGAATCTGAGTCAAAAAATAATTTTAAATTATTTTCCGTGTTTATTTTGTGTGAATTTATGTCTGTAAAATTTTCGTGATTTAATTTTATCATTTGAGTGTCCGATTAGATAAAAGGACTTAATTGCGTAAAATGAAAAATTTGGTGGTAACTTATATAATGGTCGAATTATTAATGGATTTTTACGTTGAGGTATTTATGTTGTAATTATGCCATTAATTAGATGTTTGGACGGTAATAGACATAGGTTATAAAATTCTATTATTATTTCGTAAAGGTTATTTAGGTAATTTATCTAATAAACATATAATAAGTTAATAATAAGGTATCAATTTCATTTTATTATTTCATCATCTTCCATTGCCGAAACTTAGAAAAAGAAAAAGGAAAAGGAAAAAAAATCTAGGCTCAACCATCTTTCTCATCTTGGTTCAAGGTTCGTTCTTAGTCGGTTTTTGATAATTTTTACGTTTTTGAGATCGTTGCTTCGAGTACTACAAAACCCAAGCTTTAATTTTTTATTTTGATGAATATTTTTAATTGTGCCATTGTTGATAGTTTGTGCTTTTTTTTGTTTGATGATGAAAAATGAAAGATATGTTTTAGATTAACATGTTTTGTATTGGAGTTTTTGATATTTTGAGTAATTAGGACTTAATTGCAAAAATAATAATTTTAGGGACTAAAATGTGAAATTAATAAAATATATGGGCTTGTATAGGCATGGGTACCATTCTGCCTAACATGGGTGCTTTGAAATTTTGTGTATTTTGTGTTTTGTGCAATAGAGACTAAATTGTAAAAATTGTAAATGTCAAGGGTAAAATGGTAATTTGCCTATTTATGTGTTTTTGGACTAAATTGAATGAAAATATGTTTGAATGAGCTTAATTTGAATATGTTTAGATCAAGAACCAAAGAAATCAGATTTGGATTGGGGAAAAACGGAAGTTGTCAACTAGTTGCCCGATTCCGTTTTGTATCGTCCGAGGTAAGTTTATAAGCAAATAGACGTGTTTATTGGTAATTTAATGTTATATTTATATGCTGTTATGAAATGTTAGAATTTAAATATGCTATGGTCGAACATGATTAAACTGGGTTACTACACTTCCAAGTTCGATTTGACCAAGATACGACGTCCGAAAGCCTCGTATGAACCTTAGGAATAGCTAGGATACATATTTCATGACATAGGATTTTGATATATGTGTGCGAGTAAGTACATGGCATCGATTTGTGATTCCGATATGTGTTTACGAGTAAGACCCTGTCTGGGACAGTGGCATCGATATGTGGCTACATATAAGACCACGTCTGGGACGTTGGCATTGTATGATTTATGTGATTATCTGAGTGTCCTATCCAATTTTGAATGGTTCATCGGGCAAAGGTAAATCGTGTACGGATGTATATAAAGAGCTAAATAGCCAGGTATGAATTAGCTTGTTGGCTACTGTAAAAAGGTAAGTAAATAACTTGATATTTGTTACAAGTTATTTGTTATGCATATGTTGAATCAATGTGAGCTTAGTATGTATATTCGGCCTTGTGATTAGGGAAATTGTGTATCAATGTAATGATCCCTAACTATGTGCATATATATGAGACCATGTATATTCGGTTACATACCAAGCTTAGGTATATGAAATTATAGTGATTTACGAGTTTATGTATACAAAGGTATGTGTATAGGGTTTTATAAAGACAGCTTGGCTATTACAAATTTAATAATGATTTGGTGACTTAAACTTATGAACATTCGGCCAAGGTAATAGATAAATGTGTTCAGGTATATTATTATTGAAGTTGAAAGTTGAGAATAAACTTGATAATGATATTGTAAACTGGTTGGTTAAAATAAGTTGACTATATTATCGGTTGTTAGTTTGCTTATGACGTACTAAGCTTAAATGGCTTATGGTGTCTATATTTGTCTTTGTTTTATAGATTTTTGAAGTTAAGCTACAAGCTCGGGGACTGTCAACCAAGCTCATCACACTGTCTACTGTTTTGGTACCTTATTAGTTAAACTTAAATTATGGCATGTATAGGCTGTAAAATATTTGAAAATGCTGAATTTTGGTTGTGTATAAGCCATGTGAAAATGGCTAAGCTTTAGCCTTTAAACTTCAGTTTATGCTCACTTTGGTTTTATAGTTATGAGCTATGTATGTATAATATTTGTGTTAGACAATACGTGTACGGTAGGATGGTTGCTTGCTATGTCTCTATTCAGTTTTGATATGCTTTGATTCAGTATTCATCGAGTTTGATTGTTGGTAAATATATATATATATATATGCATTCATTCTTAGGTGTGTTTGGTTGTTTAAAATGAGATTCATATTAAACAAAGCATGTATGAAAATTCGGTTGACATGCTATTAATGTATTAATATGCGGTATAACACTAATAATTATTTGGTTATAACCGAACATAAGATAAGTTTATTTGATATGATTATTATATAGCATGTATGAGGTATGTTTTTGTATAGATTTAAAAGAATTTCTGACTTTGCTTCAAGATGGTTAGGATTAATAGAAACATGTGTATTATTTGCTATGTTTGATACTTGGGAATGATAAACTAGTTTTAGCTTAGAACCGAAACAAACATCATTGGCATTTAATGTATGGTTCAAATAATGATAATATATATATATTATTAGATATTATTAAGTTATATATTACTATGACCTGGCAAATGTGATTAGAGTAGGCAAATTTTACAAGTTTGTATTCGGTCATGGCTTGTTAAATGTTGTCATTATTATATTTTATAATACGAATATTGATTTGATTGTTTGAAGTGCTTAGGTTTGTAAAATGACTAAGTCAAGTTGTAAGTGTGTGAAATTGTTAAACTAAACTTGCATTCAGCTAATGCACTGATTGATTTACCAAATGAATAGTAACTTGTGAAATGGTAAATCATGAACTAGTATGTGTTTTAATGGGAAGTATTAATGTACAATTTGATATTAAATGAATACTGAAAATGTTATGACTTTATTTAAATAACTATATGTAATGGATTTCATATATTTCATTTGTGTATAGAATACTATGTGCAAATAAAGTGTAATAAAGTTTGAATGTCTGCATATTTTTGTAAGTTGTATTAAAAATAGATTCTATTATGTTTCAAAGGTAATTACAACAACTAGTGGTGTTAAATAATTGTTCTTTAAAGTTAATACAAGTGTACTCTTGTGAATGTTTGGATTTGTGGTTTGAACGGTAATACCTCGTAACCTTAATTCGGCGACGAATACCGGTTAGGGGTGTTATAGGAACACTGACAATGTGGATGAAAAAAAAAATCTATGTAAAAATCTAGAGTAAAATATATAAATGGTCACCCAACTATGTTTGTGCCTTTGTTCTGGTTACCCAACTTTAAATTTTTTTAATTTAGGCACTGACATTTGTATTTGTTTTTATTTTGGTCACGTGTTATTAAATTGATAACAAAAATAATGATGTGGCGTTTTTATAACTGGTATGATAATGCATTTAGTCCTCAATGCTTACATATTCTATCAATTTGGTCCTAATTCTAAATAATTCAATAAATTTAACCTTTTTACATTTACAAATTCTATTAATTTGATCCTCTAACTTTAAAAAGGTTTAAAGAAAGAAAAGGAAGAATCATCTTACTTTTTTTAGGTTTCAATGAACACCCAACAATAATATATCAAGAGTATGATTAACTTTTTTACACTAAACGAACCCTTAATCCAAAAAATAAAATAAATGGTTCTCAAAACAAAGGTATTTTCAATAAGGGTTCGTTTAGTGTAAAAAACATTTAATCATGCTCTTGGTATCTGATTGTTGGGTGTTCTTTGAAACCTGAAAAACGTAAGTTGATTCTTCTTTTTCTTTCTTCAAACTTTTAAAAAGAAGTTTGAGAATCAAATTGATAAAATTTATAAATGTAACGGGTTAAATTTATTGAATTATTTAGAAATAGGATCAAATTGATAGAATATGTAAGTATTAAGGACTAAATATGTTATTATACCAATTAGAAGAAGGCCACATCATTATTTTCGTTGTTAATTTAACGATAGGTGACCAAAACAGGAACAAATACAAACGTTAGTGCCTAAGTTAAAAAAATTTAAGTTTGGTGACCAAAACATGATCACAAGCATAGTTAGATGACCATTTGTATAGTTTACCCAAAAATCTATTTATAAAAATTTTATATAAAAATCAATTGAGGTTTTGGTTAAAATGGTTAAATTAAAAGTTTAAAACTCATGTGTCCTAAGTTCAAATCTTATTATAGTATTATATTATTAAAAAGAATATGAGAGACAAAACACCCTCGTATTAATATTTGTTACTTTGTATATAAAATGATATTTTAATAATTTTCTAATTGAGTTGGTGTTCAATTGGCTCGTGACACCAATTGCTTAATATAGATACTAGATTTTGGCACACCCCCAATGTGGTAAAAAAATAAAATTATGTAACAAATATATTTATAAAAAATTAATATAAACAACAAATTAGGCTTTGGTTGAAATGGTAGAGTATAAATGTTGAAAACTATAGAGGCTTAAGTTCAAATTTTTACTTTTGGTGTGTATATTTTTCTTTTTTATTTTCTATATAAAATATATAGATAACAAAAGCACCCTCAAAATAATACAATTTACTTTGTAAAATGAGGGTGTTTTCGGAATTACTTAATTGATTTTGTGTTCGATTGACTTGAGATACCATCTCAATTAAGTGCTTGATGCGTGTGCGCGCAGACACATACTAGATTATGGTGCTCACAATCAAATATGACTTTGGTTGAAACAATAAATTTAAGATGTTAAAAAATTTAATGTTTTGGGTTCGAATCCCATCATATGCAAGTATTTTTCTATATTTTATATGAAAAGACAAAAGTTCCCCCAAAATATTATTTATTATTTTTTTAAAAATAATGGGCTTTTAGTAATTTTACGACTAAGTTGAAACTTGGTTGATGGATGACACCAACTTAGTCAAAGTCATATACTAGATTATAAACACCCTCAATGTTTACATATTTTTTTAATTTGGCCTTTGATTCTAGAACATTCAACAAATTTAGCCTCAACATTTACAAAAAAATATTGTAGGCTAAATTTGTTAAATTGTGACCAAATTGATAGAATGTATAAATTATGAGAGTTAAATTTGTAATTATACCAATCAAATTTATGTAAATTGATGTAAAACATTAGCACTGCGATTAATTGTCCTTAGTTACTCACTTTCGAAATTAAAAGAGATTAAATTGCTCCGATTTTTTTAGAGGGACCAATATGTTAAATATCAAAATTAAGAGGGAACATAAAGGTCTTTTTTATCAAAATTTTATATTTAGACCAAGTGAGGCATTATAATATTATTTTATTTAAAAATAAAAAGACAAAAAACACCATTTAATAGAGTATGGGCCCCAAATTCTAACCCAAAAACATGTTAGGCTTAACCTTTTACAAGGTCATTTGAGAAGCCCAAAAGATCACAAAAATTGAAGCCCATATATACATGTACGGATGGTGTAAATTTTATTAACTTAAATTCATTGAAGTTGTTTTTCAAGCTCAAAAGATCAATTGATTTGCAACATATTTTTAGATGGGATCCAAACATTTCTAGGTTGAAATGTTTTTATATCGATCGAAGAGCTATCTGTTACCTTTAAAATATACTTTGAATCACCCGATTTCGAGTTTGAGAGCTTAAGTCATGGCCATTTTATTGAAGATTGCAATACAATTTTTTGAGTTTGCTTTTTTGCAAGACCTCTCTATTGTGTTTTTTTAGAAGTTGTTTTCTTCAATAACCATGTGAATATACTATTCACCCTAAATTTATTGGGGTTCGATCTTAGGGGTTGGTTAGAACTATTTGTAAAGCTTGTTGAAGATTCTTTAAAGGATTTTACACGGTATCACCTTTTTATTGTTTTCCATGTTCTCCATATCATTATTAATCTTGATTGTGTTCATCTATATGGTAAATTTAGAAAATCATTAAATTTACTTAAAAAATATTTAAAATTTTATAAAAAAATTAATTAAATGATGATGTGTCATCTATATGGCAATCCACATATATGACATGTAACAGCTCGATTTTGAGTCTAGTTGGAACAGTGGTTTCAGGACCACGAATTTGATGTAAAAAATTTTATTTTTATTATATTTTTATGGTCTACAATTTTATGAAATGATTTCGTGAAAATTTCGTTTGAAAATTTTGATGTTTGGGCACTCAATTTAGTCAAAAGGACTAAATTGTAAAAAGTACAAAAGTTGAGTTCTACATGCTAGAGGTACCTAATTTTTATGAAATTTTAAATTGGAGGCCCTTAGATGGTAATTAGACCATTATAATCTATGGAAAAAAATGGACATGGTGAGATAAAATTTTAAAGTTTTAAGTGAAGGGCATTTTAGTAATTTGGTTATTAAATGAATTAAAAGCCAAATTAAAAGCCAATTTTTGTCCATCTTCAAGCTATGGCCAAAATTACCATGAAGAAACCATGACTAGGGTTTTTCAAGCTTCCAAGCTCAATTGTAAGTCTGTTCTAGCCCCATTTTTAATGATTTTTATGTTTTTAAGATCCTCGTAACCTAATCTGTCTATTTCTACCACTAATTTTAGATATAATTAAAGTTTAATTTTTTAATCATGATGGATATTTGTGTATTTTGATGTTTAATGGTAGAAAATGCATGTTAGATGTTAGATAAACGATTTTTGCTAAGTGATTTTTAGTAAAAATATAAAAAAAGGACTTCTTTGTAAAAGTTATGAAAATATGTGTAAATGTGTGAATAAAAGGAAAATGTGGGCTGATATAAGCATGTATAAGATTCGGATAGGCTTGGGTAATGAAGAAATTTGATAAAAATCATTTACGAGCCTAGGGACTAAAATGTAAAAATGTAAAATTTTAGGGGCAAAAATATAATTTTTGACATGATGTGATTTTGGGCTGTTTTGAATAGTATAATGATTGAATAAGTTAAATGTGATATTATAGATTAAGAAAAACGAGGTTCGGACCTAGAACGGGGGAAAAACGAGTATTTGACAATTAGGTATTTTTCGCCATTTTTATGTCGAGGTAAGTTCGTATGTTTAATAAGTATTAAATTATATATGTAATAATGCTTAATTGTTATATTTGTGATAAATGTTATATTATTGAAATGAAATGTGAATATTATTGAGTACGGTACTACATAAATGACCGATAGAGATTCGGTACAACGAGAAATCCCGTTTGAACCTTAGGAATAGATTAGGATACAAGTGACATGTCACTAAGATACCATGTGTTATTGGTCTATGTGATCCGGGTGTTGGTCATGTACGTCCTACCGGTGGCTGGGTAGTCCGGCATGTGTTGCGGATACTTGACAGCTTGTGTAAACAGCCCGTGTAGTTATGTCTTGACTGACAGCTTGTGTGAACAGGCCTATGATTAGCTCGTGTGCGAGCCATATGTGTTATGAGATATAAGGTAGCATTAACTACATATGTGGCACTTATGTGCAAGACTTTTCGTGTATCCAATAATATTCTAAGTGTTCAACGGGTAATTCGAAGAGTATGTCAAAGATGAAAAAGTATGTGACTATGTTACGAATTTGTACAGGTATGTACATAAGTTTATAAGCATTGATTTCATGATATTGTGAGTTCATGGTAAATTCAGTTGGCAATTGTGTAATTGGTTTTTGGGCCAAAATTAAGTTATGACAAAGTATGTTTTATTCGCATAATATGTGATTTATCGGATATGAGAAAAAGAAAAGATTGGCATAAATGCCTATTAAAATGGTTATAGAAGTATGAGGAGATATAAGTTTTAAACATTGAAAGACGTTAAAATATATGCTTGAAAGATGAATACTAATGAGTAATGCGCATGTTTATTATAAGGTTTGAAATGATTGGTTGATTATGGATATCTGTGTTAACAGAGAGATTACAACTGTTAGGCTAATGTCAAAACATGTTAAACTATGTTTGCAAATTGATAGAGTAAACTATGTTATTGAACAAATTATAATTGTGAGGATTATAACAATTTAAATTACCTTGTGTTTATATTATTAAACTTGGTAAATGATTGATAAGAGTTGCTTGTTATTTTCGTACGGACTTATTAAGCTATATAATATATAATATAGCTTACTCCCCTTCCTTTCCCATGTCTTATAGGGGTCATAAGCTAGCTCGGGTTAGAGATCGTCGGAGATCCTATCACACTATCAGTTATCATTTTGGGTATTGATAAATTTAAATATTTTGAGTTTATAGCATGTATAAAAATTTGGTCTTGTGGTTATGTGTCATTATTAATTTGGTCATATGTGGTGGCTTGCCATGGTGTTTAGTTCATTTTTGTATATAGCCATGGAAGTCGGCTAATATTGGTTATGAGTATATTCATATATTAATGCCATTTGTGAATGTGAAATTTTGCATGATTTGGTGTGGAAAGGTTGATATTCTAAGCATGATCACTACAGCAAAATTGTCTTTTAGCGGCCTTTTTTAAGTTCTTTAGCGGCGCTTTTAAGCGCGCTAAAATTATTTACGACGTTTTTACAAGCACCGCAAAAAACGCCGCTATAGATAACGCCACTAAAGCTTGTGGTGTTTATTTAAAAAAAATCCAAAAACGCCGCTAAAGGTCATCACCTTTAGTGGCACTTTTCCAACAAACGCCGCTAAAGGTCATGACCTTTAACGGCTTTTTACCCAAAAACGCCGCTAAAGGTAATAAAATTTAAAAAAAATATATTATAAAAAATCATGAAAAATTTAAAAAATTTAAAATTCATTATCAAAATATTGAGAAGAATAATATTCATGATATAAATATAAAAATTTTCTATTAAAATTTTAACTAAAAATATTAAAATAAAAATAAAAATTTATAATCAAAACTAAAATAAATAATAAAAATTAGATTAAATATAAAGATATCATAACCATGTAAAATGTAAGATATTATCATCAAGATTTACATCCTCATCTTGCTCAAATTTTGGTGGCTTGTACCCTTTCTTGAACCATTCATCTTGTAGAATTTCAGGAATAGTTATACGCTACCAAAATGCACGCGTTAAAGATTATACTATGATCAAAGATTGCATGTAATCACAAATTTTCATAAGATGAATTGAATTTGAAACTTACAGTAAGGGTTTGGATCAAGAATACGCTTAATCAAATTCCTAGCACCAGATGAAAACCATGATGGACAGCTGAAAGAAGCCTCCCAGATCTGAAATTTATCAATGTACAAACAATTTTAATGAAGTTCTCAACTAAAAAGACTGGCCAAATCTGGAGGGTACTACTTTCTTATACAAGCCTATAAGGCTTGGCTCATCAAAAGGCAAATAACCAGCCATGAGAACAAAGAGAATAACTCCGCAAGATCAAATATCAGATGATGTACCATTCAAGTGATTAAAATCTCACAAGCACCACGCAAATTTCAGTTCATATAGTCAGTCTATATCAAATACATGTTCTCAAAAACAGAACAATCTCAAACAGCTATGACCAGTATCCCACGGAAGGGAAGAAAAGCATGAAAGTACTGATACAATGACATAATTATAAACAGCCAGATGCTTCATCCTTTCTTAAACAAAGCAAGAATAAGATTGCATAAAATTACATAAAAACAAGATCATATGGATAATAGATCAATTCTTTTTACTTTTAAATTCAACAATTCGACTCATAAATTCAGCATTCCTCTCTTAAATTAACATAAATTCCAGTAATTTCACAGCTTTAAACTAAAAAAAGGAATGAAAGACAACTCATTTATATACCAGAGCTTTCTCAAGAAACATGCCGGAGCTGGTTCGAACTTCACTTTCAATACTCTGGCCTGATACATCATCTGCCACCATTGACTTCTCTAACTTATCCTTAGCCTGAAATTAATACAATTTCTCTTTTTATATGTTGAAATTCTTCAACAACAAAAGAGAAAAATGGTTGCTTACCAGAAAAATAAGGTGATCACATTCCTCACTTGATAAAAATCCTTTGTAAATAAAAGCCCTTAAAGAAAAAAATCCTTTAAAATAAGCATGTTTAAAGCATGGCCATTCACCTTAGCACTTAATACTTTTTTGCACATAAAATATCTGAAACTCACACCTGAATTCAGATTCAGAGCACATATGGTGTCGACTGCATGTTGATCAATATCATTCTTATTCGCTGCTGCAATGCCTCCCACATGCATTTGTAGAGGTAAGAGCCAGCCATTATGTGCCTTGTGCAAATTGTTCTTGGACCGCATTCTAGTGTAGTTGGTTTTTCCTGTTCCATTTGCCACCAGTCAAAACATAAAAGAGCTATATTGCAATATTATGATAACCCATTACTCCTTTGACAAAGTGAAATCTAGTTTTAGTATTGGCATCTTAAGCAAAAATATTCGCCTTTGCATCTTCTATTTTTCCCATCCTTTTTTCCCCATATCAGCAGTGAGTCCCCAGGGTATCTTAGTTTTGCATATTTTTTTGGAACCATTTGTTAGGGTATCTTATTCATGTGAGCATTTAGGTAGTATGTCAAGTTGAGTAACTAATGGCATCACATCATTTGAGCATATCTTATACATCCCAAACTCTAGTAGACTAGATTATTCCTGGAAACTATACAAACCATTTACATTTGAAGAGAATCTTGTTTTTGAAACTTGCCTTTTTGAAAGTAGCATGTAGTTTTCAAGGGTGCATCGTCCATGTTTGAGCACCCTCTGAAGGAACAAATATGCAATCAATAGGGCCACACATGTGCATCACAACTGGAGAACTCATTGGCAACTATTGAGTATAATTTACATTTGAGCTGTATTTAGATTCCATCAGTATTGCTGTGAGATAGATTATTGTTCTTACCAATGCCTCGATTTATGAAGATCAGCATAGAAAGTACTAATTTTCTATTAAGGAGACAAGCAATGCTTGAAAGAAGTCTTTACAATTTTGTTTCAATCATTTTGATAATCCCACATGGTGGGATAGTGGCTCAAAACTGACCTGTCCTTATATCTCTATCAATGGCATCTGCATTCAAGGTCCCGGGAAGCTCTCTAAAATCTTCATTGAAGATGGAATATGCACCGCAAATTTTGGAATGGAAAAGATAAGTCAGTCGTGGAAAGAAATGAGCAGTTCATGTTAAAAAAACTCACGTTATATAGGGTTTAGAAACTAAACAAAGACCCCAAAACAACCCCTATGTCCTATGATAATCTACAAGAGGTTCCTGCACATGAACTTCGTTAGTATTTCGTCATTGGTTCATATGCTTAAGAAATTCTCCACAGCTACCTTTGAGAAAAAGTCAGAAGAAAACATAATTCAAACAAAATTTTCATTCAATGGTTTGTTTGGAAGTATCAGGGGTATCAGCAACACATATCAGAGTCATGTAACAGTTTATTTGTTATTATCTTATACATATATCATGAACTTTGGCTACCTTAGGAATTGGAGTTTAGAAGCAAGAGGATACCTGACATCACCAGGTTGCCGCCGTCCAAGGTTCAGGAAAATTGTACAAAAACCAGTTCCAAGTATCTGAGCAAATGGGGGGCAAAGAAAATATGAACATAGTTCATAATGGAATTGCTCTGGATAATCTAAATAAATATTTCGTGCAAAAGTGTGATAGATTGTCCATGTCTTTAAATAATCTTTCTCCTCATCTCTGATTTTGCATTGTTATATGTTTTATACAAAGTACATAAGATACAAAACACAACGGTATGTATGATATAACATCAGAAATTATGTCTTGAATCCTTCTAAAAAATCTTGAAGGTAACACCACAATTTTTTTTACATGTAGGCACACACTCTAATACACTGAAATTTATCTAATCTATTATAATAAGACAACCAAAGATACCGACTCTCTAAAAGAAAGTGACATCATAACCATCTGTTTTTCTATGTCATCAAGGAAGAAACTACAAGTTCCAGTATTCCCCAATGTTTTGGAGATACAAAGAAATTGGTTAAGTGAACTCATCCATATAGCCCTACTTCCCAACAAGTGAAAAGAGGATACATCCAACACACATAAACAGCAGTACAGAGGAGACAAATCCAACTTACATATAATGGTCCAAGATCCCATTTATGGGCAACATGTGCCAGTATAAACCATAAGATAACAAGAATCCATGCCTTAAGACTTAGAGAAAAAATTGCCATCAAAAGGATATCTACAAAAAGACATACAAGCAATGGTCAACAAGTGAACTCTTACTAGGAAAAATAACAACAGCTCAATTCAATGTTGGTTCTCACCAGGAAGCTTCAATCTATTTAGTAAAAACGAGTAAAGCTTCTTTTTCCACCGACTTGTTGACTGTGGAAGCTGAAATTTCTGTTGGAAGAATTGAGGGGAAAAAAATTAACAACGAAAATTCTGGGTTTACCAAAGTGGCATCCAAGCTCAGTTTAGTGACTGCTAATTCAGTCATACCAAATCTTCCTCATCATCGTCAATATCGAGTCCACTTGGTGCCTTTGGTTTGACAGCAACAATGAGTAAATCTAGAAAATTGGAACACAGTCAGTGCCTGCATATCAATAGCTAAAAATTAACTAATTGAATAAATGCTTCCTAGAATTTACATAGGAGTAATGGATTATCATAATATTGCAAAGCTCATCTATTGTAAATTAAAATTAGGCAGTAACTAATTGAAAATTCAATGAACAAAAAAAGAGGGGAATCTGGCACACTTTTATTGAATGTGCCAATGATATTTCAACATACTTGCTTGTTAAGTGTTGAGAAAGTTTTGCCCATATCTTAGTCCAAAATAAACTCATATAAAGTGTGTATGAATCAACTATAATATGCTTAAAGTATAAGCATTGTAACTATAATCCAAAAGTAAGAATTATTTTTGATATTTTTGGCTTGAGATGCCATTGTATGAATTTTATAATCAAAGACATGGATATAAAGCTTCTGAACAAACACGTAGATATCCTAGGAGAAACTACATAATTACACTGTTCTTTCTAAAAAGGCAAAAAGAAAAATCTTTAACTAAAAGTAAATATCAACTCAAAATCACTAACATATTTTCGTTTTCATCGTTTAAAAAAAAAAATACCAAAAACTTTTATTAATCACTAAGCTGTTAAACTCATTACTGTGCATCATTCAAAAATTCTCCATCCTACACTTATTCTACATTTAACTTTGTTTTATGAAATTTAATTTTTTTTCATAAAGCAATTTTAAAACGTCAAATCTCTAGTCAAATTATGTTACATCTAAAACATATTTTACTCCTTAATAGATAATCAACTGTACTGTACTTTGAAGCTCATTAAAAGAATTTAACAACCTAACCCAAGACTTAAACGGAAACTTATACAAAATTTTTAAATAATTTAATAACTTAAACAAAAAATTTAATTTTAACATTATAATTTTTCAAAATTAAATAATTAAAATAAAAACTTAGAAGTATCAATGAGTGTCAATACAGTTTAACTATTCAAATTAAATAATTACTAATAATTTAATAACCTTCAATATAATTTACCCAAACAAACCTAAAATAACATACATCTATAACACGACGAAACCTAAAATAGATCCAAACTTCAAACTAACTTTAGAAATTCTAAAATATGTATTAATTAACCCACCAAAAATATAACAAGACGCATGAAGTTTTGCTTCCTCTGCCCCTACCTTGAAGATTGTTCTAAGCACTATAAACTGATTAATTAAAAAGGCAATAATGAAGAAGAAGTAGGTATGGAAACTGATTAATAAGTATCTTTGACCACTGATTAAAAAATAAAGCAGCAAATCCAACTTTCAGCCATGGTTAAACATCACAGAGCAACGACGGAAATATTTACAAGCAAACAACACTATCTTTACGTAATGGAGGCTGAAAGAGCTAGTGACTCCATGTTTCCAACCATCTTTATATAAAGTTATGCCTAACACAGTAATGGGTGGACATTTGAAGAAAACTCAGTTACCCCATTCCATGATAAGGTATTTTTATGCCACCTCGGCAAAGCCAACTCTCTCTTTACCGAAATCGAACACGGTGTGGTAGTGGCCCATGAAAACATCTCACGAATATACTGATTAGAAAAATTATAATTTGACCATTAGAAAAATTACCAGAGGGGTCCACGAGGAGGAGGAACATCCAAAGCAGTAAAGCCACTGATGCACTGAGCTTGAGGACTTTCACCCACCTTGAGAATATACTGATTGCACCAATAGAGATTTAATTAGCATCATTAGGACAAGTTTTCAACTATTGATATAGTACAAACACAAAATGAGGATCGGTTTTACCTCTTCAGGGTAAAGGTCGAAAACTTTGTCTCCGATAGTGAAGGAAACAGTTGGCATGGACGATAGACTTCCACATTCAACAGCAGATTCTCCCATCGGACTCGGCATACGGTCACATAGCTGCATAAGTATCAAATTGAAGAAAGAATCAGACATTGGAAGGAATACACTCACGAATTATTCAACAAGCATCGAGTCTATTATGTTACCTGATTGACGTAGTTCAATATGATGTCTTGAGTCTGATTCTGCTTTAATTGCTCTTTTGGTCCTCAGCCGTACAGATCTTGGGAGGATCCGAAGCAGCTGCAGGACGGCTTCAGCATATGAGATTTTTTAATTTTTTAATTTTTCAATTTTTAATTTTCAATTTTCAATTTTTTTAAAGATTTTTATCATTTTTAAATTAACATATAAAAAAATAGTATTATGTCATGTGAATTACCTTGTAAGTTTTTACGTCAATATCATTAAAAAATTAATTTTACAATTACATCCCTATTAAAAATGAGATTTAACATTTTTTAAAAAGTGGAAGGTTTCGGTTCAAAAAATAAGAATCAAATTCATAAAAGATATAAATATTGAAAGTTAAAATTTAATTACCATGATCAACTCTTTTAGGAATTAAATTAATAGATGGGAATGGCATGGTCTAGTATTGTTTAAAGGATTTATTTTTTCTTTCTTTTTTTATCAACATTATTCTTTTAAGTATGGTTCGCATTAGTTGTTTAGATTTTTATACAAATGGCATTTAATTATATGTTATATCAATAATTGTATTAATAATTTACAAGAACTAGATCAAATTAAAGCTCATGTATGCTTTTGGGATTTAACCCATTTTGATATATATATATTTTTTTTTTAAAATAATAATTTTTAATTACCAACAATAGTTTGGAGAGACAAGTAGACGAGACGACCAAATGCTTCTGTAATGTATTGAAGAAAGAACATAGAAAAATCAAAACCGAAATTAAGAACAGAATAATGAATATAAGAATTGGGTTTTTTCAAAACCAAAAGGAAAGGGAAAGGGAAAGGGGAAGGGATCGTATGGGTTCCAAGGTAAACCGATGAAAACGGCGTGTGTGAAAAGGGAGTTTTAAGGATACCAATTTTAGGGGGAAAATTTAGGGTTTCGAAGGGAGGGGGAATTTGGGAATAAAAAGGCGCCATTTTTTTAAGTAAAATGATTGTTTGTGGCGTTTTTAAAAAAACGCCGCTATTGCTTATCTTTTGTGGCGTTTTTATAAAAAACGCCACTAATCTCTATTTTATACATTTTTATTTTAATATTTCATTTTTATTTATTATCAATGTTTTTATTTATTTATCAATATATTTTTTAAATCTAATATTTAAATATATCAAATGGTTTAGATTAAATATTTTTGAAAATAAAAGCATTAATCTAAACCCTTAACCCTTAACCTTAAGTCATAAAACATAAACCCTAAACTTTTACCCCTTAACCTCTAACCCTTACCCCCTATCATCTAAACTTTAAATGACTAAAGTTTAGCATATATTTTTATAATTTTGAAACGATTAAATAAAAAATTTTCCATTATTCAAAGGGATGAAGTGCAATTTTACCTTTAAAATTTTTAAAAATTTCAAAAAATTGAAATGGAAAATTTTTCATTTTAGAAGGGCAAAAAACCCTTTCAACCCCCTACTTATGCCCCTAAATATATATTAATTATAGGGTTTAGGATTTAATTGAATATGATTCACTTGAGATTAACATACTACCCATGGCCATTAAACCTTAAACCATAAAACCCTAAATTATAGACCTTAAATCTTAAATATTAAACCCTAAACCCAAAAATAAATTTAATCAATATTAAGTATTGCTTCCGTAATTTATTATGAACATAAGCTTTTACATTAATATCTATGTATATACACATCAACATCCATATGATATTTTTTGAGGTTTAGGGTTTTAGGGGTTATAGATTAGTGTTTAGGGTTTTTTGGGTTTAGGGATTTAGGGGTTTAGGGTTTTAGGGGTTATATGACTTTTAGCGGTGTTTTACCAAAAACGTCGCTATTGCTCTGTTTTTTAGCGGCGCTTTGCCAAAAACGCCGCTTTTGCTCTGTTTTTTAGCGGCGCTTTGACAAAAATGCCGCTATTGCTCTATTTTTTAGCAGCGCTTTGCCAAAAATGCCGCTATTGCTCTGTTTTTTAGCGGTGCTTTGACAAAAACGTCGCTATTGCTCTGTTTTTTAGCGGCGCTTTGCCAAAAATGCCGCTATTGCTCTATTTTTTAGCGGCGCTTTGCCAAAAACGCCGCCATTGCTCTGTTTTTAGCGGCGCTTTGCCAAAAACGCCGCTAATGTATAATTTTTGTGGCGTTTTTTTATAAAACGCCGCTAAAGCCCTATTTTCCTGTAGTGGATAAATAATGGCATGAGGATGTCATGTTATTGTCTTGATTATGGATGTGCTTTTGGTATGTTTGAGTTTGGTAAAGTATGATGTTTTAAGCATGATAGATGTTGGCTTTTAAATGACATGTTTATGATGGTATTGGCCGCTTGTTTGTATTATGAATTATACTATTGAAGTTGTGTAGATGTGTGCAAGTGAAGGTGGCAAAATGGCTTGGTAAATAGCATTATTTTTGTCAACACGGTTAGACACACGGGCGTGTGTCTAGGCCGTGTGTGACACACGGTCAGCCCTATGGGCGTGTGATCCGGCCGTGTGTCCCCTGCACCTAAATTGTTGCAAAGCAGAACTTAAAATTGAGCACCCGGATAGAGATACGAGCTTGCGTCTCAGCCATGTGAAGGACACGGCCTCGGGACACGAGCGTGTGTCTTGGCTGTGTAACTTCAATTTGTTGATAACATTATAAACAGAGAGTTATATGGGTTAAGGACACAGGTGTGTGTGATCACACGGTCTACCCACACGGGCATGTCCCAAGCCACACGGTCGTGTGACTTCTATTTTAGTAAAAATTCTCTAAGTGTCGTAAAATTTCCTAAAGTTCTCGGTTCAGTTTCGAACCGCTTCTAAAGTATGTTTTGGGCTTCGTAGGCCAATGCTAGGGACTTTATGCTCTATTTCAAAAAGTTTTTAATTTGGACAAAAATTTATGACTCGAAAATGTATGTTTGCTTGTGTTTAAGTCCGGTAATGCCTCGTACCTTGTTCCAGATTTGAACACGGGTAAGGGGTGTTACATTTAGTGGTATCAGAGCTATGGTTTAGTCGATTCTCGAACTAACCTACCATGTGTGAGAGTCTAGCTATACATGCCATATATAACCTGTGATAGTGTGATATCTCCTGATTCTGATGAAAATGTTCTGTTGAGACAGAGATGCTTTCCAACCGAACTACTTTCGAAAACACTGAAAGTGATTCTAAGATATTTGAAAATGTGTTTGCTATGAGTTGAAACTTGGAAAGGTATGAATAAGTGTTCGTGATATGTATGTGATGATGTATAAAATGAAATAACCATAAGTTGAGAAATATGGGTAAAATGTTATTGTTTCGGATGAACGTTGTGTTTCGATGGATTATTGTGATTTTATGAAACGAAATGAAAGTTTATATTGTGATAAACATCCATGTTTGTTTGGCATTCATATGATGTTATGTGCCTGACTTGTTTGATTAAGTGAAGGCGATAAGTAAATTTACTCGAAAGTTACAGAATGTATGTATAAGTGCATTTGTTTGAATAAGATAATCGGAAAGTTCGTGTAACATAAATATGTGTGTTAATTTTCTTAAAGTAAATTGTATAACTATGATGATATTATAATGATGATGGATGTTAAGTCACATGTGTGTATATATGAGAGTTGAGTTAGAGGCTTTACGACCTTACCCTCTTACCAATGTGGTATTTTATAACAAAATTTTATGAGATTTATGTTGAATGAGATCACAAGCGAGAAACTAAAGAGTTCAGTAGCGAAATAACTAATAATGTGGTCAGAGTTGAGAATAGTTTAGCAAGTGAATACCGGTGTGGAAAAGATGCTAGGTTATTCTAAAGATCATTTAGATTTCGCAATATCACGGTTAAAGAAAAAGTTAATCTCGGCTAATCGACTCATTCAGATATGATGTCTAAAGTATGTATTTGCTGGAATTTCTTCTGGATTGATTTTCGTTAGTGAATGGAATAATATGGGATTAGTGATGACAGAATTAGTTAGAGAAATGACATTTGAAACGTGAAGATGTCTAAGTGTAATAGATGTAATTGAATAGATTATGATGATCTCTTCTGGGTATTTTATATAATCATTTATCCTCAGAGATATATTTGATTGTTCGTTTTCTAATAAAATTTTTATCATATGAGAATGTTAGCTAATTATAATGTTGGATGAAAGCACTACTGGTTTGGTTGGTTGATGATCAGTATATCTTATCTCTCTCTTTGGGGTTCTGTTCTATTATGTTTGGAATAAAAGTTGATGGTTAAAATTTATGTGAAGTTATTCTTCTTTTCTACGGGATATTGTTTTGTTTTATTTATATATTTGGAAAATATATTATCTCTATTACAATTGATTCCAAAGTGTGTATGCATTATTTTTCTTTTGGTTTTCTCTGAGGGATCAATAAGATTTTTATTATTTTCCTAAGAGTTATGTTCTCGGACTTTCAGTATGGTATCGCATCTTGGATTTCTTTGTCTTAGTTTTCTTATCATCCTTATTTAGTAAATTATCAATCATGGTTTATCTTTAAAGTATGTTCTTCGGCTTGTGATAACTATGTCTATTATAAGTGTATTGTTGGTTCGATCATAGGAACGTGGTGATTCTAGTATCAGGATTTCTCTAATTTTTGTGAAAGGAATTGCCATCGACAAAGGTATAGATAGTGGAAGCTCAGGTTCAAATTGAATGATGGTTTTCTTTTCTCAGGTAAGTTTGATTAAGGTTAATGAGTTCAATCAGGATGTTTTGTTTCATTGAGCTAATGCAATTGTGAAAATCTTTGATTAGCATGTTGAGGGAATTATAAAAGATTGTATGTTTGAATTGCTTAACAACATGAAGAAAGGAGTATTTTGATATGTTATTAATTGATAGTTGAGATCGACTCAGTTGTTTTTACCAAAGCGAGCTGGTTAGTTGAAAAGTAATTTGAGTCATATGCATTTAAATTATCCTCAGGTATGGAAATGAATTTTGTGCATTCATGAGTTATTAGACGGACAGTTTGAAGGAAGAGTTCATATTCTAGAAAGTATACCTATTAGATTTGTTCTAGTCGAATGATATTGTTATAAGTTGAAGTTGTTTTGATTGATAAAGTTATCACATTTGTGAAAGTTTGAATGGTCTGTTGCATGTTAGCAAAGTTGAAAACAGAGAAGGTGTTATTAATCGAAGCAATGACTTTGGGTTTTGTTTGACTTGAGTAAAGATTTGTGATTTTTCAGCAATGCACTATTGAACGAATTGGAATGTGTTTCAATTCGAGAATGTAAAGTGATGGTTTATGCTTTCAGACGACTAAAGTCCCATTAAAAGAATTGTTTGACGAGTGACTTAAAGTCGTCCGCTAGTATGTCTGTGTTGAGAAAATTGATGACATCGTTTGTTTGACGAAAAACGTCATATGCTTCTTGATTTCAAGAGTATAAAGTATCTAATGTTATAGAAAATTCTGAGATTAAGACAATGTGGATGGCTTGAACTATTGAAAGATTGTGAATAGTTAACGATTAACCTTTGAGGAAGTAGATATAGTTGCAAATACTTGAATGGAAAATCTATGATTATTTTGTGAGTATTGGATACATGATTAATCTTATTTGATGATGGTCTGAATCTAGCTAAATTAGAAGCTAATGCGATGCTTTCTTTGCAAGATTGAGAACCTCAGAAATGTGATAGTAAGTGGTAAATTAAACAAGTACAGTGTGAGACGACTTTTGATTCTGATTTCTATTATTATTACTTCGAGATAGAATTTACGTAATGAATTATCTAGAGCTTATACAGAAAATGTTGTACAAGACTCAGTAGTAGCTCGTTTGTTTATTTAGGGAGTAATAAAATGTACAGTTATTTGAAATAGATGTTCTGGTGATCGAGTATGTAACATGATAGATTAATTGAGTTATATGTTTCAGAGACTATCTGATCAGAAATCATATAGAAAGTAAAAGTGATTCATGGTAGTTAAGATCCACTTCAGATTGAAACATAAGGATATGAAATTTTCATTTAGCGATAGCATGTCTCCGAAAGTACTGCCTTGGAAAAAGATTCAAAATGTGTTTTGTGTATCTATGTTGCGATGGTATCGATTTGGACTCTTTGAATATGAATTCACCGATAGAGATTAAGATTCAGCCAATGTGTTGGATAACGTGAAAATCAAATTTATTTTTTGGTAAGATTTTCGAGGACGAAAGTCCCTAAAAGGGAGAAAGAGATGTAACAATCCGATTTTGGGTCTAGTCGGAATAGTGGTTTCGAGACCATGAATCCGACATAGAAAATTTTATTTTTATTATATTTTTATGATCTAAAATTTTATGGAATGATTTCGTGAAAATTTTGTTTGAAAAATTTAACGTTTGGGCACTCAATTTAGTCAAAAGGACTAAATTGTAAAAAGTGCAAAAGGTGAGTTCTACATGTTAGAGGTGTCTAATTGTTATGAAATTTTAAATTGGAGGTCCTTAGATGGTAATTAGACCATTATAACACTATGGGCAAAAATGGATAGGGTGAGATAAAATTTTAAAGTTTTAAGTTAAGGGCATTTTAGTAATTTGGTTATTAAATGAATAAGTCAAATTAAAAGCCAATTTTTGTCCATCTTCAAGCTATGGACGAAATTACCATGAAGAAACCATGGCTAGGGTTTTTCAAGCTTCCAAGCTCGATTGTACTGTTATAGCCCCGTTTTTAATGATTTTTACTTTTTTGAGATCCTCGTAACCTAATCTATCTATTTCTACCACTAATTTTAGATATAATCAAATTTTAAATTTTTACCCATGATGGATATTTGTGTATTTTGATGTTTAATGGTAGAAAATGCATGTTAGATGTTAGATAAACAACTTTTGCTAAGTGATTTTTGATAAAAATGTCAAAAAAGACTTGTTTATAAAAGTTATGAAAATGTGTGTAAATGTGTGAATAAAAAGAAAATGTGGGCTGATATAAGCATGTATAAGATTCAGCTAGGCTTGTGTAATGAAGAAATTTGATAAAAAATCATTTTACGAGCTTAGGGACTAAAATGTAAAAAATGTGAACTTTAGGGGCAAAAATATAATTTTTGATATATGTAATTTTGAGATGTTTTGAATAGTATAATGATTTAATAAGTTAAATTTGATATTATAGATTAAGAAAAACGAGGTTCGAACCTAGAACGGGGGAAAAACGAGTATTTGACAATTAGGTCTTTTTCGCCATTTTTATGTCGAGGTAAGTTTGTATATTTAATAAGAATTAAATTATATATGTAATAATGCTTAATTGTTATATTTGTGATAAATGTTATATTATTGAAATGAAATGTGAATATTTTTAAGTACGGTACTAGGGAAATGACCGATAGAGATTCGGTACAGTGAGAAATCTCGTTTGAACCTTAGGAATAGATTAGGATATAAGTGACATGTCACTATGATACCATGTGTTATGTGATCTATGTAAATCCGGGTGTTGGTCATGTATGTCCTACCGGTGGCTGGGTAGTCTGCCATGTGTTGCGGATACCTGACAGCTTGTGTGAGCAGGCCCGTGATTAACTCGTGTACGAGCCCTATTTGTTATGAGATATGAGGTAGCATTGACTACATATGTGGCACTTATTTGCAAGGCTTTTCGTGTATCCGATAGTATTCTAAGTGTTCAACGGGTAATCCGAAGAGTATGCCAAAGATGACAAAGTATGTGACTATGTTATGAATTTGTACAGGTATGTACATAAGTTTATAAGCATTGATTTCATGATATTGTGAGTTCATGGTAAATTCGGTTGGCAATTGTGTAATTGGCTTTCAGGCCAAAATTAAGTTATGACAAAGTATTTTTTATTCGCACAATATTTGATTTATCAGATATGAGAAAAAGAAAAGATTGGCATAAATGCCTATTAGAATTATTATAAAAGTATAAAGAGATATAAGTTTTAAACATTGAAAGATGTTAAAATATATGCTTGAAAGATGAATACTAATGAGTAATGCACATGTTTATTATAAGGTTTGAAATGATTGGTTGATTATGGATATCTGTGTTAACGGAGAGATTATAGCTGTTAGGTTAATGTCAAAACATGTTAAACTATGTTTGCAAATTGATAGAGTAAACTATGTGATTGAATAAATTATAATTGTGAGGATTATAACAAATTATATTACCTTGTATTTATATTATTAAACTTGGTAAATGATTGGTAAGAGTTGCTTATTATTTTCATACGGACTTACTAAGTTATATAATATAGCTTACCCCCATTCCTTTTCCATGTCTTATAGGGTTCATAAGCTAGCTCAGGTTGGAGATCGTCAGAGATCCTATCACACTATCAGTTTTCATTTTGGGTATTGATGAATTCAAGTATTTTAAGTTTATGGCATGTATAAAAATTTGGTATTTTGGTTATATGTGTCATTATTAATTTGGCCATATGTGTTGGCTTGCCATGGTGTTTAGTTCATTTTTGTATATAGCCATGGAAGTCGGCTAATACTGGTTATAAGTATATTCATATATTAATGCCATTTTTGAATGTGAAATTTTGCATGATTTGGTGTGGAAAGGTTGATATTCTAAGCATGATAAATAATGACATGAGGATGTCATGTTATTGACTTGATTATGGATGTGCTTGTGGTATGTTTAAGTTTGGCAAAGTGTGATGTTTTAAGCATGATAGATGTTGGCTTTTAAATGACATGTTTAAGCCTTAGTTATGATGGTATTGGTTGCTTGTTTGTATTATGAATTATGCTATTGAAGTTGTGTAGATGTGTGCAAGTGAGGGTGGCAAAATGACTTGGTAAATAGCCTTATTTTTGTCCACGCGGGTAGACACACGGGCGTGTGTCTAGGCCATGTGTGACACACGGTCAGCCCCATGGGTGTGTGATCTGGCCGTGTGTCCCCTGCACCTAAATTGTTGCAAAGCAGAATGCTCAAAATTGAGCACACGGGCAGAGACACATGTAATGACCCCAATTTTTAGGTTATCGAAAAAGTGAATTTTTGGGTCTTCGATTTTGAAAAATTAGATTCGTAAATATTTATTAGAAATATTTACGAAGTTAAGTGAGAAGGTAATTAGATTTTAATTAAGTAAATTTAGCTTAATTAAGGTTAATTTAGTGAAAGGACTAAATTGAATAAAGTGTGAAGGTTTAATTATAAATTATAGAAAAGTCAAGGGACTAAATTAACAAATAAGCCTTATGTGACAAGTGTGTGATATGTATAAGTACATTTGCATTATCTTGATTGGTACAAATGTATGTATATATATGAATTTACTTATTATATAAGTAAATAATTAAATAAAGTAAATTATATTAAATTATATAATTATAATTTATTAATTAAATAAAGAATGAATAAAGAAAATAAAAAGAAATAAAA
Organism: Gossypium longicalyx; assembly: GCA_025698465.1. Taxonomy (NCBI): domain Eukaryota; kingdom Viridiplantae; phylum Streptophyta; class Magnoliopsida; order Malvales; family Malvaceae; genus Gossypium; species Gossypium longicalyx. The sequence continues at coordinate 9,938,966 of CM047006.1, read as the reverse complement.
CATAAAGAAAGAAAAAGAAAGAAACTCACGAATAGCAGGAAAAGAAAGAAGGAAAAAGGGAAAGAAAAAGAAAAGGAAAATTTAGGGTTTTAGAGTTTCAAGCTTAATTGGTAAGTCAATTTAATCCATTTTCTTGTAATTTTGGTGTCTATGGAATCCTAGGAAGAAATATTATTTGAATTATGTTGAAATTTAGAAAGATAGTGAGTTTTTAGGTGTTGATTAAGTTGAATAAATTGATGAATTATGATATTAAGTGATAGAAATTCAAGTTAGAAGTGGGAGATGGATTAAATTATAAAGAGGGATATAAGTTTTGTCATAGTAGGGATTAAATTATTTAAATTGTAGAATTGATGTTTTACATTGAATATTAAGAGTTGAAACTTGTTTAAAGTAGGTATAAAATGAAAATTATAAGGTTTATTTGAAGAAAAAGAATGGTTATGGTGGAAGGACCTAATTGGAAATATAGAAAAAGTTACATGGAAATGAAAGAGTATGATATTAGATGACATATATTGATAATTTTAAATGTTAAATTTTATGTAGCCAACGTAGCCCCGGAAATATCATCGAAAAAGGGAAAGGAGAAAGTGAACGAGGATATCGAGTAAACCCGAGAATTACAGTTTGTATTTCTATAAACTATGCTTAATAATTTAATACAATGTAATTATTATTCTTAATAGTTAGAATGTATAATGAGTGATATGATAGAAACTACTGCTTCTGTATTGAAATGAAACAATTAGAATACCCTATTAACAGTGTCGGGCTAGTCGGATATAATTGGCATGCCAAAGGAATGGAAGTGTTCAGGGATATTTCGACTGTGTGTCGATGAGACACTATATGTGTCGACTACTGTTACTATTCCGGATTAGTTCCGAAGAGGTACTCTGTACCTGACTGTGACTGTTACTGTTACTGCTACTGTTACTATTACCTTTACGGTGTATTTCGGCTTCGACCGATGAAACACTGTATGATATCCCGGTGTGTGGGTTGGATCCGTGTATCCGTTCAGGTCCGAGTTATGTTAATAGGGGTAAGCAGAAATACTAAAGACTGACTGTTATTGATTATGTGACTGATATACATGAATGTTGAAAGGTATTAAATGTTATGAAAAGTATAATAAGTTGTTTAATACCTCTAAGAGATATGATATGAAGACAAGAGATTAAGCTACTAAGACTTGAAAGTAAAAGTTTTGAGTTACAATACATATATACGACTTATTATTGTTCTAAGCATTAGTTTATAGAAATACCATTGAGTGTATACTCAGCGTATGGTTTGTTTCCGTGCGCAGGTTAAATACGAAGTAAATAACGTCTCAGCATCTAAGCCAACTCCCGAACTCAATACTTGGTAATGTATCTTTCCTTGAAGAATGGCATGTACCTAGGTTGTCTAATGTTATTTTGATATAAGTTATATTATTAATAGATAGTTAATAGATGTAATGAAAATGTTATAATATGTAGTCCTTTTCGAATTGAATATAACGGCACTTAGGTGTAACTCTTTTGAAATGGTTTAATTTAAAGAAATATTAAATATATGTATTTGATTATGGTATAATGGTTTAATGAGTATTAAATGTATTTTATCATGTTTGGATTGGTTGAATGAAGGAATATTAAAATTTCTTGTAGTCTTTAGTTTGCAGGGTTAGTAAATTTGAAATGCAAGGTTCATTTTGAGCCTACACGGTTTGTCACACGGGCGTGTGATCAGACCGTGTGAGACACACGGCTTGCACACGGGCATGTTGTTAGGCCGTGTGTCCCCTGCACCTAAAATGTTACAAACAGGTTGCCACACGGGCTGAACACACGGGCGTGTGCCTTGGCCGTATGAGATTAATTGTTTTATAAGCCACAAGTCAAAATGCTCCACGGGTAGAAGACACGGGCGTGTCCAGGCCGTGTGAGCCACATGATCGGCCCTCCACGGGCGTGTCACAATAACACGGGCGTGTGGTACTATTTAGAGAAAGAAACTATAAAACTTCACGAAAATTTTCCTAAGCTTCCGATCGAGTCCCGGTTTGTTTTAATTACACTTGTAAAGTACTGTGGACAATATTGTATTTATACTTGTTTTATGTCAAATGTACTGTAACGACTGGTAATACTCTGTAATTCTGTTCCAATAACGGGACAGGGTTAGGGGTGTTACAACACGGGCATGTGTCTCAGCCGTGTGAAGGACACGACCTCGGGACACGGTCGTGTATCTTGACCGTGTGACTTCAATTTGTTGATGACATCATAAACTGAAAGTTACATGGGTTAAAGACACTGGAGTGTGTGATCACACGGCCTACCCACACGTGCGTGTCCCAAGCCATATGGGCGTGTGACCCCTATTTTAGCAAAAAATTCTCTAAATGTTGTAAAATTATCTAAAGTTTTCGGTTTAATCCCAAACCGCTTCTAAAGCATGTTTTGGGCCTCGTCGGCCCGTGTTAGGGACTTTATGCTCGATTTCAAAAAGTTTTTAATTTGGACGAAAATTTATGACTCGAAAATGTATGTTTGCTTGTATTTAAGTCCGGTAATACCTCGTATCCTGTTCCAGCGTCGAACATAAGTAAAGGGTGTTACATGATATATCAACAAAATTACCAAATGCTAATTTTTCATTCATTTTAGGATGATTTGACAAAAATACAAGTTTAAAAATTAAAAAAAAAACTAAAATTAAATAAAAAACTAAAATTATTTTTTATGTGAAATTGGAGGGTAAAAACTATCACTATGCTAGATTAAACATGGCTCACCTACAAAAAGACTTTTTTTTTTTTGTTGTTGACATTTTTACCTCTTCCATAATTAGATGTATTATTTGTATGCTGGATTATTTTTATGATATAATTTTATTTAAAATATATTTTATATTGATATAAATTTTAGTATATTTGTTTCATATAAAATTTAACGTATTTATATATATTATAGAATATTTTAAATAATTTTATATATATTCTGGTTGGATTAAGCTCCTGAAAAGCAGGAACTTTAGTTAGAAAATTGTTGGGATGTGTTCACATTGATTTTAAAAAATTATATTAAGAATTTTGTAATAAAATTATGATTTCCAATCATAGGAATAAAGAATATAAATAATGGGGAAACTTTCTCCTAATGATCCCAACACGTTATAAACCATCGACGAAAAGTAGTGAAGAGATTGTTCATAGAAACTTCCATCAACTTATTCTATAAACCATTTACATTTTCCATACATTTAGTCTTACCCACCAAGAAAGTGCTAAGAAGTTACAATGGTTGCACCCTTTGCCCTTAAGGAAACGGAAAAGGTAAGCCATAATCTAACCTTTTTATTTTTATTTTTGTGTAATAATAATCTAACATTTTAATTTGTGTATGTCTATCATAAATTTATTTAAAATATTTTATATTTATATAACTTTTAATACATCACTACTTCATATTATATAAGATATTTTTATCGTATCTTATAAAAAAAGTTATATAAGATTTTTTTCATGGTATCGAACATTATAAAATGCAGGTAAGAATCAACGTCAATGCGTGGAAATTACAGATGAATGCACTTGTTTTTCCTTGGCATTCATATTGCTTCTTGATTAATTCGACTCTTCAACATATATTATATATGCGAGGGCAGTGTGGCATCCACACTCCAACACCATCCATTCCTTTGCAATTTGAATGCATATACATCGATCTTTCGTTGTTTTTGGATTGACCCTAGTTCAACTTCATAAAACAAAATGCAGAAATCATCGTGGTCAAGAAGCGAGATGATTCCTCTGTGGGGAATCATCTTATCTCTTGTCTTTCTGAACTTGGTAATAATACTGCATGATTTCTATTCAAGCTTTCGTTTCATTGTCAGTATACTCAAATCTTTCCTGGGAGTCATTTCTTATATCTGGGTTCCTTCCAATCCTAAACCACCTACAACCCAGAAAATTTGCAGAAACGGCAATGAAATTTTGAATGCAGCTACCGAAGACCAAAGTGCAGAAACCAATGATGGCGGAGATCTCTCGTTTTCAGAATTGAAAAGGGTGATGGAGAAAGCGGGAGTGAGTGAAATAGGTGGACTGTTCGAGGAAGAAGAACCGAGTTTAATGGAAGTGAAAGAAGCGTTCGATGTATTGGATGAAAATAAGGATGGGTTCATCGATGCAAAGGAGTTAAGGAATGCATTGATTTCGTTAGGTTTGATGGAGGAAGCTTCGGAAGATGACTGCAAAACAATGATTAAAGGGTTTGATGATACTTGTGATGGCCGAATTGATTTTAACGAATTTGTCATAGTTTTGGAGACAAGTTTTTGCTTCTGAACCTTCGTTCACTGTTGTATATTTAGTGGTATTACTTCAAGTTAAAATTATCTAATATTTAGATTAAATTCCCAATCTATTTGTATTTTCTTAAAATTTCTTTATTTTTATTTTCTTATGTTTTTCTTTTGGTAAATTATATCAATTTAAAGTGTTTCAAACTGCAAATATTTTATTTCATCACTCAAAAAAGAAATTAATCAAATTACGAAGTAATAAAATTGTATTTCCATGCGAGTCATTCTAAAATTAGGATAAATTACCTATTACTTACTTCATTTGGTAGTCATTCATATTTTGGCCACTCAAAGCAATGCGCGAAGATACACTGTTAATCTTTATGTTATCATTTAATGGTGGAGTGATTAATTTAATTAATTTCTTTTTTGAAGTGACTAAATTTTAAAAAAGAAATTAAGGTGATAAAAATGAGAACGATCATTATTTAGAATGACTAACAAGATAATTTACCCTTGAAATTTTAACTTATTTTTGTTTTAAATGTTAAAAACCCTATAATCCTTTCTTCTACTCTTTATAAATTTCTAAAACATATGAACACAAAAAACTCAAATTAAAAACAAACCGATAAAGAGAATCAAAAGGTAAATAAAAGAAAACTCTTGAAAGAAAATCTTCAAAATTGGAAAAACCCAAGATCAAACTACAACTTATGGTTACATAATATTGGGAATTAATTTTGAAAAGTTGTTGGTGCAGCAGTTGAGGATGTGCAGTGTAGTTTCAGATGTTGTTTCATATCTTTCCACACCTTGATGGTAGTGTGTGCACTGTTATAAAGAGTTAACAAATTTGTCGTGGTACGTAGTTTATTTTTGATTTACTAAAGTAACAAAATCACATTAATTTATTTGAAGATAAACTAGCAGTATTCTAAGTTAGTATAAAATGAGTTTGACAAGATAGAGTCACGTTTCATCAATCATTTTATATACCATTAGTTGATATCTCTTCAAATTCTGTATAAATAATTATAGTGCTTGAAGTAAGTTAAAAGGTGTGTTTGATTAAAGTTATTGACTTAACATATCTAGAAATTATGTAATTATCTTATACAAAAATAATTCAACATGTAACTTCAAAAGAGAAAGAACAAAACATATTTTATTAAAATTATTCTCCATTCATGATCTTGAGAAGTTTAATAAATTCGTTTTAGTGATAATTTGACAGATTTTTTTTTTTACCAAACATTGTCAACTACAACATTTGAAAGGCTAGTATGTATGATTGAAATGCACCTACTCAAATATGTGATGTAGTATGATATTGCCTATAGGAAGAGTCTAAAACACGTACTCTTTTCTTTTAATCAAAGTTTTGGCCCAATAGATTTTCTTGGAAAAGGTTTTTAAGGAGACAAATTATAATGAAAAGTTGTAAGCTCTTCTTTTTTTGTTAGGTTTTTGTGGAAATTTTGACAAGATTGATGAATATCCAAATAGAGTGTTATAAATATTTTCAGAAGTGGATCTCCTTTCAACTCTTATAACCTAAATAAAAATATAAACCACTTTAGGGAGCATTTAGTGGGTTGAATAATACATTATGGTTTGTGATGTTACATTTTGGAATAACATTAAATTATTTAGATTCTTAACATTTTGAACATCTTATAATCTCACATTCCCAAATAGTGTCAAGATGTCGACTTATTCCTGAGGTAATCTTAGATCACAAGTGTAATATTAAAATTTAGATTAATGTACCCTTTTATTTTTATTATGTTAATTAATTTAAGCCCTTTTTTCAAATAAAATTTAAGTCTAAATAACTTTAAAATTAAAATTATTATATTTACTCTAATGATTTATTATTAATATATTAAATATGGTTGGTGATGCAAATCACTTTAATGAATTATTATAATTATAATTATAATTCATAAATTTATTTTAACATTATATATTTACTTATCAGTAAATAATTTCTGAAGAAAATCTAACATAATCTTATTATATATTGAAAGATTAAATTCATTGTAATTGAAGGGTATACGTCATGTAGAAGCTTACAATACATAAGATAAAAAGAAGAATTATAAATACAATTTACATTTAAAAACAGAATGGATTATAGATGATACCAAAATCCCAGTCATAAACACATGTCAAGCAACGATTGGATGTAAAAGATGAACGTGGCAGATATGTAAATTATGTAAAATTGGTCCCAGATTATCATTTCTCAGCCAATAACAACAAAGAAAGAGATTATAGATAAAGGGATAAATCTTGATTCAACGAAATCAAACAATCAAATCCAACCTTTACTGACAACCACACATGAATGGCAATATCATACTACAAAGCTAAGGCTTAAGCCATGCACTCCAACATTTACTTTCCCTTACCCATCCTTTCTTTCTCCCGGAAATCATGTCTGCCGTCACTACACAAGCCTCGGCTGCCGTTTTCCGCCCATGCACGTCGAAAACTAGGTTTCTTACGGGGAATTCCGGTAAGTTAAACCGGCAAGTTTGCTTCAAACCAATGTCATCTTCATCAATCAGCTCATTCAAAGTTGAAGCCAAGAAAGGGGAGTGGTTGCCTGGTTTACCTTCACCGGCTTACCTCACTGGAAGGTACATTCTTTTAGTTATACTATTTTATACAAAATAAAGTGAAGAGACTAATTCAGTATCTCAGACAATGGCATTTACACCAAAATATAGATTACTTTTTTTAACATATGAAAACTCTTGTTTTGAAGCAATGTCTAATATTTCAATTAGCTATTTGGTGGGTCACACTGATTATTTGATTCATTGGTATTTAAAGGAAATATACATAATCAGCTATCAGCAGTAGATTAAACCAAAGGTCGTGGCGGTTAGAGTTGAATTAGGAATTAAACTTTGACCAGTAGTGTATAAGCGAAAATAGAATCAATTATTGTGAATCAATCTGACAACCAATGATTTAGCTAGTTCGGTTTGATTCTTAACATTGGTTATAACATTATGGAAATGCAGTCTTCCAGGTGACAATGGATTCGACCCTCTTGGATTGGCGGAGGATCCGGAGAACTTGAGATGGTTCGTGCAAGCAGAGCTGGTGAATGGCCGCTGGGCAATGTTGGGTGTTGCGGGGATGCTTTTGCCCGAAGTATTCACCAAGATTGGGCTGATCAATGCTCCCCAATGGTACGATGCTGGAAAATCCGAATACTTCGCTTCCTCCTCCACCCTATTTGTGATCGAGTTCATATTGTTCCACTACGTGGAGATCAGACGGTGGCAAGACATCAAGAACCCAGGATGTGTGAACCAAGATCCTATCTTCAAGCAATACAGCCTGCCCCCACACGAGTGTGGATACCCTGGTGGCATTTTCAACCCCCTCAACTTTGCTCCTACACTTGAGGCCAAGGAAAAGGAGCTTGCCAATGGGAGATTGGCAATGTTGGCCTTCTTGGGATTCATAATTCAACACAATGTGACTGGGAAAGGACCATTTGACAACCTGTTGCAGCACCTCTCTGATCCATGGCACAACACCATCATCAACACAATCAGGGGTTATTAAATTCAATTTCCCAGTTTTTGAGTTTCCTTTTTTGTTTTTTCATGCAAGATTTCAATCATCTTCTCATTGCAAACAAAGTAGCTCCAATTTACAAGTAAAATTTCAGATAACATCTAATCTTATTCATATTTTCAAACTAATGATAATAAATGTTCATCTTAATTTTCTACAAAAGAGTATTTTAGTGTACATTTTGGGGGATTTGGGAGTAACTTTCAAACCCATCCCCATTAAAACTATGCTTAAAACAAATTAAAAAGAAAAGAAAAGGAAGTTCATATACAGGAGCCATTTATCATGTTAAGCAGGAAACACTGGCCAGATATCAGATTCCATCAGAAAAACTCCATTGCTGGGTCAATTCTATCACAATAAAAGGCACAAGCAGGAAATGTTTGGATTCTGATTCATATCTGTGAGTCACTTCAGCTACAAATTATGACATTGACCAGATGGAGGTGTTTGATTCATAAAAGTCGATTTTGTTTGCTGCGATAAACAACAATCTGAATCAATGACTTTGCAGGCAGATTCAATTCCTAGAACACACTAAACTATATCCAAGTAAATAAAACAAATCTGAGTATAAGACAATCAAATAACTTATGTCCTACAGTTAAGGATAGAACAGGGCAAATGATGTTCCTCACCTGATGGTAAGAATTCCCATCAAACATGGCAATGCCACAAGGACCTGAAGAAGATATCCAAGCTTGATGACCACCATTAGACATAGGTCTCGGGGCTTCAAAGTCAGTAATAACTTGGTAAACTCCATGATCGCCTTGTAAGTTCCCTACCATCTCAGACTTCAACTTCTCCTCATCTAGCAAATTTGAGGCACTAAATTGCGGGTATAAGTATTGCTTACCGAGTTGGGAATTTAAGAATGCATTATTCCCTAACTCATTCAGGACATTGCTTTCCTGTATTGTATTATCAACTTGTACTGAATTGCCAATATCGGTTTGTTTACCAGGGACAAAGAAACCAGAATAGCCTGCAAGGGAGCCATCTGTAGGGCACTCCGTATCTCTGGATCAAATAAACACCAAAAAATAAGAATGCAATTTATATGCTACTCCGCAATAAATCATTTGAGATTGAAAACAACCACAAATCTGCTGGTTGGCCTTGAGAGACATTTTATATTCATAAAATTGAATATCCAAGCAGACTAAGAGGAATTCAATTTTTAGTTACGTATCCATAATGGTCTTACAGATTAGGAAGAAAGTTCGATTCATTATGCAATAACATTTGCTGATTGTCATTGTTCGGAAGCCATGTAACAGGTTGGGCTTCTTGCACCCCACCAATCATCACAGGCAAAGGCATTGCGTTCTGAAACTGTAAGCCAGAGTAAGTTTAAGATACTTCCCCCAAACCAAAGAAAGACTGAGAGTAAATACTTTTTCTACCTGGCTAGTGGATTCTAGTGGCAGAAGATGGTGCTTTCCATAGTTCTCCTGCCAAAGAAGTACCGTGCATAAGTAATTTATAGTTAAACATGGCTTGGTATTAACTTGGTAACTTTATCAGTGCAAAGAGGCTAAAGAACAAGGCAGTTTTCAGCAGGATCCGGTCTTGCTAACCTTTATTGTAGTTTAACTTATGTTAATCAAACTCAGGTGTGAATGTTGGATACGAGTATATGTTAGACATGAGCATGGTCAGATTTTTATAAGTTTTTTCATGTATTTGAAAGATCCTTGGAGGTTATATCCCCATATTCATCTGCTAGGCATGAGTATTGGACACAGATACTTCAAAAGAAATGAAGAGTCGGAGCAAATATAACGTTAAACAACCCTATCATTTGAATCAAGTAAATACATGCAATATCTTGATCATACTTTACATATGGACATATATATATAATAAACATATATATGCATGCCAATGAGAATATTTGTTTCTGTGTCTCTGAAGTTGAAAGGAATGTATAAAAGTGCATGCAGATCACTATTACGGAAAGAAAACAACATACCTTGTGTATCCGGATACGCTCAATGGATTCTCTAAGTGAATCTTCCATCTGCCTAAGATGTTCTATGTTGTCAATTTTATCCGGATTATTCCAGTAGCTGAAATCATTGCATGATAACATAAGAATTACCCGAATGACTCCATAAAGAAATTAATCATGTTTTTGCAGTGATAATATGCACATGTTACTGTCCAAACTGTATCGGAAAACACAAACAGTTAAGAAGGAACACAACCAAAATAAAGAGATAGACAGGGTACAGAACAACCAAAATAAAGAGATAGACAGGGTACAGAACAACCAAAAATCAACATAATTGCCACCATCCGAAGGTTAGAGGTGAGCTATAGATTGAAAGCAGTTACAGGGTTTGAGTTAAAGCAAAGATTTGAGCTGAATAAGGCTTTCAGCATCAGAGACACTTATTTTTCACAGAGTGATGTGAAAATCAAAATTTTTAAATCCAGGTTCATATTTTTTCTGCATGATGCAACCTTAAATGACAAGCAAATCCCTTGAATTATATTTTTCTCATTATAATATCCCCCCAATAATATATAGTAACATTAAATATATTAATCAAGTTCATTCCCACTATATCTTAATTCTATTCAAATTGGCAACAAACATGCCTAGTAAAATCCTAATGCAGTAAATGCTGAAACTTCCATAGTGGCCTCAAAATGCATCTTGTATTTTCTATACTCGGGAAAACATTAACCTAAAACACCAAACTCAGAAGAAGTGGTTAATTAGGGCCTAAAAGATTTGTATAAAAGATGTTACAACGGACAAAGATTGCATGTCTTGCAGTATACATTAGAGTTTAAGAATATAATTTGCTGTAACACATAATTGTAAACATTAAGACCTCTTCTTATCTCATGCAAACATTTTATAAACAAGACCAAAAAGAAAAAGCAATACTTTAACAACCAAAAGCTCCAAAGGTGCACCTCAGTCTCTTATGTATTTCGTTAAGCCGAGCTTGCAACATTGATACTTCATTAGTCATTTCCTGAAAGTACCAAATATCCAAGAAAAAAAAAAAAAAAAAAAAAAAAAGGAGGAATAACCAGAAAATCTAAGATCAAATGGGACACATGTAATGCAGGCAAACTTCATACCTCAACAGACTGACTGCAGCACCGGTAAAAAAAGAATGGAAAAATAAAAAGAAAAGAAATTAGATTCTTCCCAATCTCTTTCTTAAATAGAAACACATTATCTAGAAGAAAATGAAATAATGGTCACATACGTTGCACCTAGAAAGTCTTGTATGTTTAAATCATGATCCAATTTCTTGAAGGTTTTCTTCAGTGCCTATATTCTCAATAACACGACTCAAAAATTAGAATGATAAAAGTGCAATAATGCTTTACTCTTAAGTTGAAGCAGAAGATATCGAAGAAAATGAGTTTCAAGGAGTCTTACTTCAAGGCTCTCCAGCTTCCTGTTGAAGACAAATGAAAACCAGTTAGCTAAAATGCCATTTGAATACGAACAGATTATTCAAGAAGTCAAAATTCAGAGTGCACACCTTTTTGCCCTTTCTTGTGGTGTTAATTGTGCAAACTTCGCAATAACCTCTTCAATAGTGCTGGGAGAAAAAAAGAAAAAGAAAAGAAAACAAGCACAAAATATGAACCCCATTACCTTACTCTATTTTCTTCTACAAACATGGTATCTTCTTTTATATACACAATAATGCATAAATATATGATTATTTAGACAACAATATATCTATGGCTATTTCAGAATAGCTTGTTATGTGCCTGACACTGTGTTATGAGGAAAGCGAAGAATCACAGTAATAATGGTTCTAATTAAATAAGAAAAATCAAAATACAGCACAAATTCAGAGATAAAGAAGGCAAAGAACATACTTTATTGAAATCCTAGTCCACTCTAGCCAAAAAAATAAAAACATCTTAGTCCACCATGTTTACTAATTAATCCAACTGATCATCACAACTGTCTAAGAAAAAAAAAATGAAAGGATATCTTTATCTGTTAATATAAAACATACACAAATTCTCAATATATATGTTCTACTTCTTACACTCATGTTATAAGTTGTGTTGATATGAAATTGATTTCTCTATCAAAGGAAAATAAATAGATATCATTAATTCAGGGAATGCACAAAAAGTAATAGCATTAATTCAGCAATCTCTTCTGAAAAATAAACTTAGGCCCTCCAAGAAATTAAAACATGATTCCATTCTTCCAATACCTGCGCTCTCCATGGAATAGAGTAGGCTTTCCGGTTGGAGAAAACATTAGAAGGATAATATGAATGTCACATAGTATTGATAATTCCTTAGCTTTCTTCAAGATTCCAGTTCTTCGTTTGGAATATGTAACTTGTCTGTTGCTATAGCTCTCTAACCTTTTAATTTTTAGTTTAACCCTTCCCATTCTGCAAATTCACAAGAAAATCTTAGGTCCTTTTCTTAAACCATATTTTCATTCTAAGTAAAAAATGTCAACATTTACTCACTTTAACTATGCAAAATAAAGCTGTGCAAGTGTTGTTCTCATTCCAGGCACCAACCTTAAACAACCATGTGATCTTCAATAGAATTTCAAACACGGAAACTCAAAACTGGAAAATTATCTGAAAATTTAATAGAAAAATGTTGAAACATAAAAAAGAAAAAGCATTTGTTGACACCCATCATCATGTTCCCTTTTCCACACAAACAGAGCATATCTTATCAAGCGGGAAAAAAAAAGGTTTTAAGTTGAATATGATTAAATTTTCAAAAACCCAGAAAGGAAATATCAAAAAATAGAAAATAAAATAAAATAAAAAAGAGAGAAAATTTTTAACCCCAATAGAGAGAACAAATATTTTCTCTTATTGACAATAAAAAAAACAAATATTTTGTCTTTGTCTCAAAAGGAAACCCAATTTACAGAAATGGAGTATACCCAGAAGAGAAAATCGTAGAGGAATCAAAAAACAACAATAGATGTGAAGAATTCATTGAGAGAAAAAGAAATCAATCATACAGTGAAGCTAAAGAGGAAAAAAATAAAAGAAAAAACAACGACAGCTTACAATTTAGAAAGGAGGAGGAGGAGGAGGGGTCAGGCTATGATTTCGGTGGATAAAAACACACTGAAATTTCGTTTCTTCACGAAGAAGAGGAGAGCTTAGAGACGGTGGAGAGAGCCAGCCAAATGGACGGTGAAATGTTCGATAAAATGTCTAACAAAATCTAAACCAGAGGATTGCATAGCTTGGGCCGGGTCGGTAATCTTTTTGTTTTTAAAACACCCGATCCATTCAAAAAATAAAAAAATATTTTACAATTATATTTATATATTTTTATTATAAATTAAATAAAAAATTTAAATTATTAAATAGCAATTTCGATCCATTCAAATTTAAAAAAAGTTACGTCCCACCTCGACTTGTGTGTTGTATGAGCCAAGCTTTACCAAATCGCATACAAATGGACACATGGAGATGTATAATCTAATAATAATAATAATTAATTAAAAGTATTAAAAATAATAATATTATTATTATATTTTAATTATATTTATAATTGAAATTAGTAAAATTAGTTTATTACTTTTAAAATTAAATTTTAATAAAATTTAATGTAGGATCAACATTTACTATACTTTATCCAACACCATATAAAATTAAAAAATAACCCTTGAATTTTTATTAGTAAAATAAAGTTATAAGGTTGCTTATTCAATAAAAAATATATTAATATTTATGATTATTAAAATTAGTGATATAATTAATTATAACTTAAAAATTATGTTCAAATTATTATATAATTAAAAAAAATTTTATTAGGATTCAACAAATTAACCCAAATTTGAATAAACAAAAAAATTATTATTTTAAATTCTTATCATATATGCTCTTTTTGATACAATGTCTAGAACTACACATAGTTACTGCACTGACAATAATACTTATATCAATCGAGCTAAGAATCAATCCGCTTGACTTGTTTATTATTTATTACTAAGCTTTACTTTTAGTTAAACTTATTCTCTAATCATTTACTATTTGACTTAGTTATTAATTTATAATTAAATTTTATTTTTAAAATTTAAAATATTAAATTACAATTCTATCATATATTAATTTATAAGTTTATTATTTTTAAAGATATTAAGTTTTTTTTTTTATTTTTCGAAGGGATCAAAAAGTAGTTTTACCATAAATCAAGTTATAATGATGGGTCAAATATGTATAGATGTTTTAGTAAATAATTTTTAATTAATGATGGGTTGATTAGAAATTAAGTTAATGTGCAAAAGTTATATATTAGAGTTATGGTCCCTAAATTACATATAACGTAATTTTTCTAATATCTCATTTTTAGAAAAGAGAGAGTCACCTTCTCTATGTTACTTGTGTGCTAATTTGAAAAATCAAAACCATAAGATCTGAAAATTTTAAGAAATCGATAAATTCAGATATATTTCTACATTTAATTTTGTTATTGATGTTAACATGAAAGATCCTAATTTATTTAATTTTGTATAATAATTTTATAGTTCTAACAATAATATAAGAAGACTAAGGAGAATTTTTTCTATTTTTAGGAGAGGGCCAAACTTAAACTGCTTGATAGATTTTTAACTAATTTACTGTAAATCAAGTGTTTTCTTTTAAGTGGAAGCAAGGGAAAGCAAGATTGATTTTTTTATTTTTTTTTTTTTTTTTTAACGAAGGATAAGGATGATTTATGATGATTACTTGTGTTGTCATGCCTTGCTCTACTCACCATATAAAATTCCATTCCTTGAATATACAAGGGTGAAGATGTAAAAATGTGTTATAGAAATAACTTATATATATATATATACTTTTGAAGAATTATGTATAAATATTTGGTGAAAGTATTTACCAAGTCCCTCTATTATAAAAATTAAATAAATTAGTATTATTATTAAATGAATTAATTTAATCCCTATATTGTTAAAAGAATTAAATAAGGTCAATTTGTAATAGATTTAACTTTTATTGATTAAAATTGACATAAATTTTTTTATTCACTTGTAGTTCAACTCCAAACAAAAGATAAGTTTAAAAAATATTAACTTTATTAATTAGTAAATGATATTTTTTAAATATTAAATGTTAACTCTACTAATATGTGACATTATTTGATTTTTTTTTTAAATAGTACAAAGACTAAATTAATCTATTTAATGATAGAAGAACTAATTTAATATAGTCTTTTAATAGATAGACCTACCAGGTACTTCCACCTTAAATACTTATTTACCTTTGAAAAGATTAGAAATATTATAGTTAATAGTAAAAATTAAATTGAAGCGGGTAAGGTAAGACGGGGATGGATATATCTAATATCCATAAAAATAGTAATAATTTTTAAAATTATACATTAAATTATTTAGTGTAGGGTAAAGCATGCCAAACATAGAGTACTAATAGATTAGATAATATTCATCGTCACCCTCCTCTATTGTCATCTCTACCCTACCTCTTTTACCCCTCTAAAACTCTCCTTTAATCAAATCAAATTTATATTAATATTAACATTATTTGTTCAATATTTGATTCGTAACCTTAAAATTTTCTAAATCATTTGTATTTTTAAATAGATAATTTAAGTTATTTGAGTCTATCCAATATATTTAATAAAAAATGTTATTTTTTATTTTTATTAAAAATTTAAAACTAATATTATTTTTAATTTTTAATTATAAATTTATAATATTATATATATTATATTGAGAAAATATTTGGTACACTTTTAGTGAGGTTTTTAGACTTCATACACAGGGTCAAAGGTTAACAATTGTCTTATAAAGGTATAGTAAATTATTTAAAAAATAAATTTAAAAAAAACACAAGGCAAGTTTCAAGGCTACTTGCGGAACCTTTTAAGTAGGAGAAAAATGTGATTCAATATATTCAAACCCACAACCTCTTATACAGGCAACAATATCAATACCAACCGAGCTAAGACTCAATTGATATATTATCTTTAATTCTAAACATGAGATACTTGCAAGATGAAAATATAATATAGTCAACCCTCTCTAAAGTAGTCCTATTTGTTTGCTCAATTTTTGCTTGTTATAGAGAGGTAATTGTTATACACCTATAGCAACATACTATTATAAAGAAATAATCATTATAAACTTAACATATAATTCATATCGTGAATTTTTATCAATAAAAAGGTGAGAATTATGTTTAAAAAAAAAAGTGATCAGATCAAATCAACAAAATTAAAAGATATATAACATACATCTTTTTATCATTAGTTAATAAATTTAAGTAATCAATTTATATGTTTATAATATTCCAAATACATAGTTAAATATTTAATTACGAAACTTAATAATTTATTGAAATGATATCTTTAATTTTACTCACTAAAGGTTATTTTTATTTAATAAAATATAATCATAGATTTATTTACATTAAATTTAATATTTTATTAAAATAATATTTTAATTAAAATAATTTTAATTATAATTAATAGACTTGCTTATGTGAAATAGTTATTTATTTAAAATTTTAGTAGAGTGCTAATTTAATAAAAAACGTTGTTCATAATTATAAATAATACTAGTGTTGTAAGTGAAAAGTTGTTATAAAAAAACTATAACGATGATTACTATAATGAAATGTAGTTATAACGATGATTACTGTAGAGAGGGGCTCACATCTAACGGTAAAAAAGGGAGAGTTACTATTCTGTTTTGAAGGTACATGTTATGAAAATAAAACAAATTTATATAAAACTCGTACAAATTTTATTATCCGTCGAATGCTGATTACAGATTGCTTCACATAAAAGCAAAAATTGTAGCAAAACAAAAAGAAGTGGCGGCCGGCAGGTTTTTAAATCAAATACCCACCGCCACCGCTGCCAATTTTCTCTATCTCTGCCTTTGTCAAAAGAGAGTAGAACAGAAATAAAACAGCAACCATCACCACCACCACCACCTTTAAATTTAATTTCAATGACGAGGGCCCATCTTAAAATTAAAAGCCTTCTCACCATTTCAACTACTCTACGAATTTAAAGTTTTTTATTTTTATTTTTATTTGAATATAGAGTTATAACCTCATATTATGATTAATCTATTCATTTCGACCACTCTACTCCTAAAAACATTAAACTTTTACAACCCGGCTTAATTTAAACAGTAATAGGACTGCAATGCAATATTACGATTATCATCACTATTATATTACGGATTCTGGAGAGTTTAGGGGAACTGTGAGCCGGTGAAGGTTTGGCCAAAGGACCAATTAGGAGGGACGACATTGTTAGAGACAAGAGTTCGACCATCACTGGTGGTGACCTTAAAGGACAGACTTTGTCCATTAAGGTAAGTGTTGCTCTGCCAGTTTTGGCCCCAGTTCCTCGACAGGGGTTGCCAACCGGTTCTTGAACCTTTTATGGAAACCGATACAACATCGCCTGCACCTCCTACGTTGGTGATTAGGACTAGGTTGAAGTATGAATGTCCATTGATTGTGAATCTTATGCCTCCTCTCTTCCTGCACGCTACCCTACAAAAACTCCACACAATACCGAACTCTTATATAAAATCCAAAGATGAAAGTTAATCTATCTCCTCTCTCCTCATTATTATCATACAAGTTAATCCAATTCAGGTAAAAAGGACAAAAATATAATGAAAAAACTCATTTATTATTAAATTCCAAATTTCAGAATTTTTTCCGGTTCTTAGTCTTTTAAGAGTTCTAGTCGATTTCTTAGTTTTTCAGTCGACCAATCAATTGAAGTTTTATCTTTTTTGAAATAAATAAATTATCATTATCATTATCATTATTGTGGTTGGGAACGTCAGTAAAGGGTGACAATACCTTCTATAAGCTACAGGAACAATCCCGGCTTTGTAATGGGCGATTCGTTGGAAAACAGGTTGAGCGAGATCAAAATGATGCAGAGGGGGGTTGCACCAGCCGCCAGCATTGTTTGGGAGTGCACTATTTGGTGGGCAGAAGTTGGTGGCAGTGACCACAATCGAGCCAGGCAGGCACCACCGTGGGTCATTCACGCACTTTATCTCGAAACAAGCTCCACAACTCATGCCATTATTGAACAGCGCAGTGCTTAAAGCCGCTGTATTAGTCCCATACCCTTGGGTGTATAGGTTCCCATATCCACACGCCCCGCCTTCAAAATTATCAAAACAATTGCTTTACACTTCAAAATTTAACCCCTCCAAAAGAAAAACTTCATTGACGAAGTTTGTTTAGTGTGATACATCCGACATCCTTACTTTAATGTGGACAAGTAAACCAAAATAAAATTTTATCATATGATAAAATCAACATCAAAATTTCACGTTTATAATTAAGAAAAAAAATCATATCTGAAACGTACCCATTGTGCCAGAGGCATCACCACCGCCGTAGAATGTGGCATGAGCATCAACCCATCCCCCACCATATCCATAAGCATAGGAGAAAAAATGAAGAAAAACCATGAAAAGTAGAGGAAAAAGTGCCATTTTCGTGGTGAATTTAAGAAATGAAACTTGAAAGATTGGGTATCCTTTAGGCTTTAGGTAGCTTAGGGAGGAAGATATGAAGCAGTGGTATAAATTAAAGACAAGTTTTGTTTTGAGTAATGAGGGAAGAAGGAGGAGGTGGGGGGATATATAGAAAGGCGACGAGTGGGAACGTCACACCACCTTGGCTAATGAGGTGTGGGGGTGGGACCTTTCAAACCGCCAGGTGCAAGCGGTTTGTTCCACCCTGTGGACCCGAACTCAGCTTTCCATTGAAACCACGTTCTTTTCTGCTTCCCTTGGTGCTTTTATTACTCTAGACAGTTGATGCATTCGATTTGGGTGAGATGGAGTTCATTATTATAAGGTTTTATATTTAATGTTGTCATAACACCAAAGTTGTTATTCGGGATGTTTGACTGTGTGTAATAGGAGGTAATTTACACAGTGAAGAGTGTGAAACAACGGTTCACATCGTGAATGATGTGGAGAATTAGAATCAATAAAATTAAGGGTTTAAAAAAGTTTGAGTGAATCTTGATAGTGTGTTGATTATAGTTATCATCTCTTTTTGATGGGGAGTAGATGGTTGGGTGTATACTCTAATTATTGAGTTTTTTATTTCATGGGTATTGTTCGAGTCAGGAGGTTAAAAAATATCTTAGTTCTCTAAAATTAGAAATTTAAAATTTATGAAGTTTTAAATTAGTATATAGTATTTTTAACTCTAAAAATAATAAAATTTTAATTTAATCTATTAAAGGATATAAAATATAAACTATTAAAGAAAAACGAAAGTGTAAAGTTTTAAAAGTTAATTTTTTTTTTTGTTTTAATCTCTATTTTTCTTTAATATTATTTTCTTAATTCTCTCATTTTAAATTCATTTACTTTTTTTTTAATATAAATATTGAGATCCTTGAATAAAAAAAAAACTTAACAATACATATTTTATCATTTCAAATATTAACACTGTTAAACGATTTTATTATTTGGATAAACAGTGAAAAAAATTAAAAGATATCACATTAAAAAAATAATAATAAAATAGTGAACCCTTGTTTTTAATTGAAGTAGAGCCAATCTCATCCGTAAAAAGACACATTTAGTAAGTAAAGATTGCATAGTGGGTGTGACATTTTTCCCTTACGAAAAGGGGATATGTTAGGCCAGCCTTATGATCGATTGAGAGTAGGATAGGAATGACGACAAGTTATGTTATTTGCAGTTTTTGTCATATTCGAATTTGGTTAAAAATTATTTAATATATTCGTTGTATTATTATTTAAATTTAATTTACAAGTAAAAAAGAATTTTAAAATTCCAGCCCAAATTTAATTCAAACAATGAATTTGAACATTTAAATATGTTATCTGCAAAATCAAGTGAATTTAGATAATATCCTATAATTAATATATGCATTTGCTTCAAATCCAATATAAATTGTAATTAAAATATTTAAATATAAATCTCATTCCGCTCTATAACTATCCAACATTATTTTAAAAAAAATTCAGATTTATACAAATATCCATATCTATATTATCTATTGTCATATCTAATTTTTGTTTTTGATTTTATAAAAATTAAAATGATTATAAAATATTATCTAAAGTTTTGGGGTTAATATACAATTTTGTCACTATACTTTTTAAGTGAAAATTCAGTTTACTTCATTTTAATTGCTATTTGTCATTATTCTTATAAATTAAAGATAAAATTTATCATTATACTTTAATTTCATGTTTAATTTTACCTTTAAAGTATTTGTATTGAAATTTTCTATTCAATTTTAATTTAAACTAATTTGAAAACAAAACTTATTAATAATAATTTTTATATTTTACTTTAATATTTAACAACAGTAAGCTAATTAATATACTGAAATTAAATAAAATGGTTATTTTATAAAAATGAACTTATTTTTTTAAATTTTTCAAGTTTTTATTTCATTGAATAGAAATTTTAATTTAATTTATTAAGTTTTAATATTTATAATTTAAATTATTAAAATAACATTATTTCAAATCATCAGTAAAATTTGAATTAAAAAATAAAAGTTGATAGCAAAATTTAATAAAATTTCAAGTTTTGTAATAAATTTCAATCATATAAGAGTTGAATTACAAATGTACTCGTATTTTTCAAAATATAATGGCAAATATCAATGAAAACAAAGTATAATAATAAATTTTAATATTTATTTATAGTATGGTGATAAATATAGAGGAGAAAAAACCACCGTACCCTCCTGTTTCAAACCCTATTTATAAAAATAAACAATAAAGGAAGTTAGAGTCTAAAAAAAAAAAAAAAAAAAAAAAAAAAAGAGTAAAGGAATAAAGGCTAAAATTAGAGTCTCACTTGGTAGATGATAAAAGAGAAGGATTGGTGTGCAAGGATAAGAAGGTGCATTGCACTTGGAATCCCACAGTTTCCAAAGGCGTTGGTGAATTGTTGATGGAGGATAAACAAATTTAAGAAAGAGAGTAGAGTAATGCAAAATAAGGAATGAGTAGACATAAAGAAATTTTTTTAGTCTCCATCTCTATTTTTGCACTACTAACAACTTAATCCATATTTAATAACGAATATTAGAAGAAGAACTGAGAAATATGAGGTGATATTGGGATTTAGACTTTGAACTCCGTTATCATGTGTTTCTCATTTTATCAAATAAATGAATTTTACTCATAAAATAAATGCATTAATACCAAAATTTTATGATGAATGGTCGATTTTATTTCTATTTATTTTTTTTCAAACTAATTTGGGATCCTGGCCTTTTAAATTTTATTTTCACAAAAATGGTTTTGCTTTATGGTTTTTTAAGATTATTTTCTAAGGTTTCAAAAATTCTTTCACAAATATTTCTAAAATATATAAATTTTCACGTAAATAAAAATAATCAATAATTTTTATACTATATTTTTTGAAAATTATTTTAAGTTTTTTTCACTATTTTTAATATTAAAATATTTATTTTTACATTATAAAAAATAAATTCGATTTAAATAATTATAAATTTTAACTTATGAATCAAAAGTCGTCCAAATAAATTCAAATTAAATTTTAATTTTTCGTTATTTTATTTAGTCATAGGAGGAGATTTGTATAAGATAAAAATGTGATAAAATAGATAAAAATACAAAAATATAATAAAAATAATATGTATGTATGTTATAATTATTAAAGGATAATCAAATGGTGACTATAAATATAGGTTAGATTGGAGTGGTGCGCAAAATGTGAGGAAAACAATGAAGCATTAGAAAGGAGTAAGAAAGACAGAATTCATCTTTGTCTCACTTTTACATGAATCCGTCACTAGTTACATACATAACGATTCAATGTCATTTTACCCATATATATATATATATATATATATAAATCATTTTAATATTCTAAATTTTTTTTAAAAATACATAAAATAGAACAATTTTAGCATTTGACCACATGCTTTAGTTTTGGCTTTGAAGAAAACTGGTAATCCAAATGGAAGACGGGTCAAGTTTTAATTGAATTCTCATTATTTAATTGAATGCCAACAAAATCTGTAAAGGATGAAGCTGACAGGCAGGGGAAAGGGTGAGGCTGCACATGGGTGGTGCTTGTATCGGGGAAATTAAAAGGTCGTTACATCGGGAGGACCAAAATAACCTCTTTCTCATTTATTATTTTATATTCTTAAATTTATTCAATCTTCAAATGCTGACTTACATCTCTGCTTTCGGGATTTTTTTTTAAATAACTTAATTTAATTCATTAATTTCATAATTAATTTTATAGTGAGTTGGTGTGACTTGACGTAAGGAGACACCATCCCTCAATGATGACTTAATTACCATCTTTTTAAATATATATATTTTAGGTGCTGTCATTGTATTAGACAATATTAGTATATATTTTTTAAAATATTTGTTAAAAATACAAGTATTTAGGGAGGAAAAAAAAATTAATGGGTGTCCCCAGTATGTAAAGTGGCATCAAGGAAATTTTAAAAAAAAATAGTTTTGTCAAATAATAAAATAAATCAAAATTTTTTTTATTTAACGATGTGTCAAGCGGCACTAATGGTCCCGTGAATCTGTTAGGCAACACCAAAAGCCTATATATACCTAATCTTCGGTGCAAAATATGTATATGTTGAAGTAAATAATTTTTTTTCAAAAAAATTCTATTGAAAAGAAAAAGAAAAAAGAGAAAGTTTTGTGATTAATAGTAGGGGATAGAACAAATATATATATCAATGTTCAGAATAAGGGATGAATAATTTTTTTTCTTTGTGTTTGTGTTTTAAGGAGAAATTATGATAGTTTTAAGATATGTTTGATTTTACGGTAATCTGGTGGCGCTTAAACACGAACAAATTTCATATGTCGTTTGGGGAGTGCATCATCACCTTAGAACATGTCGCATTACAACTCGGGTTCCCAATTGACAGTTATGCGGTCACTGATCCAAATAAAAATAAGACTCCCAATTGAAAGTGATTATGCGGTGACAGGTTCAAATTGATTATGTTGTTAAAGGAACCCAGTTTCATGGCACCAAAATAGGATGTTTTATTACCTCCATAATAAGTTTAAAATTATAATCATAGAGAAAATTTAAACTTTGTTTCTTCTCGAGTCAACTCTAAAGCTTACGTAAGCTCATATAAGACTCAGGAAAAATTTTAAATGATATTACATGATGGAAATGATAAAAGTTAATGAATGGTTTGATTCGAATTAGTGGTGTAATATGATGGTGATGAAATGCAGTATAATTGAATAAATATTAATATTTATAGATGATGATGGATAAAAATTAAATTGTGTATGAATGGTCATGGTAAGTTAGTACGTACATATATTGAATATTGAAACTTATATGAATATAAGCATGTTATATTGTATTGGTCAGTGTTAGAATATAAAATTTGATAATGAGATTTAACATGAGTTGCAATTGTGAGAGATTATGCATAGCGGGTTATGATCCAAAGGTTGGGGGAATTAATCGACTCAATTTGGAATATAGTATGCTAACATGTTATACTCTTGAACTAGTTTATGGAACTCATTTAAATGAACTTAAGTGGAATAAATGATGTACTTAGTAGTATGTTTTGAATAGGTGTAATTATTGAGTGTTTTTATTAACTTATTTGTGTTGATATTGAATTTGTAGAAATACCACTGAGTTGATAACTCAGCATACAATTTGTTTTGCATTGTAGAACGCTTGGATGAGAGGCGACCTTGCAATCCTATTTGTTTAATTTCACGCCATTGATCCACTACCAACGTTGGTACATGGAGAACGAGTTGTATTATTTATTTAGGGTTTAAGATTTGAGTTTGGGATTTAAGACTCGAGTTTGGGATTTAATGTTTAGGGTTTAAGGTTCAAGTTCAAGATTTGAGCTTGAGGTTTAGTGTTAGGTTTGGGGTTTGGGGTCAGATTTTAATATCCTGGGTCTAGGTTTGGGGTTTAGGGTAAAAAGTTACCAATATTATATATCAATGACATGAGAAAATTAGTGAAATATTGTTAAATAATTGAAAAAGGACGATGGATGATGTGGTGGAAAGAGGTCATAAAATAATTTCTCCTATTTCAAATGTCTTTATTTGATAAGATAAGGATAAACTTAGCAACTTAGATATTTCTACTTCTTTAAGTAATAAAAGATGATGCTGATGAGTTTAAAGTGTTAGCTTGAAACGTATCAATATCTCATTTATCAAGCTACAGTCATAGCCCATAGATGTCAAACATACCAACCAACGAACTTTGTTCTAACATGTTATGAAATATTAGAGTAGTCAAAGTCTCCAACAATTATTTTTAGTGTTGCTTCAAGTAGGATTATTTGTTTGATATTTAGAATAATATTGTAACACCACTTACTCGTACCCAAGACTGGGACGAAGTACGGGGCATTACTGAGCACATACAAAGACGTTCGAAAATAAAATCATTCATAATATCCCTGATACGGGCTTACGAAGTCCGAAACATACTTAGAAACTCATACGGGAACAATTCGAGTCGCTAAAAGAATTAAGAAAATTTTCACTAAAACAGGGGCACACGCCCGTACGACCCACTCGACACGGCCGTGCTGATGGCCTGTGTGTCTCACACAACCTAAGCATCTAAGGACACACTCGTGTAACTCACCCGCGTGGTCAATTTATTTCACAATTTCTCAAAAATTAAGTGCAGACTTTACACGGCCAGAACACATGACTGTGTCTGTGGCCCGTGTTCCTCACACTGCTATGACATGCCCGTGTCTATAGCCCATGGAGCATACTGCCAACTTAGCTATAAAACAAAGAAATCACACGGCTAAGGCACACGCCCATGTTTGTGGCTCGTGTCCTTCACACGGCCATAACACGCCCGTGTCCTCAGCCCGTGGAGCTCTCTGACCAATTGGTCATAATCTGATGAAGTCGCACGGCCGAGACACACGCCCGTGTGCTCAGGCCGTGTGGCCAAAACAGGCTATTTTCCAAGCCTTCAAGCCATTCTTGCCAATAATAACCTACATGGCATTCTACCATACCAATATTCCAATATGAGTATTAACCAATAACCATGGCTTTATACAAAATGAATCAATAACACATTCATGAGTCATTGCTTTGGCTAAACTAATGACATATATCAAGCAAAATAATCGAAATGTCCTATACATGCCATTATAACAAAATAAAAGCTTCCATATACCCAAAATAGAATTAGGTCGATAGTGTGATCAACGCTTCAACCGTCTTCCAATCCTCAAGAGTCCACGAGTGCTGTAAAATAGGGGAAAATGAAATGGGTAAGCATTAATATGCTTAGTAAGTCCGGATAACGGAAAAGTGAACTTACCGATTATATAGCATGTAACCATAATAAATACTTAATCCAAACAAGTATAGATTAGATTTCCTATCACATGCACTCAACCATTAGTTAGTCTCATGGCATAACAAGATAATAGCAAGTTTAGATGAGCTCATCACATCGTTATTCCCAATTTACATCTCATGTTAGTCCCATTGAATTTCTCGGTTTTTCGATGGATATCTCATTTCCCATCAATTTATACAAGTGATCATTTCGAGTGCGCACTCCCACAAACCTCGCATCTTATGACAGGATTGCCAAAACAGGCCAAATTCCCTGTAATACAAACTCATAGAGTAAATGTCGGGATTACCAGTCCAGGCTAAATCCCCTTACAACGACATATACTCTAACGAGCTCGGATCTGAATTACCAGTCCAGGCTAAATTCAGATCCTACTTCGGATTACCCTTCCGGGTTAAATCCTTAATGCACTCCTATTCTTCGGGAGGCTAGATCACTTTAGGATCACTCGTCCAGGCTAGATCCTTTTTACCGTCAATTCATTTTTGAGATATTCCATCGAATAACCCTATTCATTCAACCGGGACACTCTTATACACCTTTTATTTACTTACTTTATTAAATCTCATAGATTATATATTCAATGACCATTTACAACAACCTAGTATATACATTTTAAGTACCTTAAAGATCTACTTTGAGTTATTCGAACTTACCTGGTGATCGTTTCAGATTTGGGCTTTGATCACTCCGAAACCTTCCGTTTCCCTCTGTCAACTTTCGTATTTGGTCTCTCAGGGTCTATATATCAGCAAAATAACTCTATCAACGCACATTTTATTTCTTTTTAATCCATACCTCATCCTAAGGCGAAATGACCAATTTGCCCTTGAACTTTACTAAAATTACAATTTTACCCTCAGCTCGTAATTCGATTTTTATCGCATTTTCTAATCATTCAAGCCTAGCCTAATAATTTTTATACTTATGGCATCTTATAAATCCATCTATTTCATACCTTTTTTTACCAATTTTTGCAAACTTTGTGTAATGGTTCAATTAGGTGTTTTCATAGTAACACCCTTCATAAAAGTTGTTTATCTAACAACTAAGACTCATTTTTTTCATGAAAACTCAGCAAACCTCATAAACCCTTTCAAGGAAATTCCCTAGAACCTTTACCATTTTGCAAAATAATCCCCTCATTAACAACCCCATGCAAAGGGGATTCCAAAAGTACAAAAATTATCAAGAAAATCACTTACTTGTGTGAGTAATGAGTTGCTGAAATTTAAGGCTTCAAAAACCCTTCTCTTTGCTAAAAATTTCCATGGTACAATAGAGAAGATGAAGTATGATATCATCTTTTCTTTATTATAATATTTCAGGTCAAATAAGTCCACCTAATTCACCTAAACCAAAATTCTTGTCTCATATACTACTATGGCCGGCCACCCTTGTTTTTAAGGGGTTAATTGCCCTTTAAAAGCCTCCAAAATTAGTCCATGACAATTTAACACTCTTTTTCCATCTAGTTTGGACTTTTGCACGTTATGCGATTTAATCGTTTTTCACAATTGGGCTCACAATCGATGAAATCAATTCATCAAAATTTTCATGCATCTACATAATCATGCCATAACACCGAAAATATTAATAAATACATTTTCTTAGCCTCGGATCTGTGGTTTCGAAACCACTGTTCCGACTAGGCCCTATTTTGGGATGTTACAAATATATAGTTAATTAGCGTAAATTGATTCGTAATTGTTTGTTTATTCTAATAATTAGAACAAGTTAGCATATTAAAGTGATCCCTATGAGAATGAATGATTAAATTTAAATGAACTGTTGAAAAATATGGAATAACTCAAATGTGTATGAGGAAGTGCTCACTTTTTAAAACATTACGATAAACTGGCCTGTCTCCATATTTATGTGATTGACAATTTGCTGAACTAGATTTTTTGGGCCGGAGTGACATTGTGTATTGTATCTAATCATTAATGAATATCATATCACTTTGAAAACATGTTTAAAGGATTTAATCATGTCTATTTAATCCCTTGAATTGAGGAAGTTAAATCAATTGAAACAAATGCTTTATTTATTACATTTATTTTTTACCAGAATAATTTTATTGTATCTTTGTTCATAACATGGTGGTCATATTCGGTGGATAGGCTGAAATGGGAGGATTTGGAAAAAAAAAAATATAGATTCGAAAAATGGGTTTGAGTAAAAAAATAAGATTCGTTTAGAAAATGGGTTGGGTCGAGTTTTGGGTAAGATTTTTTGGTCAGGGCTCGACCCAGCTTGAATTTTTAATTAAAAAATCATTGTTGTTTTCGCACTTTTTGCCACTATTTTGTTATTATTTCACTATTATATTGCTACTATTTTGTTGTTAATTTTTGGATATTGTATAACACTTATTTTATTGTTAATTTTGCTACTATTTTAGAAGCATTTGCTTGTTAACTTGCACTTATTTTGGTGTTATTTAAATATAAAGACTTTTTTTTAATTTATTTTCAATTTGTTAGGAAACATTTATTTTAATATTTTTAGTGTATTTGGTGTATTATATTTTTTAAAATTTTTAAATAAAAAATTAAATTTTAAAAAATTAATACATGTAGGGCCAAACACAAATTTTAACATTTTTATTTAGATCGAGTTTAAAAAAAAAAAACTAGACCGAATTTTTTGGGTTGAGCCAGACCTGAACCTAATAATCAAGCCTAAATTTTATTAAGACTTAATCCTACCCGGTCTATAAACAATTATTCATTAGTATGATTAACAATTTTAGTGGGTTACATTATTTTAAAAATACAAAGAGTTAACTAATATAAAATTTAAGTAAAAAGAAAGTTATTGCTAAGAGGGAGCGACAAAATCTAACAATCAAGAGTTAATTTTATTAGGAAGTGTTGAATTATTATTTTTATATTAATAATAAATAAACGCGTCACCCATTTAGTCTAAAAACTCATGTGCTTGAAAGTTACAAATTGATTGATTAACATAAATGTGATATTTTTCTATTTTGTTGATATCAATCTGTCCAAATTGTATTGTAACTTTCTACAATATCTATCTTATTATTATTATTATTTAAATTCAAAATTCAAAATAAAAAATTAGTGTTTCATTCTACTCAAAGAGGTTGAATAAATAGAATGCAGTATCATATTCCACTCTTCTATTTGCTGCTTTATTCATTTATCGCAAGTAATTAAGCATTTATTTCTTTTGAGGAAAATTGATTAAACAACATCCTTAATTTTTGTCCCCAGTAAATATATTTGTTTGATAGCTTAAATAACTAAAACAATATAAAACCATTTTATTCATGAAAAATAATATAAAAATCATATAACATAAAGTACTATTAGCACGTTTATGGTAACACTAAATCCATAACTTTACAAGGATTAATAACAAGTTTTGACCCAAATCACTATCATTTCCCCCATTTTCGTTTGATATAAAGAAAACATGATGAACCAAAAGTCTTTTGTCCCCTTCATCTTTTACTGCTTTTACTTTTATCATCACAAAGTAAAGTGAGGCTTCAGCAAACTTTTATCACTAATTTATATCTATTTTATTCTATCATAAGTGTATTTGAAATGATTCATATTTTATTTTAATATTTTTTATTATATAGAGTTTTTATTAACAAAAATAAAAACAAAAAATTACAGGAGTTAGATGAGATTGTATGGCTCTCTTTTACTTTAACCAGTAGTCGAGAGTTTGTTCCTCATTTTAAGTATAAAATAACTTTAAAACTCGTGGTCAAAGTCATTAAGCTCGCTCTAGTGAATACAAAATTTGAACCCGTGTCATTTAAATATTAGATTAAAACTCATGTCACTAAAATAAAATGATTTTACTATTAGATAATAATTTAAATGAATCAAAATTATATAGAAAAAGAAACCATATTTATGGTCTGAACTCGGATTAGACCTAATCACAAATCAGCAAACAATGTAATATGAATAAGACAGTGCCGTGAGTAAGAAGCCAAAACATAACATCCATTGCTTCTTCCTATTAGTTGTTATCATGATATCTTAAGGATTATGTTTGAAAGATGACATTAAAGATTTCGCTTTCAAAAGGAATTACACAATCAGGCCCTAACCTTTCCTCATTTTGTAATATTACACAATATGTCCCATGGGATGGGGCCTATACCTATCAAAAGCCCCCATCTTGTAACTGGAATCGACCTGGTGAACACCTTTAGATGGGGCCATGGGGGATTTTGGTGGTGAAATACTGTGAATCTGTTCCTGTCCCCAACTTGATGGTGATGGAATCAATGTCTTTTTGCTTTACCATTTCCAAATTGCTACCGTAAACTGAAATGAAAGAAACCTTGCATGAACATGAACCATCAACTTTTTTTTTTTTTATATGCATTTGACAAGAGTTTTAGGAATTACTTTTCTCCTTGGTTGCTTGTTTTTACTGAAATATTAGATAGGGATGCGATTTAAGGTTTAATTATTCATCCATCAAATAGAATTCATAACTTATATATTTGATTAAGTTGGGTTTGATATATAAACCTCAAATTTAGTTCACCAAAATTCATACATAAAACTTGTTTACCCTACTCATATAATTTTCTAAAAAACACTTCTTTTAACCATTGATAATTTATAATTTTCCTCTTGTCAAGTTCTTAAATTTCAACTACTTTTTAATATTTAACTATTATATGATATAAATCATATATAGAATAATATGTACAAATAGAAGTAAAAATATTACATAAAGATATTCTTAAATGTTAAAATAAAAACTATCTATACTTTTCATAAAAGAAACATTAATTATATAAATTTATTTTTTTGAGTTCAAAAATTTTGCCTAGACTCAAAGAGGTATAAGGTACACAAATAGAGATGGATTAAATTGGTTTCAATCAAGTTGTGAAAAAGGTAAGAAATGTAGGTCACATCATAGAATTGGAATAGGCCAAATTTAGAAGATGATTCAGCATATGCATAAAGATACAAAAGATTGAGTTTGGTTTAACTCAATGCGTCATAATTAGCTTTTTTGGTCAGTGCTCCATCATCCACTTGCCATTTCCTCAAATTCCTTTTATCTCAACCTCTACCATGTATGTCATGATCCAAACAGAGATTATCATAAATTATTCTGGATACAAAATAGGACTATAGATATCTACTTTCAGCACTGGAATAAAATGTGTTTGAATTTTTTTGTTGTTGTTGAAAACTGCTCTCTAATTCAGTAATTATATTTGCACATTGATTTCCCTCGTGATAGATATGTAAAAGCGAGGCTTTCTCAAATTTAGATATAGGCAACCTACAATCGTTTACATCTGCAACAAGAAAAATATTGTTATTCCAATCATTTTTAATAAATTTAATCATTGTTTCACCGTCAAGCTCAATCTCTAAATTAGAAATATTCAGTTGTAGTGCTAAGGAAAGTCCATCTTTGGGTGCCCACAACTTAGTCTCAACACTGGTAGCCGATGGAATGTGCCTATACGACACTTAATTTCCTTTCTCATTTCTGATGATGGCATCACCTCCACCTTTTTTGAGGTTTCCTATTGATGATTCACTGGTGTTGAGTTTGAATAAGCTCACTACTGGTGCACACCACTTGACATGGACCATCTTAAGCAAAGATTTAGATGGCAGCCTACCAAACAAAGCAAAAAATTCTCTTGTTTTGCTCATAACTTCATTAATTATGTTAAACTACCTTTGGTTATTCCTAAATACTATAGAATTTCTCGACAATCATATTTCCCAAATAAAGAAGCAAAAAATAAGATACATTTGTATTCTATAGACTATGGTTAACTTGTACTAGTTTTCAAATGCAAGAAATAAAGTATGAGCAAAAGTGATAGTAGAAGTGGGCACTTCTATATGACATTGTGATAAATAATTGAAAAACATGGGACAACAAATTTTTTACACAATTTGATTTTCCTACATCTGTGGAGCCTAGTTCAGTGAGATGAATTCATTATCCTTGAACTTAATACAACAAGTAATCCTAGTTCTAGCACACTTTAGTGAAGAATCTTCACTTTTGTACTTTAGCGACTAGACCTCTCACCACTAAATTTTCCCTTGAGATCTTACTTTGTAAAACCAACAACAAAAGGTTTTACAATCTCAAATGCACCCTTACAATGGCGTTCCTCAATGAATTGATAAGTGCTCTAAAAGATACTTAGTACATAAACCTATTCAGGTTTAGGGATGATTTGATGAAAGTTAATTGTTAATACTACATAGGTTGACTCTAATAGCCTTCCTTCCATGATTGGTCTATTGATAAGTTTTAATTTTCGATACACCTTCACGTCTTTAGGCTTGTAAACTGTTGAAAAAAGTATGGTTTGAAAACGGTTGTCTTGCACAACGGAAAATCAAAATTTTGAAAATCAACCCGGGTTGTGATATTTATAGCATTAAACCCTAGACCGAAATTGTACCTATGTTTTCGGATAGAAAGATCCTTGTCGTTCCCGACTTTCAAACAAACTATTTACTCCACTATTCTCGTAACTTGAATTGTCTGAGTGTGGGCTTGATTAAATCGAATCAAACACATAAACTAGAAATAGTTTTCTTTTCTTTTAGGGTGAAAACGAAAGTTCTCTTCTCAAAATAGAAACCGACAGAATCGTTATTCCGGAAAAATAAATTTAATAGCTGAGAATAAATTCTCTCTATTTTTCTACATAGTAATAACATCTTAAAGTTGTGTTTAAATAGCCTTATCGGTGCCATCTATTTATATGAAGAGGAATTAGAACCCTTGTTGAATTGTAGAAGTTTATTTTCACTAGAAAAACAACTTCCTACTTAAAGTAGAAGTAGGACAACATCCCCAAGTATTCCTACTAGGGTTGCTGCCCCTCTATATTCCATGTGGGGATTTTAGACCTCTCTCACGTTGGGTCAAATTTCGAATACTTCCCAAACTTTTCCACCCAATACTTTGTAATCTGATCTAACCAGATTTTGTTTTTCTATTTCCCAATAAACTATAATATTTATAGTCAATTAAATAATTTTCTCATTTCAATTTTACCCCACTAAAATTATGATGATTTTACTAAGAAACTACATTTAATATTTTACCATTTAACTTGTTCAATATGATCAAATGATTTATTTTCATTTTTAAACTTTAAAATAACTCAAAAACATAAACTCATTATTCTGATCATTTCTGAGTAATCCATGTTCATTTGCAAATGAATCATTTCTAATTTTCATTTTTTATTTCCATTTTGAGAAAACCACATTCATTTCCAAATGATTCTATTTCTCTATTTCGAAGAATTCTATAATCATTTCTGAATGTTTTCCATTTCCCTATCTTACCATTTCTATTCATTTGATTCATCATGCAATTCATTTCTAGTTTCAATGAGCTAGCGAATGAACCAATTGAACATATGCAATTGAGGCTTAAATGATTTATAGCTAAGTTCTAGTTTTTCGCCTATTAATTATAAACTCATTTAGTCATGAAGTCATTCCATTATAGTATCGTGACTAAGCTCTCCCCAACGGCATACCATTACGAAAGGAACTTGATTAATGCTCATCCAATGACCTTGTCATAAGTGTGTTATCCTGATAGGATATATTTAATCTCTTTGGGATAATATTTATTCTCACAATATGATCCTATTTTATCTCATGGTAATCATTACATCTTCCTTCATGAAAAGTCAATTACTATTAAATAGTGATCAAATCATCCATCACAAAGACGAATGACCTATAACCACATTTACTTTTCATCAACCATGTAATACTAATAAAATGATATCATTTACCCATGTTTCGGGCTATGAATTTCACTGTTGTGAATGACACTACATACTGCAAAAGTCATATACCCAACGCACCAGCTTTCAGTTCCTTATCTATTCGAACTCAGGCTTTTACTTGCATCAAATTGTACGAGTCACGCATACATATTTTGTCATCTACTCAGGATTTAGGTATGTCACACTATGAATGTCACAAGTGAATAAATCCATAAATAGATCCAGGATCTATTCTATTTGGGTCTTGTCTGATGTATTACCATTCCAGTCAGTCACATCTCTATCTTCTAGGAGTCATCAGCTCTGATGCTCAAGACAAAACATCTTCCTGATTGGACTTGATAGACGATATATTAGTCTTTTAATCAGTTTGCTCATTCCCAATTAGACTAAGGACATGTTTAGGTTCTCTTACTAATATAAGTTATCTTTCTGTATTATGATCCGACTACGTAATACTGCTTAGTATTAGTTAAACATTAAACAACCAATGAGCAACATTTGCTTCCATTTTGCTTTGTGTGCAAAAAACATGTGAAGACAATATACAAAGTATTAATGTAATTCATGAATAATTTTATTAACCAATATTTTTGAAAAATTACAAGTGTACTTAAACGAAAATACTACATAATTTCCATTTTATGTGAGTTGTGACACTGATAACAAATTCTTCTTCTTGTCCGGCACATGATACACATTTTATAATTTCACCTTGTGTGGGCTGTAACGAGAGATGTGTTGCATATGGTGCCCTAAATGTAGTATATTTATTTTGTATACTTGTATTTTTCAAACAAATTGGTTTAATAAAAATATTCATCAATTATATTAATACCAATTTTATATTGTCATCGATGTTTTTGCATGCAAAGCAAAATGGAAACAAATATTGGCTCATTGGTTGTCTAATGCTTAACTAATATTAAACGGTATTATGTGGTCAAATCATAATATGGAAAGACAACTTGTATTAGTAGATGAACCTAAACATGTCCTTAGTTTAATCAGAAATGAGCAAACTGATTAAAAGACTAATATGCTGTCTATCAAGTCCAATCAAATAGATGCTTTGTCTTGAGCACCAGAGTGGATGATTCCTAGAAGATAGAGACATAGATGTGATTAACTGGATTGACTGTAAATCGGACAGGATCCAAGTAGAATAAATCCTAGATTCATTTATGAATTTATTCACTTGTGACGTTTATAGTGTGACATACCTTAATCTTTAGTGGATGATGGACAATATATGCGTAACTCATACACTTTAATGTAAGCAAAAGGCTGAGTTCAAATAGATAAAGAACTGAAAACTAGTGGGTTGGGTACTCGACTTCTACAGTATGTAGCAACATTCATAATAAATGAATTCATAGCCCAACTAATAAGTAAATGATATCCTCTCATCGACATTACATGATAGATGAAATGTAAACGTGACCACGAGTTGTTTGTCTTTGTGATAAATGACTTAATTACTATTTGATGGTAATTGACTTTTCATGAAGGAAGATGTAATAGTTACCATGAAATAAAATAGGATTGGGAGAACAAATTTACCCTTAAGAAATTAAAGATATCCTATGAAGGTAACATACTTATGAAAAGGTAATTGGACGAGCATTGATTCAGTTGCTTTCGTAATGATATATAATTAGGGGGAGTTCAATCACAATACTATGTGGAATAACTTTGTGACTAAATAAGTTTATAATTAATAGGCAAAAATATGAAAGTTAATTATAAATTATTTGAGCCCTAATTATATATGTTTAATTGGTCCATCTACTAACTCGTTGAAACAAAAAATGAATTGCATGTAGAACTAAATAAACAAAAATGAATGAAAATAATGAAGTTAGTGAAATGAGTCGTAATAAAAAATGAATTTGTTTGACTTGGAAATTAATTTAAAGTTTTAAAATTATTATATTATTTAATTAATTATAACTAAACAATTGAAGTTCGAAAATAAAATTAAATTAATTAGTCATTATGAATAGGTTGAATGTGGAAATTAAATATATTTCTTCATAGGTTCTTTTACGGTAAAATTGTCATGACTTTAATGGAATTAGAATTGGGTTAAGAAAATTATTAATAAGAAAATTAATTTAGTTAATTAATATTTATTTTGGAAAATAAAAAAAAAGTATTAGGTTGGATTAAATTATATAGTGTTGGGTCAAAAGTCAATGAAACACATATAATTGGACAAAATAAATAAGAAGTCCAATATTATCCTTCATGAATATGAAGCGGTAGCACACCCTAATAAATTACTAGGGTTGTTGCCCACCCCTCTCAGTTAGGTTGGGAGAGTGTTTTCTATTTAAATAATATTATTTGTTTAAGCCATATTCAATTAGAATTCTCCTATCTCTCCCTATAAATAGATGACAATGGTAGAGCTATTTACGTACAAGTTTCATATATTGTTATTTTGTCAGAAAGTAGTGGAAATTCATTTTTTAATAATAAATTCTATTTTTTAGGAATTATAATTTCTACCGGTTTCTATTAAGAGAACTAATTTCCTACTGAAAGTAATTAAATTGTTTCTTGTCTTGTGTTTGGTTCGTGTTGCTCGAGCTCATAGTCGACACAATTCAGGGTAAGAGGATAGTAGAGAAGGTCATTCGGTTGAAAGTCGACAGCGATACATATTCATCTCGCACAGAGCAAAGATACTTTTCAAGAAAAAGTTCATTACTATAAATATCACAAACCGATTTGATTTTCAAAATTATAATTTTTCATTGTGACTAACTATCATTTTCTTGATGGGATTGTTCCAATAGGATATTCATGGTATGACCAATATGGGATATTGATAGCTTGTAATCATTGGCAGTAACCACAATTCTTCTTTTTTTGTACTCTGTTACACTCAATAGCTTCTTTTTATCTCTAGTCATATGATTAGAGCAAAGAGAATCAATTATCCAGTCATCTTGATAGTTGATCGAACTATCCTTTACCATTGCTTGAGCATGATATGCCCGTGGCTCCCCAATCTATGATACTGTAATCTGTTTTCCAACATCATCTACTATTGCACATGAGGCCTAAAAATCCCACTCTTCCTCACTATCATCTTTTTTAAGAGTATCAATACTTTCATTGTAACACCCCCTACCCGTATCTATTGCCGGAATAGGGTACGAGGCATTACCGGAGTTTACTGAACATTTTCAGACAATTCTGAGTCATTTATTATTCATATTTTGAAAATAATCATAACGCCTCTCTATTGGACCCTCGAAACCCAAAACACACATTAGAAACCAACCTAAATTAAATCGGGATCATAAAAAAATTCACAAAATCTTAAATTATATTTTCATTTAAGTACTTACCATTTTAATGCTCCTTATAATTAAACATGTTACCATTCAATCAATAGCTCGGCACTTGTCTAAGCGTCAAAAAAACAATATTGTTAGTATACTTGCACATATTTCATATAAATTCAACATTGATATACCTATTTTCTCGACATATTGCACTTGAGTTTAATAATAGTCTCAACTTACATAATTTCCTTGTATCAACATATCAAAGATAATCATATATGTACATGTCATGAAACATATCATGCTCTTACCGTTTCTTCATAAGCATATATCATTCATTTCGTTATATCAATATTTTATGCTCCATCATTTCCATATATTTTATGTATATTTATTCCGGTAATAGTTTATATCAAACTTAAAATAAATTATATTTCATGTACTTATACTTATTACGTTTATCTATTTTCATAATTATTTCATACAACTATCTTGTACATATATTTCCATATAACCAGTTCTTGTAAACATTTCACACAACCATTTCATATAACCATTCATCATCTGATACATATTACTTGAAAATCAATTGTTCAATAGATGTCATAGCGTCTCCCATCCACGATCTTATTTATCTTTGACATGATGCCATAGTGTCTTTCAACTATGGCCTTACTCATTTTCTATCATATTGCCATGGTATCTTTCAACCATGGTCTTATTCGTTTCATATCAGGTTGCCATGGTATCTTTCAACCATGGTCTTATTCATTTCATATCACGTTGCCATGGTATCTTTCGACCATGGTCTTACACATTTCATATCAGGTTGCCATGGT
This sequence comes from Gossypium longicalyx, assembly GCA_025698465.1. Taxonomy (NCBI): domain Eukaryota; kingdom Viridiplantae; phylum Streptophyta; class Magnoliopsida; order Malvales; family Malvaceae; genus Gossypium; species Gossypium longicalyx. The sequence continues at coordinate 9,901,709 of CM047006.1, read as the reverse complement.
ATCTTTCAACCATGGTCTTACACATTTCATATCAGAGAGCACACTCCCGCGAACCTCATCCTTACAGTGGGATTACCAGTCCAGGCTAAATCCCCTGTAATATAAACTCATAGAGTATTGTCGGGATTACCAGTCTAGGCTAAATCCCCTGCAACAACAATTACTCTAATGAAGTTAGATCTGAATTACCAGTCCAGGCTAAATTCAGACCCTAATTCGGATTACCCGTCCGGGCTAAATCTATTTTTCACATATTCTTTGGGAGGGCTATATCAGGATAGGATCACCCGTTCGGGCTAGATCCTTTTTACCGTCAATTCCTTTTCAGAGATTCATCGAAATTTCCTTTCATTCAACCAGGATTTCTTCCCATTTTATCAAATATATCAACGTTTTATCAATTTTCATACAATGAACATTCAAATTTTATTCACATCAATAACATACATTTCAAGCATTTAAGAATATAATTCAAGTTACACGAACTTACTTGGCGAAATTGCAGAAATATCAAGATTCAGGGGCATTTTGGTAATTTACCATTTTCCCAATTTTCACCCAATCTTAAATTGAAAATTTCATTCAATTTATTAATTTAGATAATAAAACAATTCATTCCCTTCAATTTGGTCATTTTGACATTTTTACAAAATTGCCCCCTGAAATTTTACTTTTATTCAATTTAGTCCTTTAGCCTAAAACATGCAAATTAGCTATGTTAGCTGAATATTCATATATATTTTCCTCCTCCTCCTCTCCATTCTACATCCTTAATGTATATAACACACTTGTAAGTAACATTATCTATAATCTTTATTATTTACTTTTATGAATATTCAAGCTATCCATCTGTGTCATAGTCACTAAATTATTTATATCTGGAGCTATATAACTTAAAATTAAGATCCGATAATTTTTCCTGAAACTAGACTCATATATCTTCTTACCATAAAAGTTTCAGGATTTTTGGTTTAGCCAATAAGTACATTTTATTCTTTACAATTACCCCTGTTTTGCTATCTAACAGTTCTGACCCTTCTTCACTAAAATTTAATTATCTCATCGTACAGAATTCGAATGATGTTCCTGTTTATTTATATTAAAAATAGACTTATTTAGGATTCTAAATATATAAATTTAAACCCATAATTATTTTTATTCAATTTTTGATGATTTTTAAAAGTCAGAACAGGGGAACTCGAAATTGTTCTGACCTTGTCTCACAAAATTTACTATATCTCATGATTTAAAATTCCATTTCTTACATAATTTCTTCTATAAGAAACTAGACTCAATAGGATTTAATTTAATATTTTATTCATCCTATAATTCGATTTCTACAATTTTTGGTGATTTTTCGAAGTTAGACTACTGCTGCTGTCCAGAACTATTTTAGTGCAATATATTAATTATCATGTGTATAACACCCTTATTTTCTTTTTCTACACTATTTCTCATCACTTTCTCTTATTTTCTCTTCACTAACATGGCAAGAACATAAGACCATATATAAGAAAACTCTAAATCAACATCAATTCCATGCTTTTTCAACAATATTAAACTTAAAAATATATTGAAATATTGATGTTCTTACCTTTTCTTATTGACTTCAATCTTTAACTTGATTTTTCTCTCTCCTCCAGCTTCTATTTCTTGAATCCAACTTGATATTCTTGCTCCCCATCATCTCCTTGCTATCTTTCTCTCTTGATGGCTATGGAAATTCTTTCAATTTTTAGGTGAAAATAATAATTTTTTGCTGGAAGGACTAAATTGTAAAGAAGGAAAACTTCTTTTCTTCTTCTTCTCTTACGTTGGTTTGCATGGGAAAGGAAAGATGATGATAATTCTTCATCTTTCCTTCCTTTTATACTAAATAAATAATAATATAATAATAAATATCTCATAAAAATATTAATAAAATAATATTTATCTAATTAATTAATTTAAAATATCATCAACATAATCATTACATTCTAGAATTCTCTCTCTTACTAATTGACCATTTTTCCCTTAATGATCTTTTAGAATTCCATCCTTGAGTCATCACTTAATTTGGTAAAATTGTGATTTAGTCCCTCATAAATTTTCACCTATTCAATTTGGTCCTAATTCATCAATTTTCCTTGGTTTCTAGATCATTCTACCCTTAAAATATTTGCACCATTAGTCCTTCAACTTTTTCATATTTACACTTCAACCCCTTAAATTTTGAGTATTTACTCTTGTGTAACAAGACTTTTCTCATCTTTGCAATTTAGTCCTTTCCTGAATTAATATATCATAATATACTTTTCAATATTGACATAACTCAAAATTTCCCTTTTTGTCACTTTATTTCCTTATTTTACTATATCACGGATAATATTTTACTGTAAAAATTTTCGGGGTATTACATTCATTGTTGGAAGTTGCGATGTTTCCTTAAACTTTTCTTATCCTACAATCTCAAGCAAACTGTTCGGACTTACCGCAATTATAACAATTACCTTACCTCCTACAGGTATTTTTTCCTTTCGATTATCTTGCTTTGACTAGCTCTCCCTACTTTTGTCTCTTTATTTATTTTGCTATCTTTGTTTACAGCCTTGAGGTACTTGTACTTTCCTCAAGCTTGTCTTTCTTTCTTGAACAACTCGTCTTTTACTAAACATCGTTTTTCCTTATTTTTAATCAAACTTTAGACATTTGATTATCTAAAGCCTCCCAATTAGCCAGTATGATTTCCTATTTGGTAATCATTGTTATGGAATATAATAAGCATTAATTGTAAAAGTTAGTTAAGATAATTAGTTAGGTTTAGTTGTTAAATGGTTAGTCAGTTAGCAGTTAGTGGATGACCTTTTGTATTAAATACTCGACTTATTCTTCTTTTGCAATAGTAAATAAAGTCAATTTACTTCTCAACTAAAAACATTAACATAGTGTACAAGCCCATTTCTGCCCGGCCCACTAAACCAAAATAAAGCCTAAAACTACCCAAACCCTAAACAGACCCAAGACCCAACTATCCTAAAAAAAAAACCAAATAGCCCAAAAATAAAACCCTAATAACCCAACCCGAAAAAAAATAACAAAAAAGAAAACCCTAAAATAGACCTAGTGCTGCCCCTAGTCTCTGTCGTCGACGTCAACCTCTTTGCCACCACTTGCTCTATCGCCACTTGCACTTGCAAAAAAAGAGAGAAAAGACAGCAAACACAAGAAGTAAAAGAAAAAATCATGTAAAAATGGCTCTATAAAAGCCAAGCAAAAAAACAATACAATCTCTCTCGACACTTTTGAATAAAAAAAAACAGATTCAAATACATCAAATAGCAAAAAAACAGCAAGCAATGGAAGGAAAAACGTGCTAAGGTCTTTATTTTCTTTTTTAGTTTATTTCTTTTTATTTTCCTCCTTCGAATATACATAAGTACATATTTTCCTTATTTTTTTAAAGAAAAAACAGCATATATATAGATATATATAAAATAAGAAAAGAAAAAACATACATTTTTTTATTTTTGAACACTGTGTGTCTGGTGGTGGTGTGGCGGCGGCAGTGGCAGGTGGCGGCTGATCGGTTGGAACCCTCGCAGGGGTAGGGGCCTCTGTAGAAAAAAAAGGGAAAAAGGAATTTTTTTTAAAAAAACAGAGAAAGAATGAAGTTTTAAAAAAAAATCTAATTTATATAGGCTACCAAAACGATGTCGTTTTGGGACTGGCCTTAAACGCCCAAAACGACGTCGTTTTGTCCCTTCCGACCCGATTTGACCCGCTCCAGTTGAAGGTCCGCGTGTTTTCTAATGGAAGGGCTAATTGCACTTTTAGCCCTTCCGCTTTTTACCATTTTGTAATAAATTTTTCGTTATTTTTTAATTTCGCCCAATAATTTATTTTTTTGTTTCATTTTAGTCCTGTGCAAAACGCAACATTTAGAGGGACGGGGATATTTTCTTTTTTCGTCCCTTCACGTTGTTCGCGTGTTTAAATTAGTCCTCTCCTCTTTCATTTATTTTTCGATTTGCCCCAAACGTTTATTTTAAATTCAATTTAGTTCTCTTTCATTTTGTTCTTTAAATTTCGCCCTATAATTTTAATTTTATCTCATTTTAATCCCTTAATCCATTTTACTTTATTTTTATCTCATGATTTGTACTTTAAATTCTGTTTAGATCACAATTTAGTCCCTTGCTTTCAATCTTTCAAATTTTATTTTCCTTTTTTATTTATTTACTCATTTAGCTACTTTTTTTTTTGTTATTATTATTATTATTATTATTATTATTATTATTATTATTATTATTATTATTATTATTATTATTATTACCGTTAGCATTATTTTCATTACTATTATATTTTATTGATTATATTACTATATTTGTTATATTATCATTATTATTCTTACTATTGTTATTATTACTACTACTATTATTCTTATTAACATATTATTATTATTTTTACTATACTATTATTATTCCCTTTTTACTTACTAATATTATTGATATTAACATATATTAATGTATTGTTATTATTATTATTATTATTATTACTATTATTATTATTATTTTTCATATATATATATTAGTATTTATATTATCGTTATTATTACTATTATTTTTATTCCTTTTATTTATTACCAATATATTATTATTATTATTATTATTATCACTTTTTTATTTAACATAGTATTGTTATTGCTAATTTTTATCATCATTATTACTATCGTATTATTATTACTATTATATTTTCATCTATATAGATTTTCTTACTACTTATATTTCTTATCTATTTATATTTTCGCTATTATATTTTAAGTATTATATCTATATTTATATTTAGGTATTAATATCATTATTTCACTATTGTTATATTTTTCATATCATTATTATTTATTACTATCTTTTTTTAATGGTTTCACATAATCCTTATTCATTCACAACTAGTTTTTTTTTTTTTCAAATACTTTTAGCTTATTCATTGTTTCTCTTTATTTTAGCTTATCCATTTTATTTTATTTTATTTTTACTTTTATCGTTATCGTTCACACTCGCGTTTATGTTTATTCCATTATGCTTGTCAATACCGAAATTTTTATTTGTTATGCATTCTTTATTATCTCGTTTCATTACGAATTTATGTTTTATCCAACCCAATATTAATTCTTTCATAAAGGCAATATTTCGTATTTGGAAATTCGAAAAAATCGTGCCCTAACTTACTGGGTTTCGATTTTTCTCATTTAACCTAAATAACGAAATATTCCTTTAAACCACAATACGGGTTAACCTAAATAACAACAAATTCCTTATAAATTGCAACACGAGTTTTGAATAAAATGCTTATTCACAGAGATACGAGGTGTTGTGTCCTAACTTATTGGATATGACATCTTGTTACCTCGAGATAAGATTTTTGCAAACAAAGGCAATATTCGGTATTTGGAAGTTCGAGATATCGTACCCTAACTTACTGGGTTTCGATTTTTCTCGTTTACCCTAAATAACTAAATATCCTTTTTAAAAAAGGGGGGTTAAAATAAATGAATTTTAAATAAAAGGCAAGCTCGTTCTTGAAAGTTTGAGATGTCGTGTCCTAACTTACTGGATGTGACATTTTCTTACTTCGAGACGAGAAGGCCTTTAACATTCGAGCGTTTTTACAAAAAGAGAGATCGTATTTTTAAAGTCTTTCAAGTTTTCAATTTTCGACACTAAGACACTAATTAATCAACTAGGTGCCAATTTTTGGGCGTTACGAGGGTGCTAATCCTTCCTCGTGCGTAACCGACTCCCGAACCCGCCTTTCTGAATTTCGTAGACCAAAATCATTGTTTAAATAAATCAAACCATTTATTAAAAACAACCACTTTTACGAGGTGACCCGATCACACCTCTAAAAAAGGATTGGTGGCGACTCCCAATTTTCGTTTATCATTTTCAAAACCAAGTCGACCCCGTTTTTTTTAAAAAATAGTTTCGATAGCTTGGCGACTCCACTGGGATTCAAATAAGAGAGTCATGCCACAAGTTGATTAACTTTTGTCTTTTTGTCGAAAATAGAAACTTTGGTTTTAATATACGATCCCTTTATTGCATTTCATCCGTTTTTGTTACGATCTTCGTCATTTTATTCATATTTTCTTTATTTGCTTCGAGCCTTTTTGTATATTCTTGCACACAGCATTGCATGACCGCTTGGTCACACCCTTTTAAGTGGGAGTGAGAAACTATTCCTTCGTGAGGTTTTCACCTCTGTGTAGGAGAGTGAATCACTTTCGGGATACATCCGTACCTATGTCTTCGTGAGATTTTCATCTCCGTGCAGCCATAGGGAAATGTATTCCCCTGAACTGAACTCGGTCTATATGAGCCTATAATGGGTGAAGATCGAGGAATCTGCTGGTTCAGGTACCCTTTCTTTACAACCAAACCTCATATAGCAAGCCTTAAGAGCCCACCCTAGGTAGAGCCACTCCGAACCCCTAGTGGTCACCCGGATAGGTACTCTATTTTGTTTATTTCTCCTGTACTAACATGTTTTCTTTTGTTTTGATTGCATTGCATTTTCATCAAAGAAAGGAGGTGCTGAGTCACATTCGATTGCTAAATAGAAAAGCTTATCATGGAGAATGGATTTCTTGATAAAGTGGAATATAATACGATCGTCCGAATATGGTCCAAGTAAACAACAAGAGAAGGCTGATAGTCCATGAAAGAATACACGACTTTGCTTCATTGCCTAAGGATTCAAGCCAACAAAGATTATTTGAGAGCCGTCATGTCTTAAAGAAGCTGACAAGTATCGCAGGGATAATTGAGCAACGAACCTCGGTCCAGATCGAGCAGAAAAAAGATAATAAAGACATCTTTTGGAAAATTTACAAGATTTGACCATAACATCCGGATACGAAGGAAAAAATCGGTGTCTTCGCTTGGACATGAGGGCAAGGCCGCTTATTTAGTCCGCTTTATGTAAAGAAATTTGTTTTCTAAAAAAGTTGTTCTAATGGAATTGAATCCAGAATCAACGCCTCCTTTTCTTTTTGCATTCATCCCATGCATTTGCATTGCATTGCATTTCATCACATGCATTAGATTTTCACAAAAAGACCCTAATTAGGTAAAATCATTTCAACTAACTTGGGAACCGACAAAAGTCTTACTAACTAAATATCACTACGGTACCCGCCGCAAGACAAAAGTAATGGACCAAAGAATGGAAAGATTAGAGCAATTACAAAAAGATATGCAAGACCAGCTACAGGCACAGATGCAAGAACAACTAGCCACAATTCAACAGGACATGAGAGATCAAATGCTTGAATCCCAAAGAAGTATGATGAGCCAATTGACGCAATTGCTAGTTGGAAGGCTCGAAAAAGGGAAAGACCCAGTAGTCAACGGGGAGGACGGTAATGAAGACTTCGTTTATCCCCCAGGTTTTACCCCAATAAGCACCTAAGCCCAACCAAACGCGCATCTACAAGGGGCATCTGTTACTGTCAGGCTCCAACAACATTAGGTTGGTACCTCGACACCCATGAACTACCCGACGGGCTCAGGTCCTAATCCGAGGAACAATCCAACCAATCATGTAGTTCTTGATCTAGACGAAATGACAGAAATAGAAAAAGCAAGGGTTGAACTGTGAAAACAACTCGAAGATCGATACAAGTGGTTAGAGGAAAAACTTAGAGCAATGGAGAATGCTGATTACCATTGCAGGGTTGACACCAAAGATCTCAATTTGGTTTCAGATTTAACACTCCCGCCGAAATTCAAGACTCCAGAATTTGAAAAGTATAATGGGACTAGTTGTCCTGAAGCTCACATCACGATGTTCTGTCGAAGGATGACAGGATATGTTAATAACGACCAATTGTTAATCCACTACTTCTAAGACAGTCTGATCGGATCAGCGGCTAAATGGTACAACCAACTGAGCCGTGCCAAAATTCATTCATAGAAGGACTTGGCACAGGCTTTCATGAAGCAATATGGCCATGTGACAGACATGACTCCTGACAGAATTACACTACAGAATATGGAAAAGAGGCAAAGTGAGAGCTTCAGGCAATATGCCCAAAGATGGAGAAAGGTAGCGACACAAGTCCAGCCACTTCTTTTGGAGAAAGAAATTACGATGCTTTTCATTAACACTCTAAAAGCTTCGTTCATTACCCATATGTTGAGAAGCGCTACCATGAGCTTCTCAGGTATAGTAATGTCCGGCGAGATGATTGAAAATGCAATCAAGAGCAAGAAGATAGAAGTAGGAAAAAGCGCCAAGAGGTCAACCCCAAAGAGAAATGAAAATGAAGTGAATAATATGAGCAAAGGGTATTCCAAATTGGTCAACATAGGCCAGCCGATGACTGTAACCACTAACTATCAAGGCTCTTCAAGGCAAGAATCCAGCTCGAAGCCAAATACAGAAAGGCTCTGGTTTACACCTATTCTGATGTCATATAAGGAGTTGTATCAGAATCTTTTTGATGTGCATGTGGTGTCTCCGTTCTACTCGGAACCCATGCAACCTCCATTTCCAAAATGGTAAATGAGAATGCTCAATGCGAGTACCACGTGGGAATAACGGGACACTCAATCGAAAACTGCACTACATTTAAAAAGTTGGTCGAAATGTTCATTGAAATGGGAATTGTGAAGTTTGATGATTCCTCAGAACCTAATCACTCTGACAATGCAGTAAAAGCGATATTTGAAAATGGGGGCAAAAGAGTTGCGATGCCTTGAACAAGTCAAAAGCCTAGAAGGAATATCGGGGAATCTGAATGATATATCTGAAGAGGGAGCTGGGGAATAAAAGTTTCCAAACCCTTGCATACTTGGCAGTGTTTTGAATAATGGGACTGTGGAAGAGATCCCTGTATTTTTAGAGCTAATCTAGAGTAATATTCAAAACACGCTTGTTGCTTTAAGCCTAGAAGCTATAAGAATCCTTTTGTGAAATAGGCTTGTGTCTAAAATCTTTATTTCAATGAAATGCATCATCTTGAGCAAATATTCTTTATTCTTTCCATTTCATTCAGATAGTTATCCTTAGATTATTTCGTTTTTTAGATTTTTATCTATTCTTTTATTCTCCATTCATGATCATACCATACAAATAATCATCCTTAGAATCATTTATTCTTTGGAATCTGCCTTCGTACCTACAACAGGTCCTCAGATATCAATGACATGAGTGACGCTATCACTGACTCCGAGTCTCCTTTTGAGTAAGATATGTGTCTAGAAGGATCTCAGGGCCTTGAAGATGATAGAGATTGTAACCTATCTCGTGATTTGTTAAGGATGGTAGAACAAGATGAAAAATAGATCCTACTCTACAAAGGGTCAGTGGACATTGCGAGCCTAGGAAAGAAGTAAAGGTCAAAGCCTAGCTCACCACAAAGACAAAGCGAGACATCATTGAGTTGTTCTTAATTCAAAAAAAATTTCGTATGTTCGCATCAAGATACGTCTGGGCTACTAAGACATGAGGATGCTACAGGGTATTTTACGATGGCTAGGCAAATCATGAGATTCGAGTTCTGCTGGTCCACCGTAAAAAGGAATTGCATCAGTATGCCGTAAATGCCAAATTTATAGAAACAAGATTCGTGTGTCCCTTCATTTCTTCACAGATTTTTATATGTGGGGCATGGATGTTATGGAGCTGATGTCGTCAAAAGCTTCTGGCCAACCCTGATTCATCTTTGTGGTCGTCGGTTACTTTACTAAGAGGGTGAAGGTAGCTCCATATGCTAATATTACAAGGTCGATAATTATCAAATTCAAATTCATAAAAAAGATTGTGGGAGATAACCAAGGCTTGTAAATATTGGCGTAAAGAAGTTACCATTCTCACTGGTTTATGGAATAGAGGCAGTTTTACCCATCGAGGTCGAGATTCCTTCCCTCAGAGTTTTGTCAGAAGTAAAGTTAGGACGGCGAGAATGAGTCCGATCCACGATCTGGTCGATTGAATTTGATTGAAGAAAAAAGCTAAGGGCTATCCGTCATAGTCAAATGTACCAAAAACGGATGATGCAAGCTTACAATAAAAAAGGTCCGTCTCGGAGAATTCCACGAGGGAGACCTAGTATTGAAAAGGATCCTGCCCATACGAAAGGACTTCAAAGGAAAATGGATGCCGAATGGGGAAGGACCATATGCGGTAAAGAAGACATTTTCTGGATGAGCATTGATATTGACCGAAATGGATGGTAAGACTTTACCCAATCCTGTGAATTCAGATTCGGTTAAGAAATACTTCGCTTAAAAAAAAAAGAAGGGAGAGGCCAAGGTGAAAACTCGCAAAGGGCACCTTGAGACCAAAAGGATTTTGAATTGAAAACCCGTAAAGGGTGATTCGAATTTTGATCGAATGTGGGGCATGCGGTAGTCTTGTGACACCCGAATTGGCAATGAGGAGAGATGTTACATCTTGAAGCATCAACAAGAGTACTCTAGATCTCCTAAACACATATTGAACTAAAAAAAAAAGAGTCTTCAAGAAGTTCGTACAGAAAAGCTCAAGCTGCGATATCTGGGGCACCTAGCTTTCTATTTTACCATTTTGAATTTGCTATATTTGATTAACTTATTCATTTTGAGTTAATTTCATTCTTATTACATTTACAATCTTTGATTAATTTATTCATTTCGAGATATGTTCCCAATCAATTTCCTTCTTGTTCATTGTTATAATCTTTTTCAAGCATTTTGCATTGAAATAACGATTAATGGACCAATAATACTTTCATAAAAGAAGTTCTGCGTATTACTCTAGAAGTTTCTAAATGGTACAGGAACCTGAAACAGGATTATTGTTTAAAACTCACCAAGCCTAAAGGTTGGAAATATTGGAAAAAGATGACTATCTTTTTGGAATTTTTATTGGTTGAACAAAAAGACTAGACGTTTCGTCGGCGACACAACCTCGAAAAATAACGAGCAATCTCAACCAAAGTGTAAAAGGGGATCATTCTCGAGAAAAGAAAAATGATACTTTGCATTCATACAGATATCAGACATATACATCTGGTCATTACACCAGGGAATGGTGTAACAAATTAATCGATTAAAGATGATACAAATCCCATACCTCTGAGTTGCTGCAGGATGGATGGATGAAACCAAATGTTATTCCCCTGAAGTTTTTAATGGGAAGTACAAACTTTATGTCCCAGAAGATACAGTAGAAGGGACTCTGCAATTACAGTGGGGCAAGCTTACTGAACAGAATGTGATTGTTACTTAGGGTTTTTTGTCAAGAATACTAGTTGAATAAAATGACAGCGTAATATGTCAGCGATAATGCCCTGATGAACAACGAGCGATGATAATCATTCTCATTTCCGCATTTATAAATCATTCATAACACATCTAGTTAGGAGCATTTGATTGATTTCGATCATAGCATCCTAATCATTTGGCATAAGCATAGGCCCATGAAACTAATTCTACAGATCATGTCCCTCAGAGGACGGTGTAGCAAGATTGATTAAAGCTACGACAGACGACGAATCTTGCCTCCCTAAGCAGTAGTGGAGCAGATCAAAGACGGTGAGCCTTAACCCCCTAAGCAGTAGGGTAACAGGCCAAAGTACAGTTCTTGTCTCCCTAAGCAGTAGTGGAGCAGATCAAAGATGGTGAGCCTTAACCCCCTAAGCAGTAGGGTAACAGGCCGAAGTACAGTTCTTGTCTCCCTAAGCAGTAGTGGAGCAGATCAAAGACGGTGAGCCTTAACCCCCTAAGTAGTAGGGTAACAGGCTGAATTATAGATCTTGTCTCCCTAAGCAGTAGTGGAACAGATCGAAGACGGTGAGCCTTAACCCCCTAAGCAGTAGGGTAATAGGCCAAATTACAGATCTTGTCTCCCTAAGCAGTAGTGGAGCAGATCGAAGACGGTGAGCCTTAACCCCCTAAGCAGTAGGGTAATAGGCCAAATTACAGATCTTGTCTCCCTAAGCAGTAGTGGAGCAGATCGAAGACGGTGAGCCTTAACCCCTTAAGCAGTAGGGTAATAGGCCGAATTACAGATCTTGTCTCCCTAAGCAGTAGTAGAGAAGATCGAAAACGGTGAGCTTTAACCCCTTAAGCAGTAGGGTAACAGGCTGAAATTACAAGATCTTATCTCTCTATGTAACAGTGGAGTAGATCAAATACGGTAAGCCTTAACCCCTTAAGCAGTAGGGTAACAGGCTAAAAATTACTGATCTTGTCTCCCTAAGCAGTAGTGGAACAGGTTTAAATCAACAATTTGTATCTCCTTGAAGTTCTAGCGGAGTAGACCGAAGCTACAAATCTCTTCTCCCTGAGATGACACTGGAGAGGCTCGAAGCAACCATTCGTATCTCCTTAAAGTTCCAGCGGAGTAGATCGAAACTACAAATCTCTTCTCCCTGAAATGGCACTGGAGAGGCTCGAAGCCACCATTCGTATCTCCTTGAAGTTCTAGCGGATTAGATCGAAGCTACAAATCTCTTCTCCCTGAAATGGCATTGGAGAGGCTCGAAGCCACCATTCGTATCTCCTTGAAGTTCCAGCGGAGTAAATCGAAGCTACAAATCTCTTCTCCCTGAAATGGCACTGGAGAGGCTCGAAGCCACCATTCGTATCTCCTTGAAGTTTCAGTAGAGTAGATCGAAGCTACAAATATCTTCTCTTTGAAATGGTACTGGAGAGGCTGGAAGCCACCATTCGTATCTCCTTGAAGTTCCAGCGGAGTAGATCGAAGCTACAAATCTCTTTTCCCTGAAATGACACTGGAGAGGCTTGAAGCCACAATTCATATCTCATTGAAGTTCCAGCGGAGTAGATCGGTGGAGCGGTGGAGCAGATCAAAACAAACCTTATCACGCTGAAGTTGCAGTGGAACAGGTTAAAACTACAAGTAGTCGAAGTGGAGTGGATCACAGCAACAAGACGCAGTGGACTAGAACGAGGCTACAAGAAGAAGAGGAGCACAAAAGAAGTCAAAACTCGACGCGGTCGGGCCAAACTGGTCTTTCTTGAAAGCCTTTGCTCTATTCTCATTACACGACAACAAGCAAAGAGGGGCAACTATACAAGCCCATTTCTGCCCGGCCCACTTAACCAAAATAAAGCCTAAAACTATCAAAACCCTAAACAGACCCAAAACCCAACTATCCTAAAAAAACCAAATAGCCCAAAAATAAAACCCTAATAGCCTAACTCGAAAATAAAACAACAAAAAAAGAAAACCCTAAAATAAACCTAGTGCTGCCCCTAGTCTCTGTTGTCGAGTCAGCCTCTCTGCCACCACCTACCCCACCGCCACTTGCACCTGTAAAAAGGAGAGAAAAGACATCAAACACAAGAAGAAAAAATCATGTAAAAATGGCTCTATAAAAGCCAAGCAAAAAAACAATGTAATCTCTCTGAACACTTTTGAATACAAAAAAAAAACAGATTCAAATACATCAAATAGCAAAAAAACAGCAAGCAGTGGAAGGAAAAATGTGCTAAGGTCTTTATTTTCTTTTTTAGTTTATTTCTTTTTAGTTTCCTCCTTCGAATATACATAGGTACATATTTTCTTTATTTTTTTAAAGAAAAAAAGCATATATATAGATATATATAAAATAAGAAAAAAAACATACATTTTTTTTTAATTTTTCGACCACCGTGTGCGGTGACCGGCGACGGCGACTGGTGCGGCGGCTGCTGGTAGGAACCCTCGCCGGGGTAGGGGCCTTTGCAAAAAAAAAGGGAAAAAGAAAGTTTTTTTTTTTAAAACAGAGAAAGAATGAAGTTTTAAAAAAATCTGATTTATAGAGGCCACCAAAACGACGTCGTTTTGGGACTAGCCTTAAACGCCCAAAACGACGTCGTTTTGCACTTTTAGCCTTTCTGCTTTTTACCATTTTGTAATAAATTTTTCGTTATTTTTTAATTTCGCCCAATAATTTGTTTTTTTGTTTCATTTTAGTCCTGTGCAAAACGCAACATTTAGAGGGACGGGGATATTTTCTTTTTTGTCCCTTCACGTTGTTCGCGTGTTTAAATTAGTCCTCTCCTCTTTCATTTATTTTTCGATTTGCCCCAAACGTTTGTTTTCAATTCAATTTAGTCCTCTTTCATTTTGTTCTTTAAATTTCGCCCTATAATTTTAATTTTATCTCATTTTAATCCCTTAATCCATTTTACTTTGTTTTTATCTCATGATTTGTACTTTAAATTCTATTTAGATCACAATTTAGTCCCTTGCTTTCAATCTTTCATATTTTATTTTCCTTATTTATTTATTTACTCATTTAGCTATTTTTTTTTTGTTATCATTATTATTATTATTATTATTATTATTATTATTATTATTATTATTATTATTATTATTATTATTATTATTACCGTTAGCATTATTTTCATTACTATTATATTTTATTGATTATATTACTATATTTGTTATATTATCATTATTATTCTTACTATTGTTATCATTACCACTACTATTATTCTTATTAACATATATTAATGTATTGTTATTATTATTATTATTATTATTATTATTATTATTATTATTATTATTATTATTATTATTATTATTATTATTATCACTTTTTATTTAACATAGTATTGTTATTGCTAATTTTTATCATCATTATTACTATCGTATTATTATTACTATTATATTTTCATCTATATAGATTTTCTTACTACTTATATTTCTTATCTATTTATATTTTCGCTATTATATTTTAAGTATTATATCTATATTTATATTTAGGTATTAATATCATTATTTCACTATTGTTATATTTCTCATATCATTATTATTTATTACTATCTTTTTTTAATGGTTTCACATAATCCTTATTCATTCACAACTAGTTTTTTTTTTTCAAATACTTTTAGCTTATTCATTGTTTCTCTCTTATTTTAGCTTATCCGTTTTATTTTATTTTATTTATACTTTTATCGTTATCGTTCACACTCGCGTTTATGTTTATTCCGTTATGCTTGTCAATACCAAAATTTTTATTTGTTATGCATTCTTTATTATCTCGTTTCATTACGAATTTATGTTTTATCCAACCCAATATTAATTCTTTCATAAAGGCAATATTTCGTAATTGGAAATTCGAGAAAATCGTGCCCTAACTTACTGGGTTTTGATTTTTCTCATTTAACCTAAATAACGAAATATTCCTTTAAACCGCAATACGGGTTAACCTAAATAACGGCAAATTCCTTATAAATCGCAACACGAGTTTTGAATAAAATGCTTATTCTCGGAGATACGAGGTGTTGTGTCCTAACTTACTGGATATGACATCTTGTTACCTCGAGATAAGATTTTTGCAAACAAAGGCAATATTCGGTATTTGGAAGTTCGAGATATCGTACCCTAACTTACTGGGTTTCGATTTTTCTCGTTTAACCTAAATAACTAAATATCCTTTTAAAAAAAGAGGGTTAAAATACATGAATTTTAAATAAAAGGCAAGCTCGTTCCTGAATGTTTGAGATGTCATGTCCTAACTTACTGGATGTGACATTTAATTACTTCGAGACGAGAAGGCTTTTAACATTCGAGCGTTTTTACAAAAAGAGGGATCGTACTTTTAAAGTCTTTCAAGTTTTCAATTTTCGACACTAAGACACTAATTAATCAACTAGGTACCAATTTTTGGGCGTTACGAGGGTGCTAATCCTTCCTCGTGCGTAACCGACTCCCGAACCCGCCTTTCTGAATTTCGTGGGCCAAAATCATTGTTTAAATAAATTAAACCATTTATTAAAAACAACCACTTTTACGAGGTGACCCGATCACACCTCTCAAAAAGGATTGGTGGCAACTCCCAATTTTTGTTTATCATTTTCAAAACCAAGTCGACCCTTTTTTTTTTTTTAAAAATGGTTTCGACACATGGTATCAAGAGCCATGGATTCTTTGGTATAAATTTTTTTCTTGGTTCCACGTGTTCATGGCAACAGATGCCGTCCCAATAGTTGACACGCCTCGGTATTCTACCAATATTGGTGAAGCAGTCCATCAGCATGGTCTTGGCAGCCTTCCTTTATTCGATGTTCATTACTTTTCCAAACATGATACTATTAAACTCAGTGAGCATAATTTTCTTCTGTGGAAGCACCAGCTGCTGTTGATTCTCGAAGGTTATGGTCTTGAAGGGTTTGTCTTAAGCACTACTCTTCCTCCTTCTCCTTTCCTACCTGGGACCGATGGTCAGCTTGTTGATAATCCTAAATCATTGTGCATAAAAAGCAGGATAAGTTCTTAGCCTCTTGGCTCTTATCCACAGCCACGGATGAAATCTTAGAACATTTAACAGCGGTCAAAACCAGCTTTGACATTTGGACAACCATTGATAGAAGGTTTGGTGCCAAGTCCAATATCAAGATCTCGAGTATGCGCCATGCACTGTACTCGATTAAGAAAACAAATCTTACCATCAAATATTTGTCCAAGGTCAAGAGTCTAAGTGACAGTCTGATTGCCTCTGGTAGCCTAGTTACTAAACAAGAATAGGTCAGCATTATCTTGACAGGTCTCCCCATCGGATTTGAGTCCATTCGGGAACTTGCTTCTGCCACTTTCATGAGTCTTGAACCAACCACTGAAATGCTTCTTGATTATGAAGCACGAAAAATGGCCCTATTGATAGAAGTGCCTTTGCAAGCTAACTTGGTGTCTCGGTCACAACAAGGTAATTTCGACAATATGAAATCTGGTTCAGATTCCAATCGTGGTTCTCATCAAGAACACAGGGGTCAAGGTCGTGGGTGGTTCCGTTCTAAACCACAATGTTAGCTATATGGTAAAATAGGACACATGGTGCAAACGTGTTATCATAAATTTGATAAAAAATTTTCTGGTCTTGGTTCGAGTCCCTCAATGTCAATCAATTCTCATCAGCTTAATGAGTCTCCTACATCCCATTGCTCCTCAACTCACTGTTGTGGCTTGTTTTTACAGCCTTCCTCTGTAATTCCTCACCCATCCTCTCGAGCTCCATCTTCCCCCTTGCTTACTCAAACTTGGTACCCTAATTCTGGTGCAACTAACCATATCACCCCTACCATGGCTAGTCTTACCAATGCTTTTCCTTACACAGGTATAAGTTAAGTCTCCATGGGTAATGGTGAGTCTATTTCCATAGCTAATATAGACTCATCAACCTTTGTGGCTAGTTCTCAGTTGCTACATCTCAAAAATATACTACATGCTCCTATAGTTTGTAAAAGTTTGGTATTTGTAGGGTAGTTTCCAAAAGATAATTTAGTCTATTTTGAGTTTCATCCCTTTCTGTGTTTTGTGAAGGACGTTCAGATAGGGAGGACTCTACTAGAGGGCTACATGCATAATGGCTTGTATAGGTTTGACTTCTCTCAAGCTGCTTCACATAAGTTTGGTCCTGTTCAAAGCTCAAGGTCTCCTCTTTTGTGCAACGTACAGGCTCATTCCTCTTTTGAGCTGTGGCACAACAGACTTGGTCATCCCTACCATAATACACTTGCTCGTGTTTTGCGTTCTTGTAATGTGTCTTTCAAGTATAGCGGCTTGCATTTTATGTGTACACCTTATAAATTGGGCAAATCTCACAAGTTGCCTTTCAATGCTTCACAAACAGTGTACACGTTTCCCTTTGAATTAGTCGCATCCAATGTTTGGGGACAAGCACATGTGCCCTCAAGTGGTTTCTCTTATTATGTTTCCTTTTTTTATATGTATAGCAGACATATTTGGCTATATTTTCATAAAAACAAGTCTGAGGTTCTTCCCTGTTTCCTTCATTTTCACAAAATGGTTCAAGTGCAATTTGGAAAGTCTATCAAAATGCTGCAGGCAGACTAAGGAGGCGAGTATCGTTCCTTGTCCACTAAGCTCTCTCAACTTGGTATTCAACATCGAATAACTTATCCTTATACCTCAGAACAAAATGAGGTTGTTGAAATGAGACATCGACATATTGTTGACATGGGGCTCATACTACTAGCTCGGGCATCCATGCCTTTAGAGTACTAGTCAGCTGCCTTTTCTCATACAGCTCATCTTATCAACAGGTTACCAATGCCTGTTTTGCAAAATCAAACTCCTTATGAGAGGTTATATAAAGCTCAACATAACTATTATCAACTAAAAGTGTTTGAGAGTGTGTGTTTTCCTTACCTAAGGCCCTTTCAGCACCATAAGCTACAATTTCGATATCAAAAATATGTTTTTCTCGGGTTTGTTCTAACCAGAAAGGTTACAAATACCTTGCTGAAGATGGTCGTATGTTTGTCTCTCTTCATGTCTTGTTTGATGAGACACATTTTTCGTTTCAAACTGGATTTTGTTTACTAACAACCTTGGCTCCTGTTAGGTTCCTTCATCAAAGTTCTCACGTTCCTATGATGGCATCGACTAGTCATCCTTCTCCTGGTTCCTTACATTCACTTGAAGCTCTCCCTGCCTCAGCTTCAACCCAGCCTCCTTCTATTATGTGATCTCCTAGTTCATTACCTTCACCTAGGGATTTTTGTACGATGGCTAGTTCACCTGCATCCAGTGCTCCAGATGCCATTCCTGCAAGGTCAACTTCTCCTGTCAACTGTCATCCTATGAGCACTCGATCGAAGAATGGTATTTTTAAACCAAAACTTTTCTCCTATACTTTGGAAGAAAACGAGCAATCTAACATTGTTGATGCCTTTAGAAGTCCTGCCTGGACTGCAGCTGCATAAGCAGAATATAGTGCCTTAATGGCCAATAACACATGGAACTTTATACCTTTACATGCAGGCCATCGAGCAGTTGGTTGCAAATGGATTTTCAAGGTCAAAAGACATGCAGATGGATCAATAGCTCGGTACAAAAGATGGTTGGTTATTAAGAGCTATCTACAAGAGGCAGGTATCGATTTTTCAAAGACCTCCAGCCCTGTGGTCAAGCCAACAACGATCCAGGTAGTGTTGGCCCTTGCTGTTTCTCTAGGGTGGTCCCTCAGACAAGTAGACATCAACAATGTGTTCTTAAATGGGGACCTGTATGAGGAGATTTATATGACACAGCCACCAGGATTTGAGCAACAACAAACTGATGGTCAACAGCTTGTCTGCAGACTACGAAAGGCTCTTTTTGGCCTTAAACAAGCACCTCGAGCATGGTTTCACAAACTGAGGGAGTTTTTGTTTGCTACTAAGTTTGTCGCCTCTAAAGCTGATAATTCTCTTTTCATTCGACGAGCAGGATCCCAGCTACTCTATGTTTTAGTATATGTTGATGACATAATAGTCACTAGCACTAACTCTCTTGGCATTGATCAGTTTGTCAAAAACCTTAATGTTCACTTTTCTTTGAAAGACTTGGGCCAGTTGAGCTATTTTCTTAGAATTGAAGTAACTCATACTCTGAATGGTGTTTTCTTGAGTCAGAAGAAATACATCTTGGACTTACTTCAACGAGCTTCCATGGATAGGTCGAAAGCTTCTTCTACCCCAATGATGACCATTTGTCAATTGTCAGCTCATGAAGGAAGCCCGATTGAGGATAAACGCTTATTCAGAAGTATTGTGGGTGCCTTACAATATGTGGTAATAACGAGGCCAAACATTGCCTTTTCTCTGAGCAAGGCTTGTCAGTTTATGTACAAACCCTTAGATACACATTTCAAAGCTGTTAAACAGATTCTAAGGTACTTGCAAGGGATGCTAGATTATGGGTTACAGTTCACCCGAACCTTAAAGTTTCTTCTTGAAGGCTATTCTGATAGAAGTTGGGGATCGGACACTAATGATCATCGGTCAACCTCAGGGTTTTGTGTCTTTCTTAGAGGAAATCCAATTTCATAGAGCTCTAGAAAGCAGCAAGTGGTGTCGAGATCCACCGCAGAAGCAGAATATAAAAGTTTGGCCCATGTCACTGCAGAAATAGTTTGGATTCAGTCGTTGTTGTCTGAAAACAAAGCACTGATTTGGTGTGATAGCTCAGCCATGGTTGCTGTAGCAAACAACCTTGTCATGCACTCCAAATTCAAACACGTTGAATTGGACTTATTCTTTGTTAGAGAAAAGGTTGCAAACGGGTCCTTTCAAGTAGGTCATGTATCTGGACAGGATCAGATTGCTGATATATTGACCAAGCCCTTATCAGTAGGGTTGTTCGACAAATTTAGAAGAAGGCTTAGAGTTGTTTCCACAGGAGGTGCTGACATGAAGAAGTAGGAAAAGTCGATAAGCATGGGGCATGTTATGGAATATACTAAGCATTAATGGTAAAATTCAGTTAAGATAGTTAGTTAGGTTCAATTGTTAAATGGTTAGTCAGTTAGCAGTTTGTGAATGACCTTCTGTATTAAATACTCGACTTATTCTTCTTTTGCAATAGTAAATGAAGTCAATTTACTTCTCAACTAAGAACATTAACAGTCATCAACTCTTTAGACTAACCTCTAATAGCTGTTACAAGACCATTATGCTTTGGATTTAAGCTATGAATTATTATTCTTCGTAATCTGGCCTCATTGGGCATTTAATCTAGAGCCAATTTTGCAATTCCACTACTAATAAACTAACTTTGGTAAAGTACTGACTTATCAACATGCTTTATTGGTTCAAAGTCATTCGTTGCCAGAGTGTCCCACATTTCATTTGGTGTCTCAACATCCTGTATGAGCTACAAATATTCATCATCTATTGCAAAGATTAGACTAAACATCATCTTCGCAGACTTAACCTCCCACTTTTCCATGTCATTAGCTTCAATTGATGCTTCAACCTCATTCCCACCAACTACACACCACAACTCTTTCCTTATCAAATAAAACTTCATCTAAAGGCTCCACGTGTTGTAATTGCTCTCGTTGATCTTCTAAATTGTGTTAGCTTACACACCAAAATATGTCATTAAGGATTTATTAACTCTTGTGCTACCTTAGCTATGTTTAGTCCCAAACCATAAATTAATTCCAGCCCTGAACTATAAAATTAGTAGCACCTCCTCTTATGAGTGATCCTTGATCAAGCTAGCTCATGTTCACAATGGTCCCAGATCATTATTTAACTAGCTTCGAGATCACTTATTACAACAATTGAAGGAGCAAATATAAACTAACTTAGATAATAAAAGGGAGGGACAAAATTGAAAAGAAAACAAAACAAACTTGGATGCTTCAAGGAGCAATAACACTAAAGGAGACTTCAGAAAGCATATACTCGACTTTATTGCTTTCTAACTCACATATACATATGAAGAAATTCATAACCTATTTATAAGCTTCCTTAAATAGATTTAAGCTTAGATATCTACAAATATTATTATTTTAATTTAGTTATAAATAAACTTATGATTAGATAAGGATAATGATTGATGAAGAAAGATTGATCGAGAGAGAAATCAATGACTTTAACACATTGTTGTTGTGTACATAAATTTTTTTAAATTTCTTTTATAAATATTTCACTGTTTTTTTTTTGTAAATTTTTAAAATTTTTCGGATAATGACATCATTATAACATTATGATCTGATAAGTGGTGAATAATGAGGGACTGAAAGTTGCAATCAACATTTTTTACACTGATGGATGAAGGATAGAAAACATTATGTCTTACACATAAAAAAGGAAAACTTTAAAGGCCAAAATAGAAATAAACGGAATATCTTACAAAATCTTGAGCATATCTTTAAACCCGATTCCCCTGCACAAGGCTCCAACTTGAAACAAACAACCTGATTTGTACCTGCACCTTTCTGGGCCGAAGAGCTCAAACCAATGTGCAAAATATATGGGCTGCATTATGTACATTAGCCCATCAGTCGTCAAACATAACCCTTAACCCTCAACTGGTACCCTTCCCTTCTCACCTCTATATAAATAACCCACATAAACCTAGAATCTTGCCTTGAAAATAAACCCTAAGTTCTTTGGGTTGTACGACATCCTACTCTACCACTTCCTCTTCCTGCATTTCTTATAAAATCGTAACCTCCATTTCTTTTTATCTTGTTTTATGCTTCTCTTTTTGCCAATGATGGTATTAAATATACTTTGAGAGATTCTTTTTCCTCATTGAAAAAAATCAAATCTGAGGCAAAAAAAAAAATGGATACTTTTTAATTCCTGACATTACATTGTGATTTGTTGTTTAGTTTTGATTATCATAAAAAAAGGGGGGTTTATCTATTTATATATACATATGGAAGTGATAGGCAGATGATGATAAGAATAGACAGGGACATCTGCACTCCCTTCTTTGGGTGATTGATGACTTAGTCTTAAATGGGAATCTCTCTGATGCTTTATCTTATTTCTTTTCAGTTACTCTGCTCTTTTTTGCTAGTTTTGTCCACTAAAGTTTAAACTTGCTTTGTTTCATAGTTACGAAGATAGGTTTTATATATAAAATCTAAAAATGGTTTCACATCGATTTGTTTTGAATTGAAGTTTTAACTGTGGAGTATAGATTTTGGTAAGAGCTCACACTGTTCCGCTTTATATATATATATATATATATATATATATATATATATATTTATCTTTTAAAGTAATTTATATATTTGTATTTTTTGGGAAAAAATTTATCACACCAACACCCAAAATATTTATAATTATAAAAATATATGGGAGTGATAAAAAAATAAAAAAAAAAATAACTTTATAGGGTATGAAATATTACTTATTATTTAAAGTAAAGAGTATTGCTGCGTGAGCATTGAATAAGCTCGTGTTAGATAATAAAATTATTTAATTTTTTATTTAGTTTTTCACTAATACGTTTTCTTTTACATGAATATTTTAAGAAATTAAAAGACTACTTTAAAATAAAAAAAAATGAAAGAGGGGTTTTAAGGTAACTTCCTGGTTATAGGTTTTGACATTCAATAGAAGCAGCGGAAGTTGCTGGAAATTTGATCTGTTCAACAGATAAGAGAGAATTTTAAATAAATAAATAAATAATGGTGAGATTCAAAAATGAATTTGGACAGCTTGGCTTAATCTAATATTATATTTTATAATTAAAAATTTCAAAACCAGTTGCTTGGGTCGAAACCCATATTTAAAACCCTTTTAACTTGATCTCAAATCAAAATCTAAAAGCCTAAAGTCATTCATCACCTAAAAAGACCTAATGAATTATCTTTACAACATTAACATAACTATCAGCCGTCATTTCTACTCTCAAACTCTCGTTTCTCTTTTTTTTTTTTTTTTTTTTTTTGGTTAAATTACATCATAGGTCAAATTAAAATAATATTGTTTCTATTTTGATCATTTTAAATTTTTATTATCAATTTAATCACTCTAATTAAGATAATTGTTTAAATTGGTCAATATTATAAAAAATTTCGTTAGTCCATTAATGAATTATTAATGTGGCATTTTTTGACTTTTGATTAAAGTTAAAGGGTCTCTTTATAATTAGTTCAAAATATTTTGTTCGGTTTATTTATAACATAAGAACCACAAATTTTTCTCACCACCTATCGTCTATGCACCATCTTTATTGCTCCTTACTCCATAGGAATAATGTTTCATCACAAGGGTGTGCAAAAAGCATTGGTTGCATTTTGACCATCGTACAAATTACAATCGGACAAACTTTAGGCCGGTTACTATTGATAAGCTGTAGGTGAAGTTGGACTAAAAAACACGAGTCGTCATGTAAAGAACTTAGGGTGTTGTCGAATCTTGCCTAGTAGATGAGGAGGTGACAAAATTTTCAATTCCGACGAATAACTTAAACCCAATATCCTTAATCTTTTTTCAATCATCCTTATTGAATAGCTTGGATTTTTCACCATAATTTAATAGAATCTTCTCAATTGGGACATAGTCAACATCTAGGACAAGATAAAAGAGAAGCAGCAAAGAAGCATAAATGGTAAAAAAGCTTGGGAAATGATTGAGTACCAAATGAGTTCTTCATGGATTTAGTACAGGATCCAAGGAAGGAAAATATATTCAATCTTTAAGAACAAATGAAAAACCAAAGGAAACCCAGAATTTTTTTTGCTAGAAAAGAGCAAATATTTGAGAGATTAAGAGAGAAAACAAGAAACTAGCTAAAGAAAAATAAAGGGGACAAAAACAAAAGAGAAGGGCTTTGAAATAAATTTACCTATGAGTCTTTGCTACAAGAAAATGATAACACTTTTACTCAGCAAGTGATGAGAGGCTTAAGGCTCAATTTTATGCCCATAGACGCGTAAGGCTTATACTATCTCAATGCCCAATAGCAAGGTCAAAGACAAAGCAAATCAAAGCAAAATTGAACGGGACCATACAAGGCTTCATTACAAAGGCCCAATAGTTAGTTAAGTTAGTTATTTGATAAGTTGTCATGCTTAGTTAACATACATCGAATCCTATTAGGATTAGGAGACTAGTTAGGGATTGGGAAGCTATATATAGGGTGTGTTATGCCCTATTCATTCATTGATCATTCACTTTTGAGTTAATGAAATTCTCTTTAAGTTTTCATTTGAAGAATTTCTCTTGAGTTTTCTTTTAGAAGACTTTAAACAATTTTTTTAGATTGTAGGAATCATCTTCAAATTTTGTCTTGCCAATGAGCCTTGCTAAGAGGGAAAATTTGAGTCGTTGGAAAGGAGTTGTGGATTCGTCTTGTTTCTAAGGCTCCCTAGGATTTCTACACGCCACTCTCATTTTTTCCATCTCTCTTCTTTCTTTTCTTTGTTTTTCTATTCTATTATTTGTACTTTGAATCAACAGGGGTGTTCTGTTGGATTTGGTGCCCTAAGTATAGTATTTTTGTCCAAGTACACTTGTAATTTTTTGAAAAAATTGATTAATAAAATAAATTAATTGATTACAATTAATATACTTTGTATTATTGTCCTCAAATGGTTTTCGCACACAGAGGGTTTTGCACACTAGGGTTTTTTGCTAAAGGTTCACATATACAGGGGTTTGCCTATATTGATTTCTTACTTCAGTTATTCAGAATGATTTAAGTTTAGATCCCACACCTGATTTGAAGATGCAAAAACCTTAATTTGGGAGAGGAGATTGACGATCTACTTGGAAAGGGACGATTTTGAAAAGCTTAAATCCTTTTTCTTTGAAAATTGATTTGGTAATAGTGGAGAAAGAGAAGAACTTGAAAGTGTGTTTCTTGAAAATTTACTATGTTAAAAACTCTAGGGTTTGAATAAAATTGGCTATTTATAAAGCTTTCTTTACCTAGTTGAAATAAGTTTTAAGAATTCATGTAGAATTAGGATTATTTTAAAATAGTGACTAAATTAAAAAAATAGCTTTTGGATGGGTTATTTTGAAAATTTGACACTTTTATGGGGTAAAAATAAGAAAATAAAATATTCTAGTTAAATGCACTTTCAAACTTGGGACCTAAGGATAAGTTAACGCCTTACCATTAAACCAATAGGCTCGTGAGAGAGAGAGAGAGAGAGAGAGAGAGAGAGAGAGAGAGAGAGAAGAGGAAAAAGAAAAATACTTAGAGGGAGAAAGTGAAGATAAAAAATGAAAAAGTTAATTCTTCGTTAAAATATTAAACTATGTTGGCAAATCTATCATGTTTAATATTTTTAAATATTATTATTTTAATTTCAATTTTATATTAATTTAATATATTGAAATAATAAATTTTAAAATTTTAAATATAAAAAAATTTATTATTTAATTAGAAAGTAAAATTATTATTCTTTAATAATATTTTAACCAAACAAACAACATTGAAACGTTATTACTCTATTCCATTTAATTAATCAAACCACGCATACTAAAAATTTTATCACACACGTATGCATGTGAGAACTATAAATATGGAACATAAATGTGTATTTTAAAATAGCAAACAATAAATAACGAAATATATGGCTTGAAACTAATTATTAATAATAATTACACATGAAATATGTATGCTACTAAATTTTAAAAAAAAAGATTTAATTTAAAGAAGTAATAAAGTGTGCATAATTAAAATTAAAATTTATAAATATATTAAATTAGAGCTTTAGTTGAGTGGTAAATAAAATGTTTTATTAATGCAATTGGTTTTGGTTCAAATCTCATCGTATGAATATTTTTATTGATTTTTTAAAGAAAGAAAAACTAAAGTACCCTCAAATAATATAACTTAATTTAATTAAGAAAGGATATTTTCGTAATTTAACAATTGAATTGACGACTTGATTGAGGGTTATCCCAACTTAAATAATAGATAATATATATGATATCTTTTACCTCATTCCCACCAAATTACAAAATTCTAAAGTAGTGAAAAATTTATCTAATCTTGAGAATTGAGATGACATTATGCGAAAAATATTAGGTAAATGAAGTTTTTAGACTTTAAAAATAGAGTTAAGAGGTTGAGAAGAACTCTATAAAAATATAGTAAAATATTAAATAAATAACATAAGACAAAATTAGAGTAAATATATATATATATATATTGTACCAAAATACAAAGTCAGAAATTGTTGATGATACAATTAGATAATTATTATCCAAAAAAGAAAAGAAAAGAAAGGGGGCAAAGGCAATGTCAAGTTGCCGATTCCCATACACATGGATAAATTGGCAAGTGGGGTCAAACTTTGATTAGGAAACCCAGTAATCCACGTCAGTTCCACGCTCATTTGACTCCACCTTCACTTTCATAATTCCGGATATTGATTGCTTGCTAGATCATACATTTTCTTCATTCAGATCCCACACTGTTTTCAAGTACAATTTTATCTCATCTAAATATCTTTTAAAAAATTTTAAATTATATAATACATGTCATATTTTTATTTTCATTTGTAAAATTCAAAATATTACGTTAAACTTTATTATTAGTCTTTATACTTTATGAAAGTTGTGAATTTAATCATGTACTTTAGTTTGATAAATTTTAATATAAACACTTTTCGAATTTTAAAAATTTAGTCTTCACCAAACAATAATTGTTAAATTTATTAAAAAAAATTTTATTTTCAAAATCTAATGCAATAAATATATTATCATATATGTAATACCACGTCAGCTTGTTATTTTCATACATTACTTACTACAATCCCAGTTAATGAATTAATGATTGACATTTATGTCAAGATTGAAATTTTAAAACTCAAACAATAATTGGAGAATATGGACTAAGCCCACAACTTGACACATTGTACAAGATTAGTATTTGAACTTAACCAAATAAATTTAACTACTACTGTTTGAGTTACGACTAAAATTTTAAAATTCGAAATGTACATGGACTAAATTTAACCAATTCGAAAAGTACATGAATTAAATTCGATCAAATTAAAGTACAGAGACTAAATCTACAACTTTGGAAAAATACAAGGACTAATAGTAGAATTTAACCTTTATATTATCATGTATTAAAATATATGTTTTTGTTAGAACATTTTTAGTCATACTTCTAAAATGCAAGTATGTTGCAATAGACTTTCTATTTGTTGTTTACATCTGGCCTAAACCAATTTTCATATTTGGAGTGTTGCTTATTTTTTATGTGTAAGATATTTATTGAGTGATTTTTATCACAATTTTTATGCAAAGAATTATGAATTTTTATAAGAGGAAACTAGAATAATTATGCAGTTTTAAGAGTCCTTGAATTATAAGATTTTATGTCCTTTTTTGTGATTATCCTTTGACTTCAATATGAGACTTTGTAGGAGTTTATGTGGAAAGAGATCTTGATTAGATTATGGAGGATTATTTGGAAAGATATTGAATGTGAGATTACGTAAGAGGTTATTTGGAAAGAAGTTTGTTCCTCTAGAGTGGTGTCGATTGAAGCTAATATTGGAATGCACTATTTTGTCTATTTTGAAGGGCCTTCTTTATGCCTTTTGTGAGAGCTTATTATACACATATTTGAGTGTGTTTATTAGCCTTATATAAGGAGGTTTGGGTGGAGAGTGAGTGCACACAAATAGTACGATCTTTGTTGTTACAATTATCTTTTGGTGAGCTTGGGTAGATTGAGTTGATTAGTAAAGTTTGTACTATGGAAAGTTTGTACAGTGGATTCGTTCTTTAAGCAAGGCCCTACAAAGGTGGGTTGTTGAATTGAACTACGTCAACAAATCATTGTTCTTTATCTTTTATTTATCTTTTTTTTTTCTCATTGCAACTGTCAAACAAAACTTTCAATGCAACACTAATTGCATTTGCCAACTAAAACAGGTTATTTACTAGACTTAATCAAACTTTCAATTTGTATCAGAGCTACATGTCGAACATAAAGTCCGGAGAGCTATGGAGGCCATAAGAGAAAGAAATTCTACCCTTAGTCCATATTTATTGATCAATACTTCAAATTATACCTATTGGAAATCTCAAATAAGGGTAATTGTGAAATCCATTGATAAGGGAACTTGGATGGCTAGAGAAAGCCTACAACTACTAATAAAAATGGGATTGTGTCACTAAAGGTAATGAGTAGTTGCACTGCTGAAAAAGAAAAAGTTGTTAATTAGAACTCATAGTCATTTTTAATTTTTTTGACATTGAGAAATTAAGAGTAATATTGATGTATGATTCAGCAAAGGAAGCATGGACTATCTTGGAAAACCAGCATAAAGGAACAACCTTTGTAAAACTATCAAAGCTTCAAATACTTAATATCAGGTTTGAAATTTTAAAAATGAACGAAGATGAAAATATTTATGAATTTTATACTCATTTGTGTGAGATTTCTAATGGAGCTTTTTGTCTTGGTGAGTGTTTTTCCAAGGAGAAACTGGTGTAGAAAATGCTTCAAACATTACTTGAAAGTTTTTCCATAAAAGTGACCATAATCGAAGAAGTCAAGGATATTACCTCTATGTGGCTAAATGAGCTTGTGGGTTCTCTCAAAACCATTGAATTAATTCATAAAAGGCTAAAGAAGAAATACTAACACTTGAAAAAACATTACATTCATTATTTAATCAGTTGTTGCAACAATAGTTTCGTTTGCTACCACTTTAGAAGACTTGGAAGAAAAAGTGGACTATTGTCAAAGAACTTTACCCGAGCACTCAGAAGGCTATCCATGAAAAATAACAATGTTGATGGTGGGATAAACTTCCCAAAGAATAAGGGGAAGGCAATGGTTAAAGATAAAGAACCTTGTGATAAAAAGAAAGACATTTATTGTTATGATAAGAGGGATTTAATCACATTGAACATAAGTGTGCTAACACCCTAAAGAAATCTTTCACAATGACTTGGAGTGATGAAGAAGCAGGGGGTAAAGACTCTGAAGATGATAATAAAATTAGTAACTATGTAGCTTTTACAACTACTATGGATCTCATGTTACAACATCACTTTTGCTAGTAAAGACGATTCTGATGTGATTGTGATATTTCTTTTGGTAGTATTGAAAAAGCTTACAATGAGATGATAAAAAAATAGGGTTGGTGGTTTAATTAAATCATGCCTTGTCAAAACCATTCCCTAGTTAATGCAATTCGATTTCTATTATGTTAACCAAATTAAGAAAATTGCTTTTGTTTTGTTATTCACATCTACTCTTATTAGGCAATAAAGACCCCAAACCCATATGTTTCATCTCCTTTGTAGCAGAGTGTCAATAATGTTAAAAGATGTAGTGTTGCTGACGAGACTTCTAATGGATGGACATTTTATAATGAGAAGTTTTGAGCATTATCTAGGGTAGGTCATTTATCGAGCATTTGGAATAGGTATCAACCTTAAGTCTTATTTTCAAAGGCTTTAAAATAAGTTAAACTAGTTGAAAATATGCTTCGAGCATCTTTCACAAAATCTAACAGTAGATAATATTGATCATCATGCTAGAGCGTACATTTTTTATTGAAAAATGTATGTTGTTTTCTGAAAAGTGTGACAACTTAGTTCATACCATTTACCTCTCATTGCTATCAAATTTTCAAATGGTCGATACATATAGTTGGTAATTTTCCATTTTGGCATGACTATACAAGGCGTTATTCAAGGTGCGTAGAGTGTCAAGCAATGAAGTAAACAATTTCCTTTCAATTTTACAATTGCAGGAGGAGGTATCGACTTTCTTGGATTGCGTTTATACCCTTTCAAGCTCTTGATTCCTTTCTTGCTAGAAGGTAAGAGTAGAACCCAAAATCATAAAATCTATAACTTCTAAATGTGTTATTTTTATAGGTAAAATTTATTATGACATTTTATATTTTATAGATGATCTAGGCATTGAACTATATAACTTACTAGAAAAGCAAATTGTTAATGATACAAGCAGCAATTGATGCACAATCTAATGATTCAGTAATTTGTGTTTAATATTGTTGAGTTTATTTTGCTTTAATTAATATCACATCATAATGGAATTTAAATGCAATATTTTTTTTTCAATTTATGTGGATATCATACCAAGTAGAACAAATTATAGCCATATTAGCATCGGAGACACTTGCACACATTCAAGTTTTTAACCTATGCATGTTGTTTATATGCTTTTGCATTGAGCGACGTTACTATAATCAAGCATTCTGATAGTTTGAGATAGTCTAACAAATTTTGGCAAATCCAAAGCACATAGATCACTAACATCCCATAGATTTGTATTTGGGAAGAAGTATAATTGTAACACTCCTAACCCGTATCCGTCGCCGGTAGGGTTACAGAGCATTACTAGAGTTTACATAACAATTATAGATAACTCATGTCATTTACTATTCATATCCGAGACTAATCATATTGTCCCTTGAATGGACCTTCGAGGCCTAATTTAAACATTAGAAACTAGTCAGGATTAAATCGGGATCTCAAAGAAATTTTTGCGAAATTTAAAAATTTTTCTTATATACAAGGCACACACGCCCGTGTGGTCAAGGCACACGCCGTGTGACCATAGGACACGCCCATGCCGCAGGCCTTGTCCGACCCCGTATAACTCTCTAATTTATGCCACATGACCTGCCACACACCCGTGTACTAGGCCGTGAGGTCAATTTAATTATCACAAATTAATAGTAGGCTTCACACGACCAAGACACACACTCGTGTTCTATGCAGTGTATCCCACACGACTGAGACACACACTCGTGTCTCTACCCATGTGCCAAATTCTGAGCATTCTGTTTCTCAAATTTAATATGCAGAGGACACACGGTCAAACCACTTGCTCATGTGCCAGGCCCTGTGTCACACACGGTCAAGACACACACCCATGTGTCTACTCGTATGGACAAAATAAGGTCATTTCTTAGCCTTATTTCTCACCCAAGTTTAACCTTCAACCTACAATAACATTTGCATACATTTTCCAACCAATTAAAGTCATATAAATCAAACAAGCATCATTAACATGTATGAAATAATATCACATATTCATATGATCAAACTTACCTTATTGTAATGATTTATATTTTATCCTAATTCAATTTAACCAAACCACATACATATAAGCTAAACATGATATATATCCTTATAATAGCATGCCAAAACAATCCATTTTTAACCATTCCAATGGCTAAGCTATAAATAACTATTTACATGCCAACAAAGGCCAAGTTAACCTATACATGCCATTATATCAAAATAAGATTACTTTTTATTCCAAAACAAGCTGGAGGATAGTGTGATGATTCTTCGACAGTTCTCTAACTTTAACGAGCTTCCGAAACACTATAAAACAAAGAAATAAAACCTAGTAAGCATTAATGCTTAGTAAGTTCGTATAACGGAAAGTAAACTTACCAATCATATTCATTTAAATAAACATAACAATAACATGCTTTTCAACAAATTAGCAAATTTGCCTAATCACTTACATTCAAATAAGCAAGTTAGTCACATTTTTACATGTACATTAAGTAAGCATGGATGAGCTCATCATGCTACACTCCTTTCAGGTATTTCAAAAGTATTCAGGACATAACTCTTTTAATCTTATAATTTATCGTATCAGAAGTTTTGTCTGCTGAATTATTGAAATATCGATGGATACCCAAGTAGTACACACAAGGTGTACAAAACTGTAAACCGTCAATTCATAATCAGGGGTACCCATTAAGGCACTTAATTAGAGAGCACACTCTCTAGCCACATATCAGGATGCTCAAATGAGCCATGTAACATGACACTTATCCGGGCAAATTAGAAAACTCATAAAAGTTTTAATTAGAGAGCTCATAGAGCTTTTCAGGTAACTCTGAAGAGTTAATATCAGGGAGCACCGAATAAGGTAACAGAGAGTTCAAACGAGCCATATCAGGAAGCCCATAAAAGCCTATATCAGGACACTCACGTAGAGCTGTATTTGTGTTCGCATTATATACTGGATCACAACCGATCGAGTCATGTAACAGGATGCTCACCCAGAGCTACAGTAGTGCGCAACACATGTAGAATCACTACCGATCAGGATGCTCGCAAGAACTATATAACAAGATGTTCGAGAGGGCTATATCAGGATTGCTTGTCCGAGATATATTCTATCCGCAACATATGTAGGACCACATTTAATATAGGAAATCACATATATCCATCGAATTTCAGTATTCAAACGAAACCTAACATCTTATAAACATTTCCAGGCATGTGATCATTTCATGTATTTATAACATTCATATAATTCACATAAATACATATCATACTCAATCCAAATACAACATTCAATTGAAACATATTAACATGTATAATTAAATTACACGAACTTACCTCAACACTTGTTTGTATATAAAAATCTACTAATTTGAGACTTTTTCTTTTCCTCGATCTAACTTCGAATTTGAGTTGTCCGGATCTATATAAATGAATTTAATCATCAATTTAATATAATTCATATTCGATTGGATTCAATTTACACCCTAGGCAAATTACCATTTTGCCCCTATACTTTTCATAAATTTCAATTTTGTCTCTAGTCTCGGAAAATGAAATCCATGCAATTTAATCCTTATTCCAAGCCTGACCAAAATTTTCATAGAACATTTACAGCATATGTATTTCAAAAAATTTATAATTTTTCTATAACTTTTACATCTTTACAATTTAGCCCCTAAATCACAATTTCATGAAAATTAACTTTACAAAAGTTGTTTATCTATCAACAACCTTTCATTTTCTACCATAAATTTCAAAATTTCAGCATATTCATCCACGGCAAAAACTTTGATACTTTGATAATTTTTCAAATTAATCCCCAAAATAGATAGATTAAACTATCCCGACCTCAAAAATATAAAAATTACTAAAAACGAGATAATAAAACATACCTAATTAAGAATTATTAGTTTCCTTCCTCTCTCCTAGGGTTTTCTTGCAAATTTTGAGGATGAAGATGATATATAATGATAATATTTCTATTTAATTATTTATCATCCATTAATTTTTCCACTTTCCAATTTAGTCATTGCCTTTTTCTAATTTTCCATGGATGAGGTAATCCCGATAAAAAGTCCACGGTAATTCTTTTCCATTTCCATTTTGGTATCGTAACTGGCTGTAATAATCCCGAAGGTAACTGATGTTTAGCTTTTACTTGCTAACATATCAAACATTTAGATACAAATTCAAAAATATCCCATTTCATTCCCGACTACCAATACATCTTTTTCAGATCATTGTACATTTTATTACTACCAGGATGAATATATATGTTTCCGTTATAAGCTTCACGTAAAATCTTCAGTACAAATTTTGAGTTCTTCGGTACACATATCCTGCCTTTGAATAACAAACAACCATAAAACTTAATCTGAAATTCTGAATCAAAATTTGACTCACATTGTACCCGTTTAGCCTGTAACTCATTATCACCCTTCTGAGCTTCACAGATCTATTGCAGAAATGTCGGTTTCGCTTTTAACTCAGCTATAATTGGACCATCATCTGACAATGACAACTGAGTATTCATCGCTCGCAAGGCAAATAAAGACTTTCTGCTTAGGGTATCAGCAACCACATTAGCTTTTTCCCGGATGGTAGTCAAGAACATGATCATACTCTTTCAATAATTCAAACCACCTGCGTTGTCTTAAGTTCATGTCTTTTTGTGACATTAAATACTTCAAACTTGTATGATCAGTAAAGATGTGAAATTTTTCACCAAATAGGTAATGCCGCCAGATTTTTAGTGCAAAAACAATGACTGCTAACTCAAGTCATGTATCGGGTAATTTCTTTCATGTGGTTTTAGCTGTCTTGAAGCATAGGCTATTACTTTACCTTCTTGCATATCATTTACTGATGCATCACTGTAAATTATAAATTCCTTACCTGATTCATGCTGAACTAACACAGATGCTTCTCTCAATAAGGCTTTCAATCTGTTAAAACTTTGTTGACATTTATCACACTACTCGAATTTTATATATTTTTCCAACAGACGAGTCATCAGAGAAGCTATCATTGAGAACCCTTTAACAAACCTTCGATAATACTCAGCTAATCCCAAAATTTTTTTGACTTTTGATACATTTTTCAGTAGCTTCCAGTTAAAAATAGCTATTTTTTTTTGGATCCACCCTGATACCTTCAACATATATTATATGTCCGAGAAAACCAACTTCCCATAGCCAAAATTCACATTTACTGAATTTGGCATACAATTGTTTCTCACGTAGAGTTTGCAATACAATTCTCAGATGATCAGCATGTTCATTTTCATCTCGAGATTAAACCAAAATATCATCAATAAATATCACTACAAACCTGTCTAAATATGGTCTGAAAATTCTATTCATTAAATCCATGAATACTGCAGGTGCATTTGTCAACCCGAACGGCATCACACGAAATTCATAATGTCCATACCTAGTTCTGAAAGTTGTCTTTGGCACATCAGAATCTTTTACTCGTAGCTGATAATATCTAGAATGAATATCTATTTTAGAAAATACAGTGGCATCTTTCAATTGATCAAATAGGTCATCAATTCGAGGCAATGAATACTTATTCTTTATTGTGACTTTGTTAAGCTATCTATAATCTATACACAATCTCAATGATCCATCTTTCTTCTTTACAAATAGAACTAGTGCACCCCAAGGTGAAAAATCGGGTTGAGCAAAGTATCTGTCAATCAATTCTTGCAACTATGCTTTAAACTTTTTTAACTTAGTAGGAGTCATTCTATAGGGTGCTATAGATATCGGTGTTGTCCTCGGAACAAGATCTATAGAGAACTCCACTTCTCTCACCAGTGGTAAACCAGATAATTCCTCCAGAAATACATCAGGAAATTCACAAACAATCGACACTGACTGAATTTTCTATTCAGATACTTTAGTATCTAACACATATACAAGATAAGCATCACATCCCTTTCTGATATATTTCTGTGCCGATATAGCTAAAATCATATTAGATAACCAATCTAGTTTATCAGATTCAACGTGAAGTAACTCACCATTTTGACACTTTAATACAATGTATTTCTATTTACAATTTACCACTGCATCATGCTGAGTTAGTCAGTCCATTCTCAAAATCACATCAGATTCATCAAATGAAAATAGCATCAAATCAGCCAAGAAACAATAACCCTTTACCATCAGCGGACAGTTTTTATAAATTTTATCCACCATAACATATTGGTCCACGGGGTTTGATACTTTAACCACAAATTCAGTGAATTTAACAGGTAAGTTTTTAATAGATACTAAATTTGTGCATATGGATGAATGTGTGGAACTAAGATCAATCAAAGCAGTAATATCAGTATCAAAAAGAGAAAATGTACCAGTAATGATGTCTGATGCAGAGGCATCCTCTCAAGCACGAATAGCATATGTCCTTGTCGGTGCTCATGCTTCAGATTTAACTGTTGAGTCTTTTGTAGTACCTCGGCTATTGCTGATATTGCCAGGGTAAAAAGGTGGTCTGCCTCTCAAGGCAAGATTACTAGGCTTCGAAGTTTGATTAGTATATTTTTCAATCCTTTCCGGGTAATCTTTGAGTAAATGATCAAGAGAACCACATCGGTAACATGCTCCACTTCTCAAACGACATTCTCCAAAATAAAATTTGTTGTAATATTTACATTTCGATTTGGGATTACCGACACTTCCCACACTTGTTATAGATGGAGACGAAGGTCTCGGATTTGAGCGTTGAGAACCCCGCTCTTTTCCAAAATACCCCACTGATGTGGTAAAACGATCTTGATACTTCTTTGATTTCTTTAAAGCAGATGATTGTGACTTGCCCATAAATATTTTACCAGAAATCTGAGCTTCTCTCTCTGCTTGTTTCTTTTCTTTACTTCATCGGCTATATGTGCTTGATCAGCCAAAACCACAAATTCCCTTAATTCAAGAATTCCAATCAACAGTTTCATATCTTCATTTAATCTCTCTTCGAAACGTTTATACATATCAGCCTTAGTCGGAACCCATTCTCTAACATATTTGCTCAATCTAATGAATTCTTATTCATATTTAGATACTGTCATACTTCCCTATTTAAGCTCTAGAAATGCTTTCTTTTTTCTGATCTAGAAATCTCTAACTAATGTACTTATTTCTAAATTCAGTATAGAAAAATTCCCAAGTAACATTTTTTCCCGGTACAACAGAAATCAGAGTATTCCACCAATAGTAGGTTGTGTCTTTTAACAAAAATAACCTGCACATTTCAAACACTCAGTTGGTGTGCATGATAATTCATCTAAAACTCTGATGGTATTTTCCAACCAAAACCCGGTCCTCTCAGGATCATCATCGATAGTAGCCATAAATTCCTCTGCCCTAGACTTACAGATTTTATTTACTGGAGGTTTACCGATTCTACTAGGTTCAACAACTCGTGGCACTTCAGGAACCAGTTAAGGAGTACGTGGGGGAGGTTGTTGTACAACAAGATTTGTTCTTTTGAATTCTGTAAGTCATTCATTCATCATTTGAAAGAAGGCTTATGTTGCTTCCTCACCTCGGGCCTCAGATTCAGGCCTTCTACTACTAGATATAGCTCTTTGAACTAAAGCTGGAGCATTGCTCTGGGCTTCCTCAGATTCAGCTCTAGCTTTGTTGGAGGACATTATTATATGAAAAACACATTTAAAATAAACAGGAAATATCACACTTTCACAAATTATATAATGGCATGTATAGCTAAACTCCTACTTGCTACGTTATTCTGAGAATTGGCTAAACCTTAGCTTTGAAACCAATAAATGTAACACCTCTAACCCGTATCCGTTGCCAATAGGGTTACAAAGCATTACCGGAGTTTACAGAATAATTACAGATAATTCATGTCATATACTATTCATATTCGAAAATAATCTTATTGTCCCTTGAATGGACCTTCGAGGCCTAAATAAAACATTAAAAACTAGTTGTGATTAAATTGAGATCTCAGAGAATTTTTCGCGAAATTTAAATTTTTTTCTTATATACAGGGCACACACGCCCTTGTGGTCAAGGCAAACGCCCGTGTGACCATAGGACACGCCCATGCCGCAGGCCTTGTCCAACCCCGTATAACTCTCTAATTTATGCCATATGACCTGCCACACACTCGTGTACTAGGCCGTGAGGTCAATTTAATTATCACAAATTAAGAGTAGGCTTCACACGACTAAGACACACACCCGTGTTCTATGCAGTGTATCCCACACGACTGAGACACATGCCCGTGTCTCTGCCCGTGTGCCAAATTCTGAGCATTATGTTTCTCAAATTTAATATGCAGGGGACACACGGCCAAACCACATGCCCATGTGCGAGGCCATGTGTTACACCCACGGT
Source organism: Gossypium longicalyx (assembly GCA_025698465.1). Classification (NCBI taxonomy): domain Eukaryota; kingdom Viridiplantae; phylum Streptophyta; class Magnoliopsida; order Malvales; family Malvaceae; genus Gossypium; species Gossypium longicalyx. Next base: position 9,864,064 of record CM047006.1, on the reverse strand, counting down.
CAAGAAACATGCTCGTTTGTCTACCCGTGTGGACAAAATAAGGTCATTTCTTAGTATTATTTCTCACCCAAATGTAACCTTCAACCTACAATAACATTTGTATATATTTTCCAACCAATTCAAGTCATATAAATCAAATAAACATCCTTAACATATATGAAATAGTATCACATATTCATATAATCAAACTTATTTTCTTGTAATGATTTATATTTTACCCTAATTCAATTTAACCAAACCACATACATATAAGCTAAACATGATATATATCTTTATAATAACATGCCAAGACAATTCATTTTTAACCATTCTAATGGCTAAGTTACAAATAACTATTTACATGCCAATAAATGCCAAGTTAAGCTATACATGCCATTATATCAAAATAAGATTACTTTTTATACCAAAACAAGCTGGAGGATAGTGTGATGATTCTCCGACCGTTTTCCAACCTTAACGAGCTTCCAAAATACTATAAAACAGAGAAAATAAAACCTAGTAAGCATTTAATGCTTAGTAAGTTCATATAACGGAAAGTAAACTTACCAATCATATTCATTTAAATAAACATAACAATAACATGTTTTTCAACAAATTAGCAAATTTTCCTAATCACATACATTCAAAATAGCAAGTTAGTCACATAATTCACATGTACATTAAGTAAGCATGGATGAACTCATCATGCTACACTCTTTTCAGGTATTTCAGAAGTATTCGGGACATAACTCTTTTAATATCATAATTTATCATGTCAGAAGTTTTGTCCGTTTAATTATTGAAATATCGATGGATACTCAAGTAGTACACACAAGGTGTACAAAACTGTAAACCGTCAACTCATAATCAGAGGTACCCATTAGGGCACTTAATTAGAGAGCACACTCTTGAACCACATATCAGGATGCTCAGATGAGCCATGTAATAAGACACTTATTTGGGCTAATCAGGAAACCCAAAAGAGTTTTAATCAGGGAGTTCATAGAGCTTATCAGATAACTTCAAAGAGTTAATATCAAAGAGCACTAGATAAGATAACAGGAAGTTCAAACGAGTCATATCAAGGAAGCCCATAAGAGCCTATATCAGGACGCTCACGTAAAGCTGTGTTTGTGTCTGCATTATATGCTGAATCACAACCGATTAAGTCATGTAATAGGATGCTCACACAGAGCTACGGTAGTGCGCAACATGTAGAATCACTACCGATTAGGATGCTCACAGGAATTATATAACAGGATGCTCGAGAGGGCTATATCAGGATTTCTCGTCTGAGCTATATTCTGTCCGCAAAATATGCAGGACCACATTTAATACAGGAAATCACATATATCCATCGAATTTTATTATTCAAATGGAACCTAACATCTTATAAACATTTCCGAGCATGTAATCATTTCATGTATTTATAACATTCATATAATTCACATAAATACATATCATACTCAATCCAAATACAACATTCAACTGAAATAGATTAACACGTATAATTGAGTTACACGAACTTACCTCAACACTTGTTTGTATATAAAAATATACTAATCTAAAACTTTTTCTTTTCCTCGATCTAGCTTCGAATTTAAGTTGTCCGGATCTATATAAATGAATTTAATCATCAATTTAATACAATTTATATTCGATTGGATTTAATTTACACTCTAGGAAAAATTACTATTTTGCCTCTATACTTCTCATAAATTTCAATTTCGTCCCTAGTCTCGGAAAATAAAATTCATGCAATTTAATCCTTATTCCAAGCCTAATCAAAATTTTCATATAACATTTACAGCACATATATTTCAAAAAAATTCAATTTTTTTCTATAACTTTTACATCTTTACAATTTAGTCCCTAAATCACAATTTCATGAAAATTTACTTTACAAAAGTTGTTTATCTATCAACAATCTTTCATTTTATACCATAAATTTCAAATTTTTAGCATGTTCATCCATGGAAAAAACTTTGATACTTTGATAACTTTTCAAATTAATCCCCAAAATAGATAGATTAAACTATCCCGATCTCAAAAATATAAAAATTACTAAAAACGAGACAAGAAAACATACCTAACTAAGCTTTATTAGTTCATTCCTCTCTCCTAGGGTTTCCTTGCAAATTTTGGAGATGAAGATGATATATAATGATAATATTTCTATTTAATTATTTATCATCCATTAATTTTTCCACTTTCCAATTTAGTCATTGCCTTTTTCTAATTTTCCATGGATGATTCATCAAAAATATCTACTAAATTTTCTTTAATGCTCTAATTACCATATAAAGGCCTTAATTTTTGAATTCCATAGCTATTTGATACTTATAAATACTAGAACTCAACTTTTGCATTCTACGCAATTTGGTCCTTTCCATAATTAAACACATAATTGATAAAATTTTCTTATCAGAATTTTCATATAAAATTCCTATCATAATACGAACCATGCAATAATATTAAAATAAATTTTCTTTCTGGCTCAAATTTGTGGTCCTAAAACCATTGTTCCGGTTTCACTAAAATTGGGCTATTACAATAATTGGCCAATTAGATCTGTCGAGCACATCACACATTAGACCAATTATCTTCAACATAGGCCACAACCTGAATTTTTTTTATCGATGATGGTAATTTTACAGTATCTCAAATTTTATATGGAATGGTCTATAGTGAACGATAAACCTTATATGTATCCATAAGAATAGGCTCATGTACATTGGATTGAACATCTATTTTGCAATGTCGAAAGAGGAACATGAAAGTGCAAACCCAACCTGTCGTCTTAGGCCAATAGGGAGGAGGGAAGAATCTATGAATGTATTGTGCCATAAGTGTACCTATAAATGAAGCTAGTAAAAATGGTTGCAATTAAGACAGAGGTTGAGATCACGACAAAAGGCATTCCTATTGAAGATGCCCTAACTATTATACCTGTGAAGCTGAAAAAGGTTTTAACTTTTCAAATATAAAAGTCGATCTTGGATTTGTTGAGATCATGGATGAAGATTCAATGTACCAACTAGATGAGCAATGATGTTTTTGATATTATGATGTATTACTTGAAGTAGATAACTTTATATATTTATGTTATTAGTTCAAATATTTAATGCAATAGGGATTATAAATATTGGTAATTGGATATAATTTAAGATAATATACACAATTATATCATTTACCTTCTATTAAGAGGGAACTCCCATGATTGGGAATGGAATGATACTAACCATGACATCCATATCCATACCCATGTTTGTACATGCAGGTAGCAACTGTTAACCTTGACGACCCGCTCTCATATTGTCCTACAAAATGCCCTATACAAATATGCCAAAGTCGCAAAACCCCAGTTGTATCTATCGACTGTCTTAAAAAACTCCAATAGAGAAATATATATTGTGTTCCTCCTACCATCCAAAGCATTAAAGCTTTAGCATATCAATCCATCTCCTTCATTGTTGCATGTAATTAAAGGGCCAGTTTGAAAAGTCTTTGTGACTATGTATAATTGCATATTTCACATGATTTTCATCTAATTCCTTTTTGTTGTTATCCTTGAAAGAGGTGACAATCAAAATTTGATAGCACTCATACTTCACATTGATGGTGCTAGACCCTTATGATGATTTGACAACCCCTTAAATTTGATTCCCATAAATATCAAAATAATCTTAAAACAACATATTCTAATAAATACCTTTTGAAAGTGGTCATTTGCATAAATAATATTAAAAAACACTATATTTGAGTAAAATAAACTACACTCTTACGAGTTCCAAGAGCTTATTTTAACAAATACAAATGAAAAATAAAAAAGAAAAAGTTAAAAACATAATAATATTTTGATTTGATCAGATGTGAATGGAACATTAAAAAGAAACTTATTATTAATGTATTGATTTTTTTGGTTTTACCTTTTAGCCTAAAGTATGTTATATTTATTACAAATTTTGATACATTAAATCGTATTTTCTTTGAATGTTATATTTAATATTTTATTATAATTTTTTTGGGATTCACTCATAAAAGGTTGGATACATTGGAAGTAAAATTTCAGTTTCAATTACAAAAATTGTATGGTGTTTGAAGTACTTAAAAGAACAGTTGAAACTTTACGTGAGGCAAAAGATATTGGTTTTGTGTAAATTTGTTGTATGTACATTCACATCCACATGAAAACCAAGTGGGCTCAAACAAAGACTAGGATCCCACTACATCTACTCACTGCCACAGCATCTGGGACGTGCCTCTTTTGTTCCTTAGCTGCTATGGGGCTTTTTTATAAAAATAATTTAAAAAATTTAATTAATTATTAAAATAATTTATTTTTTAATTAAATACGAAAATGACTTAAAATTTACAGTAAAAATTGGTCGAGTCAAAGAGTTTGACTCCACCAACATGCCACGTCAAAGAGTCAAAGAATGGCGTCATCTGTATAAATATTAAGAAAATACTACAATTTCTAAATATATGGAAAACTTTAAAAAATTATTTCTATTTTTTGGTGGAGTCATTTCATTTAGAGCCACTAGATCTTTTTTTTTTTTAATTTTGTCTTTATTCTTATTTATTTTATTTATTTTTTATTATCAATTTTAAAAAATTTGAAATGTATATTTCAAATGTTTTATAATATATATTTTTTAAAATTTTAAATATATTTTTTAAATATTAAATATATTTTTAATAATATTTAAAATATTTAAATATTTTAAAGATATGATCTTTCAAATTTCTTATTAGTTTTATAATATTTTAAATATTTTTAATTTATTTTATAATATTTTAAATTATAATTTTTAAATTATTTTTAAAGATATTCAAATATTTTTTAAAATTCTATTTAAAAGTTAAAAATAATATTTTATTTAAAAAATACATTTAATATTTAAAAAAATTAAAATTTTAAAAATATATATTATAAAACATTTCAAATATATATTTCAAATTTTTTTAAAATTAATAGTAAATAAATAAAATAAAGATAAAGACAAAAGTTAAAAAAAAGTATAAAAAAAAATTAAAAGGGTGTAAGGTAATCTGGTGACGCCAAATGAAATGGCTCCACAAGAAAATAGAAATTTTGTTTTAAAGTTCCTCATATTTTTTGAAATTGCAGTATTTCCTTAGTATTTATATAGGTAGCGTCATTCTACACGGCTCCACCAAAAAATTAATTTTTTTTCCTGATTGCTGATGTAACTTTTACTGTAAATTTTAAGTCATTTTTGTGTTTAATTAAAAAAATTAGTCATTTTAATAATTAATTAAAATTTTTGAGTTATTTTTATAAAAAGCTGCTGCTATGGTAATCAATTAAGCAAATCTATGTTGTTATTTATTGTTATTGTTATTGTTATTAAAAGTTTCTTTAGTTAAATTTAAGAAATTTAATCTATTTTTATTTTAAATTTTTGTTTTGTTTTTTTTTTCTTTAAAAAATAAAAAAATAAAAAAAAATATTCTTCGATAACTGTTATTGTAAACATGAGAAATAAAAATTTAGTTTTTAGAATGAAAGATATTAGGTGCACTTGCAAGCTTAAGAAATCTACAAAAATTTCAGACTCAATTCAAATAATTATTTAATTAAAACCAAACTTTGATGCCTATAATTACTATCAAATTAAAAAAAAAAAGTAATTTAAGGGTAAAAGCATATTTTTGAGTAAAAAATATTTACACTAGAGGTTGAGGTTTGAAATAAGTCATGAAAACCTTTAAATGATAGTTATTATTTATGGTGCATTTTTATTCATTTTCCTCTCATTTTTACTTAAAATTAATCAGTATTTAATTATTCAAATATTATATTAAAGTATTTTGAACTTGATGAATTCATTAAAATAATTGATTAAAAATAAAATTGAAAAAAGAAAGAGAACCACAGCCGGCCGACTAAAAACAGATCCCAAATTAATGTTTTCTTCCTTCGCATCCATCCATTCCACCAAACATCTTCACAAATTTGTGGTGGTTGGTTTTCTTTCTAATTATAACAATTTATTCTATGCATTTTTCATATTTAGTTTTAAATTTAAAACTACAATTAAATTTTTTTTTTTTTTTGAAGCAGTTAAGTCAGTTTCCCAAAGATTTAAAAAATAATAAAATCAAGGAAGAATTATAAATTCAAATACTCATATTTGTTACCTCTACACTTATCTAGTTTTAAATAAGCCAAAAAAATGTAGTAAAAAAATAGTAAATCGTCTCCAAACTGGCCTCTCAATGGAACCCAAGAAATGGTTTAATTTTCTTTTCTTGAAGGAACAGCACAATAATGCTCTTGCTTGGCCTCAACCACCGCCGATTACACTATCTTCTAACACGTTCAATCAATATGATTACATTTTAATATATATAAATTATTATCATGTACACATTGAAAACAAAAATACAGGATACATCAATAGCAATCATTGTAACATTTGCAGGATTCAATTATAAAAAAAAAAACCACCCAGAAGCCTGCTTATGAATATAACCCAGCTAATAATGATAATGATGTATAAAAATGGGGAAATTGAGATCTTCCAACATCAAAATTGGAGGGTGGATCCATTTTTATCCACTTCCATAACAAAAACTCTTAGATTAGTTTCATATCAAAACCTATAGCAGAGCACCCTCTTTTTGGAGCATTATCCGATTATTATCTGCTTTGTTCAAGATACCAGACAGTTCCATGGTTCTGATGAACATGGAATCGTTCAAGGAAGGTGATTGTAAACTACTTAATGATAATTCACCAGCTGATACTAGTTTCATCACCTCAGACTCATCTAAACCTTTGGCAGGGCCAAGGCTGCATTCATCCGATCCGTGCTTTGCCAATGCAGCTTTGAATTTCTTGATCTGCAAACATAATATATGTCAAACACTTACTAATACGAAATGAAAGAATGCTATACCGAAGAGCTTACCGTAGCATTGGTGCAGCTGAAGCTGCTGACTCGCCCTTCAGCACCTTTATAGAACCTAAAGAAGGGTAAGACATGAATATTGAGACATTGACACATCTTCTTCAGTTCTTCATAGTTAACTTCAAGGAAAATCGCATTTGGATTCTGTTCAGCCAGTTGACAGATCTGATACAAACATAACCCAACCACCAACAAACCTTACACTCACGGAAAATAAACCAACACTTTTTTTTTTTTTTTTGGTTAAAAATCTTACACACAAAAATACCTTAGGATGGAGGGCTTTGCAACCACCACAACCGGGTGAATAGAAGTCGATAATGACCAATCGATCACCAGCATTTTGTAAGGAACATACAAGTTCTTGAGCAGAGTGGATCTTCACCATGTTGGGTTTAAGATTTTTTTCCCACCATCTCATACATCGGCTCACACAGGTTGTTTCAGCCTGGGAAAAAAATCAATTGCTTTAAACATAAGCTTCCAGCCCAACCTATTAAAACAAAATGAACCCAGAAAAGAAAAACCTTTAAAATCCAAAAAAGTAAAGCAAGGTTTTTTGACATACATGAGCAGAGAATTGGTTTTCAGGTTTGGTGGTGCAGTTTCTTGAACCATTCTGATCTTGGACAACAAGTGGTTTCCCCCAAAAATCGAAGGTTAAAGCAGGAAACTTTTTAGAAGATGAAGAAGCCTTGGAATCTAAAGAAGTGGATGATGTCGAAAACCAGGAAGCTTTCTTGGAATGGGAGCTCAAGATAGTCTCATTGAACCCAGAAAAATATGAACCACACTTCAATGAAGAAGAAGCCATTACGCAGCTGTCAAAATGAACCAAAAGTGAAGATATTGAACAAAATAATGTGCTCTGTTTTTTCCCCTTGGGATGGTTGAAGAGAGAGAGAGAAGGAAGGTTGAAAAGGAGGAGTGGGTGTTGGTGTGGATATAAAACGGAAGTGAGTGGAGTGGGGTCAAAATGATTTGGATTTAAGGTTATCCAATTTGTTTTCCTTTTTGTTTTTAATCATAATCCAATTTGGTTTGTATTGATTGAGAAGTATATAAACCAAATATTTTGGTGTATGATTGCCACCGAATTTCATGATAATCAACTAACTAGTTCTGAAATTTAGAGGATAATGAGAACTACTTCTTTTTATGTTTAATTTCAAAGTTTGGATAACATACTTCAACTCTTTAAGGAAAAATAACTATCAATTTTCACTCAACTTCTCTTACTTTAATCACTTCTTTTTTGCTTTTAAATACAGCTGTTGTGATTTCTCAACATCATTTCTCTTATATTTCTCTCCTTTTCTTAACCTCAATTTTTCTTTTTACCCTCTCAAAATAAAAGGCTTGCTGTTTAAGCACTCACGTTACATAATTTTACCATTTTGGTCACTTCCGTTCAAATCACAAACGGACATAAGAGTTAAAAATTCAGCATAATAATAAATTTACCCCTTAACTTTTATATATTATATCAATTTAATTATAAATTTAAAAAATAAAATTTACAAATAGTGATCTTAATTCTAAAAGAATTAAAGGAATATATAAAAATACATAAATATTTTCAAAAATATAATAATAAATTTTATAGTTTATATTAATATTAATATTAATATTAAATAAAAATAATTATATTAGTATTAAATAAAATGAAAATCCCCCACTCAAAATAATTTTGTATTATTATATTTTTAAAAAATATATTTACATATTATTATATATTTCTTTGAATTTTTTAGAATTATGGCCAAATTGAGACCATTCATAAATTTTGAGAGTTAACTTTTTAAACTTATGACTAAATTGATATAATATGTAGAAGTTGAGAGCTAAATTTATTACTATACCGATTTGTTAATTGTCACGTCAGCTTATCGTTTCTGATTTTACCGAGAGTGACCAGAGATTGAACTATGTACCATGGGTGCTTAAATTGTAAACTTTTTATTTTGAGTGCCTAAAATAAAATTTTTTAAGAATTAACCGACTATTTGTGTAGTTCACCCCATTTTATCCATTATTAAAATATTTTTTGTTAGGTTATGAGACAGATCAGCGGTAAATCTTATCCATTTTTTAGATGATAGTTTAACCATTTGATTTTATCCCAAAAACAAAATCATAGCTCAGTTACTTCAAACAATCTTTATTTTTATTTTTTGCAATTATTTAAATATAGCTTAATTCGTAATTAAATTATCTTATTTTTCTAACTTGGTATTTAATTTTGTTTTATCATCAGTGCTACTTAAACTATTTTTTTCTCAAGTTAATATATTCGTTAGTCAAATTTTGAAGTCTATTTAAAAAAAAAACTTAACCCATAAATTAGTATTTAAATTATGCATTTTTATCATTTTCATACCTAAACTTTTTTTTATTCAAATATACCTAAATTATTATTTTTTTCTTATATATTTTTTTCTTTTTTAAATAATTAGTTAAATTGTTAAGTTTATTTAAAAAAAATTTTAAAAATTGACATGTGGTAGAAAATGGCAAAAAGCATTATTTTTTTCTTATATGTTTTTTTTTCTTTTTTTTTTCTTCTTATAAAACTAAAATGATAGTTGAACCAATTAGACCGTCAGTTCTCAGTTTGATCAGATAAATTATTAAAAATTCATAAAATAAAAATAAAAAAAACAAATAAACTCAGTTCAAATGGTTTTTATAGCTCGCTTCAATTACTTTGTATCGATTTGTGGGGCAATCGGGTTCAACCCTTATCTCTAAACCAATACCTTAACTGGCTCTTGGTCTAGTCGATTCGGTTTTGAAAATACTAGTTTTGATCGGTGAAATAATTTTTCCAACTCCGTCAAGTTAAGCAAATAGACAGTGAAGCTGAAAATAAAATTAATTTTTAGCTTCTAGATCTTAGGAGGGCAAATTTTGAGCTTGCTGGTATTGCTAGACATTATAAAAGAATAAGAAAGGAAAAAAAGAGAACTAATGTAAAAGGAAAATAAAATATTTTTTAAGTTTATATTATGTGGTCATTTATTATTGGTTGGGTTTTTTTTAATAGATATAATATTTTGGTACAAAATGGGTAACAAAAGAATAGTTTAGACACCACTTGTGATTAAAAAATAATTTTGGTACCAACTTGGAAAGAAAGATATAGTTTAAGTATTAATTTGTGACCTATTTAAAATAGATTTATCAGTTTCACAAACGATTGGACCAATAGATGGGGAAAAAAGTAGTTTAAGTATCTTTTGTGACTAAAAAAAAGGGTTAGGTACTAATATGAGAAAAAATAGTATAAATTAGGTACCAATTTCTGAATTAAACCTTTAAATATAGATATTAATTTATAATTGCTGCCAAACAACTATATTTTATAGGGGTTAATATGTAGTTTGCCCCATTGAACTTGTCCAAAAGTTCCTAACTGGTATCTAAATTTTTTTTTTGACCTAGTTGGTAACTAAATTTGTATTTAGTCACCCAAGTGGGTGTCTCCTCACTAGCATTGTTAATTTTTGTTGACTTGACACTAATAGCTAATCCGATAGTGTTACGTGGCAGCCTCTCAATGTGTCATGTGATGGATATGAGTAAAAAATATTAAAATTTTAAAAATATTTAAATTAACAAAAGGAATATATTTTTCATATAAAAAATGAATCTAGACATATGATTGTTCGTCATATGGTATATTGAGAGGCTATCATGTGTCATCATAAGACTGACTATCAGTGTCATTCGTGAAAATTTAATCGAAATGAATAATATACTAAATAATTAAATAAAACTATAATATTTTAAAACAAGTGTATTGAAAAATTTAGAACAAAACTTAAGAAAATTGAGAGACTTAAGAGTTTAGAGAGAATAAAGAAAGTTAGATTTGAGTGAAAAAAATGAAAAATGGCTTAATATTTATAGGAAAAAAAGTTACCGTTGGCTCTTAAAAAATGTTATTGTTACCAACATTTAAAAAGTCGTTGAGAAAATGATCGTTGGAGTTGAAAGCGCTTTCACACACTCTCTACTAAAATAACCTATTTCTTTAATTAAAAAAATTTAAAAGCGAATTAAAAGAAAACATATATCTTTCTAACTTAGCTTAACTAAAGAAAATAAAAATTTAGAGATATTTTAACCTAAAATAATGTATGGGGTACACTCTTAATCCAATTTGGATTAGGAAAATACACATAGCGGGACTCCCAAAGCATCATTGGCACATACAGTAAATGTTAAAATATTCTTAAAGAAAAAAAACACTTACAACCTAAAAAAAATATTTTGGTGGGGATCTGAATGGAGACAAGTCAAGGGACAAATTATGGAAAGAAAGAAAGAAAAACCCTTAAATTGAGCATTTTTTAATGAGAAAATTATTTTCTTGTCTAGGCTAGTGATAAATTTTAAAAAGATTTTAAGTTTATAGAATTATATATATATATATATTAATAATTCATATTATACAAAAAAAAAAGTAAAATATTTTATATATTAATGTGTTTTGATTAATTTTAAATTATTATTATTTTTGGTATCATATTATAAGATAGGCCAAACCTCTGGAGCAAATATTATATATAAATAAATAAAATCTTGATTGGGAACTAAAAGTTCCAAAATAGCCACATTCAATGAGACAGATGAAATTATATGGTATTCTGTGTCACTTTTTTGCCAAAGATGAAGATAATGTCAGGTTTATTAGTATTTTAATAAAATTTCTATTTCTTTATCTGATCTTCGTTTATCACAAAACTTTAACGACTCATAGCATCTCACAACCACATGATTGTTATTAGCATTGGATGAACAAAAAAATTAACGTTCACAAAGTCTGATTGTCTGTATCATAGTTGTTCGTGACTAGGATTGATTTTTTTTTAAAGTTAATTTTTATTGTTCGAAAAAGAAGTAAAATATTTTACATCATAATTACTTTTAACAAAAAAATAATGTGGATGGAATCTAACAAATTAAATAGAAAATATATTGTACTTGTGAAACCATCTTTAAATCTATTAATCCACGTAACCAATTAAATTTGTTGAATATTAGTTACTATCAAAATTAATTTTAAATTGATTAAAATTTAACTCGATTAATATAGGTATTGTTATCAATACAAAAGGATATCGATTCGAGCGTGTTAAAGTGTATTATCCTCTTATTTATAAATTAAGGAGGGGTTATATGTAGTTTTAGACATTGTATAAAAAAATTAGATATGATTAGAATTTATAATAAAATTTTTAAAAAATAATTTTTATTCTAAAAAAATTTTGGAATGTGTTTGTTTAAATAAAAGTTACATTTTCCGAAACAATGTGAGATTTGGTTATACGTTTAGTAATGTAAGATTGTTTTATAAGTTTAGCTTATTTAAAAAAAAAATTATTTTGGTCCATTAATTTAATAATTTCGTACATTTTGGTATTCATATACATTTTAAAAAAAATTATGATATTTACTTGATAATTAACTTCATATTGAACTTTCAATTTAAATTTCATTATATTTATTTTCATGTCATTTTAGTAGTATATCTACATACATGATTGCCAACATTATATATTATTTTTAGGAGAGAGTTTATAAGTACAAATAGAATATAATATAATTAGAAATACATAAAATAGAATCAAATTAATGAAGAGTATAAAAAATTTTAAAAAAAAAATCATACTATAATTAAACAAAATTCACACAAAACTTTTTACCAAAAAAAAATTCACATAAAATAAATACGCATTTATACATAATAAATACAATTATCAAACTTGATTATTCAAGGATCCTAAAACTTCATTCACTGCCATCATACATGATTAAATTAACAATGATGACTTGATAAAAATATAAATTCGATAATCAATGGTATTTGATTTTACAAGTGAAATTAATAAAATTTTAATTAAAAATATCTCCTTTTTATAATTTCAGAATTTGCAATGGATAGAAGCAATTGAGATTAGGATAGGGACTAGATTGAAACAGTTGAAGAACAATAGAAAGAGGATTGTAGTTCAGCTTTTGTTTCTGAAAGCCGAAAAAAGCAATCCTTTTATCCACATTGGATAAAAAGATATTGAGATTGAAACCCATGCCTTGACCACCAAGGGACTGCATATGGATATTTATTTTAGGATTTTTGGATAAATAAATGTGGGGTAGCTTTTAAAGTATTGCCCACGGATTTTGGAATTTTCTTCACATACATATTATACCCATTGTTTTGGAACCCTAGTTTTGCTAAAACCAAGGCTAACATTGACTTGGAATTTTTAAACCAGTTTTTGCAATATGTGTTTGTTTTATATTTTTTAAAATTATATTAATTTATTTTAGTTTTATATTATTTTAATAAAAAGATATATGACTTTATGATATATTATAATTTTAAAATAATATTCACCAACAAGTATTGAGTATAATAGTAAGATATATTATATTTTCAAAGGGAGAACAAGGTTTAAATCTTGAAAACGATATTGTTAGAAGGGGCAACCATGAATCCTAAACATTTACCGTAATACGAACATGAAAAGCACCAAATTTTTTTATTATATTAATTTATTTAATTTATCATCTTAATAAAAAGGGTAAACTATGCTTAAAGTCACTAAGCTATTAGTAAATTTATGTTTTTATCACTCAACTTTTAAAAGTTACAAAATAGTCACTGAACTATTTAAAAGTTTTCATTTAAGTCCCTAGGCTGTTAAAATTGATGTTGTATAGCCTTTTTTGTTCACACCGCCTATACCAACTAAAAATTCTCATTCCCCAATTCTCTTCTACAGTGAAACATCTTTGAACATCACAAATCTACGAACTAAAATCCAAACAACTTTCTTCTCCGATCTTCAACAATGATTGTCAAATCGATTTGGATCTAAGGTATGTTCTTCCACTCATTGATGGGTACTGATCCACCATACCGATCATCAAATAGTCTCTTGGAGCTTACTAGCCAGGCTTTAAAAAGAATTATTAGCCTAATGACTTAAATAAAAACTTTCGAATGGTTCAATGACTATTTTATAACTTTTTAAAGCTAAGTGGCCAAAACGTAAACTTACTAATAGTTTAGTGACTCTAAGTGTAGTTTATCATAATAATTAAAACTAGATTATGGCATATCCATAATGTAGGTGAAACAAATTTATATAAAAAAATAGTATGAAAACTAAATGTGGTTTTTATTAAAATGGTAAAATTGAGATAGTGACAACCAAGTTATTTTAATTTCAAATATCATGATTCCCATCACTGTATGTATTTTTCTAGATTTATCAAAATATAAAGAAAAAATAATATTAGTGGCTTTGTAAATGGAATGAGATTTCGATAATTTCACAACCATGATAATATATGACACTAACTCAACCGAACACATTACAATAGTACTAGATTTTGTCACATCCATAATGTGGGTGTTAAAAATATTTTATTTTTTGGAAAAATTTTAGAAAATGGCGACTTCTAGCAGTTCTTTCAATAAAGATGGCAAGTGAGAGATTTGTCAGAATAAAAAAAAAAACAAATTCAGATGTAGTGATGGCGGTAGAATTGGACTTAGACTCGCCATTATCATGGAAGGAGGGGTTGTTAGGGGAAAGTTCTCATGTTTTGAGAGGGAAGAATGGTTCATCAGGCATCAAAGAAGATGATGATTTTACCTTCACGGAAGGAGACATTATGAGATCCTTTGTGAACGGTATCCCATCAATTAATTTCTCAAAGAGAATTAATCAGCTGTTAATCAAGGATATGGCTTTCACGGTGGTGGTGAAGCTCTTAGGTAGGAATATTGGGTATGCAACGCTTCAAAACAAAATCTATGCTTTGTGGAAGCCAACTCAACCTTTCAGTTTGTGGCTTTGGAACGTTCAGGTTCATATTATTTGATTTGTAAAGAGATGGAGATTAGGGAAGAGCTTGAAATTGTTCTTTATCACATATAATTACTTTAGAAGCAGAAATCCCGATGTGAGTGGCTTAATTTGGGAGATTGGAATATTAAGTTTTTTCATCATCACACAATTCAAAAGAGAAAGGCTAATCATATCATCGCCTTGTGAAACCAATTAGGGTATTGGATTTATGATTTAGATGATATTCAGCAAGAGGTAATCAATTCTTTCCAAAAATTGTATGGGGAACAGTCGAATCCTAAGGAAGTTTCACATTTTAGTTCATTTCCTTAAATTAAACAATGTGGTAAAGATTTTTTTGGGAGAGCAATTTCTAATTAGGAAATTAAGACTGCTCTATTTGATATAGCCCCTTTAAAGGCTCTTGATAGTGATGGTTTCCATGCCTGCTTCTTATAGAATCAGTGAGATGTTATTGGGGAAGCTATTCTTGATTAGGTTAAAGGCGTATTTAATAGAGATTCTATTGATCAAGAGCTTAATAATACTTTCATTGTTCTTGTGCCTAAAGTTTCTAATCTTGAGGAGTTTTCAAAATTTTGACCTATTAGCCTATATTCCGCTTTATACAAGCTTGTTATGAAGGTAATAGCCAATCACTTCTGGATAATCTTCCTAAAAATTATTTCTCATGAGCAAACTGATTTTATTGCTGGAAGAAATATTTTAGATAATATTTTTATTGCCCAGGAGGTCATACACTCTATGAAGGCTAAGAATAAAATGTAGATGGCCATTAAAATAAATCTTGAAAAGGCTTATGAAAGGTTACAGTGGGATTTTATTAATGCTTCCCTTCAGGTTCTTGGCATATTGAAGTTTCTTAGGAAAGTAATCATGTCAGCAGTTTTGAACTCTAAAATGCAGATTTTGTGGAATGAAATTCCAACTCCAAAGTTTAAGCTTGTAATGGCCTGAATTTTCAATGGTGTCGGAACAGTGATTCAAGATCACTAAATCTGACAAATGAGTAGAAAATATTATTAATTTAGTGAGTATAAGTTAAATGTGAAGTTAGGAAATTTTTTGAAATAGTGAATAGTATACTAGAAATAAATATTAAAATAATTAGAATCGAAAATGAGGTTTTGAGACCTCGAAAATTTTAAACCGAGCCATAAATGTTTTTATAAATATTTATGGAGTATTAATAAGTTAGTATTAAAGTTTCGTCAAGAAATTTTAAAGTTCCGATAGTTAATTGAACAAAAAGGATTAAATTGTAACAAATGTAAAATTATGGGAAATGATTAAATAGCTTAAATGATAAAAGAAAGAGGGTTTAAAAGGAAAATAGACCCAAGGTCTATTTGGGCTGGACGGCAAGGGCATGAAATCAACAAGAAAATAAGGAGAATTAAGGGTAAAATTGGAATATTGCAAAATTTACTTAATAAAGCTAGGACTAAAGTGGAATTATCTAGATTTCTCTTTATTTTTATGCATTCTCATCAGAAAAAACACCATATAAGGGTTTCCTTAAGCTAATTTTTCATATTTTTACCGAAATTAAGTTCAATTCTTGATTATTTCTTGAATTTTTTGTGTTTTTGTGACTTTTACAGCTAGGTCCATTTGTTGAATTCATTAGTTTTTTATTCTATGAAAGAAATTAAAAGTTTCTATGAATATGTGCTGGAATTATATGATGATTTAGCATGGAATTAGAGTTTTAAATTGTTTATATGCTGATTTTACTGAAAGAATTGAATAGAAAGTGAATATTTGGGACCTAATTGTAAAAGAGTTTAAAGTTAGAGTTTTATGTGGAAATTATAAATTTCAATAGTTGTGAAATAACTTATAATGTCTAGGTAAAGTATTAATTAGCTTAATTGAGGGGTTAATTGAGTAAGGACTAAATTGTATGAACTGTGAAATTTGGGGCAAAAAGGAAATCAACATTTTGCACTAAAACGGTTTTAGACAGCAGTAGTAGTCTAACTTTGAAAATCCACCAAAAATTGTAGAAATAAAATTAGAGGATGATTAAAATATAAAAGTAAAGTTGGAGGAGATAAAATATAAAATTGAGTCTAGTTTCTTATAGAAAAAACGATGTAAGTAATAGAATTGTAAATCATGAGATATAATAAATTTTGTGAGACAAGGTCAGAATAATTTCGGGTTCCCCTGTTTTGACTTTAGAAAATCATCAAAAATTGGAGAAAAATAATTAGGGGCTTAAATTTATGTGTTTAAAATCATGAATGAGTCTATTTTCAAGATAGACAAACGAGAACATTATCCGAATTCTGTACGAGGAGATAATTAATTTTTAGTGAAGAAGGGTTGGAACTGTCAAACAACAGAACATTGGTGAATTTAAAGAATAAATTGTACTTATTGGCTAAAAAAAAAATTCTGAAAATTTTATGGTAAAAAGATATGTGAGTCTAGTTTCAGGAAAAATTAGTGTATCCTAATTTAGAGTTCTGTAGCTCAAGATAAAAATAATTTTGTGACTATGACACGGATAGACAACATTGAATATACATAAGTAAATAGTGAAATTATAGATAATGTTAATTACAAGCCAGTTATAAACATTAAGGATGTGAAATAGAGTGAAGGTGAAGTCAATACTGATAAGTGAATGATTTTACAATGACAGATCGAGAACCCGAAGCAAGTCGAGAAACAGTAAAAGTAGCTGATTAGTCCTTGAACTTTCATAAATTTTGCAAATCAATCCAAGTAAGTTCATATGGCTAAAATTTAATGATTAAATGTTAATTTTATGAATTATATAATGTATGATGAGATATATTTATTGATGAATTGAGAATAAAATAACAATGCGAAAACTGAATAAATGATCAAATTGAGCAGAAGGTCAGATTTGAGTACTTCTGATCAGTGACAAGTGATAAGTGGTAGCCTCAGCTACACTTATCTGATCAGTGACAAGTGACAAGTGATAAGTGGTAGCTTTTACTACACTTATCTGATCAGTGACAAGTGTCAAGTGATAAATGTGATCTGTGCAAGACTGTGGCAGGACTATGGCTTCGGAAAGTGATAAGTAATCATACGCAATACCATAGTTATACTATGGCAAAATGGAATTGAAGTACTCACTTTTTCACAACCGTTCCCTAATTTGATTAAGAATGATAAGTGACAAACGGGCCTAAAAGAATTAAAGTAAATGGATAAGTGGTAGTGAGTTTATAAAAGGGAATTCACCAATGATTGTGGTTGACGGGTGAACTTAGTAATTATGTATATTGTATAAGTGTATGAATGTTTGGTAAGATTTATGTTTTATGCCTATGAATTTACTAAGCTTCTATAAGCTTACTTGAGTGTATTCAATGTCTCTTGTAGATTGACGTGAAAATATATGGAAGATCGGATCAACACTGAGGATCACACTATCCAAATTATCTTCGGTAGCTTTTGTAAATTTCCTTTTTAATTTATATGGCATGTATATGGTATGATGATTATATAAATGCTAAGACTTGTTTAATGAATATGTATTAAAGTAAAGAGTGATGAATATGCTAAATGGTATAATTATAATAGAAGTATGATTTGGTATCAAATTGGTTGAAATGGATTGGTTGGTTTGGATTAGTCTCGGTTTTAAAATTACAGGGAAGGTTGGATATTTATAAAAGGGTTATATTGAGCTTATAAAAAAAACTTTGAGATTTTGCGAAAAATTCCCTATGGATTCGATTTAATCCCAGTTTGGTCCCAAAGTATGTTTTGGGCTTTGGAGACCCATTTAAAGGACGTCATGACATGTTTCGGTAAATGAATAGTATTTAACTCGTAATAACAGAAAATTAATTCGGTAAACTCTGGTAATGCCTCGTACCCTATTCCGACGACGAATACGGGTAAGGGGTGTTACATAAGCCTTTGAGAGGCATTAGACAGAGTTACATGTTATCCCTCTATCTGTTTATGCTATGTATGAAATGGTTAGGACATGATATTCAGTCAGCCATTTCTAGCAGCAAGTGGAGTCATATCAGATTATTTTGTTCGAGACTTGATTTATCCTACTTGTTCTTTGTAGATGACTTGGTTATTGTTTCTAAGATGGATTTGAAGCATGCTTTAGCCCTTAGGGATAACCTTGAAAATTTTTGTGTATCTTTGATCATCGGGTTAATGCTCAGATCTAGAGGAGTGGACATTGATCTTAATGATAGATTGAGCAACCTTCTTGGGTTTCAAAAGGTACATAATCTTGGTACCTATTTGGAGGTGTCGTTATTCCATAATAGAGTTACTTGCTTTATTTTGAGGTTTGTGGTAGAGAAGGTGCGAAGTAAACTAAATCAATGGGAAGCTAAGCAGCTGTCACTAGCAAGTAGAATTACTCTTGCTTAAGCTGCTTTTTTTTATCCCTAAGTATTTTATGCAGTCTATACTGATTCCTAAAGGTATATATGATGAAATTGAACACTTAGTAAGACAGTTCGTATGGGGTTCTTCTAATGGTGAAAGGAAGATGTCACTGGTTGAGTGGGATTCTATTTGCCAAACATGTTCTTGTGGTAGCCTCGAGTTTTGGTATCTAGAGGATCATAATTCCTCTTTTTTTATTAAAGTTGGCATTTAATCTTGTATCCAAATATGATAAATTATGGGTTCGGGTTTTCTAAGAAAAAAAAGGATGATGAAGAAGGCATCCAAAAATATAGTGCAAGGCAACTATTTAGCTGTCTAGAGAGCCATTGTTAAGGTATGGCCCTTATTGTGTGAAAACTTAGTTTGGTTTGCAGGAACTGGGAACTCTATACGTTGTTGGAAGGACCCTTGGATACCTAATTTAGGTCTTTTGATAAACTATGTACCTACTCATAATAACCTTATTTCGGATAATTTGTTGCATGACATGGTAACTAGAGATGAGGCCTGGAATCTGGACTTGTTTAGAGTATGGTTGTCAGAGGATACTATTAAAAGAATTGTTAGTATTCCTCCTCCGCATTCCTTTTTAGGGGAAGATAGAATTAATTGGATTAGCACTTCCATTGGGGCTTTTTTAGGGAAAAGCGTGTATAAATCACTTTGAGAGAGTTCTTGGCATACTAAAGATAGATGGTGGAAGGTAATTTGAAAGTTTTCGGGACCTCAATGTATTCAACTATTTTTATTGTTAGTCTTCAAACAACGCTTTCTAACAAATATGGAACGATTAAGGAGGAGTATCACTCAACATGGCTTATGTTTGTTGTGTCGGCATGGTGATGAAGACTGAATTCATGTCCTCAAGAATTGTCCGACGGTTAGCGAAGTGTGGTGTCATCTCGTACCAATGGAACTACGAAGCGTATTTTTTTGTAGGGGATCTAATGGAGTGGATGGAGATGAATTTATTTTCCTTGATCTGGTTATCAGATGTGGGTAGTCTTTGGGCAAGTCTTTTTGGTATAATCGCTTAGTGCATATGGAAGAACAAGAACCTTTGTATCTTTCAAGGAAAAACTTGGAACTCCATTGAAACTATTAAGTCATCTGTAAGTTGGGCAAAACAATATTTCTTAGCTCATATAGGCAATTTGACAGAACATGTTAAAACTGCTTATGATTCTTCCATGACAGGTAACTGGATTCAACTATACACTAATGGAACTGTTAAGATTAGTGCGGGGGTCGATTCTTGGATTTAATTGATATATGGGGGTTTGTTTTGTTTTTTATGTTGAACTATGGGACATTGTAGATGGTTTGGCCCTCATCCAAGGGAAGGAATATCAAAAGGTTGTGATCTACACAGACAATTTAGAGGTAGTCAAAGTCATTTAAGATGTTCATTTGGCATTTTCTTCTTCAGCTTTGTTACAAAGGATACATATGAGATTACAATATATACAACATTAGAGGATAAGGCACATTCCAAGGGAAAAGGAACCAAGTTGCAGATCGTATTGCAAAAATGACCACGACAAGAAGTACAAATATGCAAGTGTTTGAAGACATTCTTGAAGATCTACCACTTGTTCTTGAAATTGATAGAATTGTCAATTTTTGATCATGTTAGTTTAATATAGTTAGTATGTTTTCCACACAAAAAAAATATTTCTTTTAAATTTATTTAATAATGAATATAGGTGAAGTGGTAATAAACTTTTATTATAATACTATTAAACACGTGCTTGATTCTTGAGTTTGTAATTTGTAATTCTTTTATTTAAAGATGATATAAAAGTATGAAAAGACAAGTGTATCATCATAATAATATTAATTATAATTTAAAAGAATAGGTGTTTTTTTAATTTCATGAATGAGTTGGTGACCCAATTAAAGGTGACACCTATTTAGTAAAGTACTTAAATATAAGCACTAAATAGATAATTATGTTATATTTCTTTAATTTCATTAATGAGTTGGTGACCCAATAAAAGGTCACATAATATATTTTTGGTATAAAATAAAAGGATAATTTATTTTAGGTCGTATTTAATGAATTTATGAGTAGCAACAACTAAACAATTTTCTATCACACTTGTAAATATGTGGTACCTAGTAATACGAATAATAAAGAAATAAAAAAGTTGAATGATTCAACTTTGGAAAGAAAAGCTCACGTCCAAAGTATATTAAACTCAAATCTCTATCCTTTACAATGCTAACCTAACCTAATTCTGAGTAAAATAAAAAAAGGCTAAAGCAAAATTCAATTTTTAAACTACTATAATCAATCAATCTAATTAAGCAATTTTATTTACAATATATATCTAATAAATAAATATAAAACTCCTTTGAATAATAAAAATTATAAATGAAGCTAAACACCTCCATCTCAAAGAATTTCAAATTTATGGTTCTAAATAAAAATTCATCTATATTATTTTATTAAAATTATATAAAATTGAAATAAAAGGAGAAAAATGTGAAGGTATTAAAAGATGAATACCTTTTATATCTGTTAATTTTGTATTTAGATTATGTTACTTTTATTATATATATAGTTGCATGATATATACATATACCAATTATGAAATTTTATCTTAAAAAATTATAAATTAAGATGTAATTGAGAAAATTAAAATAAGGTTTCAAAAAAAATTTAAGGATTTTTTTTAAAAAATTTCAAAATAGATAAAAATGATACTAAAACAGTTTGGCTAATTTATATATTAAAATTTAAAATTTAAAATTTAAAATTTAACTTTAATGAGTTTTAAAATTGTATTTAGTTAAAATTTTAAATTTTAACGAGTATTTAAACTTGTAAAAATAAGGACAAAGTTGAACGGACAACCAGGGGCGAAGCCAGGGGCTGGCATGGGCCTGGCCCCTCCTAAAATGTAATATTGTATTTTAAGCCCTTAAAATTTTTTAAAAATTTTAAATTAGTAAAGATAAAATTACACTTTGACTTTCCTAAATTTATAAAAATTCGATTTAATCCTTTACAAATTATAAAGATATAAACTATAAAAAATTAAAATCTCATCCGGCCCCCCTAAAAAATTTTTCTGGCTTCGCCCTTACGTACAACTTAGTTTATTTATATTATATTCATGTTTACTTTCTTACGTGTTAATTAAATAAAACCATGTATGGATAATGTTTCTAATTCAAACGAGGCTTTGGGTTTGGACCAAATGAGATGTGTATAAGCCCAAACTAGGCCTCTTTTCTACATGCTTTGCTGCTTCCTTTGTTTTCTTCTTTCATACGCTCTTCCATTTGGTCCAGTCTTTTTAGATTTGGTTATATTAAACTTGAGCTTTAAATTTCTAGACAAAATAGATTTTATTTTATGATTTTTAAATATTATTCGATAAATTTACAAAATATATTTTCTATAAAAATAAATTTTCAAAGTAAATAAAATCCGACCATATCAATTCAAATCCTACTCTCATTTTCCAAGAAAAATTAAGCAGCCACCACTTTCCTGTTTTTACCTTAACAATTGATCCACTTCACTATATGATGGGTGTGTTAGAAAATGAAAATATGATTTATATTAATAAATACCTTTATTTAATTTTAATTTAAGAAAAAGTGTAGATATATGTAGAAGAGAATCTCATGTTCATGTTTTGTTATAGGTAGCTTTGCTTCAATTTTATATTAGATTTCTCCAATTTATGTTGTCTTGTTCATTAATTTAATAATTTTTTTAGAGCATAAATAAGTATCAACAGTAAATAAACAATTCGATCTTGAATTCAAAATCTGACCCATGATTCTAGCTATAATGGGTAAATGAGGAATTTGTGGTATCTTCCTATTTTGGTTTTTATTACATACATATCATTATAATCCAGAATTAAAAATATACTCATTTAGGTATTGTAATACTCTTTGATTTATTTCAACCTGCAATATTCAAAAGGGTAAACTACGCCATTAGTCAATAAATTATGAGTAAATTTTTATTTTGGTCACTAAATTATTCAAAAGTTTTCATTTAAGTCATTGAACTATTCAAGAGTTTGAATTTAAATTATATATTGGGGTTTTTTTTTTTAAATGTCCCACCATTGAGCTCCAAGCGATGATTTGGCGATCGGTATGATGGATTTGATGGTCAATGCTAGAGATCGAAAAAAAAATTGTTTGAATTTTAGTTCGTACATCCATAACATCCAAAATTATTTTGTGAAAGAAATTATACTATAGAAGAGAAGGGGGAACAGAAAATTATACAATATCGATTTTAATAGCTCAATGACTTAAATAAATTTTTTTGAATAATTTAATGATTAAATTTTAATTATTTTAGTTAAGTGAGTTTCATATAATTTAATGAATAATGGTTTAGTTTATAAAAAAAAACAAAAAAAAACAAATGAGAAGCGTTGGGAAGGAAGAGAATGACGACGTATTTGTTTCATTTCTGCAAGCATTCAAAGACACGTCCCTTGTAACATCATTATTTTTTCCCTCATTTTCTTCATGAAGGTTCCAAGAGAAGACCTTACTTTTCCGATAGGTGTGGTTAGATTTAACAACTTTGAATGGAAATAAATATTTAGGAGATGGTTATAGTGAAGGGCAATTTCATTTATTTCAAAATAAACATGTATTCGAAAGTAAATAAGAGTAATTGTAATCTTTATATTATTTTTAAATAACAAATAAATAAAGCAGAATATAACATAAATTATGTACATACATGTTCATGAAGAATTTACAATATTGTTGGTTAGTATCTGCATTTTCAATGTGAGGATCTCCAAATCTAATATATATGTTTTTCATGGATGAATTTTGTTCTCTTCTTTCTAATTTTTTATCCATCATGTTTTGTTTTAGTTTAATTCTATTTTATAATTTATTTATAACTGTAATGATTTGTAACTATTCATTTATATTCATAGAAGCTAGTATGGTAAACATTTGTAAATATTAAATATTGTAAAAGTCGATTGAATTTTATCTCAATTGACATTATTGTTGTTGGAACAACAAAAATGTATGAGTTTACGTATTATTAAGCGCGTATTATGGATAGTAATATTGTATAAAAAAATTAATTGTAAAAAACATGATTCATTTCTAAAAATAAAAAATATATGGTAAAAAAAAAAAACTAATATTGTCAATAGTATTTTTTATTTTTTATTTAGTAATTATCAATGTGGGATGTAAATTTTGATGACAAATATTATGATTTTTAAAATGAATGAGAAGTATATTATATGATACAAAATAAGAGGAATATAAAATATTTCCTCAAGACCTAATACAATTGAATTGACTATCAGATGATATGTGGTTTCTGAGGTATTTCTTTCTTTTAAAATCAATATATTTGCAAAATAAATAAAGAATGGGAAACATAGATCACCAAGATCTCGTTAATTTGTCCCTTATAACATATTATAATTTTAATTGAAATATTTGAGGGTTTTTATTTTTAATAGGAGATTCAAATCTTCTTTGAAAAAGAGATGTATAAACTAATGTTGATTATAATAAATAAATAGAACCTGCTAAATTGTTATTGTCGAAATTAGCTCGATAAGGGGTCCATTGCTTTCTTTTATCTTGTATTTTTTTCCCCCTTTATGCATAAAATAGGGAATATGCTTTTCTTTCTCAAGCCACAACTTGTCACCATGTTGAAAAGCAAGCTTTGTAAACCCTTCAAAACTCGACAGTAGTTCAATTGTTGATACGGTTTTTTCTAAGTAGCCTTCAATTATTTTAGGATTTGGATTTCAAAATCTACAAATTTTTCTCCTATCTCTTAAGTTTAAAAGCATTCGAACCATACACAACAAGACCAAAAACAGAAGGAATTCTAACAACATTAAACATGACATGAATATGGCATATGACAAATTAAGTTAGAGATTCTTACAAATAGTCGTGGAAGCAACAAGGTTCTCTCTTAAATAGATTAGTTTAATCATGACTTGTATCTCGTAAGCTTTCAAGTGTTTGTTAATGGTGATCAAACAATGACTCATTTATCCTCAAAGAGATCTTTTTTCTTCATATTTATTTATATTGTATCATAACATCATAGACCTTGCATTAACAAAGGCTAAACATGAACAATAGATCTATAGCGTAGTAGGAAAAAGTTTTTGAAATAGTTATTTATATGTCAATGGAAGTGGTCACTTGTTCACTTCAGCTATCGATGTGCTAAGCATATAATTTGTCTTATTTGTTAGTATGTTTGATCAAAATATTTTTCTATTTTGCTTGCATTTTTTGAGGATTTTGTGTAGCCATTTTCATGTTTATCATTGGAAAAGAGATTCAATCAAGTAAGATTGTTTTCTCAGAAGATTACTATTCGCAATAAATGTATTTTCTCACAAGGAATAAGAGATGACTTAGGAATTAATTTAATTTCTTGGGATTTTTATTTAATTGGACGTAATTAAATAATTGAGTCCAAAA
Organism: Gossypium longicalyx; assembly: GCA_025698465.1. NCBI lineage: Eukaryota > Viridiplantae > Streptophyta > Magnoliopsida > Malvales > Malvaceae > Gossypium > Gossypium longicalyx. The sequence goes on along the minus strand of CM047006.1, from coordinate 9,838,371 downwards.
TGAAAATTAAATAAATTAGTTGTCACAATTTTACTGAGGTTTTAATACGGTAAAGTTACTACGATTTAAGAGAATTAGAATTGGGTTGAGAAGATAATTGAATTAATTAATTGATTGCTTTTAATTAATTAAAAAAAATATATTTTGGGGAATTAAAAACTAGATATTCGGTTGGATAATTTATATGACCTTGTTTTAAATTTACTGCACATATAATTATATCTAATATATAAAAAGCCCAATGAACCCATATGTAAAAGTGGTGAGTGGCACACTAGGAGAGTCTCGGTGTGTGTGTCGGCCACCATATGGAGTTCTAGCAGGACTCTAGGTTTTTATTTTATTAAAATATTATTTTTTCCTCTCTTTATGTTCTAGTATAACTCTTGTTATTTATATATATATGAAGACTATGGGGTAATCGAAAATAGACAACACTTAGACGAGGATACTCTGCAAAAATTTAGTATTTATTTAGGTTCAATAAATATTATTTTTTATGAGTACTCGAGATACAAATTTGTGAAATTATAATTGCAACATCCTTGGCAATTATAATTCATATTTATGGCTATGAATTTTCAGTTTTAGTTGCCATAGAGAAAGTTAACTTTCTCCACTAGAAAATTATGATTTTTATTCTGTGTTTAATCCTTAATAAGAGCCTACTCCTTTAGCATCCGAGAACTCGAGAATAGTGAAGAAGATCATTCAATTGAAAACCAAAAGGGTTTAGTCCTTAGATCCAAAATTCATCAGGATCCCTAGCTCAGAAACACAAATACTAATTTTGGTGGGATTTATTACTGTATATATCACAACCAAGGATCCGGTTTTATGAAAAAATCTAAACTGACTAGGTTTCATTGGTGCAAGTATTTATAAGATTCTTTGATATCCTATCTGATTAAGAATATAAGCAGGAAAAATAGTGAGAGAGGTATGAATTTCGAACTTGTTGTAAGGAGCTCTTTTAGTCTGCCTTCACTATTAATGTCATTATTCATTGTCTCCCTTTGCTATTTGAAGTTACAAAGAGCTGGTGAGACTAACGAAATGTTGTTCCTAAGCATACCCTTGCAATGGGATTTCGCTTTTGGTGATCATGTAATGGTGGACGTGTTGGAAAAATTGGTTAAGAAAAAAGATTTTACAGTTATAGTAAAAGATCTGAAATTTTAAAAATTGAGCCACTTTGTGGTATTTATAGTAATAAACCCTAACCGAAAGATACCTATGTTTTGTGTGAGACAGATTCAAGTCGATCCTAGCTTTCAGCCAAAAGACCTTCGTTGTCCTTATACCTTAAATTGCGTTGAGTGTGGGCTTGAGCAACACGAACCAAACACCAAAAAGAAACAATGTATTTACTTTTAGTAAGAAAATAATTTCTCTCAATAGAAGCCGACAAATATCATAATTCCTAAAAAATAAAATTTATTCTTAAATAATAAATTCCCACTATTTTCTGGCAGAACAACAATGTATCAAACTTATGATTTGAGGTCAACCAATGCCATCTATTTATAGGGAGAGGTACAAGAATCGTAGTTGAACAAGTCCTTGTAAAATAATATTATTTAAACAGAAAACACTCTCCTAGTCTAACTAAGAGAATAGGATGGTATACCCTCTTAATTTCTCTTAAGGTTGCCGCCCCTCACATGCTATGTGAGGCAAATTGGGTTTCTTATGTATTGGGATCTAATTATAGGTGCTTCCTAGACTTTTAACCCAACACTTTATATTTTAATCAAACCCAATACCTATTTTTTATTTCCCAAATTAAATATTATTTATTTAATTAACTAAATTAATTTCTCAATTAAATAATTTTCTCAACTTGTCACACCTCAAAATAAATAGGGTTAGTTAAAATGACTAAACAAGAAATGGGCTTTAGGCCTAATGGTTAAGTGTTTAATGCCCTCCTTAGAGGTCCTAGGTTCGAGCTTCCTTTCTCCCATTTGTTTTTTTTTTTCAATTTCGGCAAGCATGGGTAAATCACCATTATCGCCCCTAGGGTTTACAACCATAGCTATTTAGTCATTCTTTTCCTATTTGATGGGGATTGCCTCTTTTCAAAACTCTAGTAAAAGTGCTTTTCATCTTTCTTTTCTTTTCTATCATCCTTGCACCATATTTTTCACCTTTGTGTTGTTAATTTTTTCTTTCTCATATCGAATCAATCCTCGTTTCTTCGTTTTCTTAATAGTGTTAGAGTTATCTTCAAATAGCATATGTTACCTTTGCTAAGAATTGGTAAGCGTGTTCTATTCAAGGATTAAATCTCGTATGTCTATAATATTAATGTACAATGTTAATCTTTAGGTTCGATTAATCAATCTTTTACATTTTGCCAAAATTTTGGTAATTTTGCAAAAATCTTGATACCAACTATTAATTCATGTGTAAATGTCATTTGAAAGACTAGATCTAGGTGAATCAGACCAAAATTGAGTGTGAGTAACATCGATTGGGCTTATGGTGAAAGGTGTGTGTTCTTTACCAAGAGAATCAGGGCAAACTGTGTATAGGTTTAGGGCCACACAGGTGGGTCACATGACCATGTACACTTAAAGATTTTAAGGACTTCGTGAACTACACGGCCTCATCCCGTTACACGACCTGCCACACGGTTGTGTCTCCACTGTAGGGTAATTTATCGATTTTCACACGTCATCAAGCTATTACATAGCCTGGTTACATGACTGTGCAACCCTTCCACACGACCTTAAGACTCTCATACAGCTTGGCTACAAGGCCGTGTGGCCCCTATTATATAGTTTTGCCTAAAATTTTGTGAATTGTTCAATTTAGCCCATGTATAGTCCCCGGAATGTTTTTAGAGATTTTACTCACTCAATTGAGTCCATGATATTATGAATTTGCTAAAATTTGTGATTTAATGATTGAATTGCTATTGTTATAATGGACGATATATGAATATTACATGTTTACTCTTACTGTAATTTTGATAAACTGATACTGTTATTACTGCTACTGTTGAACTGAATACATGTTAAGCATGTTTACTGCTACTGTTGAACTGAATATATATTAAGCATGTCTATTGTTTTTTGTACTGTAAGGTCATATTGAATTGCATGGGGTAGGACGATTGAAAGGAGCAAGTACTAGCAGTTTAATAATATACAAACATCGGTGGTTTATCCACAACATACTGATAGTTTATCTGTAAACTTTTTATTTGAAAATACTGGTGGTTCATCCATAAAATGGAGTGTTGGGATAAATGAGTTCTGGGGAACTCTTAATGTGGAGTGTAGCGGAGTATGAGTAGGAACTTTCCTATTATACTTGCATTGCATTGACATTTATAAGCATGCTCAAATGAACTATAGAATTCTACTTTACTATACAAATGTGATTGTTCTAAGAACTGTTATTATGTATGTTTTATCTATTTTTTGTACTTATTTTCTTGCGATTGGACACACATTGAGCTTTTTAAGCTCACCCCCCAATAATTTATTTATTTAGAGATAACCCATAAGGTTAGGGTGCGGACTTGGCATACAGAAGGCTTGGCTCGACTTATTTTAGCTAAAAGTATTTTAGACAGATTTTTCATAATCTATGTTATTTTTGAACTATATTACTTTATTTTGGGTTTATTTGGCATGCATGACGTTTTAATCGATTTAGATTTTTGAAACATAGAACTTGATTTAATTTTGCATGAAATTTTATTTTCATTAAAACTAGGTTAAATATCACTTTTCTGTTGCATTACTATGTGAAAAGTTTTTGAAATATATATATAAAGTTTGGAATTCAACTTTTGCAAAAGCAGTCATTAAAAAAATAAATCGATTTTTGAAAGAATTTGTACCTTTTGGAATCTCACTAAGTTAGTCTACTAAAGTAAGCAAATGTTTTAGAAAGATTGTTTAATAAACTCTGATCGGTTACTAGGCCATTTCGGTGACCTATGTAATCTTTCAAATTCGACCGTAATGTCTAGATCAGGTTTGAGAGGTTACACAACCCAATTAAATAATTAACTAAATTAATTTTTCAATCAAATTAGTTTATCATTTGATTATTTATGCAATTCATTTCTAGTTTCAACGAGTTAGGAAATGGACTGATTGGACATATATAATTAGGGCTCAAATGATTCATTAAGTTATAATTTTTTGTCTATTAATTATAAACTTTTTTAGTCATAAAGTTATTCTACAATAGTATTACAGTTGAGCTTTCCCTAATTACATACCATTATGAATGCTACTTAATAAGTGTCATTCAATGACCTTGTCATAAACGTGTTACCTTCATAAGATACCCTTAATCTCTTTGGGATAAATTTGTTCTCCTAATATGATTCTATTTTATCTCATGGTAGCAATTATATCTTCCTTCATGAAAAACCAATTATTATCAAATAGTAATCAAGTCATTTATCACAAAGATAAACAACTCGTGGTCACGTTTCCTTTTTATCTATCATGTAATGTTGATGAGAGGATATCATTTACCTTTTAGTTGGGCTATGAATTCCACTATCGCGAACGATGTTATATACTGCAAAAGTTGTATACCCAATGTATCAGCTTTCGGTTCCTTATTTATTTGAACTCAGGCTTTTATTTACATCAAAGTGTATGAGCCACGCATGCATAGTTCATTATCCACTCAAGATTAAGCTATGCCAAACTATAGACGTCACAAATGAATAAACCCATAAACGGATATAGGATCTATTCTACTTAGTTTATGTCCGATACACTATCAGTCCAATTAGTCACATCTATGTCTCTGTCTTCTAAGAGTTATTCACTCTGATGCTCAAGATAAAACATTTCCCCAATTGAACTTGATAAATGACATATTAGTCTTTCCATAAATTTACTCATTTCAGATTAGACTAAGGACATGTTTATATTATCTACTAGTATAAGTCGTCTTTCTGTATTACGATCCGACCATGTAATATCGCTTAGTATTAATAGTTAAACGTTAGATAATTAGCGAGTCAATATTTGCTTCTATTTTGTTTTGTATGCATAAACTGTTGAAGACAATACATGAAGAATATTAATGTAATCAATGGATATTTTATTAAACCAATTTGTTTGAAAACAACAAGTATACAAAATGAATGTACAACACTTAAGGCACTAGATCCAACAGGACGACCCTGTGTGCGCTATTGTATCTTCATGAAATAGGCTTCATATAAGACTTTGATATGTGTGTTGGCTCCTTGAAGTTTTTCAATTTCTACATGCCTATGGGCTTTCTCAAATAAAGTTGATAGTTTTTCAATTTCTATTATAACTTCATGACAAAGGCTTCAAATAAGACTTTGATGGTTGTGTGTTGGCTTCTTGAAGATTTTCAATTTCTACATGCCTATGGGCCTTCTTAAATAAAGTTGATAGTTTTTCTAGTTGGTCATTTATTATAGCTTACTTAAAATGCTCAGATGCTACCCTCGCAAAAAAGACAGAATCAAGCATTTATTTGTCAACCCCTAAATCTTTACGGTCTTTTTGCTTAATGGAATCGAGGTAAGCTAGGCTTTACTACAATGTTTTATTAGGGAGAAATCTACTCATGAACAAGTTCGCCAACTCACTGAAGGAGTGTATGGAGTCATTTGGTAAAGATAAATACCAAGCCATTGCATTATCTTTCAAAGCCATTGAGAAAGCGCAACATTTCACTACATACGAAGCACCGAATATGTTCATATGATTGTTGTAATATGTCAAATGGTCGCGGGGGATTCCTTGGTCATTATACATTTGTTTGAGCAATTTAAAGGTTAGAGACATATATTCTCCTAATATTTTTAGAGCCAATGACTGATTAGAACAGTCCCACTGGAACTCAGTAGATCTATCTTTGTAAAAAGTTTGCATTTATTTCTTAAGGGCTTTATCTTTGAGGATGTTGCATTTACAACTGATATAGGAGGTCAACCTCTAGATTACTATTGGGTATTGGGCTCCTCCTTCTAATGGGGAAGGATTGAGTTTTCTCCTTCTGTTGTACTTTAGGTTGGGGGTTATGTTGCTGAGGGTTTTTGTTTGTTCTGAGTTCTTTTTTTTTTTTTTAAAGTTCATGTTTTCTTATTGTTGATAAATTTGTTGCTGCATGGAAATTTGTTCATCAGGTATCCTTAATCTTTCTTACATATCTATGAATTATTGTGAGATAGAGTTCAAATTTTATGAGGTTTTCTCACCATTAGAGGGCATTAGGTGGCCTTGAGAGGGTGGCAATTAGGCTTTTTCGATTTAGATGTTGAGTGTAGTATTTAACTAGGGGTATTGTGTCTAACTTGCATGATATGGGTAATAAGGTTCGTATGGGTTATATGGGTCATAATGACAACTTGATGATGACTTTTGTTAAGTATATTACTTGCTTGCAATGGTTTGTGGTTGTGTTTGAGTTGTTTGGGTTGAAGCTGAGCTTGTGGGCACTCATTCTTTTTTATTAGCGGGAATGCCTTAACCATAATGAATCCTATCTATCTACTCTCATTGTACCATTTATTGATACAAGAAAGTGGAGTGAAGGTTAGCTGTGAGGTGGAGATGGTAGAGTTGGATAAAGAGAAAAGAGGGAGAAATGGAGAAGAAAAGAGATGGTTTTGGTTGAAAGAAATAATGAGAAAAGAGAGATCCATTTGTTAAGAGGACTTCTATGGTATGCTTGGGAAAAAAAGCACATACTAAAATCTTTAACGTTTACCAAAATTTCTAACATCATTGGTATAAGGTTAGAAATTTTGGTAAATGTATCGCACAGTAAAATTTTTGCTTTATCATGTAGTATGGGAGGTATATAGATGGGTTGCCTCCCCCATCCATGCCATTTGGAAGTTCTTAATAGGCCTATCTATAATTCATTGATCTCTTGTTAGGTTAGCAATGTCATAGGAAGGGCCTAGGATTATGTTAGTGACAAGTGATAAGTGTCTTGTGAGAGTGACTAGGTGTTAAGGGTAGTTGACTTGCGTACTCCTAACAATCTTCTAAAATAGTTCCCCTGGAAAACTAGGCTAGACAATAGAGGTGGTAATCCAACAGAGTCAAGTGTTGCAAGTACCCCGACAAAGGTGTCTCTAATAGCAAGGGTGACCCTAAAAAGATATGTGTAACAAGATTGATAAAAAAAAAATCTAGGTTAAAATGTGCAATAGGCCTTTGTACTCTTCACAAATTTAGAATTTAGTCTCTACAATTTTATTTTTAGTAATTAATCCCTTTACTCTTCAGATTTCAAAACTCAAGTCCAAGTGTTAATAATGTTAATTATTTTTGTTAATTATGTTAGTATACCATTTTACAATAAAAAAAAATACCCACTTGATAGCCATATAGCTAAAAAATGCATTGTAATAAATAATAAATTAACAATATAATTTTAATAGAGTTAACAATTGGACTTAAATTTTAGAATATGAAAAATTAAAGAGACTAAATTATTAAAAATAAAATTATAGAAACTAAATTGTAATTTATAGAAAAAAGAAGAAAGAAAGTATAAAGACTTATGAGATATTTTAACAAAAAAATCTACTTCACAAACTAACTCGTTAATTCGATAGGAATCAAACTAAAAGTTGATTTAAATCAATCAAACAGTAGGACATTTCTTTTACTTTCTTTCTTAATCCCTACTTAGAGTTTATTAAACAAGCGTGGTTCAGAAAAACCGATATGAAGGTGCCAAGTGGCAGCTGCTGGGGCAGAGAGTATCAAGTTTTCAAAATTTCTTAATGATGGCATACGTGGCAGTATGGACCTTTGATTTTATGTGCCATGATAATTCCATAAAAGAGGCCAACTTTACACGTGTCTTCCAATTATTGGGTTCTTCTTTGAAAGGGAATGTATCTGTCCCTACTATACTAACATAAATAGAATGGATATATTCTTGAAATAATTACAAAATAATTAAAAAATTATACTACTAGATAAGCAATTCTATTTTGCCCCATATGATTAGATACCCTAATTACTCACTAAATTATTAACAAATCACAAATAATTGATATTTGTTAATGTTTACATCTACTTGGATTATCTTAATCTTATTTTGGTATCAACAATATTATTTAATGAAATTCAGATTAATTTTTATACTACAATTTCTTTTCCAACAATTTACTTTTAAATCTTTAAAATTTTATTTCCAAAACTGCAATCGTAAATTATGTTCTTCTTACTCCTATGCTCATACTACCCATTTTCCAAAATTTCATAATTCCATCTCTCTTTCTTATTTTTTACATTTAGAATGCTGTTTTAATTAAAAATTTAGAATATAAAATAGTAAAAATTTTTATTTGAATTGAGCTTGAGCTTATCCTGTAGAAAACCATTCAACCTATCGCCACATTTAATATATACATATAATTTAGAATGTTAAATACAAAGAAATGTTTTAATTATATTTTTAGGAATAATTAAGTGTATAAATAATTTGAGCAATTGTGTAAAGTAAAAAGTTGGTAGTTTTCCATTTAAGTAAGAAAGAGTGCGTCTCAGACAAAAACTAGTTAATTATTATTTTAAGTAAAACTAGTTTCATATTCTTTTGGTGAATTATAAGAGAAGGGTAAAACTCTAGCAATACACGCTTAGTGCGACTCGAATCTAGATCATATTTAAAGCAGTGAACACCCTAACTATCAAGTCAACACACGAGATTCTCAATTTAGTTTTTTTTTTTAACTTCAGTTTTTTCTTTAAGTAAATATGATATCACTTGTAAGATTGAATTTAATTAAGAATTTTTATAATAATATGGATGTTAAAAAAAATTAAACATGAATAGCATAGATTGATGATGGTGTAATTAGAAGGATGAAAATTAAGATCACGCTAATTAGTCAAATTAGGTTGAATAAACAATTTTATCTAATTTTTGGAAGCTGAAAACTTCAGTTTCTGTTATCTTTCCATGCATTCACACTGCAATTTATCTGAAATTAGGAATGATAAGTAATTGAATGGAAAAAGCTCTGCTCCATTTTCACATTGAAAAATAGAATAGTTTTATATCTTTTTCTCACTCATTTTTAATATAATTACATGTTGGGTGTTTTTGGATTCCAGATGAAACAACCAACAAAATCCAAACTCTAACCTCATTGGACCTATATTTATCCTCTTCACAATTATTACCTTTCAAATACAATATAATTAGAATTGACTAGATAATCAATAATTATATTCCCGATTGGTGAAAATGTTTTTTTTTTTTTGGTAAAAAAAGAAAATTACAACTCAAGTATTGAAACAACATACATAACCATTGTTAACTAATCGCAAACCCGATTCTCTGTCTCGCCTAGACTTGACAATTTTGTCAGTAATTCTATTCTCTTCTCTAGAAATATAATTGAGGTTCTAATGACTTAATAACTTCAAAAGCGAAAGAATTCTCCTCACCAAGGCAGAATTAGTTTATCATTAAATAACTATGCCTTAATTGGCAATAGAATAAAAATTTAAACTATGTAACATTTTTATCCATCTCAATCATCTATATGGAATTCAAATATATATATTTTCTAAAACTAAAACATATAATAAAATGACAGAATGTGAAAAAATTAATTATATTTAAGTATTTTATTGAAATTGCATTTACTTTTAATTGGGCTTATAAAAATATTTTTTAAATTATAATTAATATTATAGAGATACTTTTTTTTAACAATTTTGTTATAAGTTCTGATTATATTTGCTTACGTCCCCTTAATCTATAAATAAGAAGATAATATACTTCAACGCACTCAAACCTTCGTCCCCATGCCAATTGAGCTAAGACTTAATCAGGATGAGAACACTTTTGTATTTTCATACGTTTATATCATTTAAAAAACAATAAAAAGTTTACAAAAATAAATATATATGTTTTAAGAGTATTAAAATACAGGAAGTTTTAAAAGAATATATTTATATTATAAAACAATTTCTTTTATCCCTACGATGAGAATGACAAAATCTGGTATTAATTATGATATTAAATTTTCAAAATAATTTTTCAAGACCAGCTTTGGTAAAATATAATAGAATTGTAATTATTATTAAAAGTAACTATTAGATATACAAAAGTGAGAGTTTTCTTTTACGATGGAATTATATTTCGAAATGTTCAATCTTTTTATAAGTTAAATGAGGTTTTTTTAATGAATATATATTAATACTTTTTTTATTTTTTATTTTTTTAAGGATCTATATTATTATTATTATTATTATTATTATTATTTAAACTGTAGTTAAGTTGGTGTCATTGTTGAACCATTACCAACTCAATAAATTTCCTTTTTTTCTTTATCAAGATATTTTTGTTTTATCCTACTTTTAAAATAGTAGTAGTAAAAATTTTGCATATCATCCAATTTGAATTCATACTACCAATATTTATAAATTTTTTTATTACTTTAATCAAAAACTTATTTTGGTATTTTTATACATATTTTAGTGTTATTACACAAATTGTTTCACCTATATTTTTTTATTGTGTTATTTTTAAACGTACATTTGTATTTTAAATCTATGGTTTTCACATACATTTATATGTGATACAATTCTAGTGCTGATAATGTCATTAATTGAGTTAATGTTTCAAGCCAACTCGATACAAGTCAAGAAAAATGACAATGCCATGATTAATAATTGGAGTGTATTTAGTATTATTAATCTGATGTATTTACCTATTTAAATTTTCTTTTTCTGATAATTTAAACAATTTTTTTATTTAAATTTTGTACATATTACACATGTTATAAATATTAATTTAAAACCTTAAATTTAATTATTTATTATATAGAATTTGAATTTCTAATAATTGATCTTTACACCTTAATGTTGTAGTGTCATCATATCATTTTAAAATTGAAATCATATCTTATTTATTTTTTGTGTAAAGTATTTTCATTGTATGTGTAATAATATTGGAAATGCCTAAAACAACCAAGGAAGTTGCCTTAGGAACCACGTTTCTTTCTCCCCATACACCAGTATTTAGGGGGACTTTGTATCTCATGCTGCCTTTTTCTCTCTTAAACACCCTCTCTTATCTTTCAGGTTTACTACTTTTTTACTTCCATGGCTTCTCCCTTTTCTCTCTCAATCCTTAACTTTATTATCCTTTCCTCCAACTTCCCTTAGCTTTATATAACCTTTCTTCCTATCTCTTTTTCTTCATCACTTCCCATTTCAATTTGATTTTGTTTTCTCTGTTGCTTGCTTTGGACATTAAGAACTTCACCTGTCTGGTCAGTTCATACATATGTATACACAGATACATATATTTAGACACAGATTAAAAGGGTGTGTTTTCTAAGGACTTTCAACTGAAATTTGTGGGGGTTCTTTTTTTTTTTTCCTTTTTTTTTTTGCAGATTTTGGAACACAAGCTTTAGGGTTTAAGGTTGTTCCAGGAATGGCAAACATTGGTGCAATTGGTCAAGAAAATGATCAAATGGATTTGCCCCCAGGTTTCAGGTTCCATCCAACAGATGAAGAGCTTATTTCTCACTACTTATACAAGAAAGTTCTTGACGTTAACTTCAGTGCTAAAGCCATTGGAGAGGTGGATTTGAACAAGTCTGAGCCTTGGGAATTACCTTGTAAGAGTTGTTAATTTAACCTTTTTTGTCAAACATGTGACTGTTTTCTTGAAAAATAATTTCTTATGTGTTGTTTGGTTGCAGGGAAAGCGAAAATGGGTGAGAAAGAATGGTATTTTTTCTGTGTGAGGGACAGGAAATACCCTACGGGGTTGAGGACAAATAGGGCGACTGATTCAGGGTACTGGAAAGCAACGGGGAAAGACAAAGAGATTTATAAAGGGAAATCATTGGTTGGGATGAAAAAAACACTTGTTTTTTACAAAGGGAGAGCTCCAAAAGGTGAAAAAACCAACTGGGTCATGCATGAATACAGACTGGAAGGCAAGTATTCAGTCCATAATCTCCCTAAAACTGCCAAGGTAAAACCATCAATTTTCTTTTCCTCTGTTTTCCTTCTGTCTTAAAAGAAAGTTAAATCAATGGAGTTTTTGATGGATCTTTTTGCTTGTTTGTTTGTTTGTTTGTTTGTAGAATGAATGGGTTATTTGCAGGGTGTTTCAAAAGAGTTCTGGTGGGAAGAAAACTCATATTTCAGGTCTGGTTAATATGGGTTCATTTGGAAATGAATTGGGTCCTTCCGGTCTTCCACCATTAATGGATTCTTCTTCAAGTTTCAATGTCAAGAAAAACCCTGTTTCTGAATCGGTTTACGTGCCCTGCTTCTCCAATCCCGTCGACGTTCAACGCATTCAACTCGACACAATCGATCATTTTCCCGAGAATCCTCTCCTCCTCCCTGTTTCATCGAATCCAACAAATATTTTCCCGAGATTCCAAGCTCCAAACTCTTTCTTCTCGGCTCAACCCATCACTTTCCCACCCAGTCTTCACCTCCCTGGCTCTGTTTTAATGCAAGACCAATCCATCCTCAGGGATTTACTTGAAAATCATGGATCAAACATGAAATCAGAGAGGGAAACAATGGTTAGTGTTTCACAAGAAACTGGTTTAACCACCGATATCAACAATGAAATCTCTTCTGTTGTGTCCAATCTGGAGATTCGAAAGAGGCCATTTGATGATCAACAACACCCTTCTGCTTCAACTGGACCTCTGGATTTCGATTGTTTCTGGCATTACTGAAAAAAAAATCCCATTATTGTCTGCAAAATTAGAGTTTATGTTACTATTATTGTCTGCCGAAAAAAAAAAAAACACCATGGTTTGAGTTTGTGTACGAGATTTTCATTCGAAGTGCTCTAAAATCAAAACTTTGAAAGAAATTGAAGCTTAAAATCATGTAATATAAAATTATAATTAAATTCCAATATTACAAAAAGAACTTTTAAACTGCTCTTCTTTCTGAGTTTTGGTTATTACCGTATTTAAAAAAAAATTATTTTATTGTATGATGTAATATTATTATCATTATTGTCAATTTGCATAGATATAGTATTTGTCAGATATGAGATTCAGTTGGTAGCAAACTGATGATTATTTTTCTTGATTTTAATTAAAATAATGGCAATTCAGCCTGTAGGATGTTACTGCTTACATCAATGGTGGCATGAGTTTCATTCTTATATTTCTTTTTCTATTCCCTAAATCTTCATCTATTATCACCATATGCGGCTTTTCAATCCAATTTTACTACTATTCATCTTTTTCTTTCAATTTTGTAATTCTCAAAATATGATTTATATATCTTATCTATTATTTCTTTTATGCTTAACTTTTCTTAAAAAAAAAAAAAAACTATTCATTTGAGTTATCGGACGTTAGAATTTCTATCAATCAAGTTCTTTAACGGGTCATTTTAATGGTTAGCTGTTAAAGTGAAATGATTGTCGTTTTCTATATTTTGATTGAGTTAATTGCTGTAGATATTCTCAAATTATGATTTTTTTTTAAATTGGTCCCAAACTTCAAAATATTTTAATTACCTCCTTAAACTATCAATTTTATATCAATCAATATCTTTTGTTATTAAAATCGTTAAATGTCACATTAAATCTTATGTAGCTAAGTTTAAAATGAAAGTTTTAAAGAAATATAAAATGTTGTGACATAACTTTTAAAAGCATAAATTAAAAATAAAGTAAAGAAAAAAAAGAGTGAACAATAAAGCTTTTATAAAAATTTCGAAAACTTTAAAATCTATTTTTAAAATATTAATTTTATTTTTAAACTTTTCATTTTAAATTATGTCACATAAGATTTAGTCTGTCATTTAATTGTTAAATTAACAGAAAAACCTAATTAATATAATCTAGATAGTTTGTAGATATAATTAAAATAATTTGAAGTTTAAAAATCAATTTAGATCTGGAAAATCATATAAGGTTGAATATATATCCAAGATTTCACTATAAAAGCAAAAGAAAATTTGGAAGGAACAAACTTGATCTGTGAACAGAAAGCATGGATATTGCATATATATTGCTGTTGCAAGCTCTAGTAAATGATAATCTTAGATTTGGAAGACTAATAGCCTAATAGGTGCCAGTGAGAATAGCTTAGAGATTTATATTAAAGAATTAAAAAGAGGTTTCCCTAAAAATTTCTTTTGAAAAAGTAAGACATTTTACATTAAAAAAAAAAACAAACAATTTTCCATCAACTTAAAAAAGTTTTTAGATTGACCCATTTTATTTTTTAAAAATCACAAAAAAAGTAAAATATTTTACATTAAAAAAGAAAATCAATGTTTCATATCATTCCAATTGATGTGCTTATGAAAAAGAATAATAAAAAAGCAAATCCCATTTAATTTATTAGGAATAACAGTAAATATTAATATGCACCTCGTGGTTAAATTAAATAAAAAAAATAAGGTGATTTAAAAATAAATACTAATATTTTTATTTGAATATATTTATATATTATTTCTAACTATTACAAATAAATATTAATAATTCTCGAATTTAAAATTTTTAGATTTAAAGTTTAAGATATTAAATTTAGGGGTCTCGGATCTTAGAATTAGAGTTTAGAGTTTTAGCATTTATTTATAATGAATTATTATTTATATTCAAATAAAATTGTTAGTATTTATTTATAAGCTCTCCATTATTCTTTATTTTATTTCATGGTGAAATGTTATGTTATTATTTATCAACGGTACATGAAACTTATGCGTTGATAGTTCATCAAATATTCTACCTTTAATTTAATCATGCTCTTTTGTTAAATATATAGAACTACAATATTTTTATTGAAAATGTTTTTAAAATTGGCATAATGACTCATTTGGCCATCTAGTTTTTAAAAAAGTCATTTTAGCTCTTCATTTTAATTTTCGTCTATTTCAGCCCTTGAACTTGCATTGTCTGTCAAATCACCCTAAAAATGGATGGAAAAGTTAACATTTATTAACTTTGTTGATGTAACAGTCCATATGTATGCCACATCAACAATTAATTATTTTTTAAAATTAAAAATATTTTTTTATAATTTTATATTTTTTAAATAATTTTAATTTTAAAAGAATACATTTTTAAATTTTTTAAACTTTAAAAAATTAATTAATTACTGATGTTGCATTAATGTGGCAATCTACATGCATGCCACATTAGCAAGGTTAATAAAAGTTAATTTTTCCATTTATTTTAGATTGATTTGACAAATAACGTAAATTTAAAGACTAAAAAAATTAAAAGTTAAATAAAATTCTAAAAATAATTACTTTTTATAAAACTGGAACAACAAATAGTTATTATGGAAAAAAAAAAACCATTTAATTTAATAATGCACTTTTGTTAAATGTAGAACTATAATATTTTCTATTGGAAATATTAAAAAAAGTGAAATTGGGATTTGTAAAAATACAAAAAATAGAAATTATTCCGAATAACTTAATCCTACCAAAAACAAATACTTATTAACCAGATATTGATTAATGACCGACTAAAAATACCAACACTTTCCATTCTATTTATTGTGCAACACTTTTTATTAGGGCAATTTTTTGCACACAAAATAGAATTACAATTTTTTAAAGAATTTACCTTCTTTCCTTCGTCATTTCCTTCTTCCCAGTGTTGTAACATGATAAAAGATAAAACAGTTACAGTTTTAAATATAAAAATTTAGGGTTGTATTTCTGTTTTCACCACTCAAATTTAGATTTTTTATTTTAATCACTAATATCATCAGAATTTAATATTTTGGTCAACTCAGAAACCTTTTTTATTAGCATAATGAGAAATATAGTCCTCTGGTTCTGCTCATGATTCTGCGGCTGGTGTTTTTAGAGATGCAAATGGGCAAAGGTTACTAGGCTTTGGGAGGAATATAGGATGTTGCACTGCTGTTCAGGCTGAACTTTGGGCCGTTTTTGATGGAATAAAGCTTGCTAAAAAGTATGGTTTTAATTGGCTGGTAATTAAGTTTGATAGTCTTCAAGTGGGTAATATGCTATTGAAGAAGAAGAATGGAACTGAGAGTGTTGCGTAAGCACGTCGAATACAAAACCTTCTGGCTTCCATAGACTACAAGTCTACATCAGGATCGTGCATGTTTATCAGGAGTAA
Organism: Gossypium longicalyx; assembly: GCA_025698465.1. NCBI lineage: Eukaryota > Viridiplantae > Streptophyta > Magnoliopsida > Malvales > Malvaceae > Gossypium > Gossypium longicalyx. Next base: position 9,822,267 of record CM047006.1, on the reverse strand, counting down.
AATTTACTAGCAGACTACGTGGCCAAAGCAGCAAGGAACATCAAGCCTGGCTTGAAGGAGTCCTATGGATGAGATTCGTGAGCTGTTAAGGAAGGAAATGGATTCTGCTGCTGAGTATTGTTAGTTTATTAGCTAGTTTGTGCTAATTCTCTTTTGTTAAAAAAAATATTTTTTTCGATGAAAATACGTAAGATTTCATAATAAAAAATACATATAAAATTATCAAATTTTGTAAAGAAATATTTATTTTTTATTTTTTTAACATAAAATTTATTTATTAAAGTAATAATATTGTAAATAAAATAATTTTAAAAAAAATCATGAAGAAGACTTAAGTAAATTCAGCTTTTCCTTTTTTCAACATTAACAACTATCATGTTTAGGTTAGGTCAAAAACTATAAATAGAGGGTGGGCACAATTGAGGATATACGAGTGAAGATAAAGTTTTGGACCCAACAGGTGGATGGCCATGCTTCGTAACCGATTCTTAGTTGAATGGCATAAAAACGCATGATGTGAAAATCGAGGAATTCAGAGTAAGAAATATTGGTGCCAGTGGTATCCAACGCTCAACAAATTTGACAAGGACTAAAGAATAAGGCTAGGCGCATAATAAATAAATTATTATTTATAAAATAATTTTTTTTAAAAAGAAAAGAAAAGAAAAGAGTTTTAATATGGTTAAAATCTTGTTTGTGGATTTTTAATTATTTTATTTATAAAATAATATTTAATAAATATATTTCATGTTAAAAAAATGGGTATTCATTCATTTTGTATGTAATTTTATAAAATTTTATGTATCTTTTATTGAAAATGAATTTTTAAATATTTTTTTAGTTTTTAAAGTTCTTAATTTTTTTTAATTTTTAAGAATCAATACTAAAATTGACAAAATTTTTATAGTTAAATTTATTAAACATTTTAGAATTTGGACTAAATTGATAGAAGCTGTAAACATTGGAAAGTTAAATTTTTTATTATGTCAATAGAAAAAGGCTCTTGCTAGTTATTTAATGGATGAGTAACCAAAATATTAAATTTCAATAACGTTAGTGACTAAAATAGAAAATTTTAAACATGAGTGACCAAAACAAAAATATGCTAATAGTTAGGTGACTATTATTATAATTTACCCAAAATTTTAATACATTTGAATGTATTAAATAATTTGATATCTTTAATTATTAGAATTACTATTAGTTATTATTTACAATTTAAACTTAAATTATTTTAATAAATTGGATTTCTACATAAACAAATCAATCTTTTAAAACTGTATACTGCTCTAAAACATAAAAATTAATATTGTTTCTATTATACATAAACAGAATATTAAAATTTCATTCATTATGTTTTGGTAAGTTTTTGAAGTGACCTATCAAGTGCCAATAGAAAGTAGTTACTTCCATCATCATTACGAGAATATGTTACTTGTCATATATAGAGTTGGTAATTTATTGAAACAAAATCTTGAAGTTTTGAATTATGTTGTTATTCTGTATGTATGCAAGACTAACTTTGAAGATCAATCCATTTAAAATAATTATCCTTGAAGTTTGAACTGGGTCAGGTCAAGCAATCGAATCTCTAGAATTGTGGAGAATAGATAAGGATCGCTTTAAAGATACCATTGAAGCATCAATCTCCAAAGTTCACTTTACATTGGTCTTTATTAGTGTGAACCCTAGGTTATGCCATGTGAGTCAATTCAAGCGAGTCACTTGTTATGCCATGTTAGTCAATACATGCAAGTCAAAATAATACATGCGAACCATCGTCTATATGAGTCATATTATTACATGTGAGTCGACATATGCGAGCCAAAATATTACATGTGAACCCCTAATTTGGCATTACATGTGAACCTTAGGGAATATACGAGTCATGCTATACGAACCCTGTGTATGTTAATATGTGAGCCATGCTTATACGAACCCTACTTACAGAAGAATGCGAATCGTAAAGGATTAGTTATACGAACCATACTTGTTTATTATGCAAACCCTATAACATGTGTAATATGTGAACCTTGTATATGCTACATAAGATCCCAAATGTTATGTGAACCCTAGGTGCTATGCGAGCCTATATATTACGCAAACCCTAGGAAATATGCGAACCCTGTGTATGTTAATATGTGAGCCATGTTATGCGAACCCTAAATGTTTTTATATGAACCCTTATGTTAACAATATACAAACCCACAACATGTGAACCCTATGTTCGAACTCTGCATTTGCGAGCATTACCTGTGAACCTGTAGATATGCTAGATAATTAAGTTTGTTAAATCACATGAAAATCATGTACATGTGACATTGTTTTTAAATCACACAAATTATGTGTATATGTGAAATTGATATGAATGAATGCATGAACACATGCCACTAAATGCTAGTATGAAATATTGAATGTAGCATTGATAGATGATAAAAAGCAGTACATGCTAAGTATATGTGCATAATTACATGAAAAACGGGTATGGAGGACAGATGAGTTTTGTAGGAGACAGTGGCAATTTAAGTCCACACTAAAAGTCAATACTGCATGAAGTAGGCGATAATATCATCAAAATCGGATAAACTGATATGATAGTTTAAAAAGCCATCAAAAATGGGCAACTGGGATGGTAAGTTATTGTAGTAAAAGTCATTGCCACAGATGACAAGTGAGAGACCATCATCACTGTAGATCAAATTTGAGATGGTCAGTATTTGTTATGTGATTTGGAGTGTCGAGCAATGCTCGAAGGCGGATAGGATGAACGAGTGAGAATTTAATCCTGAAATTGCATTGCATCATATATAAATTGATTACTCTTTGATTTATTTTATGAACCATGAAGAATGCTTAGTACATTACTATGTTATAAAGTATATATGCCTTTTTTTTATACGATTATATAAAATGATTTATAATTTAGACTCACACTTAGTCGTTGTAAACTCACTCCTCCTTTCTTTATCTTTCAAATAGTAAAGAAAACTAGAATATGGGATGACATTGAAGGACCCTCGGATTAGCAAGTTGTTTTCTTTTTTTTTTCTCTCTCTATTATGAAGTTTTATTTAAGTTCCCTTAAAAAAATTAATTTTCGGGTTGTATTTATTATTATTCCATGTTTTTATTTTAGATTAAAAGTAGTTTAGGTTAGTTATTTAAAAAAAAACCATGATAATAAATTAACACTTTGATATGTTGTGTGCTGTTTCGATTTAAAAAAAATCAATTTTAATAAATGACTTCCGCTGTTCTATTTTTAATAACTAAAGATTTTGATAAACTCTTTTCACAAATATAAAGAAAGGCTTACAGGATCACTTCGGTGATCGAATGTAATGCCTTTGACTTAGCTGAAACTCCTAGGCTGGTTCGGGAGTGTTACAGAGTGTCTAAAAGAAACCTTAATCTTTCTCTAATTGTATAGTATCAATAATTGTAGAGGGGAGATTAGTCTTGGACCCTCAACAGAAGGGTATTGTCTCATTTAGGGATTTTGTCTCCCGTAGGAAGCGTATTGGTTGATGTAGATACGACCTGCAAACTCATGAGAGAGGTACTAGTATTGTTAGGAATATTAATTATGCTTGGGATCGAACCATCAACCTAGTCTTAAATAAGTTACCTTAACATACAAGAGGCAAATGAACGTAGTTAGGCTTTCATCGGAGTGCAAGAGACAAAATTCCTGAGTAGAATAATACCTTTCGTTGAGGGCATGATACTAAGTTCTCCTCAACAATAATAAATAATAATAATGAAAAATTGAGATTTGTTGTACATGTTACTGTTGCTATTAGTTATTCAGGATGCGTGCATCTCATAAAATAGTTGAAATTTCAAGTAAAAAATAATAGAACGTAAATGAACTGTGGTAAAATTTTGTTATTCATTATTGAGAAATTAATAGAGGTCAAAATATATGTTAAAAGACTTTTTTAAAAGAAAAGAAATGAGTGGGATATTTTTGCCAAATATTTATCCAATCTGATTTATTGTAAGGGTGATGGATTCTTTTATAAAAATAATAGAGAACTAGATGCTGGATGGAACTCATTTTCGCCCTTAAATTGAGTAAAGTAATAAATGGCATTCACTATTCATTAACCAATTTTAAATATGGAAATTTATTTGACTAATAATGAAACAAAACCCAAAAAAGAGGTATAAAAAGCAAAATCCATGTCAAGAATGGAATTTTTCCCCAATTATTTACTTTTATTATTCATTTATCAAACCTTTAGCTTTTATACAATTCATTCATTTCATTAATCACATGTTCCTTTTTTCTTTTTCTTTTTTTACTTAGCAAACTTTTCTTCATGATGTAAGAATATGCTTCTGTTATTGAATTTTTTTTATACATAGAAATATAAAAAAAATATTATTTTGATGGATTATTATTCTTAAGTTAAAGAAGTATAGGTCGAGAATTTTAGTTTGAGGCACATTACAAAATATTATAATGTAGTCGAGAATTCGATCATTATTCTGAATATGAAGTATTTTTAAAATTCGTGATCGATATTTATCTCTTAATGAGCCTATAAAATACAAAGAATTAATTATTAAACTCATTCCGATAAATACTATAAAAAAATGTTGTTAATCCAATCCAACCCATGCAATGAAAAACAAATTCGAGTCCTACACGTCATGGTCCTTAACTATAATCAAGTGCACTGATTGTCTTTGAAAAATTTTGTCAATACATAATAGTTTATGATTTACAGTAAAATAATATTTATGTTGAATATTTTTAATAATTTGAATTTATATTTATATGATTAATATAGAAAAGAAAATTTTACACACCCCTAGCGTATACCTAAATTTGTCCAATCTTCCCATCTAGTTTTGGCCTAGAATAGATCCTATATGGTTTTATTTTTTTAGGACAAAAACATATACTATAACTTCAATGTCTCGATCTTTTTTAAATAATTCAACTACTTGAACTATAAGTAGAGATTGAAATGCTAGAGCAAATCCACACTCTTTTGGAGCATTGTGAATTTTTTCAAAGAAAAATATTAACTCGTTCCTTTTATTTGTATACAATTCGAGAAAATAATAATAAATATTTACTGTTGACAGTAAAAAAATAAGTTCCATCAACACGACAAAAGTTTTTATCTTAGTAATAATAGAATATTATAACATATTGACAACTATTTTGTCACAATTCAAACATTATATATTTGGAGTGATTACAAGCACCTATCACAATAAGAAAACTAACTTTGGATGGTCCAAAGCGACGGGAAATCAACAAAAGAACAGATAAATCACCAAGCTAGAGAGGACATCGTTAAACCCATATCTAAAAAATATTAGCAAAAGTAAGACTACATGTATAAGTAAGGCTAAAAACTTGTACAAGACAAAAACTTCCACAAGGAAATGAGACTTATTAAACAATGAAAAAAAATTTAAGACAACATGGGTCCAAACAGGCTTGTAAAATAATTTATTATTTCAAAATCCTCTCAAAATAGAAATAGATTTAGAAGCCAAAGAAGAGCTATAAATCGAGTATCTATGACCAACTCACTTTTCAAGAAAAATTACTGGTGACTAATAGAGGTTCAACAACAATAGACACCATCATTTGTTCATCATAACACGTAACCAACCTAGTATTTATCACTACCACTGAGTAAAATAAAGGAGAAGAAGTAAACATTTTTAGAGAAGAAAATAAGAAATGTTTTTAGGGTTTCCCAACTTAATACAACTTTATAAAAAAATATTTTAACTTTATTAATATATTACATGATAATCATCTCCCCAAATCGTCTATGCTTGATTTAACATAATTAATTCTTAATGTCACATTCAATTCTAAATATTGTGATTTTATGCATTTGTTGTTCAATTTTATTAAATAATATTATATGTAATTAATGTAAAATAATATTGTTCGAATATAATTAAAATATTAAATAATAAAAAATCAAACCACAAAAGTTTGAATAAAATAATAATGAAATTATGATAATTTTAGAGATATTTAGCTACTAATTGAATGAAAATATCTAAATGTCCAAAGCTGTTTTATATTTAATAAAATGTCAATAAAAGTGTAAGATAAATTTGAATAATTTAAAAACATAGTAAAAGTGTGATGATTAGGGGTACATCTATAATTTTAGTTTTAATAAAATATTTTAAATATTAAAAAATTAATAATAAAATAGAACGTTAGTTAATATCAATATAATAATATAAAATGATCAAAGATATTTTAATCAATTAAAAATATTATCACCTCATGCTTTTATAAATATTAATTTTTGCACGTTATTTTATATATTTTTAATTTTTAATTCATTACAATTTAATTTTATTTCATGTAATTAATGTAAAATAATATTTTTAAAAATAATAAATAATAAGAATAATCAATTATATCAATTATTTTCATAATTCAAATATCTTATTAAAGCATTAATACAATACTAAATATATATATAGTGTAAAATAATATTATGCACATTCAATTTTAATTGATTTTTTAATAGTCAATAAATTAATTATAATAATTCATAGATAATATATAATTAATGGAAATATAATATATTTGTTTCAATCACTTTGGGGGAGTAATTGTGTACTGACATGGGCTGGAATGCTCTTGGATTCCTGCAATACAAAGAAAAATCAAAATCTACGATATTAATATTGAAAATATATTAAAATATTAATAAAATAAAAATATGTGAAGTTATTAAATATTTTTTTGAAACAAATAAATCAGATTGGGCTTTTATAATAAAACATAAAATATAGTCCAAAAAACAAAAAACATGACTAAAGGCCCAAATAATAGCTGGCCCGAACAAGAAAAAAAATATCTGTTTCAAGTAATTAATAAAGAAGAAAATTCTAGAAAAATATTTATTGCTACCGTCCTTATGCCCAATCAGATGAATCTGACGCCTGCCATTTCCATCAAATCCTTCAATTATTCATTAATGGCAATATCAGTTTTCAAGGGGCTCATTTACCACCAAGGCTGTGAATCTGCTCATTTTGAATTGCCCTTTTTTCTTCCATCTCATTTCTAATTTCAGTCCGGCTCTCTCACACTATCATCTCTCCTCTGATTATCGACATATTTGGGGACACTTTCAACCAGGTAAACCTCTTCCTTTCTCCTTAGAGATTCTGTTGCTAAAATGTGGGCTAAACCATTCGCTGATCTTGGTGTATATTCAAACCTGAGATTGTTAGATTTGGACTTTAACTGTTGAATATCATGAATAAACGCCCCTATATGCGATTTGTCATACCCTTTAGCCTTACATTTTTTTATTATCGCTAAAGAATCACCTTCGATAATAGTTTCCTTCCCTTGCATGTTTATTCCGATCATGGTTGCTTCCCGGCAAGCGAGTGCTTCAGCAGCAAATGCAGAGGATACTCTGTGATGAATCTTTGTGGATGAAAGAAGAACGAGCCCTTCACTGTTTCTGACCACTATTCCTGAGGCAGATTGTTAGTTGTGTTCGTCGAATGCTCCATCAAAATTAATTTTTAGTGTCTGTCCAGGTGGGTGAGTCCATTTTTTAACCTCCTTAGAAGTTCTAGACATACTTTTCTCCTCACCATTAAGCTATTTTAAATAGCTATGAACAAAGCTTGCTATCTTCTGACCAGATCTGTTTGTTTTGTTGTGAATGCGAGCATTTCTATCTCCCCAGATGGCCCATAGAGCACAGCAGAATAGACGACAATGGGAAGGAGGATGGAGAGCAAAAAACCGTGGTAAGGCACTGCACAAAATCTAAGTTTGATTCCTGAAAAACATTCAGAGTTGATAAAGCACTCCAAACCACCATTGACACAGGACATTCACAGAAAAGATGGTCCATTGATTCTGCTCCTCCACTAGAACGAGGGCAGGTGGAGTTATTTGTTAATTTCCTAGCCAACATATTTACCCGAATAGGCAAATAGTTCCAGGAGATCTTCCAGGTTGTGATTTTAATTTTTGTAGGTAGATCTAGGAGCCAAAGTTTTTTGTAAAAATCCCTGTAGTCTGTATGTAAAGCATAAGCTCTAGGATCATAAGATTGTAATATTTTGTAGGCGCTTCGAACCGAAAATTCACCCGAAGGTTCACCACTCCATACCTGGAAATCATCGTGAGGTTCTCTAGCCAACGGGATACCGAGAATCTTTTCAACTACTTCTTCTGGAAAGGTATTGACAATCCTCTCTTTATTCCATTTCCTTTCATAGTTATTAATTAACTCGGCAACTTTGTAATCACGCGAATTAATACCAACTGATGATAATCTAAAATTACTGGAATCTGGAATCCAAACATCATTAAAGACTGAAATGCTCGAACCTGAACCGACCTTCCAATAAAGACCATCTGCCAGTATACCCTTTGTTGCCCATAGGCTTCACCAGACATAAGAACAATTATTCCCCAAACTCGAATTGAAGAAATCAGCTTCGAAAAAATATTTCGCTTTGAATACTTGCGCTACTAATGAATTTGGATTATTCAAAATCCTCCTTCCCTGTTTTACTAAAAGAGCGATATTAAATTGTGCCATGCTTCTATACCCCATTACTCCTTCTCCTTTAGGACGACATAGATACTTCCATTGGCACCAGTGGATTCCTCTTTTCTCGAAACCTTTCTGCCACCAAAATTTAGCAAAGATGTTTTCAAGCTCCCCACATACTGAATTTGGTAGAAGAAAACATAACATAGCGTAGGTTGGTATTGCCTGAAGTACTGATTTGATAAACACCTCCTTTCCCCCTTGAGATAATAACCTAGTGCTCCATCTATCAATTTTCATAGAGATCCTTTCTTTTAAATGTTGAAAAGACTCTTTTTTCCTTCTGCCGATCACATTAGGTAGTCTTAAGTATTTCTCCATATTTGTTGAACTTCTTACTCCTAATAACGATGAAATTTCTCCTAATAACGATGAAATTTCTTCCTTTTTATCTTCAGTTGTATTTGAGCTATAAAAGATCGTTGATTAATTAAAATTCACACTTTGGCCTGAACAACTTTCATATTCCTTGAGAATTTCTTTCAAAACCCACGCATCCCTATTTGTTGCTTCACCAAACAAAATACAATCGTCTGCAAATAGTAAATGTGATATCTCCGTCCCTCTTCTGCTTGCTTTTGCCCCTTTTAACAAACCCTCCCTCATTGTTATTCTCATTAATGATGACAATCCCTCGCTGCAAATTAGAAAGAGAAACGAACTAAGTGGATCTCCTTGACGAAGTCCCCTAGTAGGTCGAAAATTTCTACCACTCATTCCATTTATATTTACTGCATACGTCACAGTAGTTATGCATTTTATAATTAAATCCACCCACTCCCTTTTAAAACCCATCTTTAGCATGACTTCCTTTATAAAACCTCATTCCACTCTATCATTTGCTTTACTCATATCCAGCTTCACTGCCATATAACCTTTTTTCCCTGTGCGCTTCTGTCGAAAAGTGTGTAAAATTTTATATGCTAAAAGCACATTATCAGAAATAAGTCGTCCTAGGACAAAACCACTTTGAACATCATCAATACAGTTGCCAATGACAGCTTGAAAGCGATTTGCTATTACTTTTGCCACTATTTTATAAATGACCGTGCACAAACTAATAGGTCTGAAGCTAACAAGTTTAGTGGGATTTGGGATTTTTGGAATGAGCACAATATCTGTCGTATTTAGAGATTCAAAATACTGGTCATTATTCAATATACCCAAGCAGAAATTTTCAACATCCTTTCCTACTATATGCCAGTATCTCTAAAAAAATAGAGCTGGGAAGCCATGTGGTCCTAGTGCTTTAGTAGGCCCCATTCCTTTCAGAGTTGTTTGAATTTTTTTACCGTAAAAGGGGATGTTAGGACTAAATTTTCCTCGTAAGAAATCTTATTGTCAATGCCCGTTAACAAATGAGATGGATCCCTAGTTCCATTTGTCATGAATAGCCTTTGAAAATACAAAGTGGTAGCCTCACTGATTCCGGAACCATCTGTAATCTCTCTACCTTCATCCGATTCTAGTCTAGAAACTATATTAGTTCGTCTCTGAGCTGAAGCTCACTTGTGAAAAAATGTTGTATTCTTATCCCCAAGTCGAAACCAATTCGCTCTTACCCTTTGTTCTCAGTACATTTCGTCTTTATCAATCTCCAAATTCAAATGAATTTTTGTATCAATAAATTTTGCCATAGTTTCATCATATCTTTCTTTCTCTAGCAGCATTTCAAGATCCTTCGTTAGCTTCCTTTTAAGTCCCTCTCTACTTCTTCTAATAGTCTTGGCCCATCCCTTCAAATGACATTTCAATCTTTCAAGTTTCTTAACTAACGAGCCTAAAGATGACTCCCATGATACTTTAATTTCTTTTTCAAAAGAATCCTCCAAGGTCCACCACGCCTCAAATTTAAACTTAGAACTTGCTATAGTAACCACACTACTTTTTGTGTTTAAAAGAAAACAAATTCATTAAATTAGTTAAATGTTGAATGCTGCTCAATGGAAACAAATTCATCTATTTATCATTCGCAACTCCTCTATCCAATCTCTCTTTAATATTTGTTTCTGGCAAATTTCCCCTTTCCCAAGTGAACCAGACGTCTAAATAGCCAATATCTACAAGTTGACATTCTTCTAAAACCTGCCTAAAGGCCTCCATTCTCTCTGTTCCCTTTGGACGACTCCACTTTTTTCAAAAGAGTACATTATTTCATTAAATTCACCACTAACTAACCATGGATGGTTTTGTTCTTGTCCTAATTTTCTAAGCAAATTCCACGAAGAATTTTTATTCTTTAGGTAAGGAGAGCCGTAAAATCCCGTAAACCTCCACTCTTCATGTACATCATTCTCTTTTATCATTACATCGATATGCTCCTCTGAGAAGCTTCCCAAATTTACCATAATATCCTATTTCCATGCTAGATATAGTCCACCCCGAGAACCCTCAGCTTCAATGTCTATTCCGTTCTTGAAACCACAACTCCTTCTAATCTTTTCCATCCTACTTTTATCAATTTTAATCTCCATTAAGAAGACCATATGAGGATTATGTTGCTTAAACAGATATCGCAGCCTTCGCACTGCCTGAGGACTGCCAATCCCCGGACATTCCAACTTATATTTTTCATTGTGCCCGGTCGGCTTGCCACTTGGCAGCCATCGATCCATAATTTTGAGGAACCATATTTTGTTCCAAAATTTCGAACAATTCTCCCATGTGAACTTCTGACAGATCAACTATTTCTTCATATTTTTGTCTTTTAGCTCCATCGTCATGCGGGAAACTTGTACTGCTTTTGCCATCATCATCTTCTGGAGATTTCCTCTTTCCCATGATGTTTCCATCCTTTTTATTAGCTAACGAACTTCCTGAAACCAGTCTCTTCTAACTTGATTTTTTACTATAGTTGAAGGCTTATCTCTCTCACTAGTTCTTTCATTCAATTCGCCAATCTTCAATTGACTAGAATCTTCCTCATGTTTCTTAAAAACTTCCTCCAAACTTAGCAATTGTAGACTATTTTGAGGCTTTCCTTGTGAATCATCCCCTTCTGCAATTTCTATGACTCCTGTGTAAAAACATTGAGAACCCCTTGATTTTGAAAAGGTATTTAGTTTCATACTCTCTTTCCCAACTAATTTTGATTCTGCTTTTAGTGCCATAGAGTATGGAGGATCATCTCTGATTTTCTTTTTCCTGCAGGGCTTAACACAAGACAATCATTAAGACCATGCCCCATTCTGCTACAGCCAAAACAAAGAATTGGTAGCTTCTCATATTTGAAAGAGATCCATTATTTGAAATTAATATCACTTGACACAAAGATACCTCTCCGAAGGGGTTTCTGTACATCTAGATTAATTCTTAACTGGCATTCATCACCATTAATCTCTGATCTAATTACACTTCCAAAAGAAACACCAATAGCATACAATAAATCTTTTTTATCAAATTCTGGTAAACACGGACCTATTTTAATCCAGAACGGTGATGAGGTTAGTCGAATCTGTTTCCTTTCAACCGGTTGACTCAGGCGATCAAATAAAATAAGATTTTTCCAAAACAGCCAGGGAATAAAATAAGATTTTTCCAAAACAGCCAGGGTCTTCCCTCCATAATAAACTCCAAATCTTCTTCTAAATCAAAAACAATTAGGAAAAGATTTTGCCCTACCTTCTGGATCTTAAATCTTTTTCTTGTCTTCCATATACTCTTCATCTGTGCCCTAAAACTTTTTGGATTATAAGGTTTTTTCGTCTATATTGAACAAATCAAAGTAGGTTTAACATTCGGTACCACCATCGAACACTTAACTAATAGTTGAATGAGCTCTTTCGCCAGCAAAGAGAACTCATCAGTCCTCTCTCTGTCAATGCCACCACTCTCCTCCATCCCAAGCTACAGTAGTTACTGCTTTCTCTAGGACTCTATGGAAAGCACTCTTGGTTTTTCAGAGAGCCAACAAATTAAGTTATTAAATATTAAATTAAGAATAACATAAAAATTTGTAGAAAAATATTAAAAATAATGAGAGGGGTTATAAAATTTGTTATTTATAAATATGTACATATTTAGGTAAATATAAAGGTCCTGTTTGGCAATTGGTTGAATGTTGATTGCAGTAATTGGTTTGATCAACTGATTCTATTAACTGATTTGACCAATTGAATCTATTAATTGTTTATTTAATAGTGTTTAATAAAGCTTAGCTAATAGCTAAAAGTTGATATGTATAAAATAACAAATAAGGACATGACACATTTTATTGTTAAGTATTTGTTTGTTTATAGTAATTTAGTCGTTGTTGGGTGAAATTATTGTAATAAAATACTATTACCAAGGAATTAAAACATCTATTATGGAAATTAATTAGTGAATATTTTTGAATTTTTAAATAAACAAATTTATTAAGTTCCTTATTTGCAAATTTCTTAAGTTGCATACGAAATCATTTTACACAAATAAATTGAAAATATATTAAGAGTACATAAATTATTTAGTGAATATTTTTTAGAATAAAGCCTATTTATATCTTGACACCCCTATTAAGTTTGAGAGCATGTGGCAAAGTAAGTAATTTTTTAGCAAGTATGGTCAAATATATCATTCCACATATCTAATTCCCAATCAACTGTGCTCATCTCAGCATTTTTTATTTTGAATGTTTTAGCTCAATAAGCTCTTGCAAGCATCCATTCACCAAACACTAAAATTAGAGAGTTTGACCACCTAATGCTCCATTTGTACTCAAATCAACTAAAAAAAGCCCAAAACTCTATTTGCCAAACAACCTCAATATATCCTAACATTGTAGATAAGCTCAATCTTATCCAAAAGATTTCTACTTATGATACAAACATTTGAATTATATATAATTTTTTTAAAAAAACTTGATTAATAGTTAATTTATATTAGGGATAAATCTCAAAATTATATATGAACTTCGATCTAATGTGTAATGTTATACACTAACTTTAATTTGGTACAATTATATACATATAACTTTATTTTTTATTCAATTTTCATATTCTACTAGCACCATTATCTACGTGGCACTATTTTTCATTGTGTTATGTGAAAATTGCTAATGTCATATTTTATTAAACTAAAACATAAATGATAAAATTTAAATTATTTTCACATAGATTAAAAAAAATACATGTTTTTAACATTATGGAAGTGGGAAAATAATTAAAATTATGTGAAGATATTAAAATTTACTCATTCATTTTTTAGTTTAATAAAGTCAATCAACAATTTCCGCTTAAAGAAAAAATAGTCTCACAAGGGCTGCGGGATGTGGCCCTAAATTGGAAAATTGTATTTTTATCCTTCAAAATATGAAAAATTGCACATTAGCCCCAAAAAATTTATAAAATTTTAATTTAATCTTTTAAAGTTTATAAAGATATTAATTAATACAATGACAAAATTACATTTTAACTCTTATCAAATTTTTTTTAGCTTAATTCCGCCCCCAAAAGATATAAATTGGCTTCGCCCCTATAATGCCACATAGAAAACATTGTTAGTGTTATGTGAAAATGGAATTAAATTTAAAGTTATATATATAATTACACTAAATTAAAATTCATATATAATATTACACATTGAATCAAAGTTCATTTATATATATATATATATATTCAAAATATAGATATAGATTCAGAAAATCATTTGATATGTTGTTAGTGAAAATTTTATAGTTTGTTTCGTTTGAGAAAATATATTTTTGTTTTATATTCAAAAAAATTAATTTTCATTCTTTAATTTTTGAAAATGGAAAAACTTGTTTGTTAAATGAAAAAGGAAATTTATTTTTTAAAGTGAAAATATGAAAACATGTTTGGTACCTATTTTTATATTATATATATAAGAAATAAAATAAAAAATTCTTATATTTATATTGACTTGAATCAAGGTTAACTATTTAATATTTAAAATTTATTAAAAAAAGTATTTTTTTAATTTGAATTAGTGTCAATTAATGGATTAAATTTAAAATCCCCTTATTTTTTAAATTTCCAATTTTACAAAGTATTTTTAATGAAAATAATTTGATCACTCTATTTTAAAATATTATTTATTAGTCTAAATAATTAATAGTGTTAACTTTTTTAATTAAAATGTTGATGTCAATTTTTTAAGAACATTATTCTAAAAAAAAATTTATTGTGACAAGTTTAAGAGTGTGTTTTTAAGAGAAAAAAATTAAGACTAGTATTTTCAATATTATTTTTATTATTACATGACTATCACGAATTTTTTATTTTAAAATATCAAATTAATGAATTTAATATAAGAATTTTAAAGATTGTAATAATTGAACCTAAATTTTTAATTTTAAAAAGTAGAGAGAATAAATTCTTGAAAATAAAAGTAGAATGGCTAAATTCTAAATATATGAAGTGTATAAGGACTTAAAAGCACATATCATACTTCTTCTTCTTCTTCTTCTTCTATTACTACTACAACTACAACTACTAATATTAATATTAATATTATAATTTAATTTAGAATTATTAGTTAAAAAAATTGTGCTAATTAATTTTAAGATAAAGTTATTACTCGAATAGAACCCTAAGTATGAAATATAAAAAAAATTTGTGATAATTATAATTATAATTTAATTTATAATGATTAGTTAAAAAATTTTGACGTAAAAAGTTTGTGTTAATTTTATTTTATCTTTTGTACAAATTGTGTTTATTGATATAAAATAAAATTATTATATGAATAAAACTTTAAGCATCTTAATTACCATTTAATTAATATTAGAGTTATGTACCCATTATAAATAGCATTCGATAATTAGATATATTCAATTAAATAATATCTAAGAAAATTTATCAATAAAAATTGGAGATTTTTATCATTAATAAGTTAGATTTATAAAAAAAAATTAAAGAATTAAAACTATGATTTTTCGAATAGGTAATATTAAATCATATTCGAGCAACAATGATGATAACGTAATATGATATTATGATTATTTTTTTATTTTTAGTTTATAATATATGAAACAAGTGCTCTTAAAACTGTTTTTTTATCTATATATTTGGTGTAGACTTGTCCATGGCTTGGCCCAAAAGCTTGTCCAATAAATGGAAGTATTTGGGTAAAGATATAAAAAAATAGGTTTGGACAAAAAAATAAAACATGTTTATGAAACAGGCGAGGCATTTGGTAAGTTTTTTTTGCCCGGGCCCGACCCGAATTTACAAAAAATTGTTGTTTTACTACTATTTTTACACTGTTTTGCTAATGTTTTCCCACTGTTTAGTTGTCATTTCACTATTATATTGCCACATTTTGTTGTTATTATTTAGATATTGTATAGCTCTTGTTTTATTGTTAACTTTGCTACTATTTTAGAGGCATTTGCTTATTAAATTGCACCTATATTAGTGTTATTTAAGTACAAAGACTTTTTTTTTAAATTTATTTTGAATTTGTTTGGAAACATTTATTTTAAGGTATGTAGTGTGTTTGATGTATTATATTTTTAATTTTTTATATAAAAATAAAATAAAAAATTTTAATATGAGTGGGCTAGGTCAGGCTCGGGTTTTAACATTTGTATCCAGGTCGAGCTTGAGAAAAATTTAGGCCCATTTTTTTTGTTGGGTCAAGCCCAAACCTATCAATTGCGCGTAGGATTTTGTTAGGGCTTGACCCGGTCCATGGGCAACTCTAGTTTGGTGCATAAGAAAAATGTCTTGTGCATTTATTTTGAACAGAAAATTAAATTTCAACAATTGATTTAATCACTATTATTAAATATGTTTATAAATTTAGTTTAAGTATCTTTCTTATTTATCACGAACTATTATTATAATTGTAACATGTCTTACTTTTCTTTTCTTTTTTCAAACAACATTATAGTTTAAGTATTATATAGTTATAAAGTTGTACATTATTTAAAATTTAAGAGAATGCTATGAATGTTGTTAAATGGATGTTCATTATAATCAATCTTTCACCTTTCATCTTATTGTAAACCATTTTCTATTTATGTGTTAGAAAATAATGAGTCAAATCTCCCTATGTATATATAGAAGTATACTACTTGTAATGATGACGGAAAAAGAAGAGAAATGCAATAGAAATCTCCATTTATTCTCATTTATTATTCTTGTATTCATTGCATTATTATTATTTTATAATATATTATCAATGCAAGCTTGCTTGTTAATTAGTATTAAATATTTCGTTGGAGAATAAATAATTTATACGTACAACGTCCTTGTTGAAGCAACAATCCTAAAGTATGTGATTTTCTATGTGTGCTTGAAAGATTCTGAGATTTTAATATTCTTAATAAAAAAAAATTTCAAAATGATGCTCATTTTTTTTTTCGTATTTAAGTATGAATTTTTGTTTTATATACTTCATAGCATGTTTGTTTATGATTTAAGACTTTGAATAAGATTGAAGTATCAAGAATTTCAATATTTTTGCTTAAATATGTACATCTTTCATAACATATGTCATCAATATGATAACTACATTGCCTATTAATTATTTCTAATATAGCCACACATGATTTTTGAGAATAAATGAATTTGGCTTTTTATATAGACAAAACAAAAACCATTGTTTTTGTCCAAAATCATCTATAAAATTATTTTTAAAATTTAGTTAAATAAAAAATTATTTGAATAAAATTTTTTACCTTTAAAATTATCTCCTTTAAATTTTTTGAGATAAAATATATTTAACATTAATTATCTTTTACTTTCAATAATCATAAATCTATTAAAATTATAATTTAAATTTGAATCACAATTAGCTTTAAATTTTAATTATATAAATACTTCCATGATAGCTTGCAACAAAAACTACAAATTTAAGTATCACTTAAAGAATCATAGTCTTATAAAATAGCTTTGGTTGTGTTGTTTCCACCATAATCGTGGTGAAGCTAACCAAGTGACACATCCACTCTCTCAGTATGGGTTTCTTGCAAGTCCTGAACAAATCTGGTTGAAGAGATGCCGCCATGTCTTTTTCAACCACTAGAGGTGAATAAAGTAAATATTGTAATCGGTTGGGCTGCTCCATATGGTTTGGGATTTTTAAGTCTCCTCACAGTCGGTTTTAGAATTGCTTGTGACTATTAATTGAATAACACTTTTGTTATTTTCTTATTACTTGTTTCGAATTTTGTACTCTCATTTCTTAAAGAAACACAACGTTTTATCTTAATTAAAAAAAAATACTTTTAAGTAACAAAATCAAACATATATACATATATTGATTATATATTTCTAAAATATTTTTAAAATAAAATATTCGTTACCCATTTTAGAATATTTTAATAGAAATATTATTTTTACAAAATAAAAATATTATTATCATTTAAAAATACATGATAAATATTTATTACAAAGTTAAAAATAAATAATGTCATCTAATTTATTGGAAAATATTAAAATATATTTGAAAATAAAATTTTATGGTTAGAGAATGAAAATGGAATCGCCAAAAGTAAAAGAGTAATTAATAAAATAATAAAATGTAATTGGAAATAGCAAACTGTGCCCAACTTAGCTACTCAGGTGGGAATGAGGTTTGCTTTTTCGGAGATATTTTCAAATTTGGTCCCTCAACTTTTAAAGACTTATAATTTGTTTTAAAGTGTTTCAATTTAGTGTAAAGTTTGTCTTCTTAATTTTCAGAAATTAAACATTTCTGTAAGGAATAATGATTCCAAATTGAACTCATTATAAGGATTATAATAGTATAAAAATTTACTAAATAGTAATTTTTAAAATATACATATATATATATATTTTATTGAAATACTTTTTTAGCTTATAATTGGTATAAAGATTTACTTACACTAATGTTTTAAAATAATTATAACTGTTTAAAACCATATTAACTAAAAAATAAAAAATATATATATATACAAAGTTTATAATACATTATTTATACAATTTTAAACCGAGTTTATACAAAATTTAAAGTGTAAAGTATATAGTATTTAAATAGTATAGTTTTTTGTATAATATTTATGAAAATGTACAAAATTTACAAAGGAAGTCGGATGCATCTTTTCAGACATATTCTGACAAGAAAACCTCCATTTTTCTTCATGTGTTCATAACCATTTTTCTTCATGCATCTTTTTGGCTTATTTACTTATTTAGTTTTTTTAATTTTCTTTATTCTATAATTAAATTTTCACACTTCATTCAATTTAATCCTTTTATCCAATTATCTTTAATTTAAGCTAATTCACTCAATTAAACTCTAATTAACCACTCGATTAACTTCGTAAATATTTTTAATAAATATCTACGAATCTATTTTTCAGAAACGAAGACCCGAAAATACACTTTTCCGGTAACTGTAAAATTTGGGTCATTACATAATTGATTAATTAGTGTCTTAGTGTCGAAAATTGAAAACTTGAAAGACTTTAAAATATGATCTCTCTTTTTGTAAAAACACTTGAATGTTAAAGACCTTCTCGTCTCGAAGTAATAAAATGTCACATCCAATAAGTTAGGACACGATATCTCGAACTTTTGAGACTGAACTTGTCTTTTATTTAAAATTCGTGTATTTTAACCCCCTTTTTTAAAGGGATATTCGATTATTTAGGGTAAACGAGAAAAATCAAAACCCAACAAGTTAGGGCACGATTTCTCGAACTTCCAAACACCGAATGTTGCCTTTATTTATAAAAATCTCATTTCGAGGTAACAAGATGTCGTGTCCAGTAAGTTAGGGCACAACACCTCAAATCTCAGAGGGTAAGCATTTTATTCAAAACTCGTATCACGATTTTAAAAGAATGTTCTGTTATTTAGGTTAAAGGAGAAAAATCGAAACCCAGTAAGTTAGGGCACGATTTTTTAGAATTTCTAAACACAGAATATCAATTATTTTAAAAACAAAAATTAATGTGTCGAGTAAGATGTAACATAATTTAGTAGTAAAATGTAAAAATAAATTACGGTATGAACATGCATAACATGATAAATGCGTTATTATAAATGACAATATATAAGATCGAAAATAAAATAAAATAAACAAACAAAGCGAAAAAAAATGATAAGTCAACTGAAAATTTGAAACTAATAGAAAAATATTAAACGAATGAGCAAATAGATATTGTGTTAAAATAAATTAAAAAAGAATTGAGTTAATAATGAGAATAATATTAATAATAAAAGAAATTATGAACAATCTAAAGTTTATAAAAAAGGGTATGAATAAATAAATAATAAAATGATGGGATAAAATGAAATAAATGTATTTAAAGACATTTGGTAAATAAATATAAAAAGAAATAATAATAATAATAATAATAATAATAATAATAATAATAATAATAGTAATTACAAAAATGATAATAGTAATAAAATAAGATGATAAAAATAATATTAAATATAATAAGAGTAAAAAAATAAAATAGTAATAATAGTAAAAAATAATAATAACAATAATAAGAATATTAATAAAAGTAGTGATAACAATAACATAAATAATAATATATATATGAAAAATAATAATAAAAAAGGAAAGAAAAATAATAATAATAGAAGTAGTAATAATAATGGTATTAGAATAAAATAAATATAAATACAAGTATAATAATAGTAATAATATAATAAAACAACAAAAGTAATGAAAAAGACTAAATTGAATCTAAAAATAAATTTTTGGGGCAAATCTGAAATAAACAAAGAGGAAATAGGCTAATTTGAACGCACGAATAACAAGAAGGGTCCAAAAGAGAAATAATTCCCTCCCTTCAAAATGCACAGCTTAAGGGGGGACCAATTTAAAATCAAAATAAAATCGTGGGGCTAAATTAAAAAGTAAAATAAATTTAATTGCAAAACCATAAAAAAACGGAAAGGCTAAAAGTGCAATTAGCCCTTCCAAAATAAAACACGTGGATCCTAGCTTGGAGCGGGTCGGGTCGCGCGTGTCAGGCATGAAACGACGTCGTTTTGGCCACTGGTGCCAATGTCCAAAACGACGTCGTTTTGAAGGCCTTTATAAGTCAGAATTTTTTTAAAAAAAATTCATTCTTTTCATTTCTCAAAAAAAAAAATACAAAACCCTTCTCCAAAATTTTCTCTCAACTCTCCAATATCCGGTCAAGGTCCGATCGTTGACCACCGCGACGACCACTGGTCGTCGTCACAGTCGCCGTTCGCGGTGGTTGAAAAATTAAAAAACTTCCCTTTAGCCTTTTTGACCCTTCCGAACCTGTTTCCGAGCCTAAAAAACTCAAAAATGCCCTCTAAAGAGCAAAAAAACATAAGGACTCCTCGGATCCAATCTTTGATCGCAACGAAAACAAAGGTAAAACCCCCTTTTTTACTCTTATTTTTCTTTTACACCTTAAAGCAATTTAAAAAAAAAACTAAATAACAAATATAAAAGGAATCACCTTTTTATTTCAAAATCTATTTTTTTGTATTGATTCTCCAAAAAAAGACCCTTGCATTTCTATTTTTTGATGGCTTTTATAGCCCTTTTACATTATTTTTTAGTATTTGCTGTCTTTTCTTCTTTAAACCTTGTAAGTGGTGGAGCAAGTGGAGGAGCAGGTGATCAGAAGGCTAGCATGGTAGAGACGGCTGTAGGCAGTGCAAGTGGGGCTAGGGTTCGTTGTTTTCTGAAAATATTGTGAGCTAGGGTTAGGTTTTAGGTTTGGGCTTTGTTTGAGCTTGTTTTGTTATTGGTTTTTTTTTTGTGTTTGTTGGACTGTTTATTTTGGGCCCAGGCAAATTTTGGGTCTTATAGCTGCCCCTCTTTGCTCGTTTTCGTGTAACGAGAACAGAGTAAAGACTTTTAAAAAAGACCAAATTTGCCCAGTCCCGTCGAGTATCGACTTATTTTGGCGCTTCTTTTTTCAAGTAGCTTCATTTCAGTCCACTGCGTCTCCGGGGGTATAGAAATTAGTGCTTCGATCCACTCCGCTGAAACTTTAGAGAGATAGGACTCGTAACTTCAACTGCCCCGCTGCAATTTCAGGGGGATAAGGTTTATAGCTTTAATCTACTCCATTGCAATTTCAGGGAAATAAGATTTGTGTCTTCAACCTGCTCTACTACAACTTCAGAGAGATAAAGTTTGTTTTGATCTGCTCTACTGCAACTTCAGAGAGATAAGATCTGTGATTTATAGCTTCAATCTGTTTCACTGCAACTTCAGGGAAATAAGATTCGCTATCTTCAGTCTGCTCCACTGTAACTTCAAGGAGATAAAACTAGTGACTTCAACCTACTCCTCTGCAACTTTAGGGAGATAAGGTTTATTTTGATCTGCTCTACTGCAACTTCAGAGAGATAACATCTATGATTTATAGCTTCAATCTGTTCCACTGCAACTTCAGGGAAATAAAATTCGCTATCTTCAGTCTGCTCCACTGCAACTTTAGGGAGATAAGGTTTATTTTAATCTACTCTACTACAACTTCAGAGAGATAAGATCCGCGATTTATAGCTTCAATCTATTCCACTACAACTTCAGGGGAATAAGATTTACTATCTTCAGTTTGCTCCACTGCAACTTCAGGGAGATAAGACTAGTGATTTCAACCTGCTTTTCTGCAACTTCAGGGAGATAAGGTTTGTGTTGATCTGCTCTACTGCAATTTCAGAGAGATAAGATCTGTGATTTATAGCTTCAATCTGTTCTACTACAACTTCAGGGAAATAAGATTTGCTATCTCCAATCTGCTCCACTGCAACTTCAGGGAGATAAGACTAGTGACTTCAACCCACCCCAACTGCAACTTTAGGGAGATAATGTTTGTTTTGATCTGCTCTGCTGCAACTTCAGAGAGATAAGATCCGTGATTTATAGCTTCAATCTGTTCCACTGCAACTTCAGGGAAATAAGATTCGATATCTTCAGTCTGCTCCACTGTAACTTCAAGGAGATAAAACTAGTGACGTCAACCTACTCCTTTGCAACTTTAGGGAGATAAGGTTTATTTTGATCTACTCTACTGTAACTTCAGAGAGATAAGATCTGTGATTTATAGCTTCAATCTGTTCCACTGCAATTTCAAGGAAATAGGATTCGCTATCTTCAGTCTGTTCCACTGCAACTTCAGGGAGATAGGACTAGTGACTTCAACCTGCTCCTCTGCAACTTCAGGGAGATAAGGTTTGTTTTGATCTGCTCTATTGCAACTTCAGAGAGATAAGATCTGTAATTTCTAGCCTGTTACCCTACTGCTTAGGGGGTTAAGGCTTACCGTCTTCGATCTGTTCCACTATTGCTTAGGGAGATTCTATAATTTCCAGCCTGTTACCCTACTGCTTAGAGGGTTAAATCTTACTGTCTTTGATCTACTCCACTACTGCTTAAGGAGATAAGATCTATAATCTTTAGCCTGTTACCCTACTACTTAGGGGGTTAAGGCTTACTGTCTTCGATCTGCTCCACTACTACTTAGGGAGATAAAATCTATAATTTTCAACCTGTTACCCTACTGCTTAGGGGGTTAAGGCTTACCATCTTCGATTTGTTCCACTACTACTTAGGGAGATAAAATCTGTAATTTTCAGCTTGTTACCCTACTGCTTAGGGGGTTAAGGCTTACTGCCTTCTAGGGACATGATCTGTAGAATTGGTTTCATGTACCTATGCTTATGCCAAATGATTAGGATGCTATGATCGAAATGAATCAAATGCTCCTAACTAGATGTGTTATGAATGATCTATAAACGAGTGCAGCATGTTATGAGAATGATCCCTTTTTAATGTTTGGGTCGCCATTGCTCTTTATTCATCAAGGTTCTATCACTGAAATAATATATTGTCTTCTTGTTTAGCTTAGATCTTGGACAGAAAACCCGAAGAGGTAGTCCCATTTTAAACTCTTCTTTCTCAAATGTTTCCAATCCTTAGGTTTGGTTAGTTCTAAATAACAGTCCTGTTTTAGGTTCCTATACTATTTAGAAACTCTCAGAGTAATATGCAAAACTCATTTTGTGAAAGTGTCATTAGTCTATTAATCGTTATTTCAATGCAAAATGCTTGAAAAGATCGTAACAATGGACGGAACTGAAATTTATAAAAAACAAAATTTGAAAAGAATAGATTAATCAAAGAAAGCAAACATTACTGGAATACAAGATGAATAAAAGGAAAATAGGTGCCCCAGATATCGCAGCATGAGCTTCTCTGTACGAACTTCTTAAGGACCCTTTTTTTTAGCTCAATATGTGTTTAGGGGATCTAAAGTACTCTTGTTGATGCCCCAAGATGTAACATCTCTCCTCCTTGTTAATTCAGGTATCGCAAGACTAATGCATGCCCCACCTTCGATCAAAATTTGAATCGCCTTTTACGGGTTTTCAATTCAAAATCCTTTTGGTCTCAAGGTGCTCTTTGTGAGTTTTCAACTTGGCCTCTCCTCTCTTCTTTTTTTTTAGGCGAAGTATTTCTTAACCAAATCTGAATTTACAGGATTGAGTAGTCTTGCCATCCATTTTGGTCAAAATCAACGCTCTTCCAGAAAATGCCTTCTTTACACCATAAGGTCCTTCCGAGTTTGACATACATTTTCCTCTGAAGTCTTTTTGTATGGGAAAGATCTTCTTCAATGCCAGGAACATTTCTGTTGTAAGCTCGCATCATTCATTTTTTGGTACATTTGACCATGATGGATAACTTTTAACTTTATTTTTTCGAAACTGATCGCATCAGAATTGGATCTATTCGGCTTCATTTGACTTCGGCTTTGACAAGACTCAGAGAAAAGGAATCTCAACTTCAATGGGAAAAATCGCTTCCATTCCATAAACTAATGAGAAATGTGTTGCTCCGACAAAAGTCTTGGGCGACGTTCGATAAGTATAGAGGGTAAATGGTAACTTCTTTATGCCAATCTTCACAAGTCTTGGTCATTTTCCGTATGATCTTTGTTTAGTTGTTTTTTATTCTTATACATTTTCTATTACCTCTATTGTATTTTTTATTTTGAGGTGATGTCAACTTTTGACATTGTACAGTTGGATATAATCTTTTTTGACATTTCTTGTCGGTACATGATCTTCTTTTTTTTTTAGAATTCTGATGACTGTTAACTTCGTAATATTGACATATGAAGCGATTTTTACCCTCTTGGCGAAGTAATTGACGCCTGCTAGAAGCTTTCGACGAGATTAGCCCAATAACCTCCATGCCCCACATAGAGAAAGTCTATGAAGAAATGAAGGGACACATTAATCTTGTCTCCATAAATTTGGCATTTACGGCATACTGATGCTATTCCTTTCTATGGTGGACGAGCAGAACCCGAATCTCATGATTTGCTTGGCCATCGTAAAACCATTAGCATATGTAGTTCAAACACCCTGCAGCGTCCTCACGTCTTAGTAGCCCAGACGTATCTTGATACGATCGTCCGAAAATATCTTTGAATTCTTGGAACAACTCAATACCGTCTCACTTTTGTCTCTGTGGTGATATAGGCTCCGATCTTTACCTCTTTCTCTTCTCTTAGGTTCGCGATGTCCGTTGCCCCTTTGTAAGGTAGGATCTATTTCTAATCTTATTCTACCGTCCTTAACAAATCGGGAGATAAGTTACGATTTCTATCATTTTCAAAGTCCTAAGATCTCTCTAAACACATATCTCGCCCAAAAAGAGACTTTAAGTCAGTGTCAGTGTCGCTTATGTCGTTGATATCTGGGGACCTGTTGAAGGCAGATTCCAAAGAATAAATAATTCTAAGGATGATTATTTGTATGGTATGATCATGAATGAAGAATAAATGAACTTTTGAAAGAAAGTCCAAAGAACAAAGGAATCTAAGAACAATTATTTGTACAGTATGAAATGGAAAAACAAATAAAAGAATATTTGTTCAAAAAGATGCATTTCATTGAAATAAAGATTTTAGGCACAAGCTTATTTCACAAAAGGATTCTTATTACTTTTAGGCTTAAAGCAACAAGCGTGTTTTGAATGTTACTCTAGATTAGCTCTAAAAATACAAGGATCTCTTCCACAGTCCCATTGTTCAAAACGCACCCAAGTATGCAAGGGTTTGGCAACTTTTATTCCCAGGTTCCTTTTTCGGATATATCTCTGATATTCCTTCCAAGCTTTTGACTTGTTCAAGGCATCACAACTCTTTTGCCCCCACTTTCAAATATCGCATTTACTGCATTGTTAGAGCGATTAGGTTCTGAGGAATTATCAAACTTCACAATTCCAATTTTAATAAACCTTTCGACCAACTTTTTAAATGTGGTGCAATTTTTGATTGAGTGTCCCGTTATTCTCACGTGGTACTTGCATTGAGAATTATCATTATACCATTTTGGGAACGGAGGTTGCACGAGTTCTAAGTAGAATGGAGACAACACATGCACATCAAAAAGATTCTGATAAAACTCCTTATATGACATCGGGATGGGTGTAAACTGGAGCATTTCTATATTTGTCCTCGAGTTGGATTCCTACCTTGAAGAGCCTTGATAGGTAGTGGTTACAGTCCTTGGCTGGCCTGTATTAACCAATTTAGAATACCCTTTACTCGTATTATTCACTTCATTTTTCATTTCTCTTTAGGGTTGACCTCTTGGCGCTTTCTCCTGCGTCTATCTTCCCGCTCTTGATTTTGTTTTCAATCATCTCGCCGGTCATTACTATATCTGAGAAGCTCATGGTAGTGCTTCCCAACATATGGGTAATGAACGGGGCTTTCAGAGTGTTGATGAAAAGCATCGTAGTTTCTTTCTCCAGAAGAGGTGGCTGGACTTATGTCGCTACCTCTCTCCGTCTTTGGGCATATTACCTGAAGCTCTCACTTTGCTTCTTTTCTATATTCTACAGTGTAATCCTGTCGGGTGCCATGTCTGTCACGTGGCCATATTGCTTCATGAAAGCCTATGCCAAGTCCTTCCATGAATGAATTTTGGCACGGCTCAGTTGGTTGTACCATTTGGCAGCTAACCCACTCAGACTATTTTGGAAGTAATGAATTAACAGTTGATTGTTATCAACGTATCCTATCATTCTTCGACAAAACATCTTGATGTGAGCTTTAGGACAACTAGTCCTATTATACTTTTCAAATGTTGGAGTCTTGAATTTTGGCGGGAGTACTAAATCTGGAACCAAACTGAGATCTTTAGTGTCAACCCCGCAATGGTAATCAGCATTCTCCATTACTCTAAGTTTTTCCTCTAACCACCTGTACCGATCCTCGAGTTGTTTTGGCAGTTCGATCTTCGTTTTTTCCATTTCGTCCAGATCAGAAACTACAGGAGTGGTTGAACTGCCCCCCCCGGATTGAAGCCTGAGCCTATCGGGTAATCTACTGGTGCCGAGATACCGGCCTATATTGCTGGGATCTGATAGCAATAGGTACACCTTGCGAACATGTATGAGCATTTGTCGGAGCGAAACCCGGAGGGTAGAGAGGCCCTTCATTGTCCTCCCCAACATTAATTATGGAGCTTTTTCCTTTTTCTAGCCCTTTAGTCAGTAATTGGGACAGCTGATTCATCATACTTCTTTGGGACTCCCGCATCTGGTCCCTCATATCTTGTTGGATTTTGGCCAGCTGTCCTTGCATTTGCATTTGTAACCGGTCTTGCATCTCTCTTTGAAATTGTTCAAGTCTTTCCAATATTTGATCCATTATTTTTTATCTTACGACGGGTACCGTAGTGATACTTAGTTCAGTAGACTTTTGGCGGTTCCCAAGTTCGCTAAATTAATTTTACCTAATTAGGGTTCTTTTGTGAAAATCTAATGCATGTGATGAAATGCAATGCAAATGCATGGGATGAATACAAAAAGAAAGAGAGACATTGATTCTGGATTCAATTCCATTAGAACAACTTTTCTAAAAATAAATTTCTTTACATAAAGCGGATTACATATGCATCCTTGCCTCATATCCAAGCGAAGACACCGATCTTTTCCTTCATATTCGGATGTTATGGTCAAATCTTGTGAATTTTCCAAAAGATGTCTCTATTATCTCCTTTCTACTCGATACGGACCGCGACCCATTGCTCACTTATCCTCACGATGCTCGTCAGTTTCTTTAATACATGACAGTTCTTGAATAATCTTTGTTGGCTTGAATCCTCAGACAATGAAGCAAAGTCGTGTATTCCTTCATGGACTATCAGCCTTCTCTTGTTGTTTACTCGGACTATATTCGGACAGCCGTATTATATTTCACTTTATCAAGAAATCTATTCTCCATGACAAGCTTTTCTATTTAGCAATCGAATGTGACTCAACACCTCCTTTCTATGATAAAAATGCAATGCAATCAAAACAAAAGAAAACATGTTAGCATAGGAGAAATAAACAAAATAGAGTACCTATCCGGGTGACCACTAGGGGTTCAGAGTGACTCTACCTAGGGTGGGTTCCTACGGCTTACTATATGCGGCTCGGTTCTAAAGTAAAGGTACCTGAACCAGCAGATTCATCGATCTTCACCCATTATAGGCATATATAGACCGAGTTCAGTTCAGGGAAATACATTTCCCTATGGCTGCACGGAGATGAAAATCTCACAAAGACATAGGTACAGATTATCCCGAAAGTGATCCACTATCTTGCACGGAGGTGAAGACCTCACGAAGGAATAGTTTCTCACTCACACTTACAAGGGTATAACTGCGTAGTAATGCAATGTAATGAGTAAGGATATACAAAAAAGCTCGAAGAAAATAAATAAGATATGAATAAAATGATGAAGATCGTAACATAAAATGGATGAAATGCAATGAAAGCATTGTATATCAGAACCAAATTTTCAATTTTTGACAAAAAGACAAAAGTTAATCAACTTGTGGCTTGACTCTCTTATTTGTGTCCCCCAGTGGACTCGCCAAGCTGTCGAAACCATTTTTTTGAAAAACAGGGTCGACTTTGGTTTTGAAAATGAAAAAACAAAATTTGGGAGTCGCCACCAATCCTTTTTTATGAGGTGTGATCGGGTCACCTCGTAAAAGTGGTTGTTTTTAATAAATGATTTGATTTATGTAAACAACGATTTTGGTCCGCGAAATTCAGAAAAAAAGGGTTCGGGAGTCGGTTATGTACGAGGAAGGATTAGCATCCTCATAACGCCGAAAAATTGGTACCTAGTTGATTAATTAGTGTCTTAGTGTCAAAAATTGAAAACTTGAAAGACTTTAAAATGCGATCCCTCTTTTTGTAAAAACACTCGAATGTTAAAGACCTTCTCCTCTCGAAGTAATAAAATGTCACATCCAGTAAGTTAGGACACGACATCTCAAACTTTTGAGAATGAGCTTGCCTTGTATTTAAAATTCGTGTATTTTATCCCTCTTTTTTAAAAGGATGTTCGATTATTTAGAGTAAACGAGAAAATCGAAACCCAGTAAGTTAGGGCACGATTTCTCGAACTTCTAAACACCGAATGTTGCCTTTATTTATAAAAATCTCATCTCGAGGTAACAAGATGTCATGTCTAGTAAGTTAGGGCGCAACACCTCAAATCTGAGAGAGTAAGCATTTTATTCAAAACTCGTATCGCGATTTTAAATAATGTTCCGTTATTTAGGTTAAAGGAGAAAATTCGAAACCCAGTAAGTTAGGGCACGATTTTTTAGAATTTCTAAACACAAAATATCGATTATTTTAAAAACAAAAATTAATGTGTCGGGTAAGATGTAATATAATTTGGTAGTAAAATGTAAAAATAAATTACGGTATTAACATGCATAACATGATAAATGCGTTAATATAAATGAAAATATATAAGATCAAAAATAAAATAAAATAAACAAACAAAGCGAAAAAAAGAAAAAATGATAAGTCAACTGAAAATTTGAAACTAACATAAAA
Source organism: Gossypium longicalyx (assembly GCA_025698465.1). Taxonomy (NCBI): domain Eukaryota; kingdom Viridiplantae; phylum Streptophyta; class Magnoliopsida; order Malvales; family Malvaceae; genus Gossypium; species Gossypium longicalyx. The sequence goes on along the minus strand of CM047006.1, from coordinate 9,792,898 downwards.
ATATTAAACAAATGAGCAAATAGATATTGTGTTAAAATAAATTAAAAAAGAATTGTGTTAATAATGAGAATGATATTAATAATAAAAGAAATTATGAACAATCTAAAGTTTATAAAAAAGAGTATGAATAAATAAATAATAAAATGAAATAAATGTATTTAAAGACATTTGTTAAATAGATATAAAAGAAATAATAGAAATGATAACGTAAAATTAATTAATTTAATAATGATAATACGTATAAGTAAAAACAAAAAAATATAATAATAATAATAATAATTACAAAAATGATAATAGTAATAAAATAAGATGATAATAATAATATTAAATATAATAAGAGTAAAAAAAATAAAATAGTAATAATAGTAAAAAATAATAATAGCAATAATAAGAATATTAATAAAAGTAGTGATAACAATAACATAAATAATATATACATATGAAAAATAATAATAATAAAGGAAAGAAAATTAATAATAATAGAAGTAGTAATAATAATGGTATTAGAATAAAATAAAATCATGATGCCACTAATGCCAAGGTCCAAAACGACGTCGGGTTCTAGCTTGGAGCGGGTCGGGTCCAAAACGACGTCAGATCCTAGCTTGGAGCGGGTCGGGTCACGTGGGTCAGGCATGAAACGACGTCGTTTTGGCCATTGATGCCAAGGTCCAAAACGACGTCGTTTTGAAGGCCTTTATAAGTCAGAATTTTTTTAAAAAAAATTCATTCTTTTCATTTCTAAAAAAAAAAAAAAAAACAAAATCCTTCTCCAAAATTTTCTCTCAACTCTCCAATATCCGGCTAAGGTCCGGTCGTCGTCCGATCATCGGACCACCGCGGCGGCAGCCGGTCCCTGCCGCCGCCGTCTGCAGTGGTCGAAAAATTAAAAAACTTCCCTTTAGCCTTTTTGAACCCTCCGAACCTGTTTCAGAGCCCAAAAAACTCAAAAATACCCTTTAAAGAGCAAAAAAGCATAAGAACTCCTCGGATCCAATCTTTGATCGCAACGAAAACAAAGTAAAACCTTTTTTTTACTCTTATTTTTATTTTACACCTTAAAGCAATATAAAAAAAAAACTAAATAAAAAATATAAAAGCAATCAACTTTTTATTTCAAAATCTATTTTTTTTGTATTGATTCTCCAAAAAAAGACCCTTGCATTTATATTTTTTGATGGCTTTTATAGCCCTTTTACATTATTTTTTAGTATTTGATGTCTTTTCTTCTTTAAACCTTGTAGGTGGTGGAGCAAGTGGAGGAGCAGGTGGCTGACAAGCGGTGGAGCAGGTGGTCAAAAGGCTAGCATGGCAGAGGCGGCTGTAGGCAATGCAAGTGCGGCTAGGGTTAGGTTTTAGGTTTGGGCTTAGTTTGGGCTTGTTTTGTAATTGGTTTTTTTTTTGTGTTTGTTGGACTGTTCATTTTGGGCCCGGGCAAATTTTGAGTCTTACAAGAATTAAAATTTTAAAATTCGAAAAAGTATAGAGATTAAATCCACAACTTTCTTAAAGTAAAGTGTAATATATATTTTAATAAATGTATAATTAAATAAAATTTATATAAAATTTACATTTACTCGTATTTAGTAGTAGCAATATAAATGAGAGTTAATGATATTTTACCTCTAATTTTTTTAATTTTTATTTGATGGATTAAAACAGTAACTAATAATAAAGCAAACTTTAGGTTTAAAAAATTTTTCTTCATGTATTAATTTCGTTAATAAGAGTTTATGAATAAGGATATAGGATTTTTGGTTTTCTTTATTTGTTAATTAGAAAAAAAAATTAAAGTTTTGTTTATAAATATATTATTTGATTTATAACAATTTTTTTGATATTATAAGATTTGAGGATTGGAAGGGAGATGATAGGATTTGAACCCATGTCCTCTGGGTATGAGAAGAAAGCTTAAATCGTTACTTTAAACAAGTCTTAACTCTTGACTCATTCACAACAGTTTTTTTTTAAGAAAATATTATTATCAATAGGAATAATGAACAATAAGGATACAAAGACTTGACATATATATATATATATATATATATATATATATATATATAGAGAGAGAGAGAGAGAGAGAGAGAGAGAGAGAGAGAGAGAGAAATTGACAGGCTTAATGTATGCTTTCATTCTAGCCTTCCAATAGGAATAGTTACTATTCTCAAGCATAGCGGGACGAGTAATCAACATATCTTCCATTGTTAGCAAAAAGTAATTCACCATTAGATACATTAAGTGTTTGCTCTGATACTAGTTATTGCTACCTTAAGTTACCTATTTGCTCAAAATGGCAAATACAATGGAAGTGCTAGACTGTAGTGGTCACTACGGTATGACATTGCCAAAAAATGTGCAAACAAAACATAAATAATACCAATGTTTATTTACGCAGTTTGATTTTTATAAGTCTGCAAAGCCAATCTCAGTGAGTAATTTCACTATCTTTTATTACAAATATGACAAATGATTTACACTCTATCACTCTCAAATATAGAAATCTCACATTTGTATCTAAAGACTAGAACACTCACTTTCAAATCCTTCTCCTGAGAACTTGGGCAGTAAACACTTCAACAATGTTTACAATAACAGTTTGCACTCTCTCACAAAAGCAGTTCCTCGATGAACAAAATATATGCTTTGAGGCTTGCTAGCATAGAATCTAAGCAAATACAAGTTACTCATTGAGAATAATTGTTACATCAATAATAATCAAACAAAATCACCCGAAGGTCTGCTCTCCAAGATCACTAGCACTATCTCAATCAAATCTCTACATTCTAGACTTAATTGATCCACTCGAATTCAAACTTATCTTCAAACGCCAATGATTACTTCCCATAGATGGACCATTGTATCTTCAAAAACGCATAACATTAATAGGTTCAAAAAAAAATTTCATTTAAATTACCAAATCAAATAAGACAAATTTTTAACCATCTCAATGATAGTTTGCAGTTGGCATTGCAAATATCACTCCGCAACTCTTAGTTCATTTTGCTTCAACAATATATTCTTTTAAAGCCATTTTAATTAATTTGTTAATATATATTTATATAAAAGAGGGATTTTTATCTAAACCAATCTAAAATTAATTTAATTGTATACGCTTTTATAAGTTGTTATACGAATCATCATATTCCATACTCTGTTTTTTACGTAATAAAATTCAAATAAAGTAAAGAAGCCTAACTATTTATTCAATGTGAACAAAATTAAACTGTTAAATATATGTAAAATATAGTACTTTCAATCAATATAAATTTCAAATTAATTAAAATATTACGTAGACCGTAAATGCAATTATGACATTGAATAGAACCATCAATTTATTAAACTTGTCAATTATATACAAAATTATAAAAACATATCAAATTAATTACCTTTTAAACTCATGCATATTTATTGAGGGTTAAATTAGAGTTGTTTATGGTTGGGTTGGGCCCTAACTAAATTTTAGATTCGATTGATAGGCTTAGCTCGATTTAAAAAATGGGTAAAAGTTTTTGTCCAAGACCAACTCAAATTAGAGATGCTAAACTCGGACTCGGTTTGTATTAAATTTTTTTAAAACTATTTTATTATATAAAACAAATTTAAAAAATATAATATATCAGATACACTAAAAATATTAAAATAAATGATTCTCAATAAAATTTAAAAAGACATGTATCCGGTCCAAGTTTGAGCAAAAAAAAAACTTACCCAAGACTCAGCCCGTTTAGAAAACAAACCTACTTTTTTATCCAAGCCTATTTTGAGCTTATGTTTTTGTCCAGACCCTTCTATTTTCCGAACAGGCTTGATCAGATAATCTAACCTATGTACAATTCTAGATTCAACTTACAATTTATGCAGGAATAGTTTCCCAATCTGTAAGCATCAACTATGTATTGAAATCACTTGAGTGGCTTCAAAGTATTGAGGATGAAATTGAAATGAAGGATGTAACATATAGTGTTTTAAAATTAAAATATTTAATTTTAAAGTTTTCATTAAAATAAAAATAATATTTGATATATTGTCTATGCATAAATTTTATAATCATTAATGAATGATAAGATGACACTTCACTATTAAATAAAATGAAAACAATCAAGGACTTAAAATAATTAATAATAATTTTATTTAAATATAATTAAATTTTAATTAATTTTAATTATTCGTTTCAACAATTTTTGAATTTAGAATCTTAGATTTTATGTTTAAAGTTTAGAGTTTATAATTGTTAGTGTTTATTCATAATATTTAAAATTAATTAATGTTTAAGTAATGTTTAAATAAAATTATTAGCACTTATTTTTAAGTCTTTAATTATTTTATTTTATTTTATTCAATAATAATGTGTTATATTATTATTCTTTGATAGTGTGTAGGATTCATGATAATGTTTCTCCTACTTCTACCATATAACCATTGGAACAAAAGATACGACTCTGGTCGATGTTCTTTCAAAACAAACAAGATTTTGTTGTGTGGTATATATTTGAATAAATATCTAATTATTCCAACATATGCATGGGCTTAGATTTTTCAAGAAATGGATTATTCATTTGATTTTACAAATTTGATTTGAGATGTATAGTAGAGGTGCTTATGGTCGGGTTTGGATCGGATCTAAGTATAATATTAACATATTTTATGCTTCTTTAAGGCCGGCCTGACTCAAAATATGTGCTTAAAATTTTGTTCAAATCTATCTATGTTTGCAAAAAACTAACCCAAGCCCATTCTAAGTCCACATCATATTATTTTTTAATTAAAAAAAACATTTATATTATATTATTTTAATATTTAATAATTTTATACATTCTTTTATTTATTTAAATTTTTTATATGGTCATCTTAACATTATTTTAATGTTTACATTAGAGTAGTATTATATATTTAGTATAAGTTTATTTTTTTAATGTGTTCTAAATTACATAATATATATAAATAACATAATATAAAATATTATAAACTTAAAAATGGGTGAGGTCGGGTTGAGGCTACGAATGTTCAAGCTTAAGCCCAACACATATTTTAAATGGACCTAATTTTTCCCAAACCTATTTTTCGAGCCTAATATTTTTATTCAAACCCTCCCAAATTTCAGGCGAATCTTTAAACTTGAATGGATAGCCTGACCCATAAACAAGTCTAATGAATAGATTTAAAGAAGTTATTAAATTTCTTGAAAAAAAAAATCAAAATTACTACTGATTTTAACTAGGGAAATAGTAAATATGATAATACAAAGATATCCACATGAAACAGTAAATTAAAAAAGGTGCAAAGATCCAACCTAAAATGTTAACCAACGTGTTAAAACTTGGTTTAGTTTAAATTAGAAAGAGTTTAATAATGAAGCATGGTATACTAAAAGGGATGATATATAAATATTAAAAAATTACATAATTTGATTAAAGTTGGAATGCTTTAAATAATGGCCTTGAAACTATTCAACAAATTCTCTATTTTATATATATATAGTAATAGATTTTAGAACGAATGATATAATATTAAATGAATGTATAGCCAAATATAGGTTACTTTAGGATAAGGTATGGTGGAGGGTGAAGCCTTATCTTCAATTACTAGTTATATAAAGTCCATTGATTTGTTCTAAACCTACATACGATAGTAAGGATGGAGATTGTTGCTATATTATCATTTTACTTTTACAGGCAAAATGAAATTGAATGATTAATCTTACACGATTTTCCTCGTAAGTAATGCTTTCAGCCTTAGATGGTTAATCTTTGTTATTTTAGCTTAAAAGTCTTTTTTATTTATTTGAGTTTACATAATTTTATCTCATTGCTTGCGCATTCTTTTAGGGAATAGGCTCATGAATATATTAATGGAGAGAAGTTGGATGTTGGCAAAACTTGTCTATGAAAGGCCAAGTTTTATGAGATGTGGAGTTCTAAATTCTTCCAAATATAAAAATGAAATGTAAATAATTGTTTTCCCATGTTTAGTTTAGATTCATGCACGTATACCATACAAAGATATATGCCTAATTATGAATAGATGGATTGAATTTTCGGACTTTGCCTTGTTTAACAATGCTCATCATCAGCAGCAAAATGGAAGAGAGGAGAAAAAAAAAAAAAAAAGTTAGCGGAGGTTGAACCCTCGAGATAAGGGAAGAGATTGTAGGCACCCAGTTATTTCTTAAACCTTACTAAATCAACCATTTGAGTTCAAATCATAATTTCGGAAATTAGGGTTTCTTTTTTTTTTTTTTTCTTATTTAAACTTAAAATTTATTTGACAATAAGTGTATAGATTCATTATATGTCATTTTATCATATTCCATTATGTGTAGGCCAAGGCAAGCGACAAACTCGAATTTGATAATAAAAATAACATGGAATTATAATAGAAAGCAATGAATTTGAAATCAATTTATAATAATAAATTGAAAGTCCATCTTAAATATAAGATATATATATCATTCAAAACTTGATTGATAAAAGATAATATAATTTTGTGTCACTAGTTATGTTTATGGAAAAGTTTTAAAGTATGAGTTTAAATTGACTTGATTAACCTATTTTGTTATTAAAAAAATATTAATTACTATTATTAAAATTATGATTTAGGTAAAATCATTTTAAATTGAATTCAGTTGCTAATTATCTTTTTCAAACCAGATTCAAACACAAAGCTATCCAACCAGACAAATACAGTGTAAGTTTGCTGTCATGGATTTTCTTTTCAATATTAAATTTCACCTTTTGGCAGTTTCAAGAAGAGAAATATTGTGATTTGAGTCACCAAAAAACAAATGAGGTGAGGTAAGAGAGAAAGAGAAAGGATTGTGATGATTTGTATGTGTGTATGTATGTATAATATTGTGCCACTATATTGTTGCCTTTTTTATTGTCTTTGTTGCTGGCAAAGGTGGGAAATAAAATGAACGGTTTCAAAATCATTTTCCAATTGCTTTATTGGCCACAATCGATATTTTTGAGAACGATTTTTCTTTTTGTTTGATTCGTGGAAAAAGTTCAAATAAGAACAAAAATGTATAATGATGACATTAATTATATTTTGCGTTCATGTTTTGATAAATGATATACTGGGTTTTTTCGATTAAAATAACAGGGACTTGTGGACTAAAATTTTGTCATTTCATGTTCCATTTCTTTTTTAATATAAGAAAAATTATTTTAATTTTATAAATGTGATTAACTATATTATATGGATTACAGTTTCATACATTCTCTTTTCATTAAATAATTTGAAAAAGTTATTTTAATTTCACAAATATGATTGACAATGTGATAGAGATTACAGTTTCATACAATCTCTTCTCGCTAAATAATTTGAATGTTTGTGTAAATATTTTAATGGTATTTTGGGTTACTGAGACCAATATATTTTTGAAAAAGTATTGATATAGTTCATTTGTATGTGTAGATATTCTTTTAATATATTATAATTCATTTTAGTATTTATGTAAATGAGTGTAAAGATTCATTTCTGTTTTCTATTTTTTTCCTAAATGAAAATTCTCAAATATTTATTCATGCCAGTCATTTAGAAATTGAAAACAGTAAGGTACCCACCATTATTTTTGGTCTTTTATATATGTATACTGGAAATTTTATTTACTTATTTTAATTGTAAGGCATCACAACAATCCTTTATTGATGCCAAAGTGACAATAATATAGTGATTACCTAACATGCTTTGACTGAATTGAACCTGTCATTTCCTTTTCTTTCACATTCCCAATCTTTTTCCCCCACTAAACAAAGTCAACAATAAGAGGAAATTGGCATTGTCATGTTTAACAAGAATGTGATTTTACAGCTAAAATCATCATATTCAATCTTTCATATTAATGCAACCAAAAAATTAATACCTATTTTGTATTTACAAGGGATGGATCAACACGTGTCATAGACTTGATCAAGGATTAGATATTCAAAATCAAAAATTTATTTTATGCTTAAAATGATTTTAAAAAATAACTTAAATTTAATAAAATAGTTTTAACAATTTATTTGTATTTTAAAATAAAATATAAAAAAATAGAGGAACAAAATTCTTAAAATTAAAAGATAGAGACTGAATTCTAAATTCATGAAAAATACGGAAACTTATCAATCAAGAATCAGTTCTTCTGCCTAAGAAATTTAGCTGATGAATGTGGGGTTTAGAAATGTTTTCTAATGTCTCTAGAGTCAACAAATATAATGATCATGAATAAAATCAACATATGATTGTTAATTATTCCATCAATATAAATAAATAAATAAATAAATAATATTTAGATTGGAAAGGGAACAAGTATGATTTTGATTAAATCTTCATTAGATTTTGTTTAAATTGTTATGTTTCTGAGATTATTGGAAGATGTCTATTTCAAGCCAAGGAATTAATTCAAATAATCAGTAGACGAAGACGTGGATATCTGATATATATTTTGCAGTTGCTTTCAATCCGTAGTATCTTCCCATGACCTTTTTGCACTTTGATCACTTCATCTCTATTTGACCTTTGCTAAAATTGGGGGATATGCATAGTTGGGATCAGATGGAGACCCTTTCAGAATTATTTGTTATTTCAATTTACAAATAAATCTTTTTATTTTGAAAATCCAAATACCACCAGGATCAACTAGCAGCAAAATAGCTCAAACAAGGTAGTTTTCAGCCCCCTTACAGTCTCCTATATTTGTACTAACGCGCATGGGTTGCAAGGGCGCCAATAGATTGACCCTTACACAACCCTACTAGTCCTATTAAGCTACAACAATGGGATCAACCGATCCCTTCTTACCTACAGAAAACGACATCCCTTAAGGTAGGCTCAAAACTGAGTACAAAAACGAGGTACCATCATCACCTTCACTATTCCATGTCCATTATACCAAGCCTTTTAGTCTGACTTAAGCATTAGAGAATGTCCCAAAACACTAACTCCAAAGCCTCTATAGCTTACTCTTTTTTTGCATGAAGCACAATAACTTTACCTCGGATCGAAAGCTTAACCTAGCCTCCAACCCAACTCAGCGTATGTGAGAAGTGGACAACAATCCATGAATCCCTTTACTAAGATGCCCACCACACAAGTTGCCACTTCCATAGTCATTTTTGCATAATCGATATAATTTTAATGACTAGTTCTAGTAAAGTTTGGACATGATTGCTACTAATGTTAGTGAATTTTGTTTATTTTTTACATGTACAATTTATGTCGTAAAGATAATAGAAATTGGAGCCAACTAGTGCAATTTTCGCATGACTAATAATGGTCAAGGCATGGAACATGAGACACATGAGGACTGTCTTTGATCAAGTAAATTACTATGAGTTTAATTTGAAATAAATAGTTTTTTTTAAAATTTAATCACTTAGGGTTTTCGCTTTCCTTGAAGGATGTTTATTATATTCGGTGGTTTTGTTATTTTACGATTTTTATTATTTTAAGATTTTATCATTTTAAAATATTGTTTTTGTTTACATAGTGATAATCAGCAATAGCTAGGCAACGAGTGAACTATTTTTATTTTCTTTGTTTTCAATAATATTTCGGCATTTTTCTAAAATTATGAGTTGTTAAATTTTAACAGGTATGTGAGATTCAAAGTGTTTTTCATGTCTTTTTTATTCAATTGGTATTTGCTCATTCTCCATTTTATGGGATAGGTCGTACCACTTTTTATTATTACTCTTTGTATGATTTCAAGTTGGGCTATTGTTCAATACTTAAGATAATAAATAGTTAATTAAATCCATAATTATCTTTTTATTCTAATAATTAGAACAAATTGACCGAGTTGAGTGTTTAAGTTATGATGTGGGAGTAGCTAATCTAATTTAAATGAATCGTACACTTCAGTTGTTGATTAGAGTTGAGTTTTTCTAGTTCATAAGATTGTTGATGAATTAAATCTTAAATGTTTCTTTTAAAGTTGTTCGGTTGACAAAGGGTTAATTGTCAAATTGTTCTTGTAATTAATTTACAATCTAAGGAAATATTTGTGGTTTGTTCTTTAATCCCTATAATCATGAGCTTATCATTAAATAAGAAGACGAGAAATGATTGTATGAAACTGTGATTCCACATCATTTTTATCCATTTCTAATAGGAGAATGACAAATCAGATTGTTCCTCCTAATTTTTAGTGTTTTTAGTTTGATTTGAATTTTTTCAGAAGAAAAAATCTGATTTATTATTCTCTCATTTGAAAATGATAAAGATAAGGTAAAATCATAGTTTCATACTATCCTTTCTCATAAAGAATACATCATAAATCCATGACCAATATCAATACTAAGGCTAATATCTCAAGTACTGCTAAAATTTTTAACATATTTATTTATTTTTATTAATTTGAATTACTGTTATTTTACATTCTGTTTTCTTTTATTTAGATTTATTTTATCATTTTGGAAGAATTAAAACCCTTTTTATTTATTTTTTTCGCCGATACTTAATCGCGCTCATGACTAAGCTCTAGTCACAATAAAACTTATTTCTTTTTATCCAATCCCTATAGTATTCGATCCTATTTCACTATTTACGAATTTAGTAAATTTTTAGGCATATAAGATTAAATTTGATGTATTCTACCCGTCAACCTTCCACCCTACAGTTCAGTGTCCTAAACACTTTAATGTCTAGCTTAAACCCTCAAGACTTACTATCCTTCATATAAGTCTTTAATTTATTGAGGCCAGCAGCTATGACACCCTCCACAATAAGAACCTTCCTAGTGTCTTCGCTTCAAGTGCCATCATCCTTCACAAACTAGGTATCCCTACAACCTTTTTGACTCTTACACCAACCACTTGCATATGAGTTTTGTATTCCCAACCAAAAGTACTTGTTTTCCCATCTATTTCTAATACTACTAGTTATCCTAATGCTTCCACACTACTTGAAACCAACACCTTTGTCTACATTGCGTGCAACAATTGACCCTATAACCTCACAAACAAACCCTACATTTGTAAATGCGATCATACCTGACCCATAAGCTACCCATAAGCTATCTTTCAACCCTCTTTTGCATATATGGGGTACCCTTTAGCATCGACACACCAAGGACTTGACTAGTATGCCTAATACCTCCAACAGATCTAAACTCTTACTTGTGATCCTTAGCTGCCCAACAAAAACTTTTGAATAAAAGGAGCAACTATTGCAAAACCAAAAGCAACAACCCAAACTTGCCCTTGAACAACAATGTATTCCCACCAAATGTCCGAAAAGTTTCGGCTCATCTGTATAACAATATGGGTCGTATAATAGAGAAAAAAACCCACATACAACAAAAGACCACATAATGCTGAGCATCAATGCTTAGCAGTACCTGTACACAGATCTAGTAGAACAAATCGAGCTTTGAGATAAAAGACAAAAAGTCTAAAACAACCAACAAAGATAAGTTTGATTCGTTGTATGCAGAACATAGCCCCTTTTAACTAGTTGATTGGCAAGTGGAGGTTCCTCCAAAGGTTACGCTATCTCTAAATACATTCACGAACCTCATGGATCATTGGAATCACTTGTGCTCCTTCAATAACTTTAAGGTGTGTTTAATCTGATTTAGTGCCACATTTTCCCTACTTCGCTTAGAGGCATTGCTAGAACCTGGCGGTGCTCATTGACACAGGTTCTATCGTTCAACCAGTGTCAAAAGAAAATTAGGGAAAATGTGGAAATATTCTTTCAATAGCCAATGAAGTTGAATATAATATATACATCAATGAAAAGAAAAACAGAGATGTGAAAAATTTCATGGATACCTTAGGAATATATGATCCATCAATATGTCAAAAGAGTAATATTTATTTGAAAGCACTCAAGATATAGACTAAGCTAGCTAGATGTCAACCTTCAAAAAAACTTCAATTTTATTTGCTATCGGTTTCAATTTCCAATAAATGCCAAATCCCAAGCATGAAAAATACATGAGGGGGCTACGTAACCAAAGGCCAACTGGCCCTTTTTTTTTTTGCTTCATAAGGTGACCTACAGCTTTTAAAATTTAAAGTCTTTGCTAAATTCTGTCGAGAAGGATTTATTTGAATTTTATACGATAGTAACAAGTGAATTTGAAAAAAATTAGATATGAAGTGGAATATGCATTATTATTGATAAACTGGTATGAAATAAATTAGATATGGCTGAAACTATTATGTTGAACCCATAGTTTGACACATGGACTAATTTTTGTTCTGATTTATTATTGATAAACTAGTATGATTCCTTATCCGCATTGGGCTATTATTTTTGGACCAAATTATAAACTAAACATTTGAATGTCTAAATATGTAATTTATACCAATTAAATTAAATCAAAATACAAATAATTATTTTATATTGAATTATGATTATGGTTCTTTTACCATGTTTAAATTTAAGATTTATTATCTATACTTTAATTCGATATAATTCAATTCTTCTACATAATATCATTAGTTAGTCAAAATAGTTGATACCCTTAATTAGTTAGGTTAAAATGTTGAGGTCGGATTTTTTGTTAAAAAAATACTTATTCCAACTTCATGCATAAATATATTTTGTGTTATAAATGTGTTTTTAATAGAAATTCTATAACCTCCCCAACCCAACCTAAACATTAGGCCTGAATTTAAGAGATTACATTGGCCACCGAGATGACATGGTACAATTGGAGTTTATAAAACAATCAACTTAAAATATTTATTTATGTTAGAATAAAATTCAGTCTATTTTCAGAAAAAGTGACAAGTTATAAAAAAATATTTTAGTTTAACTTCCCTAAGTAACCGTGATCTCTTTAGGAAAACTTACTTAATTTTTTCATTTATTTATTACTCATTGTTTATTTACAAATTAGAAGCGGAAAGTGATTTTTAACTTAGTTTTAATAAAACCTATATTTCATGCTTAATTAATTAAAAATAATATTTTAAATCAAGTTAAATGTCATGCGCGCTAAATCAAACCAAAATCTAAGTCTTATGCCACAGTTTAAAAATAAATTCATACAATCTCTAAATAATGAATTATCAAATAATAATTTTAAAATATTTATATGAAAAAAACAAATCCGAACCGGCCCCTCTAAATGTCACATTTGATAAACCATAAATATAACTTGTTTTAATCTCATGCTTAGCATGTTTTTGGATGATTTATTATTTAATTTAGTGATTTTGATGCTCTTAATCCTTTAATTTCATGTTTTATACTTAGGAGAGCATAGGGGAACAAAAGGAGGAAAAAAGAGGCCAAAAAGGGACAAACGGGCTGATTTAAAGAACCACACAGCCAAGACTAATTCCACACGGTCTGAGCACATGCCCGTGTGAGCCACACGGGCTGGCCACACGCCCATGTGGTAGCCCATGTCGATATCGCTCCCTGTTTCCCAAACACGCCAAAAAAGCCAATTTTTAGGGTTTCTGAGCATTCTAAAGTCTATAAATACATACTAGAAGAGGACCTAAGGGGACACATAGAGCAGAAAGCAAAAATTACTCGAAGGAAGCCGTTGGAATCATCTCGAAAGAAAATCCACTTCAAGATTGAAGATCTGCATTCAAATTTCTCTCGAAGTTTATTTGGTTTTTTTTATGTCTTGTTGTTTTTCTAAATTTGAGATGTTTTCCTTTCACATTATGAGCTAAACTCCCTAAATACCTGGGAGGATGAAACCTATGGCGAATCTTATTATTTAATATTCTGAATTTAATGATAAATACTTGTTCTAGTTCTTAATTATGTGTTCTTAATTCTTGATCTAATATTTTCAGGATATTAATTCAAGTTGATGTGCTTATTCAGTGGAGCAAAAGTCCCTGTTTAAGAGTAGATCTACCATAATTAAGCGGAGTTGCATGCAACCCTAGAAATAGGGCGACATAAATCTACCGGATTAGAGTCAAATCTAATAAAGGAATCCATAGATCAAGTTAATGCGACAATAGGGGTTTTAATTAGAAAGAGATTTCAATTAATCAACCTAGAGTCAGTTGTTTTTAGTCTCGAAAGAGATATTAACATAATTTAGGGATTTCTACGGATTAAGACAAGTGAATAAATCGTTTGATTTAGAGTCAGAATAATAAGTGAAGTCTAGGTGGATTCTTTCCTGGGTATTATCCTCTTTATAGGTTTTCTTCAAGTACTTTTCCCAATTCGCTCTCTGTCGCATTCAGTAGTTAATTAATTTTAGATTAAAACAAATCCATTATATTTTAGGCTAAATAATAGAAAGATAGTTAATACTAGTACTTTTAGTCCTTGTGGATACGATGTTCTGCACTCACCATAACTATACTACCATTCAATAGGTGCACTTGCCTTAGTCGTGATCGTAGTCTAATTTAGTGAATCATAAAATGATCATTAGCGTTCGCGTCCTAACCTGGTGGGTTATTTGAAAAGATGGAAATTAAAAAGGGAGTGAGCTATGAAACTCAGTGTGAGTTTCATTACAAACAAAACCAGTGCAAACAATTTATAAGTCATACTAAATAATAGCGCATAGAATAATTGCGGATAACTAGCAGATCAGAGTATCAATTTTTTAGATTAAACAATCAATACTATCTCAAAATTCATAATAGCAATTTTAGAATATTGGTATTTCAATTCACTCAACAATTTATACAAAAGTATAAATATGTCATAACAGAAAATCCAATTTGTGTGCACATGCTTTATAAATGCTATACAATTTTAGTTTAATAGAAAATATCATACTCCTCTGCTACACACCACACTATGAGTTCCCTAGAACTAATCCAACTTTATATCTCCGGTTGTGGACAAACCACCGCTGATTTATAGTAAATGCCACTTGTTGTGGGTGCATAATATATTTGCAAATTAAACAAACTTCCACTTGGTTCATGATCGAACCACATATATACAATTACTACCACTTGCTGTGAGTGCACAACATATTTATAGATTAAACAAACTGCCACTTGGTTCATTATCGAACCACATTATTTGCAGTTACTGCCTCTTGCTGTGAGTACATAACATATTTGCAGATTAAACAAACTAACACTTGGTTCATAATCGAACCACACTATTTGCAGATTAAACTATCACTCTTCCTCCATACATATCATCCCACCCCATGCAATGCGATATGACACGCTTTGAAATAAAATAAATCAACACTAGCAGTACTTACGCTTAACATGTATTTGATTCATCACTTGCAATTAGCATGCTTTAACATGTATTTCAATAGGGTGGTAAATTATTAACACTAACAGATTATTTGTTTCCAATGTCAATAGCATGTAATATACACTTCACATACAATATAATCATAATACTTCAGTCATTAAATCATAACTTTTAGAATAACACAATATCAGGGACTAAATTGAGCAAATCAAAACTCTAAAGACAATTTCGAGCATACACAGGGACTAAACTGAATATATCATACATATACAAAATATTAATAATTCAACCAATCGGATCATGGATTCTAACACTATTTATTTTGTCAGAGACTTAACTGAATAAAATAAAACACTAAAAACAATCTAGAAATAAAGTGGTCAAAACATAAAATTTTGGGTCAAAATTGTAAAATTTAAAAATTAAGGGAAAAATGATAAAATCTTAAAAATAGGGGAAATTTGTAAAATCTAAAAAATAATGGCAAAACTATAAAATCTAAAAAATAGGGGCAAAACTATAAAATCTAGAAAATATAGGAAAAATTATAATATATAAAAAATAGTGGATAAAATTGTAAAATATGAAAAACAAGGGAAAAATTGTAAGATTTGGAAAAATAGGGGACAAAATTGTAAAATCTAAAGAAATAGGGGCAAAAATTAAAAAATTTGAAAAATAGAGGATAAAACTATAAAATCTGAAAAATAGGAAAAACTGTAAGATTTGGAAAATAGGGGTTAGACGGTCGTGTGATCAGACCATGTGGAAAACCCTAGACCGTGTAGATGGGGTACACGACCGTGTAGATAGGTCGTGTGACAGACTGAGACCGTGTGGAAATTGAAAAATCAAGGTGCAGAGGAGACATGATTGTGTGGTAAGCCATGTAAGAATCGAAAAACCCAAGGTTTTAGAGGGACATGACTATGTGAGGGGTCATGTGGTCCACACGGGCGGCCCACACGTCCTTGTGGCTAGCCGTGTGGCCCTATTTTGAGGCACGGTTTGCCTTGATTCGCTTGTAAAAGAACAAACATCTGTCACCGAGATTTCGAGCGACGTCCCTCACTTTTAAATCTGGTCTGATGCATTTATAACGGGTCCTTCAAACGATATTTGTACACGGGTTAGGGTTTGTTATTTAAGATTTATCAAGATTCGACGATATTAATGAAAGATTCGTCAAGAACTGCGAAAAATCGACTAATTGATTTGAAAGATCAATATCGGATAGAAATTCTACGAAATTTGGGGTCCTACACTTAAGATCGAGATGCATTTACCAAACTTGATGGAATTACGTAGGCTATTAACGATGAATTCAACAATCTATAGAGAATCAATTTATTAGGGATTGATTTGATATCGAAAGCAACAGTAATTATTAAGATGAAAATATGGTGTAAAGAAAATAGAAAGAAAACAAATAGAGAATAAATAGAAAAATGGAAGGCAAATTCTATCAAGATTTCTAAAGGGGCAAATTGAAATTCTAATTAGGAAAAGAAGATAAAAATATTGTAGAATTCTAATTCTATTGGGATTTTGAGGAAGGGTAAGATATAAATTCTAATTAGGAAAGAATTGAGCCAATTCCTAGGGGCTTCACCTATAATTTTCCCAAAATTTTGTTGAAATTTAAAATTAAAATTAAAGGGGAGGAGGAAGCGGCTCAAACCTTGGTCATTTAAGGGGGGCCTTAACCATTAGGGTATTTTCCATTTCTTGTTTAATTTTGACATTTAATTATATAGATATATTTTGGAGTGTCTTTGGCAAAATTATGAAATAAAAAGAGAAAAAGAGATTCAAACCTAGGTCCATTGGGAAGGGAAATAACATGTTTAACCAATTGGGCTACTACCATTAATGTTTAACTTTTACTCTATTTAATATATATTGTAGTGTGATTTTCATCTTAGGTTGTTGAATATTTAAGCTACTTAACCATCGAGCCTAAGGCGCTTTTTTTTTTTTTTCTTATTACAACTAAACTCTTATATTTTGGGTGTGACAAATTCATGTTATCATTTTAATTAGAGTAGTTAAGAATGTTAATTACTTGGACTAACTAATGCCATTGTAAAAGTAGATAACCAAATTATATCAAATTAAAATAAAAAATAAATCACAATTATCTATATTAATTTTTTTAGATTTATTTTGATAAAATAAATTTATTTTATGAGATAAAATTTCAAAAAAATATATAAATATTTTTGAAAAATAATAAATTTTAAAGTAAATAAAAGTAATCAATAACTTTAATATTTTTTTTAAATATTTTTATATACAAATTTTAAATTTACTTCATTATTCTAAATATAAAGGTGCTGTATACTACACTTAATGAATATGGTGGCGAATACTACGACAGCTTTAGGCAAAAATAATCCTATTGGATTGAGAATTCATGAATATCCCTACAAAGAGCGTTAGTGACCATTACAAAATTTGTTATGACTAATTGTATTCAACTTCTTTATTTTACAAAAAAAAAAAAAATTATAACCATTTGTATGATAGAGAATTAATCCTCTTTACAAGAGCTAATTTTTCTTTTTTCATTTTACTGTCCCAAAAATCAACCCTCTTTCTCTCTTAGAATTTAATCCCCCAAAAAAAAAAAAGTTTTAACATATCCCATTAAATGCTTCAATGGTTCCATTTTTTCACTGTTTAAGAGCTATTTTGATCTCCTTTAAAATTGGTTTTTATTCAAAAATCCAAAAAATTTTGTTGGTCCTAAACTCTTGGAATTAGAAGAATTCGTATACCCTGTTTACTTTTTTTCAGGGTGTACTTACAATATACCCTTTTTTGAAAGCAATTACTTTCATCAATATACTTAAATGAATAGAAACGTTACCCAATTGAATTTTGGGCTAAAAGATCCAAATTAGAAGCAACAAAAATGGCCCCGTACAATTGTGGACTGAACTTAGGTCTACTAATGGTGGCCCGAATCTGCTTCTGATCAACGCCGGCCAATCATTTTTCCCTGCTTTTTCCTCTCTTCTTTTCATATACAATGTTTTTAGAACCAGTTAGATGATCAATTTTTTTATTTGACCGATTCAACCAGTTTAATCGGTTCACTGTTAATGATATAAAATAATAAATTATTAAAAAAAAGCAATTCAGTAAAAATAAAAAAAAAAATTAAAATATCACTTGGACCAATCTTTTAATTTATAAATTACTGTTAAGGCCCAGATATGGTTAGGCCCATTTCCGAAAACAAAGCCTATTTCCTTCCACTTGTTCTCCTTTTTTATTTTCCCTAAGCCTAAACATTTTCATCTTTTCATCTCTCTTTTTTCTTCAGATTTTTTTTTTTTTTTTTTTTCTGGTTTCATCTTTTCATCTCTAACTTTTATCTTGGGTACTTTTGATTGGATCTTGAAGGCGGAGGCCCGTAGTTACAGATTGAAATGGTGGCTGACCAGTAGCAACAAGAAAGCAGTAGACGGCAGTGTTACGGTGTTACCCTTAAATATTTTTTTCAAAATCGATACTCCAACCGATCATATTATCAATTCTCGATTTGACCAGTCCAATTGATCTGACTATCAATTCAACCAATTCGTTGTTTAATAATCTGTACTACTAATGAAATCCTTAATTGAGTTAATATCACGAGTCTAACTTAATTAAGAAATTATAATAATGACCCTCTATATTTAAAACAAGTTATATTATTTGAGATATTTTAATTTTTTTACTTAAAAAGAGAAATATTTTTTGGACAAGTGTTTTAGTATTATTTAAAAATATGCCAATAAATTATGGTTATATATATAGTATAGACAAATTTTGGCTTGTTTTAGAAATGCATCCCTATTCATCGCTTTTAATTAAATTCATTCAATACTAAAAGTAATTCATAAGTTCATGATTTTTTAGTATTTATTAATTATTGTAAACTTTATTTAAAATATTTCTATTTTATTTTTAAACAAACAATTTTATAAAACTAACCTTCTGTAATAATCTGTATACAATTTTTTTAATATTTTTTAATATATTTATTTATTATAATTTAAAATAAACATAACTATTTATTTAATATATTTTAATTTATAAATACAATTAATCCCCGTATAGCATCGGTATACAAACTAGTAAATGTATATTTTTTACTTGAGAAATTTGCTATTAGTTTTTGTACTCTAATTTTGGTCATTTTTAGCTTACGTACTTTTCAAGTTTTAAAATTGGGTAATTTACTAAAAAATGCCCATTTCTAAAATTATTTACGGAAATGGGTCAATTTTTTTATTATTTACCGAAAAGGTCTAAATTCTCCAAAAGCGCGTCCAAATCAGCGCGAAGTCAGAGGATGTGTCAGCAAAACGCGTCCTTGGGGGAGCGTTTTGTCCATGTCAGCACAAAGCGCGCCCTCAACAAAACGTTCTCCCAGAGACGCGTTTTGCCCCGCTCCAATGGTCACTTGACCGTTTGACCTCCAACGGTCATTTTTTGCACACAAAAGTCCTCTCATAATTCTCTTTAAATTCTCTCCAATTTCTTTCAAATTACTCTCATATTTTCTCAAAGCTCTCTTTAATTTTTGCAAAAAAGCTCTGTTTAAATTTTTTTTGAATTAGTTTTTTTTAAATTAAAAAATATTCGATCATGTTAGCAATAGCCGAAGAATTAATTCGTCTCGATAATAAACACATCTTCGTCGATCAAATGACAATGGTAAGTGATAATTTTAATTAATTTTTCGATACTATTTAATGTTTTTTCATTTATGCAATTTTAATTAATTTTTTTATAATTTTTTATAACAGTCTGTAGATCGGGTGTTGCAATGCTATATCGTAATATGTCTGGTCCCTCATCACTGTTGATAGAGAATTACCTGTGGGATGCGGGTTTTTGGCACGTGGCCACGATAGGCCGGGGGTGCAAGTTGGACTCGAAACTAATCAATGCGTTGATAGAGAGGTGGAGACCCGAGAAGCACACTTTCTATCTTCCATGCGGAGAGTATACTATCACTTTGGAAGACGTGCAATTGCAATTGAGATTGCCGATAGATGGGTACGCAGTCACCGGGTCCGCTCAATCTACTAATTGGGGAGCCGTATGCTACGAGCTTTTGGGTGCTACTCCGGATAATATTAACAGATGTCGAATCGAGATGGGCTGGTTACGAGACACATTCTCAGAGTCGGATAATGATTCAACTGAACTAAAAAGAATACAATATGCTCGGGTATACATTCTTGAGATGACTGGAGGTTATCTGATGTCGGACTTGTCACGAAACCACGTACATCTAAGATGGCTGCTGAAACTTGTTGATTTTAGAGCAGCTGGTGAATTTAGTTGGGGGTCTGCTGTGTTAGCAACATTGTATCGGGAGATGTGCAGAGCGACGCGACCGAATAAAGCCAAAATCGGAGGTTGCCTATCGCTACTGCAATCACGGGCACAGTTTCGCTTTCCATTTTTACGTCCTTGAGTGAATCACCCATATACATTTCCACTGATAACGAGGTAAATTTTATATTAGATTTTACAATTATTACGTAGATTTATAATATAATTGTATGCTAAAAATTAATTTAATTAGGTGGAACTATTCGGCGAGTTATGTTGGAATACCCACCTCTCTTGAAGATATACGGCTTCCATTAGACCAACGGTTGGAAGCACAAGTAAGTATCAAATAAAATATATATACATAATAAAATAGTCGTTTCGTATTTAGTATTTAGTATTATGTATATAACTAATATTTTTATCATGTTCATATAGTTTCAATGGACACCATACGAGGATCCGGCAATTCGGGCAGTAATTCCAGATGAATTTTTTCAAAATCTGAACATTTGGCATGTGAAGGTCCCATTGGTCAACTATGCTATTGTGGAGATTGTAACACCCCTTACCCGTATTCGTCCTCGAAATAGGGTACGAGGCATTACCGAAGTTTACCGAATTAATTTTTTGTTATTATGAATTAAATACTATTCATTTACCGAAATATGTTATAACGTCCTTTAGATGGGCCTCCAAAGCCCAAAACATACTTCGGGACCAAATCAGAATTAAACCAAAACTATAGGGAATTTTTCGCAAAATCCCAAAGTTTTTTTTTATAAGCTCAATATAACCCCTTTATAAATATCCAACCTTCCCTGCAAATTTAAAATTGAGACCAATCCAAACCAGCCAATCCATTTCAACCAATTTGATACCAAATCATATCACTCTTTACTTTAATACATATTCATTAAACAAGTCTTAGCATTTATATAATCATCAAACCATATACATGCCATATAAATTAAAAATGAAATTTACAAAAGCTACTGGAGATAATCTGGATAGTGTGATCCTCAGTGTTGATCCGATTCTCCGTATATTTTCACGTCAATCTGCAAGAGACATTGAATACACTCAAGTAAGCTTATAGAAGCTTAATAAGTTCATAGGTATAAAACATAAATCTTACCAAACATTCATACACTTATACAATATACATAGTTACTAAGTTCACCTGTCAACCACAATTTCACATGATGAATTCATTTCATTGAGCTTAATTTCAAACACCAAATATCCTGTAATAGCCCGGTTTAGATCCTAGTCGGAACAGTGGTTTCGGGACCACAAATCTGAGGTCGTAAAATTATTTTAATATTATTTTTGGTGTTTAGAATATATTAATTGTTATGTGTGAAAGTTTCGTGAAGTAATTTTAGCGTTTGAATGTGAAATTATGAAAATGGACTTAATCGTATAAAATGTAAAAGTTGCATGCTATTTGTTAAAGTGCCTAATTACTATGGTTTATTAAAGTAGGGGTCCTTGCATGGTAATTATACCATTGATAATGATAGTGGACATTGATGGACATTAGTTGGTGAAATTTTGGTGAAATAAATCATGGGCAAAATGGTCAATTGTGTATAATAGTTAATAAAATAAAACAAAAATCAAATTTAGCTTCATTTTCATGTGTGGTCTACCAAAAGTAAGAAAAAGAAAGACTCCATTGTTGCTTTGGAAGAATTCGGCCTTAGTACTTGTGCATGTAAGTGAATTTAGCCTCGGTTTTTAATGATTTTTACGTTTTTAAGATCGTTACTTCGTGTTCTAGCTAGCCCGTGTCTTAATTTTTCAAAGTGTCCATGATTTTTTGATATGCCATCGATGAGTGTTTGTGTTCTTGAATGTTTGATGATGAAAAATGAAAGCTTGGTGTTTAATATACAAGTTTTGTTAAGTGATTTTTGGTAAAAATACCTATTATGGATTAAATTGAGAAATGTTAAAAATGTGTGGTTGAAATGTAAAACAAATGAAATTTTTGGGCTGCTAGGGTGGTATGGAAAATTCAGCTAGCATTAAATTGGAAAGAAATCGTGTAATTTTGTTTTTTAGTGAAATAAGGACTAAATTGTAAGAAATGTGAAACTTTAAGGGCTAAATTATAAAATGCCCATTTATGTGTTCTTGAGTGAATTTGAATGAATAAGTTATTAAATGAGTTAATTTTGGTTGGAATTAGATCAAGAACCAAAGAAAACAGAATTAGATCGGGGGAAATCAAAAGTAGTTGAATAGCCGTTCGTTTCCGTTCATTCCGTACGAGGTAAGTTCATATGCAAATAAATATCATTACATTGAAATGTTTATGTTATTTTGTCATTAAATTGCTATGAATGTCAGATGATTGTATATGAATAAGAATCGACAAGTTGCGATAGCTGAAGGTCCCGTACAAACCTTAGGAATAGCATAGGATACAAATGTCATGACATTAGGAATTGAAATGTGATTACATGTAAGACCCTGTGTGGGACAGTGGCATTGTATTACAATTACGTGTAAGACCATGTGTAGGATATCGGCATCGTTAATCGATTTCGTGTAAGACCTTGTGTGGGATAGTGCCATCGATACGTGTTAACATGTAAGATCATATCAAGGATATGGCATTGTATGAGCTATAAGTGATTACTGAGTATCCTTAATGATTCTAAATAGTTTAACAGGCAAATTTAAGTTGGGAAAGAAAATTATAAGTGAATCAAGTGACTTAGGTACGTACGAGACTCATTTGAGTATTGAAATGAAAAGTATTGGATGGATTCAATTATAGAATTGAATGTGTATATCATGAAGTAGTTTTGTGAATTTGTTTATGCATTTATATGTGCTCATGTATAACATGCTAAATTGATGAGAAAGATATTGATGCATGAGATAATTTATTTGTATATGGCTTACTAAGCTTTTAAAGCTTACTGTGTTTATCTTTTACTGTTTTATAGATCATCAAAGCTAACTCGGATTCAGAGATCGTTTGGAAGCGTCATCGCACTATCAATCAATATTTTGGTACTTTTGAAAGTGTAAATATTTTTAAGTATCGCATGTATAGGCTAGAATGTCATTGTAATTAAACTTGATATGTATATAAGTTATGCCATGAGAGTTGGCTAGCAAATGGTATGTTTGTGCTTAGTTTTGGTAAATGGTTTGTGATGCCAAGTTGAGAAAATGGTAAGTTTAAGCATGAGTTAGAAGGTGCCATAAGTGAGTTATGAAATGAGCATTTTGGCATGTTGTTGTAGTAAGAATTTTAATGTGTTTTGGTATAGATTTGAATAGGTTATTGAATGATGATGATTTAGTTATAATGAAGTATGTGTTAAGCATGGAATTGGCTGAAAATTTTACTATAAATGTTGTTTAATATTGCTTGTAGAAATGACCCAAAAAGGGGTAGCAAGTTGGCTTAAACCAAGCCTGCATTGTGCCACACGGTCAGGGAACACGGGCGTGCCTTGTGGCCGTGTATGCAAAGCAGTAACTAGCTAAGTAACACACGGCCATAGCACACGGGCGTGTCTGCTGACCGTGGGTGAAAGTCAGAATGTATACCTTGTTTTGACACGGCTGGTTCACATGGGCGTGTCTGGTGCCCGTGTGAGGCACACGGCCTGGTCACACGGGCGTGTGACCTCAACAAAATTGAAAAATTTTCTGAGTTTTGAAATTTATGAATGTGTTCGGTTTAGTTTCGATTGTACTTAAAAGTATATTTTAGGTCTCGTAGACCATCATAAGAGATGAATTGTTTATGTTTGCCTATGCATTAATGTTATGTGATATCTGTGATTCTGAATTGATCTGAAATGTTCTGTCTGTCTAGTAATGCCTCGTAACCCTAATCCGATGACAGTTACGGGTTAGGGGTGTTACATATCCCATCGTTTTCCAGCATTTAGCTTCAACTATCAGTTACCAACACTTGTCAAATTAGAAAACATCTTACGAATTTGAGTATGTTGTTCACTTGTTGACACATTTCACTTTGCCATATTTGGCACACTTTATCACTTTTCCATGTTTGGCACACTTTAGCACTTTGTCATGTTAGGCACACTTTATCACTTTGCCATAGTTCAACTATGGACTTGCATTTTCACACTTTTCACTTGAACACTTTGTCACATTGCCATAGCTTAGCTATGGTCTTACACTTGAACACTTGCACTTTTTCATGATATAATCATGGTTTCATCCGTCAATTCGTCACTATTCACTGAACAATCGTACTCAATCTTGCGTTGATAGGCGTCGAATCCACCAAAAATAATTCCTACAAAATAGCTCTAATTAGTAGTAGAGTGGTAGTAGGGTCGAGTCCACAGGGATTGGATGCGATAATCAACTTTCGAGTCTGGCTTATGAATAGGATGTCGTGTCAAGGATCGTGGCTAGAGTCATGCCCACGACTCAAAACGTACCAGCTGAAAAAGAAGCAAATAAATAAGTAAAGTGGGGGATTTTGAAATTGATTAGAAATTAAATAATTAAAACTGCTAAGATAAATAATTAAATAAATCAAAAATTAAATTGGGATTTGCAGTCAAATGTAATGAGCCTTAGCCTCAGACTCGGTCAATTCCGTGTTGAGAATCGATCCTCGAAAATTAATCTTCTCCTCCGATCGATAAGCTGGTTATAGCAGTTAAGAACGTCCTAACCACCAATTCTTCCTCTAGTAGCTAGTTCCGGTACGACCTGCAAACCAACCCTTACCGATTATCTAACCGAGATACACGTGTTCCCGGTTCAAGATTTCGATAGCCTTATGTTCTGAAGAACCCAACTCGAATCAACGGCCTCAACCGCGTGGGTCGTTTAAACCCGATCACCTCTTCCTCGATTTGTTCTCGAAAATTCGAATACAACACGGCTGACTCGAATTTCCAACTGTAAGCAAACACGACTCCAACCCAACGTGCACTTTGACTTGAAATCGAATTCAATTTTAAGGGATGATTGGTCTATCCCGATACTTAGGAAAAAGGTGAATACCGATTGGAAGGATTTTAGGCGCGAGTACGAATCTCACAATTCTCGACCGGAAAGAACACCGGCCTAAAGCTAAGATGACATTTAGTGGAGCATGAATTTATTCATGCTTGAAAGTGAAAGATGATAAATTTATGTGAAAGGTTGTAACAGCCAAATTTTTCAGTGGTGTCGGAAACAGTGATTCGAGATCATTAAATCCGACGAGTAAGTGTAGAAATTTTAACAAATAATAATTATAGGCCAAGCGCGAACTTAAAATAATTATTTTTAATTAGTGAATTTTGCGACTTTAAAAGAATTAATCAGGTAAATTGGGTTGAAAACGAGGTATCGAGACCTCGGATTCATAAAACGAGCCATAAATATTTTTATAAATATTTATGGAGTGTTATTAAGTTAGTATTAAAGTTTCGTTAGAAAATTTTAATGTTTGGTTAGTCAATTAATTAAAAAGGACTAAATTGAAAATAGTGCGAAATTTCTTAAATTGTGATTAAATAGTTTAAGTGATTAAAAAGGAGGGGTTTAAAAGGCAATTGGACCCAAATTGTATGGGCTGGACGGTTAGGCAAGAAAATCAACAAAAAAAGGCAAGGAGAAACAAGGGCAAAATGGGAAATTTTGCAAATTAAACATATAAAACAAGACAAATTTGAAAAATCTAGAGATATCATCATTTTTGTTCAGCAAAAACACCATGGGAAGTCTGAAAGCTGCTGGTTTTTCATACTTTGACATATGTGAGTTCAATTCTTGCCCTTTTCTGTGAGATTTTTATGTTTTTGTTACTTTTACAATTAGGTCCAAGTGTTTAATTCATTAGTTTTTGAATTTATGAACAAAATTAAAAGCTATAAATGATAATTTTTGGCTGTTTATGATGAAATAAAATGAATTTGAAGCTTTGATTTTGTTTTTTGATGATTTTATCAAGTAATTTCAATAGAAATTGATTTTAGGACCTAATTGTGAAAAAGTTGTGAATTAAGGTTTAGTGTTAAAATTCTGATTTTCAAAGGTTGTGTAGTAGTTTAGAATGATGGAATAAAATGTTAATTGAGAAAACTTAGCTTAATATATGGGCTAATTGAGCAAGGACTGAATTGTATGACCTGTGAAATTTAGAGGAAAAATGGTAATAAATATCTTGAACTAAAACAGTTTTGGACAGCAGCAGTAGGTTGACTTTGAAAAAGCACCATAAATTGTAAAAATCGAATCAGAGGATGAATGATATATGAAATTAAAACTTGTTGAGTCTAGTTTCTCATAGAAGAAACGGTGTAAGCAATTGAATTGTAAATTATGAGATACAATAAATTTTGTGAGACAAGATTAGAATGAATTCGGGTTCCCCTGTTTTGACTTTGAAAAATCACAAAAAATTGAAGAAAATTAATTATAGGCTCAAATTTATATGCTTAGAATCCTTAATAAGTCTATTTTTAATAGAAATCAACGGGAACATTATCCGAGTTTTGTACTGTGATATAATTAATTTTTAGTGAAGAGAGGTCAGAACTGTCGGATAGTGAAACAGGGGAAACTTAAATGAATGAACTGTACTAATTGGCTAAACCAAAAATTCTGAAAATTTTATGGTGGAATGATATGTGAGTCTAGTTTTAGGGAAAATTTACGGATCTTAATTTGGAGCTCTGTAGCTCGAATTTTAAATAATTGAGTGACTATGACTCGTGTGAACAGCTTGATGTGAGCATTAATAAGTAAATTGTGAAATTGTACTTACAAGAATGTTATATACATTAAGGATGTGGAATGGAGAGGAGGAGGAGGAAAACAAATGATATATGTTTATAAGAAAACAATATGAGAATGATACATATCATGACATGTATATATATGACTAGTTTCAATATGATGCTTGTTGGGTATGAAGTTGGATTGAAATGTCTAAGGCAAGTATTTTATTCCGTGCATCTGAAATGTGGTATTTTATAAAGATATGATCTAGCTTTAAATATGAATGCTTGATGATTAAGCTGAAAATATTTGGTAAGATGATAATCATGGTATAAAAGTATAAGTGGTACCATAATAAACAAGGTAAAATGAGTATGAGAGACACATGTATGATGACATACAAATGCTATGTTTGTAGTTTAATTGAGAATGTTTAATCATTAAATGAATACTATGTTATATGCTTTTGATTTTGTATAAGTGTGTAAGAGATTAAGGTTGACCAAGGCTTGGAAAATAGCTTAGATATTGACCACACAGGCAGAGACACGGCTGTGTGTCTCAGCCGTATATAGAACACGACTTTAGGACACAGGCGTGCAATGTGGCCGTGTGCCCCTAAACTGATGATGATGTCATAAACAAAAAGCTCCACGGACAAGGGACACGGGCATGTCCCAAGCCACACGGGCATGTGGAATCCACACGGCCTAATCACACGGGCGTGTGGGTACTGTTCACAAGTAAATTTTTTTTTTAAAAATTAAGCGAAAAATTTTATGAGAAATCAGTTGAGCTCCGACTTGATTTTAATGTTCATGTTGGTCTTCGAGGGCCCAAATAAAGGTCGTTATATATATATGATCTTAGAAAGTGAATAGTAATGTTTCGGTTAATCTGTAAATGTTCTGTATGTACTGGTAACACTCTGTAACCCTATTTTGGCGACGGATACGTGTTAGGAGTGTTACATTTAATGGTATCAGAGCTATAGTTTAGTCGGTTCTCGGACCAAATATAGTATATGTGAAGTCTAAAAACACATATCATTAAAATATGTTATAGTGTGATATCTCTCGACTCTAATGAAATTTGTTTTACTTATAGAAAGAGATGTTTTTCAACCAAACTAATTCTGATAATGCTAAAAGCAATACTCAAGTATACGAGTAG
Organism: Gossypium longicalyx; assembly: GCA_025698465.1. Lineage (NCBI taxonomy): Eukaryota > Viridiplantae > Streptophyta > Magnoliopsida > Malvales > Malvaceae > Gossypium > Gossypium longicalyx. The sequence continues at coordinate 9,764,518 of CM047006.1, read as the reverse complement.
AAAGTTGATTATGATGAATCGGTATAAAAAAAAGCATGAATAAATGTTTTATAATACATGTCGATGATGAATATTATGTTATATGTATTATTAAAAGCAATTTATATTACTACATAAAATATTGTGCTGATGACTAAATTACAAAATATATAAATGTAATATATGAAGTACATGATAAGGATTATTAGAGAATTATGAATGAATAGTGAATTTTGAAATATATTACATGTATTGAAGATACAGAAGATATAAGTATATGAATTATTGGTACAAGGATTAAATTGTAAAGTATGTAAAAATATTATGCGAAAGGTGTAAAAGTGATATGCATGTATGAAATAATTTGCCCAAGTAGACAAGATTAAAACTATTAGGATGTTAAGGGACCTCAGCATGCTCTCTGATTATTAGCACGCTAGTGCTCTCTGATTATTAGCACGCCAGTGCTCTCTGAATATTAGCACGTCAGTGCTCTCTGAATATTAGCACGTCAGTGCTCTCTGATTATTAGCACGTCAGTGCTCTCTGATATTTAGCACGTCAGTGCTCTCTGATTAGCACATTTGTGCTCTCTGTATAGCACTTCAGTGCTCTCTGTTCATTAGTGCATAATAATGCACCTCTGTATAAGTCCTGTATATCCGAAGTGTTCTATCTAGTCTATTGGGCCTCTGTTAAGTAAAAAGTAAACAATTTTCGTTACAAGGTAAAAGATTATCCCTGAGTAAAAATGTTAGTTATGATGAAGCAGAACTCGTAAAAGTACGGATAAATGTTTTATAATACTTGAGAATAATAAATGTTAATGAGAAAATATATGAAAATTAAATTATGAGACTTTACGATCTATACCCCTTTACTAGTACAGTTATATACAATGGAATTCATGAGATTTATATTGATTTCAAAAATGGAAAGTGAAAAAGTTCAATGGTTGAACAATTGATAATACAGTCGGAACTGAGAATGAGTTAATAGGTAAAGATGAGTTGTGAATAGAGACAACATATTTTTCTGAAAACTAGCTGTGATATACAGTACCACTGTTAAATAAAGAAGTTATTTATAGGAAAATCAATTTGTTCAAATATGGAATTTACAGAACGATTAACTGAAAATTTCTTCCGAATTAATTTCTTGAGTGAACTGAATGATGTGAAATTATTGATGACTATACCAGTCAATGAATTGGTAAATAAATTGCAAAAATATTTGAATATAGCTATTATAAATAGGTATATTACAGTAAAAAAATTTTATTGGGGCTTTTATATGGGTGTCTTATATGTACTGATATTTTCAGAAGTATATGCAACTGTTCATGTTTGGATGCTATAATCATTATATAGAAAAGGTTAGATAGATATGCTAACAGACAGAAATTGTCGCAAGTCTGATTGATTCACAAGTGGTATTACTCTATCTTTCTTTGGTTATCCAAGTCAATATATGTGATAGAATACTTTATATTAAGATTCACATGATATTATCTTTTATTTCTATTGGTGGAAACTCTGAATGGTGAATGTGCAATATTATTCTTCTGGACTCTCTCTGAGATGTTATCAATTTTTATATTATTCAATATAGACCATATCTGAGATATGGCATCAGTGTGATATGTGATCTGTGTAAGACCATGGCTGGGCTATGGCTTCAGTGTGTGATATATGACTATGTGCAAGACCATAGTTTTACTATGGCATGGTGAAAACGAAGTACTCAATTCCGAAATTGTTCCCTAAATTGATTAAGAAAGGTAAGTGATAAATGGACTTAAGATATTGAAATTGATTAATTGTTGATATTGAGTTGAACTAAGTGAATTCATCGTTTGAAATTGTAGATGGCAGAAAATATTGATAGACTATATAAGTGTATTAATTTTGCTTGAAGTGAATTATGTGAAAACGATGATGTTATGTTAATGATGAATGTCAAGTCATATGTGTGTAATTATGAGAGTTAAGTTAGAGGCTTTACGACCTCACCCCCTTACCAGAGTTCTAATTATGACAAAATTTCATGAGAATTATGTTAATAAAGTCACATGTGTAGAATTGGATAATATAGTGGTGAAGTGATTAGTAAGGCATTCAGAGACGAGAATAGTTTGAAAAGTAAATACAGTTCTGGAAAAAGGAATTAGAATGTTTTAAAGATCATTCAAGATATGCAATGTCATGGTTAGAGAAAAAACTAATTTCGGTAAATTGACTTATTCAGATATGATGTCTAAAGAGTGTACTTACCGAAAAATTCTTTTGAATTGATTTTTGTTAATGAATGAAATATTATGGGATTAGGGATGACAGAATTAGTCAGATGAATATGTGGCTGTTCATTTTCTGATGAAATTTTTATTGTATAAGAATGCTAGTTAACTAAAATGTTTGATGAGAGCAACGTTGGTCTGATTAAATTATGATTGGGACTTCTTCATTTTTCTTTGTTAAACTATTTTGTTATGTTTAAGATAAAAGTAAATGGTGGGATTCATGTGAAGCTATTATTCTGTTTTTACGGGTTGTTACTCTGCATTATATACGTATTGGAAAATCTTGATTATTTTGTGAATGTTGATTACATGATTGGCTTTATTTGATGATGATTTTATTCCAACCCAGTTAAATGCCAAAGCGGGATTTTCTTTGTGAAACTGAGAAGCTCAGAAATGTGATAATGGGTAGTTTGGAGTGAATTTATTTCTGATGCTGAATTTCAGGTCGAACATGATTTTTGTTATTATTGTTATCTCGAGATAGAATGTATGTATAGATGAATCTGAAGTTTATATAGAAGTTTTTGCACAAGGCTCAATAGTAGTTAGTCTGCTCATCTAAGAGAGATAAGATTTGCAGTTATGTGAGTTAGTTGTGCTAGTGATTGTATGTGTCTAATGATATTTTGGATTCGTATTCAGACATTGATTTGTTAACAGGTAAAAGACGAGAAACCAAGTAGATTTAGTACTAATACAGTCAATGATGAGACGAGTAAGTTATGAGATAAAATTGCCATAGATTTCGTATTGGGATTGTCATTCTCTCTGAAAAATAATATGTTATTTGATTGTGGTTGATCATTTGACAAAGAAAGATTCGTATGATCATTTCAGTATGTACAAAATTTTTATTGAACAAATCAATTGAGTATAAGTAATTATGAGAGAATAAGTGAGATCTTGATGATATGCTCCGACACTGTATGCTACAGTCTAAAGGTTATTGGGAAGAGATGTTTGAGATTAATTCGGTTGTGATTCTGAGAAATTCTGTGGAAGTTTTTCATGAGAGTTGAAAGCAACTTTTTCTGGTAAGATTTTCGGGGACAAAAATCCCTAAAGGGGGGAGAGTTGTAACAGCCAAATTTTTCAGTGGTGTCGGAAACAGTGATTCGAGATCACTAAATCCGACGAGTAAGTTTAGAAATTTTAACAAATAATAATTATAGGCCAAACGCGAACTTAAAAGAATTATTTTTAATTAGTGAATTTTGCGACTTTAAAAGAATTAATCAGGTAAATTGGGTTGAAAACGAGGTATCGAGACCTCGGATTCATAAACCGAGCCATAAATATTTTATAAATATTTATGGAGTGTTATTAAGTTAGTATTAAAGTTTCGTTAGAAAATTTTAACGTTTGGTTAGTCAATTAATTAAAAAGGACTAAATTAAAAATAGTGCAAAATTTATTAAATAGTTTAAGTGATTAAAAAGGAGGGATTTAAAAGGCAATTGGACCCAAATTGTATGGGCTGGACGGTTGGGCAAGAAAATCAGCAAAAAAAGACAAGGAGAAACAAGGGCAAAATGGGAAATTTTACAAATTAAACATATAAAACAAGACAAATTTGAAAAAGCTAGAGATATCATCATTTTTCTTCAGCAAAAAAACCATGGGAAGTCTGAAAGCTGCTGTTTTTTCATACTTTGACATATGTGAGTTCAATTCTTGCCCTTTTCTTTGAGATTTTTATGTTTTTGTTACTTTTACAATTAGGTCTAAGTGTTTAATTCATTAGTTTTTGATTTTATGAACAAAATTAAAAGCTATCAATGATAAGTGTTGGCTGTTTATGATGAAATAAAATGAATTTGAAGCTTTGATTTTGTTGTTTGATGATTTTATCAAGTAATTTCAATAGAAATTTATTTTAGGACCTAATTGTGAAAAAGTTGTGAATTAAGGTTTAGTGTTAAAATTCTGATTTTCAAAGGTTGTGTAATAGTTTAGAATGATGGAATAAAATGTTAATTGAGAAAAATTAGCTTAATAGATGGGCTAATTGAGCAAGGACTGAATTATATGACCTGTGAAATTTAGAGGAAAAATGGTAATAAACATCTTGAACTAAAACAGTTTTGGATAACAGCAGTAGGTTGACTTTGAAAAATCACCATAAATTGTAAAAATCAAATTAGAGGATGAATAATATATGAAATTAAAGCTTATTGAGTCTAGTTTCTCATAGAAGAAACGGTGTAAGCAATTGAATTGTAAATTATGAGATATAATGAATTTTGTGAGACAAGGTTAAAATGAATTCGGGTTCCCCTGTTTTGACATTGGAAAATCACCAAAAATTGGAGAAAATTAATTATAGGCTCAAATTTATATGCTTAGAATCCTTAATAAGTCTATTTTTAATAGAAATCAACGGGAACATTATCCGAGTTCTGTACTATGATATAATTAATTTTTAGTGAAGAGAGGTCAGAACTGTCGGATAGTGAAACAGGGGAAACTTAAATGAATGAACTGTACTAATTGGATAAACCAAAAATTCTGAAAATTTTATGGTGGAATGATATGTGAGTCTAGTTTTAGGAAAAATTTACGGATATTAATTTGGAGCTCTGTAGCTCGAATTTTAAATAATTGAGTGACTATGACTCGTGTGAACAGCTTGATGTGAGCATTAATAAGTAAATTGTGAAATTGTACTTACAAGAATGTTATATACATTAAGGATGTGGAATGGAGATGAGGAGGAGAAAAACAAATGATATATGTTTATAAGAAAACAGTATGAGAATGATACATATCATGACATGTATATATATGACTAGTTTCAATATGATGCTTGTTGGGTATGAAGTTGGATTGAAATGTCTAAGGCAAGTATTTTATTCCGTGCATCTGAAATGTAGTATTTTATAAAGATATGATCTAGCTTTAAATATGAATGCTTGATTATTAAGCTGAAAATATTTGGTAAGATGATAATCATGGTATAAAAGTATAAGTGGTACCATAATAGATAAGGTAAAATGAGTATGAGAGACACATGTATGATGACATACAAATGCTATGTTTGTAGTTTAATTGAGAATGTTTAATCATTAAATGAATACTATGTTATATGCTTTTGATTTTGTATAAGTGTGTAAGAGATTAAGGTTGACCAAGGCTTGGAAAATAGCTTAGATATTGACCACATAGGCAGAGACACAGCCATGTGTCTCAGCCGTATATAGAACACGACTTTAGGACACGGGCGTGCAATGTGGCCGTGTGCCCCTAAACTGATGATGATGTCATAAACAAAAAGCTCCACGGACAAGGGACACGGGCATGTCCCAAGCCACACGGGCGTGTGGAATCCACACGGCCTAATCACACGGGCTTGTGGGTACTGTTCACAAGTAAATTTTTTTTTAAAAAAAATTAAGCGAAAAATTTTATGAGAAATCAGTTGAGCTCCGACTTGATTTTAATGTTCATGTTGGGCTTCGAGGGCCCAAATAAAGGTCGTTATATATATATGATCTCAGAAAGTGAATAGTAATGTTTCGATTAATCTGTAAATGTTCTGTATGTATTGGTAACACTTTGTAACCCTGTTTCAGCGACGGATACGGGTTAGGGGTGTTACAAAGGTGATGGAAATTGGAAAGGAAAATCACTTGGAAGACAATTAACCCAATTTGAGAAAAGAAAAAAAACCAAATGAAAATTGACAGAATGCTAAACTCCAATTTGAAAAGGGAAAATGAGAGTATTTCTATTCTAAGTAGAAGTAGGAATACAAAGACAAAAGATGATTTTCTAAGAACTAAAAGCCCCTATTTATATAGATAGGGTTTACTAAAAATAGCTTAATCCTAAAATAATAAATAAAAATAAATAAAATAAAATAAAATATTCTATTTTTAGATTTTTACAAAGTCAAACTTTGATGTTAAGTCCTTGGCCTTCCCATCTTTATGATTTGGCCCCAACTCAACGATTTGTCTTTCAATTTGACCCTTTTTTGCTCGTTTTTGACCAATTACATCCCTGACAAGATTAAATCATAAAAACACCAATTAAGTAGGGATTAATTCAGAAATAAACCAAATTAGACACAAGAATTATGTAAATTAATGTGTTTATCAACTCCCCAAATTAATGTGTTTATCAACTCCCCCCTACTTGGCTCATGCTTACCCTCAAGCATGTTTGTTCTTTCAAACATTAAATTTATTCTACAATTCATTAAAAATCGAGCCTCTTTTCCGCATACATAATCAATGTAAACAACTTAGGCAAATATAAATAAATGCTCAAGATACAAAGTTCGAACATCAAGTGTCATAAAATTGAATTATGTGAACTAAATAATTTTACTAAATTGAGTTTGAATCCAATAAATTGCAAGGCATTATTTAATTAACTAAGCATTAGAGAAATAAAATTATCGACGTGGACAAACCTTTTTACGCGAGATAAGATGACAACCCAAGCACCCTATCCCGATTACTCAGTTCAAACCGTCTTAAATTTATTTATTTACATATTATTTCTTTTTTTTTTCTCTTTTTTTTGAAAGCTCAGTTAGCGGAATGTTATAAGTTATCGACTTGTCACTCGAACCTTTTTACGCGAGATAAGATGACAACCCAAGCACCTTACCCCGGTTACTCAACCCGGTCACATTTTTGAAACTTCATTCATAAGTTGAACCTTGATTTACTCACTTATTTATTAATGCATAAGCAAATACAATTTTCCAAACAACCAATTTATGAAAAAAAATCTAGCTACATATATCAATTTTAAGACACAAGTGTTGACTAACCTATATACTTGAACATTTTAATTCAAACTTTGCCCAATTTGTCCAAATTAACTGAGTATGAGATTAAAGGCTCAATGTGTAAATAAATTGTCGAATGAACTTAATGCAAGATTTAACATATGCAAAAGAGCAAAAATCATGCATGTTTACCATCCATCATCCCCCTACTTAATCAATGATTGTCCTCAAGCATAGATTATATGAAATAAAATTCAGCAGCCCAAATAAAAAGAAAAAGTTTAGAACACTCCCCATATAGTTAATGACGTGGTTGATGTTGGGAGTAACGACTCTGTAGGATGTCGAGGATTGTGGAGACTTGAGTTTCCATTGTTCCAAGTCGAGCCTCGATTCGGCTTAAATGGTCCTCTACGGTCAAAGGTTGTTCCTCTTGTTCTCGAGTAGTGAAATGTGGGCGTTGGCAAAAAACCATATTCCCACGAGCAATCCGTGTACCTGAAGGAACAAAATAACACGCAGTAGGGGTGCCGGCAAGCAAACCATAGAATCCAAACAATATTTATCTAGGCTGTCCATATGATATGCACATGTCAAGGACGAGAAATCAATTTCAGAAGGAAAAAGTGTAGAGGTTAACTTCGTGATATAAGACCCAAGTATTAGAGGACGATCACAACGCAAAACAGCATGAAAATTTTTTGCAAACCAATATTCTAAATTAACTTTATAACTGGAATGCATACACCACAAGAAAAATAATTCAGTTCTCGTTAAAATAGCGGATGAATCGTTTCGTCCTGAAAAACTAAATACCAAAAATCGGTGAATATATCTTAAAGCAGGTTCATGCACCAATAAATCTTTTGTGGTTTTCGGATTATAAAGTTGATTAGAATTGGTTAAAACACGATAGGCATCTTGAGCATTAAAGTCGCTCGGAATGTCTAACAGAGCAGTGTGATAGGAATCGGATTGAATATTATCAGGGTCAATGAAACCCATGGCAACATTAAAATCAGATATCGACATTCGAAAGTCCTTTCCAAGTAGACGAAAGCAGACAATGCTTTGTGTTTCAACTGTCTGTAATGCATTAACATTGAAGCTAAATGTGGTGTAAAACTCATAGATTAACTCATAATATGCATGACAAGAAATATTTGCAAATGAGTTCCAACCAATAGTATCAAAATAATTAATTACAGCATCATGAATATCTAACAAATCAAGAGTGGTGGAATCAATTTGCTTACAGAATGGGATTGGACGTTGTCGAATTTCGTCATAACGTGTGCGATGCTCTAGGGCCGAAAAATCTAAAAAACCTCGCAATCGACCCTCTGTGGGAATGGTGTTGGCACGACCTCGTCTATTACGTTGGCTATTTCGTGCTGGTCGAACATATGCGTCGGGTGAGGAGGGTGGACTTGAAGTTTCAGCAGCATCAGTACTGCTGACCGGCGGTGGCGTTGGTTCACGTGTCTGTTGTCGATGGATTCGAGTGGTGGACGATCGTGTTTGGCGTCGACTAACACACGCGCATTCGTGGTCGAAGGAGCCTCGACGTGGTCGCGAGATGTCTGAGCCTCGTTCGAGTTACCTGCATGATATGTCAATAAAGGTAGATTAGATGGAGGGTTAAGGGTCGACCTCTCGGGACTATCGGGGCTGTTGTCTGAATGCTCTGGTTCGACCGAAGTCAAACTTTGCTGGCGTCGTGCTCTCGTTGATGGAGCTGTTCGTCTAGGATGCGGTGGATTAGGCTCATCATCGTCAATATCGACGATAGGAGGAGCAGAGAATCGGTGCCGATTTTGATTGAGTGAAACTGGGATATTGTCTGCCGCTTGGTTCCGAGTTCGGACCATGGTGTCCGTGCGAGTGTCACGAGTAGTCAGTTCTGGTGATACGACGACGGCAGACCCAACGGTGGCGGACGACGGCGGTGCACGGTGGTAGCGCACGGCGGCGGCGAATTATGGTGGGGTGATTTCGGACTGATTTTTGAAGGGTGGAGGTGGGGGTGTTGATGTTGGTGTCGTTTAATATGGTGGGTGGGGGTTTTGGTGTTTCAAAAAAAAAAAAGAAAAAGAAAGGAGAAAAATGGGGGTTGGGGAGGAGTGAAACGGCGGTGCACAGTGGAAGGCCCCATTCGGCGACGATGGTGCGTCGCAAGTGGGCTGACGAGGTGTGACGACGGCGGAAGACGACCGACGAAGGGAGTGTCGGCGGTGGTCGACGGTTGGGGGACTTGTTTGGGGGTTGGGTTTTGTTTATGGAGAAGATGGAGAAGAAATTGGGGATTTTAGGTGTTTAAATTTTTATTTTTTTGTTATTATTTTTTTATTTGTGTTTTTTAGGTTGGGTGAGGTATTTGGGCTAGGCTTTGGTGATTGGGCCAATCTTGGGTATTGGGTTAGAGTGGGTATTATTTATGGTGGGTTGTTTGGGTGGGTAGGTTAATTGGTTTGGGTTGATGGATATTGGGCTGATGGATGGGTAGTTTTGTATTTGAGTTTGGGTTGGTGGGTTAGTGGGCATGGTAAGTTAATTGGGTTGGTTAGAAATTTTATGGATGGGTATTTTAGTATGTGGGTAAATGGTGTGTTGGGTATTTATTGGATTTGGGGTTTGGGTTTAGTTTTGGGATTTCATAAAGGTTAAGAAATTTGAGTTTTTATTTTTTTTATTTTTTACTGTCACCAAATTAGCAAGTCGTGCCCACGCCATCATCATTATCCATGAAAATTCGTATCCTCCCTTACGTTCCTGAAAACATCAAAATGAACTAAAATAAAAATTTATTTATTTACACCCTAAATTCTACTTGAACTAGAAATTAAATAAAAGATGAAAATAAATTTGGGTTGCCTCCCAAAAAGCGCTTTTTTTTAACGTCGTTAGCTCGACGACCTGGAAATTTATTTAGCCGGCTCTTCGAGGACTAATTCCTCAACCAAGTGCACTTGAAAGTTTTCGTAAAAATACTTTAAGCGTTGCCCGTTGACTTTGAAAAATTTTCCGGATTCCTCGCTTTTGACTTCGACTGCACCGTGTGGAAATACGTGAGTAACAATAAAAGACCCTAACCACTTAGTCCAAAGCTTACCTGCAAAAATTCTCACTGTAGGGTCATAAAGTAATACTTTCTGGCCTACCATAAATTGTTTGCGGTTTATCTTTTGGTCATGGTACGCTTTGACCTTATCTTTGTAAATTTGGGCACTCTCATACGCTTCTCGTCGAATTTCCTCAAGTTCCTGGATATTTAATTTACGATGCTTACCTGCAGCTTCCAATTCCATGTTGCATAGTTTGACCGCCCAAAACGCCTTATGTTCTAGCTCAACAGGGAGGTGGCATGGTTTACCGAAAATTAGTCGATAAGGAGACATACCTATAGGTCCTTTATAAGCTGTTCGGTATGCCCACAATGCATCGTTAAGTCGTAAACTCCAGTCTTTCCTATCTGGATTAACGGTCTTCTCCAAAATCAACTTGATTTCCCAATTCGACACCTCCGCCTGACTGTTCAATTGTGGGTGATAAGCTGTAGCGACTCGATGCGCTACTCCGTACTTTTTCAAGAGCGTATCAATTACTTTATTGCAAAAATGAGTCCCTCGATCGTTGATCAAAGCTCGCGGTGTGCCAAACCTGGAAAAAATACAACTTTTTAGAAAATAGACTACTGTTTTGGCATCAGCACGATGAGTAGCTTTTGCTTCTACCCATTTTGACATATAGTCAACAGCAAGTATGATATAAACATTACCGAACGATGAGACAAAAGGACCCATAAAATCAATGCCCCATATATCAAAAATTTCACAAACATGTACAGGGTTTAGAGGCATTTCATTTTTTGGCTCAAGTTACCTACCTTTTGACATTTTTCGCAAGTTTTACAAAACAGATATGCGTCACGAAAAATACTTGGCCAATATAGTCCGTATTCAAGGACTTTATGTGCAGTTCGTTTAGGGCCAAAATGTCCACCACTTTCATAAGAATGACAAAAGGATAGAATTGATGTTACCTCGATTTCAAGAATACATCGACGAATTACCTGGTCAGAACAGTACTTCCAAAGATAGGGGTCATCCCAAATATAGTATCGAGACTCACGTTTTATCTTGTCTTTTTCAGATCGCGAAAGGTTAGGAGAGACCATACCTGTAGCAAGATAATTCACCATGTCTGCATACCAAGGAAAAATCGTCTGAGCAGCAAGCAAATTTTCATCCGAAAAATCATCTTTAAGTGGTGCTACGTCCTTTGATGGAGGAATTCGGCTCAGATGGTCAGCCACCAAATTTTCACGTCCCTTTTTATCTTTTATTTCGAGATCGAATTCTTGCAGAAGTAGTATCCACCTTATAAGTCTCGATTTTGCTTCCTTCTTTCCGATCAGATATTTAAGGGCTGCATGATCAGAAAAAACCACAATCTTAGTTCCTAACAAATATGAATGAAATTTTTCTAAGGCAAAGACTATAGCTAGAAACTCCTTTTCAGTGGTTGAATAATTAATTTGGGTAGCGTCCAAAGTTTTAGAGGCATAGGAGATGACGCGTGGTTCCTTCTCGATCCTTTGTCCAAGGACTGCTCCCACGCTATGGTCACTAGCATCACACATTATCTCGAAAGGATAACTCCAATTTTAGTGGTTGAACAATTGGTGCCGATCCGAGCTTATGTTTGAGTGTGTCAAATGCTTCTCTACACGATTGGTCAAACTCGAACTCCTTGTCTTTTTGTAATAGGTGGCAGAGAGGTTGCGCAATCTTCGAGAAATCCTTAATGAACCGTCTGTAGAAACCTGCATGACTAAGGAAAGATCGAATCTTCCTCACAGTTTTGGGGTATAGTAGTGAGTTAATGATGTCGATTTTTACTTTATCGACAGAAATTCCCTCAGCAGAAATTATATGACCTAGAACTAATCCCTTATCTACCATAAAATGGTATTTCTCATAATTTAGAACAAGATTAAATTCTAAGCATCTTTCTAAAATTTTTGCAAGGTTAGTCAGACATACCTCGAAGGACTCACCATATACAGTAAAATCGTCCATAAACACCTCGATAATTTTCTCAACGTAATCTGAAAATATGCTTACCATGCACATCTGAAAAGTAACTGGTGTGTTACAGAGTCTGGACGGCATCCGTCTGTAAGCGAATGTGCCAAATAGACACGTAAATGTTGTCTTCTCCTGATCCTCCGGTGCCACTGGAATCTAAAAAAAACCTAAGTAACCATCAAGACAACAATAATGAGACTTTCCAGCTAATCGTTCTAACATCTGGTCAATAAAAGGAAGTTGAAAGTGATCTTTTCGAGTTAAGGAATTCAACTTCCTGTAATCGATGCAGACTCTCCACCCGTTTTAGACCTGAGTGGGAACCATCTTACCTGTCGAATTCTCAATTACGGTCACACCGGACTTTTTTAGGACTACGTGGACTGGGCTAACCCAATTGCTATCAGAAATGGGATAGATCATCCCGGCGTCAAGTAGCTTTTGGACCTCTTTTCTCACTACTTCCATCATAGGCGGGTTGAGACACCTTTGAGCCTCTCTTTTGGGAACAGCATTATCGACAACCTGAATTTTGTGCATGCAAGTCGATGGGCACAATCCCTTAATGTCGGCTATTGTCCACCCAATTTTCTTCTTCTACCCTCGAGAGTTTACTCGAGATTATCACCGGTAGTATATTTCATTCACCGAGAAAAGCATACTTCAAGTGGCTTGGGAGAGGTTTGAGTTCCAACTCTGGAGCCTGCAAAACAGATGGTACAAGCTTAGTCTGTGATGGAGTTAATTCAAGAAATTTACCTGGGTTCCTCCATTGTTGTTGCGCCTCCATATGAGCCACCGTGTCGTGAACCGAATCTTCTAAGTTTATCCATTCTTCCAATTCCTTAATGGCGTCTAAGTCTAGACTTCTGCATAGAACGGTTCGTAATTCATCCTCATCATGATATTCTAAGCATAATTTAATTAAGGGATCAATTATATCAATGTTAGAAACGTTAGAAATCACGTTGGGACGGTTCATGGCCTCATAGACATTAAATTTCACCACCTCTCCATCGAACTCCATAGTGAGTATTCCACTTCGTACATCAATCTTTGTTTGAGCGGTACTCAAAAATGGTCTCCCGAGGAGTATGTTAGATGAATTTGCCGAATTTTCATCCTCCATGTCGATAATATAAAAGTCTGCAGGAAATATTAGTTCGCTTACCTTGACAAGAACGTCCTCTAATACTCCCTCCGGATGTACCACAGATCTATCTGCAAGCTGGATTATCACACCTATTTCCTTTAAAGGACCCGCGTTAAGTAGTTTATAAATTGACAAAGGCATAACATTAATTGATGTGCCTAAGTCACACATTACCTTTTTAATAACAACACTACCTATTTTACAGGATATGAAAAACATACCTTGGTCCTTATATTTGGGTGGTATTTTCCGTTGCAGAACGGCGGAGACATTCTCTCCGACACTTACCTTTTCATTTCCCAGGAGTTTCCTTTTACCTGTGCATAATTCTTTCAAAAATTTGGCGTATCGTGGGATCTGCTTGATCGTGTCGAGGAGAGGTATGTTGATTTCTACCTTTCGGAATGTGTCGAGGATCTCCTTCTCGTCTCGCTCCTTCTTACATTGGACAAGTCGTCCGGGAAACAGAGGTGGTACTGTAAATGAATTTTGTGGTGCCGGCTCTACTAGAGCCTCTGTGTTAAGTTTCTCCTTATCTTGACTTGCGTCGTGGGCGCGACTATTGTCGTGGCCGCGACTTGTGTCAGGTAAGGGATCTAAAACCTTCCCACTCCTTAGCGTCATAGAGCTTGCATTATGTCATGGATTTAGCTCAGTTTGGGATGGCAGCTTACCTTGGGACTCCAAACGGCTAACCGTGAGCGCGAGTTTACTTACTTGCTTGTCCAACTCCTACAAATGTACGTCAGTTTTTTGTTGGAATTTCTCAGTACTGTTGGCTAACCTTTCCACTATGGCTTCCAAGGATGACTTCGGGGGTGGCATTTGTTGATTCTGTAGTGGCCTCTGTTGAAACGGTTGATTGAACCGTGGATTCGTCCCATAACTAAGATTTGGGTGATCTTTCCATCCCACAATATATGAGTTCGAGTAAGGGTCATACCGTCTTTGGGGCGGCCCTGGAAAGTTTCTGACAGCATTCGCTTGTTCCGCTAAATCCTCCTGTAAAATCGGACATGAGTCTGTCGGGTGGTCTGGCTTGGCGCAAATTTCGCATAACCGTGCTGGGCCTGTTTTATCTGAAAGCAAAGTTTGAACAACATTAGTCAGCTTATCAATCTTATCTTCCAGAGACAAAGAACTTAATCCATGAACCCGTCTCGTGGGTTCTGTAACCAGTCGAAATTGTTGAGAGTTGGCAGCTATGGTTGAAATCAACTCTCTGAGGCGTCATATTAACAAGCGCCCCCCACTTGAAGCATCTATCATTTTCATTTCCATCGGGAGTAAACCCTCATAAAAATACTGCAATAGTGACTGTTCAGTCAGTCCATGTTGCGAGCAGCTTGCACACAACTTTTTATATCGCTCCCAGTATCGTAGAGCGACTCAGTGTCTTTCTGACTGATTTTTACGATGTCCCTCCTTAGTTCAGCTGCTCGGGATGCAGGGAAGAACCTGTCAAGAAACAAACGAGACATGTCAGACCATGTATTGACAGATCCCGGAGGCAAATAAAATAGCAACTCTCTAGCAGAGTCGACTAATGAAAACAGAAAAGCACGAAGTTTGATTTGGTCTTCTGTTACTCCCTGAGGCTTCATGCTTGTGCACACCATATGAAACTCCTTAAGGTGGGTGTGCGGATTTTCGTTTTGTAGTCCACGAAAAGTGGCCAGTAGGTGGATCAAACCCGACTTTAGCTCGAACGGCGTTCCTCCTACCTGATAGGTTATGTATAAGGGTTGTTGTTCATCCGGTGCCGCTGCGAGCTGGCGTATAGTTTGTTCAGCCATCTCGTCTGGTTCATCAAAAAATTCTTCAGAGTAATATATAGTTTCAAATCCGGGATTTGGCCGTTTACCACGTCGTATGGCTTCTCTTCGTAATTGTCGGGCCAATTTCTCAATTTTTGGCTCAAACTCTAGATTCCTCGGTTCTGATCTGGTCATAAGATAGACAAAAAAAAGTTAGAAAATATCTCCAATCCCCGGCAACGGCGCCAAAATTTGATGGGCGTCGAATCCACCAAAAATAATTCCTACAAAATAGCTCTAATTAGTAGTTGAGTGGTAGTAGGGTCGAGTCCACCGGGATTGGATGCAATAATCAACTTTCGAGTCTGGCTTATGAATAGGATGTCGTGTCAAGGATCGTGGCTAGAGTCGTGCCCACGACTCAAAACGTACCAGCTGAAAAAGAAGTAAATAAATAAGTAAAGTGGGGGATTTTGAAATTGATTAGAAATTAAATAATTAAAACTGCTAAGATAAATAATTAAATAAATCAGAAATTAAATTGGGATTTGCAGTCAAATGTAATGAGCCTTAGCCTAAGACTCGGTCAATTCCGTGTTGAGAATCGATCCTCGAAAATTAATCTTCTCCTCCGATCGATAAGCTGGTTATAGTAGTTAAGAACGTCCTAATCACCAATTCTTCCTCTAGTAGCTGGTTCCGGTACGACCTACAAACCAACTCTTACTGATTATCTAACCGAGATACACGTGTTCCCGATTCAAGATTCCGATAGCCTTGCATTCTGAAGAACCTAACTCGAATCAACGGCCTCAACCGCGTGGGTCGTTTAAACTCGATCACCTCTTCCTCGATTTGTTCTCGAAAATTCGAATACAGCACGGCCGACTCAAATTTCCAACTGTAAGCAAACACGACTCCAACCCAACGTGCATTTTGACTTGAAATCGAATTCAACTTTAAGAGATGATTGGTCTATCCCGATACTTAGGAAAAAGGTGAATACCGATTGGAAGGATTTTAGGCGCGAGTACGAATCTCACAATTCTCGACTAGAAAGAACACCGGCCTAAAGCTAAGATGGAATTTAGTGGAGCATTAATTTATTCATGCTTGAAAGTGGAAGATGATAAATTTATGTGAAAGGTGATGGAAATTGGAAAGGAAAAGCACTTGGAAGGCAATTAACCCAATTTCAGAAAAGAAACAAAACCAAACGAAAATTGACAGAATGCTAAACTCCAATTTGAAAAGGGAAAAGGAAAGTATTTCTATTCCAAGTAGAAGTAGGAATACAAAGACAAGAGATAATTTTCTAAGAACTAAAAGCCCCTATTTATATAGATAAGGTTTACTAAAAATAGCTTAATCCTAAAATAATAAAAATAAATAATAAAACTAAATAAAATAAAATAATATATTCTATTTTTAGATTTTTACAAAGTCAAACTTTGATGTTAAGTCATTGGCCTTCCCATCTTTATGATTTGGCCCTAACTCAACGATTTGTCTTTCAATTTGGCCCCTTTTTGCTCGTTTTTGACCAATTACATCCCTGACAAGATTAAATCATAAAAACACCAATTAAGCAGGGATTAATTCAGAAATAAACCAAATTAGACACAAGAATTATGTAAATTAATGTGTTTATCATGCGTTCTGCTAAATTTGAACTTTTGCTTCGATTTTCATATTATTACAATATTCATGATTCAATAACAAACATATATACAATAATACATTTAACCATTCTTAGTTTAACAAATAATTATTAAAGTTCAACCATATGAACTTACCTGGGTCGATTTGCAAAATTTGAAAAAATTTAGGGACTAATCAGCTACTTTTTCTTTTCCTCGACTTGCTTCGGATTCTCGATTTATCATTGTAAAATTATTCACTTATCAGTATCGACTTCACCTTCATTCTATTTCACATCCTTAATGTTTATAACCGGTTATAAGTAACATTATCTATAATTTCACTATTTACTTATATATATTTAACCATCCGTGTCATAGTCACTAAATTATTTTTATCTTGAGCTACAGAACTCCAAATTAGGATCTGCTAATTTTTCCTGAAACTAGACTCACATATCTTCTTACCATAAAATTTTCAGAATTTTGGGTTAAGCCAATAAGTACAGTTTATTCTTTAAATTCACTCATATTCTGCTGTCTAATAGTTCTGACCCTTCTTCACTAAAAATTAATTATCTCCTCGTACGGGATTTGGATGATGTTCTTGTTTGTTTCTCTTGAAAATAGGCTCATTCAGGATTTTAAACATATAAATTTAAGCCCATAATTATTTTTATTAAACTTTTGATGATTTTCCAAAGGCAGAAAAGGGGAACTCGAAATCATTCTGACATTGTTTCATAAAATTTATTATATCTCATGATTTACAATTCTCATGCTTACACTGTTTCTTCTATAAGAAATTAGACTCAATAAGCTTTAATTTCATATTTTATTAATCCACTAATTCGATTTTTACAATTTTTGGTGATTTTTAAAATTTAGACTACTGTTGCTGTCCAAAACTATTTTAGTGCAAATGTTGATTTCCATTTTGCCCTAAATTTCACAGTTCATACAATTCAGTCCTTACTCAATTAACCCCTCAATTAAGCTAATTTTTATTAATTAATACTTTACCTAGACATTATAAGTTATTTCACAACTATTGAATTCATAATTTCCACATAAAAACCCTAACTTCAAACTCTTTGACAATTAGGTCCCAACATTCACTTTTTATTCAATTCTTTCAATAAAATCAGCATATAAACAATTTAAAGCTCTAATTCCATGCTAATTTATCATATAATTCCAGCACATATTCATAGAATTTTTCAATTTCTTTCATAGAATCAAAAACTAATGAATTCAACAAGTGGACCTAGTTGTAAAAGTCACAAAACACAAAAATTTTAAGAAATAATCAAGAATTGAACTTACTTGCAGTAAAAATATGAAAAAAAACAGCTTAAGAAAACCCTTATATGGTGTTTTTTCTGATGAGAATGCAGAAAAATAAAGAGAAATCTAGATAATTCCACTTTAGTCCTAGCTTTATTAAGTAAATTTTGCAATATTCCAATTTTGCCCGTAATTCATCAATTTTCCTGCTGATTTCATACCCCTTGCCGTCTAGCCCAAAACATTTTGGGTCTAATTGCATTTTAAAACCCTTATTAATAGTCACCTAAGCTTTTCAATCACTATTTAACTAGTTTTGTATTTTTTTCAATTTAGTCCTTTTTAACCAATTGACCATCCAAACGTTAAAATTTTCTAACGAAATTTTAATACCAACTCAATAACACTCCATAAATATTTATAAAAATATTTATGGCTCGGTTTATGAACTCGAGATCTCAATACCTCGGTTTAGACCTAATTTACTTATTATTTTCTTTTTAAATCTCAAAATCCACTAATCCAAAAATTCCCTTTTCATCATACTTGACTCATATGTATTTATTTATTAAAATTTAAAACTTTTTTGTCAGATTTAGTGATCTCGAATCACTGTTTTCGACACCACTGAAATTTAAGCTGTTACAGAGATACACCAGTCAGATAGAGTATTGCGGTAATTTGGATTTCGAAAATCGATTCCCGTGGAACCTGAAATGCTCGATGATGAGAACAAATTCGACTTACGGCTATTGAATACGGATTGGATGAGATACTGGTCAGAATATATCGAAATGTGGGAAAATCGGTATGATTATATACCTACTCGGGAATCAATCATCGTTCTTGAGTTAGCGTGCATGCCGGAATACATGCCATGGTTTAGGATCCATGGAAAGCTATATTTACTGTCGGAAGAGGAGAGGCGACGGCAAATTCGTGTCTAAAAGGAACGATGGGCCCCTTTAAATCTAAAAAGAAGAAATGACGACGAGGGCCCATCAACGGCGCCCACACAATCACCGAGCCCATTAATAGCACCCACACAGTCACCGAGCCCAACACTTCAGCCGACGACATCCATATCACAATCTTCAGATTATGCCAAGTGCATATCCTAGCCCTTATATGTTTCATTTTCTCAGTCCTATGGCGGGTTGGAATGTATGGCCCGATTCATCTCCGTTCCCGATTACTCCGAGTCAACCGCTGATCAATAGCTCGTCGTCACATGAGGGATCGCACGAGGCACCATCAGGGAGCCATTCTTTTTACCAATCTTCTTCTCCTTATGGGATTCAAACACCTCTGCCATGGGTGATGCAAACACCTCCGTATTTATTATTCTATCAATATAGTTCATCCTCCCAACACCCACAACCAGATCCCTTGCCGGAAGAACCACAATCCTCGCCGGAGCAATCACAACCCCCACCAGAAGCTGAACCAAGGAGGAATCCAGCGCGTAACCGACGACGACCCCCATGTGGCACTGATTCCGACCGACACCAACATTGATTCTTTTTAATATATTTGTACAAAGTTTTTTTATATTGTTTCATTTAATAAAATAAAAATTGTTTTTAATATTTTAATTGTAATTTACTTTTTATAATTTTAATAAAATAAATGTTCTTTTAAATAAGGTAATATTTTTAATTTTTTTACATTTTTAATAAAATATAAATAATGCAACATAATTTTATTACAACAACTATCAGTTATTCCGATTTGGACATGATCGAGTTGTATGGCCTCTGTTCCTACACCATCTGCACAACTTCTGTTGATTCGTTATTTCTCGGATATCCATATTGTTACGTGTTCTAGTCGAGCAAGGTCGACCTTTTAGTTTGCAACGCAATTCTCTATCTGGTAATAGCTTAAACGGAGCAAGCGATACAGACGGCCACTTACGTTCATCTAAGACCGGTGAGAAAACGTGTCCCCACGCGTTGTACATGTATTCTATTTTGTACACTTCGTCGACATAGCTCATGGGATCCAAACGGAGATTCTGACAAGCTGCAATTACATGAGCGCATGGATAACGTAGTGCGTCAAACGTCCTACAATCGCAGGTCATATTTCTCAAGTGTATGCGATGTTGCCCGCCAATAATACCTTGGTTCTGTCTGTCAAACTCTGTTACACGAAACATTAGGTTGTTATGATCATGACATACTGTGTGCATGGTGTTGGCCCGTGCCTTCACCTTGTTAATTTCTTGCAATACCTTCACGCACCATACATGGCCTCCCTGTATTTGGCCTTTATAAATCACAGCTTGCTTTGAAAATAGTGTCGCTAAATGAAAATATGTCTCTCGCACAACCGGTGTGTTAAATATGACTCTTATTTTCAGTCAAATTTGAGAAATAATCTTTCAGTTAACTCTGTTTATTTGTTTCAATCAAACACTAATTAGTTTAGATTATTTTATTATTATTTGACCTATGAATTTAGCCTATAAATAGGCTCTTTTACAACCTTAGAAAATACACCAATTAGATATTAGAACTCATAACAAATTTAGAGAATTTTATGTTTACGTTTTGAGGGTTATTTTTTTCGAGTTTTTAGGGTTTAATTTTTATCTCCATCTTTTGTACTCTTCGTTCTTTTGTCGTTATAGTAAAATTATCTTTGCCCGTGGTTTTTTATCCTCTTTGGAGGGTTTTTCCACGTTAAATTTGTGTGCTTAATTTCTCAATTTATTCCGCTATTTTTTCTTGTTCGTTACTTAATCGGGTCGATCCTAACAAGTGGTATCAGAGCTAGTTCAATTTTTATAGATCAACCCATTCAAATATGGCAGCAACAAGGTTTGAAATTGAAAAGTTTGATGGTGAGATAAATTTCAATCTATGACAAGTTCGAATGATGGCAATTCTAGTACAATCCTGTTTGAAAAAGGTTGTTATCGGGAAAAAGCCTGAGAATCTAAATAAAACAGAATGGGAAGAGCTTGATGAAAAGGCTTTGTCTGCAATCCAGTTGTGCCTCGCGAATACGGTATTGTAGGAGGTATTGATGGAGAAGACCTCATCTGCCTTGTGGAAAATGTTAGAAACTCTTTATGCGACTAAGTCTCTAGCTAACTGTTTAGTGTTAAAACAACGTCTATTTACGTTTTGCATGAACGAATGTGAGCTTTTTAGAGATCACATCAGTCTATTCATTACTCTTTTAAATGATTTAAAGAACGTTGAGGTTCAAATTGATGATGAAAATCAAGCTACGCTATTATTGTGCTCTTTACCCCCTTCATGCAAGTTTTTGAGGGACACCGTGATTTATGGCAGAGACAAACTCTCGTTCGAAGATGTGAAGGGTCATTTTTTGAGTAGAGACAAACTCGACAATGAGCTTCATTTGGATAGTAAGGCAGATAGGCAAGCTTCCGTTTTGATAGCATCAAAGAAACGAGACAAAAGGTGTCGCTATTGTAAAAAGTTAGGTCACGTCAAAGTAGATTGTTATAAACTGCGAAATAAAAGAGCTACTGAGAGTAACGAGGAAGATGTAGCTCGTGCTAATTTGGCTGATGAAAACGGTGATGATTTCTTGTTAGTGTCAATGAGCGATAACTCCAAGCCCACGTCCGAGTGGATCCTTGATTCGGGATTTTTTTCCACATGTGTCCCAATAGAGAATGGTTCTCCACATACAGTTCGATTGAAGGTGGAGTTGTGCGCATGAGAAACGATTCATCTAGTAAGGTAATTGGTATTGGTACTGTTAAAATTAAGATACACGATGGGACAATTAGGACACTCTCAGATGTCAGGTATATACCTAATTTACGAAAGAATCTCATCTCTTTGAGTATTTTGGACTTAAAAGGAAGTAGAATCAACATCGAGTCGAGTGGCATTAAAGTATCTCGTGGAGCTCTCATTTTGTTAAAAGGTAAAAAAACTAGCAGTCTTTATATTCTAGAAGGTTCTACAGTGACCGGTAAAATTGGACGTCCCTCGTCCGTTACAGAATCGAAGTTAACTCATTTGGAGCGGAGGCAACTTGGTCATAGGAGGGAAAAATGTATGACTATTTCGTTGAAGAGAGGTTCTCTTTTGGATGCAGGTTTTGAAAAGTTAGGGCACTATGTTCGTGAAAATCAGACCCTGGTTAGTTTTAATTTGGCCGTGTACAAGTCGAAGGCTAGAAGTCTTCCAATTTCTAAGCACAAATTCGACTCAGTTAACTCCCTGCATAGTTCAAGGTAGGCTCGTGGCGGGCTTTGACAAAGATGGCGTTGTGGAAATATGAGTCAAGGTGGAGATTTGTTAAATATGAAACTTATTTTCAGTCAAATTTGAGAAATAATCTTTCAGTTAAACTCTGTTTATTTGTTTCAATCAAACACTGATTAGTTTAGATTATTTTATTATTATTTGACCTATGAATTTAGCCTACAAATAGGCTCTGTTACAACCTTAAAAAATACACTCATTAGATATTAGAACTCATAACACATTTAGAGAATTTTGTGTTTACGTTTTGAGGGTTCTTTGTTTTCGGGTTTTTGGGGTTTAATTTTTATCTCCATCTTTTGTACTCTTCGTTCTTTTGCCATTATAGTAAAATTATCTTTGCCCGTGGTTTTTTATCCTCTTTGGAGGGGTTTTTCCACGTTAAATTTGTGTGTTCAATTTCTCAATTTATTCTGCTATTTTCTCTTGTTCGTTACTTAATCGGGTCGATCCTAACACGATGTTATTGGCAAATGACGTGTTCCTTTTAGAATAGAATTTATGCATTCAGCCAGGTTTGAGGTCATATGACCATATCGTAGGCCGCCGTCATATACTTGTGTCCACTATTTGAAAGGTATGTTATAAAGGTAGTCTACGCCTTCTTTGTTAACTGAATGCAAAACCACCAACATCTCATGAAAACGGTCATTATTTATCTCATACCCTGCTAATATAAGTTGATAGCGAATGTAACAACCCGATTTAGACCCTATTCAGAATGGTGATTTCGGGACCACAAATCCAAGTTAAAAAATATTTAAAAAATTATTTTTGTGTTTATTATGTGTGAATTAATATCCGTGAAATTTTCGTATTTTAATTTGATCGTTTGAGTGCTAATTTAATAAAAATGGCTTAATCGCGTAAAATGAAAAATTGATGGTTAAATGTGAAAGGGCCAAATTGTTATTATCTTTTTAAATTGAGGTATTTTAGTTGCAATATTACCATAGTTAAATGTGATGGACGGTTGTGTGTATATAATAAAACATAAAGTTAAAAGCCATTTTTTCATCTTTCTTATTATGACCGATGTAGCGACGTAAAAGTTTTTGCTTTTCGGTCGCTAATTGAGGCGATTTATTGAAAATTTAAAAACCGACTTTTGATTTTATTAAAAAGGGAGTCGCCACCGATCTTTTTTTTAGGTGTGATCGGACACCTAATAAATCATATTTTTAAAGAAAATTTATTCTTGAACAAAATGAAGGCCAAATTTGGGTCTACGCGAAAATCCAGAGAAAAATAGGGTTCGGGAGTCGGTTATGTACGAGGAAGGTATTAGCACCCTCGCGAAGCCCATAATTGGTATCTTTATTAAACTCGTGTTGTCTTGGATTTCAAAAGTACGAATTCAATTTGACATTTACTCGTGATCCAATTGAAAAATAAGAATTTTTAGTTTTTGATTTTTTTAGAAAGGGTGTCCCGTTTTTAACACGAGCCGACGAATTTCACCCAACATAGCGATGAAATCGATGGCTTAATGTTAAATCGATACATTGCCTTATTTTTGAAATTAATTAAAACATGAGAAAAAATATTCCTAAAGTGAGAAATTAAAAATAGATAAACGACGCAAAAAATGATATCATTAATGAAAAATATTAACATGGAATACTAGAATATTAGAATAACAATAATAATGATATTTACAAAAAAAGAAAATAAAATCATGTAGTAATAATAAAATAGGAAAATTGATATATTTGGTAATAATAATATAAAATAATAATATGTACATAAAAATACATATATATATATATGCATATAATAAAAGTATGTAATAATAATAACAATAATATCTACAATAAAAGAAAATATTAGGAAACATACATAAAAATATATACATAAAATTTTTTTACAACAATAATATAAAATAATGATATGTACAAAAAATATATATATGTACATAATATAGTTATAAAAATATATATATTAAATTGAATAGGTAAATAATAATAAAAAGGGTAAGAATATACCGAAGCCCCAATGTTATGGATTACTGAAATTAATCTCATTTCTTCTCAAGGCTATTGAAATGGGCCTTTGTTGGTGATCTTCACCGGATCGATTACATAAATAAATAGAGTCGAGTTGAGCCGACCATTTTAAAATTTAATATATTTTTTTATTATTGTTTTTTTTAGACCAATTTTTGTTTAGCCCAATTACAAATAAAATCTACATAAAAGATACAAAATCCAAATTACTTCAACCCAACACAAACCAATCTCAGCCCACTAACTTAATAATCCTGCACAACTAACCCAACCCACTAACTTAACATATCACCCAACCCACTAATTAACCCAAACTAAATTTAACCCATCAAACCTTACATAAACCAACCCATTAACTAAAATATTTCTTCTTCTTTTTTTAATACTAACCCCCCCTCAAAACAAACAAATCTCTAGTAGCAAACAAAGAAAGAAAGAAGAGATCCAAGCTTCAAGCTGTCGAACCCCTCTTTCTCCTTCTACCGTTCGCGCCACCAACAACCATCGTATGCGCCGCGTGAAATCAAGCTACGGGTAGTTGAGGTTTGGGTTTTAGGGTGGCTGATAATCGATTGGCTCGGGTATTTAGAGTGGGTTTCGGTATGGGAGCTTGGTTGTGGTGTTAATGGTGGTTAGTCCTTGGTTGCTTGGTTGCTTGCCGGATATTGGAGTTTTTTTCTTGCTTAGATTGCTGAATGTTCCTTTTTTGTTTTTTTTTGCTGAAAAATTTTTTTTGCCGGAATTTTTTTTTTTTGCTCTCCACCTCTATCAAATGGGGGAATCCCCCTCTTTATGGTGTGGTTTTTTCTTTTTTATTTCTACCATTTTGCTTATTTCCCATGCTATTTGCAGGTAGTGGGTGAAGAAGGAGCAACCACCCATGTTTATGGCCTGAAAATCTGGGGAGTGGGTGCCCCAAATCATGTAATCTGTCTAAAGGACCAAATCGCAAATGCAGCAAAACTTCTGGGGCTAAATGTAATTTTTAGAAAATTTAGGGTTAAAATGTAGTTTAAGAAAAGTTTAGGGGTCTAAGTGAAATTTAAAGAAAGTTTAAGGGTCAAAATGAATTTTTTTTGAAATTATTATTATTATTATTATTATTTTTTTGAAATTTTGAAAATTAAACACAAACTCTAGTCGGACAAAAATTTAGTGCTTACAGCTGCCCCTCTTTGCTCATCATTGTGAAACAAAGATAGTGCAAAGACTTAAAAGTACTAAATTTTGTTCAATTGTCAAATCTTTATTCTTTATTGAAAAACAGAAAATTGAAAATAGCTCGGGATGCTACTCGAAGTTTAACTCACCTCTTGAATTATGAGTTGATCTTTGAAAAAGCAAAAAATTGAAAATACCTGAGCGTGTGACCCGAGGTTCAACTCATCTCTCGCAATATGAGTTAATTTTTTTTTTGAAAAACAGAAATTGAAAATACCTCAGTGCGTAATTTGAGACTCAACTCACCCCTCGTAATATGAGTTGATTTTTTTGAAAAACAGAAATTGAAAAATAACTTGGCGTGTGACCCGAGCCTCAACTCGCCTTTCGCAATACGAGTTGATTTTTTTTAAAACAGGAATTGAAAATACCTTAGCGTGTGACCTGAGGCTCAACTCACCTCTCGCAATATGAGTTGATTTTTTTGAAACATAAATTGAAAAACAGAAATTGAAAATACCTCGACATGTAACCCGAGGCTCAACTCACCTCTTGCAACATGAGTTGATTTTTGATGAAAAACTAAAAATACCTCAGCGTGTGACCTGAGGCTCAACTCACCTCTCACAATATGAGTTGATTTTTTTTTTTTGAAAAATAGAAATTAAAATCAGAATTTGAAAAGACCTCGGCATGTGGCCCGAGACTTAACTCACCTCTCGCAATATGAGTTGATTTTTGACGAAAAGAAATTGAAAATACCTCAGCGTGTGAGCCAAAGCTCAACTCACCTCTCGCAATACGAGTTGATTTTTTTTATGAGTAAAAATTAAAACTACTTCAGCGTGACTTGAGGCTCAACTCACCTCTCGCAATATGAGTTGATTTTTTTGAAAAATAGAAATTGAAAATACTTCAGCATGTGAACCGAGGCTCAACTCACCTCTCGCAATATGAGTTGATTTTTTTGAAAGATAGAAATTGAAAATACCTCAGCATGTGAACCGAGGCTCAACTCACCTCTCGCAATATGAGTTGATTTTTTTGAAAGACAGAAATTGAAAATACCTCAACGTGTCTTGAGGCTCAACTCACCTCTCGCAATATGAGTTGATTTTTTTGAAAGACAGAAATTGAAAATACCTCAACATGTGAACCGAGGCTCAACTCACCTCTCGCAATATGAGTTGATTTTTTTGAAAGACAGAAATTGAAAATACCTCAACGTGTTTTGAGGCTCAACTCACCTCTCGAAATATGAGTTGATTTTTGAAAACAGAAATTGAAAATACCTCGGCGTGTCCTGAGGCTCAACTCACCTCTCGCAATATGAGATGATTTTTTGATTTTTTTTTTGAAAAACAGGAATTAAAAGGCTCAACCCACCTCTCGCAATATGAGTTGATTTTTGAAAAACAGAAATTAAAAACACCTCAGCGTGTCCTGAGGCTCAACTCACCTCTCACAATATGAGTTGATTTTTTTTTGAAACAGAAATTAAAAAACAAAAATTGAAAATACCTCAGCATGTGGGCCGAGGCTCAACTCACCTCTCGTAATATGAGTTGATTTTGGAAACATGAATTGAAAAACAGAAATTGAAAATACCTCAGCGTGTCCTGAGGCTCAACTCACCTCTCGCAATATGAGTTGATTTTTTTGAAAAGTAGAATTTGAAAAGCAGAAATTGAAAGTAGCTCAGCACGTGAGCCAAGGCTCAACTCACTTCTCGCAATATGAGTTGGTTTTTTGAAAACATAATTTAAAAAACAGATTTAAAAACATCAAAATACCAAAACATGTCCTCTGGTGGAACTCAGGTGTCTTTTCCTTTGATTCAGTACAGCTATCATCACATCCTCTTGCTCTACTAGAGTAACCTGTATATGTCATGCATGATGTTATCATGATATGCACATGTTGGTCTTAAATGCCTTTATGCCTACATGATTATGCTATGCGCCTTGGGCTTGTTTGTCATATGTCCTTTTTCGTCATGATTTTTGATGATCTGTGTTCATTGCTTTGACTCTTGACTTTCTCTTCAGGCCCTGTACCCGTCCTCTAGCTTCACGAGTAATCTACGTTTCTCAAATATCGCTCTTTTGCCCCTGGTTGAACTTTGTCTTTGCGTTGAGGCTCTTGTACTTATCAAATTCTCATCCAAGTGATACTCAACATTTCTTTTGTTTGGAGCGTCATCTTAAAATACTCTAGATCTTCAACGCATGAACTCTTCCATGTTTCTTAATCAAGAATCTTTTTGAATATGTCTTCTTGCGTAGAAATTTTCGAGCTGCTGAAAATGCTTCAAATACTGTAGTCTTGCTGTTTGAATCACTTCTTGAATCTTTTTACTCTTTGGGCCCAAACCTGCTTCATTAGGACGCCCTTTCGGGTTTTCATCCTAATTTTGTTTATCAAGACGCCCTTTTCAGGTTTTCATCTTGATCTTTTTTTTTAAGGCGTCATCACTCATTGCCCATCAGGGCTCTATTACTGACATAGTATGCTGCCCTATTGCTCGGTTGGTATTTCAACCCAAAATTTGAAGAAATAATCGCGTTTTGCTCAACCAGCTTGCCCCACCGTAACTTCAAGGTCCATTCCACTGTAATTTGGGGATACAAGGTTGGCACTATCTTTAAACCATTCCACTGTAATTTTTGGTTATAGGATCTGTATCCTACTGTAACTCAAGGGTGTATGATCTGTAACTTGTTCCATCGACTGATATTTTTTGACAGAAAATCCGAGGAGATAAACTCAATTTGAGCTCAAATATTTCCAATCCTTACACTTGGTGAGCTCTTGAACAACCGACTAGTTTCAGGTTCCTGTACTATTTAGAAGCTTTCAGAGTAATATGCAAAACTCCTTTTATAAAAGTATGATTAGTCCATTAATAATTATTTCAATGCAAAATGCTTGAAAAGGATCGAACTGATGGACAAGAAGAAAATTGATTAAGAACGTAGCTCGAAACAAACAAGTTGAAAAATGAGAGCAAATGTAAGTTTATTGGAAGCCCATTTTGAAAAGAATAAGATAATCAAAGATAAATTCAGAAATGGGTAAAATGGAAAGCTAAGTGCCCCAAATATCGCAGCCTGAGCTTCTCTGTACAAGCTCCTTTGAGACCATTTTGAGTTTAACATGTGTTTAAGGGATTCAGAGTACTTTGTCGATGCCCCAAGACGTAACATACTTCTTCACAGTCAATTCAAGTATAGCAAGACTATCATATGCCCCACCTTTGAGCAAAATTTGAGCCGCCTTTTTCAGGTTTTCAACTCAAAACCCCTTTGGTCTTAAGGCGCCCTTTGCGGGTTTTCACCTTGACCTCTCCATTTCTTTTCTTTCTTTTTCTTTCTTTCTTTTTTTGATTTTGAATGAATGAAGGTCACAAAGCGCCCTTTGCGGGTTTTCACCTTGGCCTCTCCTTTTCAAGTATCTCTGGACTGAATCCGAATTTAGGATTGGATCAGTGTTCTTTCGGGGAAAGCCTCCTTTACCTCATAAAGTTCTTAAGCATTCATTTCCCTTTGAAATCCTTTTGTATAGAAAGGATCTTCTGCAATACCAAGTTCCTACTATGAGATTCCTTTGGGTGAACCATTTTCGTCATAACTCAGCATCATACACGTTTGACTTTCAAACCATTTTCTGCAGTCAAGTTTACTGAAGACATTTTACTTCATCCAATTCTTGAATCAATCAAAGCTTGGAGAAAAAGAATCTTAATTTCCATGGACAGAACCACCTCTAATGCCCCAGTGAAGGTCCTGGTCAACTTTAATAAGCACAAAGAGTAAAAGGTAGCTTATTATGCCAATATTTACAAGTCTCGGTCATCTTCCATAACTTTTCTTTATTTTTGTATTTTTCTTTTGGTAGCTTTTGTTGCATTGTGATATGGCATTGTGCAGTTACGCATTAAAACATAATTCTTTCTGGCATTTAATCTCTCTTTTGTTTTTTTTTTTATTTTTTGTTTTTTTGTTTTTTGTTTTTTTGTTTGTTTTTTTTCATGACTGTCGACTTTATGATATTGGCATATGAAGCAACATTCACCTTCTTAGTGAAGCAATTGACGGCCACGACGATGATGTCGACTAAAAGCTTTTGACGAGATCATCCCTAGAACATCTATGCCCCACGTATTGAAAAGTTTGTGAAGAGATGGAAGAAACACGTGAGTCTTGACGACATAACTGATGCCATTCCCTTCCCATGGTGGACCAACAATATCCGATCCTCATTAATTAGCCTGGCTATTGCAGAACCATTGTCATGTGTTCTTTAGACACCCTTATGGACCTCTTTCAAGATGTTCCTAAGTGCGTCTTAATATGATCGTGCGAAAACATCCTTGAATTCTTGGAAATAACTCAATAGTCTTGTCTTATTTCTGCGGTGGGCTAGGTTTCGATCTTCATTTCTTTCCCAAGCTCACAATGTCAGCTGACCCTTTTTAAGTTAGGGTCTGTCTTTTATCTCATTCTGTCATCCTTCACGAATCGAAAGATAGACACAATCTCTGTCATCTTCGAAGTCTTGAGATCCCTCTAGACACATATCTTGCTCCAAAGGGAGTTAGTAACAGCGTCGCTCGTGACATTGATATCACGGGGACCCATCTCAGGTACGAAAGCAAATTCCAAAGAATAAATGATTCTAAGGATAATTATTTGTATAGGATGATCATGAATGTAAAATAAAAGAATGAAAGTCCAAATAATAAAAGAATCTATAAATAGAAGAAAATTTACTCAAAAAGATGCATTTCATTGAAATAAAAATCTTGGACCGAAACCTATTTCTCAAAAGAAGTCTTATCACCTCTAGGTCTTAAGGCAATAAGTATGTTTTGAATATTACTCTAGATTAGCTTTAAAAGTACACGGATCTCTTCCACTGTCCCATTGTTCAAAACACTCCCAAGTATGTGAAGTTCGGAGGTGGGTGATATCGAGGTCGTGGTTGAGTTGGGTACAAATTAGAAGTATAGTGGCTTCCTGTTCCCACCACATGGGTTTCTGGCTCTTTTTTCTTCATGGGTGCTGCCCTTTAAGCTTTCGGGGCCTTCCATCCTTCCATTTTTGATGGCATTCTCTATAAGTTCCCCGGATATCACAATGTCCGCAAAGTCTTTCGTAGCATTTCCTACCAACTTATCGTAAAATGGCGCTTTCAAAGTGTTGACAAAGAGAACTGCTATTTCAGTTTTGGTTAAAGGGGGTTCTACTTGTACCGAGATGTCCCTCCATCTCTGCGCGTACTGCCTAAAAGTTTCCGTCGGCTTTTTTTCCATCATCTGCAGAGTCAACTGATCAGGCACCATGTCAGACACATGCTTGTATTGTTCACAAAATGCTGATGCTAAGTCTTTCCATGATCGGATCCTTTCTCTACTAAGTTGATTATACCATCAAAGAGCCGATCCGACCAAGCTGTCTTGGAAACAGTGTATTAGCAACTTATCTTTATTCACGTGACTCGTCATTTTTCGGCAAAACATGACAAGATGCATTCTTGAACATCTCGTTCCGTCGTATTTTTCAAAATCTGGTGCCTTAAACTTCAGAGGCAGAATCAGATCGGGCACCAGACTGAGCTCCTTGGCACTTAATGCAGAGAAGACTTCAGTACCTTCGACTGCCTTGAGCCTTTCTTCCAAGCTCCTATACTTGTCCCAAACATCATGATCGTCTAATTTCAACTCGGCTATCTTTACTGGGTCATCCAAATCTGGAATATTGGGATCAACAGGATTAACTCCGGGGTTTGATACAGATATACCTTGCCCTGGATGAGTAGATGGTACAGGTCGTTACTCCAGGCCTACAGGTTCCCTTTGAGGACATCCTCTTTGCGTTACATGAACGTGAGGTAGGGTGAATCTTGAGGGATAAAACGGATCCTGATCATGATTAACTCTCGACTGAGGTTCCATAACGTCAGGACTCTGCATAAGTCCCTTCCTTTTAACTAAAGCTGACATCATCTCCATCATTTTGGCCATTTGATCCCTTTGCTCGAGTGATTCCTCTCGAGATTTTACCATCAGATCTCTCGTTTCCTGCTGTGATTTAGCCAACTGTTCTTGCAATTCTCGCCCATTCTTTCAATTCTCTCATTGAATTCGGCATCCATAGTTCTAGCTCTTAGCCGAGTCTTATACGAATGGCATGATTCTAGACTCGTAGCGTCACAACTGCAGATCATACGGTTTCAGCCTCAGTGAATGATTAAGGGACATGTACATGCAATGAATGGATGAATGAATAAATGTCAAATGAATGTCAGTCATGAATGAATATGCAAAAATTTGGTGTTAATTTCAAGATAGCCCCTATTTAGGCATTTCCTTAATCAAAAGAGTCTATTACACAATGTTTCGGTCACTTGTGTAATTGACTCCTCCATCAGAAACTCGTTTTTGGCAACCAATCTCTATTCAACACCTTCCTAACAAGATGCCTATAATGCATGATGAAAAATAGAAATACAGACAAACAACCTTGGTTAGCATAACACATATGAACAGAGAGAAACTATGGAAAATCTAACAAATTAAGCTACTTGGTCTAATGGACTCAATTCCCTTGCATAGAAAGCGTAAATGTAAAAGAGACAGATGGTAAGATGTGTTTTTCTAGTGTACTTATTTCGGTGACTAGTAAACGGACAAAGGTTAGGCATGGCTCTAGTCAGGTGGCTCACATAGTCCACTATATGCGGTTTCGGTTCTAGATAGGTACTCGAATTATCCGTACTGTCATCTACGAAAATTAGTACGAAGCCTCGGTCGTAGCCCCTCACAGGCTCACGAGTTCAATTCGAGGGATTACATTTACTTATGCCTATGCGGAAGGACAAGTTAACTCACGAAAGCATAAGTCATATGTAACCCGAAAGTATTCACTAGCCTATGCGGAGGGACGAGTTAACTCACGAAGGCATAGTGTTTACTTTCACTTAAACGGACGGAGCTTGGGTAGAGAGCTCATGTTATGCAAAATGCAAGTGCACGGTGTGTGGGGAGAAACTCAAAACCTTTACGTTTTATTTAAAAACTAAACCAAAACTAAAACCACAAAAATTTAAAGCTTAAAAATAAAACAGACGAAATGAGTTAGAAAAACATTTACAACATAATGCGAATGCATGACATTTTAAAAACACAATTTGAGGATCACGGCTAAATATTAATTTGAACAAGGAACTTGAAAATTTTGACAACGCGAATTTAATTCCAGACACGACTCTCAAAAGGATGTCCCCAATGGAGTCGCCAGCTGTAGCGATGTAAAAGTTTTTGCTTTTCGGTCGCTAATTGAGGCGATTTATTGAAAATTTGAAAACCGACTTTTGATTTTATTAAAAAGGGAGTCGCCACCGATCTTTTTTTTTAGGTGTGATCGAACACCTAATAAATCATATTTTTAAAGAAAATTTATTCTTGAACAAAATGAAGGCCAAATTTGGGTCTACGCGAAAATCCAGAGAAAAATAGAGTTCGGGAGTCGGTTACGCACGAGGAAGGTATTAGCACCCTCGCGACGCCCATAATTGGTATCTTTATTAAACTCGTGTTGTCTTGGATTTCAAAAGTACGAATTCAATTTGACATTTACTCGTGATCCAATTGAAAAATAAGAATTTTTAGTTTTTGATTTTTTTAGAAAGGGTGTCCCGTTTTTAACACGAGCCGACGAATTTCACCCAACATAGCGATGAAATCGATGGCTTAATGTTAAATCGGTACATTGCCTTATTTTTGAAATTAATTAAAACATGAGAAAAAATATTCCTAAAGTGAGAAATTAAAAATAGATAAACGACGCAAAAAATGATATCATTAATGAAAAATATTAACATGGAATACTAGAATATTAGAATAACAATAATAATGATATTTACAAAAAAAGAAAATAAAATCATGTAGTAATAATAAAATAGGAAAATTGATATATTTGGTAATAATAATATAAAATAATAATATGTACATAAAAATACATATATATATATATATATGTGCATATAATAAAAGTATGTAATAATAATAACAATAATATCTACAATAAAAGAAAATATTAGGAAACATACATAAAAAATATATACATAAATTTTTTTTTACAACAATAATATAAAATAATGATATGTACAAAAATATATATATATGTACATAATATAGTTATAAAAAATATATATATTAAATTCGGAATAGGTAAATAATAATAAAAAGGGTAAGAATATACCGAAGCCCCAATGCTATGGATTACTGAAATTAATCTCATTTCTTCTCGGGCTGTTGAAATGGGCCTTTGTTGGTGATCTTCACCGGATCAGATTGCCGCAAATAGAGTCAGGTTGAGTCGACCATTTTAAAATTTAATATATTTTTTTATTATTGTTTTTTTTAGACCAATTTTTGTTTAGCCCAATTACAAATAAAATCTACATAAAAAATACAAAATCCAAATTACTTCAACCCAACACAAACCAATCTCAGCCCACTAACTTAATAATCCAACACAACTAACCCAACCCACTAACTTAACATATCACCCAACCCACTAATTAACCCAAACTAAATTTAACCCATCAAACCTTACATAAACCAACCCATTAACTAAAATATTTCTTCTTCTTTTTTTAATACTAACCCCCCCCAAAAAAAACAAACAAATCTCCAGTAGCAAACAAAGAAAGAAAGAAGAGATCCAAGCTTCAAGCTGCCGAACCCCTCTTTCTCCTTCCACCGTTCGCGCCACCAACAACCATCGTATGCGCCGCGTGAAATCAAGCTACGGGTAGTTGAGGTTTGGGTTTTGGGGTGGCTGATAATCGATTGGCTCGGGTATTTAGAGTGGGTTTCGGTATGGGAGCTTGGTTGTGGTGTTAATGGTGGTTAGTCCTTGGTTGCTTGGTTTTTTTCTTGCTTAGATTGCTGAATGTTCCTTTTTTGTTTTTTTTTTGTTGAAAAATTTTTTTTGCCGGAATTTTTTTTGCTCTCCATCTCTATCAAATGGGGGAATCCCCCTCTTTATGGTGTGGTTTTTTCTTTTTTATTTCTACCATTTTGCTTGTTTCCCATGCTATTTGCAGGTAGTGGGTGAAGAAGGAGCAACCACCCATGTTTATGGCCTGAAAATTTGGGGAGTGGGTGCCCCAAATCACGTAATCTGTCTGAAGGACCAAATCGTAAATGCAGCAAAACTTCTAGGGCTAAATGTAATTTTTAGAAAATTTAGGGTTAAAATGTAGTTTAAGGAAAGTTTAGGGGTCTAAGTGAAATTTAAAGAAAGTTTAAGGGTCAAAATGAAATTTTTTTTGAAATTTTTATTATTATATTTTTTTATTTTTTTTGAAATTTTGAAAATTAAACACAAACTCTAGTCGGACAAAAATTTAGTTCTTACAACCGAATAACAAAAATAAAGAAAGAAAAAAAAGCTTTAAGGGTTCGGCCAAAGACTAGCTTGATTAAGGTATGTAACTAGCTTGGTTTTTAATAATTTTTACGTTTTTGAAATCGTTGCAGTGTAATATACAAAGCCCATGCTTGAATTTTTTATTTTGATGAATATTTGAGTTTTGTAATGTTAGTTGATGAAATATGAAATATATGTTTTGGATTAACATGTTTTGTATTGAAAATTTTGATGATTTTGAGTAATTAGGACTAAATTGCAAAAATAATAAATTGAGGGACTAAAATGTGAAATAAATGAAATGTATGGACTTGTTTACACATAAGGAACATTCGGCCTAAGCATAGTGTGTTCAAATTTTTCATGTTTTGTGTTTTGTGCAATTTGGACTAAATTATAAAAAGTGAAATGCTAAGGGTAAAATAGTAATTTACCCATTTATGTGTTTTTGGACTAGATTGAATAGAATTATGTTTGAATGAGTTTAATTTGAATATGTTTAAATCAAGAATTAAAGAAATCA
This sequence comes from Gossypium longicalyx, assembly GCA_025698465.1. Lineage (NCBI taxonomy): Eukaryota > Viridiplantae > Streptophyta > Magnoliopsida > Malvales > Malvaceae > Gossypium > Gossypium longicalyx. The sequence continues at coordinate 9,729,183 of CM047006.1, read as the reverse complement.
GATTTGGATCGAGGGAAAACTAAAGTTGTCGAATAGTCGTTCCGTTCTAGTTTTCATTGTCCGAGGTAAGTTTATAAACAAATAGATGTTGATTAATTTAAATAAATATGAGCTTATTATGCTGAAATGAATTATGTGAAGTATATATATATTGTTAGCCGAATGTGTATGTGCTAAGGTGCTATATTTACAAATTCGTTCCGACCAAGTTATGACGTCTAGGATACATATGTCATGACATAGGATTCCAATATGTGATGTGCGAGTAAGACCATGGCATCGATATATGTGTGCGAGTAAGACCACGTTTAATACGTTGGCATCGCTATGTGATTCTGATATATGTGTGCGAGTAAGACCACGTTTAATACATTAGCATCGATATGTGATTCCGATATATGTGTGAATAAGACCCTGTCTGGGACAATGGCATCGATATGTGATAACATGTAAGACCACGTCTGAGACGTTGGCATTGTATGATATATGTGATTATCTGAGTATCCTATTCAATTTCGAATGGTTCAACGGGCAATGATAAGTTGTGATCGAATGTGAAAATCAAGCTACAGTGAGCAGGTATGAGATAGTTGATTATCTATTTGAAAATAAGGTAAGTTGGTTATTTGATATTTGATACAAATTATATATGATGCAAATGAAAATATATGTGTATATGAAAAGTATATTCAGCAAAAGGTTATATATTAGTGATATCATATTTGTAATCTATGTGCAAACATGAATGAATGGTTATTTTCGGTTTTATGATTATAAAATGTGAATACATATGAGATGATTAATGAGTATATGCATATAAGTTTATATATATTCTATTATATAATAATATTATGGCTATGAAATTGAATGATATTTTGATAATAGATATTTGTATATTCGGCCAACATAAAGTTTATATGTATAAAAGTATATGTTTTATGTGAATTTATAATGGTTTATTTTAGTTTAGTTAAATTAAATTATAAATGTGATTAAATATCTTATTTGCTTATGACTTACTAAGCTGTGTTAGCTTACTCTGTGTGTGTGTTTGCCTCTGTTTTATAGATTTTGGAGACTAGTTATGGACTTGGGGATCGTCAGAGAAGCTTATCACACTATCGACTGTTTTCGGTATTTTATAAGTTGAATTTCGAACTTATGGCATGTATAGGCTAGATTATTTTTGGATATGATGATTTTGGTATGTGTATATATATAAGCCATGCAAAAATGGCTTGTTTATTTGTTAAGTCCGGTTTCAAGGTTTGATTGAATTATGGTTATGTTTGATTGTGATTTTGGATGTGGTTTGTTTGGAATCGGCCATGGGATATACATAAGTATGTATTATGCTTGTTATGTTATTCATGGTTAAAATATTTTGGTTATGTCTTGTGTAACAGCCCGATTTAGACTCTAATCGGAATGGTGGTTTCGAGAACACGAATCCGATTCAAAAAATATTTTTAAATTATTTTCCATGTTTATTTTGTGTGAATTTACATCTGTGAAATTTTCGTGATTTAATTTTATCGTTTGAGTGTTCGATTAAATAAAAGGACTTAATCGCGTAAAATGAAAATTTGATGGTTAATTGTAAAAGGGCCAAATTGTTGTTGTCTTTTTAAATTGAGGTATTTATGTTGCAATTTGACCATATGTATTAGTCATGGACGGTGATGGCCATGATTCATAATGATTGCATATTTTATAATAAGTTAAATATGTAAATTAAATAATATATTAATATATGTTATAATATAACATAAAATAAAAGCCATAGTGGTTTATGTTCTTTTTGATCGAAACATAAAAATAGAAGAAGAAAGAAACAAGTTTAGGGTTCGGCCATTAGTAAAGCTTAATCAAGGTATGTAATTAGCTCGGTTTTTTTATAATTTTTACGTTTTTGAGATCGTTGCTATGTTATCTACAAAGCCTATGTTTGAATTTTTTATTTTCATGAATATTTTGAGTTATTCCATTGATGAATATTTGAGCTTTATAATGATAGTTGATGAAATATGAAAGATTTGTTTTAGATTAACATGTTTTGTATTAGAATTTTTGATGATTTTAAGTAATTAGGGCTAAATTGCAAAAATAATAAATTGAGGGACTAAAATGTGAAATAAATGAAATGTGTGGGCTTGTATGAACACTAAGAGTATTCGGCCTAAGCATGGTGTGTGCAAATTTTACATATTTTGTGTTTTGTGCAATTTAGACTAAATTGTAAAAAGTGTAAATATTAGGGATAAAATAATAATTTGTCCATTTATGTGTTTTTGGGTGAATTTGATTGAATATTTGATTAAATAAGTTTAATTTATATTAATTTAGATCAAGAAAAGAGAAAATCAGATTTGGATTGGGGGAAAACTAAAGTTGTCGATTAGCCGTTCCGTTTCGATTTTTCATCGTCCGAGGTAAGTTTATAAGCAAATAGAAATACTTAGTTTTAATTAAATGCTAAATATATATGCTGAAAAGAAATATGTAAATTTGTATATGCTATAACCGAATGTGAATAAGCTTGGCTACTATATTTCTGAATTTGTTTCGACGGAGTTTCGACGTCCGAAAGCCTCATATGAACCTTAGGAACAGTTAGGATACATATGTCATGACATAAGATTCCGATATATGTGAGCGAGTAAGACCATGGCATCGATATGTGATTCTGATATGTGTTTTTGAGTAAGACCCTGTCTGGGACAGTGGTATCGACATGTGACTACATGTAAGACCACGTCTGGGACGTTGGCATTATACGATTTGTGTGATTATCCGAATGTCCTATCCAATTCCAAATGATTCATCGGGCAAAGGTAAATTGAGTTTGAATGTGTAAAATGAGCTATATGCTAGGTATGATTTAACTTGTTACCTATTTGAGGTAAAGTAAGTAAGTTCCTTGATTAATTGTTGCAAATCTTGAAAGGGTGCAAATGAAGACTATATGCAAATGTGATATGTGTATTTGACTTTGTGAGTTAGCAACTTATTTATCTTGAATAATCTTTAAACATGTGCATATATGATTAGGTAATTTCGATTATATATTTAATATATGAATATGATGATTTATTTTGATACAGGGGCTTACGTAATCAAGTGTAATTGGCCTTGAAATTATTATCGAAATGAAACTTAGTATTAGGCATGCATGATTATATGTATTCGGCTTCATGGTTAATATATGCATATGAAACTATGCGATTACATATGAGTTTATATGATAATGGGTATGTGAAGTAAGTTACAGTGACTAGTTGATTGTGGAGTATAAATGATAATAATGATAATGTGGCTTCATGAGTATTCTACCAGGGTGATATTTGAATATGAAAATATATATTTATAATAAATTTCATATATGTGAATATGATATATATTATGATACTATAATTTAGTTTAAATAAGTTGATAATAAATTTTGGGATGTTTAATTGCTTATGACTTACTAAGCTTCAAAAGTTTACTCTGTGTTTTTATGTGTGTTTCTATTTTATAGATTTTGGATTCAAGTTACAAGCTCGGAGATCGTCAGCAAAGTCTATCACACTATCTACAGCTTCGGTATTTAAATAATCGAACTCAAATTATGGCATGTAGAGGCTGGATCATGTTTTGAAATGTTGGATTTTGGTTTTGTATAAATTAAGCCATGCAAAAATGGCTTAACTTCCATGCTTTAATTTGGTTATGTTTGATTATGGTTTAAGTTCATTTTAGTTATATTGCTATGTGTCATGGATGAAGGGTATTTGTGATATGTGTTTTATGCATTGAAGTTGTTTGATGACTTTGGATGTGGTAGAGTGAATCGGCTATGATATATAGGTAATAGTATGAATTATGTTTGTTATAAGATTCGATAAAGAAGTTATAATGGTTATAATGTATATTCGGTTATGTTATTAAATATTATGATATGTTTTTATAGCATATTTTATGAAATGAAATGGGTATGATTCTTGTGTATGATATTTTAGCATGGTGTTTAACTTGTGAAGTTGGCATATTTTGATTTGGCCTTAATATTTATAAATTTGGTTTATTAAGTTATATAGAAATGGTTTGAATTATTTGTATGTATATTTTGACCGAATAAAAATTATGAAAGGTAATAATTAGTCAATGTATTATTACGTGTGGTATGATGTTATGTGATTAATTCAATAGTTGAATAGATGTGAAGTGAATTGGTTGTTTATTTGTAATCTAGAATAATGTTTAAATATAATTCTTAGCCTGTGAATTTGATATGAAATGAATTGTTATTTTTGTTCGAAAATGGATAATAATGGTGTGATGTAATGTGCTTGAACTTGGTAAAATTTGTTTGCGTCTTTTATATATATTTGGCTATACATTAAACTGTAAATGTGATTTGCAATAATGCTTAATTAAATGTGCTTAAGTATGAATATATATATCTGAATAGATGTTTTAATTTGCATTAGTATGTATAACATGTAAATTTCATATTGACTATTATATCAATGCCGCATAAATGAATGAAAAATTTAGTATTGAAATTTGTTTCGTTTGTTGTTTAATTTGTACATGTGCAAAAGCTATATAATAAAAGGTTGAATATTCATTTAATGAAATAATTATTTCGTTATATGTTTTGTATATATATAATTTGTTTATATATATATTAGATTATGTTTTAATTATGCAATGTTATGAATGATATAGATTTTATATATAACCTTGATAATGTGGACTTTGCTTATGAATTTGGATTATAAATATGTACAGATCTAACATGAATTATTTAAGTATATATATAAAAAAAATATGATCTGAATTGTGTTAGAATTAGTAATACCTCGTAACCCCATTCCGGCGACGGATATAGGTTAAGGGTGTTACATCTTGTATTTGATAGTAATGGTTTAATTATAAAAATGTTATTACTGTATTATATAGAGGAGATTGAATAATGAAAATATTAAATAAGTGTACAAGGCTTTGATGTATGTAAATTAGGATCGAAATTAGCAATTATGGAACATGTTCAATTGAGTTTTGATGTATGTTTGAATTGAATTAGTTGGAATTTTGAAATGTGCTCTTTTATGATACATGATTAATCAGGTATAATTAATTTTGAAATTGAAATTATGATTCATGTATTCGAATTTATAATAAGTGAAGTGTGGATATTTGAGTTTGATAAGGTTAAAGTTTGTGTGTTTGTGGCTATGTCTTATTTCAACGTGGAAGTGTATTTCATGGTGTATATATATGTGTGTTATTAAGTTATATAGATCGACTTGTTTATTAGGCTGATTGATGATTTAATAAATTAACATGAGATAAATATATATTATGGTAAGTATATTCCATGACATGTTTGAATGGTGTTATGGTTATATGATTTAGTCGAGTATTGATATGTATGACTTATAAATTAGTCATGTTGATAAATTTAATATATGGCATATATGTGGTAGTGTTGATCACATGATTAGGCAAATAGAAATGCTCAATATGATGTATATTTATATATTAGCTTATTAAGTGGTTTTGGCTTATTACAAAGTATATAAAATTTGTATGATTTTTGTGGTTAACTTTACTACCGAATTGATATAAAGTAAGTTGGTATTGGGTTAAATTTTGGTATAATGCATAGTATGTGTAATTAGCATGATTGGATTCAGAATTTGTACTTATAAATTAGTTTGAATTGATTTGATTTCATGATTATATTATAAACATGTTGTAATGGTTATATGACTAGTTATTAAGTGAATTAAGTGCAGGATTATATTCGAGTGGTCATAGGTTTAGTTATAAATTAGGTTTATGAAATCATTGGTTGTGAAATGATCAACTTTGTTTTGATTAGAAAATGGTTTAATTAAGCTTGTGGTTGAATGGCATAATTTGTATTACATATATGATTAATCTTGGTGGCCGAATAGGTGAGCAAATGAATTGATCATGTATTTGAAATTTTGTCATGATGTTGGCAGTTAAATTTTGGTATGTTTTATTTGGTAATTATATTTTGAAATGGTTTGTGGATTGTTTAATATGTGATGATTGACATAATGGTTTGATTATAAGAAATGCTATATACGTATATAGTAATAAAGAAAAATGAAAGTTGACATTGAACAATGCATATATATTTAGTATGTTTTAATATTTAGTTAATGTATTGGAAATTGACCATATGAATAGTAATTCAGGTTATATACTAACAAGTTGATTATATGTGAGTTTAATAAAAAAAAAATTGTAGTATGTGTAAATGATTCAAGAATTGTTAACTGAAGTTACAATGTATACCTTCGAATATGATTTGAGTGACTGTATGAATGTATGAGAGTTGTATCTTTCCGGTAATGCCTCTTAACCCTATTCTAGAGACAGACACGGGTTAGGGGTGTTACAGTGAAAATTACATACCACTTTTCTATTCAGAATAAATTGAATATTACAAACGAAATTATATTAATATAGATTAAATACCCATGTTGATCACTTGTCGTCGTTCAATTGTAGATCGATATTGTCTGTAGTAGTTAGACGCAACGTGCCTTAGGCAATACCGATGGTGTTTGCGATGCCATTGGCTTCCCTGTCGCTTAATTGCAGCTAGTATTCCAGTGCCCCGATCTGATATAACGTAGGTATCAGGTTGGGGGCAGACATGCCTCCTTAACCTAGAAAAAAAGAAATCCCAGTCATCAGCTGACTCTCCCGGTGTTATTGCAAACGCAATTGGAAAGATTCTCTCACCGCCATCCTGTGCCACAGCTAGCAATAGTCGATGGGTATATCTACCATACATAAATGTACCATCAATTTGTCTTAATGGCTTGCAGAATAGAAATGCGTCCCGGCATTGCTTAAAGCTCCAGAACAGACGCTTGAACTGTAACACCCCCTTTAACCCCAAACCGTTGCCGGAATAGGGTAACGAGGCATTACCAGACATATCAGACAACTTACAAAATAATTCACAAATAAATAACAATATTCATAGTATAATATAACAGTTAAATCCTAATAATAGACGCTCGAAGCCAAAACGTAAATTAAAAGTGAAACGGAACTTGTTCAAATTCTCCGGAAATTTTTCGTAATTTAATTTAATTTTAAATTATTATTTTTTTAAATTCGACAATATTTCTGCTTATTTTTACATATAACCCCCTGCAAACTTTAAACCCAAAACAATCCAATATCAATACTCCAACCAATGATTAAGTATACTCAATTTCATCCAACTTATATTAAATAATAATTTAATACCTTAGTTTAAACAATATAACATGTTAGTATATATGTATAATTAATAATATTTATTTCATTTCAATTATTTAATATCAAATCTACCATTTCATAACTTTATATCATATTCATAATCCAAAACATTATAATCATTTATATACAACCAAAATCATTTAACTTAATGTATATACATAATTTATATTTAACTACCTAGTACATGCCACTTAACAAAAGGAAGAAATACATCACCAAAATTTTCTTGTTGGAGTCGGGTTTGTTTTGGATGCTAGACCGGATCCGAAACTCTAATGACCTGCACACGGAAACAACCGTACGTTGAGTATTTCATACTCAGTGGTATTACTTTAAATCAAGACTATTTAACATTAATAAATTACAAACATCAACCATAAATTTTATAATAATTTAAACTAATTATATATATATAATTATATTACTTCATAAATCTTAAATTCATATTTCATTTTTCACATACCAACTCAATTCATAATTTAGTTCATACATTCTTTCTCATACTTTTCAATAGCGCCAAAACAATTAATCTCATTTTTAAAATTTTATTTCAATTATTTACCATATTAACAAGGCTCGGACTCTGTCAGATATGTGGATTCCACCCAAACACACCAGAATGTCCAACCCAAACACACTCGGAATATTATAAATCCTCCATAACACACCAGTAAGGCATTAAATGACTCTTCGGATAAACCGAAGTATATAATAACAGAAACATTTTCTCGGCCGAACTACAAATCTCCTCATCACATCACAAATCCAATGGTATGCCATTTGTATCAAATCTAGTCTGACAAGTTAATAGGGTATTATTTTTCTTTTTCGAATTTCAATTTCATTTACACACAAATTTTCAATTCACAATCAATTCAAACATCTATTATCTTAATTCATATATAAATTAATTTTTACACATACTCATATTTAATTTCAAATATATTACTTACCTTAATTATTCCATAACTATAAATTCAGTATACATTTAGTAAATAGTTTGAGTTATAGTAATACAAACCCGAAATACGAGTTTACTCCTCAACGATCTTTTCTTTTTCTTTGGATGCCGATGCCTCGTTTTCTTTATTAGCTACGAAAAAAAATAACAATTTACATTATTAATTACAGCATTAATTTAATAATTAATTGAATTTTTATTCAATTTTTTTCCTAATTCCAATTTAATCCTAATTAACTCTTTTATTTGTTTAACTTAATTTATACTTCATTTCTACTCAATTTCCTTCCATGTTCACCCTAACAATCTAATGTTCATTATAAAACCCTAATTTAAAGTTTCTTTCAATTTAATTTCCTAAAGCACAAAACTTATAGCTTCTTTTACAATTTAATCCCTTTTTCAATTTCTAACTTAAAATTTATTCAATTAAATCCCTAATTCTTCTTTTCTTCAACATGAACTTTGTTTAAAAGCTCATAAACTTTCAAACTATCAAATTAATTTCATCAAAACTTTGTTTTAAGACTTCTAAAACATCAAATTTAAGAGAAAATGACTAAATTTAGCTTACCAAACAACCTTGAAGCTTTAAAATCCCAATTTTCCCCTTTTCTTCCCCTGTTTTTCGAATGCTTTCTCTGTTACTTATTCTGTCTGTTAGCTTGTTTCTTTTTCCTTTACTTTTGTTTTGTTCTATTTACTTTTATTTATTTTATTTGTTTTATAATAATATAATAACTTAATAAATATCTATTTATTAATCAATATATTTATTACAAGTGTAATATTCTTATATTTACACATGTACTATATCATCATCATACATTTGTCATATTTTAATTTATTTATCACATAAAAATCTTATAATATAATTATTTAATAAATATCTATTTACTTAAATAGTAAGTAATTTAAATTCATGAATTACAAGTGTATGCTTATTATTGTTACATTTGTATTTTTTTTATCACCATCCACTTGTCAAAATCATACTTTATTATCATATGAAAATCAAATTATTTTAAATTGATTTAATAAAATTTATAACTAAATTAAATATTTATATAATCATTGTTTTAAAAAAAAATTCTTAGATTTTTACTCCCTTTTGCCGCCTCACCTTCCCAAATAGGCTTAATTGCCTATTTGGTCCTTATTATTTCCTATTAATTTATAATTAGACTTTTACTCCTTATTCAATTTAGTCTTTTTTACTAATTACTCTAAATTAAGCTAAATTCACTTAATTTAAACCTAATTAAACACATCGCTAAACTCATAAATATTTTTAGTAATTATTTTCGAACTCGATTTACTAAGACGGAGGCCCGTTAATATACTTTTCCGATGCCCGTGAATTTTGGGTCATTACATAAACACTTGGCATCCACGGAGCAATCGGTTATTATAGTACGCAAGTGCCGTTTCAAGGTCTGTTATGCAACCTAGGACATATTTCTCCATTACTTGACACCACTGCCACACTTCATTATATGAAGCGTCCCACTTACCATACATCTTTTCCAACGCCTTCTGCTTAGCTATCCAAACCAAGCGGTAAGAGGGCGTGTACCTCAATTGGCTACGAATACTGGCAATAAAGACCGGCACTAAAGTCTTGGGATCTGCCTTCACCATCGGTAGTATTAAGCTAGCTAACATATCTGAATCCATCTTGGGATGATCTTGTGAAACACATGTCAACGAAGTACGTTAAATAATGCAACATTACGTAATAATAGTGTTATTCAAAAACCCTAAACACCTAGTGATATTGTACCGCCAACACATGTATGTGGACCTTTGTACTTTTTTATCTCCCACAAGCATGTTCTTTTCCTCAACGAGGCCATGATTTTCCATGAAAATGTACTGTCTTGCATTGCACACTTGGCCTCAAACTTGTCGGATTTGGATTTAACCACATTGTAGTTATCCCCGTTCATGATGTTATGTTGTTTTAATGCACCAAGAAAACTATCCTTATTGGAAAATTCCCTACCAACTTCCAATTCAACCTAATCTAATGACGAACTTGTATGGTCACGCCTTTTGTGTGGTAGATCTGGAAACTCCAATACATCATCTTGAGATAGATGGACATTATGCATGTGAGTTGAAGGCGAGTACGCCCTAAATCGCGGATCTTCTTCTTCATTATCTGAACCCTCTTCAACATCTTCAGGTATGGTTGAAATAGGCTCTAGTTCAAAAAATAATACAACTTTTGCACCATCGGGGTATGGCTCTTGAGGTGGATCCACATCAGACTTATCATCCCACCCATCATAATCTGCAATGAACAAGGTCCCCTCGCTGGTGAATGTCGTAGGGAGTACATCATCCTTTCTTGTGGACGTTTTATAACGTTCCCAATCAGATGTGGATTGCCAACCACTAGAAGTTGATGTTATTCCCCAGTACGTATTTCTAGTATCAAACATCGACCTACCGAGGTGCATGTCCCATCCACTAACAGAGTGTCGTGTAAGGGTTGTGTATTCCATACTGCTACCAAACATGGGCGCTTCCATGTTTTACCACCCACTAACGGAGTGTTGGGCATGGGTCGTATATTCCTCTCGAACAACAGTAGATGTTGAAGTCGCAAATGCATCATTTGGTGATGAAAATTGTACATATAACTCAAGATAGAGTGATCCACTAGCAATATGAGTTTGCACCATTGCCTCCAAGCTACAAGGACCTTTGATGTCGAATGAGTCATATCTCACGGGATCAGCCGAAGCACAAAATCGATACTTAATAGATAAAACTTTCATTGGCGTCGTTTCGAAGATTTTACGCCTAATTCTTTTACGAAGTTTTGTCAAATCTATGTTCTGGTTAAAATTAGTAGCGCTGTGCTCTCCGATAAAAAAACAACAAAACTAGTAGCGCTGTGCTCTCCGATAAAAAAACAACACCATTTTTCGTGTCACGGACCTCGCCATCATAGTAAATAACATCATTAATACATTGACTCATCTTCAGTTTCTATTCTACTTTAGCCTCAATTTCTCTTGCTGTAACTTATGCAACCTAAGAATGAAATTTAACTTATTTATAATCTAAGGCCAAATAGGAACTACTGTAGCAAAATAACGTCCACGTGGGAGCTTTTTTTAGTAATTTTACTGACAGTGCATCCTGCTTGAAGCGTTTTGGACACTATTAGGTTAGATACGTCTTCTCAAAATTATTTTTTTAGATACTACTGTAGCAAAAGAGCGTCCACGTGGGAGCTTTTTTCAGTAATTTTACTGACAATGCATCCTACTTGAAGCGTTTTGGACATTATTTGTTCAGAAAAGTCTTCTCAAAATTATTTTTTCAGATACTACTATAGCAAAAGAGTGTCCACGTGGGAACTTTTTTCAGTAATTTTACTGACAGTGCATCCTGCTTGAAGCGTTTTGGACACTATTTATTCAGAAACGTCTTCTCAAAATTATTTTTTCAGATACTACTATAGCAAAAGAGCGTCCACGTGGGAGCTTTTTTCAGTAATTTTACTGACAGTACATCTTGCTTGAAGCGTTTTGGACACTATTTGCTTAGAAACGTCTTCTCAAAATTATTTTTCAGATATTACTGTAGCAAAAGAGCGTCCACGTGAAAGTTTTTTCAGTAATTTTGCTGATAATCCATCCTAATTTAATTAATTAACCCTAAAAACGCTAAACCCTAATTTAATTAATTTTTTAAAATTAATAGTTAGTTTAATTAATTAACCCTAAACCTTAATTTAATTAACCCTAAAACCCTAAACACAATAAAACTCTAAACTCTTAAAACCACAAACCTTAATCCTTAAAATTCTAAACCCTAATTTAATTAATTGACACTAAAAACCTTAAACCCTAATTTAATTATTTTTTAAAATTAATAGTTAATTAAATTAATTAATTAATCCTAAACCCTAATTTAATTAACACTAAACATAATAAAACCATAAACTCTTAAAACCATAAACCCTAAAACATTAAATCAAGCACAAAAAACCCTAACTTTAAAAAAACGAGGCAAAACGCGTCCCTGGGGGAGCGTTTTGTCCATGTCAGCACAAAGTGCTTCCTTGAGGGTGCGCTTTGTGCTGACGTGGACAAAATGCTCCCCCAGGGACGCATTTTGCTGACACATCCCCTGACTTCGCGATGACGTGGACACGCTTTCTGGGAATTCGGACCTTTTCGATAAATAATGAAAAATTGGCCCATTTCTGTAAATAATTTTAAAAATGTGCATTTTTAGTAAATTACCCTTTAAAATTTTAGCTCTAACACAAATGATAGATGTTAAATCTAATAAATTAAACCACGTTATTTCCAAAATTTTATGTAGCACACATAATACCACGTTTAATGACATATTTGACCTAATAGGTTCAATTGCTCGTGTTTAGGTCAAGTCAAAAATTTTAAAAATCGAAAAATATAAAAATACTAAAACTAATCAAATTAGGACATAAGAATTAAGTACATAACTTACATATAATACATGAGCTAGTAATAAAATTTGGTCTTTTTTTTACTTTACAATATTATGTATAAAATGAATTTTTTATCTTCTCAAAATCATTTTTTGAACTCAATACTAATAAACTAAATTTTAAATCAAACTTAAAAAAATATTAAAAAATAATGCTAAACTACGAACACTTATTAGAGTAATGGGGGTAGAATTAGTGCTGTTTGAACCAGACTAGACCAACTGATTGGACTGGGAACCGACCAAGTTACTAGTCTGAAGTGGTTTTTAATTGATTAAACCAGGAACTGATACAAACCGATTGAATAAGATTTTTTAATCAGACCAGTTAGATTGGTTAGATCGATGAATCAATGACTTGACATATTCAACCACCGGTTCGATTTAAAAAACATTAGGTAGAACTATATAGGCTTAATACACGATTTAACTCTCGAAGTGTATTTATTTTTTTTTACTTTGATATCTAAATTTTTTTTGTCTCAAATTGGTATATGAAGGATACAAAAGTTATGTTTTTTTTGAAAATATACATTTTTTCTTTGAGAAAATATGTATAAACCATAAAAATTATAAAAATAGAAATAAAATATAAAAAATTGAAGGAAAAAATTATATACATATTTCAGATTATTTATATATATTTATAATTTTTATAATTGACATATATGTTTTTTTTATATTTTATTTCTATTTTTTACAATTCTTTTATGGTTTATACATATTTTCTGAAAGAAAAATGACACATTTTATAAAAAAGAAGGCCAAGTGGTGCTTTTTTATTGGCTACAATATGCTAAATGGCACATCTTTCATTGGTCAAATCTATCCAAAATTTTTTTTGTTAACGTTTACTAAAAGAGGGGTAAAAATATAACTTTAGCATGCTCTAGGTACTAAATTGATGGGCTAAACCTAAATCTAATTGTGTCCATTAATTTGCACATCTGAGCAGTGCGCAGCGCCAACCATTGAAGATAAGCAAAGTAACCCACAGATCAAAGCGACACGTGTTACCATTACATAATTTCCTTCTTAAGTCTCTCCGAGTTTTGTTGAAGAATTTAGTATTGTCTTTGTCATTGCCCTCTTTGACATTTTCTCTCTCCAAGTCACTCTGTGGTGAGATTTTAACATACAAAAAAAAAAACAAAAAAAACTAAGGCTCTAATTTCCAAACTCCTTTACAGATTAGAAATAACAGAGAGCAGTTTTTGATAAGAAAAGAGAGGGAAAAAGGAAATTAAAGATGTCAACAGCTTCTTCATTGTGTTCATCAACTCAAGTTAATGGCTTTGGAGGGGGACTTAGGCTTCTAAGAACCCATCTTTCTCAACCCAGGTCCTTTTCTATTACTAGGTAATCTTTTTCATTTTTGAATTCCTTTTCTGGGTTGCTCTTCTTAATTTGTGTGTCTATTCCTTAGAGTTTTAGGTGGTAAAGACGCAAATTTATTGGGGTATTGCGAAAAACTCCAGTTCAGAAATGTTGACATTTTCTTGTGAAGGACCTTAATTTCGTTTGCAATTCGATAATTAAACCTTTTTTACAGCAAAAAGTTTCATTTTTTTAAAAATTATTCTGTAATGTTTTCAACACAAATGACGCTGGTTTGTGATGAAAGTAAAGGGCTTGTACAATTAAATATATATATATATATCAAGAATATTTGGTACTTAAATTGTAATAAAGCAAATAAGGTTTGGGGATTTTATTACAGTGTTATTGATTATTTAATGTTTGGTGTATTGCCTAAGTAATTCGATGAAACTTTAATTGCATGGTTTGGTGCGTACTTTGGAGCAAAATTGCTATCTTGGATGCGCCTTTTAGGGTTGCAAATGTAATAGTTGTTATCACTGTATTGCAGTGAAAAGATACAAATTAGACGTATGATTTCAATCAGATTTGAATTTTGTTCTTCAAGGTCTCATAAGAAATTTTAATATGCTTTTGTAACTTTCTTTTCTTAAATGGTTAGGAGGAGAACTGCTACAGTAGTGAAGGCAACTGCTCGAGTTGATAAATTTTCGAAAAGCGATATCATTGTTTCCCCATCTATACTCTCTGCTAATTTCGCTAAGTTGGGGGAACAGGTTTTGATTCAGCTGCATTATTGCTTTAGGTATTGAACTCAATCTGAATATTGTCTTTGAAGTTCACATGTCGCGTTTTTTCTAGGTGAAAGCCGTAGAAGTGGCAGGCTGTGATTGGATCCATGTTGATGTAATGGATGGCCGATTTGTTCCAAACATTACGATTGGACCTCTTGTGGTTGATGCCTTACGACCTGTGACAGATCTTCCACTAGATGTGCATTTGGTATGCTGCTTTGCATAACTAACTAACCAGTATCAGTAATAGAGATATTTTCTCACCCTGAGCTTGATGCACTGCAGATGATTGTGGAACCCGAGCAGCGAGTTCCAGATTTTATTAAGGCTGGGGCAGACATAGTCAGTGTTCACTGTGAGCAATCATCAACCATTCATTTGCATCGTACACTTAATCAAGTAAGACATTTCTTTCCCCGAGCCGTTTTTACATATTTTCCATGATAAAGTTAACAATTTACTTACAATCTTTAAATGTAGTCTACCAAGTATTATCTTCAAATCAAGTGGAGCTCAAAAACCTTTGTTTTTTTATGCAAAATTTCACTTGCTTTTTAACTGGAAGTTGTCATATTATTTATGTTAAGCTTTTTGCTGCACGGGTTCTGACTTTTAGTTAAACACTACTGATAAAGAAATTCATGCACGATGAATCTTTTTTGCTGTATCGTGCTTTGTACCACATGACATTGGGAAGGAATGTTCAGGATTCGTAGGAGCCTATAAAATCCTACTGAATTCATCCTGTTCAAGCTAACTCTATGTTCTGAACTTATTTGCCTTAACTACTCTTCCGGGGCATGACTTAAGAATCAGTCATTGATACTCAATTTTTGCAGTTAAAGCTTTTTAAAGTATTAGGTTTATCAGCCTCTCTCATACTCTAAGCCGTGCATTATTGCTTCTTAAAACTTTGTGGTCAGCATGTCCAAAAGTTTCCTTTTACAGGTTTTTGTTTTATGACCATCAAGGTGTTGCTGATACTATTGCGAATTTTTTTTATTGTTTGCCATCCTATGCTCAATAATATATCTTGTTTGCTCGCTTTGTCTATTGCCTGCGTTTCATTTATGAAACTGCCCACAAATTTCTGAAAACTTTTCTTATTGTGTAGATAAAAGATCTGGGCGCTAAAGCCGGAGTCGTCTTAAACCCTGCAACCCCGCTTAGTACGATAGAATATGTACTTGATGGTGAGTTTTTATTTTCGATTTCTTTTCCGCTTTCCTGTCTTTCCGTCGAAGGATGATTTTATATGCAGCTTATTGCATACCAGAGCCAAGTAGTTGATCGATGCTAGGCCTTGCCTATTGATAAGTCAGGAATAAAGGATGAAGAAATAGTTAAAAGGATGTTCTAAGAATGGCCTCCTTTTTCTTACTGAAACAGAAGCAATTGATTGTTATGTGTAGAATGATGAGAGGTCCTTCTGCATCATTGTAACTTTTCCAGTACAGCTGTTCTGAGTTCATTTGGCTAAATTGAAGAAAAAAGAACAACTGACTTGATAATCTCTGTTTTGCATTTGAACAGTGGTTGATCTAGTCTTGATTATGTCGGTCAACCCCGGCTTTGGTGGGCAGAGCTTTATTGAGAGTCAAGTCAAGAAAATCTCTGACTTGAGACGTATGTGCGCGGAGAAGGTATCAGTTGCTTCTATCTATATATTCATCTTTTTATCTATTCATGCTTTAGAATTTGGTCAAATTTTCTTCATATATTTTCCTTGCAGGGTGTTAATCCATGGATTGAAGTCGATGGTGGAGTTGGTCCAAAGAATGCATTTAAGGTACCCCATTAGAATCATGTGGTTTACCTTCAGACAACATTAATCTATACACTCCATGCATAACCTTTGTCCTAAATTCTGACATTATCACTTGTTGAGCCCTATTGTTGCTTTTTCTTGACCTATGTTACTCTGATTCAAGTGTGATGAGTGTGAGTGTAGGATATGAGTATGTTCTTCATGTTATTAATATTATTCATGATATTCATAACTATTAAAAAAATTGGGTGGTTTCTCTGTTAAAACTCTCCCTCTCACCTCCTTCTCACTTTGCCGCCAGGTTATTGAGGCAGGAGCAAATGCTCTAGTGGCTGGTTCAGCTGTATTTGGTGCAAAAGATTATGCTGAAGGTAAAGATAAGGTATTATTGATTATTTTTCATGCATATAAATCAATGCATTTTAATAAAATTTTATGGCACCAACAATTTAAACAGCTATTAGAGGAATCAAAACCAGCAAAAGGCCAGAAGCAGTGGCAGTGTAATTATACTGCTGGAGATCTGATCGGCTCCAATGTATGATTTCTATATTTTACATTCCCATGTATGTTACCCTCTAACTTACAGAATTTTGCTCGATTGTATAACTGAATGTTGTATATACTTGTTGGATTGCATGAATCCTGCTACACATGATTTAGAACGGAAATGCAGATACATGAAGAAAAGTTAGTTTGAATTCTTTCTGATAAATTTTGTTGTTTAATTTGTCATGGCTGTCTCAGTATTTGCAGATAATATGCATGTCATGGCTGTTTAATAAACAAATCATTAATATCTTGTCAGATAGATCTTGAATCTTGATGTCATATGGTCGATAAATGAAGCATGCTTAGTGTATCATGTCTTTCTCAGGAACTCAATGTTTCATATGAATGTGAAGCTTTTTTTCAATGAACTGCAGACCTCAATTCACTTCAGTAATAAAGCAAGCTTTCATGTCAGTTTTTTGTCATTAAATCTTTTTCTAACATGGCTTGTTTTGAGGACACTATAATACAATTCCTAGTTTCTGTTGACTATGTTACTTGGATTTGGCTATAATGTCGGATATGGATGCATCTGACATGGGTATGTTTAATTTTTTTTCTAAGTTTTTTCATGTATTTGGAGAGTAATACTTTCATACCGAGTAGTGATCTAAGGCTCTTCATTCTTCATACTAACTAAGATCCAGCTTATGTTCAGAGAGAGATCAGGCAAAGCTTTTTGCCTTTTTGGACCAGAAAACCTAGGACATGAAGTCTTTAACAGAGAGAAGCTCCAACGCAGCATGGAATGGTACATAGCAAATTTAGGCCAATCCTAGTGTTCCAGGATCCTAAAACACAATATAATTCAATATAGATGTCCGTTGGCTATTCATTTCAAGTTATGCAACAGTAATTGCCTTTCAAATAGGATAAAATGAGAATAAGATCTACGACACAATGTTACAAGGAAGAATCGATGGACATGCTTTTTCTATGCAAGTAATGCATTTTGTATGTATTACACAAAAGAGCTAGCATGCCTATCTGTTGGACGGCTATTATAAATGAAACGGCCCATTTGCCTAAATTTTATTGTTGTCCAAATTCCTATCATCAGACAAACAGCAATTGGATTGGTCGAAGTGTCATGATTCAGAATCTTATGATTATTAACAGCTAAGGGATATGTTTACAGGAGGACCGGAATTTGAAATTTAAATAATGGCCACAACCGTGATAACATAGCGCAACAGACTAACAGTTTGAAACCTTTGGTTGGTCAGAATTCAAGCAGGCTTGATATTTGAAGAGAGTTGTCATATGCTTTCATACTCATGGTCAAATATTTGAGGGCTTCATATATCTCGGTCTTTAAAGGATGATCATCATCCCCAGAGATGAACTCACTGATTTCACTAGCTACCTCAATTGAACTACACCCAGGAGCCCTTCTCAGCTGCTTTATCTGATCCCTAACTTCCACTTTCTTATCCCACATCCCTTTGGCAGCATAGATATTCGACATTGCAACACTGTCCCCAACATATCCAGGCTCCAATTCCTGCAACTGGAGCTTAACTTTTTCACCAAGCTCAATTTCTCCATTGATATTACAAGCTCCTAACAATGTCCTCCATATCACTGCATTAGCTTGACCAGGCATCTCAATGATGAAATTATAAGCTTCTTTTAGCAGCCCAGCTCGGCAAAAAAGATCAACCATGCAACCAAAATGAACCTCTCTAGGCTTCAAACCGTAATAATCAACCATACGTTGGTAATATTTCTTTCCTTCTTCAATCAGTCCTCCATGGCTACAAGCCATCAAAACCCCAATAAAAGTAACGTCGTTGGGAAGAATCGTTGAACTTCCACGATTACCCTCTTCCTTATTCTTGCTATTCTTCCCTTCTATTTCTTCCATTTCACCAAAAAGCTCAAGAGCTTCATTTGCTTGTCCATGCAATGCATGTCCCACGATCATGGAAGTCCAGGTTGTCACGTCCTTTTCTCCTAAGCTATCAAACAATTTCCTTGCCGTTTGTATCTCACCACATTTCGCATACATGTTAATGAGAGCGTTATTAAGGCCCGCGTCTGCCATGAGCTCTGGTTTTCGCCGAACGAATGCGTGAATCCACTCTCCCATCTCTAGTGCACCAAGGTGAGCACAGGCAGAGAGAGCAACCGTCAGTGTCACTTGGTCAGGTTCCACATCAAGCATTTGCATCTTCCGGAACAGCTCTACAGCTTTTTGGGGCTTCTGGTTGACAACATAAGCCGAAATCAAGGCTGTCCAGGAAATTGTATTCTTGCTGAGAATTTCATCAAACACGTGATGCGCATAAAGAAGATTCCCTAATGCGGAGTAAAAGTTTAGAAGTGAAGTTTGGAGGTGAATGACAGAGTGAAACCCAAATTTTATTAGGTTGGCATGTAATTGTTGGCCTTCAAGAGAGAAAGGGGTTTTGGTGCAAGCTTGTATGACAAATAAGAAAGAGAAGCTGTCAATAGACGAAGGATTGTGTCGTAATAATTGTCTAAAGAAGAGGATGGCTTTGGCGTTGCAATTGGAGGTGAGGTATGTTTGAAGGGTTTGGTTTGCTTTGGGTGGTTTAAGGTTTGAGTGAAGATGGGATTTGGATTGATGGGCACTTGCAGAAAACTTGTACAGTTTCGTTCGGATTAAATGAACCCTCTTAAAGATTTTCATCATCAAAGTGAAATACAACTGAACCCGTGTTCAGTTGGTAATTTTCATGAAGAATCTAAGGAGCACTGGAGTTCATTTTGGTCCCCTTGCGTTTTGATGGCTAATATTTATTTGTAATATCCATACCAGCGCCACTTACATTTGTGTCTTGTTTAGCTTTTGTCTTTCAAATGTTAGTTAAAGAAGCCATTCTCGCCAATCCACCCAACTCCAGAGCTCTACAGCAACACCTCATTTCCCTTCTTCAAAACCCTAAGATCATAAAACAAAAACTTACCGAAGTCCACACCCAGATCATCATCAACGGTTTTTCCCAGAAAAATTACATCCTAGTTCACCTTCTTTCATTCTATGCTACTTCTAGTAATCTCCTAAAGGCGTTTAAACTATTTCGATCTATCGAAAAACCAAGTACTACAGTCTGGAACCAGGTCATCAGAGGGTGTTCAAGAACTGAAATCCCTGAAAGATCACTTGAATTGTACAAGCAGATGGTTGCATTGGGGGCAATTCCTGATGGGTTTACTTATTCGTATGTTTTGAGTGCTTGCACGAGGTCGGGGATGTTGAGAGAAGGGGAACAAATTCATGGGAGAGTTTTGGTTGATGGGTATTCCTCCAATGTGTTTGTGAGAACAAATTTGATTAATTTATATGGAATGGTTGGGGTCGGCGATGGCATCGTACATGCGCGTAAACTGTTTGATGAAATGGCGGAGAGAAATGCTGTTAGTTGGAATTCGTTGTTAGCTGGGTATATTAGGCGTGGGGACGTTGATACGGCGAGGAGAGTTTTTGATGAGATGCCGGATAAGAATGTGGTGTCGTGGACAACAATGATTACCGGGTTTGCTAGGAATGGGAAGGGCAAGCAAGCTTTATCTTTTTTTAAACAGATGAGGAGAACACGTGTGGAACTGGATCAGGTAGCGTTGGTGGCGGCATTATCAGCTTGTGCTGAATTGGGTGATTTGGAATTGGGGAAATGGATTCACTCCTACATAAAAGAGACGCCTCAATTTCGAAACCAACAATTGTTGGTGTCTTTGAACAATGCACTTATTCACATGTATGCTAGTTGTGGTTTGATTGAGGAAGCTTATGAAGTACTTCGATGCATGCCAGAAAGAAGTACGGTTTCTTGGACAAGCATGATCACGGGATTAGCAAAACACGGTTTTGCGCAAGAAGCTATTACTGTGTTTGAATGTATGCTAAGCTTGGGGGAGAGGGAAGTCAAGCCTGATGAAATAACCTACATTGGAGTTCTCTTTGCTTGTAGTCATGCCGGATTTGTCAAGGAGGGTCAGCATTATTTTACTCAAATGACTACACATTGGAGAATTAAGCCCAGGATTGAGCACTATTGCTGTATGATTGATCTGTTCAGCCGTGCTGGTTTCTTTGATGAAGCATTGAATCTTATTGAAACCATGCCTTTAACACCCAATGGTGCAGTATGGGGTGCCCTACTTGGCGGTTGTAGGATTCACAAGAATGTTGAACTTGCCTCTCTAGTGGCTCAAAAATTTGATGTCGAGCTTGATCCCAACAATGCTGCCGGGTATCTTGTGTTGTTGTCAAATGTGTATGCTACGGCCAAGAGGTGGCAGGATGTTGCTAATGTGAGACAGAAAATGATCGAATCGGGTGTGAAAAAGCCTGCAGGTCGGAGTCGGGTTCAAATTGATGGAGTTATTCATGATTTCCAGGCAGGCGACTACACCAGTAGACACGCATCTTCAATCAATGATATCCTTTGGCAAGTTACTAGACAGGCAAAGCAACAAGGGTACGAGTTAGACATATTCGAAGCAATGTCAGTTGTCGAGTAATACATAGAGCAGGGATTTGCAGTCATTCCTTCTGTAATTACCCATTTCAGAGGCTTAAAACATGGTAAATCCTTTCAACCCTAACTCATCATTTACCTAGTCCAGATGGTTAAACCTTCTCAAGTAAAGAAATCCCCTGTCCCACTTCACGCTTGCATTTTCATATCTTCCTAACCCTAAATGGATGGCTGGGGAGAGGAAAGGTATCAACCGCGGTGTCAGCAAGGTGAGGCCTATAGCTCAACGGGTTAGATATCGTTTAAAATTACAAGTGGCTGTTGTCTTAACAGTTTTTCGAGCGCTAGACGAATCTTGGAAAACACGGGCCACCGCGGATATTTTTTTAATTACGTGTGATTTGCTATTATTTTAATAAATTTCAAAAACGAATTAAATTTATTTAAACAACTATTTATGGTCCATAAATGCAAAATATGGATTCATTGATACAAGGAAAATCATTTTCTATTTAAAAGACTTGGTATCACATGTCCATGGAATAGGAGGATGCATTTTTTTTTTTTTTTTGTCCTTTCTTGATACCTCCAATAGAATATTTTATTATCGCGTGGAAAATTTATGCCCTCAAGATTTCAACGAAATCACTCGAGATTTTTCAAATAGCAGTTTCAATTTTCTTAAAATAAATTCTATGTATAAAAAAATTTCAAATGCAACATAAATTAAATGAATATAAATTATACCAAAAATCAAAAAGTGGTATACGCATGTCATTGAATCCGCACCTTCTCTCATTTTTTCTTGCAATTTATTTTATTCTGATAATTTCAAAGATCACTCGGCACCTTGAGAAATCTGAAAAATATCATGTTTAATTTTGGCTAAAACCAATGACTGAAACCCGAAAACCCAAAAGGTTCAGGACCCGGGATACAATCTCCCTTCTTTTCTTTCTTTTTTCTCTCTCGCGTCATGAGTCCTCTAGATTAGGGGAGATCAATTTTCAGTAAAAACCCAGAAAATGGATCCAATTAATTTAGTCGATTTTGATTAGGGTGATTTGGATAGTTTTTTAGGTTATGGATTCCATTTTGTTGGTTACTGATTTTTAGATTTTCAAACTCCCTCGATAGAAAAAAATTACTTCATTTAATTTTTTAAAATGATTTAAAATATATTTATATTTTATAATATATAAAATAAATATATATTATTGAAGCTTAATAACTTACGTAGGTTCATTTATATTGATTCTGGAGCTCTAATTTGGTGGGTTGGTTTTTGTAGATTATAGTTAATTAAGTGAGTTTAATTTTATAAAAAGATCAAAAAATCAAATGCTCTCCCCTACTCTGGACCCTTCTCTTTTTCTTTTTCTTTTTTTAATTAATCCTTTTTTATCTTTTTTTCTTAAGGGTAAACTATACCTATTGAATTATTATTAAGTTATATTTTGTTCATTTAACTTCAAAATATTACAAAATAATTATTAAACTATTGTAAAATATATATATTTAAAGGATTGAATTTTTAGATGTTTAACCAACAACTATGAGTGTTAAATCATAATTTATCATATATACATATTAGCTACGTAATTTTCACATAGATTCGGAGCCTAAGGGAATTATCGATTCATTGGCGTTATTGACTCAAAGATTCGGAAGGAGAGCCGGTAATCTGAACGTATTTTTATTTCTTATAAAAACTTCAGCCCTTTTTCTTTTTTTATGAAAACCTTAGCCATCTTCTATCAACCTTATGTATACATATCATCCATACACATATGGTCGTTATAAATTTATAATCAGTGTGTGAAGCATTTAAACATTAAAATATCAAGAAAACATCAGACTGCCAGATTTATCCAGTTGAGCCGGGGATCGGAAATCCGACCTGTCTGATTTTTTTTTTTTTCTAATTCCAACATATTGCAAGTTTTGGCATTTGATATGGAGTTTTGTTTGATGTACTTAAATGCAGATGGCAACTGTTGCC
This sequence comes from Gossypium longicalyx, assembly GCA_025698465.1. Taxonomy (NCBI): domain Eukaryota; kingdom Viridiplantae; phylum Streptophyta; class Magnoliopsida; order Malvales; family Malvaceae; genus Gossypium; species Gossypium longicalyx. The sequence continues at coordinate 9,705,545 of CM047006.1, read as the reverse complement.
AATTATTTCGAGATTGGAGTGCAGTCACACAGGCAAGTCTTTGATGAATATGTAAACTCTTTTCACCTTTGATGAGAGTGGGAATTTTTTGTTTCACCGAAATAAACATCCTGCTATATGATCCTTCAAGAGCTTGGATGATGTTCGCATGAACCTCGAAGTTGTCAAGTATTGTGCAACCGTTTTGTTCCTGGTATGGTACTAGTTTTTGAGTGGCAAATGTTGTCACACTTGTGTTGTTTTCAACGATGTCCCTTTGGTATCACAAAATTTAAGCACCATATTTCACTTGCCTCAACTTGGGAAATGTTAGATCAGACATTTTTTTACTAAAGCCTTATATTTATCTTCAGGAATCAAGTCTCCCGGATATACTCACGGGGAACCACAGGGTTCCCCGATATCACCGAGTAGTGATGACGGCAAGTCATCTCCCGAGCAGCCTAGTCCAAACATGCACACCCTTTCTTCAAGTCCAACTTCAGAAAATGTTCCAAATCTATCTCTGGCAGGTGTAGGAAATAGTGAACACCATCCTAGAATATCTCTTCTGACTCATCACACCGGCGGGGCAAATGCTGATGTGTCTAATCCAGTTCAACCGGATCCTTTCAACATGGGTCTATTCAGAAACGAAAAAAAACCGAGGCCCTTCAATCAGATGTCACCATGAAAGAAAAAACTGAGCAAGAGTCTCAGGACATAGATATTGCTAAAGGTAGCAGTAGTTATGCAGGGTTCTTAGCACTTGATGAAGTTTCTCTTACTTCTATTAATGCATCACTGGTCCCATATTACCGTAGCACCCAACGAATTAAACTGTTGCACGAGAATGTTGGTCTGCAACTCTTTTGTCCTTGTTTGAGAGTGCGGTTTGGAGCCAATGGGAAGTTTCTTGATCAAGGTGGCTGGCCACGTTTGAGCTTCGTAGTTGACGCTTCTCCGAGTTTATGCGAGATTCTGAATGCTTGTGACAATGCTACCAAAAAACTTTTCGAAGATTGCGGAAGCAGTTCCGAGTGGAAGCCTATCCTGGGCAGAAATTATCATTACATCAACAATCCGACCGTGAGACTGCAGTAAGTTCCCCTACTTTAAATGTTATGTTTCAGATAGTTTTAAGACAAGGACTTGAATCTTGTAATTATTTCATTGATTCTTTGATTTGTTTCTGGCAGCATACCGACTGTAGTCAACGACAATATCGCCCGCTATGCTGCTGAGATTCATCAGAAGGATAGCTCCGGTACTGTGCAAAAGCTCGTATTCAGCAAATTTGATGCTGCAGAGCTTGGTAACTTAACCAGTGGTGGGATCTTTGTGGATGCATTCTTCAGCTTGGATACTTATGATTATCAGCAGAATGCGGGCAGCAGATTGGTGGTAAAAAAACTGGTTATACATTCAGATTAGGGGTGATTGATCCATGTCAGATTGTTTCCAGATATGTAATAGCACTGTTTATGCTAAATCTGACTCATAGATATGAGTTGATTTCTCTCATTCATAGCTTCAGAATGACAAAGGGCACTGATAAAGAAAAGATTGATATTAACTGTTGTAAATTTATGTAATTGCGATTTAAACTGTAATAGTACAAGCAGAGTTTACTAAGAATTGAATAATTTCATTTTTTTTTTATTTACTTCTTTAATGTGAGTGGAGCATCCCAGTCCTTAAATAAGTAAGAGGGTAATGTATTTTAAAGTACTCGAACTCCAGTCCTTTTGAACTAGCAATAATGTCGATGTCAACTGAACTAAAATTTAATCAAAAATAATTTCACTTTTATACATTGGATATTTCGTTCAAATAAATAAATTTGTTATGGTCTAATCATTTATGTATCTTTATTATTTTTAAAAATTGTCTAAATGCTCAAATTATGTTTACTTGAATTTTTTAAAATGTTTCGTATAAGGTTAAAATTTTGTCAAAAATGCTCAAATAAAAGCTAAACATTTGGCTCTCTCTTTTTTAAAAGAAAATTAAACTTTTCAAAATTATTAAATAAGGGTCAAATCTATTTTAAAGTGTTCAAATAATAGCTTTTCAAATGTTATATATTATATTTTAAATTATATTTTTCTTTTCTTTTCTTTTTTAAGTAATATTTTATTCAATTGTCATATATTCTATTATTAAGACATCAAGCATTCATTTAACTTTTACAAACCAGGCTGAAATGTGTGAAAAACTTTTATGTAAGCACTTTCGTAAATGTTTAGCCCTTATGTATTCATTTTAAAATGTTTAGCTTTTATTTGAATAATCTTTAAGAGGTTGTACACTAATTTACTCATTTAACCTTATTTTGTGGTATCATTATCATGTTTCTTATTTGATATTTATTAATGTGCAACATAAAAACCATTTATAAAACATTAGAAAACAATATGGGTGAACAAATTATGTGACAAATATACTTATTAAAGTTTTTGCAAATATGAAATGATAATTTTGTGGGGTGTGCCTTATATTTTAGACCGAACAGATAGTGACGTCATGACGAGAATCTTTTCAGCATCATGACGACGTGAATGGGGACATTACGACGTGACGGCGTGTTCCCTACATAAATCGAGTTTCTTCTCCCAATTAAACTCTATTATCTTTTCACAATTAAACTCTCATTACTTCAAGGATATTTTAGTCTAATTAGACCTCTAATCTTAGCCTATAAAAATGGTCATTGTATCCTTGTTTTGAGAGGCCAATTAAGAGGTAATAAAAGATTTAGGACTATAGGGCTTTTCTTTTAGGGGCAACAAGATGTAGTCTTAGATGAGTTTTCGTGAGAGTTCTCGTGGTAACTATGGAGAAAATTTTGTACCCCTTTTGAGAGAACTCTATGAAAGTTAGGGTTTTATTTTTGGGTTTGCTCTATGAGAGTTAGGGCTTTGTTTTCAAGGTTTTGGTTTTGTATGTTTAGTATATTTAGGTTTATTTTCTCCATATTGTACTCTCATTTGTTTACTCAATTAGTGAAAAGCTGAAGCCTCTTTTGTCTGTGGTTTTTATCTTCTTTAGAGGAGTTTTCCACTTAAAATTTGTGTTTGATATTCTCTACCTTTTGTATTTCGTTGCTTATATAGGTTGATTCCCAATAAATTGGTATCAAAGCTTGGTTCGGATTTCGCAATCGACCAGTTCAAGAATGGCAACAACGAATTTTAATATTAAGAAGTTCGATGGAATTACAAATTTCAGATTGTAGCAGTTTCAGATAAAGTAGAGTGCTTAAAGTAATGTTGGTCGCAAAGGGTGACAGTCAAGTGGAGGGAGTTGATTTCCTCGATGTTTTCTCTCATGTTGTGAAGCACGCGTCTGCTCGTGTATCACTGGCTTTCGTTGCATTATACAACCTTGATTTGAAGACTAAGAGTCTTTTAATTTCCAAGTATGAGAATAGTTTGGACTTGGTTGACATTCTGCAAAGACCAAATTTGACTCGTGACGAGGCCTGGAGAAGAAGGTATGGTAAATACGAGTTAAGATGGATATTTGTGGGGTGTGCCTCGTGTTTTCGACTGAATAGACGATGGCATCATGATGAGAAGCTTCCTGAAATTGCAATGACGGACGACATCGTGACGAAGCGAATGGGGACGTTGCGACGTGTTCCCCACATAAATTGAGTTCTTTCTCCCAATTAAACTCTAATTACTTCAGGGATATTTTAATATGATTATACCTTTAATCTTAGCCTGTAAAATGGGTTATTATATATCTATTTTGAGAGGCTAATTAAGACGCAATAAAAGATCTAGTACTACAAGGCTTTTCTTTTGGTGACGATAAAATGTAGTCGTAGATAAGTTTTAGTGAGAGTTTTCGTGGCAACTATGTAGAGAATTTTATACCCCTTTTGGGAGAACTCTGTGAAAGTTAGGGTTTTGTTTTCGGGTTTTCTCTATGAGAGTTAGGACTTTGTTATCGAGGTTTTGAGTTTGTATGTTTAGTACATTTAAGTTATTTTCTCCATATTATACTCTCATTTGTTTACTCATTTTGTGAAAAGCCAAAGCCTTCTTTGCCTGTAGTTTTTATCCTCTTCAGAGGAGTTTTCCATGTAAAATTTGTATTCGATCTTCTCTACCTTTTTTATTTTGTTGTTTATACAAGCCGATCCTCAACAGATTTGATTGAAATGGTAAAATTAAATGTTTAAAATTTATTGTGTCACAGGTTCAAATTTTACTATGATTGAGTTTTTATTAATTTATAAAATAAAAAAAAATGAGAAAAACACACTTATAAATATAACTTTGGCATAAAATGTTACTTTAATGACTACTCAACTAAATTGATATCCTATTAATAGCTTAATATAAATTGGAGTATGATACACCCACGATGTGGGTGAAAATATTTATTTAATAAATTTATAAAAAATAAAAAATAAATATGTTTTAAGTTGAGAACCTTTGACATATTTGTTTAATAAATTTGTTTTTTTTTTAAAAAATCAATTAAGTCTCTTCAAACTTTTTGAATTGAATTACGCCTTAAACTAATAATTTTGATCTGCGAGGTCCTTTGACAAATGTTGACCATTAAAAATTAATGGCAACATTGACGTGATTGTTAATAGATGCTACACCGGCATTGTTTGCTAACATTAACAAATTATTTTTTTTTAAATTACTTTAAAAACAAGTACACTAATGAACCTAGAGAAATTGGTGTCCAAGCTCATTTGAATTTAGACACCCATTTGTCTAGGTTTATTCTAGAATTATAAAAACATAAACATTTATTAAAAATATAAAAAAATTAAAATTATTAATATTTATATTTATAAAAATAATATAAATTAATTAATTTTTTTATGAAATTTATAAAAAAATTAATTATTACAAACCATAATTTTTTATGAAAAAATAATTTATAAAAATTATTAGAAATCAATTAAAAACCATAAACTTTATAAAAATAATTTATTTTGATTAAATTATATAACTAATATAACTTGGACAAATTAAAAAATAAGAGAAAGAATATAAAAAAAATTATTAATCTTCATTTTATGATATAAGTTATTGATGTTTATATATATATATTTATGATTTTTAATTAATTTTTAATAATTTTATAAATTTTTTTTTTGTTTTTCTATAATTCCAAGACAAATAAATTGTCTATATGTATTTATTTCTGCTTATTTTAAAAAAAATTTAAATTTTTTTTTTTTTGCTTCTGACATCAGCCATGTCAATATTTTTAACTATGCCAAAATTGTTAGTATTTTACCAATAAATTCTTTTATGTAGACAGCTGCGTAATTATAAAAGCTGATTCAGATGCAAAACATAAGCTCTTAAACTTTCTGATTCCATTCTAAGCTGCAATCTACAAAACATGGTAGAAACCGATGGAATTTTAGAAAGCTTATTATTTGAATGGGAAATTTTCAATTCCATCGCCTCAAAATCAGAACCCAGTCAACCAATAAAGCAGCCAAGGTCGATGGTGATGATCCGAGACTCCCTTCCTCAATCCGACCTCTCCATCTTCCCTCCCATCAACCATGAAAATCTCCATTATCAAATTCAACAACAACAACAAAACCCAGTTTCCGAACCATCTCTGTTACCGCCGTCTGGTGCCGGTGATGTCATCCAATCATCCGGTGATCATGGGTTCGGAGTTTGGTTGGGGACTTTGCTTCAGATTGTGCGTGCTAAGATCGTTACCCTCGCCTGTTATTTCAATTATGAAAACGGGACCATTGGAAGGGCATTTCGGTCTTTTAGGGGGATCGCTGACGTGGCGCTCCTGGTGCTATTATGGTGGTTGTGCAAGCGGATACGGCGGCGGAGGTGCGGGGAAGAGAGCATGGAACGGTTGAAAACAATAATAAAAGAGAAAGACGAGGTATGGTATTTGTTGAAATGCGTAAGTGAATTCAAACCAACAAATTTTAGTCCAATAAAACTCGGACAGTACTATTTTGGACTTCAATCTCTTGTTGGTAATGCATTCTGGATTCAATGTATGTTGATTGTACAGAAAATTGTGGGATTGTTGAACCAGATTGCCCAAATGAATGCAAGTATGGGTAGCAAGTCGTAAAGCTCAAGCTTTCAAAGCTGACCGAGTGATCACATGTGGCTCAAGATTCACCGATTTTGATGGCAATCCTGGAGGTAATTTTTTAAAACCAAAGCATCCGCATTTCTCTATTTGGTTGATAAATGGGATTTACTATTGATTGCCGTGTAGTTATAGTGTATGGAGTATATTCTTTCCCCTAATTTATGTTTTCCATATATATGATTAGTGAGCATTGTTTTGTTCATCGGGTTTCTGGTTATGATCCAAAAGCTCCTGCATTGTTTTCTCTCACTGCAATCTTCCGCTTCTTTCGGTTTAAAACATACTTCACTATATAAAATTTACGTTTTAAAAATGGTAATGAAGTTAGTAGAGATGATATTTGAAATATTTGAGAATGAAAAATAAATATATTACATATAGCAGGAATCACTCAATTCTATATAGCAGGAAAATATAGACCGTAGTAGAATGGTGGTAAACTTTACAAGAATTAGATATCCGACTTGTTGGATCGTATATTGGACAAAGTCTTCCTTGTAATTTGGATGATTTGATGATTAAATTTTTATTTTAATATTTAATAAATAGTAATTGAAACACACATATCGAGCCGAGCTAATAATAGATTAAATATAATAATTATCCAGTAAAAATTCCTTAGGTTGATGCCATTTATTTTTAATGTATAATAAAATAATAATTAAATCATTTAAAAAGATATCCTTTTAAATTCACTTGTGAAGATTTTTTTTTCTGCCAGTTTTCCTACCAGCTGTGGACAGAATAATTACCTTAAAAAATTGATACCACAAACAGGCAACTTATCTTCACACCACCATGTGATTCAGACTTTTAGGTATTTTCTTTTTATAGTAAAAATAGGGCAATTTACTAAAAAAAAGCTCTTTTTTTCGTTAACTACGAAAATGAACTGATTTTTTTATTATTTACGGAAAATGATCATTTTCTCCGAAAATGTTTCTACGTCAGTGCGAATTCACTGTACACGTTAGCAAAACGCATCTCTGGGGGAGCATTTTGCCCCGCTCCAACGGTAACCCCAACGGTAAAAAAAAAACTTATAAAAGACGTCCCTTTCATTTTTTCACACAATAGTCCTCTCACAACAATTCTCTCTCAAATCTTTTCAAATTCTCTCAAATTTTTCTCAAATTTTGTCAAAGTTGTCTCTAATTTTTGCAAAAAAGCTGTGTTTTATTTTTTTGAATTAGTTTTATTTTTTAAATTACAAAAATATTTGATCGTGTTAGCAATGACCGGTTCATTAATTCGTATCGATAAGAAACACATCTCCGTCGAGCAAATGACAATGATAAGTAATCAACTTAATTAATTTTTGAATATAGTGTTTAATTTTTTTTCATTTATGCAATTTTAATTAATATTTATTTTATAATTTTTTTATAACAGTCTATAGATCGGGTGTTGCAATGCTATATCCGTAATATGTCTGGTTCTCCATCGCCGTTGATAGAGAATTACCTGCGGGAAGCGGGTTTTTGGCATGTGACCACAATAGGCCGGGGGTGCAAGTTGGACCCGAAATTAATCAGTGCATTGATAGAGAGGTGGAGACCCGAAACGCACACTTTCCATCTTCCATGCGGAGAGTGTACTATCACTCTAGAAGACGTGCAATTGCAATTGAGATTGCTGGTGGACGGGTACGCAGTCACCGGGTCCGCATTATCTATTGATTGGGGAGTCGTATGCTACGAGCTTTTGGGTGCTATATCGGATGATATTAACGGAGGTCGGATCGAGATGGGCTGGTTACGAGACACATTACCGGAGCCGGATAATGATTCGACTGAACTTGAAAGAATACGATATACTCGGGCATACATTCTTGAGATGATTGGAGGTTATTTGATGCCGGACTTGTCACGAAATCGCGTACATCTGAGATGGCTGTTGAAGCTCGTTGATTTTAGAGCGACAGGTGAATTAAGTTTGGGGTCTGCCGTGTTAGCAACATTGAACCGGGAGATGTATGGGCCGATGCAACCGAATAAAGCCAAAATCGGAGGATGCCTATCACTACTGCAATCATGGGCACAATTTCGCTTTCCATTTTTACGTCCTCAAATGAACCACCAATATACATTCTCACTAATAACGAGGTAAATTTTATATTAGATTTTACATTTATTACGTAGATTTAAAATATAATTTTATGCTAAAAAATTATTTAATTAGGTGGAACCATTCGGCGAGTTATGTTGGAATATCCACATCTCTTGAAGATATACCGCTTTTATTAGACCAACGGTCAGAAGCACAATTAAGTATTAAATAATATATATATACATAATAAAATAGTCGTTTCGTATTTAGTATTTAGTATTTAGTATTTAGTATTTAGTATTTAGTATTTAGTATTACCTATATACCTAATTGTTAGAATTAAGTAACCCAAATTCTTATTTAAATAAAATACGATGGAAAATAAAATATAAGTAAAATCCATATAGAACTAGACTTCTTTTATTTTATTTTAGAATAAGATTTTTTAAACCTTATTAAACTTCATCTATTTTATATTGGTTAGGATAGGGTGTTTCAATCCTACTAGAATATGGTTTTACAAGCCTATAAATAGACATAGTCTATTCCTCTTGTATTGATTCAAATTTTTCGACATAGTGAATTTTCTTCTCCTCTGCCCGTGATTTTTTTCCCGAAAGGGTTTCCACGTAAAATTTATTGTGTTCTTTATTTTATTTATTTTATTCTATTTTATTTTTTTCACAAATTGGTATCAGAGCTTCCGGGTTATTCATCTCGATCACGGTAATGGCGTCTTTGAAGTATGAAATTCATTTGTTGGATCGCAACACCGATTTGCGTTGTGGCAAATTAAGATGCAAGCGGTTCTTGCATAGATGGATCGGAGGATGCCCGCTAGTGGATAGATAAGATGCCTTCGACATTACAGAGATGAAGAGAAGAAGCGTAAGGATCGAAAGGCATTAACACAATTACATCCGCATTTGTCCAACGAAATTTTGCAGGATGTGATGAAAGAGAAAACCGCGCATTGCATTATGGAAGAGGCTAGAACAAATATGTATTTGAAAACTCTAACAAGCAAGTTGCATATGAAGCGTCGTCTTTATGCTCATCGTTTGGAGGAAGGTGCGTGTCAGACACTAACACTTAACAAAGTGTGTTTAAAGAAATTCTCTCAAACTTGGAGGCCATGGAGGTTCAGTATGATAAGGAAGATCTAGGGTTGATTCTACTTTGTTCGTTGCCTCCGTCTTATCCCGAAAGGGTTTTCACGTAAAATTTGTGTGTTCTTTATTTTATTTATTTTATTCTATTTTATTTTTTTTTCACACTAATATTATTATCATGTTCATATAATTTCAATGGACACTATACGATAATCCAGCAATTCGAGCAATAATTCCGGATGAATTTTTTCAAAATCCAAACATTTGGCATGTGAAGGTCCCATTGATAAACTATACTATCGTGAAAATGCATCAGTTAGATAGGGTATTTCGGCAATTTGGATTCCTACAACCGATTCTCGTGGAACCTAAGGTGCTCGATGATGAGCACAAAGTCGACTTACGGATATTGAATACAGATTGGCCGAGACACTGGTCAGAATATATCGAAATGTGAGAAAATCGGTATGACTATATACCTACTCGGGAACCGATCATCGTTCCTGAGTTACCATGCATGCCGGAATACATGCCATGGTTTAGGATCCATGGCAAGCCATATTTACTATCGGAAGAGGAGAGACGACGACAAATTCGTGTGCAAAGGGAACGACGGGGCCCTTTAAATCCAAGAAGAATGGATGACGACGTGGGCCCATTAGCAGCACTCACACAATCACCGGGCCCATCAGCAACACCCATACAATCACCGGGTCCATCAACAGCGGCCACACAGCCACCTAGGCCAACACTTCAACCGACGACACCCATATCACAGCCTTTTCAGACTATGTCAGGTACATATCTTAGCCCTTATATGTATCCTAACCCTTTTATGTTTCCTTTTCCCAGTCCTATGGTAGGTTGGAATGCATGGCCCGGTTCATCTCCGTTCTCAATTACTCCGAGTCAACTGTCGATCAATAGGCCACCGTCGCATGAAGGATCCCACGAGGCTCCGTCAGGGAGCTCTTCTTTTTACCATTCCTCATCACCTTATGAGATTCAAACACATATACCATGGGTGATACAAACACCTCCGCACTTATTATTTTATCAAAGTGGGTCATCCTCCCAACATCCACAACCAGATCCCTTGCCGGAGGAACCACAATCCCCACTGGAGCAATCACAACCCTCGCCGGAAGCTGAACCGAGGAGGAATCCAGCACATAACCATCAACGACCCCTATGTGGCACTGATTTCGACCGGCACCAACATTGATTTTTTTAGCATATTTGTATAAAATTTTTTATATAGTTTTTATTTTTTTTAAAATTATTTTTAATATTATAATTGTGCTTTACTTTTTTTAATTTTAATACAATAAATGTTCTTTTAAATTAGCCAATAATTTTTTTTAAAATAAATGTTATTTTGACTACGGTAATATTTTTAATATTTTTAATAAAATATAAATAATGCAACATAATTTTATTACAATAACTATCAGCTATTCCGATTTGGACATGATCGAGTTATATGGCTTGGGTTCCTACACCATCCGCACAACCTCTGTTGGTTCGTTCTTTCTCGGATATCCATATTGTTATGTATTCTAGTCGAGCAAGGTCGACCCTTTGGTTTGCGACGCAATTCTCTATTCGGTAACAACTTAAACGGAGTAAGCGATACAGACGGTCACTTACGTTCATCTGAGATCGGTGGGAATACGTGTCTCCACACGTTGCTGTACATGTATTTTATTTTGTACACTTAGTTGACATACGTCATGGGATCCAAACGGAGATTCTGACAAACTGCAATTACATAAGCGCATGGATAACGTAATGCGTCAAACACCCCACAGTCGCATGTCCTATTTATCAAGTGTACACGATATTACCCGCCAATAATACATTGGTTCAGTCTATCAAACTCCGGCACACGAAATCATAGGTTGTCGCGATCGTGACAGACTGTGTGCATGGTGTTGGCTCTTGCCTTCTCCTTGTTAATCTCTCGCAATACCTTTACGCACCATACATGGCCTCCCTGCATTTTGCTTTTATAACTCGCTGCTCGCTTTGAAAATAGTATCCTTAACCAAAAATATGTCTCTCGCACAACAGCTATTATCGGCAAATGATGCGTTCCTTTTAGAACAAAATTTATGCATTCAACCATGTTTGAGGTCATATGGCCATATTAATGGCCGCCGTCGTATGCTTGTATCCACTGTTCGAAAGGTATGTTACAAAGGTAGTCTGCGCCTTTTTTTTTAACTGAACGCAAAACCGCTAACATCTCATGAAAACGGTCCTTACTTATCTCATACCCTGCCAATATAAGTTGATAACGAAAATTACATACCACTCTTCCATTCAGAATAAATTGAATATTACAAACGAAATTATATTAATAGAGATTAAATACCCATGTTGGTCAATTATCGTCGATCAGTTGTTGGTTGATATTGCATGTAGTAGTTGGACGCAACATGCCTAAGGCAATATCGATGGTGTGTGCGATGCCATTGGCTTCCTTGTCACTCTATTGCAGCTAGTATTCTAGTGCCGCGATCCGATATAATACATATATCAGGTTGGGGGCAGACATGCCTCCTTAACCTATAAAGAAAGAAATCTCAGTCATCAGCTGACTCCCCCAGTGTTATTGCAAACGCAATTGGAATGATTCTTCCACTGTCATCCTGTGCCACGGCTACTAATAGTCGATGGGTATATTTACCATAGATAAAGGTACCGTTAATTTGTACCAATGGCTTGCAGTATATAAATGCGTCCCGACATTGCTTAAAGCTTCAGAACATACGTTTGAACACTTGGCATCCATGGAGCAATCAATCGTTGTAGTATGCAGGTGCCATTTCAAGGTCTGTTATGCAACCTGGGATATATCTCTCCAGCACCTAACACCACTGCCACACTTCATTCTATGAAGCGTCTCACTCACCATGCATCTTTTCCAACGCCTTCTGCTTAGCTATCCAAACCTTGCGGTAAGAAGGCGTGTACTTTAATTGGCTACGAATATTGGCAATTAAGACCGGGACTGAAGTCTTCGGATCCGTGTTCAGCGTCGATAGTATTAAGCCAGCAATCATATCTAAATTCATCTTAGGATGATCTTGTGAAACACCTGCCAACGAAGTATGTTAAATAATGTAACATTATGTAATAACAGTTTTATTCAAAAACCGTAAACACCTAGTGATATTTTACCGCTAACACATGTATGTGGACTTTTGTACTCTTTTATCGCCCAAAAGCTTGTCCTTTTCCTCAAATGAGGCCATGATATTCCATGAACACATACCGTCTTGCACTGCACACTTGGCCTCAAACTTATCGAATTTAGATTTAACCACGTTGTAATTAACCCCGTTTAGGATGCTATATTGTTTCAATGCAGCAATAAAACTATCCTTATTGGAAAACTCCCTACCAACTTCAATTTCAATCAAATCTAATAACGAACTTGTACGGTCACGCCTTTTGTGTAGTAGATCTGGAAACTCCAACGCATCATCTTGAAATAGATCGACATTATGCATGTGGGTTGAAGGCGAGTACGCCCTGAATCGCGGATCTTTTTCTTCTTCATCTAAACCCTCTTCAACATCTTCAGGTATGGTTGGAACAGACTCCGGTTCAAAAAATAATCCAATTTTTGCACCATCAGGACCGGGCTCTCGAGGTGGATCCACATCGGACTCATCATCCGACCCACCATCATCTGCAACGAACAAGGTCCCCTCACCAGTGGATGTCGTAGAGAGTACATCATCTCTTCTTCTGGATGTTTCATAACGTCTCCAATCCGATGTGGATTGCTAACTATTATAAGTTGATGTCATTCCCCAGTACGTATTTCTAGTATCAAATATCGAACCACCGAGGTGCATGTCCCATCCACCAACGGAGTGTCGTGCAGGGGTTGTGTATTCTATACTGCTACCAAATACGGGCGCTTCCATATTTTGCCACCTACTAATAGAGTGTCGGACAGGGGTCGTGTATTCCTCTCGAACAGCATTAGATGTGGAGGTCGTAAATGCATCAATTGGTGATGAAAATTGTACATATAACTCAAGATAGGGTGATCCACTAGCAAGATGAGTCTGCACCATTGCCTCCATGCTACGAGGACCTTTGATGTCGAATGAGTCATATCTCACGAGACCACCCGAAGTACAAAACTGATACTTAATAGACAAAACTTTTATTGGCGTTGTTCCGAATATTTTACGCCTAATTCTTTTACGAAGTTTTGTGAAATCTATGTTCTGGTTAAAAACCAGTCGTGCTTTACTCTCCGATAAAAAAATAACGCCGTTCTCGGTGTCACGAACCTCGTCATCATAGTAAATAACAGCACTAACACGTTCACTCGTCCTCAGTTTCTCTTGCTGTAACTTATGCAACCTGAGAATGAAGTTTGACTCAATTATAGTCTAAGGCTTTTTCAAATACCACAGTAGCAAAAGAGCGTCCATGTGAGAGCTTTTTTCTGAAATTTTACTGAAAGTACATCCTTCTTGAAGCGTTTTTAACACTATTTGTTCAGAAACATCTTCTCAAAATTATTTTATCAGATACCACTATAGCAAAAAAGCGTCCACATGGAAGCTTTTTTCTGAAATTTTGCTAAAAGTGCATCCTTCTTAAAGCATTTTTGACACTATTTGTTCAAAAACACGATGTGTCGTTGAGAGCACCAAAAATGTCCTATTCCTGGTAAAATAGTAAAAATAATAGTAAAGGAGAAGTAGGGTCGAATCCTCAGGGACCGAATTATACGAATGCTTGTTTCTCAAAATCATGGGCAGAATCGTGCCCAAGAAAACCTATATGACAAAAAAAAAAGAATTAAAGATTTGATTTGAAAAAATAAAAATAAAAATAGAATCTAAAGTAAACTGAAATTGTGATTACAAAAATAATAAAAATAATAAAGAGAGTTAAAGGAAAATAAATTCTTATTGGTAGATTCCAACCTCCAGTTGTCTCGCTCTGCCTTGGGTTCAATCCTCGACTTTTAAATAACCCTTCTCAACTCAAGTAAGCCAGTTATAGTGGAAGAGAACGCCTACGACTACCATCTCCAAAGATTAGACTTATAATTTTTAGGGAACCTGACTCTAGCTAGTAATCTATGCTAGATCTACGCTTCTTAATGGCGAATCCCACATCATTTTGTCTCTTTGGCTCGTCAACCTTTGACGCAGTAAGTTAACGAACCGACTGTGCAATCCTTCCAAAATATACAAAGCGTCCGCCTTTGCATATGCTGAAAAACTTACTTTTTAAGGGCCATGGATAGAAGCGTCAGCCCGTAGTGCGGAGAAACGATGAATAGTTGGCGAGAAGGCTAAGTACGGATTTTAGGTCTCAAGAACTCTTTTTGGGGAATATTGACAACTTTCGGCTAGATAGGTTTTAGTAGCTCATGATAATGGTGGAAAAGAAAATAAATAGAAAAATAGAAAAAAGAATTTTATTGAAATAAAATATGAAGAAACAAAAGCCTAGACTTTCAGGGGGAGAGTGTTTTCAGAAAAAGATAAACCCCCAAATAGAGTCACTTCACCCCCTATTTATAGTGCTAGGGAGATAGTTTAATTTAACTTAAATTCTAAAAAGATAAATACATTTAATTATAGATAAATAAAGATAATTAAAATAAAATCCTAAAATTAAATAATCCTAATAATTATCTTAATATTAATTATCCTAATATAAATAAAATGGAGTCTTATAGAATAAAATCTCTTCTTTTTGCGTTTTTAGTCCTTGTGTCTTCCATGCTCGCACTTTTGGCACAATCTTTTTCCTGTGTCGCATATCAGTCCATTGTGTCTCCAAATTCGCACTTTTGTCCCTTAATTTTACTTTTGCCTCCAAATCAGTCCCTAATACACACAGAAATTAAAATCGATTTGAATTATTTCATGAAAATTAGGTGAATTACTAAACCTACCAAGACACCCTCTTTGTTTCTTCCTTTAGTCCCAAATTTTATTTATTTACATATATTTTTTTCTCTTTTTTTTCTTTATTTATTTATTTATGTATTTATGTTGAACCTTTTGACGCGAAAAGTGATGACAGCCAAGCACCAAACCCCGGTTACTCAGCCCAACATACTTTTTATTTTTATTTTTCCTAAAAACATGTGGAACCTTTTGACGCGAAGAGTGATGACAGCCAAACACCCCACCCCGGTTACTCAGCCCAACACATTCTTAAGAATTAATTTCGGTTAGCGGAGCTTTAACTATCATGTCACACAACCTTTTGACGCGAAGTAGAATGACAACCCAAGCACCCTACCCCGGTTACTTAGTCAGTCACGTTCTAAGCTGTACTTATAACAATGGAAAAATTTATTAACAATTAAATGAAATTGAAATTTGAGAACTCAGGAAAAACAATTTAAGTGTCAAGAACAAGTTTCAATAATCACCTAATAGCCATGAACATAAATTAAGCATGCAATTATTTTAAGTGTTCACTTTATATTAAACTTGATCAATTTTACGAAAAGCAAGATAGAGTTAACTCCATTAATCACAATTATTTTGAGCCTAATAAAAATAAAACAGTGAAGATGGCATCAACTATGGGAAAAATTATAACTTCTTCAGAAGGCAAGAATCATGCTTGTGGGGCAAACAGTAGGCAAGTCGTGGTCAAATTCTTGGGTATGAAAAGAGGCAAAATATGCTTAAAAATATATATATGGACAGCAACAACCAAATTAGCAGTAACAACAAAAATTCAGCATATAAAATGACAGAAATAATGAGGAATGCCTCCCCCTACTTAAAACACATAGTCCTCGATGTGGAATAAAATAGGAGAAAAAGGTGTAGAGAAACTCCCCGTGTAATTAATGTTGTTTGCGTATGATTGCAATGAGATTCGCTAGTTACTGTTTGGCTGCAGGGTTGTCTTTCCCTATCTTCGTTTCAGTTACCTAGAAGAAGATGATTTTATTAATATCTGAAAATAATAAATAATAATAAGATAAAATAAAATAAAATAAAAGTAAAAATAAAAATAAAAATTGGGTTGCCTCCCAGTAAGCGCTTGTTTAACGTCGCTAGCTTGACGCCTCAACTAGTATTGGGGCTGTTCCAGTTGAATTCTTTCATTCGTATGGGCTTGGAAATTCTCATTTTTTATCACGTCCACCATATTTGAGTTTAATCGTCCTTGCGTCTCTTTCTTTGGTTTCGTATTTTTCTTCAAGGGGTTGATCCCTTTTAAGTCGGCAATGGTCTCATCATTCTCTAAAAATTTGCATTTGAGATGCTCAGAAAGTGGTTTTAATTTCAGATCTGGTGCCTGCACAACAGAAGGTAGAAGTTTAGTATTCATGGGAGTCAATAATTTATTAACAAATTCAAAATCATCAAACATCATTTTAGATTTATCTCCATAAGATAACTCAAAAGTTTTTTCTACTGATGAGTCAATTATGTCGACACGGTTTACGTCCAAGACTTCACTTGGGTGACTAATAGTGCCATAAACGTTAAACTTCACGATCTCCCCATCAAACTCTATCGTGAGGGTTCCGCTTCGTACATAATTCTTAGTATTCGCAGTACTAAGGAAAGGTCGCCCCAACAAGATGTCTAAAGACCCATGAGCGTTATCCTCCTCCATTTTTATCACATAAAAATCTGCAGGGAAGATAAGCCAATTGACTTTAACTAATACGTCCTCGAGGACTCTTTCAGGATACACAATAGAACTGTCTGCCAACTGAATGGTAACACCTATCTGTGTCAAAAAACCCGCGTTAAGTGATTCATAAATAGAATAAGGCATAACATTTGTAGAGGCCCCTAAATCGCACATAGCCTTTTTAATTTCTAAATGGCCAATTTTGCATGGAATAACGAACATACCCCTATCTTTGCATTTAACCGGCATTTTCTACTGTAGCACTGCGGAAATATTCTCACCAACACTTACCTTTTCATTACCTGTTAGTTTCCGTTTGTTGGTGCAAAGCTCTTTGAAGAACTTGGCATACCGCGGAATCTGTCTGATGGTATCTAACAGTGGTAAATTGATCTCGACATTCCTGAATGCTTTGAGGATCTCTTTATCTTCCTTACTTTTTCGACACTAATTTAATCGTCCTGGGAATGGGGGTTGGATTTTCGGCAGTAGAGGCTTCTCTCTGACCTGTTCTTCATTTTCGAGTTTTTCCTAGGTGATTTCTTGGCCAAGATTTCTGCCAGGAATTGGTTCCAGTACCTTTCCACTTCGCAGTGTTACTGCATTAGCGTTTTGCCTTGGGTTTGGTTCTGTTTGCGATGGCAGCTTCCCTTGAGAGTTCATCTTCTCAATTGACATGGTCAATTCTCTTATAGACGCTTCGGTTTTCTGTTGAAAATCAAGCATGTTAGCTGCTAATTTATTGACCAAAGTTTCTAGAGAATTACCTGAATCTTGTGGCTGTTGTGGAACTTGGTTCTGGCATGGTTGGTTATATCGTGGGTTGGCCCCATAACTTAAGTTAGGGTAATCCCTCCATCCTGAGTTGTAGGTATTTGGGTAAGGGTCGTATCGCTTTTGTGGTGGCCCAGGAAAATTTCTCATAGCATCTAAATGAGCCATAATATCATCATTCAAACTGGGACATGCATTAGTTGTATGTTCAGGGGTAACACATTTCGCATAACCGAGCTATTTTTACTTTTTCTGCAACAAGAGAATTCAAAATATTAGCAATTCTATTAACTTTATCTTCTAAGGTTGAATTACGTAGCTGATGAACCCTTCTAGGGGGTTCAGGATTGGCTCGAAATTGCTAAGAATTTGCAGCCATTGTGGAGATTAAGTCTCTTGCTTGTTGTAAAGTCATGTTAACTAACGCTCCTCCACTCCCAGCATCTACCATATTCATCTCCATTGGTTTCAGGCCTTCATAAAAGTACTAGAGCAAAGACTGTTCCGTTATACCGTATTGTGGGCAACTTGCACACAACTTCTTAAATCGCTCCCAATAGTCGTACAGAGTCTTTGCGTCTTTTTGCCTTATGCCCGCGATTTCTCTTCTTAACTCAGCTGCACGTGATGCAGGGAAAAACCTATTAAGAAATAGCGAGATAGATCAGCCCAAGTTGTAATGGATCTAGGAGGTAAATAAAATAACCATTCTCTAGCTAATCTGCTAGGGAAAAAGGGAAAGCGCGCAATTTAATTTGATCCTCAGTTACCCCCTGAGGTTTCATACTCAAACAAACCATATGAAATTCTTTTAAATGCTTGTGGGGGTTTTCATTTTGTAACCCACGGAAAGTTGGCAATAGTTGGATCAAGCATAACTTTAATTCAAAATCAGTATCTATAGTAGGATACGCGATGCATAGTAGCGGTTGTTCTATCGGCGATTCGGCCAGTTGCCGAATTGTTTGAGCCATAGGTTGAGGTGCTAAATTAGGGTTTTCGTCAACCCTAGCGTTAAGCACTTCTTCTAGGGAATCGACTTCTACTTTTTCGCTTTTAAAAGTTTGAGTAGGGTTTTCGTTAACCCTAGACTCTGCTTCGTCGTCGATTCTAATTCCTGGCAGTGGATTACTTTGAGTCCCAACCATCGCTGACTGCTTTTTTTTAGCTTAATTTCCTTGCGATTAGCTCTTGCAGTCTTTTCAATCTCTGAATTAAACGCAAGAGTTCCTGGAGCAGATCTGGTCATAAGAAACAAAAAACAAGATTAGTACGTTACTGATCCCCGGCAATGACGCCAAAATTTGATGTGTCGTTGAGAGCACCAAAAATATCCTATTCCCGGTAAAATAGTAAAAATAATAGTAAAAATAATAGTAAAGTAGAAGTAGGGTCGAATCCTCAGGGACCGAATTATACGAATGCTTGTTTCTCGAAATCCTGGGCAGAATCGTGCCCAAGAAAACCTGCGTGACAGAAAAAAAACAGAATTAAAGATTTGATTTGGAAAAATAAAAATAAAAACAGAATCTAAAGTAGACTGAAATTGTGATTACAAAAATAATAAAAATAATAAAGAGAGTTAAAGGAAAAGAAATTTTTATTGGTAGATTCCAGCCTTCAGTTGTCTCATTCCGCCTTGGGTTCAATCCTCGGCTTTTAAATAACCCTTCTCAAATCAAGTAAGCTAGTTATAGTGGAAGAAGACGCCTACGACCACCAGCTCCAAAGATTAGACTTACAATTTTTAGGGAACCTGACTCTAGCCAGTAATCTATGTTAGATCAACGTTTCTCAATGGTGAATCCCACGCCATTTTGTCTCTTTGGCTCGCCAACCTCTGACACAGTAAGTTAACGAACCGACTGTGCAATCCTTCCAAAATATACAAAGCGGCCGCCTTTGCATATGCTGAAAAGTTTGGCCGCCTTTGCATATGCTGAAAAGTTTACTTCTTAAGGGCCACGGACGGAAGCGCCAGCCCGTAGTGCGGAGAAACGATGAATACTTGGCGAGAAGGCTAAGTACGGATTCTAGGCCTCAAGAACCCTTTTTGGGGAATATTGACAACTTTCAGCTAGATAGGTTTTAGTAGCTCATGATAATGGTGGAAAAGAAAATAAATATAAAAATGGAAAAATGAATTTTATTGAAATAAAATATGAAGAAACAAAAGCTTAGACTTTCAGGGGAAGAGTGTTTTCAGAAAAAGATGAACCCCCAAATAAAATCACTTCACCCCCTATTTATAGTGCTAGGGAGATAGTTTAATTTAACTTAAATTCTAAAAAGATAAATACATTTAATTATAGATAAATAAAGATAATTAAAATAAAATCTTAAAATTAAATAATCCTAATAATTATCTTAATATTAATTATCCTAATATAAATAAAATGGAGTCTTACAGAATAAAATCTCTTCTTTTTATGTTTTTAGTCATTGTGTCTTCCATGCTCGCACTTTTGGCACAATCTTTTTCTTGTGTCGCATATCAGCCCATTGTGTCTCCAAATTCGCACTTTTGTCCCTTAATTTTACTTTTACCTCCAAATCAGTCCCTAAAAGATAAAAAGACATAAATAGCTCAAATTAGTAGGATCAAGCTCAGAATAAACACATGATTGATACATAAAAATACGTTATTCTAAAGCATTATCAAAACATCTTCTCAAAATTATTTTATCAGATACCACTGCAGCAAAAGAGCGTCCACGTAGAAGCTTTTTTTCGAAATTTTGCTGAAAGTGCATCCTTTTTGAAGCGTTTTTGACACTATTTGTTTAGAAACATCTTCTCAAAATTATTTTATCAGAGACCACTGTAGCAAAAGAGCGTCCACGTGAGAGCTTTTTTTCGAAATTTTACTGAAAATGCATCCTTCTTGAAGCGTTTTTGACACTATTTGTTCAGAAACATCTTAAAATTATTTTATCAGAGACCACTATAGCAAAAGAGCGTCCACGTGAGAGTTTTTTTTCGAAATTTTGCTGAAAGTGCATCCTTCTTGAAGCGTTTTTGACACTATTTGTTCAGAAATATCTTCTCAAATTTATTTTATCAGATACTTTAGAAATATCTTCTCAAAATTATTTTATCAAATACCACTGTAGCAAAAGAGCTCCACGTGGGAGCTTTTTTTTGAAATTTTGCTAAAAGTACATCTTTCTTGAAGCGTTTTTGATACTATTTGTTCAGAAACATTTCTCAAAATTATTTTATTAGATACCACTGTAGCAAAAGAGCGTCCACGTGAAAGCTTTTTCTGAAATTTTGCTAAAAGTGCATCATTCTTGAATGTGTTCATTAATTTCTAAGCGTTCATTAATTTCTCCCTTAAAAACCACTAAAACCCTAACCCTAAAACAATTAGAAATCCTAACCCTAAAAAACTCGAAACCCTAATTTAATTGACTTTTTTTATTCTCATAGTTAATTTAATTAATTAACCCTCAACTCTAAGTGTTCATTAATTTCTCCCTTAAAAATCACTAAAACCCTAAACCACTAAAACCCTAACCCTAAAATAATAAAAAACCCTAACCCTAAAAAACTCAAAACCCTAATTTAATTGATTTTTTTATTCTCATAGTTAATTTAATTAATTAACCCTCAACTCTAAGTGTTCATTAATTTTTCCCTTAAAAAACCCTAAAAAACCCTAAACCTTAAAACTCACCAAAACCCTAAATTTAAAAAACCCTAAACCTTAAAAAAATGGCAAAACGCTCCCTCAGGGATGCGTTTTGCTGACATGTACAGTGAATTCGCGCTAACGTGGAAGCGATTTCGGGGAAAATGGTCCTTTTCCGTAAATAATAAAAAAAAGTCGATCCATTTTAGTAATTAACGAAAAAAGGGCTTTTTTAGTAAATTGCCCGTAAAAATAGTATGAAATCAATTACAAACTAACAAAAGCGCTATTAGAATTAAATCGTAAGGACTGAATATCTAATCGAATCTGATTAGCAACTTTAGCAGGAGCTATATAGAATACTCTATGACCAATTGGAAACTCTTTCATTAATCTTACTAGAATGTGAGGAGCAAGAGTTGCTTCTCTTGGAATCTGTTTTATGACCACACGCCAATCGCTTTTACACAATTCTTAGATTCTTGAGATCAAGTCTTTATTCACTTGTCCTTTGAGACCATAAAAAATACCTTTTAACAACTATAGCGCAATCAATTTTAATTATAGCCTCCTTCCACTTAACATCCCATACTAGTTGAAAGCTGTCATAAATAGTCCAGAACTCAAGTTGTTCAACATTACATATTTCAATATTTCTCCCAATCCCCCATAACTACTTACCATACTCGCCCTTTGCAACAATTGTCGAAGAAGTGAGTCCCGAAGACGGATTGCAAGCCCTATTAACATTCAATTTAAAAGAACTAGTAGATGGTGGAATTCACCTATAATATTTGATTTTAATTTTTGTTACTTAGTTTAAAAAAATTTATCGTGCTAATAAATTTTTATAGTAATTAATATTTTTTTTAAAATATAAATTATGAAATTGTATAATTACAATTTATATTATCAAACATGATATAAAAAGTACAATGTAATTATACTCTATTAGCCAAGCATATCTAAGGAATTACAATTTTTTGTAATTACAAAAAAAGATAATTTTTACACTTTCATTCAATTACTCGTTTGTCCAAATAGACCTTTACAATTAATACTTTGTTTTTTGCTTTCAAAATTTTAATCTATTCATTTTTTGAATTTAAAAAATTCAATTACAAATTTATAATCTATTAAAATTCTTTTGTTATTTGATTTGGCATATTGAAATTTAATAAAAAAAATACAATGTAATAAACCTGAAATTTAGTGTTTGACAATTTTTAAAAATCCACAACATTATAATCAAAATAAAATATTTAAACTAGTTATGACATTATAAAAATTAAAAAAATTAAGTATAAAGATTAAATATTAAATTAGAGTATAATATAAAAATCAAAATTGAAATTTGACCATTATTATATAATCTAAACAAAAGGTTGTATATTTAGACACATGTACAACCATATAATACTATGATAATAAAAGTTGAGATTCCAAATTATATCAAAAGTTAAAATATAAAAAATAAAAAATAAATGTAAAATGTGAACATAAAATAAGAACCAAAACTGAAACTAAAATTTGAGGCTTTGGTTGTGTATTTAGAGAGGCATGAAAATGGTTATATTTAATAATTTTTATTATGTTAATGTTGAAATGACTTGACAAAAGCAAAAACACAACACACTTCATGCATACATAAATTTATTAAGTCCAAAATATGTACAAAACTATGAATCGTAAAAGCAAGAATAAAAGTTTGGTTCATCCAACAAATAGATGAAAAATTAGGTAGTGGCTCCCTCCTACAATCATAACAGTTCAGTTCGATTTTGCAGTTAAAAGAAAACCCCAACCAAATACATGAGACAAAACAAAAGATGAAACCTTAGGTAATGGCTCTAACATTACAGTTCACAGTATCAAGATTTCAGTATATAGTAGCTATGAAGAAAAAAAAAATTCAAGCATACACCAAATGCATTACCAGAGCTACCAATACGCTGTTTGTCCCGACAACTCACTCCGTGGTAAAACCCCAAAACTCAAACTTTTTCATGATTTGATCCGAGTAAATGATAACTAAACATTCTAATCAAGTATTTATCGGCAACTTAAGCTTCCTTCTTCAATATTTCCCCTCTTTTTGCTGCTTGCTTTGACCAATAAAAAACATGGAAACCATAACTTTTCATTTAATTCGACATAATTTTACCAAACAAGTTGAAGTGTATGGCAATTGAAATTAGCTTTTCAACTGCGAAATTACATTACCTATATGACAAGTTTAATACCTGTTCCAATTGCTAGCTCTTTGATTCAGTTTTTCCATGCACTGAACGACGGATGTCGAGCTGATCAACAATCTCCAAAGGAGTTGCCGTCTCGTTCCTGATCCTCTTAATGTTGGGGCCTAACAATCCCCTATGTCTAAACCCATAAAGCTTAAGCACCTGGTTATCAGCAAAATTGAATGCCCTTTGCATGCTGCGCAAGCACCTCTCAACAGAGTAATCTCCATAACTCCCACAGGGCTTGCAGCCCACAAAATGAGTCACAAACGGCCACCTCTCATCTCCCAATCCCGGATGATATTTCTCCATCATCTCTTCGTACCTATCAACCAGCCCTGCCCAATAACCATGCAAATAGTATTGATTCTCAATGAACACTTTATCCATCCATTGATCCTTTTGCGAAAGCAACAAGTAAATCAAAGCCGACTGGTCATCAGCTTCGAATGCAGGCCTTCCTTTTAAATTAGCAGTCAAAATCCTCCCAGCCTCCTCACGAATTGGACCCTTAGGTCCCATCGGTGCCCACGCATCAAGCAAATCCAATGACCACTGGCAATTCCGAAACAGAAAACTCCCTGTATTCAATGCGATCCACGACTTCTGCTCGAATAACAAATCGGGGTAGCCATGAATAACCAAATTATACTTCTCATACTTGTACAAAGGAATCTCAAACACCATATCTGTAAAAAAAGCATCACTATCCATCCACCAAATCCACTCAAGTTCGGGATGAGACAACATTAACCTCCTAATCAATGGCAATTTCGCCCAATAACCAGCAAGTTCCTTGTCTAAATGAGCCATGTTATAAACAATTTCAATCCCATGAAGCCTACAGTAATCAATCTTATTCTTTATTGCTTTCAATAAATAATGGTCTCCTATAGCATTGTCACAAGGGTTAGGGGGCGACCCAGTGACGAGCAAGATTCGAGCTTTTCCATTAACAAAATTAGGGAATTCAGGGTTTTTGGAAAGCCAAACCTTACGCTGCTGATCCCAGTCCGAAATTTTGGGCCCCAGAGTGTATGTAACATTAGGATTGAGTTCAGTTTCAAGAGATTCATCGGGATCCGTAGGGTCGGAGTCGGAGCGGATCTCAGCTAGGATCCGGTTGGTTTCTTCGATCAGGTTTTGGTTGATGGCTTCGGCTTCGGAGCTTCCCAAATTTCCGACGCCGATTGTGCCGCGCAAGACGAGGATCGTAACGAAGCCGCAAAGGATTGTGATTTTAATGTTGTTGAATGTCTTGTGCATCTGCCTGCCACGAGGCATACTGGGAAATCCACGGTTTCTTCCGCCAGCGCCAGCCTCGTTGCGGATTGTCGGTAAACCTCCGCCGCCGCCAGTAGAAGATCTCTTCTGCGGAGCGAAATTATCTTGACCCATAAGGGCTATGTTGGCTAGGCTGAAGAGATTCAAGATTCTTCTTTAATCTCGTATTGTATGAAATAATTAAATCTCCCTAAACGTATATAGCATTATGGCATTAGCATTAAGGGTTTGATTATTTGTTCCCTTAAACTGTATTTTTTTTTTAATTGTAGGTTTAAAAAGTAAGGAGAGTTTAAAACCCAAAAATAATGGAATGATTGAAGGAAGAAGATGGGCAACTGGGGGAAGATCTGATCCAGATTGCTAAATTGATTGACTCGTCATCGTCACGCATTTCCATTATTTTTATTATTAATTATTTGAATAATTAATTCTCACAGGGTGGAAAATATATTTATCAAATGAGGTCATACTTTTTTTCATTAAATGACTCCTCCTCACATTATAGTTGTTTACTGTAATCAAATATTTATATTATCCTGTCTTTTTTATATAAGAAAGTTACAAATAAAATTAAAGAAAATGAAATGAAATAAGAATAGTAAGTTCTATTTCAATCTGAAACTATCTATACCCCCAACGTGCCTCCAATTCCTAAAATACATCTCCACTTCTAACTACCAACTCTTTTTTTCTCAACCCACTATTATTCCTTTTCTCAATTATAAAAAAAAAATTAATTTTTTTTCATGAAATAGTTTTAAATGTTACGAATTTGAGAATTAAAATTCAAACAATTTTTTCTCTAATCTCTAATACTAACCATCAGATCAACTTGGATCTAAAATATATTCTTCTATTTGTCAATAGGTATTATTTCACCGTACTAATCATCAAATCGTTAATTAGAAC
Source organism: Gossypium longicalyx (assembly GCA_025698465.1). NCBI lineage: Eukaryota > Viridiplantae > Streptophyta > Magnoliopsida > Malvales > Malvaceae > Gossypium > Gossypium longicalyx. The sequence continues at coordinate 9,679,782 of CM047006.1, read as the reverse complement.
TCGCTAAAAAAACTTGAAAAAAAAAACACTTAAGAGTCCAGAGTCAATTGACTTTAATAAAATTTTTTGAATAATCCATTAACTTCAATAGTGTTATGTTCATGTTTTGAAGCAATATATGGGATTATAAAAGCAACCGGAAAAGAAGAGAATTTCGACAGAGATGAGATGGTATATATTCCTTCTTCAAAATGAAACACATTTATGATATCTTCATGTTTTAGTTAAATAGTTTAAGAACATCCGGCCCGGTGCCTGCGGATTGATTTCGGACAGCACAGCTAGCGTCAACGCGTTGAATCCAACTTCTCTTGTCCTCCAAAAAATAAAATAAAGGCACATTCCCGACGCTACTTAAAGAGCGTGGACTGCATTGTAGAAATATGCACTGTTACTGTATTGAATTGAATTGCACGGACATGGGACGTGAGTGACGATGGTGGAGACTGGAAGTATCTTGAACTGGAACATGGACCCCCTTCCGATCGCATCGCAACCACTGTCTTAAAACCCCGTTCCATGTAGCCATGTGCAAAACTAAACCTATTCTATTTCACTATCCTCTGAATTCCAATTGCGTCCAAAATTATTTTGTTCAATAAATATTTTAAAAATAAAAGTGCCAGATTAAAAATGTTAACAAAGTACATGAATCCCAAAAAACGAAGGGGGGGTGTGGGGGGGGGGGGGGGAAGGACATTAACCCAAACCATTCTATTTAGAAACAGATTTATTCTTTTGAGATATTTTTTTCTTACCTTTGTTTCCCTTGATAATCTTGTGCTTCATATTCACTGTATTCTTAGCCATTTTACAGTCCTTAAGATTGAACTCCTTCACCTTTCTCGTTGGCTTGAAAACTTGAGTGATTGAAGGGTCCAAAACATCAGTGGAGAAGGAAACACTAACACCCAAAGCAACAGCCTCATCCCACAGCTGTCGACCCCTTTCAAAGTTGCCTCCCCTGCAAAGTTTTGGTATAAGCACATCATAAACTGGTCCATACCCACCCAATGAGCTTCTCTTCATCTTCTCAAACAACTCAACAGCAAAATGCACTCTCTCCACTCCACAAAGAACACCAATGAGATCATAGTAAAACTTACAATCAGGGGTCAACCCCTGTTCAATCATCTCATCAACTATCATATTTCCCTTGCCAAATCTTCCTGTCAAGTACAATACTCTGGCAACAAGATAATATGTTATCCAATCCGGAGCACAGCCGGTTTTTTTCATCAAGTCAAGAATCCGACATGATTCTTTCACTCTTCTTGTCTTCCCCAAACAAGAAAGCAATATGTTATAACTGATTGATGTTGGGGCAATTCTATAGGATCTCATTTCCATCATCACGTTTAAAGCTTCCGGAACGAGGCCGGAAGGATTGCATTTAAGGTTTGCCCCACAAAGGCACCTAAGGAATGTGTTATAGCAATACAAATCAAGCTCAACGCCAGCTGACTTCATCTCCTTGATAACTCTGCGAGCTTCCTTTACATTCTCTTGAATGGACCAACCATAAAGGAGACTCCTATATATACAAGGCTCAACACCAGCAATCTTGTCCTTGTGATGATAAATTACACCTTCAGCTTTCTTAGCATGCCCTTTAGCACATAAAGCATTCACAATGGCAGTCAAACTGAAACCATCTTGCGGGCACTTGAACTTTTCCAAGTTCTTGAAAATACCCAATGCTTCATCTTCTCTCCCCAATTTAACCAACATATCAGATACAACACTGAAAGTCTGGCTCTCCATTAGTCGCCCCTCATTCCTAAGATCCGAAATCAATATCTCTATTGCCCTATGATCCTTCCGTTTTGCAAACACTCGAACCGCATAGTTAAAGTCCTTATCTTCCAAACTATAACTTAAACTCTTAACGGACCACAAGAAAAATCTCAATAACCTTCTAGTCGGAGCTACATTTTCGCAATACTTTATAACCTCAGTAACAAGTAACGATGATAAAGAAAGCTTAAACCGGTTTAAACTCGACTCCAGGTCATCTAAACCACCAATGGAGCTAGAAACTACCTTACGAAGCTCCTCCAGTTCCGGTGATGTTGTTGATGATGAATATAGAGAATGTAAAATATTTTTGGGTTTGTGGGTATTGATAATTTGCGTCAAAAACCGGTGCCAAACGGGTGGAAACAAGAAACGCATAGCTTCTGAAGAAATTTATCAAACAGGTTGTGTGCGTAGTATCAAACTTGGATTCTACACATAGATCCGAAAACAGAATTGAGCTATTAAGCTTTGTCTTCATGGGATTTGAAGCTTACTATCCACTAGTGTAATTTCGAGGGAAGAAAAAGGAAGAAAACTAAAAGAGAAGAGGCATTGGGTTTCATCGTTTTTTCTTCGTTCCAGCCATGGAAGCAGCATTGAGTTGTTAACCTAAGTCAATGTGTAATTTGAAGGGAAAGTCAAGGGCATTAAAGACCTTTCAACTCAAATTCCAAATTTTACATACTCCAAAACAAAACAAACGAAAAAGATTTCGTAGAATATAAAAGGTTAAATTCTGCTGCTAATTAGGTTTAAAATAGGGAAAAATATAAGATTAGAACTTGGATTTATCTATTTCTCCCTTGTTGGTGCTTATGATTTTTTATGTCCTAAATTGGTATCTGTTTAAAGCTAACGATATTAATTTTTTACTAACGTGGCAACACTAGTCATACGTGATAGTTGCAAATTAAACCCTTTCCTTTCATTTTCTCTTTTAATTATTTTTCCTTTAAAAAAATAATAAAATATTTTTCTCTTTCATCCAAAAACAAATCACGATTCTTCTTTCTTTTTTTTTTTTCTTTTCTTTTTGATCATTTCTTCTCTTTTCTTCTTCTTTTAACCCTAGTTGCTGCCTCCATCCATGGCCTTCTTTGACCATCAAAATCTTTCTCTCTTCCTCGGCCTTTCAAATTTTATCTTGTGTTTTCAAGAAAATCCCTTTAAAGCCGAAAAAAATCAAAGCTTGATTCTTGAGCTTTTGAAATTACACTCTCCGTCTATTGATGAAAAGCTAAGAAGACTTTTGTTGAAGCTTAGAGCAAGTTGAGGAGCCAAAGGAAACAGTAGTAATGTCGCTGCCATGGCAACAACAGAGAATTGATTTTCTTGAAGCCTACTAAAAATTCTTCAGTTCATGGAGTAAAGGGTCAACAAATTCAAGGGAAGAATTGGCCTTGTTGTTCATTGGATCCATAGGATTTCTAGGATTTTATAAATTCTAATAAAAATTCATTATGTTATTTTTTTTCTGAGTTTGTTTGTTATGGAGAAAACAGGAGCTTTGACTGTTAAGATTCTAAGCTTTTGGTTTTGATCGATAATTTAATCTATTTTTTTTTTAGTTTTAAGAATTTAATCTTTTTATTTTTTTAAAATTTAAAATCAAATTCAATTATTAATTTTAATAAATTCAAATTTTGTTTTTTTAAAACATCACATTGGTAAATTTAAATCAATTAACATTAATTTTTTTTAAATCTGAAAAATCAAATTCCTAAATTGAACTAAAACATGTTTTACCCTTTGTTTAATAATTTACATGAACAATATTAGTTATATTTGAAAATCTAAAATAAAGTTGAATTGAATTGGAGTAAAGAAAATTGGATGATAATAAAGACAAAGAAATAAAAATTTGTAATAATTATTAAACACTTGAAACACAACTATAAAAAGGAAAAGGAAAAACGAGAAGCACTGTACCTATACAACCATTATTGAAGTGAAAGGTCAGAAAAAGGTTTTGTATGTAGTTACTAATCAAAGAGTAAAAGAGAAAGAAAATATGTTGAGATCTGCACAAAGAGATTCTACAAACACAAACCAAAGTGTGAAATTGGGAAAAGAACTGTGGCTGAATTTGGAGATAAAAAGAAAGCTAGAAAAACAACTTCTATATGCTAAAATCTGAAATGGGGTTTCAAATTCTCCACACTGGATTCAACTCGCAATTGTTTCTTCTCTGTTACCTTCCAGAGATACTTGCTGCATCAGGAAATGGTACCTGAGAACCTACTGTTACATTAGAATCATCACTTTCGGCCGCCACCGCCACGGCTGGGTTGCTTTTGGCCTCACCACTTTCACTTCCTTTTTCCAGCACCATAATGTTACTCTTATCTTCCGGTCGATCAGTCTGGGAAGAAGCCACTTGAAGTTGCAATGAATATTCCAAGTTCCATAACACGTCCCCCATGCTCGGTCTGTCTACTCCGTATTCTGCCAAACATTTCTCTGCCGCTTCTGCAAATTTCTTCAGTGATCCTTCGCAAATCGTCCCTGCAATTTTGGGGTCAACTATTTTCTCTATCATACCTTTTTTATGCCACTGCATTGCCCAGTCGGCTAAGCAAACTTGATCCCTCGGCAATCCAGGACAAATCACTGCCCTCGCACATAATACCTCGAAAAGAACCACACCGAACGAGTAAACATCTGATTTCTCCGTCAGTTGTTGTCTCCTGAAGTATTCTGGGTCCAGATACCCGAAACTACCTTTCACTGCCGTGCTAACATGGCCTTGGTCCATGGCAGCAGCTTTTGATAGCCCAAAATCGGACACTTTGGCCACGAAGTTCTCGTCGAGGAGAATGTTGGTGGTCTTGACGTCACGGTGTATGATTCCTTGTGCCGCACCAGTGTGGAGATAATGCAACCCTCGAGCCGCACCGATGCAGATTTCAAGGCGTTGTTGCCATGTCAATGTGGGTTTATTGGCGGAGCCATAAAGATGGTCCCGAAATGGACCATTAGCCATATATTCATAAACCAAGATCATCTCCGAATCCTCATCGCAAAACCCTATGAGTGAGACGAGATGACGATGGCGGAGCTTGGAAAGCATTTGGATTTCGGTTTCGAATTCGTTAACACCTTGTTCGGATCCATGGTTCCCTCGTTTGATTGCAACCTTGGTGCCATCGTCTAATGTCCCGATAAACACCTTGCCGAAGCCACCAACACCGATGACTGTCTTTTCGTCAAAATTTTGGGTCGCATTTTGTAGCTCGCTTAAATTGAAGAAGCGTCCAAGGCCATTAGAATAAACACTAGAATACCCACTCTTGCTTTTTCTTGACCCAAAGAGGCTTGATTTCCTGGAGCCGAAATTAGATTTGCTGCCATGGATTGGTAATAGCCAAGATGAGAAGCTTTTCTTTTTTTGCCAATCTTGGGGTCGTTTTTTCCATCGGACACAAACAACCCCAAGGAACAACATTGCAACGAAAGCCAATGCCAGCCCTGAAATCGCCACAATTTTGAGTTTGCTTGCACCAGGCCCTTTATATGAACCATCAACAGCATATAACCCATCCAAACTATCAGCTAGGTTGCTCATCTTCATCACTTCCAAGCCATTGAGGATTGCATTAGGCAAGCCGGCGTTGGTTGTTGGACCAACTTGAACCGTGATTGAATCATTGGTTATCAATGAAGCATTGAGCACAAAATCTGTGTAATAGGCAGTGTTCAACTCGCCAGCTTTTTCACTGAGATCCAGATTCGATAGCGCCATCAAGCTGTTTATGTACACATTGAAGTATAACTCATTGAGGGTCTTGCTTACAACGTCGCAAAAGTGCATCCTGATGAGATACGAAAAGGTTCCATCCACATTCATCGCCCAAGAGAGATTGAAGTTGGGCGCTACAGTTTGTTGATAAGCCTTGCTCGCCATCCGATCCGCAGTTAAGTAAACCATATCGGGAGCGACCAATCGAGTCATCCCATGGTCGGGTCGGTATTTGACGGTGGTACCTTTGGCTGCCTCAGTTCCCTCGGGAAACAAATTGTAGGGGGTATCAGGAGCCCATGTTCTGGACAGTGTATCGTTGCGTGGAGTTATGGTCGGCCCTCCCATATTCAACCGATAGGAGACTTCCAAGGCATAATTGGATAAGCCATTGAGGGTGTTACCTTGGGGTACTGAAGATGCAGAATCAGAGAGGAGTTCATCGGGGATCTCCGCAATCTCAATTGCATTGACGAAAGCGCAAGAATCCTTTTGGGGCTTGAAAATGAGGGAGAAATGTTGAGTCGCATTAACCAGGTATTCCTTGAAAACCACCTTGGAATCGTCATCCACAGAGAAATCATGTAAAAGGACGAACTTATCTGTTTGAACAGTGAAAACCGCGGTTTTCAGATCATATTTTTGGTGAGGAATTGGGTAAAAATAGAGACGAATCCAATGCTTGCCAGGCTTGGAAATGAAGAAGGAATAGGTTGAATCCGAAGAGAAGATCCTTGCACTTGTATAAAGATCCTTCAGGGTGGAAGGGGTGGAATTGGAGAAGGCACTTTTGGGGATGGAAGCAACCGACGCTTGAACATCTTCACTGGTGGATAAATAGCTGCTTGTTTCAGTATCCGACTTGAATGTTCGTCCATCATCCATCTTCATTTCGCTTTTAGAACCACAGTTTAGAAGATAACTATCCGAAGGCTTAAATGAAGTCGGCGAAGAAGATGGAGCCGGCGAAACTGCAGGAGAATCCGCACCCTCATTATTGGCCAAAACTATGCTTCCTTTAAGGTTCAACAAAACTACACAAAACAAAAGGGAGGAGACATAAAGAGCCCTAGTCGGCCTATGATGGTCTCCCCCCATTGCTCAAACCAACGCCCCCGCAAACCGCCGTATATTAAGGTGGCGATGATGGTGCTGGTGGCGGTGGTTATCGGGGGTAGGTAGTGGGTGACAAGACAACAAAAATAAAACAAGAAGAAAGAAAACTAATTTGTATAAAACAAGAAAAACACACAAAAGAATATTAACAAGACAGGTAGACAAAAGGCTTGTTTGTGGGAGACATGTAAGAAATGAAGAACATATACGTGCTAACTGCTAAGGTGTAATGTGGATATTTTTCTGGGCGGGGAAAGGAAGAAGAGAGGACTTGGTAAAATGGAGATCAGATTATAGTAAAAAGAATATTTATGACAAATGGCGAGGTTTGCGTTGGGCCGCTGGTGTCACCATCTTAGCTTTATTATCAAATTACTAAAGGAGGAGAGGGGGGGGGGGGGGGAGTTGATAGCCTGCCTTTTAAGCTCCTTTTACGTCGTGCTCCCACGTTTAGAAATAACCATGAAATTCTCATGCTCTCTCTTTTTTCTTTATTTATAATAATCAAATACTAAACATCTATACTTTGAATTAAGTTAGGGTAACCAAAATTATCTATTACTTCCAACTTTGTTTACAACGTCAATTTTTTTAAATTAATATCATATGTATTCCCAGTAATCATATACTAAATTTCTACCATCATCAAATTCTTCTTCTTCTCTTTCTCTTCTACAAATTTTGGCTAAAAACTCTTCCAGACTTGGCGTCACTAAATTGCAACCAATTTCGTTGAAAATTAACTCAAAATTCATATTTTATAAAATTATTAAACAATATTATAAGGTTAATCTTGTCATTAACTTTATTGTATAATCTTTTAAAAATTAACTACCAATTTCAATAATATATATATATTATTCTATTTTTAGTCCCCGTCAATTATGAATTTAATTCTCATACTCTAATTTGATAATTTTTAATTCTCAAACTTTTCACAAATTAAAATTTTGGTATTGATCCAAACAATAACTTTTGTATAACTGTTGAATGTATTAAGTTTTATTATTTAAAAAATCATATGTATAATATTTCCTGGCAATACTCTTAAAAATAAATTATATCATTTTAGTTAATAGATTTAACAACTTATGCTTTTAGTCAAAACTTAAAAATTAAAGGTGTTCCTAGGTTGGTCGACTTGAATCTGTTTGGGATAGGCTTGAGTTTATGTTTTCCAACCTCGAGCTGAGCCATTTTATTGTTTAGAAGTAATAAAAAAATAATTTTATATTAATATTTATATATTTTTATAATTAAAATGTAAGTAATTATTTATTGAATAATTCGATTTTTTTAAAATCAAACTTCAGACTGATCTATGAACAATTTTTAGTTAAGACTAAATTTTCAAATTTCAAAAAGTATAGATTGAAAAATGATCAAATTGGAGAACACATACTTAATAAAAAATTCAAGCATAACATCATATTAGTAGTAAATTTTGACCTAACATATTTAACTATTCTTGTTTAGATCAAAACTAAAAATTTAAAAAACCGAATAGCATATAAATTAAAATTGACCATATTAGAATACAAGGATTTAATTAACAATTTACACATATTACATGGACAAATTGTAGGATGTGACATATTTTAAAATATGGCTTTTTTTTTTTATAGATTTCGCCATTTCATTAATTCAGGTTAAATAACGAGCTAACGAATCGTTTTTTTTTTCACTAAATTTCTCAATTAAATTTGTTCTAACACTCATAATGATCAACTTTTAGAAGATCCCGTTTGATTCTAGATGCTCATAGCATTGGGTAGAGATATATTTTAGGCATAATAATTTATTTGGCCCTCTAACTTTATAAAAAAGAAAGTTATTTTATTTATCCCTCCATTTATTTTTTCGACTCTTTTAATCCTTAAACTTGTATTGTTTTTCAAATCAACAAAATGGATAAAAAAATTTAAAATATTTAAAAACTAAAAAATATTATAATTTAAAAAACAAAAAATTATAACAAATATTTTTAAATTTTAAAATAATTAGTTGCAAATGTAAACTATGACGTTGATACTAAATTAGAGAGTGAAATATCTGCGAAGGACCCAAATAGATGTCTTCAGCAATTATCAGTTTAGGCTTAAGGCTAGAAAAAGCCCATGATATGGTGGACAGGCCCCGTTTGCTTTTACGAAAGAAAATTTAAAAGCCTTTGTTTGATTAATCTCGTCATCTTCGACGCCGTTTCTCAGCGAACCACCAGAAACATCCAGTTTTGTTGTTGCTTGCTGAAAGGCCTTAAACAAAGGTGTGTTTCAATTTCGGTAAGGTTGGGGGCTTTTCCTTTTCTTGTTGGATTTGGATTTACTGTGGGTTTTAGCTCTTATTCATCACCATCTTCCTCTCTGTATCTCCTGGTGAGTTTATATTCTTTTTCTCTGTAATCAAATTCATTAATTTCGTAGTTAGAGTTGAACCTTCAGTATTGATTTTCTGGTGGTTTACGCTCTTCCTCGGCGGCGCACGTTCCTTTTCCACGCTTCTGGAAAAGCAGAATACCATCGGCTTTCAGGATTAGGGTTGGCGTCTTTCTCTCCCGTTTCTCCCACTTCAATCCCCTGGTAAGGTCACTTAGTCCTCGAATTCGTTCTCTAGTTTCAATTAATTTCAGTTTTCATCTTGTTAAATGTAGGGGGTTTTTTTTTTGTAATTTCCAGGAGGCAGGAAAGCGCGAAGCTTTAAAATTAGTTGAAAGGGAATTTTAGATTTTGGAAATTGTGAGGGGAAAATATGGCTGAAGGGAAGGGAGGGGATCAGATGGATCAGATTAATAGATACGTCCTCTGACTTTTCATTTTTATTTTTGCTTCCTTCTTTTTATTCTCTGATTGCTTGCAGGTAAGGTTACAACAGCTGTTATTTTTAATCTTACATGATATGAAGTTGGTATGCAAGCAAAGGTGTGGGTATGAAGAAGAAAACCACTTAGTGGAAACAGGAATGGCTTGCGGTTATGGTTGTCGAAGGTTTCTGCAAAGAATGATTGATACCTACTCCACTGCCCTTTTTCTTTTCCAATTTTTATTTTATTATAGCATTCACGTTAAGTTTTGGATCCATATCCACGCTGGTTAAAATATTATTATTTTATTATTTATGTGTCCTTGATAAAAATACATAATACTTATTTAACTAAGCTTTATAAAAAAATTTATTTTATTTTAGTTCTCCATTTCATTTTACTGTCCCAACTTTAAAATGTCACATCAATAATTAATTTTTTAAAAAAATTTAAAATATTAATTTTTTTCATCTAATAATTTAACAAAAAAATATAAATTTAATCATTAAAAAACAAAAAACAAAAAATGAATTTAATAATTAAAAAACAAAAAATTAAATAAAATACTATTTTTTTTATAAAGTTGGAGGTATGCCATTATATATGAAAGAGAAAACTAATTTGATATTATAGTGAAGTGATGGTGAATGGTCATATATAAAACATTAATGGAGTCGAAAAGGAAACCCAGCTGACGAAGTAACGCGGAAAGTCCTTTTCCTTCCTATAAAGTGTCCGTTAATTCATGCAATTGGCGCCTTCATCATCTCATCTCTCTATCTCCAGTCTTTCAAGTCTAAAAGAAGAAACAACAAAACACTTGTTTTCTCTTCCGAAATGGCTCCGACGCCGACTTCCGATAACCGACCCGAAATATGTTTTTTCGATTTGGAGACCACCGTCCCTCAGCGGCGCGGCCAAGGCTACTCCATTCTCGAATTTGGTGCCATTTTAGTTTGCCCCAAGAGGCTCGTTGAGCTCCACAGCTACTCCTCTCTGGTCCGACCCGACAACCTCTCTTTTGTTTCCCCTGCCTCTGTGCGCTGCAACGGTATCACTCGAGAAGCCGTCGTTTCGGCACCTTCCTTTTCTGAAATCGCCGACGAAGTTCACGACCTTCTCCATGGTCCGCATCTCACACTCAATTTTCCTTCTTTTTTTGTTTTTCTTCTAGTTTTAAGTATTTGAAGTTTTTAAATGAATTTTGCAGGAAGGGTTTGGGCGGGTCATAATATAGTGAGGTTTGATTGCGTGAGAATAAGGGAGGCGTTCGAGAAGATTGGTAGGGCGCCACCGGAGCCTAAGGGAATTATCGATTCATTGGCATTGTTGACTCAAAGATTCGGAAGGAGAGCCGGTAATATGAAGGTATTTTTATTTCTTATAAAAACTTCAGCCTTTTTTCTATTTTTATGAAAACCTTAGCCATCTTTTATCAACCTTATGTATACATATCATCCATACACATATGGTTGTTATAAATTTATAATCAGTGTGTGAAGCATTTAAACATTAAAATATCAAGAAAACATTAGACGGCCAGATTTCTCCAGTTGAGCCGGGGATCGGAAGTCCGACCAGTTTGATTTTTTTTTCCTAATTCCAACATATTGCAAGTTTTGGCACTTGATATGGAGTTTTGTTTGATGTACTTAATGCAGATGGCAACTCTTGCCAATTATTTCGAGATTGGAGTGCAGTCACACAGGCAAGTCTTTAATGAATATATAAACTCTTTTCACCTTGGATGAGAGTGGGAATTTTTTGTTTCACTGAAATAAACATCCTGCTATATGATCCTTCAGGAGCTTGGATGATGTTCGCATGAACCTCGAAGTTGTCAAGTATTGTGCAACCGTTTTGTTCCTGGTATGGTACTAGTTTTTGAGTGGCAAATGTTGTAACACTCGTGTTGTTTTCAACTATGTGCCTTTGGTATCAGAAAATTTAAGCACCATATTTCACTTGCCTCAACCTGGGAAACGTTAGATCAGACATTTTTTTACTAAAGCCTTATATTTATCTTCAGGAATCAAGTCTCCCGGATATACTCACGGGGGAACCCCAGGGTTCCCCGATATCACCGAGTAGTGATGATGGCAAGTCATCTCCCGGGCAGCCTAGTCCAAACATGCACAACCATTCTTCAAGTCCAACTTCAGAAAATGTTCCAAATCTATCTCCGGCAGGTGTAGGAAATAGTGAACACCATCCTAGAATATCTCTTCTGACTCATCACATCGGAGGGGCAAATACTGATGTGTCTAATCCGGTTCAACCGGATCCTTTCAACATGGGTCTACTCAGAAACGAAATAAAAACCGAGGCCCTTCAATCAGATGTCACCATGGAAGAAAAAACTGAGCAAGAGTCTCAGGACATAGATATTGCTGAAGGCAGCAGTAGTTATGCAGGGTTCTTAGCACTTGATGAAGTTTCTCTTACTTCTGTTAATGCATCTCTGGTCCCATATTACCATGGCACCCAACGAATAAAACTGTTGCACGAGAATGTTGGTCTGCAACTCTTTTGTCCTTGTTTGAGAGTGCGGTTTGGAGTCAATGGGAAGTTTCTTGATCAAGGTGGCTGGCCACGTTTGAGCTTCGTAGTTGATGCTTCTCCGAGTTTATGCGAGATTCTGAATGCTTGTGACAATGCTGCCAAAACAATTTTCGAAGATTGCAGAAGCAGTTCCGGGTGGAAGCCTATCGTGGGTAGAAATTATCGTTACATCAACAATCCGACCGTGAGACTGCAGTAAGTTCCCCTACTTTAAATGTTATGTTTCAGATAGTTTTAAGACAAGGACTTGAATCTTGTAATTATTTCATTGATTCTTTGATTTGTTTCTGGCAGCATACCGACTGTAACGAACGACAATATCGCTCGCTATGCTGCTGAGATTCACCAGAAGGATAGCTCCGGTACTGTGCAAAAGCTCGTATTCAGCAAATTTGATGCTGCAGAGCTTGGTAACTTAATCAGAGGTGGGATCTTTGTGGATGCATTCTTCAGCTTGGATACTTATGATTATCAGCAGAATGCTGGCATCAGATTGGTGGCCAAAAAACTGGTTATACATTCAGATTAGGGGTGATTGATCCATTTCAGATTATTTCCAGATATGTACTAGCACTATTTATGCTAAATCTGACTCATAGATATGAGTTGATTTCTCTCATTCATAGCTTCAAAATGACATGGGGCACTGATAAAAAAAAAGATTGATATTGTAAATTATTTAATTGCAATTTAAACTGTAATACTGTAATATTACATGCAGAGTTTACAAAGAGAAATAGAACAGATATTGCTAATAATTGAATAATTTCATTTTTTTTTATTTACTTCTTTAATATGTGTTGAGCATCACAATTTTTATTTTTTGTTTTTTTATATAATGTCTAAAACTACCTATAGTTCCTCTTCAGCCCTTAAATAAAAGGGTAATGCATCTCAACACATTCAAACCTATATTTTCTTATATTGACAACAATACCAATACTAATTGAACTAAGACTTAATGGAAAATAATTTCATTTTTATACATATGATATTTCGTGCAAATAAATAAATTTGTTACGGTCTAATCATTTATGTATTTTTATTATTTTTAAAAATTGTCTAAATGCTTAAATTGTGTTTACTTAATATTTTTAAAACATTCGTATAAGATTAAATTTTTATTAAAATGCTCAAATAAAAGCTAAACTTTTTGCACTCTCTTTTTTAGTGCTTTTTTTTTTTATCTTTTAACAAATTAACCTAACTTAGATTATTATATTTTAGATTTTCTAGGAACATCTTAAGTTCATTTTAGTGTTTTAATAAAAAAAATGGGTTAAATTTAATTCATTAGAAAATAAAAAATGCATTCAAAAAGGTTAATTTTTTTAAAACACACTAAAAAATTACGTGGATAACATATATTATATTATATTATATTATATATGATAAATAGTGATTTCACAGCTACATATTAAATATTTAATAATTATTTTATATCTTTTTAAAAATAATTTAATAATTATTTAATAATTTTTTGAAGCTAACTAAATAAACCGTAAATTTCGTAATAGTTGCATGTAGTTTACCCCTTTCTTAATACCATGTTGATTCTTTTTAAAAACTAAAAAATATTATAATTATTAAAAACAAAAAAAATTATAACAAATATTTTTAATTTTTTAAATAAATAATTGCAAATGTAAACTATCACGTTGATACTAAATTAGAGAGTCAAATATCCGCGAAGGACCCAAACAGATGTCTTCAGCAATTATCAGTTTAGGCTTAGGGCTAGAAAAAGCCCATAATATGGTGGACAGGCCCCGTTTGCTTTTACGAAACAAAATTTAAAAGCCTTTGTTTGATTAATCTCGTCATCTTCGACGCCGTTTCTCAGCGAACCACCAGAAACATCCAGTATTGTTGTTGCTTGCTGAAAGGCCTTAAACAAAGGTGTGTTTCGATTTTGGCAAGTTTGGGGGGTTTTCCTTTTCTTGTTGGATTTGGATTTACTGTGGGTTTTAGCTCTTATTAATCACTATCTTCCTCTCTGTATCTCCTGGTGAGTTTATATTCTTTTTCTCCGTAATCAAATTCATTAATTTCTTAGTTAGAGTTGAACCTTCAGTATTGATTTTCTGGTGGTTTACGCTCTTCCTCGGCGGCGCACGTTACTTTTCCACCGCTTCTGGAAAAGCAGAATACCATCGGCTTTCAGGATTAGGGTTGGCGTCTTTCTCTCCCGTTTCTCTCACTTCAATCCCCTGGTAAGGTCACTTAGTCCTCGAATTCGTTCTCCGGTTTCAATTAATTTCAGTTTTCATCTTGTTAAATGTAGGGTTCTTTTTTGTAATTTCCAGGAGGCAGGAAAGCGCGAAGCTTTAAAATTAGTTGAAAGGGAATTTTAGATTTTGGAAATTGTGAGGGGGAAATATGGATGAAGGGAAGGGAGGGGATCAGATGGATCAGTTTCATAGAAACGAAGCAATCTCAGCCGTTGCTGACGAGAGTTTTTTAGGTGAAGAAGACGATGATTATGAAGACCTTTACAATGATGTTAATGTTGGTGAAGGGTTTCTTCAATCTTTAAGAAGAAACGAAGATTTAGGGTTTAGAAACGAGGAAACTAAGAATAGTTCAAATAATAATAATGGTGGGAAAGTTGGTGGATCACCAATGGGTGCCCCAGAATCAGGTGTTTCAATTCCAGGGGTTGCAGGTGTTGGTGAAAGAGAGGATTCTAGGGTTTCTTATGAGAGTCAAGGGTTTAGAGCTGGTGGTGGTGATGTCAAAGGACCTAGTGCGGGTTTTGGTGGTGGTGGAGGTGGCCTTAGGGTTGAATTAGCACAGGGGTCGAATAAATTGAATGAGGTGGCTGCAGAGCAAAGTGGGAATAAGAGTAGTAGTTTAGGTAGTGTAGGTGGTATGGGACATGGTGGTATGGGACATCAGGGACATGGTGTAGGGAATGTAGGGAGTGTTGAGAATGAGGGTTTGGTCAGACAAGGAGTAGGAGGTCCAAGTGTGAATGGCCCTGGTGGCAGTGGTGGTGGCGGTGGCGGTGGCAGCGTTGGTGGCGGTCCTATGGTTGGGAATGGAGGTGGAAATGTAGGTGTTTCTGGTGTTGGTGCTGGTGCTGGTGCTGGTGCTGGTGCTGGAGTTGGCCCTGGAGTTGGTGCAAGTGGTGGTGCAGGTGGTGGGACAATATTGTTTGTTGGAGATTTGCATTGGTGGACAACAGATGCTGAACTGGAGTCTGAGTTGTGCAAGTATGGACCTGTGAAGGAAGTGAAGTTTTTCGATGAGAAAGCAAGTGGGAAGTCAAAAGGGTATTGTCAGGTTGAGTTTTATGATCCAGCAGCAGCAACAGCTTGTAAGGAGGGAATGAATGGGCATATGTTTAATGGAAGGCCTTGTGTTGTTGCCTTTGCATCGCCATTTACGGTTAAGAAAATGGGAGAGGCTCAGTTAAATAGGAATCAGCAGATGGCACAGTCTGCTCTTTCGCAAGCAAGGAGGGGCCCCAATGATGCTGGAGGTAAGACTGGTGCTGCTAATATTCAAACTGGTGGGAATTATCAAGGTGGGGATAATAATAGAGGTTATGGGAGAGGGAATTGGGGGAGAGGAAATACTCAGGGGATGGGAAATAGAGGGCCAGTTGGTCCTATGAGGAATAGGGCTGGTGGAATGGGTGGTAGAGGTATCATGGGAAATGGTGGAAATGGATTTGGGCAGGGCATGGGTGCAACACCTCCTCTCATGCACCCACAGTCGATGATGGGTCAAGGTTTCGATCCTGCTTTTGGTGGACCCATGGGAAGAATGGGCAGTTATGGAGGTTTTCCTGGTGCTCCAACACCACCATTTTCAGGGATTTTACCTTCATTTCCTCCTGTTGGAGGAGTTGGTTTGCCTGGAGTGGCTCCTCATGTTAACCCTGCATTTTTTGGAAGAGGTATGCCTATGAATGGTATGGGGATGATGCCCTCGAGTGGTGTAGATGGACCTAATATGGGAATGTGGTCGGATCCTAGCATGGGAGGATGGGGTGGTGATGAGCATGGTGGTGGGAGAGCTGGAGAGTCAAGTTATGGGGAGGAAGCTGCATCCGACCATCAATATGGTGAGGTTAGTCATGAGAGAGGAGGTTGGCAAAACACATCTAAAGAAAAAGATAGAGCTTCTGAAAGGGAGTGGTCTGGTTCATCTGAAAGAAGGTACCGTGATGATAGGGAACCAGGATATGATAGGGACATACCTAGGGAGAAGGACATGGGCCATGGTCATGATTGGCCAGAAAGAAGGCACCGAGATGATAGAGACATTGGTCGAGAACGTGATAGGGAGCGCTCTAGAGATCGTGACCGTGATCGTGATAGGGAACGTGATCGAGATAGGGATAGGGATCGATATAGGGAAGACAGAGACAGATATGCAGATCATCGTAGATACAGGGACCGTGAGCCAGAGCATGATGATGGTTGGGACAGGGGACGGTCATCACGGACTCACAGCAAGTCCCGATTGTTACAAGAAGATGAGCATCGCTCAAGATCTAGAGATGCTGATTATGGGAAGAGGCCACGGCTTACCTCAGAGTGACTTATCTGAGATTTCTTATATCAGGAACTTTCTGTTAGAAAATTCAAAAAGAAAAAAGAAAAGATCCGTAACAGCAGAAACATTGGGTTCATTCTTCTCTTTTGCTGTCTTTCTTAACTGGTGGTATGTGGTCATCAATTCATAGCCATTCTGAGTTCAATGCCTGAATTCGTCGGGTGCTTCTCTTACCTTGGAGTATGGCATCAATTTTGTATGAAAGAAGTAAGTTTCTTGACTATAGTTTTCTTATTGTATTATCTGAGTATCTTACCATCCACGAACATATCCTTGAATTTCTTCTCTGAATGAATGGGATTTTGTAATATACTTGTTTTCATGTGCATACAGTACACAAATTTCTCAACTGATATTCTTGTGTCTAAATCATAGACTAAGCTAATATTTGTGTAATGACGTCTATATTTGCTTTTCTGGTATACATGGTACATGCTAGTTTTGACTTAATCCCGACTTTAGGCTTTTATGGGTAGAGTGAAAAGAAAATTGAAACACGAATTGGAGGAGTAGAAATATAGAAGAAAAAAAATTTCCTTCCCACTGGTGTGCTCGGTACTTGGTAGGAAAGATGGAAAAATTGAAAGGAAAAAAGTAGTTTCCTTTACCAAGTTGAAGAATGAGAGGGAAAAAAATGGAACTTTTGAGAATGCATGATTTTGAACTAACATATATCTCTTTTTCATTTTCTATCCTCGTATCATTTCAAATTGAAGTGATTTGCTTTTCATGCATTAAGAAGGAAAATAGTCTATCTTTCTTATTTTCTTTCCTACCAAGCGCACTCAATGTTTTAGGTCCCTTGGTTTACATTTGTGTCCACAATACTATAAAAAGAATAAATGTATGTGCTTTGTGTTCCTAACATAAATTAGGATATGATTGGTTGTTTCCTTGTTTTTATACGCAGTTAATTCCTGATAATGAATTTTGTGGCTGTAAAATGGTAAAAGTTATCTTCCTGAATTTTTGCAGTATGTTTCCCTTGTGTTTAGAGATTTAGTTATAAAGCAAATCATTCATTATTGCTTCCATCTATTGTACATTTCTCAAGTTTAACATGGTTTCTAATTACAAATGTTGGCCGAATTGTTTGATCTTATAGCTGGAAGGTATTCAATTCAATATTGTTGATATTTGAAGTTGTTGAGCAGAAGTACGGGTATGGTGGAGATGAAGATGAAGATCACAGGCTTGAAATTTGAGAGAGACAGGAGGTGGTGTTTCCTTTCTTTCTTTTTTTTTTTTTTTTTTTTTTTTTTGGCTGGATTAATGTAGCAGTGGAACCATGGTATTAAGTAGTTATAGCTATTAATTTGGAATTATGTTTTAGTTGATTAACACTTTGATGATGATGATGATGACTTTAGAAAAAGTAGTTTGAATTATGATGTAATAATAGGGATTTAGCTGAGGATGTTACTGCTGCTGGGTGATTGGTGACTTGCATTTTCTGTTGGCTGTTTTGTTGTATTATTTATTTTTGTCCTTTATTTTTATTTTTATTGTTATTATTTTTTGGCTAGTTGTTAGAATACAACTTGTTTAACCTTGCCATCTTGTAAAATATGTAACCATTGTTAATAGAGCCTTGGAAATTGTACAAAATGAATGTTATAAGAGGGATGTATGTGTTTTTAGTTTTACTGGTAAAAGTAAGTCAAGTCTTGCCTTTATATACTTAATGCTTATTTTTGGATGGGAAACAGGACTTAAATCACCAAAAATGGGTCTACTAAATCGGTCTAGAAATACTATTTTGACTCTTGAAAATTCCTAATAATTTCCTTTTATCCTCCAAGATAATAAAATTAAGAATTTAATAATGAGTTACACTTAATGTTGTAAAATTATATAATCAAAAGCGAAAGCAAAAGAGAATCATTGACAGAAGTTGTTTTATTAAGAGATCTAATATTAACACATAACTTAGAATCTTAGCATAATTATGTACATAAATTAATTTATGAGGCCTTATGATGAAATAATAAAGGTTGGACAAGACAGCTGAAAGGTATCCAATAAGGTTTTGTTTCTTTCTTAACCAACTTATTATTACTTAAGGTTCACTTCAATTATTTAGGTAAAAGGCTTCTCCAATCCATTGCAATTATCACACTAAAAATAAAGTAGTAAACTATTGCAGTCACGTGCTTATTTTTTCATCAAAAATTATTAATATATTATTTAATTTAGTAACCACATTTATACATTGTTCAATTTAGTCTTGATTTTAAAATTTAAATTAACTCTCAATATTTACACATTATGTAATTTGATTTCTCTCTTTTTCTTTTTAGTTTTGGTTTTACTTGTAATATTTAGGGTTAATTTTAAAAGATTGAGAAAAGATGATATTATTACTTGAATTTTTAAGTCTTCGTATTTTTGGTATTTTTTTTTCAAATCGAGTTGATAAATTTGTTTTTAGCTTGTTAAGTACAAGGGTCACAAAAAAATAAAAAGCAAACTTGAAAAAAAAAAAGAGAGACCAAATTACATAATGTGTAAACAATGAGAGTTAATTTTTTTAGAATCAAGACTAAATTAACACTGTGTATAAATATTGAGAGTTAAAGTTGTTATTATGTCAATTTTGAAAGTTGGCACATCATCTTTCCATCAACCACTTAATGATTGGTGAACCAAAAAAGAAAAAAATCGAATACTTGAGTAATCATTTTATAATTTTTCATAGTTCAATGACCAATACTTAACTAATTACAAATATAATTTACCTAAAAATTAAAATATAACATAAAATAATAATTTAAAAAAAACAGGGAAAAGGTTCAACATATTAGAATTTATATAATAAAATTATTAACATATGTGACACAATTTATAATATTTTAAATATGATATAAATTAATTAACACTTAATATGATTATATATTTAAAAGGTATAAAAGAAACATCAACTTTGAAATCACAAATATTTATTAAAAAAAATCCATATGAATTGAAAAAAATAATCATTGATATTACAATTATATTTTTTTTATTACACCATTTATTCATTAACATTATTTTTAATTCAAAAAAAAAAAAGTTTTAATTTTTAAACCATTAGCCAACACTTATCTAATTTCCCAATGAAGCATGGAGTGTGCTAAGGACCAAACTAATTGTGGATGCTTCACCCATTCCATTTGAATGGTTTTGGTTTAGAAAATTAAAAAGAAAAAGAAATTCCCCAGAATAATGAAAAAAAAAAAGAAAAAGTATGAGTATTATGAATTTGTCAACAACTTAACCTCCACTTTTCAATGCCCTAATTATTTTTTATTATTTCTTAAATCCAAACAAAAATGAATCAATTATTGAGATGCAGACTGCTTTCATTTTCACTTCCATCATTTTGATTCTGTATTAATATTTGAATATATAATATGATACATAAATTTTGAATTTTTTTTAAATTATATAATGATATTATTATTAAATATATCAATTTTGGTGGAATTTAGTAATGTGTACAATAGATGATTCGATTTAGTGTATTTTGAGAGATTTTTACATCAGTTATTGGTCTCAAAAGAAGGATTTGATTCATCGCCCTATTTTAATTATCAAAGTTGAGATCATTTGACAACAATAATTTAATTTTATACTCTTCTTTTTTTTTTTTTATATATATAGTGGAAAATGTTTCAACAATTTCAGACAATTTTTCTTACGGAGAATATTCTTGAAAGCTTACCAGAAGCTACTCAAGCTTATGCTGCTTTTGATGGTGTAAATTATATGAATTTGAAGTAAAATAATTTTCTTTAATCAACTCTTTTAAATGATGGAAAAGAATTCTAAGAATTAAAACTATGATTAACGAAGAAAAATCATAGCATGAAAAGAAAGTGAAAAATTAGAACAATGATCATGATCACTAATGTATTGCCACTTGGAACCAAACTAAAGGGGCTGGCACTATTAAATTTGTTAATTTTCATTTTAGCCCTTACATTATCTATCTAAAAATGTGATCATTAATATTTGGTCCCCTTAAACTTTGTCAAATTTTATTTTAACCTCCACTTTAAATATCTAAAAATATTATAATTTACGTTGGCCCCAAAGTTTTCAATTTAACTTCCTAACAATCTCATTATAATACAAATTTTACATTTTACTTTTTTTAATGCATTTAACCTTATTTTTTTTGAAATTTTATAATACAAATTTTGAATTATATTTTTTTGATGCACCCAACTTTTATCTTTTTCTATTGTAATATAAAAACTTATATGTCTATTTTAATTCTTTTAATTTATATTATAATGATCATTTTAGTAATACAACTTTAATTCCTATAATATTTTTATATATATGTAATGATTTTTAAATATTTTATTTTATTATGAGAAATTTATATAATAATTGCAATATTAGTAACAATTACAATATTTAAAATTAATATTTTTTATACTCGTATCGAGCCAATCTTTGAAAAATATGAAATTAAGCCGTGACTTAATTATGAGTTTATATTTATACCCTTTATGATATTTTTGGCTTCGCCTTTACATATTGAAGAAATTCGATTTAAAAAATATATTTGTAGTGATTAATTAAAATTTTGAATGATGGAAAACAAGTTAAAAATAGAACAAGTACTCCATGTTGTATAAATGCTTACACATGATGTTTGATGTGAAGGAAGAAGTGTTTGCTATTATTGACAAATTGTTTTAACTCTTAGAAACTATTTAGGAATGTCTTACACCACAAACAAAAACAACTATGTAGTGAAGCCTTAATCAAGCATATATGATATGAGTAGAGGAAGAGACAATTGTATAGTTAATTCAAAGGCAAATTTTGTCTCTTCTAATGACAACATGCTTAGGACTTATAATAACACAGAATTTATTTAAAGGAAAAACAGAAAACCTCTAAAAAAAGAAAGCACCAAATGATAAAAGATATGGAGGTGTGTGGGAAATTAGAACATATAGCAAGTGTATGCTATTTTTCAACATCTTCAATGGTTCTGATTTCTGAAAACAATATTATTAATTGTTGTGACGTATACTTGGGGCCTTTACACATGTCTGCTATGATAAAATTTGGTTTAAAATATATTTTATTTTATTTTATTTTATTATTGTTTGATGACTTGGTGACTCCCACATCAATAATGCCCTGGTTACAATGATATTAAATTAAGTTTTAGTTTCGGTAAAAGTTTGATACTTAAAAAGATGTTTTGACATGTTGTTTTAAGATTAGAAAAAATTGACAAGTTTTGGAATTAGATCAATTTAGTCTTAATTATGAAAAACGGCATGTTTGTTGGAAAATATTATACTTGTGAAGGTATGTATGTCTAAACTCAATGTTGAAATGAATGAAAATTTATTTGTTTTTGCTTTATATATAGCTTCTTGGGTGAATATGTGAAATGTTAATAATATAAACAAAATATGAGTAATTTAGGTATGAATTTGAAACATATATAAATCCTTTAGCATGACAAAATCACAAGAAAACCTTTTATAAGTGTGGTAAGAAATTTCAGCTTTACATGCATGTTTTGTAATTGGTTTTGAAGAATTCTTTGCCTAGGCTCCTATGTTTCATACTCTTGTCTTCTTCTATGCGGCTCTCTACAGTACTTCACCAGCATCATCCTCCGTCTTCCATCTCTTTTTATCCTCAGCAATAATAAATTTATTTTAAATATATTTTCTAATTAAAAAAATTTATTAAAATTGAAGCCTACTCGTCTCTCGGGATTCCAAGCTTGAAATTTTGCTTATAATTTCCATTTCAAGTAAAACATCAATTCCTTGCCTAAATTCTTCTTTTAATAAAAACCCATAATTATGGACTACCAAATCACAAGTATGAGGATATATATATATATATATATATATATATATAAAATTTATATGGAAATGAAGGGATGTGTCAAGTTTGAACAACTTGATTCAATATTATTTTGATAAATTAATTATTGAATTTTGGGTTTTTTTTTTTATTTTTATGTTTCCTAATATCCATTATCTACAATCACATTATTGCACATGATTCTTGCTTTATTTTAGAGTTGTTAAATTACTAAAAGAACAAAAAAAAAGGTATCTTTTAGAGATTATTATCTGTCCTTTGGGCCATACACTTAATCCATTGATCACTATGTTCTAACTAATCTAATCAATTTCCATTAAATATATTTTACAAACAATTGAAGGGTTTTTCTTTTTCCAAAATAAAAAATGTAACTACTATACCCTTTTTTTTCCTTGGTGTATCAAAGGCAAAATGTTTTCTAAAATAATAAATAAATAATTTTTTTAATAATCTCATTACAAATTTTGATCATATTGTTTCTTTCTTTTTTTTATTTTTATGTGATTATAATTATCTATAACCCTTTTTTCAACCCATAAATAGAAGGATATGCGTTTCAATGCGCTTGAACCCACATTTTCTTACATTTACAATAATACCTATACCAATCGAGCTAAAACTTAATAATAAAAAACAAATTTAACTGATTTTTTTTATAAACCTTATTAAACAAATTGAAATTTTTTATATCTAAATTTTATTGCAACAAGTGAATTTTGAGGGAAAAAATGGAATATATTAAAGACAATACTTGTTGTTCGTTAAAGCAACAAAAATAGGTAGAAATAAAATTTAAATGATTGTTGTTCAAGTTCAATAATAATGCCAATAAACCACTTCAAAGCCACATTATGTGGACTCGTAACTATATATATATATATATATATTTATATTTATATATATATTTGTTTAAATATTAATTATTAAAATCCACGATTTTCCCTTTTCTTTCTTTGGTCAAAACTCAAAATCCTAATTAATATCTTCAAATATCAAACATCATCACTTACAAAACTTTTTTGAATAAAAAATAATGAAATAAACTTAACTAAGCCTCTTTTTCTTATTGGATGAACTCAATTTTTATACTGGGTTGACCTTCACACTTTTATAAAGTAGTCCAATTTGCTTCTTGAAAACGAATCATAAATAAATAAATAAATAAATATATTCAGATTTAAATACACAATTTAATTATTTAAATCTACATTATTTTTCCACTTGTAAATCATATTCACATTCTTTAATATTTATTACTTAATACCGAAATTAAAAAGAATTAAATAATTTTATTTTACCTTACAAATCAAAATACTTTGATTTAGTTTTTTTTCTTTTTTATAAAATTCAAACATTCATATATTAAAAAAAAAAAAAAGCTTTTGAGGGTTTAAATCGAACCAAATATTAATTTCATACATTAATAAATAAATTAGATTTTTTTTCCTTTTAAAAAGAGGTTTTATTCAAGTAAGGTAGTTGAACTGCTCGATGAAAATATATTTGTTTGTGAAAATTAATCTGAAGTAAAAATCAGTCGCAATCCAATTTTTGTTTTTTTTTAGTTTTCTTACTGCTGATCAGATTCGATTATGTCTGGATTAATTTGGAAGCCCAAAACATTATAAAATTAATATTTTATTTTTTTTTATTTCTTTAGACAATATTTTAATTTCGTATTAATGTTTATATATTTTTCATTAATAAACATTAATTTGAATAAGATGAAATCTGCTGGAATTTTAAAAAATTACCCAATATGATTCAGCACAACTCTTAATTAATTTCATTAATTAACTCATATGGTGAAGGAAAAACATCCAAATTCGTCTTTGTCTACCAAAAATATAGTTAATTTCATTAATTAATTATTATGTCACAAACTTTTTTAGTTAGAAACTCACTTAAACAATTAACTTCTAAAGTTAAACAAATCCAATTTTTGAAGTATTGGAGTATATTTACATCTATAAAATTTAATTAAATTAAAGTGATTGTGATTTTTTTTTCATTTCACAAACCATTTTAAAAAAATAGTTATATATTTCTAAAATACTTGTTGACCTTTGATCCTACTTGCGAAGCTTAAAAATTCTATTGGCAATGTACTAAATATTATACACAAATATTATTAAGATTAATATTTAGCACACCGACTGTGTATTTTTTTCATTCCATAAATAACTTAAAAAAATTGTCATGTACATTTTTTTAAAAATATTTTATTATATTTTTATAGAACACTCATTAACCCTAAACCTTATTTGTAAAATCTAAAAATTCTACTATCAATGTACTAAATATTTCCTCGTATTATTAATATATTATTGTAAGAAAAGGAGGTCAAAACCACTGCCCACCATCTTCATAATACCTTATCTCATGGACCATTGCCAAGTCATTCCAAACCTACCGTAACCTTGCTTCCCTTGGTTTGTTTAGGTTTAATTTGAATTGTAATTTTGCATTAATTTAATGATTATGTTTAATTTCAATATAAATGGGCCTTTTTCTTATCACTATTATTAAACTAATTTATAAGAAAAGGTTTGTGATTGAGATCTTATTTGAAGTAGGAAAATGTTTGGCACTGAATACGTACATATACGAAAATAAAAAATAAAATAAAAAAAAAAGATTAAAGAGTCATCTTGGGGCTTAAGATTTCATTTTTTTTCTTTTGTGGAGTTATTATTATTTATTTTCTTGAAAGCAAAGAATCAATCTTTTTATCATGTGAAACATAACTAACACACTTGGCCCTACTCAATATATATACAAGAGCACTATACATCTACCATCCTGTTATTTTATTTTTAGTCATTTTATGATTCATGTTTGGGATTCGTGATTATTTTTTTTTTAATAATGTTTCGAACTTGAATTCTTCCTTTAAGAGTATAATTCATGTTACCATAACATATTATTGTCATTTTTATATTATTTTTTCAAATCATATTTTAGTTAATTTTTAGTGTAACGTAATAATGTTTTGTCAAATATTATAAGGTGTAGTAAATTATTAGCAAATGGTGATTTTTTTTGGGGGGGGGGGGGATTGGGGGGTTTTACCTTTAATTTTAAATTTTTTTCTAATTAATGTTGAAAATGGTTGAAATATAAAATTTATAGTATGATTTGAGGATGCGTAAGTAATAAGAAAAGTAAAACTAGCATTAATACATAATATATTTAATGAGTTTCCTGTAGATTATAAAAAGGCAAACCAAGTCTTTGCAATTGAAAGAAAGTGGAATTTGTAACTATTTTTTAAAAAATATCATATTTATAACAGGCGAAATTAAAAAATATATTTAAAAAAAAAACAATTGATACTTCGATTGCAATCATAAAATTAAATGATTCAAATCTCATTATTTTTAATTTATTATGAAAAAAATAAAAATATAATTTAATAATTTCAGAAATGACCCGTAAGTATAGGAAATTATAAATAATTTTATCCAAATAAATAAAAAGTGAAGAGATAATTTACCCAAAGAAAAGTGTAAATAATTAAATTGAGTTCTTATATTGGCCACCTAATATGGGTGATTTGTAGATTGGAAAAAATGGAAAACCCTAAGAAAAATACAGTCTTTCATGGTTATAAACAATCCCCCCAAAGAGGTTTACCTCTGCAAATTCGTTAGCTTATAGTTGGCCAATCCCATTCATTTCCAATATACCCCCCATAAATTAATTAATTAAAAAAAAAAGAAATTGAAGAGAAGTTAAAAAGGTGGGGAGACATCAAGGGCATTGCTTGCATTTGCATAGTTTATGATATACAAGAGAAGTCCCTTTGGTTCAAACACAAGCTTCCATGCTTCTCTGAGTTTTGTTTTTTTCTTTTTTATATCTAAAATCAGCCGTGGAAGGGAATAGCGGTTCATCATCTCCGATGGAGAAATCAACCACCTTCCTCATTAGAAGATCTATCTACACTTTCCTTCAATACTATCACTACTTTACTGCAACTGCTGCAATCCTTGCTTTGCCATACTCCCTTTCGGTTCTTGTTTCGCAGTTCTTTGTCCCCTCTTCTCCTCTGTTACCATCAATCCACAATCACCTCAAAGCCATTTTCATGGCGGCCGAGTTTCCTCCCTCCTCGGACTTCTTCAGAGTACTCAGTTTCAAGATTTCCCAGACCATTTCTTCATCAATCTTTGCTCTTCCTTTCACCCTTTCTTTCTTCCTCGTAGCCAAAGCTTCCATCATTCACCTCCTCAACCACCACCATACCCCAACCTCCCCACCTTCATTATCTTCGGTTTTATCCCTTTACAAGCCTCTCTTATCCACTTTCATATGCAATTTCTTCGTGCTTTTATCTGCAAATTCAACAGCTTTCTGTCTTTTGTTCTTTGGGTTCCATTTGTTTAATGGGTTTGGATTCTCATCGTCTCCCAATCGGCTCATCTTCATGTCAGCTGCTGGTGCTGTTCTTTATTCCGTAATTCTTGCCAATGCACTTATAATTTGCAACTTAGCATTGGTTTCTTCAGGGATGGAGAAATCAGGTGGGTATTCAGCAATTTTAAAAGCTTGTGTTTTAATAAAGGGAAGGGCTTCAACTGCTTTAGCATTGGCAGTGCCTTGGAATCTGGCGTTGGCAGCCATTGAAGCTCTCTTCCATTACCGCGTTGTGAGAGCCTATCATAGTGGTGATTTCAACAGTTTCTCAATTGCTTTAGAAGTGGTCTTAATTGCTTACTTATACTCCAATTTCGTTGTTCTTGATACTGTTGTGAGTTCCATGCTCTTCAAAAGCTGCAAAACAGGTTGTTTGATGGATGAGGAAGGAAGGGATTGTTACAGGATTGAAATTGTAGCAGAGAAAGATGGAAATGCTTATGTGAAGTTGACGAATATTGAACATCTTCCATAGATTAAAAAAAAAAAAGAAAAAAAAGCAGCCATCAAATTGTATGGTCTTGAATTTCTGCATATGTAAATTCATTTCATACTGTAATTTCAAGATTCATTTTCTGAGAAAACCAGGTGATTTCTGAGGGATAAGTGATCAAAATTTATGGGATATAGGTTCAAGAATCAAGAAACAGAAGAGGGATTCTTTTTTTCTTTTTTCTTTTCCTTTTTCCTTTATAAAATTCTGATAATGTTTATATTGGAATTTGGGAACAGATCTTCATGTATGTTATTCCCTGAAAATGAAGGGGAAATTCCATATTATAATATGAGGGAAATATGAAATGTCAGGAAAAATATCAACTTGGTTAAACTTTGGGTTGAAATTATGTGATAATGGATAAATGGAAAATTCATGAATTTTATTTTTAGTCAATTATTTGTGTTCTGTAAAGCAAGAGAGATCCCAACATCACAACAAAGAGGAACCCACAGATGAGAGCAACAGATAATTCTTTTTTTTGTTTGTTTTTATTTATTTTCGATATTATATTCATATATTTTAAATTTACAATACGAATTTTCTAGGAATTAATTGGTTGAGTATTTTGTGGGATTTTTGAAAGTTGGATTAGAACTCTAAATTATATTTTAAGTTGTAGTTCAAAAATAGGAGGGGGTTTCCAACACTAGATTCAAATTCTATATGGGAGGTAAGGACAGAACTATATGTATGGTGGGGTGGCCTTGGCCTCCTAATTTTTCTCCTTAAAATTTAAGTAATTACTAAATAATATAAATTTAAAATTTAGACATAGATTAACCTAACTTCTTTGTTTTCATAAACTTTTAAACTACCTACTTTTTTGACAAAGGAAAATAATAAGTTGGTAATGATTTCAACTAACACTTATATAATTGGATACACTAGAACTCAAATTTGAATATACTTTGGTCTTAACCTTTCTCAATAGTGTCAAGACTTCATTAGCAAGTCCACATAATAAGATTTTACTTAAGATCCATGTTAGAAAAATAGTTAATTTTCAAATTCTTCTCATTAATGTGAAAAACAAAACTTCAATAAATTATAATTCTAATTTATATTTAGCCCCCAATATTTTAGATTAAAATATGCTCTAATTTTTACTCTTTGTATCATTAGAATCTAATTTCTCTTCTTTTTAAATTTCATTTTTAGATTTTAAAGTTTAGATCTAATTGTTGACTCGGACTAAAATTTTATGTTAAATTCAAATTCATTACAATGACTGTAAAGTGAGTATTTTTATTATTATTAAAATGTCACTAGTGAACTTAGCAGAAAGTTTTAGTTAAAGTTAACAATGGGAAGAAAAAAATTGAAAATTAAAAAGTAGAGTGACTAAATTTTTGAAAAATATTTTAACCAATGTTTTATCCTAATTCCATCTTTGATGTGAGTAATTATCAATTTGTATTCAACTCTAAGCTATTTCTAAAGGAAGTCAGCAAGCAAAGTTTAAGAAGGATTGCGGTTTGAGATTCATAGCTCTTGTAACCCAATACATCGTTAAAAATGGTTTCCAGCATGATTTTAAGTTTGTGGATACATCATAAAGTATTCTTATAAATTTCCAATATGGGGCTTTTCTTTGTGAGATCCAATATGGGATTTGAGTGTTACAAAAATGATTATATTTACATATGAATAAATGTTGGGTGAATCTGAATCCAACACTGTACACGTTTAACCATGGCGTAAAGCAGTAAATCACACTGTCTTATGTAAATGAGAGGTAGAAATGAAACCAATCTACTCAACATCGGGCTTTGGAACTCAAACTTCTTACAACAACTTGGGTCAATTACACCAACTATAAAGAAAATTCCTTTGAAATAGTTTAAATACAAGGAGAAACCATGAATTACTTCTTGATTGAGGAATCAAATCAAATCAAATCAAATCAAATCATATCCTATCCCATGAAATGAAAGAAACAAAAGAGGTTTTACAAATCAGCAGGCTATATATTCTGGGTGCTATTTTACAGTTACAATAAGAAAGCCCCTCTTGTAGATTTCCCTTCTCTAAAACCTAACCTCCTATACAACCTCTTTCTCCGGTGGGCTTTTTTCAAGAAAAAGAAAAAAAAAAAGATTATGTTACAAGAATTCAAGATAAAGAATTGAATTCTACAGTAAGTGGATGGTTAGAACTTTGTACACTACATGTTTTCATGGTACAGTGGGACTTACCAGCTCTTACGATTCCACAGGCTGAATCAAATATGCCAGGTGAATGGTGGAAGCTGAAATGAAATCGTAGAAGGTCCACCAGTCTACAAATTTCATACTCAAAATAATGCTACAAGGCTCGTAGCAGTTACCTTGATAACTCTGCATATTCAGATTATCTGTTAGTTGTGATCATAACCCGCTCTCTGCTCCATCTGACATTTTATTTGGAACATTCATGGAATTATCCATGGCAACCGGATCTGAATATCTTCCCATAGAAAATGTCTCCTGAAGCCTTGTGCATAATTGAAGGCCCTAAAAAGCCTCATTCACAACGTCTCCCAAGGCACAAAATAGGAGGCACCTCAAAGGTCCTCCAAAGCAGCTGTTCCTCTCATTTCACTCATACTCGTCTGCACAGGTTTCTGCTGATTGGAAGGAGCATATTACCTTGTAGGAATACAGAAACTGATTTTCACTACTTTGCACTCTTCTTTTTAAGGTTGGCTTCCTTGGCTTTCTCCATTTCAGCCTCCTTCTCGGCTTTCTTCTTGTCCAGTTCAGCCTGTTTAACATTCTCTTCATGTGCTTTCCGAAACAGCCGCACAAAATTTAAGAGGGTTGCAGTAACTGCATTGACCAATACAGTGTCAGATTTTACCAATTCAACTTCAAATAATCATAAAAAATAAGTATACAGCATCAGATTTGATCGGTTCATCAAATAACTTATATTACCCATACTCAGGTGTGAGCATCAATATAGGTATGTGCAATCTTTTTAAGATTTTATGTATTTGGAAAGTCTTTGGAGCATCATATCCCCAAACCCATATCTAGCATGTAAGTTAGGCATGGGTACTTCAAGAAAAATAGTCGGAGCAAAATAGCAAACCATCATATAAAACTAGTAATAGTATACTGTGGGGAACATATTGATCTAGAAGACAAACAGTACCCTAGCTAGGATAGAGATTTACATTTCAATACATGAAATATTTAACAGAATCCTAAGTAAGATAAAATAAGGTTCTTGGTTGTCACTTTTACCATTCACTATAATCTTTTGGCGATCAAAAGCAAAACATAAGTATTGAAATATAAAAATAAAATAAAAAAGATTTAAAAGTTGGTATAAAAAAAAAGGCATATTACCTTTTACCATCTGCTGGTATGCTTTATAGCAAAAAATCAAGCACGCTATGAAAAACAACTAAAGCCTTAGAACATCGAAAAACCTTATGGCTCATTTTGTTTTGTAATAAGTTTCTATTTACAACTACATTTTATGTATGATCAAAGAGATGAAATAAATAAAAATGTTTGGAAACCCCCATTCTCGAATTTTTTTAAAATAACTGGATAACTACTTTAAATTGTCTTTTAGCCCTTTCCAAGTTTTCATATTTGGTTATTTGCCTTGTTTTATTTATTACAGTTCAACTTCCAGAAACTATGGCACATTAGCCGTATGGAGACTGATAATCCTTATTTCCATTTGATTTGGGAAAGGAAAAGGAAAAAGAGGATTGAGTGTGGGCTGAAGGCTGAAGAAAAAGGAAATGGGTGACATTCTTAATAATGACGTTGTATTTAAGGCATAATCTATGTTAGTTGGATTCGGATGTGAGTGTCAATACAAGTATATGTTCAACACGGGTATGTTCTTTTCTTTTTCTTTTTTTGAAGTTATTTCTTGTAATTGGAGGGTCAATCTCCAGACCCATGTCAGGATCTGTGCTAGACAATTGTGTCAGATATGAATGCTTTAAGAAAAAGGAAGAGCCAGAGCCAAAAAGGGCACAATAGGTATGCAAGGTATTACTCTAGAATCTACCTTGCTCAAACGGGCATCGGGCAGGATCCTCACCAAAATAGAGTGCAAGTGCATCTGCATTTCTACCCTGTCCACCAGAAATTGGGAAAAGAAATCTAAATGATTGAATATAATCAAAAGAGTTGGACAACAATAGATGATTTATCAATGAGAATGTTGACAGTTAGAAAATTACCACCATAGAATATAGATTTGTTAACGACACCACCTCCGTTTCAGCAACAGAAATAAATTCCTTTAATGTCTAAATTCAAACAAGAAAAAAGAAAAAATTTAGAAAAATGAAAGCATTCTCTTGAAAAAAAAAGCAGCTGGGCAATAACAAATGATCACTCCATTGCATCAAAAAACGATATAAAACCCAATGGTGTTCAATTAGAAACACGTACCATGTAAGATCGGAGAACATTTTCTGAAGGAACTTTCAAAAAAGTAAGTACTAATTCTAACTATATTATTCTAATGTTCCAATATATTAACAGTAGTCACTTGTGCTTTAAAGCTAATGCCTTTGCATTTTAAACTTGAATGACTCCAGTTCTTTTTTACGAACCAACTTTTAGGGTATTTCATGCAGTGCTGTCAAGGTGTGGACCCAGGCACACCTGCGTCTTGAGCCTTTGCATTAGACAACAAAAGCGCCATAGACGTTTCAGGCAAGGCCAATTAGGTGAGCACCTAGGCAACCTTTTCTGTAAGGCGATACACATAACAAAAGCACCACAAATCGAAGTTCTCTTTAATTGCTTTTATTTTTTTACTTTTACCATTAGATATACCTTTACTAGTAAGAAAGGAATAGTTACAAACTCTATACTTCTCAATATTTTAGTATTTGACAAGTGGACCGTAAGGAAACTATGCATATTGACCTATAAAGAAATGTAATGTAGATAAAATAGTCCACACTTTAGCTTTATACACATACACAAATTCACACGTGTGTATCGCGCTTTACTGCACTCAGGCTAGCACTTTTTTTGTGCATTAAGCCTAAGGCAATATGAAGGTTTTGTCCGTAGAGTGCACCTTAAGCCCTAGACAATACTGACCCATGTTTACATGCCATTTCTCATATATATTCTATAAAATAATTACACATGGGAAGGTGAAAAGAAGCTAATAGCCAATCAGGAACAACATTAACAGTCAACAAATGGAATGTGATTGTACAATAGTTGTCATATGGTAAGATACAGTGAAGAAACTGCAACAAACCCTGTATACCTACATTGAAGAATAAAAGCAATTAAACCACAATGTACCTTCCGGAAAACTTCGGATACAGGACCATCATTTTCGGAGGCAACCAGTTCCTGCTTAAGCTTTTCTAATCCCTTAATTATAGCTTGCATTTCTTCTGCTAAAGATTTTAATTGTATCTGCAAGGACACAAGGCTTCAAACTATATGTATAGTGTTACCAAACCACGAACCTCAAATACTAAAAAGACTGAAGGAAACCTTAGTTGCAGCCTCAAGGCTAACAAATTCGAGGTGAAAATCTAGAAGTGCTGGTGCCTTGGCAGCTAGGACCTGAGCCACAATAAATCAGAGTTGAGACTCAATTCAAACTGACAGTTGCCAGTTGCATCAGAAACAAGTAGTAATGTAACATATAAACTAGGTGTAAAACATAATTCAGGCAAATATTACAAGAACCATATTGACCTTAATAACAACACAAAGTAAAAGAAAATAAGTAAACAAACCTTGCAAAGATAATGCATTAGCGTCATCTTGCTTGTTGAAGCACGTGTATCTGTGAGCTTTAGAAGACTGTCCAACTTAAATCCAATAGCAGAACCTGTATGATTGTAAATGATTTAAATTTTCATATTAAAGGAATGTACAATATTTAAAAAAAATTCACCAACTCAAATCTGAGTAGTTGATCAGCACTGAACGCATAAAAAAACTGACACCGCACTTGGGACAGTAGCTTTGGCAAGAAACAAAAAGCAACACTGGAACTGGTAGCATAACAAGTGAAAGTATTGATGATGCCAGCATCATGTAAAAGTTCAAAATAAAGGACATAAACGAGTAAACTGGTTATTAAGTGACATAAATGCAGAACCCAATTAAAGTTCTAGCTATTGGCAAGAATGCATAAATTATTGGACCAGTGATGCAATCTTTCTTTGATTGAGATTTAAACTTTAGAAACAACATAAACACCAAAACTCTAAGCCGCCCAACCATTTCAAAAATTAAGACACAAACAAAGAACAAATAAGAGAAGTTCAGAAAAGCACATTTAACTTTTCTTCTGACATCCAAATAACATTTGGCATTTCTTCTAAAGAAGAGGAAGTTAGCACATGGGGTTATAAAGTAAGCCCTAGCAACATCTGATAGCAACCATTAGAAATGATAAGTATACTTCTAAGGCAGCATACTATGCCCTGGGACTACACAGACCAACAAGACTTAAGGTTTATGATGCGGGAATGCTGTAAGAAAATGTAACTTAAACTCACCTGAAACAGTGCATGTAAACACCAAAGTAAGTATTATTCAAATGCATGAGACTGGACAAACATCAAAGTACTACATTACACTCGTGGTTTAGCTCTTTACTCTACACAATGTTTTTAATCTTTATAAATAAAGTGAATTCTAGCATCAAAGACAGAAGCCAAAAGAAAAATTAAACATGACACATACCCCTTGCGGTTCCTTGGTTCAATGTATTTCCCAGATAGAGAATTTTCTTCATGATCTCCTTTAATTTAACAGAATTCCGTACCTAAATGATCAATATAAAAGTAGTAAGACAAAGAATGAATAAAAAGCATGGTCAAGCTGTTTCTTCAGCAATATTAATGATATACCTCATTACATGCAGAATTTACTGTGTTTAAGCTCTTTCTAAATTCAGAAATCTGGAGGTGGTAAAAAGTATGAGAACACAGGTCAGGCAGGGGATTCAATTAAAATAAAAGGGATCAAATCAGATTAACTAAGGAGATACCACCAAACCTGAGAACCAAACTGAATCTTGAAGGAAAACACTCTTAATTTTGACTCTACTCGTGGCACTTTCATCAGCTCCAAAAAGTACTGAACATGAAAAATCCAAAGCCAGTTAGGGTTTATAATTTTTTGCAAGATTGATCAAATGAAAGATGTAATTGGAAAAACACCCAGGAATTAGATGTCTTAGTTAGGGCCTCTTCATAAAAGAAATACTAGTGTGTCATTATCATGTATTTTCTACAACGTTCATTGTTCTCTAGTGCTTTATTTATCTTCTTAATGTTGGATCAACCAATTGCCTCTTGCACTTCCATTCACTGATACCTACTTAATAAAAATTAGGAGCATAAAAGCAGAGGAGCTATGTCAAGGGCAATTTTTCCCCGAAACGTCCTCATATTTCTCTTCCTCCAAAAAGACACATAATCAAGAGAGGAATCAAATCTATCAGACTCCTAACCATACAACTATAATGGAATTTTCCAACATCTATTTCAGTTAGTGAACTAGTTTATGGCCTCTCAGAATAAGAATAATAAAATTTTACAGAAGAACAAGATCAATAGTCAAATACATAATTAATGCTCTCTCTGTTTGAAAACAATGATCCACATCAACAAAATTTCATGTAACAACCTTAACTATATTCATACTTGTGAATAATGCTGCAGTTTATCAATTAAGCCCTTAATGATGACAATATATCCTTACAAATGTAATTTATAGACACACATACAAATACATAAGGAAAAAGAAAAAGGATGTTAGAGCTATTAGATAAAATGACAAGATACCAACTCCTCATAGTTATCAAGACAAACCTACCATTTTTCTCAAAGTTAATGCCAAGACACATGTTTCTGTCATTGCTTGTGCAGCTTCCTTGGGAAGGCTCTTTATTTACTAGCTAGCAATACAAGATTTGTCTAGATTCAGGTTTCAATTTATAACTACACAAATTCACTGGCACTATTATCTTCATTAAGGAGCTATCAGGGATCTATTATTCCAAATATAATAGTAGAAAAAGAGGATGGCTAGAACAATAGTAACTATGACAAGTACAAATCATCTTGGTTTACATCTTCTTAAGAAAAAAGCAAACAGGTAAAAGGAAATTATGGCTAAATTGTCTCATTAACGATTTGCGAAGTTCGGAACAAATATTTACGGATTCTGAAAATAATACTTAATTAGATGCATCTAGAAATAGAAGTGAAACACTAAACAAGAATAGAGGAAGTATTTTGTGGTATGAATGCATATAGAAATGCACAAAATTATAGTCTCCCTTCAGCACAAGAGGGAAGAGAGGAAAATGAAAAAAATAAAATAAAAGTAACTTGAAGGAGGAGGCGTAGAGGGAGTTTCAAAATGTGTTCCCTTCCCATACCCTTAAAAAAGCTGCAAATAAAATGATAATGCAAATAATTCAAAAACTTAAAAATAAGACAAGATATTGGATTTCATTATCATACCAAACGATCTCAATTTAAAAAGAAAATTCTTAAACCAGATGGCTTAAATTTTTTCTTTATTGGCTCTTTGTGCGTCGAGAAACAATCACCAACAGTTGAGCCAAACGCATGAGGATGCAAAAATGTGAGATGGTCATAATTTAGAATAAGTGAAGACAAATGGAAATTAAGTTTCAGAAGACTGCATTTGTAACAGGTCAACGGCTATGCAGTCATCGATCTCTACCGATATAAAACACCCAAGTCAAACAATTTAACAAAGCTAGAAGATATGGTTAGAGAAAATTTTGCAGACCTGTTCACACTTTCCTAGATTCTCCTTGTCACCAGTGTAGCCCTAAAAAATCACATAGAGGGTAAATCATAATAAAAAAAGACAAACTCATAATGGTAAATGGATTCCTATCCTGGGTAAAAAATCAGTTCTAAATAGCTTAAAATTCA
This sequence comes from Gossypium longicalyx, assembly GCA_025698465.1. NCBI lineage: Eukaryota > Viridiplantae > Streptophyta > Magnoliopsida > Malvales > Malvaceae > Gossypium > Gossypium longicalyx. The sequence continues at coordinate 9,643,511 of CM047006.1, read as the reverse complement.
ATACTGAATCTATGTATATGCTAAAGCTTCACCTTGAGAAGTTCCATTTCCTCTTTAGTTGGGCAAAACTTTATCAGATTTTCCACTTGATCTACGTCTAATACTGTATCATCCATTGCTAGCACTGCAGCCTGAGAAAAATGATGTTGTACATGGTTGTAAACAAATAAATTGAAAGCATTTGATGAGAAAGAGAGAGGATCAGTTCAAAGAAAATCCAATTTCCTCTCCTATGCATCCACTAATTCAGTCAGATATAGCAGGAAAATCCTAAGAATTAGCATACAACAAAATAATCTTCTGAAGAAGCCAAAGGTCCTAAGGAAACCACCTCTTTGGACATTTAAATGCCACCACAAGAAAAACAACATGACTTATCAAGTTAACTTCTAGTCCTGTTCATATATATTATGGGAAAACATAAACTTCCATATTCCAAGTTCACATCTATGTTGATGAAAATAGCATACACTTGCTCTGAGTTAAAAACACGAATAAATGCAAAATAAATGCAAGAACATGACTATATCCAGCTTACCATCATATCAGAAAGTGGCATCTTGACTTTAGTGAGCATAATTTCAGTGTTGTTGGCCCTCCTCAAGTCAATCTACAATGTCATAAACAAAATTTGTTAGTGACGACATTGGAGAAGGGGTAAATAGTAATCACTGATGGTCATATATAAACTTCCAAAAAGGTAATAAACATAATTTTTTATGCATTTCGGCCTTTCCAGAAAGGTAGTATTACATTAATATTATGTCCCAAGAATATAGCAAAACATAAGAACATCAGGGATACAAATCACAAAGAATGTACCTAGTCCCAAGAGGAACCCTCCTAGTGGTTAGAACTCGAGTCTCAGGATGGGTGCGGATGAGATTTATGGGATTACAAGGATTACCTCCTATTTATATAATAAAAACTTCATTAATATCTTCAACTTGTATTTTTTTTTTTTTTTGGGGGGGCGCTTTCCAAGAACCAGAAAGAGAAGTTTATATCAATTCAAACCACAAGACAAAGATTAGAAAAGCCTTTTTCCCATGAAAACATAGAATATGTTTAAAATTACTAATTCTTCAATTTCTAAGAGTATGAATCTTGCTCATTCAACCTAAGGTGATTCAAGTAAAGTACTACAAACACCAACAAAGAAACAAAGACGTATAAGGTTTATTCAAAAAACTGGTACTCGAGATTACCAAGTGGACTTTGTCAGGTTTTGATCCAGCAGATTTGCGTTGGCCTCCAGATTTACCCCCAGAGTCAGCAGGTTTAGGAACAACAGCAGAGAAAAGAGTCTCAATCTCAGACACATCAAATTCAGGTGCACTAGGCAAAAGAAGGCAATGTTAGTGAATACAAATGGGAAACATATAATCCACAGAAACTTTAGCACAAATATTTGGTCAGAATACATCACTAATAGAAGTGAACCATAGAAAAAGAAAAAAAAAGAAGTCAGTATAAGAAAATATAGTACATTTGAGGCTCTCCATATCTTTGCAATTCTTCCCATAAGCTTCCTTGTATTGCCCTTGTAACCTTGCTCCAGTGTAATGGCTTTAAGGAAGATCTCCGAGGTGCAGCAGCAGCTCCAGGACGCGATAACCCACGCCCTCTTCCTCTCACATCAGCGGCTCTAGCACCCAACGGTGGAGGCGGAGGTGCACCACGAGGAGCTCCAGGTGGAGCTGGAGGGCCAGGAGTTCGACCTCCAGGAGGTGGCGGTGGAGGTGGTGCTCCACCTGGAGGAGGTGGAGGAGCCCCCTGCATAGGAGGTGGCGGCGGTGCAGGTGCCCCACGCATAGGAGGGGGGGGCGGTGCAGGTGCTCCACGCATAGGAGGTGGGGGTGGTGCTGGTGCTCCACGAGCAGGTGGAGGTGGTGGGGGTGGAGCTCCACGTGGGGGAGGAGGAGGAGGTGGTGCTCCACGCAAAGGGGGAGGGGGTGGAGGAGGGACTCCAAATTTTGGAGGTGGGGCACTAGACACCGATGGGGGAGGTGGAGGTGGAGGTGGAGGACCAGGCACTGATGGGAGAAATGGAGGCGGAGGTGGGGCACTAGACATCAATGGTGGTGGAGGGGGAGGAGGTGGGGCAGTGGACTTTAATGAGGGCGGTGGAGGTGGAGGAGGAGGGCACCAAACCTAGGTGGGGGTGGTGGGGGTGTAGGTGGTGTTCCTTGAGAAAGAGGTGGTGCTGGAGAAGCCCCATGATGAGAAGGCATTGGTGGCGGAGGAGGTGGCAAAGCTCCATAATGAGAAGGTTGAAGTGAAGCTCCATGTCTAGTAGGTGGTGGTGGTGGTGGTGGTGGTGGTGGTGGTGGTGGTGGTGGTGGTGGGGGCAAGGGGGTAGTTGGAGCTCTAGTCATGGGAGGCGGAGGGGGAGGGGGAGGGGGAGGGGGCGGGGTTGATGGCACTCCTCGCGTGAAAGATGGAGTCATAGCACCTGGAATTGGTGGAGGAGGGGGAGGAGGAGGAGGAACATTACCAAGTTTTGATGTGCTGATAAGTGTAGTAGCATGAGGAGATGAAGAACATGCTACAGAGGAGGCATCTAAAGAATACCCAGATTTCCAAGGGGGTGGAGCTGGAGGAGGCATAACCAGTTCAGTAGTCTGCTTATTAGAAAACGGGGGAGGGGGAGGAGGAGGGGGAGGAGGAGGCGGAGGAGAAGCTGCAAAAGCAGATTGTGAAACCATACCGATATTCTGCATATTTGCCACTTTGTAAGGTGGATGGAGGGATGGAGGGGGAGGTGATGCTGCAAGAGACATTCTAGATAGAGGAGGAGGAGGAGGTGGTGGTGGTGGTGGTGGTGGTGGTGGTGGGGATGGTATGTGCGGAGGTGGAAGTGGAATAGACACTGATTGCTGCAAACCAGTAGTTGATGTTGGAATTATTGGAGTGGTAGATATTTCTTTTGGAGAGTCTGTAGACTTCAAAGGCTCAACCATCTGACTTTTTTGCTCAGGTGAAACATCCTCTAGTATCACAGCTCCAATAGAGCCCTTACGATTCAAACCTGAATCAGATGTGATGCTAGAAAGTACAGGCGGTGCACTGTTATATCTTGATGGTGGGTAAGATACATGCATTGAATTGGTATAAGAGCCATTGTTAGGAGGGATCCACCGAGATATGATGTTTGGCTTTGCTTGTCTTGCAGGACCCTGAGGTTCCAGTTGATCGTTCTTTGGTTTCAACAAAACAGAATCTAAAGCTGGTTTTGGGTCCAGCACAGCCTGTTTCTTTGAAGCAGACAATAGTTTCTCAGGTTTAGGTTGGGAAACGTCAGTTTTCAACCTCTGCTCAAACATCTTAGACTCTGACTTCTTCAATGGAATAGTATCATCTCTATTTCCCTTATCTTGCATCTCTTCTAATTTGTCAATCACATCTTCTATAACTTCCTTCGCTTCTCTATCTCTCAGCACATCAACAGTAAATACCACTGAGTCAATCTTCATGTCTCCATCATCAACTGCTATATCCTTCACAGTATTAATGTCAGAACTAATCTTATCTAATTTGTAATTCACATCATCCACTGCTATGTCCTTCACTGCATCTATACTAGAATAAACCTTTGTGTCTTGTTTGTGGTTCCCATCATCTGACGCACAATCTTGAAATGTTGGAGGATCCACATCCTCCCTCCAGACATCTTTCTGATCTGGCTTGTTGTGAGGGACTATCAGACTGCTGTCATCCACCTTTCCTTCCACTGCATCAACTGCATTGCTGAAGATCTCTTCAACCTCAAAAAATTCCTCTGGTGAAGCACTTTCGATCTCATTCCCATCATCACTTGCTACTACTCTGGTGAGACCAGGTACAACAGCATCAGGATCCGAAAAAAGTACCTGATAAAGATATAAGTATGATTCAACTCCTACAGCTTCAGAAAAGAAAAAATTCACAGAATAAATATTTTTAGCATACCTCTGCTGTGAAGTCCTTTGGAAATTGATCCTTGGCATCCCACAACACATCAATCTCATCACGGTATAACATCAAAACATTTGCTCGAACAAACGCTGTGTTAAACATAACTCTGAAGATCATCTCTTCGCGTACCAAATCTTCATCCAAATGAATGCACTCAAGCACAATATCCCCTTGAATACGGCAATGAATATCTATTTTCACCATTGCACACTCTTCCTGCAGAAAAACCTTATTAGAACATCCCAAATTTTGGTTATTTTATTTTTTCAGGTTCAATTATGAGAGTAAGGCATCACCTTTAGGAAGTGACGAATTTGTTTTTTTGTCTTTGAAGTTGAAAACAGAAGCTTGGAACTTCTATTGGCTGGTGTTTCAGGGTCCTGGCCATAAACACGTACAGCTGGCCTGCACCCTTTTCCCCCTTCAAAGAGGGGAAGTACTCTAAGAATTAGGTGATCCAAAAATAGTGGTGTATCTGAGGGAGGCCAATCAGAACCCAAATTTCTTCTTGAAATATACTGAAGATATCTCAACTGGGATGGCTGTGGATTCAAAGGAGAAAGAAGTTGGAGAAGGTCCCGAGGAGCTTGCTTGTAGATCATTTCAAGAGTCTTCTGCTCACCAGTGTACTGTTTGCGATATAATAGAAGACCAGAAAGCATGAAAGCGAGTATGGGCCATCCTCCTCTTTCACAGTGCATCAGAAGCACATTCTGCTGCCCTTCCAAAGACAACCAGCTTTCACTCGAGCGAAGGAAGTGATGAATCATTTCAAGCGGAAGCAGAGGGCATCTCTCATATTGCCGTGGGTAATCCATAACAGTCATATCATACTGAGTTAAAATGTCTGAAATTTGGCTCCGCTTCTCCCCTTCTCTGAAATTAAACACCATGAAAGAAGCATCTGGAAAATGGTCTTGTAGCTGTGCCACAATGCCACCCATATACACCTTGTACTCATCTTCTTCCAACACATCCGTGGAGAAGCAGCAGTCAAATACTGCAAAACCACCAACCCGAAAGTTGAATCAAATAAGTAATTATTAACCAAATGCCTCCAAAAAAGTAAACATAATGTGGCAAGTTCTTAACTGTAAACTGTAAAGTTTATTACAAATGCTCACAGAAAGAGAAAAGCAAATTAGAGTTCCAAACAAAAACATCGAAACCAAAAATGGTATGAAACACTGTTATGAATCCATAAGAGATAGATAGCATAGCAGTTTCTAAGCTCCAACTGATTTTGTTACAAACTTCGCTGCTGCGCTATTTCAGCTCATCGCTCCAACAATCATGAAAACAAACAAACTAAAATTCCGTAGAGTTTCTTAATTGTAATAAATTAACCCAAAATAAACCAAAACAACCCTAAAAATAAGGAAAGTTAGCAGTGCATTGTCGGAAATTTTTTTTAAAAATCGAGCTAAGAATTTAAAGACGAACATTCCTAGAAAAAATCAGAGAACTAAAAAAAAAATCGTCACCATTTGCATTTCTCTTTGTAGAGTAGAATGAAGCTGGTTGCCACAACTTAAAGCTTAATCGAACAATAACAAACTAAGACGTAAATGAATAATAAGAGGGAAGCATATGTTACCGTAGACACGTTCTGAGATCTCGAGAAGCCGATCCGGCGGCTTCCGGTAAAACAAGCGTCTGAACAGCGCCATCTGATGGCGCTGTTACTCCCCTGATCGGATCCAAAACCCTTTTCTTTCAATCGCCACCAATCAGCTAAAATTCCAATTTGATTCTCCTCTATTTTAAAAAAATTACCACAGATCCCTGATTCAGATTCTCGAGTTCAATAATTACTTCGGTTACTCATCGATAATTGAACCAACTCCGACGTAAAACCAGCACAATTTCCCGTCAAAACCCTCTCCAAAGCCCACGAAATGATTCCAAAAAAGAAGAACAAAGCTTTGTTATCAAAGAATTATACAAAGAAATCCAGTTCCTTCCCCGAATTGAAAAATCAATAGCTAAATTAGAGTAAATTAGAGAGGCGAAAAGACGAAAGAATGCTAGAGGGAAAAATAAGGTAAAGTTTGGTGCAGAGAATAAAAATATATGAAAATTTAATCAAATTAAAGAAGAAGAAGAAAAAAAAGTAACAGACAAGTGACAGTAGGTGATGAAGAAGGTGGGGATTATGATGAAAAAAATTAATGAAAAAAAAAGGGGGGAAATTATCAGATTACAGAATGGAGAGCCGTAATAAAATTTTAGATTTCTCTTTCATTTCTTAAGCAAATCAGATGATGAAATAGAAAAAGGGTAGACTGGAAGGGAAAAATACCCCTTGGACAGTTGGACCCGGGTTTTTTTTTTGTGTGTGTGTATCTTTGTTGTTTGTTTACTTACGTGTACGCCACGTGGATATCATTTAAAGTGAGTATTAACTTTAATTACGGCGAGTGATTAAGATTTAACGGCGGGTTAAATTAAATTTTACTAACTTTAGTTAAATTTTGAGACAGACATGACGGGAAAGTGAGACAACGATTGTACATGTATGAATGAAAGCTGGAGTAACGCCTTTCTAAAAGTAAAAGCCGCGCAAAAATTGGTTTTTTAGATTTTTTTTTTCTAAATATTTTCATTTTTTATATTTATTAGATATATTTATTTGTCTATATTATAAGATTTTAATCTTATGTATAACTATTTTTTATAAAAAATTAAATATAGTACTGTAAAATATAATTTTATATTTAATTTATTCGAATAACATAAATGTTCATTTTTATGCATTGAAGTTTTAAAAAAGAATATTGAATTTTTTTATGTCAACTATTTTTATATGTTGATTGTTGTTCATAATTTCTAATTTTATTTATAGAAGCTTTTTAGATTTTAAATGAAGAAAATAATTTTTAAATAATATAGTCTAAATTTTTAAATATATCCTTTTTTTATTTATTTTTCACCTTTAAGCCATCAAGAATTATCTAGAGCTTTTTCTTGCTTGGTGATGGATAAATATCAAAAGGTGTGTAATTTATAATTTTTATTTTTGAATCTTAAACTTATTTTAAAAATAAAAAATCAACTTAATCACTTTCTAATAATAAATAATAATCGAAAATTGAAATAATTGTATCGTTTAGATGAGTCGTTGCCATGGTTAAGCCAATTAATTTGATATATATTAGAAATCAGTATGTGAGAAAATTAGGATTTTAGAATATAAATATATGTTTAAAAGTAATATATAATAGATAATGAAATGTATGATTTGAAATTAATTAATCATAGTAATACATAAAATATGTACGATATTAAAATAAAAATTAAATTAAATTGTAAGAAAATAAAATTTAAACACATAAATACATCAGATAAATTATACTAATTGCACTACAATTGTTTATCGTTGTTTTGTCAACAATTGTGATTTAATGTCGAGTTGACTTGTGACACTAACTCAATTAACAATATTATTAATACTATAAATCCTATCACGTGCGTATACGTGCGAAAACTATAAGTATAGAACACAAATGTATGTTTAAAATAACCTACAATAAATAATGAAATGTATGTCTTGAAACTAATTAATAACAACGAAATATGTACAATATTAAAAAAATTAAAAAAGAGGCTAAATTATTTATCACTATGTTGTCATTGATTTTGAGTTTGTGTCAAGTTAACTTGTGACACCAACTCAATCAAATATATTATTAATATATACAATTTATGGAAGTAATAAAGTGTGCATAAATGTATAAAAATATCAAAATAAAATTTTAATTGAGTAGTAAATTTTAATCGAATAATATTACTTATTCTAATTATGGAATGACATTTATGTAACTTCCTAATTGAGTTGGTGACCCATAACTCCTCCCAACCCATAAATAGGAGGATAATGCGCTTCAACGCACTCAAACATATATTCCCTACATTGGCAATAATGCCCATGCCAATTGAGTTAAGAACTATCTTTTTCTTTTTTTAAATCATATGGTATAACACTATTAAAATATCAATTAATTTGAACTCTTTTGATTGGCTTGGCAGTTAAGAATTGTTTACTTATAGAACCCACTCGAGTTTAAATTTCGAGGAATCAGTAGTAAGTCATTATTTGGGCAACTCCTTTTAAATGTAATGTGTGAATATGTCTCTGTTATGAGTGTCTGAGTAATAACCTTTTAATTATATATTACCAAAAAAAAAGTGAAATTTATATTTTCATTTATACATAAAATATTTATAAAAACAATTAATTTAATCGGTTGAATTATTAATTACATAAATCAAATCACCTATGGAATTAATATATCTAAATATACAATGTCAACCATTAATAAAAGATTGTTAATTCATAATTATCAATCACTATTGCAGCAATAGAGTAATTAAGATTAATTCATTTAAAGGGTTATCTCAAAAATAAACACAATATAAATCACTCCTCCTATTCGCAAATAGTTTTAGATAGAGTGTTTATCTAAACTTTAATTTTATCTACTTCTACATTCTAATTCATCTTAGCTAGTATATTTATTATTTTATTAATATTGTTAATATATGCGCTAATTAATTTTTATTTCTAAAAATATTATTCGAAAAAAAATAATCGGCCCATGATCTCGTTTCAAATTTTTTTGTTGGTCAAAATTTCACACCTCAATTCATGCCAAAACTTTACATTAAATTAAATTTATCCCCTTAACAATAATTGAAACTAATTTGACCTAAAGTTTAAAAAAATAAAAGAAATAAATAGTGGTGGAGTTAATTAAATTTTTTGTAACATTAATTTTATTATATGTTATTATTATATTTACTATTTTTGATATAATATTTAGAACTACCCATAATACTTTCAAACTGTTAAATAGGAAGATAACGCGCTTCACAGTACTCGAATGCACATAATCCTATATCGACAATAATATCAATATTAATTGGATTAAGACTTAATCGAGACCTAATTAAATTTAATAAGACACAAAAATTAGAAAATCACCAACAACCTTCCCAAGAGATTTTATTAAAAACCTTTCTAATATTTCTTTACCAACTTATTATGAAACCAACGGTTTTCAATAAATGATACGTTTTGTTTAATAAATTTAAAGTTATGATTTCTCTTAATTATAACAGTAGAATTAGCATGTGACTTTAGTTGAGATTTATTTCGATATAAATTTTAAAAAATTCTAATTATCGATTAATTTTATTCTTGTTTAAATATGCACATATTTCAATTATCAACTTTGTATTTTGTATTAATTAGCTTTAACTATAATATTTTATTGAATAGATATTATTTTTATTTATTAATTAATATTATACTTGTATTTTTAGTATTTAAAAAAAAAAACCCGCATTTATGGCATCACTTCACTTTGTTTGAGTCTAAAGTTTTACTTGCGTTGCTTTCTTGTCTAACCTGCCTTCGTATTTCGGCATGAATAATTACGGTTATAATCAAAATAATTTTAATTTTATAAAAGGCTTAAATAGAAAATTAGTCCCTCAATTATACCATAATTTTCATTTAAGTACTTAAATTTTTTAAAATCAAAATTAAGACTTAAACTTCAATTCCGTTAACTTAACCAAACATTTTGTGATATATAATACTTTTAATTAAATAAAAAATTCAATTCAATATTAAATAAAAACTAAATTAAATTAAAATATTGTTTCATATTACATTTGTCTGTCCTCCCTCCTCTTCGTCTTCTTTTTCAACCATCAATCCGCCTCTTTATAATTAATATTATATTTTTTCCATCTTCTTCTTCCCCACTTCTCTCGGCATGTTCAACACTTCATCATCTGTCACAAACTCGTCCTTCTTCACAACAATACTCTGCTCTAACCAGTTTGAATTTCAGGCCACAAAACTCCTCTAATCATCTTATTCACTACTCAGCTCCAGATTTTCCACATAAACAAAGACTGCCATGATTACTCGTTTTTCTGTTTTCCTTACACTCTCGGCGTTTTGCATGAGTAATGAATTTAAGAGGAGACTAGAAGATTATGCGGGAGTTTAGAAAAAAAATTGAAGGAATGAGTTGAGAATTGAACGTGATACATGGTGAGGAAGTAGAAGATGAAATACGGAGGGAGAGATAAAATATTAAATAATAATTAATTCATTTTTAAATTATATTAAATTTAAAAGATTTTATTTAATTAAATTACCACATGTAATGATATGGTTGGTTGAGAGAGATTTTTTTTACAAAAAAAAAGAAGTAAAAATTAGATTAATAGTGATAACGAAATAAAAATTTAGGTATCACTTTTAATAATAAAAAAAGTTTAAATACTTAAGTGATAAAGTGACATAGTTTGAGGGTTAATTTTTTGTTTAAACCTTCGTAAAATAATTTAAATTTATTTTAATTTTTGGTAGGCTTTGTCAGTTTATAATTGGCGGCATCAGCGCTTACGTGGCCATGTTAGGTCAAAGTAATCCCACGGAAATTCGCTGCGTCTTAGCTTATTTAACGTCTCTGCTCAAAACCAATTAGACCATGACAACCTCCATGAACGGGGTATTAATGTTTGAGTCACCCGTTCCACATTTGTTTTTCTGTAAGCCGAGAAGCATATGAAAATATTCTTCGAATATTTGGCACTGTACAGCGTTGAATAATCAACGTCCATTTATTGAAAAATAAATTTAGTCAAGCACATGGACGGTGATGAGTGGATCTTATAACGTGGAAATGAAGCTTTTAAAAGGGTGAATGTAGAGTAATGTTGTAATTCACTTGAGTTTGATAATAAAAATTTAAAATCAGGATGAGATTAAATATGAGAGTAATAAAATAAAAATTAATGATGTAGTTGTATTTGAATTTAAACGTAATTGTGGGAATAGAAAATGTTAAGGACATCAAATTGACATATATATATATATATATATATATAACAAATTATTTTGCAATATATTTGAAAATAAATAATAAAATATATTTATATTAAATAAGGATAGATACATTAAAATCATATGTTATATAAAATATTAATTAAAATGGAGGGGTACCCATGATGGGATGTTAAGTTTATGCAAGTAAAACCCCAAGAGGTTTGAAAAATTGGAGTCGTAATTATACAAAAATAATTGAAATTTGTGGTTGTGTGATGAAAATTTAAAAGAGTAAAAAAGATTTAAATAGCGCACTAATTGCTTGCGTTGTAAATAAAGAAAAATAGCCTAAAAATTGCAACGCATATTTGAGGTTTTAATGCATCTAAAAGAGAATCAAAATTTATGTTTTCTTAATTTTATAAAGTTTAAGTTTATATTTTACTTAAAGTTAGAACTCAACTTTGAGTTTAAATGCAAAAGTTTGAATATTAAATAACAATAAAAATAGAGATGAACTTCACAATCTACTCAAGTTAAATATTTAGACATTTAAATTTCGCTTCGAGATACTTCAACATAAAATTCATTTTAAATTTTTTTAATTAAATCCAAATAAGCATTTTGTTTACGCATTTATATTTAACAATACTTTTACGAAAATTTGCAATTTAAACTAATAACTGTTATTATTATTATTATTATCTAAATCTTGAGTAACTAAAAATTGTTTAAAAGTGGATCATTTACTTTCAATAACGTCCTTTTCGGCCCTAGAATAATAATAAAGTTTCTCTTAACTATAACTCTTTGAAAGAAACCTTACCGAAAAGCAATTATCCAATAATAATTTTATCTTTACTCAAATTTTAAAATTCTAAGCTTATGTGGCATTATTTCATGTAAGTTATAATTTATAATTAAATTGATTTTTGTTGCTTATCGTGATGTGATTTTAAGCTTGAAATGTGATTTAAATATCCAAAATAAACTTTAAAAAATTAAATTTAAATAAAAAAGTTTTATTAATAAATATGAGTTCGGAAATTTCATAAATTTAGATTTTGTTTGGTACAACAATGAAAATGTAGATTAAAAATATATAAATATAATGACTAGAGAACTTTATAATTTTAAATTGGAGAAACCGGATGCTTGGTTGGACAGATTGTGGTCCACGTGGCAGGTTCTCATACATCAGTGGAGAAATGAGAACAAAAGGTCAATATAATGGACGGTGAGATGGTGATTATGATAAGTATGGCTCACTGGAAGTTGTAGTATCCACTCCATGCATGCCACGTGCGAATTAGGAATCATTCACTTGTTTGTTGAAGTAATTATGTTAACCTCAATCATCACCCTATTATTTAATGCTTGTTATTAATGAATTTAAATATATATTTGAGATATTACAAACAAACACTTTTAATTTACAAATTAAGTAAAAAAAAAAAAAGAAAATGCCGCTTTTAAAGAAAAATTAGAAAAATAGATCAATTTTGGAGAGAGAATATAAAAACGCCATTAGTAGGTCGCGTTTTCAGTCACCTCAACTAAAAGTACGTCCAACCTTTTTGACATATCAACTTCTATGATTAGATGGTTAAAATTAAAAATATTAATTAAAAATTAAAAAAAAAACTTGAAACAACATGAAATAAGAAATACAAATGTGCTTTGAAGAGAAATCAAACTTGAGACTCAAAGATAAAATCACTATTATTTAACCATCTAACCAAATAAGCTAATATGTTAAATTAGTAATTAAAAATAAAAGCAAAGTTTGAAATAACATGAAATAAAAATACAAGTGCAAGTAGAATAAGAATTGGACCCAAGACTTAAGGATAAAACCACTAGTATTTAATTATTTGACCAAAATAGCTAATATATTAAAAGAAAAAAAAAAAAAAAAAAAAAAAAAGCATCATGTAGGACAGATTTTTTGTTTCTCTCTATAATCAGTCTATTACTTAAATATCGAAAAAGAAAAAGGTACATTTCCCTAAATATTATTTAAAATGAACATTTTCTGGTGTTAAAAAATTATCGTTTTAATATACATGGTTTCTTAATCTGATTAGTAGAATTGAAAGTAATAAATAATATTATTTGTAATAATGTTAATTAAATGCGATAGGTAACATTTTAATTATTAATCCTTTTTACAAATTTGTTACTTATTATGTGTTATATGAAAAATACTCCTATACATAAAATATTGATAGTATTTTCACATTGTACTTAAACCGAGTTGAGCGCAGGGAAATTTCTGACGTTCATGTTCAGCCAGGTGAGTCAAAAACTGTTGTATTGTTTAAATTATAAATATTAAAAATAATTGTATAGATGCATAAATTTTTTTTAAAAAATACCGAATTGAGAAGTGTTGCGAGAGCCATTCCAACTTATCCTAGCTAACGACATATTTTTAACGAAATTAAAAATATTGGTTAATTTGTAGAGAAAAAATCCATGTAAAATCTCTCTACTTGATTTAAGTAAAGGGAGATAATTCAAAACAAGTTGGTTTTTCTATAGGACATCAATACAAGTTTTTATTGGAAAAAATTACAGTTTTATAAATTTGTTTTTGTTAAGCTCCAATTGCTTTAATGTGATTTTTAATTAACACTAACACATAGTAAAATTAGAATTTTTTTAAGATTATTATTGGGTTGGAAAAATCTTAGCCTTCGGATTTTTAATTTTACTTGTAAATAATAGTTGAATCAAAAAGTTCGTGCTCAAATAACATTACCAAACAGTTTCTGCAATCTTTGTTTCGTAGAGTTATTTTTGCTTTGTTTTAACCTTTATGGGTATTTAGGTCCACTAGTTTAGTGAGCTGCTTTTATATTGGTTCTTTAACTCAGTCGTGCTAATTGATTTTAATATTTTTTTTTATAAATGATTTATTAGTGGTACGTTTAAATTTATGTTTAATGTGTATTAAATGAATGATTGATTAGGTAGGTCACTCTGACAATTATTGTTATAACTCGTTTATGAAAATCAATCCATTTAAAGTAATTTACCTTGAAAATTAAATTTGATCAAATCAAATAATCATGTTCCTCGAATTAGGACAGCATTGAAGACATATCTCCAATAGTCTATTTTCTACTGGACTTTATTGTTATATTATATTTGCTATTTTAGTTGTTGTTAATAAGGGATTGAATTATAATTGCTCTAGTATGTTAGCAAGTCTTTAAACTCTTATATATGTGTGGTAACTTATGAGTTTTGAATTATTTGTTCATTTAGGAACTTCTTTTTGTGAGAAAATTTGAGAGAGTAAACAAGTTTTTTTGCTTAGTTTAGTGCCTCAATTCTTAGGATAAGAACTTAGGGGCAAGTGATTTAGATTTTCGGATATAAAAGTAATGTTGCGTTCCCGAAATGTAATGAAACTTAAACTACTTGTTGTATTGGGTAGAAAGATAATAAATTTACTAATTGAACTAAGCTCTACTGCATTAATAATTTTGTGTGTTAATTTTTTGTTGTTGTTTGTGTCTCAATACCTTTTCAGTAGGCATTGCAATCACCACTTCCATTGAATCTCTTTATTTTTTAAGCAATTAACAACCGCTTATTTCAACACAAAATTCATTTTTTTTCTTTATACATTTTTCTTATCTTAATAAAACCTGTTAAATTAAATTTTTTTATTATCATATTTTTTTTTTTTAAGATTTCATACTCAAATTATTAGTGAAATCATGAAACAAATAATACATACATCAAATTATAAATATAACATTATAGACTTAATACATACAATTTAGTCTTGTATCATATAAGTATACAAATTCGTACGTATATATGTATAATATTTGATGCACAATTAGTGTATGAGTTTTGTGCATCATCTTAAAATAATAATATGACACCACGTCATTAAGTAAAATAAAAAATTATAGAAGACTTATAAAAAATACTATTAATTTATATAATTATTATAAATAAATACTATCTCTTGGGTTTAAAGCTAAGATCTCGAATTCAAAGTTTAGTGTTTAGGATTAATAATTTAGGCTTATTAGTATTTGTTTATAATAATAATGGTTAATTATTATTTAATTATATTCTAATAAAGTTATTAATATTTATTTATAAATTTTTACTTTATTCATTGATGAAGTGTCATATTATTATTGATGATATATGAGTCTGTATATATATATATATATGTATTAAAATTTTTTATTGATATAATGTTTACAATTACTCATAAATTTTCTCCAATCCTTAAATAAAAAGGTAAAACATGCTTAAGCACACTTAAAACTATATTTTTTTACATTAATAATAATATCGATATCAACTGATTAAAATTAAAAGTGCAACAATTACAGCTGTACAAAGTTGATTAAAAAATTAAAAAATAAAACATAAAATCTTCATTAATCCCCACATATTCCTCCCTAATAAAGTAACGAGCTTTTATAATAATAATAATAATGAAAAAGACACATTGGCCCGTTTGTCAGCCCCTTTTCCACTCTTATCGCTGCACTGATCATGGAAAATCCCTACCATTCCATTTCCAAAAACACCCTCACCCCATGCCTCAATTTTTCATTTCTGAGTCGATTTTAATTTCA
The DNA here is from genome assembly GCA_025698465.1 of Gossypium longicalyx. Classification (NCBI taxonomy): domain Eukaryota; kingdom Viridiplantae; phylum Streptophyta; class Magnoliopsida; order Malvales; family Malvaceae; genus Gossypium; species Gossypium longicalyx. The sequence continues at coordinate 9,628,091 of CM047006.1, read as the reverse complement.
ATCCCTGAAATTTTTATTACTCATTCAATAGATTTACTCATTTCACATTTCAAAAGAAATTCGACAATGTATATACGTAGTTAATATATCATACTGAAATATGTAATATAAAAATCTCGAATTGTATGAAATACTGGTCAAATATTTTATCTGACACCCGTTTGATATTAATTTAAACTTTGTAATCTAATCCCAATATTTTATAAAAAAGCAAAAGTAATTTAATTGTTTTGGTAGACTTAAAGTCACTTATGGAGAAAGAGGACACCGTACTAATAAACCATAAATTCAATAATTTTACTTTGAAATAAGATTAAATAATTTAGTCTATGTATAAAATATTTAGACATGAAATGAAAAAATAATCATATGATACAATAAGAATATATATATATAAACATGATATCAACTTATTAATATATCAAAATATGTATAACTTGAGTTTTTAACCCATTAAAATTTACATAAATATAATCAAATACAATACAATATACAGATTTGTTGCCCCAGTTGAAGGGCAAAGCTTTTATGAAATAAGATCGACCCAACTCATATTTATTAATAAATATCACCACCCCAATGCCTTAATGAAACATAAGCTTGTGCACGTGGGATTCTGGCTTTTAAGCAAGGCCAAACCCTGTGGTTCACATCATTTCTTCATAAGGGGGCATTGCTTTGGGATATTTACTATTTAGATAGTAGAATGATTTCACAATTTGCATGTGTCATGATTAAATCTCTCAATGTATTTAATTATATTTATTGTTGAGGTGTGTTATCTTTGTATATTAGGTAGGCTAGGCTTTTTATAGTTGGGTTTATCTTATGGGCCTTTATAACCCTAAATAAAGATTTCTTTGTCTGTTTGTTTGTTTGTTTTTTTTTTTTTTTTATCATCATTTGTTACTATTATTGCAATTTTTTTTAATATCAAATCTGTATTTAGAAAATATGGGCCCGAGGACCTTATCCTTTAAAAGCAGTTATATTCTATTTGGCTCAATTTTCCTTTTTTAAATATGTATATTGTAATAAAAGAGGTCATTATCCCAGACCGCAAATGATGAAAACAACCAAATCGGAGAATTCTTGTTGGCCAAGTCATTTCACAAAGTTCTCACAAAGTTCGAGTTCTCTACATGATCATGGTTACATACCTTGTTTGCCGTATAACTTGAGCACCAAGGCATCAACAACTTGTTCGATAGAAGAAATGGAAATGGAAATGACATCTCATTAGATTGATGTATAATCAAGGTTCGAAATCACATGTATGATAACTGGGTCCAGTGATTTTGGGGAGACTCAATTTCGGTTCATTCTTATCAAATGAAAATGCTTTCAATACCCTGCAAATTGATCACAAATGCAGAACCCAAACATGTAGTTTAAAATCTTCCCAAGACCCCTACATCGAAGTATAGCCCTTGCTTGCTATATAGATTCTTTATCGAGGGGCAATTTGCATGCAGCCAAGTTGTCTTTCGACTTGTACTGTCCAAGCATTTCGGCAATAGTTCTGCAACGACACTGATTCCCAGGCCGGATTACATCCCCATAAACAGCCATTTCGATAATGTCAAGCTCCTTATCTACCAAGTAGCAAAAATTAAATTTCAGTACACGTAAATACTTCAAAACTGAACACAAAAACCACTGTGTAACAAATAGGTTATTTCAAGAGGATTTTCAATAGAAACAAAGGATGAGATGTTCAGAACTCAAGACAAACCAGATTGGTGAGCAAGAATGAGGTCCTACTTGGCTTGGATCAAAATATACTAACTAGTCCGATCAACACTGTAAAACATGAAGGCATAAAGCAGCAACTACCATTAACCATTATAGCAACCTATGGGAGGGGTCTAACTTTTTATCATCGCAACCACAAATACTGGATATTAATGGTTCGCTGGGTAATATGTTTCTTGAGTACTAAGACAGTTACACATCCTTCATGGTTCAAGTAACAATTCCAGTCTTTTAAAACGTGTTGATGTATTTTCATCCATGTTACTCGAACTTAGGTGTCAGTACAAGATACAAGTATAAACCAAGCATGTTCATTTTTTTTCCCTAAGCTTTCCATGTATTTGGAGGATACTTGGAAGATCTTATCCCCATACCCAATGTATGAATGTGCGCCTGAAACGATTACTCCAAGAAAAATGGAGAGTCAGAGTATCATAGATTTTAATGGCGAGCCTGCTGACTTTACCTAGAACAAATTGATGGAACAAAAGATTCTACTATTAAATCTCTACTTATATGAAGATATAGATACCTATCTCGTAATACTAGGACGAAAGATCTAGGGCAATATGCAAGTAGTCACATAGCAAAACCATGATAGTATTAACAAGCAATCTAGGGGGATATGCAAGTAGTCACATAGCAAAACCTTTAGTTTAAACTGAAAAGAGAAGAGAATTAGGGTATACATACCGGTAAACTGGACCTCACAAGAATAACCCTTCAATCTGGTAGTATCCAGATCTTCTTTGTTTGATTTAAACCTATTCACCCTAGTCTGAAGGATTTGACAATTTTCAGCTGTGGATTCTCCACCTATATGACACAATCACAACCCAAGCAACTGTAAATCGCACAGATAAACGATAGCTGCACTTGAAACATTCACTCACTTGCATTCAAATGAATCTCTTTAAAGCAAAAAGAATAGCTACGTTTATAAAATTTTCCAAGTGCTTGACTGTTTGTTAAGAATTTTTTTTTTTAAACTCAAATTAGCTACATGATCAGATAAGTCTCACTTCACCACACTTTGCATTGATTTCCTTTTCCTCGGGCAATTAAACAAAGCATCAAATCAAATAAAAACCCCTTTATCAGTAAATTAAGCTCAAATTAACGCTGCCCACACTAAACCCATTTCAAAATCGGCTAAAATTAAAATCTCAAGAAAGAAAATTGAAAAAACAGAGCAAGGAGCAGGGAATTGGTGAAAAAGTGGATGAGTTGATGAGAAATAGACCTTTGGAGAAAGGAACGATGTGGTCGTACTCGAAACAGAGGCAACCTTGGCAGTTACAGAAACGCTTGCAGACGATGTTTCCGGCAGCGTCTTTGCGCCATCGCTCGGGATGACGACCGGGAACAGTTTCAGCATTGGCCCAGCACTTGCTCTTTGCCTTTGAATCGAAGAATCTTGGCCTCTCTTCCTCGCCATTGCTACTGCGAGAACGACGAGGCGAAGGCGAAGAACTCATCCTACCACCGGAGTTTCACTTCTATGCCGTTTCGGTTTCTCTCCCTTAAGCTCACTATGGACTGAAATTACTTGCGAAATTCACGTTTGGGAAAAACAAGGTTAATTATTGTATCTTCTTATGAAAAGGGACAAAAAAGAATACACCAATTAATATAAAATATTTCTAAAGAAAAAAAAATCACCAACAAAAATTCTATTGACTGTAGCCTCTTGAAGAAAATGTCTTGTCCACGATGCAAATTCAACTTATTATATCATGTGTTGAGAGTTGGTAACGGTAGAGGGAAATGAAAGGTTTTAGAGGAGGTTTAGTAGAATTTCTGTGAGTGTTGGGTCTTATTAGTTATTGGATTTGACATGAGGTCATTTCACAACTTATTATTTTAATATTTTTCGCAACATAATTAAAGTTATCCATGAGTCGAGTTGTTTGGTACAACTCGAGATTTATCTAAAAAATATAAGAGTCTGGATAAAAATATAAACCCCAAAAAAATAAGCTTAAGCAAAAAAATAAACTCAGTTTAAAAAAGTATAAGTCTTGAGTAAAATTTTTTGCTCAAGTCCAACCCGACCCAACATGAATTGTCAATAAACAAAAAAAAAAAATGCTATTGTTTTAATATTATTTTAAAATTACACTTATCTTAATATTATTTAAGTATAATTTTTATTTATTTATTTTTAATTTGTTGAGAAACATTTATTTTAAGGTAAACTACAAAAATAGTCACTTTTATTTGCCTTAAGTTACATTTTAGTCACTTATGTTTAAAATATTACGTTTTCGTCACTTATGTTATTATTCTGTTACGAAGTGATCACTCTTCCGTCAAGTTTCGTTATCTCCCTAACGGTAGTCCTACGTGGCAGTCCAACTAGATTTTAAGTATATATGTTAATACATACTTCATCCAGTTAGATTATGCATTTGATTTACTATTATAATTACGTTCTTCAATTAGGGGAAGGATGACTATCATTTGTAATATACATCAATAAAACTTTTTAATATCGTCCAGTTGTTATTAATACTCGAATTTATAACAAGCCATATGGAATGTTCATCCTCACACTAATATATCATAAAGTTTCATTGATGTATATTACAAAGGATAGTCATCCTTCCCCCGGTTGAAGAACGTAATTATAATAGTAAATCAAATGCATAATTTAGCCGGTTGAAGTATGTATTAACATATATACTTCAAATCTAGTTGGACTACCACGTAGAATTACCGTTAAAGAGATAACGAAACTTAACGGAAGAGTGATCACTTCGTAACAAAATAATAACATAAGTGACTAAAACTTAACATTTCAAATATAAGTGACTAAAATGTAACCTGAGACAAACAAAAATAACTATTTTTATAATTTACCCTTTATTTTAATATTTTTAAATTTTTTATATAAAAACATAAAATTAATGAAAATAATATGGGTCAAGACCAAATTTTCACATTTTTATCTTAACCAAGCTTGCCCAAACCTCGCAATCAGGCCTAAAATGGCCTCGATTTGTTATACAATCAACATTTGCTATATCCATGAATGTATGAAAACAGTTTCTTTTTACCTATCTAAACAATCAAAATTGATAAAAATATTTCAAAGGTTGGGTTCCAATTATAATTTAATAAGAATATAGCTATTTTATTTAAATATAATATATAAAAAACTTCAAATATTTTATTTTTTTACTAGTGCATATTAACTATCACATTAAGCCATTCTGAGGTAGAAATTCCAAAGTTTTCTCAAACCAAGACCCGGCACTATTTCGATTCAGTTATATTTAATTATATAAAAAAGTAAAATATATATATGTATATACAAATCAATTGATGTGCAGGACAAACATGGTTATAGGATATATGACAGAAAAATCAAAATCTAAAACGAATTATTAAAATATCAAACATATATATAATCTAATAATAGGTCAAAACACGATTACACCACTTGAAAAAATAACACGTACATGAAACTAACCATGTCTTGCACGTGCCATTTGGGAGCAGAGAAAGGTTCCTAATAATAATAATAATAGAACAGCCATGGAAATTGAGCATTTTATACTTGTCCAATATCTTGGACAGTGCAAAGTCATTAATAAGCTCTTATAAGAACCATTTCCATTTATATCTCAAAGCCTACTTTGGACCAATGTCCTTGAGAGCACAGATCTGTTCTTCACCCATTGCCGACATTACAGACACAACTAGGTCTTTCCCCTCAGCAAAACCTTCCGTTATCTGCACTCATCATACACCAAAAGATGACTACATTGTTTGGCAGCAATTTCTTACCAGGGATGCGTAGAGACTCAATGCTAATGGGTATCAACTATGTCATCTGGACTCTTTCATTTTTCTTAAAAAGTACTTGCTTCATACATTACATATTCAAATGAGTATGGGAATATGATATTCCAGAAACAAAAGTGGGCATACTCGTATTCAACACTCAAGTCAAATACCATGAGAAAGCACACGAAAATTACAAACACAAACCGAAAAACTTGGTCAAAACCAACTTAACTGACATTATTCAGTTGGTTTGATTCCTATTTACGTCAGTTGCAAAAATCGGCTTAAATATGTTAATAAGAAATTATATATTCATAATATTATAAATGAACATAGAATATTGTTAATAATAGAATATATGATACGAATTAGAAAATGGTACGTTATTTTTGACTTATCCTCATAACTTCGGTTGGTTGTCAGTTAATTTCAAGGGGAGGTCGGTTAAGTAGAATTTCAATTTTTTGAATGAAACAGACCATATTCATCCATGAGAATACGAAATCCAATCAGGATCTACCAGTCAATAGGCTGGGAAATCAAAAGAAGATTGTGTAAAATCAATAAAAATAACATGAAACCTGCTCTCTCACCATAACTACTACAAATCAATAAAACATAGACCTCTCTCATGAACAACTGTCACCTGCCTTCTTCTAATAGAAGGGAAAAAAGAAAGAAAAAGAAGAAAACGTGTAAAGTGTGATACCATTAGAATAGACCTGGCAGTGCTGGACATAGCACAAGGACAATAACTAAAGCATGATACGGAACACAACACAACTTGCCAGATCTACAGCAGAACCCCTTGATGCAACGGTGATAGGGCCAAAGCACAATATAATACAAGTAAATTAAATAACTTCCAAGGATACTCGATATTCAATTACCTGTTTCAACAAGTTGTCATCAGTTGGAAGCCTCAAATCATCCTTGGTGTCTCCACTTTCAGTCAGCAAACTCACCTGAAATATTCAACTAGTTAGGAAAAATATGAACACAAACGAACATGGATCCAAAATAAAGAAGCAAATTAACTTACAAATCCGTCCTCAGAAATGTCAATCAACTGGAAATCAGTACGATTGACATGTGGAACCTGTTAAAACAGAAGCAAGTAAAATTCATTCATGACATCAATTGCAATTACATGAAAGATTCTTAGTAAAAAAACAAGAACCGTTTATGAAGTGTGCCATTATTTCGTACATCACAGTTGTGGGAAGATGGAACAATATCTTCCAGTTTCTTGCCAGTGAAGATGTCAATTCCGACAAAGTGACACTTAGCATGACCATGCTTCCCAGTCTTGGAGGTGGAAACTTCAACAACCTGGCACACACCATAGAACAAGAACAATGTTAGCTAAAGTTGCAAATAATAATAAACAGAAACTTAATTAGTAACTATGTTTCACAAATCAGAAGGCACCCCATCAACCATCAATTTATTACATTCCAATAAATATCGCTACTTTTATGTTAGTCGGACTAAAGGTAGTGTCTGATATAAGTATCTATCCATCGCAGATAGACTCGACTTTTTCTTAAAAAAATTTGCCATATATTCTTAACATACACGCATGTACATATCCCAATATGTGTTATAGATACCTCTGTTGCTCTGGCTCTTTATTTTTCTTCAAGTATCCATGTCCAATACTCGTGTTTATAAAAAGCATATGACACTCCAAAGACCCTCAAAATACATTGAAAGACCTTAGAAAATTAAACAAACCTATATTGAACCTATACTCTTATACAACACGAACCTGAGTTCATGTGACATAGGCATATACTTCAGAAAAAATGGGAAAAAATCCGGGAAACATAGATTATTTGAGCTTGCTCATGATCAGAAAATTGATTTAAAATTATTCTTCAAAGGCTCGAAGTGGTTAGATTTTATTGCTTTTTTTTTTTTTTTAATTTGCTTTTGCTTCAGCAAAAGTAACTATCAAGCTGAAGAAAGTACTAAATTGTAAAGTCCTATTCGATTTTAATTCTTTAAAATTTTCAACAAACATCAACTGCTTTCCATACGCAAAAATCACATTCACTACCATAAATTTTAAAAATAATAGTAAAAAAATTAAAGCAAGTAGCAAAAGTAAATAAAAGAAAAAAAAAACATAAGGATTTAATGACCCAACTATACAAATTAATTAATTAATAAAAAACGGGGGGAACAGATCAGAACCATCAAATCTCAACTAGAAATTAAAAAAGTAAAGCAAAAGAATAAAACGGAGTTCACTTGCTGGTTAATATCAAACAGATCTTTCAGAATAAATGATGGAAAAGAGGGGACCTTGCATGGGCGGTTTTTTATGACGATATAGCCGTTCTTGCGGATAGTACCGGCCTGCTGAGGAAAGGTTTTAGAGGCGCCGGCGTCGGCCTTGGATTCGAAATGGTGCTCCTCGTCCGACATCTCCGGGTTTCAAGATATTTTTTTGTTCTTTCAAGTTTTTAGCGGCGATGACTGACTGTTGATGGATGGATAGATTATTATGCCGCTGCTGACGGTCCTTTTTTTGCTTTTAATTGGGCTGGGGCTTGGTTCCACCCATCTCTATCTACTTTTTACACATTTTAATTATTATTTTAGCTAAATATTAACTTTTATGTATTTATAGAATTTTTACAAATTTTTAGTAAATAACTTTGCACTTATATGATTTGTTTTGAATTTTTTTATTTTGAAATTTTTTTAACATACAACATTTAAATACTCATCCAATATTTTTTTTATAATAATGATTCGAATTCAAATTATTTTTGAAGAAAGAGAACACTAAATTAATAGATCAAAAATTGAGTTTAACCAAACTTTTAGTTTAGCAACACTGACGGTTCATCCAACAACCCTCTTAACAGGTTTGAATCATAAGGGTAATCTTATTTATGGTGTGTGAGTTAATAGGAAAAGTTTTCACTGGTTATGTTGAGTTTAAGTACAATATTAATGTAATTTATACCTACCTAAGCCTAGTTTGGCCCAAATATGAGCCTAAAATTTTACTCAAGTTCGCTCATATTTATAAATGGCTAACTTACACTCATTTTAGGCTCACCTATATTATTTTTTTTTTTAATTTTTAAAAAAATATTTATATCATTTTCAATTTAATATTTAATATTTTTTTCATTTATTAAAATTTTATAGATAGTCATCTTAACAATTTTTAATATTTACATTATAATGTTATCTATAAAATTATTTAAGCATATGGATAAGTTAGTGTCACAAGTCAATCGAGTATAATTTGATTAAAAAAATTACGAAAATATCCTTTTGTAATTTAAATGAGTTATATTATTATAGTGTATTTTAATCTTTTATATTTAAACTTGTGCTATTTACATAAATAAAACATTAACTTTACCACTAAACCAAAATTTATTTTAATATAATACTTACATTTTAATGGTATTATGCATACTTACCTCCTTTAACAGTATATAGGGTAAATTACACTATTAGTCATTGAACTACGGGTAAGTTTTCGTTTGAGTCACTTAACTAAAAAAAGTTACAGTTTGAATACTGAACTATTTGAAGGTTTTTATTTAAGTCACTGGGCTATTAAGTTTTTTTTTTTTTAAAGTTCCGCCAATGAGCTCCAAGCAACAATTCAATAATTGGTATGGTGGATTAATATCCATTGACGAGTAGAAGAACATGCATTAGATCCAAGTTGATAACGGTCAGTCTCGAAGATTGGGTGTAACATCCTGAAATAGGGCCTAAACGGAACAATGGTTGCCAAACCACAAATCGGAGATAGAAAAGTTTATTACGATTAATTTTATGATTTACCGAATGATTAGATGCATGTGTTAGAATACCGATAAGAAATTTCAGTGATTGCATGTCCGATTTGCATATTAGGGCTTAATTGCAAAAGTTGATAAATATGAGTTCTAAATGCTAAAGGATTAAATTGAAGAGCATAATTGAAGTAGAGGTCCTTAAATGGTAATTAGACTGTTATATTTTCATGGACAAAAATGAATATACATAGGTAAAAATAACTAAAGTTTTAATGAAGGGTATTTTAATCATTTTGTAAATAAAAAATTAAAAAGGGAAAAAGATGGCAAAAATGTGCTCATCTTCTTCCTTAGGCCGAATGTCAAGGGTTCTCCATTGTTAGGGTTTGTTTCAAGCTTCCAAGCTCTATAATCAAGAAGAACGAAATTCGGAGTTAGACCGGGAAAAGAAAAAGATAGTGGACTAAATCGATATAGTTGATCGTATTTTGTTTCGAGGTAAGTTTGCGATAAATAAATGCAATATTCTATTATTTTATGTTAATATTGTTAATTTCCAGCCTGTGTATATTTATTTTATGAAATTATTCAAAGAAGACTCAAGCATGAATTGATGGAGAAGTAATTTCAGAAAGTCCCGGTTGAACCTTAGGAATGTGTAGGATACAAATGTCATAACATTAGGGTTTAAGGATACCATGTAAGACCATGCCAAGGCATGGCAATTGGTAAGGTTTCTAAGGCAAGGAAATCATGTAAGACCATGTCAAGACATGGCATTGATAAGTTACTATAATGCAAAGGTCCCATGTAAGACCATGCCAAGGCATGGCATTGGTGAGTTCATAAGGCAATGATACCATGTTAGACCATGTCGAGACATGTCAATGGTAAGTTTCAAAAGGATACCACGTAAGACCATGACAAGTCATGACAATGGTAAAGTACCCGTGTATCCTTAGTATTCCAAGTGGTTCAACGGGAAAATTTAAAGAGAATATCAAGGTAAGGTAAGGTAAGACGAGTTATACTAAAAAGGTAAGACAAGTTCATGCTAGAAGAGCAAAGGTAAGTATATAATGTTCATGTATGCTTGATAAGGAAAAAGGTAAGTAAAATGTATTTATAAATTTGATTAAGTAAGTAAGTATTTAAGTAAGTGTGTAAGTGAAGAAGTTTAAAGTATGTCTATGACAATTAATGAAGTTGCATTAAGTAGTATCATACCAAGTAGTAAGATAATTCTTATGAATGTTGTTATTTATTTGCATGCAAACTTACTAAGCTTAATGCTTACCCCCTTTATGTTCCTTCTTTTTATAGTTTTATCAAGCTAACTCGGGGATCGTAAAGTACGTCGGAGGTCCGGGCACACTATCACAAGGATTATTTTGGTATAGCTGGACGTTTCATTTTGAGTATGGCATGTATAGCATCGTAGCCATTTTGTGTGTATAATCTTATGATATGGCTAATGAATGGTATGTAAATGCTTGATAGATTAGCTATTGGAATGGCTAATCAAGGACATGTTTTGTGTTACGTATGCCTAAATGCTAGTTATTCCATGGAAATCATGAAAAAGGTGAAATTAGCTTTAAAACAGTATCGGATAATAGTAATAATGTGAATTTGAAAAATCACTAAAAATAGTAAGAAGAGATTTAGACAGTGAATGAGATATAGAATTAAATCTTATTGAGTCTATTTCCATATGAAAGAAACAAAGTAAATAAAGGAGTTGTATTTTATGAGATATTTAAATTTTGGTGAGACAGGATCAAAGTGATTTCTGAATCCCCTGTTCTGACTTTAGAAATTGACTAAAAATTGTAAAAAAAATAATTATGAGTTATACTTTATATATATAGATTCCTTATTGAGTCTAATTTTAATAGAAATAAACTATATGGTTATTTGAGTTCTTTACAGGGAGAAAATTAATTCGTAGTGAACAGAGTTCAGAGCAGCCGAACACTAAAATAGGGGAAACTTTAACTAATAAACTGTACTAATTGGCTAAACCAAAAAATCTGAAACAAATTTAGTAAGAAGATATATGAGTCTAGTTTCAGAGAAAATTTATGGATTTGAATTTTGAGTTTCGTAACTTGAGTTATGATTTATTTAGTGACTATGACGCAGATGAACAGTTTATTTATGAAAGATGAAATAAATTGTTTTGATTTGTTTAAGTCATCGGAAAATTTTTATTGATTCCGGTTTGTTCCCGAACTGTTTCAATTTCATGTTTTAGGGTCTCAAGAACCCTTTTTAAGGACATATTGAATGAATGGAACAAAATTAATTTTAAAAGTAATTTTTTATGCCCCGAATTAGTAAGCTAAGTCCGGTAACGCCTAACGCCTCGTGCTCGACTCCGGTGACGGTCTCGGGTAAGGGGTGTTACATTGGGAAAAAAAGCTGTTTGCATTTTAGTTCATAGGTTCCTGACGTCCAAAGTTGTTTCATGAAAAAAAAAATGAACTGTAGAGGAGAAGCGGGAAAAGAGCTTTCTATTGGTGCAGACAGTAAGATTAGAGAAAGCTATATAGCATCGATTTTAACAATTTAATAACTTAAATAAAAACTTTTGAATAGTTCAATAACCAAACCGTAACTTTTTTAATAAAGTGACCGAAATGAAAGCTTACCTATAGTTTAGTGATTGATAGTGTAGTTTTACCATTGGATATATTGATAATATTGTTGATTGAATTGTTGTTATAAGTTAAATGGATGCTAACTTGAGATTGATGACAACATCATGATTAGACTTGCTCATGGGCTAGGCCACCAGCCTAGACTCGAAGGCCTGCTCTAAAAATAGAAAGGTTTAGACAAAATACAATGCCCGAAAAGTGGGCTTGAGTATAAATTAAGGCCCATTTTCTATATGGGACTAGCCTTGGGCAAGATTTTTTATCCCAAGTCCAGTCTGAATATATTATGTTATAAAAAATATTATATTAATTATATATATTAAAACACTAACCAAATAACAATTAGACACTCGTTACCTAAAACCGAAAAAAAAAAAAACTTACCCAACGAAATGACCCAAGAGCCAAAATATAAAATATTAAAAGATAAATTTAATACAATAAAATATTTATTATCTTTTTTTTGTGTTATTTAATATAAATACTTTTTAATGTCTTGGAAAACTTTTATTTTAGCATTTTTTAGTGCATTTAGTGTATTATGTTTTCTTAAAATTATTTTTAAATAAAAACTAATCTAAAAAAAATTAAATATGGCCAAGCTGAGTCAAGCTTGGGTTCACATTTCTTAATTTGGGTTGGGATTGGGTGAAAAAGTATGCACATTTTTTGAGCCAGGCCCGAGCTTAGAAAATTAGACTAGATATATAACATAAGCCCATTGTCCACACCAATTTTTGCCCAGGCCCCAGTTAGCCCAAGACCAAATCAAACCCAAACAACTAAACCCAAAACCCAAACCCAATTTCATCCTAACCCTAGCCCAAACAAATTTAAACAAAAAACCCTAGCCCCATGACCCTAGTGCCGCCCCTAACCTCTGCCACCAGCTGCCATGGCAGCACCTCCACTTGCCCCACTTGCCTGCAACGAAAAAGACAGATAATAATAATAAAATCATGTAAAATGGCTTTAAGAAGCCAAGCCAAATCCATTTTGTAAAGAGGTTGGCAATCAAAAAGAATAAAAAGAGGGCACTTGATTTTGAAACAAAAAGGCAAAAAAAAGGAGTGATTATAGCAATACCAAAGCACGCGAATAGCACTAAATCAGGGAACCAAAATACTGAAAAACGAAATCGAAAGCCTAAGGTGATTTTCTTTTTTTCTTTTTTCTTTTTTTATCTTATTTTTGAATCCGTTCCCTCATGTATATATATAAAGAACAAAAAATAAGAAAAAAAAAGCGGTACCTTTTGGAATTTCGGCCACGGCGCCGGCGGTGGACCACGGTGGCAGTTTGCCGGAGCTCTGACCGGACCAGGAGCACCTGCAGAGAGAAAAAGAAAAAAAAGAAGTGTTTTTTTTGAACAAAAGGGGAAGAATGAATTTTTTGTTAAAAAATTTCAGTTTATATAGAAGTATAAAATGACGTAGTTTTAAGGGGACTTTGAAGAACACAAAACGGCGCCGTTTGGCCCTCAACTCGCGCAGGCGACCCACCCGCTAGGAGATCCGCTCGTTTTTGGACCAAGGGTCTATTTGCGCCCTTGGTCCTTCCGCTTTTGAGGCTATTTTAATGGGGTCCTTTTCCTGTTTTCTAATTTCGCCACAATCTATTCACTTTGTTTCAATTTAACCCTTGAACCTTTTAATGGATAAACGTCTGAACGGTGTCGTTTTGGGTACTGGAATATTTCCCCATATGGCCCCTATCCTTTCGCGCGTGTTGCATTTAGACCCTATATTTTCGCCCTATCTCAATTTGTCCCAAAATTTTCAATTAAACTTCAATTTCATCCTTTTCGCATTTATTCTATTATACTTTTAACTCAAAATTTTCCTTCTAATTCCAAGCCAACCCCTAGTCTATTCGACTTCATTTTTTATTGCTTCATGTATTATTTAATTAATTTATTCATTTGTTTTTAAGTTTTGATTAATCTGTTTATTGGTATTTATGTTTTATTTTAGGCATTCACTTTATATTTTTAATTTACATGCATTTTTATATTCTTTCATCTTGTTTTATCCTTTATTATTGTTATACAGTTACTTACATATATTTTACGTCCTTTTATTATGGTTATCATTATAATTTATTCATTTACTTATTTATTACTTTGTGGAAAATTTAATATTATCTATTATTGTTATTATCATTTATATTCATCATCATTATTGTTATTACTATTATTATTATTTTTTTATTTTTTTACTACTATTATTTATATTCACTATTATTATTATTATTATTATTGTATAGTCCAATATTTGCCCGGGCTTGGACCTAAGATAAATAACCCCTTTTACAACCCAAACCCCTTAAACCATCTAATCCACCCTCGGCCCAATACCAACCTAATACCCAAACCCAACATACAAGCCCAATACCCTAACCACCCTAACCCTAATCATCCTTTAGCCAAACCACCTACCCCCCACTTGTCCTTGCCTCAGCGCCGCAACCACCCCCTGACCATCTGCCATGGCCACCTGCTCCACTTGCTCCATCGCCCATGCCCATCCCCTGCAAGCAGTAACAAGACAAAACAGAAAACAATAGAAAATAACAATGTAGTGGCTATAAAGCCAGTCGAATTTCTCATTGTAGGGGTTCGGATTCCTTTCAATACACACATATATTTTCAAAGAAAAGCAGTAGATAGAGCAAGAAAATCAATCCAAATCAGAGAATCAAAGCATTAACAGTCGAAAAAAAACAGAAACCAGAAGGTGATTTCATAAATTTTTTATTTATTTTAAGTTTCCAATATACATCATTATCCATCAAAATATATATTAACAAAAGAATAATATTATAAACATAAAAAAATAATAATAATAAACAAATTTTTTTACCTTTTCCGGCCACCGTACACGGTGGCCGGCGCCGGCGACGGTCCGGCGGTCGTCCGGTGACCGGCCGCTGGCCGGAATCCTTCCCCTCTCCCTCCTCTCTCTTTTTCTCTCTTTTTTTTTCTCTTTTCCCCCCTCACAAATGAATTTTTTTCTGAAAATAGGCCTATTTATAGCCCTCCGAAACGACGTCGTTTTGAGGGCTGTACTTAGGCCCCAAAATGACGTCGTTTAAGCCCATACCCGATCCGACCCGACCCGTCCGGCCTAGGGTCCGCGTGTTTTTGAACGGAAGGGCTAATTGCGCATTTAGCCCTTCCGCTTTTTTATTAATTTACAATCAAGTTTTAATTTACTTTAATTTGGCCCTGAAAGTTGTTGCATGGTTCGATTTAGTCCCCTTGCTGTTGTGCGTTTTAAAATAGTTCGAAAAATTGCATTTTTGACCCTCTGCATTTGCACGCGCATTCAAATAGATCCTTTGGTTTATCTTTTATTTTAAAATTCGCCCAAAACTTTGTTATGAGTTCAATTTCAGTCATTTCTTATTTGTTTTTGTTCCTTTATTAAATATTATATTTATTTCTGCATTCCAATATCATTATTATTATTATTATTATTATTATTATTATTATTATTAGTATATGTTTTATTACGTATGTATATATTTAGGTATTATTATTATTATTAGTTGTTTTATTTTTAATATGCATATATTATGTACATTTTTAATACTATATTGTATATATTGCTTTTATATGTATTATGTGTATATGTTTTTTAGTATTATGTTTTTTATACTATTATGTATATATTTTAATATTATTAGTTATATACCCTTTATACTATTGTATGTATATTTCTATATTACATATTTTTAACACCATTATTATTTGAATATATATATGTGTATGTATTTACATAGTATATGCATAGTTTTTATGTATTTATCACTTCTAATAAATATTATATATTTTATATGTTAT
Organism: Gossypium longicalyx; assembly: GCA_025698465.1. Lineage (NCBI taxonomy): Eukaryota > Viridiplantae > Streptophyta > Magnoliopsida > Malvales > Malvaceae > Gossypium > Gossypium longicalyx. The sequence goes on along the minus strand of CM047006.1, from coordinate 9,612,261 downwards.
GTATGTATTTTAATGTTATCAGTTACATAGGTTTCTTATACTATTCCATGAATATATTTTTTTATATCATCTTATGTATATATTTTCAAATATTATGTTATATATATATAATATAAATTTTTAATACCATATTATGTATGTATTATTACTATTTTTACCCCTATTATATTTATTGTTAATACTAGTACATACATTTTATTATATGAGAATGTATATACTTTTACATATAGTATGATTTTCATATATCATTGTATTTGTTATTATACCTATTATTTTCACTATTATTACTTATTATTTCATTTTAATATTAATGTATATATTTTTAATACGTTTTTATGCATATACATTTTAATATTTATTTTATATATACATATATATCATATATGTGTTATATATTATGTATATATTATTATTTTATTTATATTTAGTATTAATCTTAGTACATATATTTTATTATACGTATATATATACACTTTTTATATACAATATTATTTTCGTATTATTCAATATTATATTTATTTCCACTATTACCACTTATTATATTGTTTTAATATTATGTATTATTTGGTGTACATACATCTTTTTATTATTATCATTATTAGTATATAAATATATTTTCTATGTTATTAGTATTCCTAATATATATTATATATGTTCATTTATACTATATATATATATTTAGTATGTATTGATATTTAGTATTATTATGAGTATATTTTTCATTCCGATTATCACTTATATGTTTTAATATATATAGCAATATTAGTGTTTTTATATTATATTTACGTCACTTCATTTATTGTTTATATATATTCATGATTTTATTTCGTGTTTAATACTATTACTATCGCATGTATATTGTTAATGATTTATATATTGTCTGTTTCGTATATTCTTAACTTTTTATTATTTGTTTATCTCGAATTTAGCATAGTATTTCATACCATAGTGCAACATCAATGTCGATTTTCTTTTACTTTTATTTGTTCTATCTAGAAATGTTTTCGTTCATGTCTTTAAATTAATTTCGATAAATAAGGCAACGTACCGATTTAACGTTTAGTCATCGATTTCATCGCTATGTTGGGTGAACATCAATCGACTTGTGTTAAAACGATATGTCCTTCTCAAAATCAAAAGAATTGAAAATTTTCGTGTTTCAACCAGATCACGACTAAACGTTACATTGAACTCGTATTTTCGAAAATCAAAACAACTCGTGTTTAATAAAGATACCAATTTTGGGCGTCGCGAGGGTGCTAATACCTTCCTCGTACGTAACCGACTCCCAAATCCTATTTTTTTCTCTTGCTTTTAACGTAGACCTAAACTCGGCCTTCATTTTTTGTTCAAGAATCAATTTTCTTTAAAAAAATGATTTATTAGGTGTCCGATCACACCTAGAAAAAAGATCGGTGGCGACTCCCTTTTTTAAAATCAAACTTCAGTCTTTAAATTTTCAATCAAACACCCCAATTAGCGACCAAGCTAAAATTTTTACGTCGCTGCAATTATTATTGTTCTTACTATTATTATTTTAAATCACCATTTTTTTTTTACTATTCAACATGATTATCATTATTACTAAATTTTTATTATTATTACTATGGTATTATTACTATTAGTAGACTTTCATCCATATTTATTTTATCTAATTTATCTACCTATATTTTTATTATTATTATATTTTAACATATCCTACCTCTATTTATATTTATGTATTAATATCATTATTTTGCTATCACTATTATCATTATTGTTATTATTATTATATTATTATACCTTTTATTATCACTATTGTATTTTTACTATTATTATATTTTCCTTTTTTTTTGTATTTACTTATACGTTATTATTTTTATATTAATTAATTTAATACATATATTTTAGCACACTTATTTTATTTATATATCATTACCCTTATTATTAATGTCTCATCGTTTATTTTATTTATATATTTTTAAATAATTTTAAACTTTAGGTTATTTATTATTTGTATTATTGGTATTACTATTTGTATTTACCATTAGTATTACTTTTAGTTTCACTTTTATTACTATTACTATTATCATTTCTTTATTATTTTCTATTACTATTATCATTCTTATTAATACTAATATTAATATTTTTATTATTACTTTTGTTATTATCATTAATATTATTGTTTTTACCACCACTATTATTATTATCAACATTATTATTATTATTATCGTTTTCACCATTATTGTCATTTTTGTGCTGTCATGTTTTATATTTCTTTTATTTACTTATGTATTCGTTTATTTCATTTCCCTTATGCATTTGTTTTATATTACTAGCCTTGCTTTTATGTCATCTTTTATAATTGCTCATATTATTGTTATTAACACTGTCACACCTATTATTATATGTTATTATTATTACCATAATTTGCTTTCATATTTTACTATAAATCACGTTATATATATATATTTTACTCAATACATTAAAATAATTTTTTCATAAAAGTAATATTCCGTATTTGGTAATTCGAGACAATCGTGCCCTAAATCACTGGGTTTCTATTTTTCTCATTTAACCTAAACAGCGGAATACTCTTTTAAATCGTGATATGAGTTTTGAAATATTCTCGAAGATACGAGGTGTTGTGCCCTAACTTACCGGGTATGACATTTTGTTACCTCGGGATAAGATTTTTGTTAACAAAGGCAATATTTGGCATTTGGAAATTCGAGATATCGTGCCCTAACTTACTGGGTTTTGTTTTTTCTCGTTTACACGAAAATAGTCGAATACCCTTTTAAAAAAGGGTCAAAATACATGAATTTCAAATAAAGGCAAGCTCATTCTCAAAGTTCGAAATGTCGTGTCCTAACTTACTGGGCGTGACGTTTTATTACTTCGAGATGAGGGAGTCCTTAACACCCGTTTTAACTTATTCGGTCATTTTTTAGCATTAATTCAAAGGGAGATTGTATTTTAAATTCTTTCAAGTTTTCAAATCTTCGACACTAAGACACTAATTAATCAACTAGGTATCAATTTTGGGCGTATCGAGGGTGCTAATCCTTCCTCGTGCGTAACCGACTCCCGAACCTGTTTTCTTGATTTGTGTAGACCAAAATCGTTGTTTAAATAAATCAAACTATTTATTAAAAACAACCACTTTTACGATGTGACCCGATCACACCTCATCAAAAAGGATTGGTGGCGACTCCTTTTTTTTCGTTTTCATTTCCAAAATCAAAGTCGATTCCCGTTTTTCAAAAAAATGGTTTCGACACCCATCTTAGCCCGACTCATGAGCACATCTAACCATAATAAACAATTGTAGTGCATTTGACATTATTAATATGATGTATTTACGTGTTAAAATTTTATTTTACTTACAATTTAATCTATTTTTTTTCATTTCAATATCGTATATATTTAATGTATTATTAAATAGTTTCTAATCATATGTTTCAATTGTATGTCATTTTCAAACTAGCATATGTGTACTAAGCTCGTAATTTTTACATGTGTATGTGTATGATAAGATTTCTAGTATTTTTAATTTAACTTATTTTTATATATATTTAACTTGATATATTATATTATAAACCTAAAAAATGGATTGATGTTGTGCTTTGAGTGTTCAAACTTGAGCCTAACTCATAAATTATACAAATTCAATTTTTTTGTTCAAGTTTATTTTTCGGACCTAATATTTTTATTTAAACCCTTTTAAATTTCAAACGAACTTTCAAATTTCGATGAATAAATCGACGTAAGAACAAATATGGTTGACAGTAAAAACTAAATATATTTAATTGGATTTAAATAATGATACATTCAAATTTAATAATATAATACAAATGAATTCCAACTGTAAAATCATTATACAAACTACAAAAGTTATATACCGAAAAATGGTTGTTAGAGTCCATTCCCAAGTATATGTAGAGTTTACTTGCACACTGTAATGTCCCACCATCTTTTGCAATAATGTGGTTCCAGCGGCTGCAGTAATAGTGAATGCCACCCCACCGCCATTGCTCCGCTTTTTCCAAGCACCATTCTTTTCTATTGCTGTTTCACTTACTTTATGTTAATGGGCAAGACCATAGTGAATGCACCTCCATATTTAATTTAACCCTTTCCCTATCGCCAAATTGCTCCTTTTTTTTTCTTTTTCTTTTTTTACTTTAAAACAAAATGAGTCAGTGGATCAAGCTGAGGCAAAGATCTTAAAATATTTTAAACTATGATTCACCCCATCAAGGACATCTCCATGCTTCAAAATTCCATTTATCAGTCCAAAACAAACCCCAAATCTGTCTTGCCCCGAGTCGTATTATCAAAATTTGAAGTTTGTGTTTGATAAACAAAGATAAAAATTTGTTAGGCCTGCTTGCTTTATTCCCTACACTACAGTTGAAGGCTATTTTTATAAAATTAATATTAAAAAATAGAATAAAATAATTAATTACGAAAATAGGATATTTATTATAATAACTTTGAGTGCAGTTGATGAGCTTTAAAATAAAAAAGTGAAAATAATAATTTTTTTTAAAATTGGTGTCGTTTTAATTAAATAAAAAACCTGTAATTTTAAAGATTAAATGCAGGAACATGCATTAAGATATAAAATGTAGAGAAAAGACATTATGACATTAATAGGGAAAAATATTAAGGTATTAAATGAAAGGAAAAATACTATTATCTTGTGTTAGAATCACAAACCAACTTCCTTTTTTTTCACTTTTTTTTTTATTTTAAAATTTGCCTTAGTTTTTTTTTTCTTTCCGTCAGAATTTATTTAAAAAAATTCAGTGATGCCACTAATGTATCAAACTTCATCTAAAATTATTGTAACAAACATCCTATGTTCGCAATCAAATTCCTTCCACTTTATTTTTATAATTAATTAATTTTATAAAAAAAGATAGTTGAAAATTAGGATTATTTATTACATTTGCTTCTCAAAATTGGGCTCCACTTCAGCCTCTTCTAAAATAGCCCATTCTATTCCTTCATGCTGAATTTTAACCTTTCAAGTATCATATATTGTTTTATGTCATGCCTTAATTATTTAGTCATTTCAACAAATATCTAGAACGGATAGCAGAGCATCTAAGCAATAAGAACTAAAAAGATGATACATTTATCTAAAAATATGAAAATTGAATTTTGGGATCGATTATGTTTGCCAAAAGAGAGGGTCAAAATTAGTATATTTTGAGCAAAGAAACATAGGTACTAAATAGAATCTCATACAATATCGTGTGGTCAATAAATAGTAAAGATTTTCAAAAGGTGACTTCCTCTCTTATCGAGTCCAAATTAACTATTTGTATGAATCCCATGCATCACTTTCTCGTTTTTTTCTTAACTAATTTTGTAATATATTTCAACGTTTTCCCCTTTGTCTTGAAGCAAAAGAAACCCCCTATTTACTACAAATATTATTTTTGATAATTAAGATTATTATATATCTAATATAAAAAATAAATTAACATCATTTTACGCATCCATATTATATATACAAATATTTAATTTGAACCAAAACAAAAATTAAACTTTAAATGCTGTCCATTTAATAAAGCATATTTTTTGGATTAAATGTGTGGATTTATGAAAAGTGACATTGAAATCTATTCAATTCCTTGATAATATTGGAATTTTCTAAATTTTGGTATCATTTTTTGTTAGTTAAGAAATTTAATACACGAGCTCAAATGATGTGATTTTTTCGTACTTATTATTTAAATAATTTTATTAAATTTTTTGTGAATAAAAATATTATAAAAAATTACTTAGTGTGACATTCATGCCTCTAAGGAGGCGTCTTAAAAAATTGGATAAAACTATTATTACTAACTCTCATTTTGGCTAAATTATCAACCTCTTTATTATGAACTCTAGAAACGTGTTGTATTAACCAAAAAATTACTTTAGCCAAGAGTAAGATGATTCTCCGAACCAAAGCGGAACTTAACGTCTTGGTAACACTCCCTTAAATCGTTTGTACCACCTCTTGATTGTCTGAAATGATAGATATTCTGTCAAATCTCTTATCTAAACCAATTGTCACACCTTCAAAAATGTCCCACAATTTAGTCTCAAAGAACTCTCCCAATCGTAGCAATCCCATCACTCCCTTTAACAGTTCTGTCGACATTTAATTGAATCTAATTACCAAAAATAATTTTTCTTTTCTAGAAAATATTAGAAGCATCTGGTCTGCTGGAGTTTAATTATCTATAATTGCGGGAGTTTAGCGATGCCAAATGGAAGTTTAAGGTGAAATGGTAATTAATATTTGTTGACTTAATAATATAATTTTAATCAAACCAATAATCATGTTTAATTTTGACTTAAACATAGCCTCTTATTAAGACTCTTAAAAAAATGTGAATCATGCATCCATGACCTATTAGGTTAGGTAAAGTCTAGTGCATCTATAATTTTAACCCCAAACCTTTTTTTTTCTTATTAATTTTAAATCTAATTTGTTAATAAAACTTTAACTCAATAGTAAAATTTAAGTTATCAAAATTTTGTGTTTTCATGTTTAAATATTAACTTATGTAAATATTTCAATTTTGTTTCAAAATTATTTTCATTACTTAAAATTGAATTAAATACTTATAATTTTAACATCAGTTAGAACTGACAAAACAAAGCCTTTGGTTCATTATTTGACTTTGATTTTCTTACATTGGGGTGAGGGAACAAGTTTCTTTGCCGTAAAGTGAAATTCCACACCCATTACTTATTTCTTAAATATAATGTTGCCATTTGTCGCCTTCATAATTATCTTCAATTAATTAAAAAAATAAAATAAAACTATACAGATAAATAAACCTGTCAAAATTTATACACACGACTGGAAAGATAATAAAATTTATATAAAAATATTATAATTATTATGGGAATAACATATGAAAAGGATATAAATATATAAACTAACATATCAACTTTTATAAAAAAATAAATTTGACTAATCGTGGAGTGAGTTTTGGTTTAATTCATACCATTATTATTACAGTAACAAGAAGGAATGTGCTTAAGTACGATTTTCTTTCAATTTAAGAGTTAAAGATTATGTAGGAATAAAGTTTAGATTTTTTTAGGAGTAGAATTGTATATTTTTATAAGAGTTAAAATATAATTTTATTATTTTAATAGTTTATATCTTTATAATATTTTAACGAATTAAATTAAAATTTTATCTTTTTCAAAAGGTTAAAATACTATTTATCATGTACTAATTTAAAATTTTATAAAATTTAAAACGTCAAAAATTAAAAAAAAAATTATTTTAAGGCGCCAGGGCTCTTACCAAGTCCTCTGGTGTTGCCTTTAAGGTTATGATTGGAAGAAGACATTATATAAAAAATTAACTAATTAATTAATTAAATCGAGTTTAAATGAAATATTTTTGTAACTTTTATATATTTTTAGGGCGTGTTTAGATACCACATAGTAAATGGAAAGTGTAATTACTTTTAATTTCGTAGACATATTTGGCTGATAAAGTATAATCATATCATAATTCTTTTGTCATGTATGGTAGGTAAGATGAGTTACTGTAGCAGTGAAATTGAGTATTACAGTAGTGAAATTAAAATCAAATGTGAGATATGCGTTTGGATTCAAATGCAACTATGGTGATAATATGAGAATAGAAAATTACTTTTAAATACATTAAATTAAAATGTGTATATATAAATAAAATATCAAAACATTTTACAAATTAAATAATAAACTATAAATATAAAATATATTTATGCTAAATTATGAATAAAAATTATTTATATTAAAATTTTAATTGGAACGAGTATTTACATTATATTAGATAATAATATACTAGGATTATGTTATTTATATTAAATAAAAAAATATAGTTATATTAAAAACAAAAAAATAATTAAAAAATTGAAAGGGTAAATAGATAATTTCCCTTATTTTGGAAAATAAGATTTTGAGGTTTCTATCTCACTTGTGGTGTGCCAAGCACCCCAATAATGGTTGCGTTTCAGTTGGAATAACTTTACTCTTTGAAAACTTAACGCACAAAAGGTGCCATTAATTCAAAGCATAGCTATATAATTTTAAATTTTAAAAAATATTAATTATTATAAAAATATTAATAACACTTGAAAAAATAGCTCTTTAATTAAGTAATAAAACCTAAAATTAAATTATTGTATATAATACATTAATCCAAGAAAATATTCGATAATATAATTATCAATAAAATTAAAAAGAAAGATAAATATTGTATATAATTTTATCTATTCACTCTAGCATTTTATATTTATTGGCTTATTTTCTCTAACATTGAACATATATTCATTGTTATCAATGATTAGTTCTTGGTCGCGTATAAATAATTAATAATTAATTCCATGCACTTTATTTAAATTTAGTATAAATAATTTATAAAAAATATAATGTAATTTAGTTAATTATTTATCAAGTCAAAATCTATAAGAAATTATCACTCATCAATAAAATTTTCAGATTATTTAAACAAAACTAGTAAAATTTATAGTATATAATGTGCCTGATTAAGTTAATGTTATGAGTTAACTGGACATCAACTTAGTTGAAAAATGACTAAAAATTCCTTTTTTACAAAATAATAAATTAATTTGAGAGCATTTTTTTTTTTATCTTTTTGTATGTTATATAAAATCAATTTAAATCAATATATGAAGCAATTTGAACACAAACTAATATTATTTCTAAAATCTCAATTTTATCAATTCAACGAGAGTCGGTTTATTTTTAGCATAAATTTTTTTATAAATATTTTGTTATATTTTTTTTCCACCCAAAATTGGTATGCGATATATATGCTACTAACATATAATTATACTTTTAAAAGAAAAATTATATATCGTAAAATTAAGTTACTATTATTTTGTATAAAAATAAAATTTTAAATTTAATTCATATATGAACATATTTGAAAAATCAGAGGATAATTAAATTTGAATGTAATTATTTGTAATTATTTATATAATTATTCTAATTTTCACCTCTAATTATAGTGATTATTCAGAAATACTACAAATGCATAATTATAAATAATTACACTAAAATTTAATCATAAGATACACTATCCCAATTATAATGTAGTTAGAGATAGATTTTGCAATTTCAAAGGATAAATAAAGATTTAGATTTTAGGGGGAAATAAAATTTTAAGGCATTTGTCACTTTGACATGTTACTATCAAAGCCATGGACATAAATACAATTTTTCTGTTTATCATTTATCCATCATTTTCGATCATATTATATATCTATATCATGAAAAGGAAATCGATAAAAGTTGATAAGAAATTGGACTGAATTTGTAAATAACTTTTTTAATATATTGTAAAAAAATTAAAGCCTTTAACCTCTCTCTCTCTCTCTCTCTCTCTCTCTTTTAGTTAAAAGCCAAACCAGTAAATAATTTTTTAATTATCAACTACTTTTAATATTAAACTAATGTTCTATTATTTTAAGAACAAAAAGTATTGAATGGATCGTGAATGCTAATATACTTTTTATTAGGTTTCGCTTGGAAATTTGCATACTTAAGCCTCCATGTATGTATGTATGCAAAATAATTATAATTTTGAGTAAATCAAGCTTTAGTTTGATAAAAAGAAATGAATATTTACAAAGTTGTTTTCAAAATGAATTAATTTTGTTTACATACCATTCATCATAGTTTGGAGTCATCTAAGCATAAATAATTAAAGTGCTAAAATATAATAAACAGATACGCACTTCAAATAATAATGGTAAAAATAAAATACATGTAGTATTTTTATTCAATAATGCGTATGTCGAGTTAAATTACTTGATAAAAAATTATAATTTTAATTACTAAAAAAATTCAGATATTACATTAAACGTTTTTTTTTCAATAGTGATATACATGAAGATATTTTTAAACAGGTCCAATCTTCCTTAAAATGAAAGTTTTTTTATTTAGGCCATTTATATTTATAAAATTTTAAATTAGTAATAATAAAATTGCACATTGACTCCCAAAAAATGATAAATATTTGATTTAATCCTCTAAAAATTTAATTTAATTTCACTCCCCAAAAAAATATTCTAACTTCATTCTTACCCCTAAATCATATTTTTAGATCCACCACTGTTTTTAAAACTTACTCAATTTTCAAAAAAAAAAAAAAAAACTAATATTCTATACCAAAAGCCTTGGTTTGGTTGTCATAAAATAAAAAATAAAAAAATAATTCTAAAGCTTTCCTATAGTTCTTGTCCAAAATGTAGACATGCAAAAGTGTAGAAAATATGTCATGGACAAAGAACCCAAATTAAATATTTTTTCAATGATAAATATGAAGGTAACCTTCTAAGTAGGACCATTCTGATTAATTAAATTTTTTGCCCTAATTAATTAATTAATTAAACTAAGGCGGCTTTGACTAAGCAACCAAAATAGTTTATGCATTATAAATAATGCTATATATAACAAGTCCCTCTCACTTTTGTAACATTAAAAATGACATAAATATACAAATGTATTGAGATGAAAACTTATATATAAAATATATAATAATGGTCTTATAATGGAGTCCACATTGATTTCACACAATCAACTAACTATTTCCATTATAGTGTTATTAAATGGTTGAGATGTTTGATCAACACACTGGTATTTGCTAATTTAATCTATTTTATTTATATGAATAAATTTAAAAAAAAAAGGACAGAAAGAGTGAATAGGGTGAATGAAGTTCATTTTTATCACATTCAAAGGATTGTAGTAGTTGAATGTTGAATTCTTACAGTTGACTAAAACTTATTTTACTCAGTTAGGTGTTATCTTAGATATGTTATTAATATTATTGGATTCCTTTTGTTTTGACCAATATCATGGGAATAAATAATAACTTTAAAAAAATATATTATTTTTGTCTATTGGGTTTTAACCCAATTGATATGTGTATTGTTGTCAATGTAAGAAGAACATAGGTTTAAGTGTGTTGAATCGCATTATTCTTCTATTTATAGGTTGGGGAAGAGTTATGAATAATTCTGAATATTATGTAAAATAAAATAGATATGATCAGAATTTATAATGAGATTATTAATATATATATATATACATACATTTATAAATCCTTTTGATTTTCATATGCTCACGAGTCACAACAATAAAAAGAAATTAAAAAGAACTTATACAATATTCTCATAATAAATGCATGCACCGTTCTATGAGAAAAATTAGGTTGAATATATTCTTCAATATTGTACATATTTTTTAATAAAAAATATCAGTCTATAAATTTGAATAAAATTGTTATTTCTTTGTTTTCTTCAAAGAATAAAATTGTTATAATTTCAGTTTATAATTGGTGTTGTGATGCAATTTCTAAAGCGAAAACTTAAGCTCAGTATGTTTCAACATAAAAGTATTTACGAAAAATACTTTCAGTTTTTTTTTATATTTATTTCATGTAAAATAGGATGATCAACGTAAAAAGTTTCTCAGTTAACATAAAATTATCCCTTATTTCTGTAAAATGTATCATCAGTTTTTTTTTCCATAAGATATTTTCAAAACTGTTAAGACTCTGTTCACGATAACACTCCCATACACGACTCAAATATCGGGTCAAAGCATCGGAATATTACATTCTCTACTACATTCTTCACTTATCAAATATTTTCTTATAAACTTTCATAACTTTTAAATTTAGTCCCTTTTGGTCATAAAAATTTAATATTCACTAATTAATCCTATTAAATCAATATTCTTCCTTGTTACACTTTAATAACATAATTTATCTCAATATTTTATTTCACATATCAAAATTTTTATATGCTATTTGGATTTAAATGGATGATATTTTGTATTAACGTTGGAACGTACATTGAATATTAAAAAAATCTGAAATTTAGTTAAACTATTTTGTATAATTAAAATTAAAGATGATATAAGTATTATTAGATCATAGCATCCTCAGATGAAAAATATTATGTATAATATATATTAATTAAAATAAATAAATATAGTTTTAGTTGCAATTATAAAAAACTAAATAAAATACTATGTAGTTTTAGTCATCCATTTATAGGAGTATAAAATTAGTTTTACATTCTAAGTATAATTATATAAAGTGTTTTTTTTAATAATTAGGGGTAGGGGAATAGAATTGTTTTGAATCCGAGCTCTCATGTTTATGTCACTAGGCTAAGAAGATGTGCAATTATATTTAGATAAAATCATTAATAGTTAAATTGTTAAAATATTAATGATGTAAAAAATATTAAAATTAGTTTAATTTTGTTGGTGTAAAGTAAGTGGATGTTTTTCTTTTATTTATACAAGATTAAAACAAACCCATAATATAAAATATAAAAATTTCCATTATAATAATATAATTTATTTTGTAAAAAAAAAAATTTAATACTTTTTTAATGAAATTCAATTACAAATTAAATCGGTGCTTGATTAATCGGTGAAGTAAGTATTTAATATAAGAATAGGTATATAATTGATGTGACTTGAAAAGAAATATACCAACTAACAAAAACAGTGATAAAATTTTAAATTTTGTTTGTGAAAAGGAGTTGGTTTGGTCAAATACAAATAACACGAACAAATAATCTGAATCCATGAGGAAAGAAATTATGCTTCAAATTCTTTCTATATGGCTTCTTGTTGAGTCTTTGAGTCGATGGTCAAACCCCATGGCCTGAACCAGTCAACATGGGCGGCTCACCTGTAATACCCTAAAAATTACTACAATAAGAAAGTAATATATTATCCTTGATATAGTAAAACAAGGAAATAAAGTGACAAAAAATTGGAAATTTTGAGTTATTTCAACATTGAGAAGTATATTATGATATATTAATTCAAGGAAAGACTAAATCGTAAAAGTGAGAAAAGTTTTATTGCCCAAGAGTAAATACTTAAAATTTGAAAGGTTAAAGTGTAAATATAAAAAAGTTGAAATACCAATAGTGCAAATATTTTAAGGGTGGAATGATCTAGAAATTGAGGAAAATGCACGAATTAGGACCAAATTGAATAAGTGAAGAATTATGAGGGACTAAATCATAATTTTACCAAATTAAGTGATGACTTAATGATGAACTTTTAAAAGATCATAAATGGCAAAATGGTCAATTAGAAAGAGAGAGAAATCTAGAAGGCAATGATGATATTGGTGATATTTTAGATTAATTAAATAAATAAATATTAGTTTATTAATATTTTAATGAGATATTTTATTATTATTTTATTTAGTATATAAGGAGAGAAAGATGAAGAATTCTCTTCATCTTTCATACAACCAATGTGAGAAAGAGAAAAGAAAGAAAGAAATTTTATTTTCTTACAATTTGGTCCTTTCACAAAAAATTCTCCATTTTCACTTAGAAATTAAAAGAATTTATATAGCCATCAAGAGAGAAAGATAATAAGGAGACTATGGGGAGCTAGAATATCAAGTTAGATTCAAGAAATAAAAGCTGGAGGAGAGAGAAAATCAAGTTAAAGATTGAAATCAATTGGGCAAGGTAAGAACATCAAGACTTCAGCATATTTTTTTAAGTTGATATTATTGAAAAAGCATGAAAATGGTGTTAAAGTTGAATTTTTTTATATAAGGTTCTATGTTCTTGATATGTTAGTGAAAGGAAATAAGAGGAAGTGATAAAAAAATATTATAGACAAAATAATTATAATTTTGCGTAAATCAGGCTTTAGTTTGATAAAAAGAAATGAATATTTACAAAGTTGTTTTCAAAATTAATTAATTTTGTTTACGTACCATTCATCATAGTTTGGAGTCATCTAAGCATAAATAATTGAAGTACTAAAATATAATAAATAGAAAGGCACTTCAAATAATAATGGTAAAAATAAAATACATGTCACATTTTTATTCCTACGTCGAGTTGAATTACTTGATTAAAAAAATCATAATTTTAATTACTAAAAAAAATAACTCACATATTACATTAAATTTTTTTTCATTTAGGCCATTTATATTTATAAAATTTTAAATTAGTAATGATAAAATTGCATATTGACCCTCCAAAAAACAATAAAAATTTGATTTAATCTTCTAAAAATTTAATTTAATTTCGCTCCCAAAAAAATATTCTGACTTTATCCCTGCCCCTAAATCATATTTTTGGATCTACAACTATTATTAAAACATACTCAATTGTAAAAAAAAAAAAAAAAAAAAAAAAACTAATATTCTATACCAAAAGCCTTGGTTTGGTTGTCATAAAATAAAAAATAATAATTCTAGAGCTTTCCTTAGTTCTTGTCCAAAATATAGACATGCAAAATGTTACCATCGCTAATAGACTAGTGTAGAAAATATGTCATGCACAAAGAACCCAAATTAAATATTTTTTCAATGATAAATATGAAGGTGACCTTCCAAGTAGGACCATTCTGATTAATTAAATTTTTTGCCCTAATTAATTAATTAATTAAACTAAGGCGGCTTTGACTAAGCAACCAAAATAGTTTATGCATTATAAATAATGCTATATATAACAAGTCCCTCTCACTTTTGTAACATTAAAAATGACATAAATATACAAATGTATTGAGATGAAAACTTATATATAAAATATATAATAATGGTCTTATAATGGAGTCCACATTGATTTCACACAATCAACTAACTATTTCCATTATAGTGTTATTAAATGGTTGAGATGTTTGATCAACACACTGGTATTTGCTAATTTAATCTATTTTATTTATATGAATAAATTTAAAAAAAAAAGGACAGAAAGAGTGAATAGGGTGAATGAAGTTCATTTTTATCACATTCAAAGGATTGTAGTGGTTGAATGTTCAATTCTTACAGTTGACTATAATTTATTTTACTTGGTGAGGTGTTATCTTAGATATGTTATTAGTATTATTGGATTCCTTTTGTTTTGACCAATATCATGAGAATAAATAATAATTAAAAAAATATTATTTTTGTCTATTGGGTTTTATTCAATTGATATGGGTATTATTATCGATGCAAGAAGAACATGGGTTTAAGTGCGTTGAAGCGCATTATTCTTCTATTTATTGGTTAGGGAGGGGTTATGAATAATTCTAAGTATTATGTAAAATAGAATAGATATGATCAGAATTTATAATGAGATTATTAAAATATATATACATACATTTATAAATCATTTTGATTTTCTTATGCTCACGAGTCACAACAATAAAAAGAAATTAAAAAAAAGAACATATATAATATTCTCATAATAAATGCATTCACGATAAATGCATGCACTGTTCTATAAGAAAAATCAGGTCGAATATATTCTTTAAAATTGTACATATTTTTTAATAAAAAATATCAGTCTATAAAATTGAATAAAATTGTTATTTCTTTGGTTTCTTCAAAGAATAAAATTGTTATAATTTCATGTTATAATTGGAGTTCTCAAAAAGTGTTGCTGCAATACCCAAAAATTATTACAGTAAGAAAGTAATATATTATCATTGATATAGTAGAATAAGAAAATGTAGTGACAAAAAGGGAAATTTTGAGTTATGTCAACATTAGAAATTATATTATGATATATTAATTCAAGAAAGTACTAAATCACAAAAGTGAAAAAAATTTTATTGTCTAAGAGTAAAAACTCAAAATTTGAGGGATTAAAGTGTAAATATAAAAAAGTTGAAGGATCAATAGTGCAAATATTTTAAGGGTGGAATGATCTAGAAACTAAGGAAAATAGATGAATTAGGACCAAATTGAATAGTAAAAAATTATGAGGGACTAAATTATAATTTTATCAAATTAAGTGATGACTCAATGATAAAATTTTAAAAGACTATACAGGGCAAAATTGTCAATTAGAAAGAGAGAGAAATCTGGAAGGTAATGATAATGTTGATGATATTTTATAATTATATAATTAGATAAATATTATTTTATTAATATTTTAATGAGATATTTTATTAATATTTATTTAGTATATAAGGAAGAAAAGATGAAGAATTCTCTTCATCTTTCCATGCACCACGTTAGAAGAAGAGAAAGAAAAGATATTTTCTTTTCTTGTATGAAATCCCACTTTTTTTTCCCAAATTCTTTGGAAATTTTCATAACCATCGAAAAGAATAAGTGAAGTAGAGATATTAGAGAGTTAAAATATCATCTTGGAAGAGAGAAATTGGAAGTGAAAGCGGAGAAAATGGTAGAAAATGTGAGGAAATTGAAGGGAAAAGGTAAGTACTTTAAAAAATTTACTTTATTTAATTTTAATTAAGTATAGAGTGTGCTAAATTAGTTGAATTAATTGTGAATATGTTAATATTATGTATGAAAATTAAAAAGGTATATTGAAATACTAAGAAAAGAGAATAAATTGTAAAGTAAACAAAATAGGTAATGTGAATTTTAATGTTTAAAAGAGAATACAAATAAAGTGTGGTGATATAAAAAGTGAATGTGTAGGAAAATTTCAAGTTACATTAAATTTTTTATAATAAGGACTAAATTGTAAAGTGTACAAAAGTTTATGTGTGAAATAAAGTATTGTGTTAGGAAGTTTAAAGGGAATGTTAAGTGTTAATAATTAGTTACATAGTGAAGTTAAAGTGAAATTATAGTAAATAATGAAATTTCAAGATATTAGGAATTAAATTCTAAACTTGTGAAATTTATAATTGAAATAAGAGAAGTTATAATAAAAGTTGATGATAAGTGAGTTTTAAGGATTAAATTGAATAATAATTAAAAGTATAATAATTATGTATGTCTGAATGAAAGTTAATACAAAGAACCATGAAAAAGTAAAATTAGCATTAAAATAGTTTCTAGATAGCAACAATGGTTCAACTTTGAAAAACACCAAAAATTGTAAAAATCAAATTAATGGTTGAATAAAATATAAAATTAAAGTTTGATCAACCAATTAATGACACTAGAATTTGCTAATTTAATCTATTTATTTATATGAATAAATTTAAAAGGACAGAAAGAGTGAATAGGGAGAATGAAGTTAATTTTATCACATTCAAAGGATTATAGTGGTTGAATGTTGAATTCTTACAGTTAACTAAAACTTATTCTACTCAGTTAGGTGGTATCTTAGATATGTTATTATTATTATTATTAGATTTTTTTTGTTTTGACCAATATCATGGGAATAAATAGTAATTTTAAAAAATATTATTTTTGTCGATTGAGTCAATTCAATTGATATGAGTATTGTTGTCAATGCAATGAGTACGTAGGTTTGAGTGCGTTGATGCAAGTTATTCTTCTATTTATAGATTGAAAAGGGGTTATGAATAGTTTTAGATATTGTGTGAAATAATGACAGATATGTTCAGAATTTATAATGAGATTATTAATATATATATGTATTTATAAATTTTTTTAATTTTCACATGCTCACGAGTCACAACAATAAAAAGAAATTAAAAAGAACTTATATAATATTCTCATAATAAATGCATTCATGATAAATGCATGCACCGTTCTATAAGAGAAACCACGTCGAATATATTCTTCAAAATTGTACATATCTTTTAATAAAAAAATATCAGTCTATAAAATTGAGTAAAATTGTTATTTCTTTGTTTTTTTCCAAAGAATAAAATTGTTATAATTTCAGGTTATAATTGGAGTTTTCAGAAAATCTAATTTCTAAAGTGAAAACTTAAGCTCAGTATGTTTCAACGTAAAAGTATTTACGAAAAATATTTTTAGTTTTTTTTATATTTATTTCATGTAAAATAGGATGATCAACGTAAAAGGTTTCCTAGTTAACGTAAAATTATCCCTTATTTCTGTAAAATGTATCATCAAATTTTTTCCATAAGACATTTTCAAAACTGATAAGGCTCTGTTCACTATAACACTCCCATACACGACTCGATTATCGGGTCAAAGCATCGGAATGTTACATTCTCTACTACATTCTTCACTTATCAAATATTTTCTTATAAAATTTCATAACTTTTAAATTTAGTCCCTTTTGGTCATAAAAATTCAATATTCATTAATTAATCCTATTAAATCAATATTCTTCCTTGTTACACTTTAATAGCATAATTTATCTCAATATTTTATTTCACATATCAAAATTCTTATATGCTATTTGAATTTAAATGGATGATATTTTGTATTAACGTTGGAACGTAGGTTGAATATTAAAAAAATCTGGAATTTAGTTAAACTATTTTGTATAATTAAAATTAAAGATGATATAAGTATTATTAGATCATAGCATCCTCGGATGAAAAATATTATGTATAATATATATTAATTAAAATAAATAAATGTAGTTTTAGTTGCAATTATAAAAAACTAAATAAAATACTATGTAGTTTTAGTCATCCATTTATACGAGTGTAAAATTAGTTTTACATTCTAAGTATAATTATATTAAGTGTTTTGTTTAATAATTAGGGGTAGGGGAATAGAATTGTTTTGAATCTGAGCTCTCATGTTTATGTCACTAGGCTAAGAAGATGTGCAATTATATTTAGATAAAATCATTAATAGTTAAATTGTTAAAATATTAATGATGTAAAAAAATATTAAAATTAATTTAATTTTATTGGTGTAAAGTAAGTGGATGTTTTCCTTTTATTTATACAAGATTAAAACAAACCCATAATATAAAGTATAAAAACACCATTATAATAATATAATTTATTTTGTAAAAAATAAATTTTAATATTTTTTTTATGAAATTGAATTACGAATTAAATCGGTGCTTGATTAATCGGTGAAGTAAGTATTTAATATAAGAATAGGTATATATCAAATCTGGAGATATTCGCGAGAAAGTGAGAGATTGAGAGGGAAAATACTTCGCAGGGAATTAGCGAGATCCTGAAATTTTCTTGTGTTTTCTCTCTTCAATCTTCTCCGGCTACCTGATTTATCCGTCATCATGACAACATCAATGCGTCTTGCAGAAAGAAAGGTGGAGAAGTTCCAAAAGAACATAACAAAGAGATGAGTTGTGCCTGAGACAACCACAAAGAAGGAAAAGGATTATCCTGTCGGTCTTGTGCTTCTTGGGTTCTTCATATTCGTCGTTATTGGATCATCTCTCTTCCAGATTATCAAGATAACGACCAGCGAGGAGACTGGTCTTGCATTGGGCTTTGCTTTTCTATTAGTTTTGTAGGGAAACTGATGATATGTTTACTAGAGATATGCTTACGCCGTGAAGTGTTTGGAATTTGAATAAGACCTCCCTTTTCTTTGTCTGTTTAAAAAAATAATAATAAAAAGAATAGGTATATAATTGATGTGACTTGAAAAGAAATATACCAACTAACAAAAATAGTGATAAAATTCCAAATTTTGTTTGTGAAAAGGAGTTGGTTTGGTCAAATACAAACAACATGAACAAATAATCCGAATCGAGGAAAGAATTTATGCTCCAGGTTCCTTCTATATGGCTTCTTGTTGAGTCGTTGAGTCAATGGTTAAACCCCATGGCCTGAACCAGTCAACAGGGGCGACTCACCAGCCCCTTGCTTCAATTGCCTCTCATTTTCTCAGCAAATAACATCACAGCGCTAAACCAAAAATATAATAAAAAAATATTAATATTAAGTTTGTTTCCTAATTAATATTAATTAAACAATATTTTAGAGACATTACTGTTGGCAAACATTTCTTCAAAGCTTGGTCTATGTTCTTAGGTGCAGGCTGGTGTTATTCAACTGACTTTTGTTTTTCTTTGATAGGTGTTTAAGCAACTCATTACTGCTATGGTAAAACTTTGCTGACAAAGATGAAGAAGAAGAAGAACCAAGCTTTTTCATGGCGATTCACTTTGTTTATGTTCTTAATCCTCTTGATTACATGTATGTTGGTACTTTTAATATTTTTTTTATTTATCAGTTTTTGGTTTTGGTTTAATTAGATGCTTATTTGGTGTTTGAGGAGCCTGAAAACTTGCATTTGATATTGTTTTCCTTACACATGAACGAAATTCTTTGATGAGTAGCTTTTACTTTTATGTTTATTTGCTGTTAATGAAATGATTTTTGTGTTTTTCAAGGCTGATTCGGTTGAATTTATTACAATTTTATTTCAGCTATTCTGGTTTTTTGATCACCGCATGTTTGGAGTTAATTAAAGAAGGTTGCCTCTTATTGCTTAATTTGTAAAATTTCTAAAATTTGCTTTGTAGGCACTGTTGTTGCTATTGGGGATTCTTTAGAGACAGACAAACATGTTCTGCTGAAGCTGAAATCATACCTAGAAGAACAGAATCGTGTAAACCGAGGACGGTACTCAGAGTGGGATACCAGAAACTCAACACCATGTCAGTGGTATGGTGTCTCATGTTCCTCTGATGGCCAAAGAGTTATTGGCATAAACCTTTCTAACAACAATATTTCTGGGGATATGTTCAATCAATTCTCGGCCTTAACTGAACTTCGAGAACTCGACTTTTCGAGAAACACCATCAGTGGAGCGATTCCAGATGATCTGAATCGATGCAGCAGCCTGGTATACCTTAACTTATCACATAATATCCTAGAAGGAGAGCTGAAGTTGACAAATTTGAATAGTTTAGAGAAGCTCGATTTGTCTATGAATAGAAGGATTGAAGGGGATATTGAAGTTAATTTTCCAGCAATTTGCAAGAGATTGGTTATTGCAAACTTTTCAACTAATAATTTCAGTGGTAATATAGATAAGTGCTTTGATGAATGCTGGAATCTGCAGTATTTAGATTTGAGTTCCAATAATTTTGTTGGCCAAATATGGAGTGGATTTGCAAGGCTTGTCGAGTATTCAGTTTCTGAAAATTCAATGTCTGGGGCACTTTCGGGATCAATGTTCACAAACAATTGCAGTTTGCAGGTTTTGGACCTTTCAGAAAACAACTTAGAGGGTCAGCTTCCAGGGGAGATTTCTAACTGCAAGAATTTGGCTGTGTTAAACTTGTGGGGAAACCATTTTACGGGGAAAATTCCATCAGAGATCGGAATGATTTCAAGTCTCGAAGGTTTGTTCTTGGGGAAAAACAACTTTTCTAATGTAATTCCAGAATCCTTATTGAACCTCACAAACTTGGCTTTTTTGGATTTAAGCAAGAACAACTTTGGTGGGAAGATACAAGAGATTTTTGGGAGGTTCACACAAGTAAAGTTCCTTGTGTTACACGGAAATGCATATACTGGAGGGATTATATCTTCCGGCATTCTCAAATTGCCAAAGGTTTCACGTTTAGACCTGAGTTTCAACAACTTCTTTGGTCCTTTACCTATTGAAATCTCTGAAATGAAGAGCTTGAATTTCTTGATGTTGGCTTACAACCAGTTTACAGGTGGTATACCACCTGAGTATGGCAACTTGCCTCAGTTACAAGCCCTTGATCTCTCATTCAACCAGCTTACAGGATCTATTCCATCAGCCTTTGGAAAACTGAGCACTCTCTTGTGGTTGATGCTTGCAAACAACTCTCTTACGGGTGACATTCCGTCTGAGATTGGAAACTGCAGTAGCTTGTTATGGCTAAACCTTGCCAACAATCAACTTTCTGGGGAAATCCCTCCAGAGTTGGCTAAGATTGGGAAAAATGCTACCCAAACTTTCGAGTTAAATAGGCTACGAAATGACCAGATAATTCCTGGTTCGGGTGAGTGCTTGTCAATGAAGAGGTGGATACCAGCAGATTATCCACCTTTCAGTTTTGTGTATACAATCCTCACTAAGAAGACTTGCAGAAGCTTATGGGATCAATTGGTTAAAGGACATGGAATTTTCCAAGTATGCACAGCAGGTTCAACAGTGAGGACAGATCAAATCTCGGGTTATTTGCAACTTAGTGGGAATCAGTTGTCGGGCCAGATCCCTTCAGATATCGGCATGATGCAGAATTTCAGTATGGTTCATTTTGGTTTCAATGACCTCAATGGTAAACTGCCTACAAACATCGGACAGTTGCCGCTTGTAGTCTTAAACATAACCCGAAACCGATTTTCAGGAGAAATTCCAAATGAGATTGGTAATATGAAATGCTTACTGAATCTAGATTTGTCATTCAATAACTTTTCTGGCATATTTCCAACAAGCTTCAACAACTTGACTGAGCTGAGCAAGTTCAACATTTCATACAATCCGCTCATTTCTGGTGTAATTCCGGCAACCGGTCAATTGGCTACCTTTGAGAAAGAGTCCTATCTTGGGGATCCGCTTCTCGATGTTCCAGATTTTATCATCAATGGAACATCTCACCCGCAAAATTATAATTCAATGCATAAAAGATCTGCCAAGTTGGTTGTATTCTTGACGTTGTTATCTTTGACACTGGCCTTTTTAGTTTTTGGGGTTCTAATGCTCGTAATTTGCGTTTTGGTGAAAAGTCCAGAAGAACCATACGGATATCTCTTACAGGATATTAAATATCGACATGAACTAGCTTCGAGCTCTGGAGGGTCATCACTATGGTTATCGGATACTGTCAAGGTCATCCGTTTGGATAAAACAGCTTTCACGCATGCAGATATTTTGAAGGCTACAGGCAATTTTTCGGAGGACAGGATTATTGGAAAGGGAGGATTTGGAATGGTTTACCGAGGTGTATTGCCTGATGGGAGAGAAGTGGCAGTGAAAAAGCTACAACGAGAAGGAATCCAGGGTGAAAGGGAGTTCCGGGCTGAGATGGAGGTACTTAGTGGCAATGGCTTTGGTTGGCCACACCCTAACCTTGTAACACTATATGGCTGGTGCCTTGATGACTTAGAGAAAATATTGGTTTATGAGTATATGGAAGGTGGGAGCCTTGAGGATATTATATCGGATCGGTTGTGGTTCACATGGCGGAGAAGGATCGATGTGGCGGTTGATATTGCAAGAGCATTAGTGTTCCTACATCATGAATGCTACCCTGCAATCGTGCATAGAGATGTCAAGGCCAGCAATGTCCTGCTAGATAAAGATGGGAGGGCAAGAGTCACGGATTTCGGTTTGGCTAGATTTGTCGACATCGGAGATAGCCATGTGAGTACTATCGTAGCAGGAACTATTGGTTATGTAGCACCGGAATATGGGCAAACTTGGCAAGCTACTACAAAAGGTGATGTGTACAGTTATGGGGTATTAACAATGGAACTAGCAACTGGAAGGCGAGCAGTAGATGGAGGGGAAGAATGCTTGGTTGAATGGGCCAGACGTATGATGGGAAATGGCCGAAACGGGTTAGGTCGAGCTGTAATACCTGTTGTGCTTTTGGGATCAGGGTTAGCTGATGGTGCAGAGAAGATGTGCGAGCTGCTTCGAATCGGGGTCCAATGCACAGCAGAAGCTCCACAAGCTAGACCAAACATGAAAGAGGTGCTAGCTATGCTAATTAGAATAACAAGTAGTAACAGTTAAAAGCTCAAGTGTTCATAGTGTTGGTATGTGAAAGGGTAATACAAAATAGTAAATAGGTTTAAATACACGTATATTTTCATGTACTGATTCTTCTTGTAAAGGGATTTTTCCATTCATCATGTTGAAAAAGAATTAAATCAAATTTTTGTTCCAAGCAATTTCATGAGCAACTTTAGCGATTACCTTAATTTCTTTGCTTGTTTGTAGGGACAAACGAATTTAAGAGCAAACAAGACTGAAACAGAACATAACAAGATTTTTTGGTTACCCATAGGGGTGTAGTTAAGGTGTGCTAGTCCCTAAAATGGAAAATTTTCTTACTTCGCCTTTGGTTACTCAAATTCAAAAGCAAGTATTCAACATAGATATGTATGTTTAAAATTTTCCTTATATTTTCAGAATAATTGCAAGGGTAAATTACCAAAATAATCACTTTTGTTTACTTCAAGTTACATTATAGCCACTTATATTTGAAATGTTACGATTTAGTCACTTAAGTTATCGCGTTGTAACATTTTAGTCACTGAACCGTTAACTGTGTAACACTAAACTGATGTGATACGTTAAATCATCATTTCAAACAAAAATTTTAGGTTAATTTATGCGATTGGTTCCCATATTTTTTAGTTTTGAGCAATTTAATTTTTTTTCTTTTATATTTTTTGTAACTTTCTTATTTTCTCTTTATTTTCCATTCTCTTCTGCTTCTCCCTCTATTTTCCTCCCTTGTTCATTTCTTTTAACGAAATTTTTTATGTTTTTCATTTGTTAAAACTAGTCCCTATATTTTTTTTTGAACAATTTAATAAAGAAAAAAGAAGAAAGTTAAAAAAACATAAAAGAAAAAAATTAAATTGCTCAAAATGAAAAAATATAGGGATCAATTGTAGAATTTAACCTAAAATTTTGGCTTGAAATGATGATTTAACATGTCACATCAGCTTACCGTTGCACTGTTAACGGCAATTAACGACTCAATAACTAAAATGTTACAACACAATAACGTAAGTGACTAAAACGTAACATTTCAAATATAAATAATTAAAATGTAACCTGAGTAAAATAAAAATAACTATTTTAATAGTTTGCCCTAATTGTAATAGTACAAATGTGGCCAACAATGGTATTAGTATTTGGGTGAGAGAAAATATTAATAAAATATATTTTAATCAAATTGTCTATGTCCTGGTTCATTGCTGTCTGGACATATTGGTCAGTACAATATCTGATACCCACACTTTTGTTGTGCCATAGTTAAGCAAAAGCTTTGCTACTTCCAAAGGAATGCAAAGATGCAAACTTTGATCAAACTTTGATTTCTCTTTTCAGTATTATCAAGAAGGTAACCTTTCATATTGTTAATCTTCCTTCATCTTCTATTTTTGTCAAGATTTTCGTGAGTCTTGAACATGGATATTAATCACTTAGTAATTGAAGAAAATATGAAGTGTTATTTCTAGTGTTTTTGTTTGTTTGTTATTGTTAATTTCGTCTTTATTTTTTATGGATTGAATAACATCATCTTTAATTGACGATCTGTATTTTGAGAATTTTTGTGCAAAATACTGAAACATATATGTTGCCATTAAAAAAGGTTTACAGAGCTTCAAAGCTTACACAGTGAAAAAAAAATATTGTAGAGAATAATAAAATTGGAAAAGAAATGGAAGAGAGGAGGGCGCTGGCAAAGAAAAGGAAGATTGAAGAGTTGCAATGTCAACCATGTGTTGATTATGGAGATAAAACTGTGGCAATGCAGTTGAGAGCTCGTCTAATTTTCAATAACATATTACTTGGGTCGGGTTCTGGTGTTAGGATCAGGCTATGCATGTGCATAAATATCTTTAATCTTTTTCAAGAATTTAATGTATTTAGAGGGTTTAGCAAGTCTTGAGTCTAATTGATTCTCTTAAAATGTGGCATCTAGCAAGTCTTGAGTCTAAATCTCAACATCTTGTAGACATCAATAGTTCTCTCTAGTTGATTGTTTTCTTTCTCGAAAATGTTCTTAATATAGAATCATTGATTTGTAAAGGAAAAGCCCAGAGTTAGTCTAGTTAGTTCATGCAATTGTTCTTGGCATCCATAGCTCAAATTTTAGTATTTACAACCGCTTTTGGTCTCCTTTGTGATATTGAATAAAGCTACTAGCAAAAACTGCTTTAAACATTGAATGATTTTCTGCTTGGTTACGGTCACAACGTCGAATGGTTTGTCATCTCAGATGCAATATCCAAATCGGCACTCTTAAGGACCGAATCCAAATTTTAGTCCAAGGCTGTCTGAAAAAGAGCAACTAACATCACTGAACAACTTTGAATGCCAGCCAAACAAAAATCCTTGTCCAAGTCTGAATAGCTGTTCCAGAATAAAACAATTGGAATCATCGAGCAAGAACGCATCTCAACAGTTAATCCATTTTTATTGTGAGATGTGCCAAGTGCCTTGTTCAGGTTCCCTCAACTACAAAAACCACCTAAATGGTAAAAAACACAAAGTCAAGCTTTAAGAACTAAAATTTGTAGGAACGATGATGATGACGATTGCAAAATGGAAAACCCGAAACTGAGATGTGAATTGTACAACATATGGTGCGTCGATACTAATGCGTTGAAGCAACACTTAACAGGCAAAAAGCACAAGAAAATGCAGGGGAAAGTAGCAACAGTTGAAGATGACATAGGAGATGAGCTGAAATGTGAATTGTGTGGCATTGGTTGCCCAAGCAAAGATTTGTTTCACCTGCATTTCAATGGGAAGAAGCACCAGGAGCAATTAAGAAAGGAAGGACAAGCTGGGAATGGCAGCGATGGAGCGTAAAATCATGGGCAGAAGAGATGCAAATGGTGTGGTACTTGGTGCATAGACAATAGTGGTTTGCATATTCATCGAGGGAGAAGAACCATTTCTTGAATGAGTTAGAGGTGAAAAAGAGATGATAGCAAGACTTGATCCGAGACATTGAAACAAACAGTTTAAACTCACACTAGTGTGTATATATATTGAGTTCTATTTTGTTTAGACATTAAATAAAAGTGGAGGGATTAACTTTTAAATTTATGAAAAATATAAGGACTTATAGTATATTTCAACCAAAATTTCTTAATTTATTATTTTTAAACTAATTTTTAATTTATAAAATTAACTATCATCAGAGACTTTATATCGTAGATATATAATTAACTTTGAATAAGTTCAAATAATAATTTAAAATTATATTCAGATTATAAATAATTATCTCTAAATTAAACCGGGCTGAACGAGAATCTAACCCGTTGATAAATATACTATTAAACCTTAGCGCCAAAAATTTTAACCCTAGCCACTCTCATTTTCTTCTGTGATTAGTATATGGCGGAAAGAGGCGGAGAACGCGGTGCTTTCAGGCGTGGCTTTGGCGGCAGAAGATCCTATCGTGGCCTAAGAGGCAGGTGTTGTGGCCATAAAGATAAGGATGAAAAATGGTTTCCGGTGACAAAACTCGGCCGCTTAGTCAAAATTAGGAAAATCACATCCCTCAAGCAAATCTACTTCCACTCTCTCCCCATCAAAGAGTACTAAATCATCGACCAACTCGTCGGCCCATCGCTGAAAGACGTGGTCATAAAGATCACTCCCGTGTACCACCCCCAACCTGTATCCCTGGTTGAAACCGAGTTACGGAGCATTACCGGAGTTTGCAGATCAAACAAACAGAAATTTCAAACATTTCATATCATCAAAATAAGTCATCAAAGCATCATTTTAATCCAAATTATAAACATACCAAATCTAAATCAATTCGCCTAGTTCATGAGCACTTAAATATAGAATTAAATTCACATGCAGCTATCTAGATTTAGTTCAATTTACCATACCATAATATGGCTTCAAAAATAAACACATTTATATGTATAAAACCAACCAAAATTAAACTTATAACCTCATTTACAATCAAACCACAAAATAACTATTATTTAGACACCCTAGGTACATGCCGACACAAAGATAAACATCACCACATTTGATTTCAGAATCGTTGTTGGATGCTGAATCAGTGATCAAAAGTTAAGAACCTAACTTGCACACGGAAAACAAAACCGTACGCTGAATATAAACTTAGTGGTATTTCTATAATTCGAACATTCAAAAATAAGAAATTACAAATATACAATTTAGATATAAACACATATTAATATTTAATTATTACAACAACCATATCATATTTCATTTGTTTCACAAATATCTCAATTCTCATACTTGCTATATAAATAGCTTTTCACAATTTATTTCACATTTCATTATACAATTGCAATATCCATTCCATAGTCATTTCATGAGTATATAACTCATATATTCCATATATTTGCAACATATTTCACATTCTATTTTCAATTCACTATTTCTTTTCCATTTCTCATACCATGCCATTTCAATATCAATTATAAAACTTTATTATTCATTTATCCCTATTAACATGACTTGGACTCAGACGGATATACGGGTCCAACCAAAACACTGTAGTTTGGCACCCAGTGTCTCATCGAACAATTCGAAGTAATAATTTGACACCTAGTGTCTCATCGGCTAAACCGAAGTAAATTGGCACCTAGTGCCTCATCAAATTAATCCTAAGTAGTAAATTGACACCCAGTGTCTTATCGACTTGAAGTCGAAGAAATCCCTGAACTCTTCTAATCCTATGGCATGCCATCTATATCCGACTCAGTCCGATACAGTTAATAAGGTTTCAATTCACTTTTCAAATACAACCAATATTCATTTCAATTCAAATAATCAATATATTCAATATATATATACCAATGCAATCAATATAAATTCAATAAATTCATCACAAACTAAATCAATCCATTTCAATTGCAAAACACAATAATTCTCTCCTCAACACTTACCATGTACATTAAATTAAATTATAACAATTAACAACTAAATTCGGATTATAGAAATATAAACCAGTAATTCCAAGCTATTCCACGTCGACTTTATCTGTAACACCCCTTACCCGTATTCATAGTCGAAATAGGGTACGTGGCATTACCAGAGTTTACCAGATTAATTTTTCGTTAATACAAGTTAAATACTATTCATTTACTAAAACATGTCATGACGTCCTTTAGATGGGCCTCCAAAGCCCTAAACATACTTTGAGACCAAACCAGAATTAAATCGAAAACCATAGAAAATTTTTCGCAAAATCCCAGTTTTTTTTTTTTTTGTTCAATATAACCCCTTTATAAATATCTAACCTTCCCTGCAAATTTTAAAACCGAGACTAATCCAACCAACCAATTCATTTCAATCAATTTGATACCAAATTATACTTCTACTATAATCATACTATTTAACATATTTATCATTTTTTTTCTTTAATGTATATTCATTAAACAAGTCTTAGCATTTATATAATCATCAAACCTTATACATGCCATATAAATCAAAAAGAAAATTTACAAAAGCTACCAGGAGATAATCCGGATAGTGTGATTCTTTGTGTTGATCCGATCCTCCGTATACTTCCACGTCAATCTACAAGAGACATTGAATACACTCAAGTAAGCTTATAGAAGCTTAGTAAGTTCATAGGCGTAAAACATAAATCTTACCAAATATTTATACACTTATACAATATACACAATTATTAAGTTCATTGTCAACCACGATCATTGGTGAGTTCCTTGTATAAACTTACTACCACTTATTCATTTCCTTTAATTCTTTTGGGCCCATTTGTCACATATCATTCTTTAACCAAATTAGGAACGGTTACGAGAAAATTGAGTACTTCACTTTCACTTTGCCATAGTATAACTATGGTCTTGCGTATGATCACTTATCACTTTTTGAAGTCATAGTCCCGCCACGGCCTTACACTCGATCACATTTATCACTTGTCATCGATCGGATAAGTGTAGCTAAAACTATCACTTATCACTTATCACTTGTCACCGATCAGATAAGTGTAGCTAAAACTACCACTTATCACTTGTCACTTATCATCGATCGAAGTACTCAAATCCGACGTTCCGCTCAATTTGATCATTTATTCGATTTTTGGGTTGTTATTTTATTCTCTATTCATCAATAAATATATTTCATCATACATTATATAATTCATAAAATTAACATATAATCATTAAACTTCAATCATATGAACTTACAGGTCGATTTGCAAAATTTGTGAAAGTTCGAGGACTAATCACTACTTTTTCTTTTCCTCGACTTGTTTTACGGTTCTCGATCTATCATTGTAAAATCATTCACTTATCAGTATTGACTTCATCTTCAACCCGCTTATAAGTAATATTATCTATAATTTCATTATTTACTTATGTATATTCCAATGCTGTCCATCCGTGTCATAGTCACTAAATTATTTTTATCTTTAGCTACAGAACTCCAAATTAAGATCCGCTAATTTTTCCTGAAACTAGACTCAAATAGCTTCTTACCATAAAAATTTTATAATTTTTGGTTGGGCCAATTAATACAGTTTATTCATTGAAGTCTCCCCTGTTCTGCTGTTTGACAGTTCCGACCCTTCTTCACTAAAAATTAATTATCTTCTCGTACAGGATTCAAATGATTTTTCCGTTTATTTCTATTGAAAATAGACTCATTCAGGATTATAAACATATAAATTTAAGCCCCTAATTATTTTTATTCAATTTTTTATGATTTTTCAAAGTCAGAACAGGGGAACCCGAATTCATTCTGACATTGTCTTACAAAATCTATTATATCTCATGATTTACAATTCCATTACTTACACCGTTTCTTCTATAAGAAACTAGACTCAATAAGATTTAATTTCATATTTTATTCATTCCATAATTCGATTTCTAAAATTTTTGGTGATTTTTCAAAGTTAGACTACTGCTGCTGTCCAAAACTGTTTTAGTGCAAATGTTGATTTTGATTTTTGCCCCAAATTTCACAGTTCATACAATTCAGTCCTTACTCAATTAACCCCTCAATGAAGATAATTTTTCCAAATTAATGCTTTATCTAGAAATTATAAGTTATCTCACAATTATTTAAATTCAGAATTTTCACATAAAACCCTAACTTCAAACTCTTTCACCATTAGGTCCCAAACATTCACTTTCTATTCAATTCTTTCAATAAAATCAGCATATAAACAATTTAAAGCTCTAATTCCATGCTAAATCATCATATACTTCCATCACATATTCATAGCAACTTCCAATTTCTTTCATAAAATCAAAAACTAATGAATTCAACAAGTGGACCTAGTTGTAAAAGTCATAAAAACACAAAAATTTCAAGAAATAATCAAGAATTGAACTTACTTGCAGTAAAAATATGAAAAACCAGCTTAAGAAAACCCTTCTATGGTGTTTTTGCTGATGAGAATGCAGAAAAATAAAGAGAAATCTAGATAATTCCACTTTAGTCCTAGCTTTATTAAGTAAATTTTGCAATATTCCAATTTTACCCTTAATTCATCAATTTTCCTGCTGATTTCATGCCCCTTGCCGTCCAGCCCAAATCATTTTGGGTCTATTTTCCTTTTAAACCCTCTTTCTTTTATCATTTAAGCCATTTAATCATTTCCCATAATTTTACATTTGTTATAATTTAGTCCTTTTTATTCAATTAACTATCGGAACTTTAAAATTTCTTGACGAAACTTTAATACTAACTTATTAATACTCCATAAATATTTATAAAAATATTTATGGCTCGGTTTAAAATTTTTAAAGTCTTGATACCTCGTTTCTGATTCTAATTATTTTAATATTTATTTCTAGTACACTATTCGCTATTTTAAAAAAATTTCTAACTTCACATTTAACTTATATTCACTAAATTAATAATATTTTCTACTCATTTGTCGGATTTAATGATCTCGAATCACTATTCCGACACCACTGAAAATTTAGGCTATTACATTATCTTTCCCATTTTTAGTCGAAAATTCTGGTATGACGTTAGCTACGGAATTAAAACAATTAAAAGTCATTAATACAACATATTTAATTTCATATTAAAAAGTTCAATTTTTACTCAATATTTGTCTAGTTTCCAATTTAGTCCCTAAACCGAGACTAATTTCATTTCTTCACAATTTAATTCTTTATTTTCATGCAAATGCCGACTAAATTCAACTCCCTATTTTTACATAAATCCATAAATTTTAAAATTTTCACAATTTAGTCCCTATTATACAAAATTTATTATTTGTTCTACAATTTAATCCTTTTTCATTTCTAGCTTAAAAATCTATCAAATTAATCCCTAATACTAAAATTATTCAACAAAGACATCAGTTAAAAACTCAATAATTTTTAAAATTTTGAAATGATTCGGGTAGTATTTAATACCATGATTCCAAAAATATAAAAATTATAAGAAAATGAACTAAATTGACTAACCAACTGAGCTTGAAACTTTGAAACCCTAATTTTCTCCTTTCTTTCTTTTTCTCCTGCTTCGTTTTTGCTTCTCTATTTCTTTTTCTTTTATTTCTTTATTTTATTATTATATAATATAATATATATACTTAAACATTAAGATATAATATTATAATATTATAATATATATATTTTAACTTTAAATTTTTTTAATAATAAATAATTATCCCACCTCATTTATGAGCAATGGCATAATTGCTTATTTAGTCCTTTTATTTTTTCTTTAATTTATAATTCAACTTTCACCCTATATGCAATTTAGTCCTTATACCTAATTTACTTTTAAATCAAGTAAATTCACTTAACCGAAACCTAATTAACTACACAGCTAGCTTCATAAATATTTTTAATAAATATTTACGAGTCCGATTTGGTCCTTTTTAATTAATTAACTAACGAAACGTTAAAATTTTTCAACGAAACTTTAATACCACCTTAATGACACTCTGTAAATATTTATAAAAATATTTATGACTCAGTTTATAAAAATAAGGTCCCGATACCTTATTTTCTAAAACCACTTGAACTTAATAAATCACTGATATAACATAATTTATCAAATCAAAAACCATTTAAAAATCACATTTGTCTTAATATTTACGAACTTACTCGTCGAATTTGGTGGCCCCGAAACCACTGTTTTCGATACTATTGAAAAACGGGCTGTTACATCCCGTCCAGAAATAAACACATGCTGGACAGCGCACGCGTTTCAAGGCCTTCGTCGGCGACGGCGACGAAAATGGACACGTTGGACTAGGTGTCAAGTGTAGCAAAGAAGTTGCCATTGCTATAAGAGGCTCTATAATATTGGCGAAGTTGTTGGTCATACCTGTGAGGAGAGGGTACTAAGGGAACAAGATCGAAAAACCTCATACGGTGCCTTGTAAGGTTACTGAAAAATGTGCGTTTGTTTTCGTTAGGATGGTCCCAGCTCCAAGAGGTGCGGGGATTGTGGCGGCGATGGTGCCCAAGAAGGTGCTTCAGTTTGCTGGGATTGAAGATGTTTTTACTTCTTCAAGGGATTCTACTAAGACCCTTGGTAACTTTGTCAAGGTATATAAGTTTGTCTCTATAATGCGTTATTGTTATTATCGAAACCATTTTTTTTGAAAAGGTCGACTTATATATTTTGAAAAAAACAAAAATGGGAGTCGCCACCAATCCTTTTTGTATGAGGTATGATCGGATCACCTCGAAACTTGATCTTTTTAATAAAAGGTTTAATTTATTAAAATAATGTTTTTCGTCTATAAAAATCCAGAAAACCGGTTCGGGAGTCGGTTACGTATGAGGAAGGATTAGCACCCTTGTAACGCCCAAAATTGGTACTTAATCGATTAATTAATGTCTTAATGTCGAAAATTGAAAACTCTAAAAGAATTTAAAATACGACCCATTTTTGTATTAATGTTAAATTTTGAAAAAACGCTTGAATAAATTGAAACGAATGTCAAAAACCTTCTCGTTTCGAGATAACAAATGTCATATCCCGTAAGTTAGGACATGACATTTTGAACCCTCGAGAATAAGCTTGCCTTTAATTTTTTTATTCGAAATCTTGTGCATTTTAATTTTGAAAGAATATTCGGTTATTTGAGTTCAACAAGAAAATCGAAACCCCGTAAGTTAGGGTACGATTTCTCGAATCTCCCAAATGTGAAATATTGCCTTAATTTAAAATTTTTCCTTCTTTGAATAATAGCGAGTACAATACTTAAACGATGCATTTATCTCGTTAGGGATAAAATAAAACGGTTTAGTATGGATATGTAAAAATTTAAACACAACTTTTGAAGTGATGAAATGCGATGGAATGATAATATAGAACATGGAATAACGATTTATGAGTAAAATGATACAGTAATGAATGACAATAATATGAAAGTACGAATAAACGAATTATAGTACACATGATGGCAATAATCACACAATGTACATAATTTTTAATTCCAATTAATAATCAAAGAAAACGAAACAAAATAATACAAAACAATTTAAAATAAATAATAGTTTAAAATAAATAATTTATAAAAAAATTCACGATAAAAAAATAAAAATTTCAAATAAACGATATATAAAAACTTAAAATAAATAATAATAATAAAACAGTTTAAAATGAACAATATAAAAAAATAACATATAAAACAATTGAAAAAATAATATATAACATATATAAATTATAATATATGTAATAGTTTAAAATAAATAATATATAAAAGAAACTTAAAATGAATAATAATAAAAGAGCTTTTTTTAAAAAATAAATTAAATGGGCTAAAGATGAGATTGAAATCGAACCACAATTCAAGATTTAAATTGTAAATAAAAAAAAGTAGATAAAACAAGTGGATAATATTAATTTTAAATATTTAAAAAAGGGTAAAAGAATGATGAATGAACGAATAAAACAAATATACCTAACATTAAATTTAAATAAATAAAAAAGTGAATGAACAAATAAATGAAGTAATATAACAGATATAAATAATGAATAAATAAGCATTAGGTGAAAACAAAATTTTAAATATAACATGAAGATAAATAAATGGTAAAACAAATGGGTAAATAAACAAAAATAAGTGAAAATAGAGTATCGTTATCTAAAATTGAAATTGATTAAAAAAAGGGATGAAATCAAAATTGAAAGGATAAATTATAAATAAATAAAAGAAAAAGAGCAAAACAGAGGGCTAAATTGAAACGCGCGCCAAGAAAGAGGGACTAAATAGGAAATTTGTCCAGTCCTCAAGGTGCGTCGTTTTGTAATGGACCAAAGTGAAACAAAAACTAAATTATGCGGAGATTTAAGGAAAAAAATAAAAGAAACAACAAGGGTCAGATTGTAGCGCGCTGCAAAAGCGGAGGGACCTCGCGCGCAAATAGCCCATAAATCAGAAATGGGCGGATCCCCCCTAGAGCGAGTCGGGTCACGCAGGTCATGGCATGAACGGCGTCGGTTTGGTACAAGGGGTTAAGGCGTCAAACATTTATAAAAGCTATTTTGAAAAAAAAAATCATTCTGCACTTATACCTTAAAAAAAATTTGAGAGCTCTTAAATGCTCTCGCCCTCCGAGCTCCGGCCTAGGTCCGATCGAACTCCGGTCATCGGGCCCCCGCCCGTCCGCCATCATACACGATGGTCGGAGTTCCAAAAATGGCCCCTTTCGGTCAATTCGGCCTTCCCATTCTCGATCCAAGGATAAAATACCCAAACCCCTACCAAAACAATCGAAAATAAAAGTATAAAGAAAAAAAAATAAAAGTGACCCTTTATGAAGACTACCTTATGAAAAATCCACTTGCTTTTCTTTTTATTCACTATTTCTGTGTTTGGGAAAAAACTACATAGTATTAGTTGAGGCTTTTATAGCCGAAATCACAAGATCCGTTTTTGTTTTTTTGCTTGTTGTCTGCTATTGTTTCTTGTTTTTTTCTTAGTTGTTTCTTGTACTTTGCGTGTTGGTTTTGTTTTGCAGGTGTCAGACGTGTGGAAGGGCGGTGGTTGGTGAGCCTCGAGCGGTGGTGGCTTGTGCGGCAATGGGAGGAGCGGCTAGGGTTTCCTTTTTTCTTTTTGTTTGGTTGAAAGTGTTTAGTTTTGTGGGCTAGGGTTTAGTTTGGACCTGGGGTTAATTTAGGTTTATGGTTTAGGCTTGTAAAATTGGGTTTGTTGGACTTTGAGTTTTGATTTTTGTAAAAGAGAATGAACTGTTTCATTCATTAAGCCAGGGAAAATTTGGGCTGATTACAGCTGTCTAGCATTGTTTATGGTTTGACTTAGATCTATATGGAAATGCTTGTTACATGTTTTAGTTCAAACACTTGGAACTTTAGGATAGTTGGTTAGTATTTGTTGCTTTGATACTAATGGTATGTTTGATTTATTTTGGATTGTTTTAATGATCTGAATCACATATTATGAGGTTTATTATTGAATTGATTGGATAGATATTGTGATTTAGGCTAGGTGGTCACCTCTACGCTCTTTGACAGTGTGTATAACCCTTGTTAAAGCATGGGTATGGGAATATGATTCTCCAACATTGAAAATTTCGAAATGAGTATGCCTGTGTTATTCGGTGCATGTGTAACCAGCACCCAATGTCAAGTTCGAGTAGCATTGGTCACTAATGCATTATGTTCCTTTTCGTGTTTGTGAAATGAGTTACAGATGATTTCCATCAATGATATCGGCTTTCTTCTTTTCCTGAACATGTGCTAGTAGTGACCAACCAACCATATATTCTTTTCCTGATTTTTGAGAAACTAGTGTGCTTTAATGTTTATTTGCTGAATGGCGATTGAGAGATACTTATTGGGTTATTAGTGATATCTGATTACTCATTGCTCATGCAAACGAGATTGTAGGCGACCTTTGAGTGTCTCCTGAAAGGGTATGGGTTCTTGACTCCGGATTTCTGGAAAGAGACACGTTTCACAAGGTCACAAGTCCAGGAGGATTCTGATCTGTTGGGAAAGCCGGCAAAGACTCTGTTACTTGAAGGAGGAGCAACCGTCGATGTATGATTTTCTTACATGAAGAAGTTCCCTTTTATCTTGTTAAGAAGATGCTTATCTTCACCCATTTTTGCTGGTTTGGTTTTCTTACGTGATAGATATTCGATAGTTGTTCAGCAACTGCAGTTTAATTCTTTCTTATAATCTAATATTGATTCTTTACAAGATTGTGGTTCCATGAGGGGTACATCATTTTTACTTGAGCACAAGCAGTGACAATTTGGGTTCAGAATAAGATATGGAGATGCTAACTGGCCTTCATGTTTTATATTAACATCGAGGCATATAAATTAGTTTATGTGTTGTTGATTAGCATTTATTTTTAAATTTATATATTTTCTTTTGATTTTAGGGTTTAGGGTTTTTAGTGATTAATTTTGTTAATTTATATATTAATAAAATTTGACTTTTGACTTTTAATCGCAATGTAGGACGGTGGGGTTTTGAATTAACAATGAAGAGAGAAGGCTATTACCGATAATCCAAACAAATGCTCCAATTACTAGGCCCGGCCTCCTAAAGAACAAACCCATTCCATTAATTTAATGTAGAAGGTTATCGCTTCTCTCCTCTCAAACTTGTATTGGTCTTCTCCTCAAGCAATCTCACTACTCCTCCATGACATAGACGACGAGGCGGTCCCAAGAAATCATGACTGGAAATACAATTCAAAATTGAAATCTGAGAAAATTAAAATTGGGATAAGAAGAGATGAGACGCAGATGATAAGAAAGTTTCTTCCCAGTAATGTGGTTAAAAAGTTCCAAAACAACAAAAGTAAAAGCCGACTAATAAAAACCTGTTAAATCCATAATTTTCTTTTTAAAACAATCAATTCAAAGAAAGAGAGAATATAAATCGTTACTTGATAAGATAAATTAGGATTTGGTGTATTTAATCATCAAGAATAAAAAACTAGATGTGGAAGTGTTTACCTGAAAATAGAATGTCAAAAGTAGAGGTGTGCATTCGATTGAATCGAGTGAAAAAAGTTTCAAGTTGACGAGTCCTATTTTATCATCTTAATTTGATTTAATTTTTTTTCAAAATTAATTTGAGTGAATTGATATTCGAATAGAGTGAAATTATTCGAGTTAGATTAAAAAATTAAACATATCAAATTAAAATCTTATTACAATATAACTAATTCCATTTTAGAGCATATATATTTAAAACCATATATATTTGAAAAAATTTTCAAAGCAAAAAAAAGGAAAGAAGAAGACATTTTAGTATGATAAGCTTGAATCATTAATTAACTTATTTAGGTCATTAAAATTATTATTCTAAAAGAATTTTAAAATTTTTATATATATATATTGAAAATTTATAATTTTTAAAATAATATAATTTTTTGAATTTTTTTTATAAATATTTTGAATTTTAAAATTTATTTAAAATTTTTGAAAGCTATTTTGATTTTTTTTTTTGTAATTTTTGTTGAGAGAGACTAATTTGCTCATTTTCAAACTTGATAGGGACTAAAAGAGTATTTACACCAATATGTTATTCAAATTATTCGAGTTATTCGAATTGTAAAATTCAACTCGATTCGAACTCGAAATTCGAATTACTTATTTGAGTTGACTCGAGTATTTCGAATAACTCGATTTAACTCGAAATATGATTTTTTCGAAGTATGTGTAATTTGAGGACTATAACCTTAATATATAACTTTTGCATATTAAATTTAATTTCTAATAAACTCATTATTAATTAGAAATTAGTTACTAATGTATCTACACATATTTAACTCATATTTTATTTGGTAAATGAAACCCAATAATAAGCATTTACCATATTAGATCATTTTTTTTATTGGGATATATCCTAAAACTATACATGAATTATGGTTTAATGTGTAATTTTATACATGAAATTTTTATTTGATCCAATTCTTGTAAATTATTAACACAATTATTGATATAACATCATTTTATGTTTATATATTGCATACATAAATAATTATATTTATCCAATATAAAAATAAATTGATATATTTATTTCTCTAAATGTGCATGATTAAATCAAAATTAAAGTTTATGTATATAGTTGCATATTAAATCAAATTTCATGTATAATTTTGAGATCTATCTATTTTTTATTTGTACTAACATTTTGTAATATTAAATAATATGTAATTATTCTTTTATATATATATATATATACACGATATGTGTGTGACGTCTATATTATCCATGACTAAACTAGTGCCACCTATTAATAAGCTTCCTGTTTAATTGTAAAATTATTAAAAAATATTTTTTTTAAATTAATAAATATAATTTTTTTAAAACATTTATATCTCTCTATATTTTGATAAATTTTAAAAATAAAATACATATTTAAAATTTATAAGATTTGAGCCTAACACCTTATAATTTTTACTAATTACACTTGATTTTTTTTAATAATTTTTTTTATCCAATTACTATCAATATAATTTTCAATCGAGGCTTTAACGTAACACCTAACTCCTAAGTATAGGCTTATATAATGAGTGAATGTTTAAGGGGTGTCGGTGCTTCATCTTGCGGTGTTCGCAACGCATCCTCCACGGCTTGAAGCCAACAACACTTCTCACCCCCATTTCTGCTCCATCTGTACCCATGCCTCCGGAATGTTGGCACTATAGAATGTTATATTATAGAGTGATGCGAATGTTTGAGAGTAAGAAAATGTAATTTTATTGCAGATGTGTAATGGTAAAATATATTACACTTTTAATAAAAGAGTGTGAGCTTAAAGATTAAAAATAACATTATTAGAAGAAAAAATAATAAACCTTAAACATAAATCATAAAATAGACATAGATAATATATATCATAATAATAATAATAGATCAACAATTTGATTTACTTTTCATTGGCTTTTAGAAATAAAAAAAAATACAAATTATCCTTACAAATTGATTGAGATATATATAATGCGACATCTCATATGTTAGATTCGACAATCGAATTAAGAGTAGATTGTTATACTCATGGTTATTACTAATTATTATTTGCCCGTTAATTAATTTATATATTTACTGTTACATATTCGAGGAGTCGTAAATAAATTTATTATTCTCACAATATATTTTTTTCAAATCAAATTTAAATTTTCTTTCACAAATATTTATTATTATTATTATTATTATTATTATTATTATTATTATTATTATTATTATTATAAAAAGTTTAATTTTCATTTAGGACAATGACTAAATGCCAAACATGACATTGGATTGATGATGACTAGAAGATTATATTAACTATTAAGGTTAAGAAGTAAAGTGTAAAATGATGTTTCATTATTTGTCTTACAAACATTTGATGTATGAAATTTTTCATGAAGTTTGGATGTTATGTCTGTTCTTTTACATGTTTTTCTTGTTTGCAGTAATGGCTAATTTTGATTATTTATATATATTTTTTTCTATACACTGGTTTGGATTCATCCATTAAATCATAAGGAAGGTTCTAAATTAGATGACAACAAAAATGCAATAAAATCTTTTAGGGATAAATTGTTTGAATTCAAAAAAGTTTCTCAATTTGATAATTTTTTATTTATATTAGTCTTGAAATTTGATAATTTTTCAATTTGGCCCTGCAATTTGGATATCGTAATACTCTAAGATGATCTCACATCATCATTTGAAAATTTGAAAAATATTACATAAATTATAGAAAATTATTTAAAAAATTAAAAATCTTATGATGACATAATATAATTTCATAATACGATATCATCATACTTTAACAAAATTAAAGTTTAAAGACTACACTTTGGTAATCCTCATTTTATATTACGCTTCGATTTCTACGAAAATTTATTTAAATTTCAATTGTGTAATTTGATTTACAAATATATACATGCTAATTTTAATTAAATTATAATTAATTCCAAATATTAAAATATTTCACAAATCTAATTTTATAGATACAGAATTAATGGAAGTTTTAATTTTGTAAGAATTTTTATTTTTTCCTATTCTCATCCTTAATAAAATTATACTAATTATTACTTTAAAATATCTGTTTTTCTACATTACAATTTTTACTAAAATTTATCTAAATTCCAATTATGTAATTTTATGGGGTACTTTATAATGCAATAAGTTTAAGAATGCATTAATTTTTGGATTGCTCAGTCCTCTCTCACCCATCATTATACAGTACTATAAACAAACTTACTTAGAAAGCAAAACACAGCATATTAAATAATGAAAATTACAATAAAATTTTTAGAGCCAACCAAAAATTATAAACCCTAAATATGAATTGTAAAATAGGCCTAGATTATCTAAAAAA
Source organism: Gossypium longicalyx (assembly GCA_025698465.1). Lineage (NCBI taxonomy): Eukaryota > Viridiplantae > Streptophyta > Magnoliopsida > Malvales > Malvaceae > Gossypium > Gossypium longicalyx. Next base: position 9,571,652 of record CM047006.1, on the reverse strand, counting down.
AAATTTCAATCAAACCAACAATTTAATTTACTTTTCATTAGATTTTAGAAATAAAAAAAATATATAAAATCTCCTTGAGATATATATAATATTTAACCAATATACCTTCAATAATCACCATATATTAAAGCCTATAACATATTTCTTAAACAAGCATAGCCTTAGAACTAGGTCCGAAATCAAGCAAAACTGGAAAAATAAACAAACAAATATTTCAACTATACCTAAAAAAAAACCCATAAAAAATAAAATAAAATTACTTTTTATTTAAAAAAATAAAAAAAAGTGACAAATATAGCAAAATTCATTTAAGGTTGAACCCCAAGTTGAGTGAAATGAGGGCTTTGAAGAGCTTGCTGAAGCAATTCATCATCACCATCATCCCATGAATCCCTGTAAGTCTCCAAATTGGTAAATGAATTCACTATTGCTGACAAGCATAATTGTTTTCTCCATTCTTCCAAATGTGGGGATTCACTATAATCTGCATACTTGTCACAATACTGCAAAAACAAAATCTAAATTATTAGCTTCAATTTTTTGTTAGAATGTGTTTGGATTAAAAAAAAAATTATTAATCGTTTTAATAAAATTAAATTGTAATTTTAAATTCATAATATATTTATTATTTTGTAGATTATATAAGAGAAATACCTCAAAATTGGCAATGTCGTGAGTATCAGAGACGGGAATACCAGAGAGTTCCCTTGAGCGATAAAACTCTTTGATAGAGAGCATCATATCATCATAGGACGGCAAATTTCTTTTCCCCGAAAGCACTTGTGCTATCCATTTTGCTTGTGATTCAAAGAAAGGGAACCCTATTAACTGCACCAATTGTATTATTAGAAACATATAATATATATATATAAATATAAACATAAAAATCAAAATGAAAAATCATTTTAAATGCAAGTAGTTGATATCATTTGATGTAATTTATGCAATAAAATATGTAATTATTAGTTTGGTCAAAAAAACACAATGCTTAAAGGAATACCAAAATCCCATAAATATGTGTATATATATAATATAATGAATGATGAAAGTAAATATGGTGGGGGGAACAATAAAATAAAATAAAATAAAAATACCTTTCTTGGAATGCCAATAAAAGAGAGGGAAGGAGCAAGCGATGGTGGAAAAGTATGCTCAAAAAGAGGTCCCACTCTATTTTCATCAACACCTACTATTCCTTTGGTGTCAAGAAATGGGAATGCGTATGAATACCTACATTATATTTTACACTCATTTATTAATAAACTTCAACATTTATTTCTCACTACAGGGTTTTGCATTTTATAAAAACAATTATTATTTGATAATTTTTTTATTTAATTTCAATAATTAAATTTAAATTTAAATTATGTGTTTTAATTAACATGTTGTAGATTTTTAATCACAGCTTACAACCTTGATTATCAAGTAATTTGATCATACAAACTCTAATTATATACATAAATATAAATTTTTAAAATTCAATAAACGTACTGTTTTAAGTTAAAATATTATAATTAAGTAAAATGGGCAGAAATAGATAAATGTTAATTGGACATATATATATATATATATAATATCAAAGTTGCTATCATTATGAGATTCATGGAAAAACATAACTTTGATTCATGAACAAGTTGGTTGGGCAAGATTTGAGGGCGAAAGTAGGGTCCCATATATAACATCTTTTTTAAATAATAATAACCATCCAATCAGACAAACAGGGTTTTGAAATTGAAAATCTTATTTTGTGGATAAAAAAATAGGTCAATTAAAAAATGTAAAATTTATAACAAAAAGAAAGGGTCTTCTTCTCCTGCTTCCACTTTTTACTTTGGAAACTTAAAGTCACTTTGTCTGCTTCATTATTGGTCTGTTACTTCTTATACTTAAAACATATATTATAATATTTTGGGGATGGGGTTGCTTAGAAGACGATTTCTAATGCAGCTAAAATCCAAAACCCATGAATGTAAGACTTATTGTTTAATTACCCAGTGCAATATATGATAGTGTCAGCTATGACACAAGAGCCATCTTCAAACTCAACCCTTCCATCTTCATGAAGAGACTGTATCTGCAACCCAAACCAAAAGAAAATGAATCCTTAATCCAATGAACCGGATTCAATTCGATCCGAAAAGGCTAATACACAGTACCTGTGGGTAAAGATGCAAGTTCCGATGCTTGGAAATGACTTTGGATAAACCTTCGGTAACTTCCAGGGATTTGGCACTGAGGTACACTTCCTTTGCCACTTTCACTATCTCCATTGATATATCTTGCCCACTTAGCGAATTTCCCACTATCACCACCACCTGCAATTAACAATTTCATCACTTTTTAATTGATTGATATCTGAAAGAAACAATCAGTGTTTTAATAATATAGTACCTCGTTCCTAAATGGCTCTGGAACTCTATAGACGTGACTATGAATTTGCTTCCTTTTCCATGCATCCATTCCTACAAAAATCACAGGTTTGCACCTTCAAAACCAATAATCAAACGCTAAGATAAAACGAAAAAGGGGAGAATGAATTAATTACCTTTAATGGAAGGCAACCTAGGTTGAGAGTAATGACCCGTGGCAACAATCACAGCATCGAACACCTCTTCCACCCTTTTTTCACCCTTTTTTTCTTTGCTTTTAACCACCCACTTTAGATCTTTCCCGAAAACACCATAGTCCAGCATCCCCACATATTCAACCCTGGTCTTAAACCTTATCATTTCTTTCAACCCAAAATATTCACAGAAATCTTTAAGATACAACCACAGCTCCTTGTGACCTGGGAATCTCCTCGTGTCCCTGTTTTTCTTCGACACAAATGGGAAATCAGTGAAACCCATGATCTCCCTCGGGGATACAATCCTTAGTGAATCGTACACGCTACTATGTACGTCTAGAAATTTGTTTTTCCCCAGTGGATCTTCCTTCTCCACGTTTGGTTCGTACAACCACTGCCCACCTATGTCGTGGTTTTGCTCCAAAACCACCGCCGTATGTCCCTCTTTCCTTAGCTCCCTCGCCGCCACCAGCCCCGACGGTCCGGCGCCAATCACGCACACGTTCTTCGTCGATTGCCCCTGCTCCGAAACCATGATAGCTAGATTATAGGTTGGATGGGGGTGGGGGTGAGGGAGGGAAAGAAGTTGGTATGCAACAAAATATATTTGTAGGTAAATGATATGATTTGGTGGTGAGTTATGTGTGGGATTTATAGTAAAAATGATGTAGCAAGTTGTTATTTATTAGAAAAATATAATAAGGGAGGGAAAAATGAAGAAAGAAAGCAGATAATAATGGTGAAATAGGGATGGTTTGCTAAGCAGGAGACACACGTGATCAATTAAAATCATGATTTTTGCCTTTCTCTAACTTTCAACTTAGATTTTTGATTTCTAAAGTTACTCAAAACACTATCATCTTTATTTTCCCTTTTTTTTTTTTTTTTTTGCCAAATAAAAAGAGGAAAGCTGTTTTTCATTCTCATCCTGCGCATCAATCGGTCAAACTGATTTATTTATAATCTCTATTTTGTTCTATGGTGAGTTCTTTATTAAAAAAATAAAAATAAAAATTAGAATAAGCTCTTTTATAGATATTTATATTTGATGCATATTATATCAAAATATTAAAAATACTTAGATATTCTTGTTTGTATCTGTGAATCCTTGGATGGGTAAAATGTTTTAAGTACATAGCAAGCAATGAGCTGTCGCATTGATCTCCACGCATAAAATTGGACGGTCATAAATGAACCACATATGATCTCACTTGATGGATCCAAAACGCATGGATCTACAATTTTTAACATATATATTGTTAAAATTTTTATCAAATATTCATTCTACCCCCACTTTTAATATTATATAAATAATAATAATTTTATTTATTAACCAAAATAATCTCATTTTAATTATTGAGGCTAGGTTTTAAATATTTTAAATAAAAATATCTTTCCTACTCTCCTAATTGTAATTATAATTATTTTTAATAACATGTGTAATTTTTTTATATAATATTAAAAATGGGATGATAATAATTTAATTTAAATTCGTGTCAAATAACCACCATTCTTTATAATTGTATTATATTATTAAATATTTTGTTATCATAAAAATATTAATGTTTTTAAAGCTGGTGGGATTTAGAAATTAGATCTGAACGAAATGGAGATATCAACCTACTTAATTACATTACCATCGAGACATACCTACAGGTTGTGTCACGGCTCCATTTGTAAATTATTTCACCTATCGAAATAAATTTAATTAATATAGAGTTTTCACATTCTTAAGAATTTAAGTTCGAGTTTCATAATATATGATTTTAATATATAAGTCTTCAATTCCTTCATATGCTTATATTATGTACAAATTTTGTTTGAGTTTTTTTTACATTTTTCGTCTGTTGTACTTCATATTAGTTTAATTCTGTACTATAGTTATTTAAACATATATTTATACTTATATTGTATTTGTGATATTTATAATAATAAAACTCTAAAAAAATATTATATTAATATTTTGATATTAAATTTAAATAAAAATTATTTATTTAATTTTTTTTATATAGCTCCATTATTATTTAATTTTAGTTCAGAATAAGGAAAATGATAAGACCAATCTGTCATAAAGAAAACAAAGCAGCTTGAGAATAAATCGGTGGGTACCAAGCCAGACAATTACGTTAGTTTTAGGAATTAATTGCCCCTTAAATATGGAAAACCAAACTTCATTTATTAAGGAAAAATTTAATTATTTTATGTGAAAATTTTCAATCATTTAATAAATATTAATATATATATATATAATATTTTAGATTGATATGATAGAAATGTTAAATTAATTCAAAAATTTATATTGATAAATTTAATATTTAAATTATTAAAATATTAATAGTTTGAAAAATATATGAAATAATTAAAATCATTTTAATTTTACAATGGTGTACGTGAAAATATAATAAAATTATTTATTTAAAAAATTTTAAATTTCACAGACAGATTAAGAATTACATATAGCATATAAGTTGTATATAGAAAATAAATATTTAAATATAAGAAATAAAAAGAGATAATAATATTTTATTTATGTAGGATACCCACAATTATAATGCCCCTGCTTGAAGCCATGGAGACATGAACAATCATGTAATAGCTTGAGGAAAACATGTTTTGGGTACAATTTTCATAATTTGTTTTTGCTTAAATGAATTCTTTAGAAATATATACTTACCATAATATGCCTGTTTTTTGTTGCTTGCTCGCCACGTGAAGAAAAATAAATAGAAGAATATACAAAACAAAATCATAAAAGATTCTGGATGCCTTTATTAAAGCGAATAAAAAGAGAATAAACAAAACAAAATCATACAATATTTTTTGAATGTTTTTGTTAAAACAATAATATGGAAATAAATAAATAAACAAAAAGTCATAAGTATTAGATTTTAAAGGGATAGATATCTTTATTAAAACTAGATTATTTCATTTTTTATGTTTTAAAAAATCTGAATTAAAGTTTTAAATATAGTAATATTTAATTAATAAAGATAGATATAATTAAAGTATTATGAAAAAAATGTATAAAATATGAGATAAATTAAGATAAATATTGATATTACATATTAAAAATAAATTTTTATCTTATACCTGTTTAATACGAATTCGAACCATATTACTTCATCCTTATTTTTATTTGGTTGTTTAAAAGTGGAAAATTTAACTAATATTAGACTTTGGGGGGGGGGGGGAGGGGGTTTCCTAATTCCTTAATAAAAATTTTAAAATATTTCAAGGGACTCATAAGGAATTATACCAAACTATGGAGCCCGATCCTCGGCCATCTCTTCTCTTCGTCTTTGATAGTGAAATATAACTAATTGTACAAATATATATATATCATAATATGCGTTTACTTACGATTAATAAATTAATTAATGTAATTTGAATTGAACTTAGTAAAATGAGTAATAAACTAATTGGTGTAATTTTCATTTGATAATAAACTAATTAATGTAATTTAATTTTTTATTTGCAAACATAAATGATAGGTGTATTAAGTCTCTATACGTAACTCCCACATGATAATCAAAGTGACATGGGAAACTTGCACGACAACTTTCATTATTAATGATGATCTTAAAAAAAAATAAAGTAAACTAATTAAAAATTTACACATTGATTAATCAATGGCAATTAAGTTAATATGATTAGGATTATGAATGATTAATTAAAGCATATAATTAACATATAGTTTTCTATTTTTTGGTTTTATGATACACACGTTGGAAGTAATTGTAATTATTAAATGGGTTCGTTTTAACTGATGCATCAACGTATTATTTAGACTTGTATAATATAATGTTAATCTGGTACTAATTATCTTTTATTAATTAAAATTTAAAAATAATTATGCAAATTTTTTTAATAAGATTATGAAAAAGTGAAATAGAATTTTGAGATGGTTCAGCCTCAACAAACGATTAAAAACTATGAGTTCCAATATAAAAATAATATCTTAATTTGACTTATCTCAACTAAATTTGATCGTGGATCGAGTCGAGTTAGTGTAAAATTTTAAGTTTATTTTTTAATTTAGGGTTTAGCTCAAAAATAGATTTAAAATTTTGTCTAAGCTCGACCCAAATAAAAATAGTAAACTCGAGCCTAGTCTGTCCATATTAACTTTTTTATATAAAAATAAATTAAAAAATATAATAAAACAAATACACTACAAATATTAAAATAAATGTTTCCCAACAAATTAAAAATACATTAAAAAAATCTTTATACTTAAATAACATTAACATAGTTACAACTTAGCAAGTAAATGCCTCTAAAATAGTAGCAAAATTAACAATAAAATAATATTCATATAATATTCAAACAATAACAACAAAATAGTAGTAATATAATAACGAAATGGTAGCAAAACAATAACATCACAACAATAAACAATAAAAAAAAAAAGTCAAATTCAAGTTGGGCCAGGTTAAAAAATCTTCCCAAAAGCCTAACTTATTTAGAAGGCATGCATTATTTTTTGTCTAGTCTCATTTTTTAAGTCTATATTTTTACCAAAATCTTTTAATTTTTCGAACAAATCTTTAAAATGAACGGGTGATTCAATCTATGATCAAGCTAATCCGAATGTAAGGAAAAAAATACTTGCAAAATGTAAGAAAATTAAAAAAATACTAAACACATTTTCTTGCCATTTAATTTGAATACACATATTTACTTTTATTACATATTTAATTATTATTTCCAAAAGGGTAAAAGACATGTTTTTTTTTTTTTTTCTTTCTAGTCAAAAGTAAGTAATCAAACATTTGTCTAGTGACCAGCACAAATTTAGGTAAAAGATTACAAAAGAAGAAGAAGGAGAAGAAGAAGAAGAAGTGATTGTTAGGCACCAAATCTTTCAACTACCAAAATTAAAACTAAAAGAAAAAGGAAAATCATGTTTGGGAAAGCTTAAAATAAAGTTAAAAACATATTTAGATTGCTTTACATTTCCCAAAGCCATTTAATGGCTTCTTCATGAAAAGTAATCAAAAGAATATTGTTTAATAAATAAAGGTGAATTAATGATGTCTTAACTATGTTTTAATAATTATATCCCTTATATATAGCCTCGAGAACATTAAATTTAAATGGTTTAATTTCTTGCAGAAGACTTCACTTTTCATATGGTTTGACTGAATTGTCTATCCCCTTGATTACATCTATGTATAGGGTTATAGCTAATTTAACTTTTTTTAAGGGTAAATTTTAAAAATAGTCACTTTTGTTTGTCTTAAATTATATTTTACTTACATTATCGTTTTATTACGAAATTTTCACTCTGTTGCTAAATGCTAATTTGAATGTCCAATTTTTAGGATGAAAATATGCTTTTAATTAAGTAAATTTAATTTGAATTGCCACGTAAGACATCTAAGTTGACATTTAAAATCTATTTGGACTGCTACGTAAGACTGTTGTTAGGGAGGTAACGGAGTTAAATGGTAGAGTGACCACTTTATAACAAAACGATAATGTAAGTGATTAAAACATAACATTTCAAATATATATGACTAAAATATAATCTGAATCAAATAGAAGTAATTATTTTTATAGTTTACCTTTTTAAAAATTGAATATATTTATTACTTAAATTCGATTTTTTTGATGTAATATTTTATTTATATTTTTGGCAACTTATCATTTGTATTATACCATGTTTTTAACTTTTAAGCAAAATTGATGAAAGCTGTGTAAGTAGTTTGCAAGTAACTCAAAAACAAGTGGTGGCAGAGCATTAAAACCTTTATAAATAATTACATGGTTATATATATATATATATATATATATTAGGTATTTGGATACCAAATAATACATGGAAAATACTAGCTGTAATTGTTTTAAATGCACTGCAGCTTTTGAGTAATCTTACAGGTAGGGCCATGAGTAAATTTGTAGTGAATATCTTACTTCAAGTTTAATACAATATAATATAATATAATATTATTTTGAGTCCCTTTTTTTAAGTAATTATATTTTATACATATTTAAATATAGATATCTTTATATTCATATAAATACAGTTATTTTACAAAATATACATAATTATTTAACCAAATATAAATGACAAGTTACAGAAAGGGGAAAATAGCAACTTGTTTGTCCATTATAATAATTGGAGGATGCTTTGTTGAAATATACTTGATGGCAATGCAATTCATACGATAAGACTAGACATCTAGCATCTAACGTAGCTCCCGTTATCATGATTTGTTCCAACAAAATGACTTTACTCCTCTCCTTATCCTTCTATTAACTAACCCTCAGTTTAGATGGGTAATACATTTATCAATAATTAGTCTAAAAAATAGTAGTGGTGATGAAACTAAATATTATAATGTAAGACAAAAAAGTAAGTTAAATATATCCCATCGTCCATCTAAACTCATCCTAAGAGTTGATCCAATGCAATAAAAAAAATTTAAGTCATTAGTAACTACATTATGAATAAATTTTCGTTTTCATAATTTAATTAAAAAAGTTATAATTTGATTACTAAATTATTTAAAAGTTTTCATTTAAGTCACTGAACTATTCAGAAACTTTTATTTAAGTCACTGAATTGTTAATTTTTTTTATAAAAAAAAGTTATGCCAACGAGCTTTAAGTAATAATTCAACGATTGGTATAATGAATTAATTCCCGTCGATGAGTAGAAGAAAATAGCTTAGATCCAAATCAATTTGACCGTTTGAAAATTGGAGAAAAATCTTTTTAAATTTTGCCTTACAAATTTTAGACTTCCAGAGCTTTTTCATACAAAAAAAAAAATGAACTATAAAAAAGGAGAAATAAAATTTTCAATTGGTGTAGATAGTACGAAAAGAGAAAGCTATATAGTCTCAATTTTAATAACTCAAAAATTAAATGAAAACTTTTGAATAGTTTAGTAATTAAATTGTAATTTTTTTAATTAAACAATCAAAACAAAAAATTATCCATCATTTAGTGACTAATAGTGTAATTTATCAATAAAAAAATAATGGCTTCAAACATAAATAAGTCTAATTTCTTGTAGCAGTGTATTTCTTAAATAGGATCTAATTTGATTCTTCCCTAAACCTAACAATTAATGTATCCGTGATGGGTTTTTCTATTTTATTGTTTTATAATTATGTTTAAACTTTTTTATACAAGTTAAAATATATTTAATTTTTTATATTTTCATATATTTTCAATTTATTTTTTACTGTTAATATTATAATTTATTTTTATTTTCCAAATTATTAATTATTTTTCTAATTTGTTAATATCATTAACGTTGTTCTATTAAATATGTTGATGTAATATTTTTAAAATAAAAAAAATTCATTTAATAACCATATAATAAAATAATAATATTTTGGGTAATGGAGGTTGAGGGGGATTACTTGGTGGTTATAACGAAGCTTAGAGCGATATGCATTAATCGATCCAAAATTAGTAACCACATATAGGAAGCGAAACAGATTGTGTTGGGTTTTGGGAGATATAAGTTTCAGCATATCAAGAGAGGAGACAAATGAGTTGCTCATTTGTTGGCTAAAGAGAGGTTTCGTCAAAAACATGATGTTTGGTGGGTGGAGGGTGACCCAAAGATGATTCATGGATTAGTGGAGGAGGAGGAATAGTCCACTCTTTAGATCAATGGAGGTCCATTGATACGATGATGGAGGAGACTAGAAGATTCGATTATAGTTAGAAGGGTCAAATTGCTTTAGATCGGAGCGATTCGATGCCAATTTTGGGTATCTGAAAGGATATATGACATATGGTGTGGGTTGTGAAAAGAGAGAGACTAGTTAATTTTATTTATTTAGATAATCAAGGTCACAATTATTTTTATTGTCTAACAAGTTTTTTTAGTAATAAATGCATACCCTTTTATGGTAAACAAAAAACTAAACCTGCGCTTTTTAAAAAAATAAAAAACTAAATTCCTTGAAATAAAAATAAAAATAAAAACTTAAATTTTAAAAGTACCAAAAATACCTAAAACATATATTTCCCTTTTAAATTTCATATAAGCTCACATTTAACATATTTATACACAATTATAAGCCCAAAATCATGATTAAACACCTAATATATAAGCTTAAGGCACCCATCCAAATAACAAGAAATGCATGCTTAAACACAGATAGATTTCTCAAAACATGGCAAAATACTTTCAACATTTGCATAACAATATGGACGAAGAAAGAAATATTAGTAAGAGGGTCGGGATATTTATTTAAAATAGATATGTTGAAAATAGGTACGATTTATTTCAAATAATGTATTTTTTAAATACCAAACGATCTTGATCATCATTTTGAAAAATAAAATAAGTTAAGTGTTTAATTTATATTAAATATTGTAATTATTTAGGCATTACTTATTTTATCAAATCAATATAATTTAGATACTATTTAATATTAGTTTACCAAATTAACCCAAAAATGTTATTAAATTTATTATAAAAAATTAAATTCTATAAAAGAAATCAAATTTTAAAAACAAAAACTTTGAAGGACCAAACACAAATTTATTCTATTTTTAAGCAGTAATTATATGGTCAAAATAAAATCTTTTAAAACTTAAAAGAATTGAATTGAAATTTCACAAAATTTAAGAGGCTGGACCACTATTAATTATTTGAAACCATCTTTAAATATGAAATAAGATCTAGCTGAACCGTTAAAAAAAACTAATAGAAACAATTTGTTATATATATTTTTATTTCTCAAGGTATCTAATAGATTTAGCCACGAGTTTTAAAGTTGCTCCATACTTAAAACAAATATCGAACCCTCAACTACTTGTTAAAGTAGGAAAGACCTTACTATTTCACTTAACTCTTATGGTTACTAACTTGTTATATTTATTAACCCAACAAGTTATTGTATTTCTTATCCCAAACCTTTAAATGTAGCCCAGTAAATCCAAAAAATAAGATGCGGTCCAAAATACAAATAAAACAAACAAAGAAGCTATACCCAAATTTCATCTAATTTCTGAATCAATGCGTTGAATACAGAGCAGAATATACACATTTTAGCTACCCCCGCTGGGTAATACATAGACATTTCATGTTCTCACCATCTGAGTTGAATTGATACAAATGTTTACTTCTCCATGTTGTTTAGAAGCAGAAACATGAAACAGGAACCTTTCCTGAGGCTCTTATTTTCCTTGCTTTTTCTTTGATCTTTAATTCCTCATGTCTTCTTTTCTCATCCACCTTTGCTTTTGCTCCACCACCAATATGATCGATCCTTGATATCTTGGTCTGGTAAAGTTGTTGGTTTATTTTTATTCTCCGCTCCAATTCTTTCTGCACATTGTTATGGCATTTGTTAAGTCAATTCGAAAATACAGGCACATATCCCACAGGATTTTGAAACATCATATCTTAGTAGCTATATCCTAATACAAGGATCGGAACAATATAGTTATCATCACCTTTCTCCTGTCCATTTTAACTTTGGCTCGCAGCTTTTTTTCATTCTCCCATGCAAGAATTGATGCTTTCATGTTCTCACACCTGCGCCTTTGCATATTGGCATCACCATATATTTTACAAATATTCATGCTTTAAATATTCTTATAGAGGTTGTTTCAAATTTTCATTTCTTTTTGAGATTATGATAATGTTGAGGCCTGAGGGTGTTGTCTTTGAATCTAAAACTTAATGATTACCGTTTGTTAAGTTTCTCCATCTCAGCTTTCTCCCAAGCATCTGCTTTGGTTTCACCGACATTGAGTTGGGAAGAGTTTCCCTTCCGGCTTCGGTCCCCGGCTTCCATGATCACCGGCCTACCAGAGGATGAACCGCCCTTTTTGCTTCTCGGTAAACTGCTCTCTTGGCTCCTATTATCCTTTTCCATTAGCTTTCTGCTTGAAGTTTCACCTTAAGAACATAAAACAGGATTTCATTGTTATTGTCTGACAAAAGATCTTTCAGAAACTATTATATGCAGTTTCTTGGTATATGCTATTCGGATTATGCTGTAAGTATTAGCACATATATATTTAGTTTTTTCAATGTTTTCTTATGTGTGGAATGATCGTTGAGGAATCATATTCGGATATAGTACGACATGGGTGTATTAAGAATCGGAGCAAAATTCGTTACCTGCAGTTTCGATTTCCTTGCTGGAATATCGCATGGTTACTCTATCCGAACTCCGAACCCCGGTGATGGTATCTTGTGCAGATCTCCGTATCTTGATCCTATGTCGCGCTTCGTCTTCTACGAGCGAGTTGATAGTGTATGCAGCGGCTGCCACTCCAACGGCCAACTCCGTGTTGTAGTCGTCGTTCATTTGCCAGGAAAACTGTCTCTGCTACCTACAAAAGCCAGCAATTGAATCATCATTGCCGCATGATTTATTATTACACCAGCTTCTACTTTCAGGTTAGACATTGCTCAAAGTTTTTTTTAACAACACTTTCCTATATAAATTTATAAAACAGCAATAATGTTCTGAAATAAAACCTTGGCATAAATCTTTATCTTGTAATTTTAGATATGATACAGACATAATATAGATATATGAACATACTAAAATCACGAGCATATCAAAAACTTATATAAATTTATAAAACCTTTAATACAATTATGTCATAAAAGAACATAAGACCTACATGGATATAAAAAGAAACACGAATGGTAACAGAATTTTCCACAATAATGCTAAAAACTTGATTGTATCAAAATTGGAGGTACTTACCTTGCTCCGTTGCCGGATTAAAAGTTTTCAGTTATGCAAAATCTAAGAACCCAAATTCTTGTCTGATTCTCCATCAATTTTCTTGCATTTGGAAACTATTTGATTGGAATAAAGAGTTTGGAGATGAAGAAAGACCTGTGGTGTTCTTAACCATGATTCTTCAAAAGGATGGCACAATGTAGAGGATATCTGTATTTTTTTTTTGTTCAGCTTTTGATGAAAGTAAAGAATCTCTATATGTCTGCAGGTTGCTTACAAGTTTCCATTTTCAATTCCTCCTTTTTCTCTCTACTGAAGACATCTTTTTTTTTTTTTTTATATAAATAGGTAAAATGGAAGGTTCACTTGTAAGTTGAAAGTTGCAAAAGATGTGAATGGAAGTCTGGAATCAAGGAAAAAGAGGACCAAACCCCACTCTAATGAAAATTCTCCTTGAATGGAAAGGTTGTGTTATCTCAGTCATGGATATACCAATGGCAAAGGCACACCTGCACAAGATCAATCACCACCGTTGCTTGCCATGATCAAGGAACTCATGCAACTCCAAACAGTGTTGTGAAGTTTGGAATAAGATCATATTGATAATTACATCTCATGTTGTTTGATCCAAGCAAGAATCTTGCTTTGTCCTTCGGCTTCTTAATCCTTAAGGTTTATTTAAAAAAAATCAACTTGATCTCACCCGAATTACAAATTACTAATGAAATATTTTTATTCTATTTAACATAAAAAAAAGATAAAGAGGAAAAGAATAGGAAGAGTTCACTGAGCTTGTGAAGGATAGTGGAACTTTTACCCCCATCCCCATGGAATTACATATTGATACTTCTATTTTGGTCTGTTTCTGCAGTTTCTACAGTGTAGAGAGCCAGAATGGAACATGGTATCGTTTCCAGGCAGAGTAGTAGTAGTGAAGACATTTGCTCTTTAGTGTTTACTAGAGCAGCTTTATGTTTGTTAATAATATTTAGTAATGCTACAATATATATTGTATTATATTATTTAGGGTTTCCTCATTGGGCTTAATGTTGCTAAGTTTACTTTAGCACTGATGTAAGAATTTTGGATCAAGACACGTTAATCGAGCGAGACAGATTACCAATTCAATTGGATTCACTCGTATGTTTAAAATATTATGATTTTGTTACTTATATTATCATTTTGTTATAAAATGGTCATTTTATCATTAAGATTTGTTATCTCTCAAACGACAGTTTGACGTGACGGTTAAAATAAGTTTAAATACTAACGTTAATGTCTGACTGAGATAAATAAAATTTAAAATTTTTTTATGAAAGAATAATACAAAATTTTACCCTAAAATTCAATTTTTCTCCAATTTAGAAAGAAACAACCGATGGATTTTTTTTTGTTACCATCAAAGGAGCAAAATGACGGAGAAAAAGAAGAAGAAGAAATGAACGCACCGACCTCTATACCTGCTTGCTATTGTGGCTGCCCGCAATACACAAATAAACAAAAATGAAGCATGTCCTTTTTATCTGTCACATATACAGAAAAACATGAAAAGATAGACTACCTTTTTGCAAAAAAAAAAAAAAATCATAATATCTGAACCCAAAACCCAAGTAAAAAGAAAAAAAAAACCATTACTTACTGTAATCAATGCATGGACCTTTCATTGAATCGATTATTTGTTCTTCCATTTTGAATAAAAAATCAAACTGATTGATGGAGCACTCAATTTGATTTCTACTGTTTCGATTCAACAAAGATGACTATGAAAATGGATAGTCTTTTCAATCAAATTGGAAATAAAAACTAAAAGAATGGTTCTTTTTTTCGAGTTCAAGGATTAATCTGATGCATTAGTTTTGATTATTTTAGGAAACCAAATTAACATTTTTCTTTAAATAATTTAGAAAATCTGATTAATTAAATTTATTTAATTGACAAATCAATTAGTTTACTTGGTTAGAAATTCATGTTGACATTTAAAACTCATTTCAATTGTCATATTGGATTGTCGTTTGGGAGGTAATAGATCTTAACGGTAAAGTGACCATTTCGTAATAAATCGATAATCTAAGTGACTAAAAAAAATATTTCAAACATAAATGACAATTGTAAAAGTTTACCCTTTTTTTCTAAATAAAATTATTTTTTGAAAATAACATTTTGATTTAAAGTTTAAACTCTAATAAATATTAATAAATTTATGAGTTTGAACGAATCATTCAAATTGAATGATAAAACTCAATAAGTAATAAAATATATAGCCTTTTTCTTTGATTTTCTTGGGGAAAGAAAATTTGGTATGTATTTGGTAATATATATTGACATTTATGAGCTTGTTGATTCAAAGTTGGTGAGATCCGTGCTTATTTTGGCTTTCCGGTGGACCACATTTATTTTATTTATCATTAAATTACCAACTCATGATAATTTCTATTTATTTTGGGTAGAAATTTTAATTTTATTTAAAATTTTAGTAGTTGATTTCAGTCTTTAACTTAATTGATATATATATATATTGTAGTTAATGCAGCAATATGTAAGTTTAAGTGTGTTGAAGCGCATTATTCTCCTATTTATAAATTAGAAAAAAATTATAAATAATATATAACAAAGAACTGATATAATAAAATTGGTAAAAAAAGAAAATTAGTATACATAATAATTTATTTTATCCTTTATATTTATATAATTAACATATTTAAATACACTTCCGTACATTATTTGCTGATTTTCTTATCTCAGGGTCTTCGACAAGTCCAACCCTAAATTTATAAATTATGAGAATTATTGTTTCTGTTTAAATTTAATTATAAATTATTAATATTAATTTGAAAGAACAAAATTTTCAAACTGACCGACCGAGACATGGAAATAAAAAATTGTCCTCTATTATTTATGTGTTTTTTACTAAAGAATTATATCTCACATGTCCAAGTGATCTGTAAGAATGTTTTTTGCAGTAATAAGACAATGCATGCTTAATTAAAATAACATTTTACAAATCTTTAAAATATATATAGATGAAGAAGATCATGTGATGATGACCACATTTCTTCTTTCTATTATTATTATTAAGGTAAATGGTACTTAAATAGTGTAAAATACATTTTACTTGATTCCAAGAATGTGCATTTATACTTTTGAAGAAAATCGCCTAAATCTATTTACTAAGTAAATTTTTAATTAAGTAAAATATATATCATTATTATTTATTTAGCATATTCGCTTCTTTATTTTTAATTACAAATTAATGAAAATTTAATTACATATGATAGTATATAGGCATTGTTGCTAATGTAAAAAGTATTTATGAGTTGAGGATGACATTGTTAAAAGAATAACAAATATAACCAAAACCTATAATGAGAATATTAAAAAAATTATATTTAATTTAGTTATATGTCAAATTTTGAGATAAATTCATTAAATTATTTCATGTATTATTTAAAAGGTTTTAATAAAAATAATTAAAATACAAAATATCTCAAAGTTAATATTACAATTAAATATTTAACATATATTTATAAAAAAACATTAAACAAAAAACAAAAATTAAAAGTGAAGATAAAAATATAGACTCTATATAGATTTATTTTGGTATAAAATATGAATATTATAATTATTTGAATGTATTCTTTATAATGGTAATTGTGATCATACATAGATAATATGAAAATTTATATAACTAAATTCACTAAAATTAATATTATTTAAGTTTAGAACATCAATAGACTTATAATACATTTTTGAATTAAAATATCTACATACACATGAAAAAACTCTCATATCATACAAACATTGTGGAAGAAATTCATAACTAAAATTTTCACTAATAAAAATATTAAATAATTTTCCTTTGATTACACCCAAAGCCGACATTTTAGTTATTTAAATTAAGTGCGCAACTTGTAATTCGGTGGAAAGGACATTTTTTTTTTTTTTTTGGTCAAAAGAGGGAAAAGGTAATCCCCCTTTCTTCTTATTGGAAGATGGACTTTCACTTTTATTTCATTTTCCCAACCTCGTGAATCAAAGAAATTAAACTTTACAACAAATCTAGAGACTTATTGACCTCCAAAAAAATCTGGTGACTTTATTAAATAATAATTAATTAGAACCAAATATATGATTATAAAAAAAAAAATAGAGAAAATATATACATACATAAAGACCGCTGTTCCAGATTTGGTGAACTATTGTTCCTAGTATAAGTAAAGATTTGGTTAAGGCATTACTTCAACTTAAAGCCAACTGAACTTCTTCAACACTACGGAATCTTAAAAAAATACCATTACAAAGCTTCCTTCTTGTTCCACATTTATGTATTAATTTATTTTTAGTGAATTACGAGCGGTAAAATCTTAATAATAACGCAATTAATCGATTTAAATTTAAACTATACTTAAGGCGATGAACATTAAACTAACACGAGGTTCATATTTATGTATTAATTAATTGAGTTTTAAGTGATAAATTTTTATATTATATATGTTTTTAATTAATTAATTTTACATAATCTGGTCTGCCCCACATCTACTGCCACTATATTAAGTGCTTAAAAAGCCTGCAGGTGAACTAAAAAAATGTAAGAACAAATTACTGCTTTTATATTTGCAAGTGTGGTTTTTGTTTTGTACAAGAATCTTAATCCTTTTAACATGAATTTTGAGCCTAACCGACAAATATGAGTCCCCACCCATTCCACCAAACATGTTTATCTTGTCTATCAGAACAAAAGAAACAACACCACTAGCCTAAGCCTAAACAGATCCGAGCTTTCTGTTTTGGCTAAACCAAGACTATAGCTTGTTCCATACTGTTGGTGGGTCTGTTTGTTTCCAAAGATAACCTCACTGCATTTTCCCTGTTTGCTTTTTTCCAATGGATGTTTTCTAGCTTCTTTTCTTTTGGAGGTTAGTTAGCTTCTTTTCTGGGTTTTTATTTCAATTTGGGGTTCTTTTGTATAGCTCTGCCATTGTTTATGCCTATGGAATGCGTTCTTTGTTTTGTTTTTCTTTTCAATGGGTTGCTTTTAATGTTGTTGAAATTTGAAACTTAGATTGCTTTTCTGGATCTGCTACTTCTTTTATTTCTTGTTCCATTCTTCAGGCATATATGTTTGATTATGTGTTAATGAATGATACATTGAGACCTGATATATGTATATGTATGTATTATTCACCTCATTACCTTTGCAAGGATTAAAGATTGTTGATTTTGATATTGGAAATATAAATTCTCAAAGTGGGAATTTGCAGTCAAATAGGTAGAACGAACAGCTGACCAAGGTCTTAAAGAATGATTTCTTACAAGTTATTAATAACCTGGAAAGACAGGTGATAAACTGTGTAGTTTAGGACAACTTGCTGTCTGAAACTTGGAAGTTTTCGCCTTTTTTGTTGTTCAAAATTTACTTTTGATTTCACTCATTTCATACAGAATGCCACCATAGATGTTCAGTTTCTGATACAATCTTATATCGTTGATTCGTAGTTAACATAATAGTTAATACAGTAAGGTGGAAGTGAGTGAGGACATTACAATCGATTTACAGAATGGAACTGTGCTTCGGTTGGTTCTTACTTGTGGCTTCGATTCCTGCAATTTTTGCTCAAGATATTAGTCATGGATCGATTGTAGTTGATGGAACTATGACTGTTGCTCAAACTGATGATAACTTCGTCTGTGCTACGATCGACTGGTGGCCTCATGATAAGTGTAATTACGACCAGTGTCCATGGCACTATACATCTGTAATGAATCTGGTGAGGCTTAAGAAGAACTATCTTTTTTCATAATAATAAATGATTTTTCTTTGAATTTTGTCAATGCACTTCTCAAGAAATCGAAACACTTATTGTAAGAGTTCAATCTGTTGGTTTGTTTCTAACAGAACTTGTCTCATCCTTTCCTTGCCAAAGCTATCCAAGGTTTGTATTTCTTCATCAGTAATGATACAGCTTTATCTAATGTTTCTCAGGCTTAGGTGTGAGTGTCAGATTCGGTTACGTGTCTGGCACTGGCATGTTCAATCTTTCTTTGAGTTATTTCACGTATTTGGAGGGTCATATCTCCATACCTCTGTCCGGATATGTGTCGGACATAAGGACTTGAATGAAGAGTCGAACTGATGTTTTTATCAGTACGTTGTTGAATTTTTACTTCCCGAAGCATGATACTACTCTATGTTCCTCACTTTGTTAGCTTTCAACCGTTTGAGGATAAGAGTTGGAGGCTCTTTGCAAGATCAAGTGTTGTATGATGTCGGGAATTTAAAGTCCCCTTGTCATCCATTCCAAAAGATGAAAGACGGATTGTTTGGATTTTCAAAGGGATGCTTACACATGGAGAGGTGGGATGAACTGAACCGTTTCTTCAAAGAAACAGGGTAAGATTCTCGCATTTCAATACTGTTATCCCTCTTCTCCAAAAGGAAACATGTTTCAGCTTGCCGAAACAGGCTTATATTGGTTGAGTTCGATTAGCTAAGGCTTGCAATGTTTTCCAAGTTTTTGATGGATTCGATACTCACTTGAATCTCACACTCGCAGTGCAATGGTGACATTCGGCCTGAATGCTCTCCATGGGAGACATAAAATAAAGAGGAGCCTTTGGGAAGGGGATTGGGACTCTAGCAATGCGCAAGATTTTATGAAGTACACCGTTTCAAAGGGATACCAGATAGATTCATGGGAATTTGGTAGAGAATCATAGACGAAGCGCTTTACAATTATATATCCGTACTTTCTTTCTCTTCTCGCCTCTAATGTTTGCCATTGTTGTTTTAGGTAATGAGTTGAGCGGAAATGGTATTGGTGCACATGTTCATGCCGACCAGTATGGAAAAGACTTGGTCAACCTAAGGAGAATCATAAATGAGTTATACAAAGGCTCGCAATCTAAACCATCACTCGTAGCTCCTGGAGGATTCTATGACGAAGAGTGGTTTGTCAAGCTTCTTCAGACCTCGGGCTTTGGTGTAATCGATGTCATGAGCCATCATATGTACAATTTGGGTGCAGGTGTGTTCGGATATACCAAAGTGTTTGAATGCATGGATGCTTTCCTATTTGATCCAGCCTACGTTTAATGCTTAATCCCAGTTTTTATTTCAGGTGTTGATCCGAAACTCGTTAGTAAAATATTGAATCCAGACCACTTAAATAAGGCAGCATACACATTCGGTAATCTTACACACATCATCCGGAGGCACGGTCCTTGGACTTCTGCATGGGTTGGAGAGTCCGGTGGGGCTTATAACAGCGGTGGTGCTCACGTGTCCAATACATTCGTCAACAGCTTCTGGTAATCATACTTTCTCAGCTGATTTAAATCCGTACAAAACATCAAGTTTTAACGCTAATATATTGTTATGTATGAATACTCCAATTTTCCTTTCTCTTGTACATGACATCAGGTATTTAGATCAGCTCGGAATGGCATCGAAATACCATACTAAAGTATATTGTAGGCAAACACTAATTGGTGGCAACTACGGTCTTCTCAATGCGACAACATTTGTTCCGAATCCTGATTATTACAGGCAAGAACTAGAGATTTAAATTTCTTTATCTGCGTTTTGCTTGTCTATCATTTAAATGTTTGATCAAATTGAAGGATGTCGAAAACTTTTTTGTTTATGACCGTGCCGAACTTGTATGGAGATTCCTTACACCTTTTGTTTTAATGGTCTTAAACAGTGGACTTCTATGGCATCGGTTAATGGGTAAAGTGGTTCTAAATGTCGAAAGCCATGCTTCGCCCTTTCTTCGATCCTATGCCCATTGTTCGAAAGGAAGAGTAAGTCAGAAATTTTGCTTTTATACCACTTATTCTTTAAATTGTTTTGCATTAATTCCATGAAACCATTCTTTGAAGAAACCATTCTTTGAAGATGAAAATATAAGACTGTTTCATTGATTATGATCTCGGCATCATGTTGCAGGCTGGTGTAACTTTACTCGTGATCAACTTGAGCAATCAGACGAATTTCATAATGAATGCTCAAAACAGCATCAATCTGAATTTGGCTGCGAATGAACAGAACATTAGCAGGGACAGCTTCACACATAGTCTTAAGAAATCATTCTCCTGGGTCGGAACCAAAGCTTCCGACGGTGCTCTACTCCGAGAAGAGTATCATTTAACACCAAAAGACGGATACCTTAGAAGTCAAACTATGGTTCTAAATGGCATCCCTTTAGAACTTACAAGCACCGGAGACATCCCATCACTAAACCCCGTCCGTGTTAACGTGAAGTCTCCAATAACCATCTCGCCTTTGTCAATTGCATTCATAGTATTCCCCAACTTCGAAGCTCCAGCTTGCGGGTAGTTTTCCTTTTTATTTATTTATAAACTATCTTACTCTAACATTAATGTCCGACACATATTCAAATATGAATATGAGGTATGATCACTAAATGTATGAACATACCTATGTCGGGCATGTATTAGTATTCAATATCGCCCAGAGTCCGGCTTACAATAATGGAGGGTTGATTTTTTTTTTTTTTTCACAAGAAGGGTTGAATGTGATAATAGCAGAATTATTAGTTTTCTGAGCAATTGTAATTATCACTAGTTTCTGCAATAATGTTATCGATAATAAGCACAACTGTATAAATCATTGTTATTTACTGTATTGTACTGTAAAATTATATTATATGAAATTGTATGATGTTTTTACCTTAGTATTTTGAGTGTTTTTTTATCTTCTTTAAATGGTAAGATTGTATATATATGATACGATTACTGTTCATTGATGTAATATTCTAGAATAGGTTCCATGGATGCCAACACGTACCCTATTCTATACTTAACATGTGTATGCGGTACCATGCGCGCGCAGTCTCACCTGTGACCTCGCAAGGAAGTGTAAGTACCCCTCCTACGTACACTTAACACCATGCGAGTTTGGTATATAACATGTGGATGGTATAAAATTCGATCTAAATCCATTTAAATTGTGAGTTGTGAGTCGATAATAGTAAATATTATAAGAAGCCTATAAAAAATTTGAGCTAAATTTTAAAATTTAAATTTTTGCTTGACCTCAATCAATATTTACAATTAAAGGCAAGAGTTTGATATGATATATAAAAAGAAAACAACTTTAAACATTTTTTTAATGTTTCAACTTCATTTTTGTTCGATTTTGAATTGATTTTTTAATAAAAAGTTAAATTAGATCTGTGAACTGTTTGTATTAAATATTATGATAACCCGAAAAATTTCAGAGCCAATTAATTTTTTTATTACTAAAAGAATGATAATTTTTTCATTAATTTTCTTGGTTACAAAATAATAGCTACAAAAATTGAAAATTTCATGAATATAAAACATGGTATTAGATCATTCTCCAACTTTAATTCCAGATTTGAGCTGTTTTTCCTTAAAAACACAACGTACTAATACAATAAAGAACTGAGTTCATATCTACAGTACAAATATTACTGAGAAATCCATGGCCATGAGAGTTGATAGTAATAAGGCTTGTGTTCTTGACAGTTTTTAACTAAACCAAGAAATCTGCGTCCGAAAGTTCAAGGACCTTGTGTGCACCAATGGGGTTTACGCCAGGCCGGAATGCGTTTCCTTCAATATACCTGAATTTGAAATTTAAAAAAAGTCAGATATTCATTTCATTTTTCACCTTAAACATGTATCCGAAAGTCACCATTTTCCTTGAAAATTAAGAGGATGAAGGGGAACTCACAGTTCTTTCAAGAAAGGATGCTTGTAGAATGCATCGGGAATCCGGCCTGAGAATTGGTTATGATCCAAATACCTGTTGATTGTTGAAGTCCAAGAATAGAAGTTAAACATCGCAACAATGTATGCAATCATGCAAATAAAAACCATCCATTCGCGACCACCATTTTTCCGTAAGATTTCATCGCAATGATCACAAGAAGAACATTTCCAGAAAGAAAGGAGACTCGGTAAGAAAATAATACAGATATCCACATGAACCTCGAGTTGAATGTGACAAAATCTTACAAATATGTCAATTTAGGAATATGGGCAAGTGCTGTTGGTATTGCTCCAGACATCTTGTTGTATGAAAGGTACCTGTACCAAGTACAAAAAAGTTAAGGGACTCCAAAGCTGTAAAAGAAGAAGAATTTCATGATATTACATTACTCAGACTTGGATGTCAAGTCTCGGATATGGATATATGTCTAAGTCTAAATGTGTTTAACACAAATGTTGGACATGGATGCTTCAAGGAAAATTAGGAGTCAGAATACCAAGCATGGTACCGATTGCTTATATACATAAACACACACAGATATATCTGTTACTGGAACTTACAATATCTCCAAATTTGTCAAATTTGCCAGCTGAGCAGGAATTCCTCCAGTCAAATAATTGTTATTCAAATACCTACATTTGCAACCTTAAGAAAAACTGTGCATTTGATCTAATATGGCAAAACATAAATCATTTCATAAAACATTCAAATATTGAAATATAACATACAAATTACGTAGAACTGGAAAGCCTCCTTCAATACGAATAAGCTCCCTAATGGTACCGACCAAATGATTATTACCGACATCCCTGACAAAATAAAAAATACCATTTAGCGCAATAATTATTAAAAAATCATCAGAGTGGTACAGAAAATGGTAGAGAGAATATTACAAGTGCCGAAGATTTTGTAAAGTGCCCAACTCTGCTGGAACTCGACCAGTGAAACGGTTTTCTTGAAGGTAGAGATAGCGAAGCTCGGGTAGATTTGCAAGCTCCCTTGGAATCTCACCCTTAAAATTGTTAAAGCTCAACGACCTGAAGAAAATTTGATTTAAATATTAAAGAATCTCCGACATGCATGTACAAACACATTCAACTATAAAAGATAGATGTCAGTGATTATAAAAAGGATACTCACAGATGGGTTAGTCTTTTCAGCTCACCGATCTCAGGAGGAAGGACATCTTGGAGTTTATTCCACCTCAAATTTCTGGCAGTTCATCAAAATATATTATCAGATTAAAGACTACAAAATTTCAATTTTACCTAAAATTTTATTTGTTGTTCTTTCATTAAAGACGAATTGCATTTCTAAATATTGGTCCAAAATCAAGATATCAGAACATGGTTAATACCAATTATGACGCTTGAATGAACTGATGGGTGTAACATAGCAAGTAAAAATGACATGGTTAAAATACTTTACATAGCATGCTATCCTAGCCGGCGTATTAAGTATATTTTGGAGCAACCACTTCAGTAACAACAATGACCTCAAAATAACAACTGCTTCACTTACGGGAAGATACAGCATATAACAGTTTTGAAGAAAAACAAGACATAGGAAAAGAAAACATACAACATTCTAAGTCGTCTCAGGCGTCCAATTTGGGGAGGAATTGGGCCCGTAAGCTTGTTGTTATGGAGGTCCCTGCCATATTAGCAAAGTCGAGAAGGAAGAAAGACTTCCAGTTAGAACTCTCAAGTAAAATCCAGAGGCTAAAACATCTAAATGGTGACCCCATGCTTATGATTAGTTCGTATATGTAAATTACCTTTTTCTTGTTGAGAACCAAGACTGACCACATTAAGATACTAGATGGCAAATTGTTTCATCACTACTTCAGGTGATTGTAATTTATGTAAACAATTAAAAGCATAGAATGCAAGTGAGAATGTATAAAACTATAAGTTACAGACGTGAACTTATACAGATAAGAAAATCCACTTTAAGTTGTAGTAACGCAATGGATGCCAGTGAAATGGTCTTGGACAATATCAGAGAGGCAAACAGAAGAAACCGAGCTTGCATCAAGCTTTCAAGTTATTGACCCAATGTTTTTTCTCCATTTTTTTTCCCACACCTTACAACAACAAAGAAGTGAACAGGTTGCGTATTCACTCATACACATTTACTGCTTTAAAATGCCAAATTCATCTGCATGGTCTACAGACCAAGAACAGGAAATGGAACTCCAAAAACTCAAGTACATGCAATATTCTAACTAGTAGAGGACTCCAAGAGAACTTGTGGAGACTATATTGTAATTTGAAAGATTTGGTTTACAGGGGATTATATAGCTAATTTGAAGCATGGATTAAAAAATAAACAACAAAGAAAAGGTTTTATGGACCTTATGAAAACAAATATTTTAGCTTATTAGGCAAGAAAGAGAGAACTTACAGCCTTGTTAAATCCAACAAATTAGTTACGGCAATAGGAAAAGGACCAACAATTGATACTGCATAGACTTCCCTGTAAGAGAAAACGGTCATAATCACAAGCTAGTGTCAGAGTCGATACAAATTGATAGAAAATATTCAGTCAACACAGAACAAAATCACTTGAGTATCTTTGCCCTAGCCCCTAACATAAGTATGTTGGAGTAAAAACAAGAAAGCAAAAAGCGTCGGACTTCAATCATAACAGAAAAGAACTCACTTGTGTATCTTCCTGATAAACCAGAAAATAAAGATGTACAGAACAGTTGGAATAAAACATAGAATGAAGCAAAAGGCGTTTGCAATGTTCATTAGGTTGCATTCATGAAGCAAAATCCTTCCCTTTCTCTAACAAGCATATTAAGCATTTTATTGAGGACTCCAACTCTACGTTTTTCTTTAAGTACCCATATTACTCACCCATGTCCAACGCCATACCCATACATGGGTATGGGGATATAACCCTCCAAATACAGGGAAAAACATAAAATATAATTTAAACATACTCATTTCAGACACATACATGTATCCGACTTTCAGATCCAAAGTCCGAGTAACTTTAAGGCAGCAATGATACTTACAATTCGGTAACAACTCTATAGTCTCCTTGAGTAGAACATGTTACACCAGACCAAGGTGGTAAATCACCATCTCCACAGGGATCATCTCCAATCCATGCATATACCACTCTCCATCCAAGTGATGCTTTTATCTCATTTAAGGCTTTTACTGCAACAAAATACAAACTATTATTCCATTGCTCCGCCACTTATATTTGTTTTATTTACTGTTCTTATGGTGATAACCTTAAAATTCATACTCAACAGTAACAGTAAACATCAGAGACATTCCTAGAAACCTCTACTCAAAAGCTTTAACCGTTCTACTTTCCAATTAGAAAACTAATATTCATAGGTTTTTAACCAAAAAATGAAGTGTCAAAGCCATTAAACCTAGATCAATTTAAGTGCATTTATCACCTACATTGCTCTACAAAAGTTCAAGCTAAATGGATCAAAAGTTAAACTTAGTTGTCAATCTGATTCCAAAAAATATTAAAAAATAAACTAATTAAAGAAGCAAAAATATCACAGATTTAATTCATAAATATGAACACAATTACTGAAAGAACCAACTTACTAAGTACTAAAACAATTTTTTCTTTTTATTACAGTTCAATGAGTATAGTTCAAAGAAAAGCTTTCAGTTCTTTCTTAATTAATTCTTCCAAAAGTTTCTCGGAAACCAAACAGAGCAAAAAATAAGAGAAGATCTAGAAGAAAGAAGCAAACCAAAACTTAAACTTACCATCTCTCTTGAGAGTTTTGGAGTTAGCAATGGAGATTGAGAAAGCGAAAATAGAAATCAAAATCAAAGTTAGTGAGCAAAAGGATGCCATTTTTGGAGGTGAATAAACAAAGAGAGATCTCACCCCAAAGAGACCACAACTATATCTTTTCTTATAATTCTTATATATTAAATTGGAAATTCGGCTGAATTTCAATTCACCGTCTTTTCTTCTTGTATTTACACACTAGCTTTTTACTTTTTTATCGTTGGTATTTTCAGACATGAATTGAAATCCTTAAAAAATGCCAAGTTTTAAAAAAAGAAGAAGAAAAAGATGAGAATTTTTAAATTTTAAATGCCAATTATTTTATCTTTGCAATTTTACTTTTGAATAATTCTTTACTGCGTTTTTTTAAATATAATTTTTGAAGTTTTTTTCTCGAAAAATTAAAAATTTTAGATTATTGAAAAAAAAGGGAAAATAATTTATTGTTGAACCTAAACGGTAAAACTAATTTATTTTATATCAATACCGCTTTGTATAAAAAAAAATAAGTAATAAAATATAATTTACGCGTTATTATTCGATTAAAAAATTATACTTTTTACCAAAGAAAATCCAAAATTTATTTTCCATAAGCAAACCTATCTGCCTCCAAATAGTATATATTTATGGTTAAATTATGTCATAAGTTCATTTATTTTTGTTAAATTTAGGTTAAATACAATATTATTATTTTAGTTATATAGCCATTAAATGAGTTTTTTTATTTCAAAATGTTGCGTCAACAATTTTAACAAAAATTTTAATTATATTAAAAATTAAACTTGAATTTTAAAATTTAAAAAGTAAAAAGATTAAATTATTAAAAATAAAAGTATATGAACTAAATTCTTAATTATGAAAAATAGAGAGACTTAACTTATCTTTATATATTGTTTACCAAAAGAGAAAAGAAATCAGGCAAAAAAATAAAAAGATTAAATAAGAAATTCAATATAAAATATATACTTTGTTATTTTTTATTCCTAAGAATATTTAAGTAACAATATTGAAAACTTCTTATTTTTGTTGTTTATCACCCAATTTCAAATTTTAAATTCAAATTAATAAATTTACTTTTCTCCTTAAAAATCCCATCTCCATAGTTAAATTCAATTTTCAAATCTTGATTAAAAAAATATTTATGTAATCTATGATCATACGGTTCAGCTTAAATGAATTAATATGAATATTATATATAATTATTTTTAAAAAATATAAATAAAATATATAGTAGCAGTTCCCTCCTGCTTTACGAAAATCGAAAAGTGAACCTATAATTAAAAATTAACATTTACACAATTTATGAAAATCGAAAAATTAGTTTAATTGAGTGATATTATTAAATTTAATTATTTAATAAATTATATGTTTACATGTTTATTAAGAATTGAATTACTTTTTTAGTTTTTTTAAAATACAAATATTAAATTCTGGCAAGGTAAAACCAAAAGACTAACTTTTCTATTTTAATAAAATAAAAAGATAAAATTCATGTGAATAAAATATTGAACTATGTATTTTTCGTTAGCCGACCAACTTAAGTCAAATAAACTATTTCCATATTTTCAAAAATCGGTTAATTTTTTTATTATTTAGAAAATACTTTTCTTAAAAAATTTTGATCTAGCTGGCCAAGGCCTAAATAGTAAATTTTACAAAGTTAGTTATAAATATTCATATAATAATATTATTTTAGTAAAAACATTAGTTTGTTTAGTGATATGTGTTTTCAAATAGATTTGATTTTGAAATCGATATAAGTTTGTAGGTAAAAGTATCATGGAAGTCCTTGTACTAAAAATCAGATTGCATTTTATCTTTTTTATTTGAAAAATAAAAAAAATTAATCCATGTACATTAGATTAAAGAGTAAATTAATCATTTCGTCAAAAGTTTCTTCAATTTCTATCGTGAAGTAATGAGGTGATTGACGAAGCAAGTAGGCAACAATTCATTACATGCCACGTATATCTCATGCTGAAAAAATATTTAAAAAAAATATAATTTTTTTTAAATAATTATTTTAAAAACCACGTCAAGGATGAACTTGAATAAATAGTTGTCCAAATTTAAATGAATGCATACCACTATTTATCCAAGTTAATCCTAAATGTAATTTTATAAATAACTATTAAATTTTATTAAAAATCATTAAAAATATAATAAATTATTTAAAAATATTAAATTTATCAAAACTTAATAAAAAATTCAAAAATTAATCTTAATTTAAAATAAATAAATAACCAAATTAAAATAATCCTACCAAATTCAAAATAATAAAATCTATAATTTTCTTAGTTAGCTATAGTTATATTTATAGTTTTTTAAATAACTTGTATCTCAATAATGATAAATAACTTGTAATTCAAATATTTATTGTAATTTTAAATGATTTTTATATTTTTTATAAAATTTTATAATTGTTTGAAAAATTATCTCCAAAATTAACTTGAATAATAAAATTTGAACAGCCATTTTTTGAAATTCAATTTGATGTGATTTTGTAAATAATTATTAAATAATTATTTATTTATCTTGATCAGTGTCTACCCTTTTAATAATTTACAGAATATAGACGATTAGTCACTAGACTCGCTCTAATAATTATTTTGAAAAAATAAAAAAGAATTATTTATTTTTAAGATTTTTTTATTTTTTAAAATATTTATCGCTTATTTAGTTAACCACATCATCACTTAATATATAAATGGTTAATTTTTTAATAAAATGATTAATTTACTATTTTAATATATAAAAATTAATTTATTTTTTTAATAAAAATAAAATAAAATCTATTCGATCATATTTGTACCTCGATTTTTAGCGAGGAAAAAATCCGGAATCCACAACCGGGTCCGGCCCTTTTTCCCTTAGCCTTGACAGATAAAACGATGCGTAACGTAATTATCGGTCAACATAGAGTGATAGAACAAGGGCAAGGCAAAGATTCTTCCTTTTCCCCCAATACCACTCTTTTTTTTCGGAAAACTTTAGAACATTAGAGAGAGAAGGCAAATGGCAGCGTCGGGAGTAGCAGCACCGACGAGAACGGAGGTTTTACAGCTTTACCGATCGCTTCTGCGAGTGGCGCGTCAGTTCAGCGACTACAACATAAGGGAGTACTCAAAACGGCGAACCGTTGACGCGTTTCGAGACAACAAGAATCTAACCGACCCTTCCCAGCTCTCCGCCGCTTTCTCCGACGGTAAAGCTCAGCTGGAAGTCGCCAAAAGACAAGCTTTGGTTTATTCACTCTATGCTCCAAAGGTCAAAAGCATAATGGATATTAAGCCTTCTTAGAAAATATTTATCATTACATTTTGACTTGTTCCCTTAGAGAAATAAAAAGGAGTAAACTGCGATTCATTCAGATAAATATTGAATTTTATACTGTATGAAGTGATTTTTGTTATGTATACACTGTTTTGGCTAAATGCCATGTAGGGTTTTGTTTGTTTTATACTATATGTGGAATTTTCTCTTTCTTTTTAGGCTTTTTCTTATTGAACTTTATGATTCTTTTAGCTGCTAGATTAGTAAATTTTTTGCACTATTTCGGTGAATGATAATCTGGGTTTTCTGGTTGTGAGGTAGAACTTGAATAGATTTGCAAATTGGAAGTACCCTCCAGAAGTCATTTTTATAAGTCATTTTACACGAAAGAAACAGCACCCTTCCTTTGATAATTGATGTATTATTCTTGTGTTTCTTGAGTTAATTGTCTATTTATCCTTGTATCATGTCAAAGCCATGTTTCAAATTTTAGTTATGTAAGTCGATATGATTCAAGTTTTTTACTTTAAAGAACTTAGTCTAAGACTGATATTAGAGTTTTAGATTATTATCTGTTACGTTAAAGTCAATTGCATTTGCTGGTTTTGAATCAATGGAAGTTGTCTTGTTACTAGAAGGAAATGTCTTTGATGATATCTTTCGTGTTTTGCCTTGTTTCCTCTCCTTTAAGACAAAGCTGGAGTAGTTTTTTTAAACATGTAGACGTTGGTCCTTAGATCAGGGGAATCCTTTAGTGAAGAAGTCTGTAAAAGTTAGATAGTCATTAGTTAAAAGGTTTTGAGATGTTCAATTGCATATCCTAGCTTAACTAATTATCGATGTTTTTGGAGTAACAAATGGTAGCATAGTTCTTTAGGAACAAAACTTGGATTGCTTTAACTGAACTTGTATCTAGATTAGTGAAAGCTTCTATGGCTAGAAAAGAGATTAGGGTGAGTTTGAAATCATTTACAGGCATGACTGTTGTTGGGTAATATTTTTTCATGCTTGATATTATCAATGGGTAACAAATGGGAAACTGAGCAGATTTAGGTACTCCATAGACAATGTCAACTCTAGATTCTTCGATCCATGAACTCCATTGAGTTTATCAACTATTAATGTAAATTTGCTGATCACTAGGTATACTTTTCAGAGGATCCTCATTGAAACATTTATGCCGGCAAATGAGTCTTTGTTTACCTCAACCCTTAATTTTCTCTAAAGTTCTCGCCTTTTGTATTGAATATGTATCCCTCACGGGTATGGAGTGTGATCTTCATAATATATGAGAAAACTTTGAAAGATTGAGGATACCCGTATTGGCAATTACCCTTGAGTCCAAATAGCATTGGTAAGCATCATGCTTCAGGAGTTTACTTATTGGGGTTTTAGGATTTTACACTACAGGGTACAGTAATTTTCTGGTCACTACCTGCATTATAAACGCAGGCACAGTTGGTTCTTACCCTTTACCTGGGACTCAGGTGAGTGCTGAATACAAGGATTTGTCCAAAACACGGGTATGACAAAGTGTTTTTCTAGGTTTTTTCATGTATTTGAAAGATCTTTGGAGGTCATATATTTATATCCGTGCGTTAGACATTGAGTGTTGGATGCACACGAGTACCTCAGATCAGCATGAGTTCTTTCTGGCTGGAGATGAGTTATGCCGTTGAAATAATCTTGAGTTATGTAAAAAATGTGTGTATATATATATTTTTTATATTTTGCCTGAAAAACAGGTCTCCCAAGTAGTCAATTAATTGATTTGGCTCTAATCAGTCACTTGATTTCTCATGGTTTGCAGTGAAACCGAAATTTCCTTTGGTCTCAATTTATTGGTAAAATAATCCAAAAAAAAATTCAAGGTAAATATTATTTTGAGTATTTTTTTTATATCAAATTTAGAACAATAAATGTTTGATGTGAGTTACATTTGGTTTTATATCAGTTTTATTTACCTAATGGAAGTTTTATTTTATGGTATTAAATTTAATCTAAGTTCGAAAATCAAAATTCAGGACCAAAATGAATTGTTACTACCTCTATTGGTTAGTGCGCCTAATCTAGGGTTTTGCCCATCCTAGTCTTCGCAAGCAGTACATCGTATTCGTATATATTTTAACATGTTTTTCATATTATTTGTTAGTTATATTTTTCATGTTTTTCGTTGTTAGACATTTAATAAACACAAAACATTATTCAACATATTTAGTAATATATTTAATTGAAAAACAGAAAAATAAATACAAAAGACAAGACGCATACTCGGATTGTGAAAGTCCATAGTTAAGCATATGATATGCCTGAAACGTAAGAGAAACATGGTAAGGTAAGGAGACGAATATACTAATAAAATCCCCCAATATGGCTGTGTGAGATCACAATGACAGAAGAGTGAAAGAGACATGTCGGCCTGAATCTCAAAACTGCAGTGTTACTTCCCAAGCAATCGGCGAGCTCGTTGATTTGCACCTCTCACACGGAAATTTAGCTCATCCACATCATCTTGGAGACCATTCAGACTCTTATTTTGCCTGCAATTAGGGTTTGAATTATGATTTCTGATACTAATTAAAAAATAGAAAGCCTGATTTAGCTCGTGATCTACTTGAGTACATGAAACTAACCTCTCGATTTCGGATCCCATATCAACAGCCATACCCTTCAACTCTCCCAGTAGATCGCTTAAACCAGAGAGGGCATCATCTTGCTTTGCCTTTTCAAACTATTTAAACAATCCCAACAAAAAATAAATAAATAAATTGCATATTCCAACATAAAAAAAAAATAAAGACTAATGAGTGGTTTCATGCCCTTCTCGTACCTCAACTTTTTGATACACATCCGCCGGCTCAGGGGGTGGTGTTTGTGATTTTGAATGTCTCCTCGGAACAGGATTCAATCCCAGTTTCTCCTTTTGCTCCAAATGGCCACCTCTACTCTTAGGCAAATCATCTGCAGGCCAAGTACATACACACACAGTTCAGAAAAAAAACCAACAAAGACAGAGATGCAAACACAAATTCCAAGCTCACCACCAACTTCTAATTGCAGGAAATAATACATTCAGATGTTTAAATGGGGAAAAACAAAGAGATGATTCATGGAGGTGTATGGGAAGAAAATGAACCTCTTGTTATAACAGGGCCAACTATTTGCCGAGTCTTCTTCGGTTTCCAGGTTCTAGAGAACATGCCTCCGAGACTTCCCAAGAGCTTCTCGCCCTGAAATCCGAAAGAAATACCATTAACAGCATTCCTTTAATTTCATAAGATCAATCCATAAGAGGAAAAGTAAAAGATATATTGATATTTTGAAGGTCAAGAAGAGAACTTGGCAGTTAAATAGTCAATCAAGCATATCTGCATATCACTTTCAAACTATGTCGCTTGGACTTGAGGGTGAGTATCGGATATCTATTTCTTCTGAACAAATGGCAATCCATCTCAATAGAACTACTTTATTTCTAGTTAAACTATTAACATTGCACCCAATTTTAGACTCATTTCCTTTCCGTATATGATCAAAGATGCACAAACATGATGGCATGATTATTTTGTAGCATTGTCATCATGGCTGGGGGAACACTATTCATTCAATTCGATAAAAATGTAAACTCAAACCTCGTTAGTGATTTAATTTTAGGCGACTCCTTAGGATCATAATGGTAGCAACATGATCAGACCTGGATGTCATCGTGTCTATTAAAACATAAACTGTAAATTTTTTTTTCATGTTTTCGTACTCTATGGCAGTTACTTTATCATCCAGCAGAAAGTTCTGCTTTTAAAAACGAATGACATACCCGACTAAGGTCATGATCAATGCCAGCAGCCGTATTATGAGTCCGGGTAATCTGTTCACCCTGTTGATGTAAGGCGATCAAAGTATTGGTGGCACCTTCTCTCATTTCTTCCGCAATCTTCACACAATTGTTGACGGTCTTAGTAGTCTCCTCAGACTTGTAGACGGCATAGTTCTCCAATTCTTGCACCGATTGGTTCTCAAGTCCGCCAGAGTCACGGAAATCATTCTTATAATTGTTTCGTGATGCTGAACTTTGCCAATATGAAGATGAAGAATTCACTTTCCCCTCATTGTCATTAAGAGGATTGGCCGCAAAATTCGGAGGACTCAAAGTAGGTTCAGAAGAAGTCCTTCTTGAAGGTTTAAGGGTTTGCTTATTGTCAAAATCGTCATCAGAATCAAAGGGGTTGGAACGAGAAGCGGCCACACGCGCAGGATCAACTGAATTATGCTTAGCAGTCTTCAGTGGAGATTTCTTTAAACCTAACATCCTTTTTAATGAATGAAAAAATCTGTCACTTGGTCAGGCAGTTGATAGGAAGAAAGGAGTCAAATACAATGTAATCTGCAAAGCAATAAACATTTACACATTAGACGATGGCAGCAAAGAAAACTAGAGACATAAAGCAGAAATATAACAAATTCGGGTGAGTAGACAGTACATGTACATACGTCCCTACATACATACATATACATACTTAAATCAACCATCCATCCATCCATTCATACATACATAATACATACACATGCACAAATGCGACAACTTCCAGCAACAAAGCTGAAAAATCAGGAAGAAGATATCCAATGAAATCAGATAAATACATAAGATCCATACACACACACACATATATGTGTGTGTGTGTGTGGCATTTAATTCCAAGCAACAAAGATGAAATAATCAGGAAGATGATGCTATTCAATTTCCCAAAACTTTCTTTTGAGAGAGGAACTTGATTAAGCAGTCTTATTTATACTTTTCCTTTTGGAAATAACATGGATGGAAAAGATAACTACTATGTAATACTTGATAAAAAAGGGGCTTACAAAAGGGATTCAAAAGGCTAAAAGCAATTTTTAAATGAGGGAAAAAAAAAACTAGAATTAGAACTAGATCATAAATCACATGCAAAGTAGCATGACCAGAAAGAAGAACACCCCATAAACTTGAGAAGAAAGGTTAAAAATTCTAAATTTATCATCAAAGGGTAATTAAGATTTAGTTGACTTTGGGTTTTTCATCACTTCATAAGAAAAGATAAGATTCCCTCGGTTTTCACGGGAGGCAAACAAACATAGAACCAACTAAGAAACCCATCCAGCCAACACCCCCATCAAGAATTCAAGATATCAATCAAACTGCTCAAAAATTCAAAACGCGAAGCATAAAAGAAAAAAAACACCAAAATCGTTAACATACTACAAGAAAAAAGAGAAAAGAAAACCTGGGTTTTGTTTGTTTAACCAATAAGTTGGATTAAGAACAAGAAAGAAAATTGAAACGATCCGTATGGAAAAAAAAAGAAAGAGGCAAAAATGAAAGAAAATAACAAAGAACCGAGGGAAGTACCTGGAAAAAAGGAGAGAAAATAAAACTGATTTTAACACCAAGGAAGTTGAAAAATACAAAAAATGAGAGAGAAAAGAAAAGTCTTTGAAATGGATTGTCAGGGAAATGAAGAGCTTTAAAGAGAGGGAAGGAAACGCATTAAACGCGTCAGAAAATCCAAAGAGAAAGTCGTGAAAATGGAAATTGGTAAGAAAGTGGCCAATTCCATAATGTATTTATTACTATTATCTTAATTTCATGTTTCCATTTTTCTTTTTCATGTTTCAATTTCATTATATTTTTGTTTAAGGACCTTTCCCTCTCAATAAGTCAATAATTCATTAAAGAAAAAAAATTACTTTTCTATTTGTTGAACTAATCAACAAGGGATTTGATAAACATCCCACCCATTTTGACCGAAACTACTTCCACCTTTTCTTTTATCAAATAAAACTTCTGTTCTTTTATATTGTAGAGGGATTCAGCCTCGGTAAGAAGAATTTTTCAAGCGAAAACATGGTGTCTGTGATAAGTTTTTAGAGAAGACAATAAAATTATAGATTTTTTAGTTAAAATATCTTTTGTCTAAAAGGAAGGTATTTAGGTGCCTACGATGTTTTAATTGTTGATGCGGCTAGTTTTGATTTCTTTGTTTAGTATTTTGATAATGTTGTTTATGGAAACAAACGGGATTTATTTATGTTTGTATAAGAAAATTATAAATTAATTATTAAATATTATTTATAAAATATGTATTTTGTATTATTTAATAGTAAATATAGAATATATTTAGACTATTTAATAAATATAATTTTTAAAATTTGAAAGATAAAATATTTAAAGGATAATACTAAAAGAAAGAAAATAAAAATAATTTTAAAAAATTCTATATTAAGTGATCAGTTGTCCCTTATCTATTTATTATTTACCATTGAATATTTATTTTTATTGATTGTCAAATATGCTTAAAACATAAACTCGCTGAAAATATTTGCTTTTAATTTATTTGAATTTTTTCAATAAATTATCAAACAAACCCCTAGCTTAGTTCAACTCAATCATTTTTAATTTTATCCACATCAATAAATAACTAACTTATCCTCATTTTAGATTATCTTTAATTTTTTAAAAATTTAAAATATAAATATTTTATATTATTTTTATTAAAATTTTAAATATAGATAACATATATTTAATTTTTAAATTAAGTATTATCTATCTATATTATATTTAAAGAACTTATTAAGTTGATGTCACATTTCAATCAATCTCAATTTAATTGAGAAATTATTAAAAAATATTTTTTATAAAATAATAAATATTACTATGAGAATAGTTTTTGTTATTTCTTTGGTCGAAACCAGGGTATCTATCATTGGTAGCACTGACTAATCTTCTCGCCGCAAGTGCTCTTTAAAGAGGTGAACGACTAGCCATGAAATGTACTTTATTCCAATGGGTAAAGGCCGAACCCCTAATCTCATGATTAAAGGATGAGGCGAGCAATCACCACGGCACACTAATAAAATGTGCTTTATAGGATTGAACTAAACCTATCCAAAGGTTTGGTACCTACTCATGTCCAAAGCTTTGCTTGAAATTTGGGAGGATTTGGGCAAAAATATTAAGCCCGTAAAATGGGCTTTGGCAAAAAAAAAAAATAGACCCATTAAAAATATGAGTCGAGCTCAGACTTGAGCATTCAAGGCCTAAGCTGACCCGTTTTTAAGTTTGAAATATTTTATACTAAGTTATTTTTATATATTTATATAATTTATAACACATAAAAAATAAATCTAAACTAATATACATAAAAATGTTAAGATAATGATATATAAAACTAGTTTTATTTTTTTTTATCACGTGCGATGCATAAAAATATGTTAATATCATACTTAGCTCCGATCAAACCCGACCCATGAACACTTCTAGATTGAACCCAAAACACCATAATTTTCAGTGTCTTTACTATTTCAACTAAAGCTACATCTTATTTTTTAAAAAATTTCATACTAATATTTATTATATAAATTTTTCATTCACATTGTGGGTATACCATAAATTTATTATTATAGATTTAATTTCTATATGATACAAATTACATAATATATAAAAGTAAAATAAAATAATTACCATATAATAATTACCATATTAAAAATATGGTTAAAATAAGTTGAACTCGAATCTAAAATATTGAAACTCAAATTTTATTTATATTTTAAATTGACCTAATTTTATTGTCTAAATTTATTTTTCGGTAATTTGTCCTAACCCTCTCAAATAAAAAACCAGACATCATACTTTTGTGTTTTTTAAGTTAGTTTTTTATTCAGTTTAGATATTTCTAATGAATTATTTGTATTAAATGCAAAAAGTAAATAATATTGTGGATAAATATCAAATTTATATATATATTTAGTTTAATGCACAACATGATACATAAACTTTGATTTGGTGCAATTATATACATAAAACTTAAATTGTGGTTCTTATCTATACATGAAACGTTAATTTTGATTCAATCGTACAAATTTAAAGAAATGAATACATACATTTATTTTCATATTAGATTAATATAATTGTTTGTTTATATGATATATCAATGTAAAATTGTGCTAATTCGATAATGTTGTTAGTGATTTGTGAATTTTTAATCAAATTAAAATTTTATGTATAAAATTGTATCAAATCAAAATTCATGTATAATTTTAATATTTATCCCTAATTTTATTAACCATTTAATAAATTAATAAAAGAATTTAACAAAAATTTTCTTTTATAAATATCACATTAATTAATCGCGAATATGATTAACAATTTACAATTTACAATTATTTTTTTGTAATTTTAATTTTATATGAAAAACTATGAATATCAATTTTAATTTAAAATTTTCATTTTCTCTATAAAGAATGGATTTGATAGAATATAATTAGATAATGACGTAATAATAATAATCAATATAAATTTACTTTTTCTCTTTTTTATGTAAATTAATTTCTAATTTCACATATTACTATATAATTTTAATTATTTTTTAAATATTGTATTTTTAATTACCTAGAATAACATTTCTTATTTAAATTATTAAATATAATTAAAATATATTTATTTAAAAATTCAAATCATAATAAAGCATTTTTAACATATTCAATACACAATATAATTTTATTTTATGTAATTAACGCAAAGTTACATTATACAAAATAATAACCAATTAACATAACAATCATTTTAATAATTCAAATATAATGTTAATAAAAAGCTTCTCAAACTTTTATAAAAACTATGAAATATATATATATATATATTATAAATTAAACTCTTCACAATTAATTTTTTTTTCTTAATAGTTTATAAATTCATCATAACAATCTGTATATAATATATAATTAATATAAATATAAAGTTATTCATTATATAAATAATTAAAACAAAAGTAATATAATCTCTTTTTTTTGTTTAATGTAAATTTTAATATAATATAATATAATATAATATAATTTTTTTAATTATATAAAATTGTTATATTTTATAGTTGATTGAGTCTTAATTTAATTGGCATCAACAAGAGAATGGGATTCGAGTGCACTGAAGCGCATTATTCTTTTATTTAAGGGTTGAGAGAGATTATAAATAGTTTTAAGTATTGTACCAAAAAAAATATTATTTATAAGTATGGTCAATTTTTTTTATCAAGTAAAAATTTTCAATCAATTATTTAATTTATTTTGTAAAATTAAAATTCTTTTTTCTTATAAAATTGATAAATCTTATAAACAAAAAAACATATTTAAAATGACAAAGTCAATAATATAATGAATAGCAATAACGATATTGGTTAGCTCAAAAGTTTTTCTCATTGTTTTCAAAACTAAACTGAACCAATCGAGGTAAGGTTTAGAGAAGTTGAACCGATTAATCTATGAATCAATATGAACGGGTTGAGTCAAGCTAAAAGCTTTGAATCACCTGTTGAATCGATTTTTTAATATATATATATATATATATATTAAATTTTATGAATATTTTAATATGTATTTGATCGAATCGGTCAAACCAAGAATTGATGACTTGATTAGTTCGATCACCAATTTAATTTTAAAAACTCTGATTTTTCTAAACTTGTGATTTTATATAGATAATATTTGAATGCAGAATTGATAAATTGTTATAGTATTTCGATTTATTTATCTAATTATATTAAATCATTTTAAATATAAAATGCAACCAAAACATGCATTATATACTATGTATGTACCCAATCACTAAAACCTAAATCTTTCTCATAAATTATTTCAAATATCATCATACCACATAACATTTAATCCAAATTTCAACTTTAAAATAGTTAAATTGGTGAGATATTAATGCCTTTTATCTGAAGCTTGAGCAAGTCGACACTTTTTTCTTCAGCTTTCACATATTCCATATACAATTATTGGATAAAATATTTGTTTATACAGTTTTGCAATGCATTCTACATGCCTCCAACTTGAATAATAGTTTTTAAGTATTTATTTTAAAATAAAAACACATTTATTAAAGATTTGACTAATAAAATAATATTAGAATATTTATCTGTGTTTGAATGCATCCTTTTTATTACAGTTCTTTAAATCGGATCGAATCTGTTAAATTGGAAACTAATCGAGATATCAGTTTGGAAAAAAAAATTTTAACTCAAGAATTATTACAGGCATCTTGAATTGGGTGATTGAATTTTTATGAATTTTATAATAATTTATTTATTCTAACCAGATAGATTAATTGAATTAATGAAGTGTTAGAATCTATTTTTTTGCTAAGTTGTGGATCAAGTTTATTGATGATAAATTTAAGGATTTATTGTTGCTTTCTAGTTTGATGACATAAATAAATATGCAATATTGTTATAATTTTGTAATTATATTTTTCTTGTTACATAACTTATTCCTTTTCCATTGAATTTGGATTATTAACATGTAAATTCAATATTCATGCTTTGCATCCCATCTTGTAAGTAAACTTATGGAATACAATTTGAAGAAAAATCTCTAATTTTAATGCACAAACATGGTGAAAGATTTGGCTAAAGAAAAAAGGCACCAAAAATCCAAACCCAATCTATTCAAATTGCAATAAGAAGACGTGATTAATTACTTCCGATTTTTCATTTTTCTTAAAATAGGTAAAGAAAATTAACACTTGTAAGGACTTTTGAAAATGTCAATATCAAACATATATTGATATGGGATAATGTCAGGTTCCATGTAAGTTGTAACATATCATTATCACCAAACAGAATTGATGAAACTTCAAGGAAGAACCAACTATGAACGTGACAAAGAATTGTAGCTTCTTTACATTGTATTTCGGGTGACTTTTGCTTGTGCAGATAAGCATTTATATAGTTTTAGGTAACTTTGGAATTATACCCTCAACAGAAGAAAAACCATATATTTGGATAAAGTATAGGATATGATCC
The DNA here is from genome assembly GCA_025698465.1 of Gossypium longicalyx. NCBI lineage: Eukaryota > Viridiplantae > Streptophyta > Magnoliopsida > Malvales > Malvaceae > Gossypium > Gossypium longicalyx. The sequence goes on along the minus strand of CM047006.1, from coordinate 9,530,771 downwards.
TCCAAAATCTGGAACCAACTCGACAAAAGTTGAATGATACATACCCGAGTCAGAGCATGCTCATGTCTGAAACTCGTCACCAACGTAGGACTAATTTGATAACCAAGATTTGGACAATAAATCCAAACAATTTCGCTCAATTCAGTGCTTGATCTTACAAAACATAATATGGTCCAGCACAATTTTAACCAGATCGGGATGCAGTCTATTTTCTTTGAATGTAATCCGAAAGCTAGCAACTTTTCATTGCTGAAATCTGTACAAGAAAGTGAAAAACATCGACACAAATCCGTAGCTTTGGACCCTCACAGCATAACCAGCTGCAACAAACAATAAACTACTGCATAATTACATCTCACTTAAGAAACACATACATACACACTACTACAACCTAATTTCTACCTTGGTATATTTGGCTACTTCATACTGCCGTATCATCCTTCCCCGAACCTTTATCATGAAAATCGCATACATCTTTCCTCAGGTTAACCATCAAATAGTGTTTCTGTTGGAACATAGCATGGAAGGGTTAGCAGTCATGACTGGTATCACAGAAAAGAATAAAAGTACTCCGCCAATGTTAGGAGAGCTAAATTCTCATGCTTTTTTTGAGCGATAAGCATGAACTTGATGTGGCAGCTGAACTGCAATTAGGTTGAAAAACTAGTGGCAATAAACACAGAAACTAAATCAAAATCGAAACCTGTGACAAATGCATGATGCACATTCATTACATAGGATTAGACTTTTGCTGAACTGTCTTAGAATGGTGAACCACAGTCAATTGTATCTGGATTTGAGCTGGAAGAAACAAAGCCACAGATGGTGTCCAGAAAATAAATATATACAGTTCTGTTGAAAATAAGCTCAAAGAAAGCATCAAGGAAAAGTAATTAAAGTAGGTATGCATGAGGAATAACTATGTTATTCAAACTCGAGTGTTGAGTGTGAGTGAAGATACGGGTATTTTCACTTTTTTAAAAGTTATTCCATATATTCAGAGAGTCCTTGGAGGGTCATCATAACCCCATACCATGTCTGGATATATGTCGGACACGAGTATTTCAAGAAAAATGAAGAGTTGGAACAACACAACAGGATAGTGTAATGACATAGAAAACATATAAAACATCAACTGAGGATTAAAAAAATGACAGCAAGAACATTAGCACTAGCTGTATTTACATTCATGTAGGACATTGGAAAAACAGCATGCATGAACCGCAAAAACAAAGAAAGAGATACAAGAAAGTACGAACCTCTGACTTAGTCTCAAATTAATGGATATCAACAATCCTCACCACAGCCAATCCCTATGATTCCCGGAGATGTCTAACAACAGCCATTGAATTTCGGGCCTCTTTTTGAATCTTGACAAAAAAAAGAAGAAGGTAAATGATACCTAAGTCAACTACATTACTCGGTATACAAAGGATCAAGAACCGTAACAGTATTACCTGTGCCTCCAACTCAGCTATTCTCTGTAAAGATACTTGTTCAATACACACACGGCGCTTGCACTCTTCTTCAAGCAAGCCTGTCATCTGGTACCTCAGCTCAGCCATTTCTTGTGCTAGATCCTCGGCTTCTTCCTTTGCTTTTAACTTTTGCTCTCTCAGTTCTTCCTAGTAACAATTTTAAAGATCAGGAATATAGCGGACTAAATTCATATTTCACCTCGCTGGGCTAGCATAATATCATGAAAGGTAAATATATTTTCTCTAAATGACAATTTTTACCTTAAGTTGCTTCACTAAGAGTTCATATTCATTTATCTGATCCGACATGCTTTTGACCTGCTCCTTTGAGTTGGAATCAGATTCCAGCACTAAGGCCACGTCTGAAAGGAGCGCACCAAAGAGTCCTTTGCAGCCGCTTCAACAGTATTAAAAGAACATTCATAAAAAATTATCAGATACTTGATAGGTACCAAACAGTAAAATACAGAAAATTATTTGCATGTTATCACCTATCAATTTTACGAGACAAAACTGAAAAAGGCGTTCCATACAAAGAACTGCTTCAGCAAGATCCGAACCCACCTCAACAAGATTATATTCATTAGTCTATCAATTAAATATTGCTAAATAATTTAAGACAAAGGTGTATTTAACATGTTCAAGGGTTGAATAAAAGCTTTAGCTCCCCACATTATCAGACAGTCAAACAATCTAATTGATCAGAATAATGTAACCTAATCGATGAAATATAACAAATTTGAGGTTGCAACCAACCTTGTATCTTTTGATATTGTGATAATGCTTTCTGGTTCACCAAAGACAGAGTCCGTATCGAGTTGGGATCTGTCCTTGCTTTTCAGCCATTGCTTGATGTTTTGACAGAATATCTTAGCATTTTTTTCAGATGCAATGAGCTTTCCTCTTAGCGCTTTATTTTCTTTCTCTAATGCTTTGATAATTTCATGTGCATTCTGAAGCTGGACCTCGAGCTCTTCAATTAAAACATTCAATTGGGAATTTTCTTGAGCATTTTCTTCCTCGGACTTCTGGGCTTCAAGAGACATTTGCTCCAATGCTGTTATATCAAGCTTCAAGCTCTCTATTTCGCACTGGGACTCCAGTGCCATAGATGAAACTGACTCCTCCAATTTCTCTATGCACAAAGCTGATTGTCGCAGCTCTTCTTCTTTGTTCTCCATTTCCTGCATTAGTACCAACCGCTCAGAGTTCGACCTGTTCAACTCCCCTATCAAACGATCAATTTTCTCCCGTAAATCTTCCATGTCTGCTAATTTGATCTCAAGGTCATGCACATGGTCATTTAGAAATTTGACCTCTTCATTCCTTGCACTTAGTTGATCCTGCAGGTAATCTGAAGAATGCGATCACAATATTAAGATTGAAGTAACAGTACTCAAGTCCTGTATGCAGGCAGAAAATGATATCCAACTCCTGTTTTTCTTTTTCAGGGGTTTCGTTGAGGGAACAGATAGTTTCTAATGTATGTTTAGAGGGTATGAGAAATGCTCCAACTGCTAGGTCCTTCCAACTGGATAAGGAGAACAGTGCCACTATGAATATAGACTTAGTATTCAATGCATGGTCCAATGATCCTAGGGGAACTGATTCTAATACCATATATAATGATGCCCAAGTGTGTAAGGATGAACAACTGGGGATATTAAGCATCCAATACGAATCAATTAGGAATAAACGGAGAGACCCAATTTGAATATAAGACCTCAAAAAATCTGAGAGTTAATAAATGGGGATGAAACTACTTTTAACACTCCCCCTCTCAAGTAGCCCAACATATAATGCTAGGACTAAAAGGCTAAAGAAACCCAGTACAAGACATGCCACTCATTGCATATTTTAAAGTACAAAGAACAATGGATAACTTACAAGCACCACAACTATGTAGCAAGAGAGTTATTAAGAGATGCCAATGAGCTACATTGATGTCGCAAGAACAGTAGGTAAGATACAATAAGCAACACACAATTAACACCCACAGCAATATTTCAAAGGAAAAAAAGAACCATTACCTATTTCTTGAGAGCAATTTTTTAGCTCTCTTTCCAATTTTTGAATATGTTTTTTGTCTTGGGTACAAGCTTCTGATAGCGACTTCACATGTAGTTCTAGTCCCTGTAGTGAACCAAATTATAATCAGACAATAATAAAAATTGAAACATCTAAACCTCAATTTCTACCCTTTTTGTTTGGAATTGTTGAAGCATTCACAGGTGTGTCATCCCCTTATATTTCTCAACTACGGTAAATTCAATCACCAAGTAAAAGAATGCAGACCTTCACTAACACAAGGCTAATAAATTCACAGTGTTTGTTTATTAAATTCATAGAAGATGGTCAGTGACAAAAAAGAATGACAAATTAACTGGCCTTCAAGTTACTTTAGCAGCTGGCTATCTCAAGTCAAAATTTGATCATGCCACAAAACAAGGTGGAAAATCTAAATAGAATAACAAATATTAATGATGAAAGAATGTTATTGCTAAAAGCCCTTTATAGATGGCAATGGCAGACTTCAGCATTCTCAGCTGCCAGAAGAAAACATATTATCATTGGCAACTTGAAATGCCAATACAGGAAAAACGTTATATGCTTCATAGATGCTTATCCCAAGATTTAGTTCTTCTGAAAATTAATATAAAGATGATGAAAGTTTCATATAGCATGTTCCAGATGAAAGGATTATCAAGGGATAGAAAAATTACCCTGATCAGTTCAAAGCCCTGAGGTTGTGATTCTTTCAACATGTCTTTTTCTTTCCGTAGCTGCATCGACAAAGAAAAGTAGATAAATTAGATTTCAGCACAAACAGATTAAATTCATGATTGATAACAAAATAACATCACCATAAGTACCTATGTTACTAAGACTCGTTATGTTCACTCTTTCTAAGTTTTTCCACATAATTCAACAGTCTGTAGAGGGTCATACTCATATCCTGATATCTATATTTGGGTATGTGTCGGCAACGAGTACTTCAAGCAAAATGAAAACTCAGAGCAACATAGATAAGAACAAATAAAGTGAACGGATGGATAAATATAACACCAAACGAATGAAACAACCTTCAAAAGCATAAATATTTGAAGGATACAACCATCTTTTTTTATGTATTTCCAAGTATTTGGAGGTTACTGGAAGGTCATACTCATATCCCCGTATCCATATTCGAATATGTGTTGGGCATGGTACTTCAAGCAAAAGGAAGCTTTGGACCAACATATATAAGAACAAATAAAGTGAATGGCTGGATAAATTTAAGACCAAACAACCTTCAAAAGCTCAAATATTTAAAGGGTAAAACCATTTCTTCCCATCAAATAACAGTAAGAAACTGAAGCTTCAAATCTAAAAACCTGAAACAAAAGCAAAAGAGGTGCAAGCCACTAATCTAAGCAATTCAACTAGAGGTTGACTATGAAAGAAACAATAGGAAATTCATAAAAACTATACAACTTACATAAATGTTATAAGAAAAGGGCGATTCAAGAACCTTGAGACTTAAAAGGACAATGTTTCTTAGTTATTACAAAAAGACAAAGATTCTACCTCTCTGAATCTTGTTTCGATCTCCAAGAGTTCCTCAACATCAATGGAGTTTTCTCCATCTCCCCTTGAGCTACTTGACATATCCTCCAATTTTTCTTACAACCCAAGTATAAAAATTAGCTGGAAAAAAAAAAACAAAAAACACAACTCATCAGGGCATAGATAACTAAAACAGGAAGCTTTTACAATAGAAACGTTAGAAACTTTAAAAAAAAAAGTAAATGAAATTTATCATTTAAAACAAACTATAAACACCCAAAAACTAGGACATTTTTTTTCTCGTGATTTATATATATAAATAAATACTAGAAACAGCAGAACCCACTTTCATTTGATGAATTTGGAACCAAATATCAACCAAGAAGGCCTAAAGAAATCGCCCTAAAAAAATAAGTAGAAAAAATGAGAGACAACTTTACATACAATGTAACATATATGGTAAAACAATTACGAATTGGGAAATCTTTCACCTTCTGGAAAAGAGAGAACAGAATCAAAGTTTTCTGGTTTCTGCAAGGTTCAAAAAACCGGCGATTCAATCGAAAAATAGTTTGAATGTTCTTTTTTTGTTCGAATAATTTGAATGATTTAGAACATACAAGAACATCAACATGACATGATAATCCTTGATTCCCACACCATTATTGGTCGGCTCAGCTACTTAGGAATTATTATATGAATTTAAATAATTGGAAAGTAATGTGGGTTGGGTCGGGTCGGGATCAATAATTAGCGGGTAACTTCTAGATTTTCACAAACCCTAATTTTCAAAAGAAATTGGCCCAAAAACATTACAACGCAAATTGTACTAAAGAGTTTTACCCTGTCTTTTGGGTACTCGAGTGACCAAATTGGATTTTAATGGGCCATAAGCATTTAAGATTTTATCAACAAGTGTCTTAATTTATAAAAAAAGATATATTTATAAAATTATCAAAAACTCATTTATTATTTTGATAAATCTAGAAAAATAAATATAATTAATGAAAATCATAAGATATCTTAATTTTTTTTTGCACAAAAGATATCTTAATTTTTACTATCTCAACTTTTAACATTTCAAACAAAACCATATTTATTTTTAATATCAATTTTTATAAACTTGTTACAAAATATTTCTATCAAATTTTTATAAATTTGTTAAAGAAAATTTCATTGTTTTAATTTTTTTTATGAAATTAGTTCATTGTTTTTAACATATTAAAATTTATTAAAATACTATTAATTATTGAATTTAATATAAAAATGAAGAATTTATCCAATTGACTCTTAAGTAGGAAGGTGGTTGCTTTCTCCATCCTTTTCAGTAATAAATTGGCTAACCCACTTAACCTAATTTCATCAATGTTAGCCAAAACATTTCTTCTCATCACAGTCTAAAAACAGTTCAAAAATATGCTTCTTTTGCTCCAATAAACTTTTTAAATAGTTCAAATGTGGTGCAAACAGATGTAAAACTAAATTTCGACAAGGATTAATTCCCGGTTGGGAGGCCAGAATAAGAATCATGTGAATAGCAATAATCATCCTATGAATTCTCTATCTATATCCGTCTTTATCTCGTTTGAGGTGTCACAGTTGGTATTCGGCCATTGGCTAGCTTCTTTACCATGGTGGCATGCTTTTTCCCTGTAAGATGATAGTTGAAGACCTTCTGACTGTTGCATACCACATTACAAATACCGCATGCCCTAATGGCAGTGGCGGCTGCTCCACCCTCCATCACTTTCTGTTTCTTCGTCTCCAAATCCTCCTTGGCTGCCTCAGACCATGCAATCATCTTTTTCGATTTTTGTGCATCAGCATCACTGCAACCATCGGCTGCTGGGTTCTCCACTGCTCCAATTAACAGATTTGCTGCAATCGGTGTGTCAATGGAAGAAGAATAACATGTGCTGTTCTTTGATTTTTCCAAATTCTGAAGGTTCTTCAGGTGTTTTTTCCCAGACAAGTGTTTTGCATAGACATCGCTGCTGTTACAGTTGATTTGGCAGACTTCGCACCATGTAGGTTGATTGATCTTATTCTTAGTTATCTTCTTGCCTTTATTCCAAAAGTGATCATTAGCTTGGATGGCAGCAAGATAAGGTCTGATCCCGTCGATAGCTATTAATCTGACCTACATAATTACATACATACATATTAAGATTCATACAACTTGAACACTTATAAAGTCGAAACACAGAAATCAAACTTACAAAAGATAACAAATGGATAATGGGACAGGTTCAAGAAGAGGAAAGGTTATTTGAACAAATAAATAATTGTATTTATATGGAAGTATACAACTCTCAAAACATCTACATTTTTTCAGGTAAAAGAATGCCGTAGCTTGTGGATAGGGGATTATCAGTTCTAGATGCTAGGATTCACATCCCGGACCTACTGAATGCCACCTTTTATAGAAAGCTGCAAAAGTGAATTCATGGCCTAATGACAAATAACCTTTTACATGCATGCTTAAGATACTATAAAAATAAATAGAAAACACTTGGGATTTAACTCTATTCTGAAGAAAAGGCTACAATTTTTTCCTAGTTTACTAATTAACATACCTCAGCAACATGTCTTCTTCCGGAAATATGTTTAATGAAAGCATCATGGCTATTACAAGCAACATTGCATATGGTGCACATCCGAATGGAACCAATGGAAGCCCCAGCATTCAAAAGTTGTTGCTTCTTTCTATCCAATTCATGAAAATTTGCCACACCAGAAGCCCCAAATATCAACTGTCCACCTACATTTCCTGTTTTGTCCACGATGCTTATGTTATTGATAGTATTAGAAATTTCTGGAAATAGTGCAGTAACGGGATTTATCATTGCTTGCAAATTCCTCGGATGCTTCTTTCCCATAAGGTGTCTCTTACAAACATCTTTGGTTTTGCATACAACATTACAAACATCATACTGCCGTAGTTGAATCAGGTTGCTTTGATTCATTGTGCTTCATATTACATTATTCACCAAAGATTGCTTCATCCAATCATTCTTACTAGCAGAATTCAAAGCCGCTACCGGTGACTGAAAACCTCAAAATGTATAAAGTATAAACAACCCCAATGCCAAAAAGCCATTCATCTATTCTACTAACACAAATGAATAAACAAATAACCAAATGATGATAGCCGTATAGTTAACACAAATATTTGTCAATATAGTCACATAATATGCATAAATGACATCGATAGTAGTGTTTATGGATACTTACAAACATAAAACACAAACTTCATTGTTACCAGTGGAAATCAAAGCCGCTAAAACGACTGCAGACCCGAAATATATAAAGTATAAATAACCCAAAAGATGAAAAGCCATTCATCTATTCTACGAACACAAACAAATAAACAAATGATGATAGCCGCATCATCAAACAAACACAAATATTTGTGGGTGTAGAAGCATTATAAGCATAAATAACATTGGGGGTAGCATTTTACAGATATAAAATACAAACTTCATTGTTACTAGCGGAATTTAAAGCGGCTATTGAAAACTGCAAACCCCGAAATATATACAGTATAAGCCATTCATCTACTGTACTTACATAAATAAATAGACAAACGATGACAATTGCGATAGCATTTTATGGATATTTACGAACATAAAACACAAACTTCTTTGGAAGAAAGCATTCATCTGCTAAACATTTGAACTAGTACCGACTAAATTTAGATTTTCAAGAATGATTACTGGTAATGTTCAAATAGATTAGAAAACACGAATCAGAACAAATAAAATCAAAATGCTAAATAAAATTTAATACATTTCCAATGCATTAATGCAAGATCCAAATTTCACATTCAGCAATGCAGGGTGAAAAAGAGAACTTACAGCAGTACCATATGTAATGGGATCAGTGGGTGTAGTGATCCAACTTGGAGAAGCCGCATTTGGGTCCTCATATAATCGAGGCCGGGGTTCAAAGTCGAGATGGGTTAAGGTCAACTGACCCGGATGAGCACAGAGGTCGGTTGGAGGAGGTAACAAGAATGGTGTTTGAGGGAACGATAATAGAGAATTGGAGATTGAATTTGAGGAGGTAGGGAAGTACGTTAATGAAGATTGCTGTGATTGGAACATTTTACGTGAATTTGATTTGAAGATAATTTTACTTAGGGTTCCCCCCTCGTCACTGTCAAGTATTTTGTGCATTTTGAAATCCAAAGGTGAACATGACATGAGGAGCTTCCCAATGGACCTTTTCGAAGTTGAACAGTATCGGGCCTACGCTTTAGACTTGGCCCGTTTAATGGTTGAATAGATGTACGTTTAAATCTATGGTTGACGTTCATTACGAATTTGATTTTTAAATTACTTTTTTATTTTTTTTAGAGTTTTCCTTCCAAAATATATTTCATAAGATATTGATATTTCCAAATTTAGAAGTGAATTCAATATCTGAATCGTGCATAAATACATTATCACAATAAATATATTCTTATAATAATATAATTTATTTTATAATTTTTATAATTTTTTAATTAAATTAATGTTCGATTAATTCATGATTAGGGGAAAACAAAAAAAAATTTGGAGGTTAAAATTAAATTGTATATTTTTACAATAGTAAAATAGCAATTCACCATTTTAATAACTTATATATTTATAATTTTTTAAAGGACTAAATTTAGGGATCAAACTGTAATTTTATAATATACTAATTTAAAATTTTATAAATTGTAAAGAGGTTAAAAAGTTAAAATTTTCGTTATAGGTGGCCGGGGCCTGCCAATCCCCTCTCTCCCTCCACGTTGCCCTTGCTCATGACACTAATTCAAATAAATATATTTTGGGGTTAATTTAGGTAAGTTTGGATGGATGATGTAATACATTTAATTTATTTTTTGTTTCACGTTACAGTATTGTTACAATATTTAATTTCATCATTATTGCTGTTTTTAATTAACCACATCAAAATTATATTTCAATATAATATTTTAATATTTATAACTCTATTTCAAGTGAAAGTATATTTTATATTATATATAAGCAGTGATTGTTGTCCATTAAAATTCAAAACAAGTATAGCAATGATACATGAAAATTCGCTTTGGTCTTTCCTCTTCTTTTGAATTTTAAGCATCCGCATCATTATCAAAATATGCTCTACTTTTTTTATCTTTCTGCCTTAACCCTCATGTCGCAAACTCATGGTTTGGATATTGTAATTTATCTAATTTTTATTAAATGATTAATAAGTATATTCTTTTATTTTAAAATATCTTACTAGTAAACTAAACAAAAAAAATTAATAAATTGAAAAAGTTGAAAACAAAAAATAAATCAACATAATTCTTAAAATATAATTGAATCCAATCTTTGAAGCCTTTTTCTCATAGATGTAAGCGAATCATATATTCCTTTTTGTTGTGATCTTATATCCTCTCTTACCCACTTTCTTTAACATAATAAAAAGTAAGAAATTTCAACGTTAATTATAAACATGCCTTTATATTTAAATATGAATGAAAATTGGTTCACGCATCATCCTTGTTTTCCAACAATCAAATTGATCAAAAGAAAAAAAAATAAAAATAGAAAAAGGTAAATGACAAACGTTGTTGGTATGGTCTCCCAAACCCAAACACATGATTCTCATTGTCTTCCTTCAGTTTATAATTTACGTCATTTCCAGCCACTATTCAGAATCCTATCATTCCAGCCTGTTGTAGCCTTCTCTTGAAACATCTGACATTGTATTTTCTCTTTTTCAAATATATATAGCTCTGGATTTCTAGTAGATGTTCACTGTTTAAATCATAAATATTTATCTATACATTCTAAAAATATTGAAAATTATAGGCAAATTATAAAAATAATCTTCTAAATATGTCTTTCGTTCTATTTTGGTCATCTAACTATTATTATTTTTCGATTTAATCACTAAATTTTTTAAAATTAAATATTTTAATTACTTTGAGTTGATATGAACCTTTTTTTTATTGGTCTAGTATCAAAATTAGCCCTCTAATATTAATATATTCTATCAATTTGATCCTAAATATAAAAATTCAACAAGCCCTCAATATTTATAAAATTTGTCATTTTAATTCTAATTCTAAAAAATAACAAATTTGTCCCTCAACATTTATAAAATCTATCAATTTAGTCCTAACTCTAGAAATTAAAAAAGTATTTTTGAAAAAAAATATTTTTAGCTCTTTATAACTCATCGGCTAACCCATGTGAGATATTAAAATAAGAAAAATAGTTCCCTATTTCAAGTCACTTACAACAATTTCTTTTACTATAGTTTAGGCTTCACACTGGACCAAACTGATTGATTTTGTACCTATTTGGAATAATTGGTTGCATTACTACCCAAATATATAATGTTTTAATTTCATTTTTTTTCTTTTGGATTTTTTTTTATACTTTATCTTAACTTTTTAGAGTTCTTTTGCAAGTGACTTGAAAGACGGTATCGTTTTTCTTAATTTAATATCTCACATGGGTTAGCTATAGGGAAGACAAAAAAACCTAAATCTGACGGGTTCCAAATTGATCCGACCCGATAGAGTTGGGTTTTTTTTCTTGAAGTTGAGGGACGGGACAGGTCGGGGTGGTTAATTTTGAAAAATAGTAAAGTTGGGTGAGTTTAGAATGAAACCATCCTGCCTCGAGATATTTATGAAATTACCCTCTATACATATTTAATATTAATTAACTTTAAAAATTCCTAAAATTTATCAGTGCTAGCCTTATTTTACAGCCTTTATGCTAGTCCTCCTTTTACCCCTGTGAGGTTATTTCCTCCATTTTCTATCTTCTTAATTTAATAATTTATTAAAGGAACATTTGTTCTTTCTTTTTTCTTCTATGTTGTAATCATAACATGTGTGTAAATATATATTAGCACACAACTCCAGAGATAAATCATTAAGCAAATTTAATAAGAAATGATGCCAAACTCATTTTTTTAAAAATTAATTAATCATAATTTTAAAAAAAATTAAAAATAAATAAACTCGGGTTTAGAGTAGGTTAAATTTTTTTAATTTGAGGTCATGTCAAACCTTGATCTGTAAGGTCTAGAGTAGCAAAAGAGTTTGGCATACTAAATTGAAAGGTCTTCTAAAGCTCTTTTTGCAAATAAGAACAAATAGCGGGCTGGTTGAAGAAAAGTTGAATTTCAACCATATTCCCATTGTTATTGAACTAAGCATATCTTAGTGGAAGACATGATGATTAATGTATTTTTTAGGTGGCCATGAATTGGTTTTGGTTAAAAAGGTCTGGAAGACTATATATAAATAGGAGAGGCTTTCTTCTTTGAGGATGATTCTTTTATTCTTCTTTTCTTTGGTTTATGGAAGAGAGAAATATTATGAAATATTCATGCATGAAAGGGAGAGACTGAAGTTTAAGTCTCAAAAATTGGAAATTTTGTATACTAGAAGCTCACATTGCAAGGGAAAAAGGCTTAGAAGATGGATTTGGCGTCAACTTTTAGGTGAGTTCTCAAACTCAGATCTTGAATGGATATGTTCTGTGTCATCAACATTGAATATGATGAATCAGTGTTTTACCAATGGTGAATTCACTTGTGGCGAAGTGTTGATGCCTTGTGTGTACATGTAATGTTGACATGCAAATACTATTGGTAATGAGTCTGATCATTCTATATAGATGAAATGTTTGTAATGGTATACATTGCGTAATAAGATGTGATTGTATGGTTGTGGGTTATTTATGTTAAGTAAAAGAAAGACTTGGCGTGAAGTTGTGTTGCGTATTGAATTGATATGACTGATTGGTAGTAAATGTAATTATGTTGCATTGTTATGATCGACATATCATATGTCGTGTGATAGACATATCTATTCGCGGATTGTTGTATATGTTATGCATGATATTTATGTGGCTTTGTGGAGGTTCGGATGGTCATACACAGGATTGTATATGCATTTTATTTATGTGGCTTTGAGGGAGGTTTGGTTGGACTAAGCCAGGAAAGGAGATTAAATTATACGGAGACTTAGTGCACACTCGTTTGAGAGCCCTTTGTGTTGGACGTATAAGAGCCCTTTATAGGACGTACGAGATCCTTTACGTATGGAAGTCCATGGTCATGGTATTATCGAAAATGTGGGAAGTTCGCAAGGACTACCTAATGTGGGAAGTCCGGAGGGACTATCTAAATGTGGAAGTCCATCAGGCCTATAAAATGTGGAAGTCTATTAAGATAATCTTAAGTGTAGAAGTCCATCAAGACATCTAATGTGGAAATTCGTGAGGGTTATCTAAAATGGGGAAAGTACACCGAGGCTTTCGCTGAAGGGGAAGTTCGCTAGAACTACTGTGTAAATATGATTTCACATTATGTCCATTTGTAAGAGTTTGCAACCAGGTGATCTATTACATTGAGAAGGTTGTTGTGCTTGTGCTAGCGGGATAAGTGAGGCGGATACAAGTTATGACGGTCTGCCAATTTATCTTACAGCTTGCATTTACAGTGGATATGGAATTCACTCTAGTGAGAGCTTACAGGCTTGTTGGGGATTTGCATCTGATTTTATAATTCCGCCAAGTATGGGCTCGTTTTCTTAAAATCCAATATTATAGGCAAACTATCTGTAAGACCGTACAAGAAAAATATGATGGTCCGTCAAGATTGTTTCATATGTATGTTTCCGCAGAAAGGGGATTCGTTGATAAGAATTTGCCTACGAGTTATTTGTTTCAAAGAGATAACCACAATGAGTGGATCCTCTATTCGTAGTACAGAGAAGGAATGGAGAGTATTGTCCGATCTGTCCATTTGATAGGAAAAAGTAAACTTTCTATATTACGTCACAAGGGTGTTTCCCCTATAGATTCAGAAGGATCGTGATGCAAGTCCGAGTTCGATAGGACAAAACACTATTTACCGCTTGCAATAGGGACTATTTGCCAAGAATAGTCTTAGGTGGATATTTGTAGTCATCAATGCAAGGCGCGTTAAGGGCATTGTTGACAGATTATCTTTTACAATTCACAAGTAGGAAATTGCGAAAGTTACCCTCTTGAGGACATAGTTACAAAGGGCCATAAAAAGAATAAAATGGAAATGGAAATGGAAATGGAAGGGAAAATCGCCAAGGAACCACCTACTTTGAAAAGGATGATGATGTACCATCTTAATATGGACAAAACCATCGTGAAGTTCCAGTCACGAAGTGGAAACGTGTTAGAGTTGTGTTAACAATGTATGAAACTCATTAAGTTCATTTGAACTTACATGTGTTATTATGTATTGCAAGCAAATGAGGGATTATGCAAGTTCAAGAAAGGACCAAGCCAAAGTTCGTAGTGCATCGACAAATTTGTTTCTTAGTTGTAACTTACATATAGTGGGATGGCCTAGAGGCGAAGTCTCATGGTCTTTGTTGTAAGTGAAATTAAATGGTCAAATTACAAATTTTAGTACAAAGTGACTATTTAAACCAGATTTATTGATAACATTTTTGTATATTAAAATAAAGTTTTATCATCATCATAGATTCTGAAAGATTTTAATTTACTTAGGGCCAGCTCTGCATTGTTTTTCAAAAGCACTTCTGGCTTCAAAAGCACTTCTGGAAGAAAAGCTGTGCAGAACAAGCTGTTTTTGGCTAAAATTTTTAGCTTTTCAGAAGTGTTTTTGAAAAGCACTTTTGAAAAGGAGAACTAGAATTTTTAACTTTTCCTCTCCCAAAAGCACTTTTAGTGCTTAATTACTTTTTCACCCCTCCAATAACATAGTACTTCTTTTTTTTTATTGGTACTTAATTACAAATGTGTTAAAATCATTAATTAAAAATAAAAAATATTTTTTAAAATACTAATTACAAATATTTAATAGTTTATTTAAATATTTAAATATAGTTTATATATTCTAATTAAATTTTATAAATAATTAATATTTATTGCTTAAAAATATTTAAAATTTATATTTTATATATTAAAATATTATCAAGAAGTTATAATAATTTTTTTATATACTTACTAAAATATAATAATATTAACTAATTTAAATATTATTTAAATGTATATTTATTACTTGATAATAACATGTCTAAAATGGACATTTTATTTTTCAAAAGCACTTTTTGACAGCAATGCTAAACACTCAAATTTTAAACCAAATTTTTCAAAAGCACTTTTCAAAAGTACTTTTCCAAACACTTTTCAAAAGTATTGTCAAACTAGCCCTTAGTAGTGGTATTAAGTATATACTTGTCTTCATTCTTTTCTCATTGGAATATAAATGTTGAAAGTATAAGTTAGATCATAAGTTAGATCGTGACATTTTATAGTCCGAACCTAACGATGATGAAACTCATAGTTAGACGCACTTTCACACTCTTTTCAAAATCGACCTATTTCTTTAAATTTTTTTTTAAAAATGACCTATTTAATCAATTAAAAAAAAAGGACATATTTAGAGATTTTAGCCCATTAAACAATGCTAGCCTGCACTATTATGCATTAAAATGTATGAAGTTGTTTAAAATTATGTTATTAAATACGTTTATATTTTAACAACTTAATTTTAAAATTAATTATCTATTATTTTAACATAATTTGATTTTTTTTTTTTTACTATAACATAGTTTTAGCGAGTATATGAAATTTGGAAGTATTATGTAAAACATTAGCAGCTTTTATTAAATTGGTAATAAAGTATATGAGAAATCGTTTTAAAAACATTAGCAACCTCAAGTAGTGTTTTTTTATTGAAAATAATATTAGGTAACAATAATTTGGCATAGTGACTTATTTGGTCCTCCAACTTTAAGAAAAAGTTATTTTAGTCATTTATTTATTTTCCGCCTTTTTAGCCCTTAAACTTTTGTTTTTATGACAAATCACCTCAAAATGGATGAATTGTCACGTGGATAACACATCATCATTTAATTATTTTTTAAAAATTTTAAAAATTCAAAAAATATAAATTTATTTTAAAAAATAAAAATCGTTAAAATTATTAAAAAATATAAAATTATAAAAAAATAATTGCAATCTATATGTATGCCACATCAACAAATTACTTTTCCATCTATTTTGAGGTGATTTAACAAAACATGCAAGGTCAATGATTAATAGAAGCAAAAAAATAAACGGAGAACCAAAATAATTTTTTTTTATAAAATTAGAGGGAAAAAAATCATTATGCCTAATAATTTATAACTTTAGGAATAAGCAAAAAAAATTAATTATATGAAAATTTTAATCATATATTGATAAATTTTAAAATATGTAAAAAGTGGGAGGATGAAAAAGGTAAACTAAATTCAATTAATATGGAATTAAAATACCGTAAAATTGGACTGATTACAAAATACAGAAAATTAATCACTAGACTTGTTTTTAATAAATACATTGAGAAATAAAAGAAAATTGAAGGGACTACAAGGGAATTAAAGTTTATGGGACACCACAGGGGCGAAGGCAGAACAATTTTTTAGGGGGGCCGAGTGAAATTTTAATTTTTTATAGTCTATATCTTTATAATTTTTAAAGGATTAAATCTATTTTTTATAATTTTAAGGGGCCAAAGTACAATTTTACTTTTATTAATTTAAAATTTTAAAAAATTTTAAAGAGCCTAAATGGTAATTTTTCATTTTAGGGGAGTCACAGCCCTGCCAGCCCTTCTAAATTCGCCTCTGAGACACCATCCATGCAACAAATTAAAACGTGAAAGGATATTTTTGTTAATTAATGCATACAATAAAAATATATAGCTAAAAAACTTACCTTTCTGGAAAAAAAAATTTACCTTAAAGATTATTTTTTTTATTTCATTTTATTCATACGCCTAATGACTGTTATTGATACCGATAGAAAATGATTGTATGAATAGTGACATCATGTTATTGTATGAAATAGTGACATCACGATATCCGTATTTCTTTTATAATAGTTTAATATTATATCAATTTTTTATTCTAAATTTTCATATTTTCATAATACTAAAATTTAATATAAAATTACTGATATGACATTAAATTATTAAAAATAAATAACATCTTTATTTCATACAATCTTTTTTCATTTTATAAAAGCATCTTTAAAACCAGTGTTCGCAACAAATGGGGAGTTGGGTGGGACTTGGTTACATTTTTTGCCTTAATAACCTCAGCCTATCAAAGAAATTAGCCCCTTAATAACAGCATTGACCATTGACAAAAACAAACTTGGTGAACTGGATATGATGAAAGAAATACACAAATATTTTAAACCTTTTACTTGGAAATTGTAACTGAGATGCCAGCAAAGTGTCGGCCAATCTCACAATCTTGCCAGCGGACAAGTTAAATTTACCTGAGCTTTGACGAAGCCTCATGAAGATGTCAATCACTTCACAAAATAAGGCCTAACATGCCAATCACTTTACAAAGAAGTCTTTTGTTACTTAAAATATAATCTAATCCAACCAACAAATTCGCCATCAAAAGAAGTGAAGTTCCTGTTTTTTTCTTCAACCATGATTTTCCACCACACAAATTCCATTCATTACATCTACACATGCCAGCCTTAAGTGGTTCTTAAAGCTACTAATTAAAGTCATTTAAGACAGATTTTCTTTCTATAAAGATGGTTCAACGCTGAAGAGCCAAAGTATATCCAAGTTAAAACCAATGGCAGACAGTAATGGTGTTGCCATCATCTTTGGTGTTACTGGGCTTGTTGGAAGAGAGCTAACCAAAAGGCTCATCTCAAAATCTAAGTGGAAGATCTATGGTGTAGCTCGACAACCTGAAATAATACCCATCAAAAGTTCTAGCTACCATTTCATACCCTGTGACCTGTTAGATCCTTTTGAAACCAAGCAGAAGCTATCAATACTGCATGATGTGACTCATGTTTTTTGGGTCACTTGGGCTTCCCAGCATCCATTGGATACTGCTGAGTGTTGTGAGGAAAACAAGGCAATGTTGTCCAATGTCTTGAGTGCCATCCTCCCCATAGCAAAGGGGCTGAAGCATTTTGTCCTTCAAACAGGGATGAGTCATTATGTACCCGTGGCTGTGAATGGGAAAACAACCCATTTGTTCGATGAAGAATGGCCAAGACCGAAAGTGAGCTCCAACTTTTACTACGTCCTTGAAGATACCCTCCATGAGAGATTGGATGGTAAGGTGGGTTGGACTGTGCATAGACCTGGCTTGTTAATGGGTAGTTCTAATAGGACTTTGTTTAATTTCATAGGGAGTTTATGTGTTTATGGTATTATTTGTAAGCATTTGAACCTCCCTTTTGTGTTTGGAGGGACAAGTGAGTGTTGGGAAGAGAGTTATATAGACGGTTCCGATGCCAGACTCGTCGCCGAACAACAAATTTGGGCAGCCACCAGGAATGGCGATGGAGTGTCTTCCAACGGCGAGGCGTTCAATGCAATCAACGGTTCGAGTTTCAGTTGGAAGGAGATATGGCCAATATTGGGAAAGAAATTTGGAGTTAGAGTGCCTAAAGAGACGTGTATGGAGGAATTTTGGTATACGAGGGCCATGGGAGACAAGAAAAGGGTATGGGAAGAAATAGTGGAGAAGGAAAGGTTGGTGGAGACGAAGATGGAAGAGTTGGCAAATTGGCAATTCATGGACATCTTGTTTAGGTTCCGAGCCAAACTGTTGGGGTCCAGAGCTAAAGTTGATGGGCTGAGTTTTACAATGAGATGCAACACACTTGATTCAATCTTGTATTGGATTGATGTCATGAGACATGAAAACTTCATTCCCTAGGCATTTTCTTTCTAATCCTAAGGTTTAATTTTACAACCAAATCAATAAGGCAAACAAAAATAAATTTGAGACTGTTTTGGTAGAATCCCAATTAAAGAAAATATGAGTTATGGAAGCAGGGAACCGTTTCTTGATTATCAATGTTCTGATACATGAAGTCATACTTTAATACCTCCATTGATATTACTTTACAATAGTGAGAATTTCTTTTATTTTCCATAATATTATTAAATAATTATAAATTTAAAAATAATTATAATTTAATAAAATTTATGATAATTATATACTTAAAAATAATTATAATTTAACCAATTGAGTCTTAGCTCGATTTGCATGAGTACTGTTGCTGTGGGTTCAAGTTCGTTGAAGTGTGTTACCCTCCTATTTATGGGTTAGGGGCACTATGGTTAGTTCTAAGCATTGTGTTAAAAAGAACATACATGATCGCAACCTATAATGAGATTATTAAAAAAATATAATATAATTTATAATTATTAGTTAAAAAAGTTGTGCTAATTTTAAAATAGAATTATTACGTGAATAAAACTCTAAGTATGAAATATAATAAAAAATATGATAATTATAATTATAATTATAATTTTAAATTAAATTTATTAGTTACAAAATAATTCACATAAAAAAAGTTGTACTAACTTTATTGAAATAAAATAGAGTTATTATTCAAATAAAAATCTAAACATATTAATTATCATTTAATTAATATTAGAGTTATATACCAATTATTTAAGCTCAACTTTAAAAATACCGTCGACATATTGAATCAAGTAGCAGTTAGGAAAAAATTATCAATTAAAAATAAGAGATTGTTATCATTTATAAGATAGAATTAAATATAAAACGCAATGATTTTTCAAATAAACAATATTAAATTATATTCAAATTATAATGGTACAGTAAAAATAAAAAATTTATTTTAATTATTAATGAAGTAATATAATATTATGGTTTTTTTAATAATTATATCGTATATTAGTTATAATTAAATCTATCTGTTATTATTTTGGTATATGTAGAAAATATTTCATGAATTTATTTAAAAAAATTAAATATCAATAATTAATTTTAATCATTATTATTAATATAATTGAAATCACTTGTAACGCACGAAAAAGAAAATCTAAGATAAAAATTACAGGAGTTGAATCTAAACTTGTAAAAAAATTTAATGAAAAGACTGTTTATTCAAATTTGAAGACAAATATCAAATAAGAAGCTGCAATGAGTATGTAGACAAAAAAAAGAAATCACCCCATGACTTGTTGTATGATAGGGTGCTCCGCAGGCATGAAATCAGAAGTTTTTTTTAAAGAAGTCGAAATTAAATTATAAATTTTATGATAGTAAAAATATAATTTTATCATTTTAATAATCTATATTTTTATAAATTTTAAAATATTAAATTAAAATTTTATATTTTTTAGAGAGGGTCAAAATATAATTTTACTTTTTTTAATTTAAAATTTTAAAAAACTTAAATAAATTTTTTTTTTAGAGGTCCCGGTCATAGCAACCTAAGAAAACGTATCATTTTAGTATCTATTTTCTTTCTTCTATCCCATTACTTTATTTTACATTTCTCTTACAAAATTCTCATCAACAGATCAAATAATGTCATGCTTACAAAATCTAGAAGGCTAAAAAATTGAAAACTAAAAAATCTATAAAATTTCTAAAAATAATTATAAAAACTTTAAAATTTCTCATCAATCGATCAAATAATGTCACACACAAATTTAACTCTCAACGTTTATAATTTTTTGGTCAATTTGGCAATTATTCTTTTTAAGTTAAATTTGGTTATTAACTTTTCAAAAAGGGTCAAATCATTTTTTTAAAAGAAAATATCGACTAAAAAATTAATTTTTAATGTTGTTGGCATGGGTGTGGTAGTCCACATATATTTCATGCTGACATGATGCTATTTGTCTTATATACCATGTCGATTAATGATTTAAAAATTATAAAATATTCAAAAAAATAAAAGTTGATAAAAATAAAAATAAAATAACATGAAGTACATGTGAATTGTCATGCGAGCTGCTATGTTTAAAAAAAATCGTGTATCTTTCGTCATATTCAGTTCACCAAGTTTGGTTTTGTCAATGGTCAATGTTGTTATTAGGGAGCAAAGTTTTCATTTAAGTTATTGAGCTATTTAAAAGTTTTTATTTAAGCTATTAGACTATTAAGTTTTTCTTTTTAAAGTTTTGCCAACGAGCTCCAAGCAATGATTTGACAGTTGGTACGGTGTATCAATACCTATCGACGAGTAGAAAAATATACCTTAGATCCAAGTCGACCTAACGATTAGTGTAGGAAATTGGAGAAAAAAATTGTTTAAATTTTAGTTTACAGATTCATGACATCCAAAGATGTTTCATGAAATAAAAATTGAATTATAGAGAGAAGGGGAAACAAAACTTTCGATTGGTACAGACAGTGCAAACATAGAAAACTATATAGTATCGATTTTAACAGCTAAGTAACTTAAATGAAAACTTTTGAATATTTCAATTTCCAAATTGTTATTTTTTTTAGTTAAGTGACCAAAATGAAAACTTACCCATAATTTAGTTACTAATGATGTAGTTTACCCTTTTCTAATAGAGTCAATGTATTGGGGTAAACCATGTAATGGAAGTACACTTTATATCCTAAACTGTTGTTGCAAAATTCTTTTCAAGTATCAAGCTGAGAAAACCGGGATATTTTAGGGGGAAATTTTTGCATTAAGCCTAAATAAATTTCAAAACTGTATTCACTATCACTTATTTAACATGAATCAAACTCCCTTGATTTAGAGGGGCATAATATTTGAATGGAATCAATCATTCTCTAACAAGAAAGACAAGAAGTTGTTTAATATACAGCCCTGCAAATTACGGGCATATATCATTTTACAATGAAATCCAATAGAAATTTTAAAGTACACATTGTTTTTTGTCTTGTAAGTATACAATTGAGTCCAAACTGCAACACCAAGCTATTTGATGTCTAATGTTGTCAAGATAATAACCAACTATTCCAGGCTCGCATCGACTGCTGAAGCTCAAGCTTGACCATTTTCCATTCCTTTCAGAAGAAAAAAAAGAGAGTTAATTAAATCATCAATCGAGTTTGCGAATAAGAAATAAGCGAAGCTTGTAATGTTTTACATGTTTCATTAAATATCACATATGCATGACCTTCAGCCAAAGTAGGATACATACAGGCTCGATTCAACTTGCTCTATAGCTCAAACTGCTAGAGCTTGACTTAACACTAACTGAATTGAATTTGAGTTTATTTTTCAAGCAAAACATGATTAGCTTATGACTATGAGTATATGTGTCTTAAATTTGTTGTAGACTCAACCTCACCAGAACTTTGAATGCAAAGGAGTTATAGATCAACACCCTCATCAAGGCCTTTGGAACCAATCATCACATTCGAGTCAAGTTGCTTGTCAAACTTCTTTTTCCTCCTTGCTTCAAATTCTTCGAATCCATCCATCTATATAAGCATATGTTTTGGTTAATTAAAGCATATAAAGCTTATGATATCTGTCTGGAATATTTGAACCAAATTTGGCAGTTATTCAAGGAGAATGGAGAAGCTTACTTGTTGAAACTGAGACATCGAAATGGGGTTGTCATGAAGTGAGAAATTCTGGAGAGCTTTACAGTCTTTCAATATATTAGGAGGTATCTGTCAACCAAGAGATATCAGAGTACAAATAGAAACAAACTACAATATATTGTCTTTAAACAATGTTTTATTATATGTTACTCAGACTTAGGTGCAGGTATTGGATATGAGTATGTGCCCAACATGGGAAGAACCGGGTTTTTCCAAGGTTTTTCATGTATTTGGAGGATCATTGGATATCATATTCCCAAACCTTGTGCCAAACATTGGTATGATAGTTTATATATATATATATATATGGAGGATCCTTAGATGTCTTGTTCCTAAGCCTTGTGCTCCACATTGATGCCAGATATGAATACTTAGAGAAAAATGAAGAGTCGGACTTGGGTAATTGAAAAGCAAGCATGACAGCAACACAACAATTACAGTTTGATCAGCAAACTTACGCTATCAATTTTTAGAATCATGTTTATTGGTATTTTACATCATTGTAAAATTTAAGAACTTCACATGGTTCAACAAATATTTAATTCAAGATTAGTTATTTCCAAAGGTTAATCTTTTACAAGAGTTCATATATGGTATAATAAAAAACTAGCCAGTGTTATTGCTACAGTCGACTGACAGCAAGGTACTCTCGTTTCCCTGAATCATATCACAGCAGGTCTTGCTCTTAATCCAATGTCTTCTTAAGGCACCTACAAGTCCCTCAAGGCTTTGTCATCCAAAGTGTGCCTCTCCAAGTTCAAACCTAGGACCTCCCCCATATAGGAATAGAAGGCTTTTCCGTAACTGTGGTACTAGGGTGACAAAACCTTGAGGGACCCTTGGATGCCTAAAGAGGATAATATCGAATTATGGGTATGACACAATGCAATATGGTTCAAAAAAACAAGTAAACCTTGCTGGTTGGCGGGTTGTGATAGTTATTGTGCAGCATGAGGAAGTTAGAAACGATGGAAACTGTGTGGTAATTACCTTGTTGACTTTGTTATTGTTTAAGCTAAGTGACTTTAGTTGAACAAGATTACAAACAGATGCAGGAAGTTCTTCAATAAGATTATCTGCAAAGGTAAGTAAAATTGTAACGATGTGAGTTGTAGAAATAGTATTGAATGCATGAAAGTGTATCATTTTATTTTCACTGGTCTATGTTATATGCCATTACTTTGGATGAACAAGGCTTGCAAGGGCGAAGCCAGAAATTTTAGTTGTGGCCAGAAATAAATTATAAATTTTTTGGGCCAGAGTGAAATTTTACCTTTATAGTTTCATGTAATTTTATAAAATCTTAAGGGTCTAAATGGTGGTTTTACCATTTTTGGGGCCAAGGCCACTGCTAGGCCCCGTCTTTGCCCTGAAGGCCTAATTAACTACTTAATACTCTTCATTTTTCATGAAGTACTTATGTGCTGTACACATTCGAACATGGATTGGCGGTCCTCCAACTATATCAAAAAATTAAAGAATATGAGCATACCCATGATGGACATATAACCATATCCAACACTCACATCTGAGTCCAGAGATATGGTGGTTCAATTTCTTCTCTTTTTTTTCCATGTATTTAGAGCCTTCTTGGAGGGCCATCTCATATCCGCATATTAATGATCGTATTAAAAAATGTGTAGGAAATGAGCATTCCAAGAAAAATGAAGAATCAAAGCAACATTAGTAAATATGCAGAACACACCATTTGCTTGCAGTTCTTCCAAAGAAGAGCAGATCCCAATTGATTCAGGAAGATACTTCAATTTGTTATTAGACACATTAAGCAGAGACAACTGCACCATCAAACAACATAAATTAGATCCAGAAACTATATGAAACATAAAGTTGTTTATCGTAGGTTTATTTAGTCCTTTAAATAATGTCTAATGCTTAGTGATCTTCTCAGTCTTCATTAACATCAAGTCGGATGATCTCGAGATTAAACTTGTGCTTAAATGTTGAACTACACAAACATGCAATTATATGCAAAACCAAGGAGTATAATGAACAGTTTCATACCGTGTTACTCTGATACAAGTGTGAGTATTGGTGAAGGTATGTGTTTAGTACAGGTATGGTCAGATTTTTTTAAAGATTTTCTATTTTGGAGGACATTAGAGGTCATATATTCATATGCCAGATACGAGTACTTTCAACAAAATTGTAGAACTGGAGCACCATAAATAACTTACATTGCGCAAACTGCCAATAGTATTGGGCAAGGACATTAACATATTTCCAGAAATTGATAACTTCTCGAGTTTTACCAGCTCGCCCACTGACAAAAGAAATACAGTTAGAAGCCAGTAAGACTTTACATTTACCCCATGAAGTTTGCAGACAATGCCGTGAAGCAAATCTGCAAATAATGGAGGCAAGTAAAATGCATTTATTTAGAAAAAGAGTGTTTACATTCATCTGGCAAAGAAGTAATTCGGTTCCCATCAAGTATCATAGCTTTCAGAGACTGAAGATTCCCCATAGTACTTGGTAATTGCTCAATATGATTAGAGGCTAAAATCTGGAAGGGAAAAAAGAAGAAGAAAGAGCTACTTTAATATTTTCACTTTGTTACTTGTATTCAGGTGTAAGTGTCAAATACAAATAATGTGTATAATACATATATGGTTAGGTTTTTCTAAGTTTTTCCAATTAAAGATTTGGATAGAAACGTCAACAAAAAGGTCCAACAACAAACGCAATTGACATGAAAGCATAATTCGCCATTTATGTGTTGAAAGAAACCTATGTTGCTCTAACTTTTATTTATCATGATGTATTTGTTTTTGAGACATTGATCCATGCTTACGTTGAAAGTAATATTCGTATCCGACTCTTGCACCTGAGTCTGCATAACATGGAACGAAACTCTACATATGGCAAGCAACAATTGAGAATATCTTACCAGTCGGTGCATGTTGACCAGTTTGCTGATCTCCATAGGAATTTCAACTGCACGGAAGCATAAAAGTTGACAGAATAGTAACCAAGCAATTTAATGCTTCATCGAACCAGGTTATGAGATTGAAAAGAAATGATACTCATTCTTTACTAAGGAAATCATATTTGACTGACTTTTGAAAAATCCTATATTGCACAGACTCTTCATTTTTTCTAAAATGCAGTATTCATGTCTGCCACGTGTATGAGAATATGACATCAAAAGATCCTCCAAATACATAAAACTTAGAAAAATCCAATCATACCTTCATACCTATATCCAACGCTCATACTTGTGTCTTGAGTAATATAGGCAAAATCTCCTAAGAAAGGAAGTTACTATTGTTTCATCTTATTTACAAGTTGAAAAAGGCATACCTAATTTATTTTGCGTTAAATCGAGAGTTCGTACAGATTTATCCAGATCAAGAACTTCATCAGGAAATGTCTGTTCCAAATCAAAGCACAAATTTCATCATATACACAAGGAACAAATGCAAAAATCCCCACTAGAACTCACTTGAACTACTATATTTCTCAACCAATAAGGTATAAAGGTGCCAACTCTGCTTGACTCCGAAATGTAATTACCGGAGATCAAGGGTCTTAGACCCAAAAAATAAACATGAACTCTGCATCTATTTAACTGTAATAGATAAATCCTGTTCAAGATCAAAATGCACATTTCATCACAAACGCAATGAACAAATGCAAGAAGTCCCATTGGAAGACATTTGAACTATCATGTTTCTCAATGAATAATACATGCAATTTGGGTTCTAATCCAGCTTGCCTTCATAATAGGCGGGATCCAATGTGACTGTAGGATATTGAAGGTCTTAGACCAACTGAATTTTGGAATAGTCAGACCCAATGTGGCTACTAGATACCAGGGTCTTAGACTAAATAAAAATTAACATGAACCTCCATGTATTTAATTGTAATAGATGAACCTTGTTCAAAATTTAAGTGTAAACAAATGCAAGAATCCCTATTTGGAAGCCTTTTAAACTACCGTGTTTCTCAACCAATACGACATAAAATATTGCAATAACAAATTAACATGAACCCTGCATCTATTTAATTGTAATTGGTACCAACACAAAGGCACAAATATTAGATTAATGCTCTTTTTTATTAGCACTTGATATTTGCTTTCAGAATGCTTCTATAAAGCAAAAAGAAGTGCTAAAAACCAAAACCAAAATTGAATAAATATAAACAAATGACTTTTTTTTTTTTGAATTTTTAATTCTTCATAACCTGGATATTGATATTCAATTCTATAAGAATATCCTTATCATATAAACAATAATAATTATGCAAAACTTCTATATACTTATAAAAGGAAGAAAAAAACATAAGAAGTTGCATAGAAATGGAGCAACATATTAAGCAAAATGCAGAAGATATCATCAACAAATAAACAATAGGCATTCATGGAAAACTAATATAAATCTTAAAAGAACATAAGAAATTCCATAGAAATGCATAATTGACCTATAAACAACATAAGGACTATTAAAATTCATATAAACAAACAAATTGAACAAAACCCGGAAACCATCATCATCATCATCTAAAATGTCTATTCACATCCTCAAATACTCAAATTGTATATAGAAAAGAAAAAAGTGAAAATAAAAATTCATAGATAAATAAAAAGGGTTTGCTTACCTTTAATTTAGCTTCACGTAAGGCAACAATGCCAGTCGATCGCCATCGAGCAATTCGGTTAGCTTTGGAATGAGCAGTTTTACTTTCAGAAGATCCCATCTTTCTTCCTTTCTTTACCCTCCCTTTTCCCCTATTCCCTCAGAAAATTCGACGAAGAAAAAGAACTACGAACAGGAAAAAGGGGAAAAAT
The DNA here is from genome assembly GCA_025698465.1 of Gossypium longicalyx. Taxonomy (NCBI): domain Eukaryota; kingdom Viridiplantae; phylum Streptophyta; class Magnoliopsida; order Malvales; family Malvaceae; genus Gossypium; species Gossypium longicalyx. The sequence goes on along the minus strand of CM047006.1, from coordinate 9,503,563 downwards.
AAATAGAGATTAAAGAGATGGGTCGACTTGGAATTCAGAAATGGATAAGTCAACAAGGTCTCAAGTTTGGGTTAATTTTCAAAGAAGTTTGTTTCTCAGAAGAAAAAACAACGTTAACTTCATTGAATTGCATGGGATTTTTGGCGTTTGTGTTTTATAAAGGTGGTGGCATGTTTTATGTTGATTCGATTTTATTGTGTGTGTTTTTCGGATACTAATTTTGGTTAATTCCATTTTGTTTAATTTTGCTATTAAGCTAGATTTATCCTACTATCATCTTCCTCTAATCAATAATTCACTTTACTAATTATAAATTATTTTATTTATTGAACAATAATGAAATTTGAGTTAAATTATAGCAACATTTTCTTCCATGATCAAATTAAATTCATTTTATTGTAGTTTCACCAATTTTAATTTTTTATAATAATTGAAATGATTTCAATTTTTTGTCCTTATAATGAACCAATTATGGAATTTTAGTAATTATTTAAGAAAATAAAATATCCAAATTTTTTAGAAAAAAATTTAATGCATCCATTAATGGGTTAAATTTATTAAATTAATTTTGTTAAAATTGTCAACTTTCAAGTCTAGAAGATCAGTCGATTTTGATGCATTTTTAGGTTGAAATGTCTGTATATCGATAAAAGATTTGTCTCTTAATTTTAGTATGCTCTTTGAATTACCCCAGTTCAACTTCAAAAACTTAAAATATGTCCGTTTTAGTGAAGTTTGTGTAAGTAGAAAATTTTGGACTTGTTTATTATGAGAATTATTAGTTGTAGACTCTGTTCAATTTTTAAATCATATTGGAGACAATTTTAAAGTTCAATGTATTTATTAAGTCTTTTATTTTTTGAAATTATTTATTTCAAAATTTTTGATATTTTAGATTAATAAAAGTTTGAATAAGTCTAAAGAAAATTATGTTACTTTTGCAAGATAATTGACTAAATTTTAGGAGGTTTAATATTCAAGTAGGATTTAGAAGTACTTATAAATAGCTAAACATGGCAAACTTGCAATTTATTTCTCTTGAGAAGTTTCATTCTCGATTACTTTTATGCTGCGTTTGACAAAAAATTAATTCAATAAACATGTTTTAAAGTAGTTAGATATAAATAAAGGAATTAAATTGTAGAATTAAAATTAGTTTATTACTAATTTATATATTAAAATATAATAAAATTATAAATTAAATTGTAATTGATTTTTTTAACTTATAATAAATAATAATTATATATAAATTAATTAAATAATTATTATGTCTAAATTATATAAATTTAACTTTAATTACGGTAAATTTTTTTCAAACTATTTACTTCTTATCTTTTATTTTGTTCAACAACATTATCGATTTTTGAGTTAGTTATTGCCCGCCCTTTTTTTCCTTCCATCAACATATCAAAATGTTTTATTGATACTTGATACTGAAACTAAAATATTTGCTCTATTGGTAGAACTTAACCTTTCTTATCTACGACGAATTTTATTATTATTTTCCCTAAATTATATGTTTCATTAAAAAATAATCCAAATAAAATTATACATCCCTGCCGCCAAACAAGCAAGCCTCGGTTTTCCTTTTCTGGGTCTCAAATATATATCCTTTAAATATGTACGTCTGTCTCTTCCGCCCGTCTCTGACCTAAGCCCTCTCTTGCCAACGTATCAGTAAATTAAACCAGGTAATTGTTGAAACCCTAAACTTAAAATGAAGATTGATTTCTACTTGAATAATGAGATTTTGAGTTATCTGTTCTCCGCCCTTGCATCGCTCTGATTTTGATTTTCTTTTTTTGATTCTACTGCTTGTTACTCCGTCTCATCGAATTCTTTTTATAAGGTATCGCTGCTATTTTCCGTCACACTACTATTTGCGGCCGCGAGCCGCTGCTATTGGTTTGAAATTTGTTCAAACCGCATTTGAGGTCTTTAGAGATAGCAGCCGCAACACCACTATTTGGAACCCTAAGTTACAATCTCAAGTAGCCGCGTGATTTTGCAAGCTAGATCACCAACGTTCATGTCAGGCAATTCAAATTTCGGAGGAGGGGGAGGTAACCCTTTGAAGACTTGGGTCTCTGATAGGTTGATATCATTACTGGGATTTTCCCAGCCCACACTTGTTGAATATACCATTGGGCTAGGTATGTCAATTTTTCTTCTCTATATATGTATATCTGGGCATCTATAATTGAACACAAATACTCGAATATGCTACTTTTAATAAATTGTTCATGTTGTTGCAGCTAAGCAAGCAGCATCACCTGCTGATGTACTTGGCAAGCTTGAAGAATATGGCTTGCCATCATCTAATGACGTTCGATTATTTGCCGAAGAAATCTTTGGTAAAGTTCCTCGCAAAGCCTCCCGTGAAAATGTGAGTTAATATGTTAGCAAAGTTTTTTGTTTTTAATTTTTCTGCAGTTATAATTTTTCTTGTAATTTATTTTCCCCTGGTCTGCTGTAGTTTTATCAGAAACAAGAAAGGGAAGCTGCTGTTTTCGCTAGGAAGCAAAAGACCTATGCACTTTTAGATGCTGATGATGAAGAAGAGGAAGCTGGTACCAATACCGGTCTTCATCGCCTGTCTTCCAATGAGCCTGCTTCCGAGACCAGAAAAGGTGATAAGCATAAGAAAAGATTCAGAAAGAAGAATGAAAGTGAACAAGATGAAGATGACGAGGAGATCATACATGTGGATGAAAAGAAAAGAGTTAAAAGACAGGCTGAGGATGATGGTTCAGAGTCAGAGGAGGAAAGATTGCGTGACCAAAGAGAGAGGGAGGATTTGGAGAGACATATAAGGGAACGTGATGCTGCATCAACTAGGAAGTTAATGGAGCCAAAGCTTTCACGAAAGGAGGAAGAGGAGGCTATACGAAGATCTAAAGCTTTGGAGCAAGATGACATCAATAGTTTAAGGAAAGTTTCAAGACAAGAGTATTTGAAAAAGAGGGAGCAAAAAAAGCTTGAGGAGCTTAGGGACGATATAGAAGACGAGCAATACCTTTTTGATGGTGTAAAGCTTACTGAAGCAGAATATCGTGAGTTACAGTATAAGAAAGAAATATACGAGCTTGTGAAGAAGCGGACGGAAGAGGATGATGATACTGGTGAGTATAAAATGCCAGAAGCTTATGATCAAGAAGGGATTGTTGACCAGGAGAAGAGATTTTCGGTGGCTCTTCAGCGTTATAGAGACCCTACTGCTGGGGATAAAATGAATCCATTTGCAGAACAAGAGGCCTGGGAAGACCATCAAATTGGCAAGGCCACATTGAAATTTGGGTCAAAAAATAAAAAGCAAACTACTGATGATTATCAGTTTGTGTTTGAGGATCAGATTGAGTTTATTAAGGCATCAGTTATGGATGGTGACAAGTTTGATAATGAGATGTCAACTGACTCACCTGAAACAACCAAGGCAAAATCTGAACTGGAGAAACTACAGGAGGACCGGAAAACTTTGCCAATTTATCCATATCGAGATGATCTACTTAAAGCTGTTGAAGAATATCAGGTTCTTGTTATTGTAGGAGAAACTGGTTCAGGAAAGACCACACAGATACCACAATATCTTCATGAAGCTGGTTATACCAAACGTGGGAAGGTTGGTTGTACACAGCCTCGACGAGTTGCTGCTATGAGTGTTGCTGCTCGAGTTTCTCAAGAAATGGGTATCAAACTTGGCCATGAGGTTGGTTATTCTATTCGTTTTGAAGACTGCACTTCAGAAAAGACTGTATTAAAATATATGACGGATGGTATGCTGTTGCGAGAGTTGCTTGGTGAACCTGATCTTGCAAGCTACAGTGTGATAATGGTGGATGAGGCTCATGAAAGAACTGTATCAACTGATATTCTTTTCGGATTGGTGAAGGATATAGCACGATTTAGAAAAGATATCAAATTACTTATTTCAAGTGCAACACTTGATGCGGAGAAGTTCAGTGATTTTTTTGATTCTGCTCCAATTTTCAAAATTCCTGGTAGACGTTATCCTGTTGAGATACACTACACAAAAGCACCAGAAGCTGATTACCTGGATGCTGCAATTGTTACCGTACTTCAAATTCATGTGACACAGTCACCTGGAGATATTTTGGTTTTTCTCACTGGTCAAGAAGAAATTGAGACAGCAGAAGAAATTTTGAAGCATAGGGTAAGAGGCTTTGGGACAAAAATTGCGGAACTTATTATCTGCCCCATATATGCCAACCTTCCAACTGAGCTTCAAGCCAAAATATTTGAACCTACTCCTATTGGTGCACGGAAGGTAGTCCTGGCAACAAATATCGCAGAAACATCATTAACAATTGATGGTATTAAGTATGTCATTGATCCAGGTTTCTGCAAGATGAAATCTTATAATCCGAGGACTGGGATGGAGTCTTTGCTGGTAACTCCTATATCTAAAGCTTCAGCTAATCAACGCGCTGGTCGCTCTGGGCGAACAGGTCCAGGAAAGTGTTTTCGGTTGTACACTGCCTACAATTATTATACTGAATTGGATGACAATACTCCTCCTGAGATACAACGAACCAACCTTGCCAGTGTTGTTCTTTCTTTGAAGAGTCTTGGAATTCATGATTTGCTAAATTTTGATTTTATGGATCCACCGCCAGCTGAGGCTCTACTGAAAGCTTTGGAACTTTTGTTTGCATTGAGCGCATTAAATAAACTTGGAGAGTTGACTAAAGTTGGTAGACGAATGGCGGAGTTCCCTCTTGATCCAATGCTATCCAAAATGATAGTTGCTTCCGACAAGTACAAGTGTTCAGATGAGGTTATTTCTATTGCTGCTATGCTTTCAGTGGGGAATTCGATCTTTTACCGTCCAAAGGACAAACAAGTTCATGCTGATAATGCAAGGATGAATTTTCATACTGGCAATGTTGGTGATCATATCGCTTTAATGAAGGTTAGTTTTTTGAAGAATAAATATTGTTTTTAAGGATTCCCGCCCTTTATGTTCCAGTTTTTGCATTTTAATGATTTGATATGTTAACTTATTTTCTAGGTTTACAATTCCTGGAGGGAAACAAATTTCTCAACACAGTGGTGTTACGAAAATTATATTCAGGTATAGTTCTTATTACCTTGATCTTGTTGTTGTATGGATCATTTTAAGTGCTTGTTCTCTTGATTGAAATGTGTTTAACCTTTTTGTTAAAAAAAAAAAAAAAACTTGCAAGACTTCTTTCATGTACTGATTTTGAAATGAACCTCTGAATTTATTAATGTATCTATTTGCTTCATGATGAATGAATATGATTTTTTTTGTCTTTCCTAGTGTTCATTTGTTTCCTATTTGTTGATAACTAATTATTTATGTTGCTTCTGTTATCTGTGATTTCAACTTTTTTAGGTCAGGAGCATGAAGCGTGCGAGAGACATTAGAGATCAATTAGAGGGTCTTCTGGAGAGAGTTGAAATTGAACTAACATCCTGTCCTAATGATTTAGAGGCTATAAAGAAGGCCATTACATCTGGTAAGTTCCCAAGCATTTATTATTGCTAGCAGCTTCTTTGAGCTGGAAGTGCTCCAGCTGTTGACTGTAAAATTCAAAATATTTTTTCAGGATTTTTCCCTCATTCGGCAAGGTTACAGAAAAATGGTTCTTACCGTACTGTTAAGCATCCACAGACTGTTTATATACATCCAAGCTCAGGGTTGGCACAGGTAAGGTTTCCAATTATTTATTTTTGTAATTAAATTGAAAGGGATTATTTGCCAAATGTACTGCATGATTGACGTAATTGCTTCTACAAATGCTTTTGTGATTACAAGAATAGCCTTCTTACTCTGTTGTCTAGAGTTGAGTGAATATTGCTGTGAATGGTTCTAGTGTTCATTTTATTTACCAGGTAGGGCTGATGTTAGGAGGACATGTTATTGCTTGAAGTTTTAAAGTGACAAAGCAAGCAAAACAAACAAAAGTGTTATATGAGGCTCAATTTGGTGAAGTGTTTGCAATTTGGTTTTTGCTTTTCGGAAAGCAAAAAAAGCCCAAGATAGAAACTGAATAAAACTCCGAAGCCAAATAGCAAAAGTGTCAACTAAACAGAGCCTTAATTTCTTTATCTTTCCAATATACAAGTTAGGTTACTGCAATGTGGGTGGAAAACTTCTTTAGGTTTATCATCCAGTCTGTCACTCTTATCTGAAGAAAAGATAAATTTAGTCACTAAAGTGGGTTTGTCTCTTCTACCATACGTTTCTTTGTTCCATTTGCATACAGTTGACAAGCGTGCAATTGCATAAGCCAAGCCTGTCCTGGATGTTAAATCTGTTAGCAAACTTGCATGCAAGTTTGTTTTTAAACGTTTGCATGTTTTCTGCTGTTTTGTTTCTTTCCATTCATTCCCTGTGGGGTGTGTGGGGGGATCAAGTTTGGTGTTGCCTCCAATATAAAATCAAGTATTCTGATGTTCCCCACCATTTACAGTTTTTTTTTTTTTGCTGTCCTTAGGTGCTCCCAAGATGGGTGGTATACCATGAATTGGTTCTTACCACCAAAGAATACATGAGACAAGTAAGTATTCTTTTGCCCTTGGAGTATAAAATAACTAGTGTCTAGTTGTTGCTTGGTATGCGTTCATGACTAATGCCAATACCGTGGGTGTTCAATTGCAGGTAACTGAGCTGAAACCAGAATGGTTGGTGGAAATAGCCCCACATTACTACCAGATGAAGGACGTCGAAGACGGTATGCTCTCTCATTCTCTCTCCAAATCTTCAACCCTACATCCTTCAATTTTCCTGCACTGCCCCCTCTCCTTGGCTCTTCCAAGCGTACACATGGTTATATCATTTCATGCACTCAAGTGCCTTCTGATGTTTCTTTTGTCATGGATAATGTTATTGAGGCCTCTAAATGATCATAATTAGACTATGATTAATCTCTTAGTGTTAGTAAATTTCTTGGTAATTAGATCTAGTGATAACTAGACTCCTTGATTTCACACATATGACACCTAAGGTTGATTGCATTACTCAACCATAGTATGCTGGGAAATTCTTACAATTGATTAAAAGCTATATATAATTAAATAACTTACATGAAATAAAAAGTAACAACATATAAGTAATATGGTCGCCCAATTTTGTTTTTTTGCATTCCATATCGGCACCCCGGTTTCATCTTTATGTCAAGAACCATGATATATTTACTTTGCATTCACATATCAAGTTAAAAAATGACAAGAGTGGGAAATTCTTCACTGGATATGGAGGATAGACTGTTACATGATAACCATCTATATACTGACTGCTCGATTCGTAGCAACCTGAAGTTTCCGTATTTAGTTTTTGAAATGCATGAATAGCTGAAGCATTATTTTCTATGCAGCTGGATCAAAGAAAATGCCGAAGGGACAGGGGCGAGCGGCAGAGCAACCACCTGTTTCTGGTAAGGTTTAGACGGTCTTGATTGCATTTGGCATAGAAAAGAAACATTGGAAAGTGGCTTGTTTTGGGACACAAGTGCTTCAGCAACCATTGTAAATACAATTTTGTAGGTATTAATCTGACCACTGTAAGTGTAAAGCACTTGGCATATGATTTTGGTGTAGCATAATTGATATCATGTTGCATCATTATTAAGCTTGTCCTGGTTAAAAACTGATTAATCTGATGTAGATCAAAATAATCTATTTTCATCAAAATTTGTTGTCTGTTTATTAGTTTATTGTAGAAATTACAATTTCTTATTATTTTAAAGAATTTCCTTTATTCACGTGAAAGTGTTTGTTATTTCTTTCCGTGCTTCTCCGGTGAAGAAGAAAATGCTGAGGAAAGTTGCTTTCTAAATTGGGGAAGGTTTTTTCTTTTAATTATTTGTTGATTGAAATGAAAGCCGATTCGTTAGTCATTATATTGATTAATAAATATAAGCAACTAAGGGCATTTTTCTAGATTTTGTTCAAAAGAAACTTCGATTACGAAAAAGAAATTCAGAAGCAATCACACATGCAGATTGCAGCCAATGTTTTGATCTGAGAAACTGCCTTAAAGTCAGCATTAAAGTAGTTAAAAGAGCATGAACTAATTGGCAATGGGATTGAATCACAATTAGTTTCATGGCTGGTCAGGTTGGATCGAGTCACGGCCTTGAAATTTGCTTTTGTATTTTTATGTTTGAAGTTTAGATTTGACTGGCATAATGTCCATGTATACATTTTCTGCGAATTTGGTTTTTGTATATTTAAATAAAAATATTGACATCACATTATTTATGGTATAAGTAACTTTAACAAAAATTTAAAAATCATAAAAATTAAAAAATATTATAACAATTCATAAAAAAATAAAAAATATTATATTAATTGCAATGTGAGTTATTATATTTAAAAATTTAATGTATCCAATATTTTCTTTAAAAACAATTAACTCTTTTTAGAAAAAACTGAAAGACTAATTTATTTAAAAAAAATTATTTTGAAAACATTAATTCTTGTAAAAAAAGTTGAAAAATAAACTTAACTAGAAAGAAAATATTATATTGATAAAAACAGTCAAATTTTATCACCGTGCCAGGAATAAAACATTTAAACGCATATATCAAAAGTGTTGGTCTTAGACTTGGAACGGAATATGTATATAAGATATAATATAATATTTTATATCTTATTCTGACATTGTATGACTATTTAATTGTTCACAATTTTCAGCAAATTGTAAACCTGTATCAAAGTTCAAGAGATACCAAACATTTCGCACATCCCAATAGGACAAACAACAAAAATCCAATAATATCTTTGGATCATCCCCCAATACTCTCCACTCTTTAATTTCTCCCCCTTTACTTTTGCATGGATCTACGGCAGGTTTTCATATTTTATGTATACATATAAATATATATAAATATCCCGGGTATATTATTTTTCTATATCTAGAACCATTGTTATGACAGTCCAAAATCCATGGCAGAACATGCTAAAACGTAGAAAACAAAGCAAAACTTCTTGTTCATCATGACACTCAACTTGCGTTGTTTGCAAGGTGATTTCAACGCATTCAAAACCCGAAACCCACCAGGGAAGGCTAATTCAGACACATTCACTTCTTAATGGGAGGAACATTCAAGGACAGCATCCGGCCTCCTCCATCTGGCAAAATCCCAAATGAGACGCCGCTACCATTCACATCTCCCACTTACAGCCACCTCCAAACTCTGAACCCTGCCACAAGGCTAAGCCCTTGGAACAATGGCAGCTCCCTGTACGACTCATATGAACTCCGATCTGTGACATACCAGCTGAACAAGGCAATGCGACAACCAAGTGGCTCGTCACCGGCTTACTTGTGCTACCTAAAATCGCCCTTCTATTCTCAATGTGTAAACAGAGAAAATTCGAGGAAAGTTTTATGTTCACACTTAACATGCGCAACCATTAATATAAATGCAAGAAACAGGAGAACAAAGGAAGTTACCCGAGGATTTGCTGCTAAACTTTGGAACAAGGTCAAGCAAAGGTTGCTTAGGAGTAATAATATGCAGAGCAAAGAGTTGAGAGGTGCATAATCAAGTACCGCAGTTAAATATCTTATCGTGAAATCCAGTGTTTTAACTCAGTTGATTCATGTTTTACATGATGACATTCAGCAGATCTCGAGTTTGAATCCCTGTACCTGTAATCTCTTATCTTAGACTATGATCACTTTTGTGAGTGTGTGTATGCATATAACTCATATTGTGCAAACAATATAGTTGAAAGATGTGTGATCGACTGCAATTAAATCTCTTACTGTAAAGCCCAAGATTTCCATCTATTCTCCTATCTTAGAATAGGACAATCTCATATCATGCATAGGGCAGCAGATCTCGGATTTGAATCCCGATATCTATAATCTATTCTCTGATCTCCTATCTTAGACAGACTAGGATCTCTTTCGTACCAAAAAGATACATTCATCTTGTGCAACCAATATATAGTTGAAATATGTATGATAAACTGCAGTTAAATCTTGTACCGAGTCATTTAGCTTTAGCTTTAATTGGTTCTTTAACTACCCTGGCATTCAGTAGATCTCAGGTTTAAATCCTAACATCTACTAGCTCCTCCTATAAACTCTTATCTTGCAGATCCATTTTCCTCCTAATCTAAAATCTTTTTGAAGACAATGAATCAATATCTTCCAATTGCATTAAGGAAACGTGAAAAAATGAACTCACTAATCTAGGAAAACAATACATCCCTGAATATGTTCTTTCCCAAAATCTAAAATGGTCAAACAATTACAGAACATAAACCATACTGCAAAGGTTTAAGAAAAAAATTCAGAACATGAACTTAGTAACTATCATCTTAATCAATCACTATATTTTGAATATTGATTTTCCAAAACTATACCCTTCTTTAAATTTGAGGGGCTCCTTTCCGTATTCAGGTTTAATAAGATCCATACACAAACGTGCTTCAACAAGAAGCTTTTGGCATATACCATGATGTATACATTGGATAAAGTGAGGAAACAGAGAAGATATAAAACAAGAAGCATCTTTAAGAAAAGCCCGTGCAACAAGAACTAGATTGCTGACCATTTCGTACTGAGAGAAAAACTTTCTATGTCAACCTTAATGCCATTTCTTGAAGAAGAGCTCGCTTCTGTGACGTGTTAATTACATGGTTTGTTTCAGCACTCTCAAGCACATTGGTTATTATGGCAGCTGCATGCCCTAGACGTTCCTCGGCTGTCCTCCTCAACATGAAGGCCTGCCCAAGTCATATAGTTGTAACAATAAAACAAAACAAAAACAAATGACATCATATACGGTTATTTGAAGAATGTCTAAGGTAGACACACAAAATCATTGGGTAAGGAAAAAAATCATCAGAAAATGCTAACTCGGGTCAAATTTGTTGAAAGGAAATACTCATGGATTGATTCTTTTATAATATTTCAGATGTACCAATTGCTCCCCATTCTACAAGGATTCAAGCGATACAAAAATGGAATAATAATATAAGATAGAGAACGCTATAGAGAGGGAAAAAAACCTGGCTGTGATGTGATATGGCCAATGTACATGGCTGCTGAGACCAAGGTTCTCCATCAATTTGAACAGGCAATGCAGCAAAGAGCTGTATTTTAATCGACTGTCCTTGTGCAAGTCTTCGGGCGCGAGAAAGCCCCACCTGAAATAGCAACAAACCAGCAGCAGTTCAGAGGCAAATTCCACAGAAAACCTTTATGCAAAATTTCCAGAACTCAAACAAAAAAAAGTTGGATTGAAGAAATTTCAATGCTTTACTGTCCAGCATAAAGGACAATGGGTCAATGGCTGAGCTTTTCCATCTTGTGTCTGCACCTTGCAGTCTAATCTCTACACTGGTGACATGGAATGTGAAGACCAAGTTCTTCTAGACATTACATCAACTTACATAAAACTTGTTTTATATGCCTAATGATAAATGCACGATAGAATTTAACACTTGTTTTATCAGCAGCTTTCCACAAGGGGCCTAGATTACCTGCAGTGTTCCAAGGTGCCAAGTTCCAGATATGCTTACAACCTCTAGTATTTTATCATGCATAGACTGAGGATCAAAATTCTCATATGTATCATCCTTGTTTTGCCATAGGTCTACACCTCCCATGTAGCTTCCAATGTTTGCAACAAGTACCCCTTCTGCATCCTGTAAAGATTTAGAATAGCATCATGACATTTACAGTAAGCGTAATCAATAGTTATTTGCACCATTATAACGATTTAGCATCAATGTATAAACAATTTAACAAAAAAAGAAAAAGAATTTTATGATGGGAAAAAGGGACAGCAGAAGGAACATGTTACAAAAATCATTTCCAAAAAATGAGACACAAATTTGAGAGACAATGGTTGATAAAACCAAGAGAGTCAGAAAAAAAAAACCACAACAGCTTTTAAAGAAGTTTTCAGTTAGAAGCAACAGTTGCGTATTTGATCTGATCCTTTAACTGTTTTTTAAACATATACAAACATATGTGTGTGTAAAAATAGAGAAGTTAAGAAAGAAAAAACTCTTCTGGACAATCATCACATAGTGTCCAGATTTTCACAAATGTAACTAAATAAGAGCTAGCATCAATACCTCAGGGACCTCTATCTCAACACCATCCACTTCAACTCTAACTTGCCAAGGAAAGTCTGCAAACGTTCTATCCATTATACTCTTTGCACCCTCTCTTGCATAAAGCACTTTATTCATAAACTGCATGTACGTTGAGGTAACTTCATCAATATGGAATTGTATAACCAATAAGACAAATTTATTAGGCATGCATAAGTTATCACAAAAAAAACAGACCAAAATGCATCCTATACATGTAGATATCCTCCAATGATAACATTAACAATTTTCTGGTTTACACTTAAGTTAAATTGATAAATTGTAATGAGATGGAAATCTGCATAAAAATACAAAAAAGACTATGTTTCACCTGTTAATATAAGATCTCTGCATTTTTTAAGTTGTAATAACATTCAGAGAGAAAATGTATGCCAAGGTACTTGTATAAGTTTCCAACTGACATGATTGTATTAATATATTTATGTTTCTAAAATCATTTATCTATAAATATGTAAAGGGAAACCACCAGAAAGTTCAAAACCATCATAATCAAGTAGGCCAAAATAAAAAATCATTTTCAGTTGAACCAACCAAATAGTTATTCCATCAATCATCATATTTATTTTGCATAGTACTTCACAAAGCGCGATCCAAGAAGATGATAACCACCTGATTATAAAACTTCTCAGGATTCTCCTCTCGCAAGTTGTGAATGTCCAAAGCAACCTTAGCATCACAACCAATTCCTGTGAGAAAATCATAAAGCATGAGAAAACTACCAAGTTATAATAAGTGAACAGGGAAGACACCGGAAATACCAATACACTTGTCTAACCAAGATGACATCTACCAGTCAGCCAGCTAAAATACCAAGTGACCGATAGATTGATTTTTGCAATTTCAGGGGATTGTGGACAAATATTTACAAAATATCATTGGTAGATATTTGCAAATATAAAGTCAACATGCAGCTAAGGACAAATCCAAGCAAACCAAAAAAACCAGCTACGATAGAAATACCTCTCTCTTAACCTTGCTTTTCTTCTCCCTCTCTGTTGGGTCAAATTTCAACTAGACAATCTAGACATTCAACTTAACCAGATTCTAGAAGACTTAAAAGAACCAGTCTGCATACCTAGATAATTGTTCATAAATTTTGGAGATTGAAGTTGCTTCCCCTGTTGGTTCAAAACAGCTACCTTCCAGCGGTCAAGAATTGTTACTGCAGCATGCTCTATGTGCTGCAAGACTGTGCAAAGGCCCCCTTGTCTCTCCACTGAGCCCAAACCACCTCCCCATGACAGAACCCTGGCCAGATCATTTCCAGTTCCAGCAGGCAGAATAGCAACTGGAGGTGGTGAAACAAAATTTTGCTTGTCTATTGCATTAAGAACCCAACCAACAGTACCATCTCCTCCACATACGAGTATCCTGAAATGAGGCACCTTTCTGAATAAAAAAAGACCCATCTCTGGTCCCTGTGTTGAACTCAATTCAATAACCTGCAGTGAATTACAACGGGAAAAACACTCAAAAACATGAAATTTAAAACCAACAAATAGCAATGACCAATTTTAAAGAGAATATGCGAATAAACATCAAACTGGAAAACATAAAGAACATATTGACAACCATGGAAGTCAAGAACCAAACATAGAATCAGATCAGCTAGAACATTAAAAAAAATGCCAATCCAAGTGGTGGTGTCAGTGATTACGTTATAAATATATGGTTATCAATTTATTAAAAAAACCAAAAAGTAATTGCATTGTGCATCATCTTCCAAGAATTTGAGAGCAGTCATTCCAGGCCAAGTGGTCGTCTGTGCAATTACAGTTTTTTCTATCTCACTTTTCTTTAGTTTATTGAAGAAAGCCATTCCTGTCCAACTAGCTGATATCTGATGCAGTGAACAGTAACTCTGATATGATATAGCAAGCCGAGAGTTCAGAAAACTCTGACTACCTTGGGAGGCTGTGGTGGTTACTCTTCAACTTCAAGTGAGTCTACCAGTCATTTTTAATAGGCAAATAGCCAAAAACAGATGGATGGTTATAAAATTTAACTGTTATCATTAATATGAAATCAGATGCTAAATGTTATCAAGTTTAGCTAGCATCACTCATCATCTGTCAGGGAGCTAATTGACTTCTCCAAAAGCAAGTAAATGATCTCATCAGAGAAGTGGGAGTTTATATTTATTCTAGTCCGTAGTTCCTCCTACACAACTAACCCCCCCCCCCCCCCAATCACCACCAATGAACACACACACACACACATATAAAAATAAGTAAAGAAAAAAAAGTAAGATAATCAATCAAACCTGAACAGGATTCAAAAGAAGGTTCAAGCGCTGCCTGAGGGAATCTCCACGCCGGGCACCACTCTTCTTATTGATGAAAACCAGTAATGGTCTCGCATCTGGTGGTAAGTCAGTCAGCTCATATCTTTGCTTCATCCTTAAAGCTTGAGACTCATCCTTCTGATTAATTGATCCACTTTTGATACTAGGATTTGACTCTATTTTCTTATTAATGCTACCATCTTGGCATGGGGTTCCTACATTCATACTACCATTGCAGTTCCCTTCTTTTGCATAAGAACCATTTACATTTTGTGGGGTATCAGCAGTGCTCTCTGTTGACATGTCAGAGATGCTACCATTACTACCTGTATCAGCTGAGGTTTTATTATTATGCTTGTGCTTCTTGCCCTGACTCCTAATGGTTTCCCGCACTGAAGAAGCTAACTCATTGGCACCATGTGTGATTGAGCTCAGAAATCCCGAATTGGGGCTCAACTTCTTAACATAAAGAGGTGAGAGAATCAACCTTCTGAATGGTCCTAAATCACAAATATTACCAGTTTCATTAGACATGCTACTGTGACAGTCCACATGTAGGAGTCGTTGGCACCACAAGCAACACCATATAGGAGATCCACCAAGGAAAGACCCGCTACATGGCTCTTCACAATAGCTACAGAAGGAAGCTTCATCAGGTTGATCAGTAAGCTCTGTCCAACGAACTGCCCACTGATGCATCACATGCTCAAACCCAATCATGGATACACACTTACAATCCTTCTGTGCACGCGAAGAGCAGCTCAAATGAGCCACTGCCCCACATATGCTACAGCGGTGAATGAAACTATCTGAAGCTACCGTAGGCCCTAGGGTTTGGGAAGGTGACATTGGCTTCAAGCAAGCACAGCAATTTACTTTCTTTCCACGGGATACGGATTCCAGCTCCCAAGTATGAGGAGCTGCAGGACTCTTATGTTTGGCCTTCGGGTTTTTCTTTGACCTAGCTACAGCTTTCATCCAGCTTAAGTTAATGTTTCTTCTCCACTGGAAAGCTGTGTAAACTATAGTCAAAATACCAACCAGGCCAGCGATGACACAAGAGAGAATGAAGAAATGTGAAACAACTTGCATTTCAGTCGGACTCTTGTCGGTCCAACTGGGATGCAACATGCGTTCTTCATCCATTCTTCAAAACTTATTTACCAGCATTCTATAGTCACTAACAAGCACCCTCCACCTAATGAGTATATGCCAACTCAAATAGCTCCTTATCACAAAGGCTTGCTAGTTGCTACCCATATCTGTAACAGTCCACACTCGTACTACTTATACCATTTCATAAGGTTCACTTCTTGTCTGACAGCAATCCTAAAAGCCCCTTTTTCTAACTCTGAGAAGATGCCTAGCCACTGAGAAAAACAAGCAATATCAAAATTGCACTGCCTTGATCAGAAAGCCCTGACAAAATAAAATAAAATTCATAAATGAAATGACTTATAATACATGAAATCAGGACTGAAATCACCACTTAAATTCGACAATAAATACCGGAGCAATAAAATCGATTATATTGACTTAACTATAAGAAGAATGCTTAGCCATTGAGGAAAAAAAAGTAATACCAAACTGCAGCTGTAGTTAAAAAATGAAAAAAAGTATAAATGCATAAAAGGGCGACTTATAATTCAAAAATCTTAAGGAAAATTTCAACTTAAATTCGACGATAAATACCAGAGCTATAAAGAGAAAGGAGAAAGTTTTAAAAAAAATCATATTGATTTACTGTTCGAGCTACCGAGAAAAAAAATATATATAATTAATTTTTGCAGAAAAAAAATAAAGCAACCTTCGTTCGAAGTGAAGTAAGCTTGAAAATTTTCATCCTTTTTTTCTCAGCAACCAAACAGCGAATCAGAATATAAATAACCAAACCAATCTGACAGGAAAGAGTAAGTAACGAAAAGCATTCAGGAATAAAATAGGAAAGGGAAGCAGAGACTTACAGAAGCGGCCAATGAAAGAGAGGATCGATGAAATCACAGACAGAAAACGCTAAGGCAAAGGATTTCACATATAGAAAGAGAGAGAAACAGTGGGAAATTCGAGATTCGAAAAGCAAAAAATATAAATAAATAAGCCCAAATTTCAAGATTTGAAAATATTCGACATTAGACAAAAAGCAAAATAAAAGTAAATCAAATTAAGTTACACAGGTTTTCTTTGGACGAAATTAAGTTTCACATTGTTTAGTTCCATTTTTGTTTTAAATAATGAAAATAGAAATGACTAAAAAGATTTATGAAGCGAAGAAGGGGTGCGCTCGGCGTATGCAGAGTGTACAGATTTTGAATTTCGGTAACTGCCACGTGGCATAAAAGGAGTGCAGGTTGTACAAATATTGGGTCCCATGTTGGCATGTTCAGGGGTCGTTGGTGGCATGATATTCTGTGGACAGGTAGTAATTCAGGTGGAGACACGTGTGAGTCACACAAACAAGGACACATTGTAGGTAGGGGCAATATAGGACACATGTAGACTTATATATCAGTTCGGTTTAAATTTTTTTTTTAATATTTTGAACGAATGATTATAATTTAGTTTAATTCGATTTGATTTCTGATTTTTTATTTTTAGAATTTTTTTCACAAAATGAGTTTTGTTTTATTGTTTTTAATATTATTTTATAAATGTTTAAAAATATTTTGATAATTATTTTTAAAAAATAATATTTTTAAGAATTTTTAAATTATTTTTATTATTTTAAATATAAAATATTTATTTTTATATAATAAAAATTAAAATTATTTATATTAGAATTCGATTCAATTTCAAATAATTACGGATTTTAAATTTACATTTCATAAACTGTTCAAACATCGTAATTTGAGTCGGTTTCGATTTTTTAACTTTTCTTGCTTAACCCTTTGAGGTAAAATGAGATGGGTTTTAACTTGACCCTATTCAATTGGATCGAATTTTTTTTAAATTGAGTTTTGAGATAGATTATGATCGATCTAATCTTTTTATTAATCCGATCGGATCAAATTTAGAAAAATTAATATGCCTCCTCTCGCTTTGGGTTAATTATTAAAATAACTTTTTTATGTATAATATTAGTTTAAAATATACTCATTTAAAAAATTAGTTAAAAACATATAATCATAAAATTTATATTAATATTTGCTCTAGTATAATTATAGCTAGAAAACAATTAATAGTATTATTAAAAAAATAAAAAAACATATTATTTTATTTTTAATATAAATATTAAAAAAGTAAAATCATGACATATTGAGTATAATTTTGAGTTTTCAAGTTGGGTTCCAAACAGGTAATTTAATATTTAATTTCGGAGTTGAGTGGATGTAGAATTATGTTAGAGAAATATTAGACAAGGTTGGGACGGGCAAAAAACTGCTCTACTTCGCCTCGTTGCTTTCGATACGTAGACTTGACAATATTACAAGGATTAAAATATCTTAAAATATATTATAAATTATATAAATATATAAATTATATAAATTTTTTAAAATTTATATAATATTAATTATTAACTTATTAAACTTTATATAAATGCTAAAAATAATATATGTATGTGTATATATAATTATGATGCAAGTTAACAAGAATTCGTTGGAAATCTAGACCAAACTATTGCTTTATGTAATAATAACGAAAAACTAATTCCCAAATTAATTATTTTAATTTTTCTTCTTTGAATTTTATTATTTTAATTTTTCTTCTTTGAATTTTACATTTCATAAATTATTAAGAAATTATCTCTAAGCATTTTTTAATTCAGATTTTAAATTGCAATTGCTATTTATTTATGGGATAATTTCTCATTTGATACATGTATTTTCATAAAATGTCTAATGTGATATTTGTAGTTTGAAAGTGTCTAATGTGATACTTGAACTATCAATATGTATTTTATTATGGTACTTGTACTTTCAACAAAGTCCAATATGTTACATGCACTTTGAAAATGCCCAATATAATACCTAAACTATTAGAATGTATTTTATTATGATACATGGTGTTAACATTAGTTGTGACTTACTAAACCAACCAATGAAAAATCTGACATGTAGAATTTTTTTTCTTTCAAATCATCAAGCCCGTGTGAATAATATAATATTAAGTGAAAAACTAAATAAAACAAAAACAAAAAAATTTACAAAACAAATAACTAAATATATGGTTAATAAAAAAGAAGTAAAGACAAATGAAAAACTCTTTGAAAAATATGATCATTTACTTTAATGGAGAAAATAACATTTTTACTTATGTAAGTTTAATATTTACCTTTTTTGTATTTACCATATGTTCAGTTATTTATTTTCTAATTTAGTTTCACTATTAATATTTTAATTCATTTCACCCTTAATAAACTTTAGTAAAATGATTTAGATACACAGAAACCATCAAGCCTAATATTCATTTATTATTTAACATACGACATAAGTAATATTTGTAATTCGACAATTAAATCATATGTACAAAATAAAACAATTTAATAGGGGCAATAATTGAAAGAAAATTCTAGAATTGATAAGCAAAACTCATTTAATTTTTAAAGCAAATTTAAAGGATTAAATTGTAATTTTAGTAAAGCATTTTAGTAAAACCTTTTTGTAAAATCGAGAGTAAAATTATGAAATTATCCAAATAAGATTTAATTATGTAAATTTTTAAGTCATTTCATAGCATTTAGGGGCTTCAATTGCATAGCATAAAAATCAGGACTCAATTGTAAAGATAACAAAACATGCCCAACTTACATATGACACATTGACACCTATACATACTATTTCGTGTTTTCATGCCAATTTTTCCTATTCTAACATATTGTATATATACATAGATCATACAAATTATGCTTAGTTACCCTAAAGTATACTTTAACACACTTTAACAATCATACATATTTAGGCTTAAATCTAATCAATCGATTAACTATAAACTCAATTCTTTTAGCCCTATTTTCGAGATGTGACACATTGAACCGATACCCTAATCGATTCTTGATCTGGCTAACTATCTCAGTCCAATTTAGACAAGGATGGTAAAACTTGAATCGTTCCATGGATTTTGAACCGATCCGCTCTATATAGAGTGGAATTTAAAAAAAAAAAAGTGGATGCGGAGCGAGGAAGGGTTCAAAATCTGTAAAAGTACAGAGACATGAAAATCGGGCTGTCCAAACCGTTTTCCTTTTACAGATTTGATCATATGCATCATTTTATTTGACCTGTATAGTAGATTGACATTGACTAATATCTGAAGTGATTTTTTATTGTGATTGACACATGTTATATTTTGTTTTTTTTTTCCTCCTTGGATCATTGAATTTGTTGGCAATGTTGAAATTGGTTTGGAGGAAACTGATTTCCCCTCTCTCCTCTAAAATTTGTTCCATTTTGGGACATCTTGTGGGGTGTATATTTTTTTGTTTTATTTTGATAAGAAAACCATAAATTATGGGAAATTGATTGTTTATTTATAGATTAAGTTATGTGATGTTTTTAAAATTCAAATTAAAATAATAAATTTTATAAATATTAATGGTTAAATTTATTAAATATTTTATATTTTGAATCAAATTGATATAATATGTAAACATTAAAAGGTTAAAATTATTATTAAAAATAATAAAAAGCCTAAACTAATTTTGAGGGACTGAAATATTTTATTTCGAAAAATTTAATAATTGAATTAAAGAAAGTAAGGTGACATTTATTTATTTTACCCAGTAAACATGTGATTGAAAATTATTATTAAATATTAAAAATGATGGAATAATTGGAATTATAGAAATATTGCTAAAAATTGAATTGAATTGATACGGGATATTTTGAGAGGTGAAATGACCATCACCCACGAAGACGCTAGAGACATGACAGCTTAGAAAAGAATGGATAGTAATCCTTCCTTCCTGTGTGTTGGCCATGACAGTTGAAGGTTTCAATTAAAGTGAATTAAAACTCTATAATCTTTTGCCATTTGTTAGTTAAAAGGACTTTATAAATTATGAGAAGAAAGCTCGAGAAGACAATGGATTCAACAACAAACCGACCAACATCAAAACTTTTCATCATCATTCCATAACTATCCAACACGTATCCAAAGATATAAGATACAGTTACGTTCCCATTTTTGTAATTGCCGACGAGCGATAGAGTCACTGCTATTGGGCAGCTGCCGTTTCTCTTGTCCCCTCCATGTAGCCTCCTAACGCCTCTCCCCAACTATATTTCCCTTGCCATAAAATTACAAAGCGATCATTGCAACTTATAAATACAACACTGATGGCTCAACTGGAAATAAACTAATGCTGCTCAAATCTAATTATGAGATTTTAAAATTTATTTTAAGTACTCTTCACATCACATTATTTATGATTTTTTAAAATTTTTTATAATATTTTAATAATTTTTTTTATATTTTTGATACATAATTTTTATATTTTTTTATTCTAAACTTCAAATTTTAAATTTTAAATCTAAAATCGAATCTTAAACTCTAAAAAGATTAAAATTAAAATTTAAAAATTTAAAAAAATACATGAACTAAAAATAGTTAAATAGATTTACAACTTAAATATAATATAAAAAATATTAATAGAATTTAACCATTTTTTTATATATTTAAAATGAAACTAATATTGGACTATCTTTTATATATTTGGATTGAAACTTCAAAAATTGAAATTAAATTAGAATATAAAAAATAAATCTGTAAATTATATATAATACAAAAAAAATTAATAGATCGGAAAATCAAGAAATGTTATCGGAACAACATTTCACATAACCTTTCAATTCCCTTCAATTCATCTCTTCATGACGAATTTTAGGCACACAATATATATATATATATATATATATATATTAAAAAGGAAATCAAAATACCCTAAAAAAATCAAATCAACTTCAAAATTTGCAGCAATCATTCGTGCCATAACATGTCAAAGCATGAAAATCATTATTCCTTGCCATCATTTGTAATTTCACATCCCATTCAAAAATTTCTACTTGTAAAGTGTTGGTAGAAATAACTAAATTGTTAAATTTAAAATTAAGTGATTTAAAATGCGTTTCGAAATTAAGAGATAGCTCTTTTATTAGTTTGAAGATATTTTCGATCAAATTTTTTTGCTTGCAAAGTCTTCACGGCCATAACTTGAGTTTCTAAATTTAAAATCAAGTGATTTAATGCGCATTTCAAAACTAAGAAATAGCTCTTTTATCTATTTGAAAATATTTTCGCTCAAAATTACTTATCCCATCTTAAAAAAGCAACATAAATCAACTAATTTTTCATACTTAAAAATTAACAACTTACAAAATTTAATTTAATAAATGTCATCTCATTTCTGCATACATCATGAACACATAACAGGATCAATTTTCACCTTAGAATCGAAAAAAGTTCCAATATAACATATTCATCGATCATTTTATCCAGAAGCTAACACTTCACACCCAAACCCAAGAGGTGTGAGCCATTTTAAGTTACTGATATTATCGAAATCATCAACCCTCTTCCATGGTTTCCATTGGCGCATATTCTTGTTACAAACCCACCATACAGTCACTCTCAAATCTGATTCAAAAATCAACAAAACAAGAATGAATCCACCTTGATTCAACGAAAAACGGAAGAGCTGCTTTAATCGTGATCCCCTCTGCAACATTAGAGCACAAGACTCCTACAAGACCTGAAAACAATATTGGATGGAACCGGATTACCAAGAAACCGTCCATATTAAATTAAAGAGAATTAGTCACTTTGTAATGTTATTAGTAGATTCTAATTGAAGTGGTGACAAGAAATTTTTATAGTTATTTGATTGTTAAATTAGGAGGACCACACAAAAATCATATCTAATTAATAATACACTTACATATTAATAGAATATTTAAAATTATTTGAAAGGAAATCCATATAATCACTTTAATAATAAAAGCTAAATGTATTATAAATTTGAATTAAAATTATTAAAGTAAGAGATATATTAAAACCAAAATTAAACCCTTTCTAACCTTCTAAGTATGACTTTTTTTTAATAATACCTTTTAAGTAGGCTTAGGGTTATTCATTTTTTCCACAACGAATTAATAAAAAATAATTCTATTTAAAGGCATAATAATTTATTTGGCCTTTCAACTTTACAAAAATTTTATTTTAGTCCTCTATTTAATTTTCCATCTCTTTTAGCTATTGAACTTGAATTGTTTGTCAAATCACTCCAAAATGAATGGAAAAATTAAAGTATGTTAACTTTACTAACGTGACATCCATGTGTATACCCATTAGCAATTAATTAATTAATTTTTTAAAATTAAAAATTTATAATTTATAATTTTTATACTTTTTAATACTTTTATATTTTTAAAAATATTTTTTACAAATTTTTTGAATTTTTTAAAACTTTAAAAATTAATTAACTGTTGGTGTGACAATCCACGTGTATGCCATGTCAACAAAGTTAATATATGTTAATTTTTTCATCTATTTTTGGGTGTGTAATAGGCCAATTTTGGCCTGACCCAGTTATAAAATAAAACCCAAACAAATAAACAAAAGTCCAAAGATTTTTTTAACAATCCATTAAATGACCCAATTCAAAACCCAAACTAAAACCTAGCCCAATTACAGCCCACTACCTAGTTACAAGCCCAAACAAAAATAAACCCTAGCCCACAAAGCTAAACTAGTTTTCAGCCAGACAAAAACAAAGAAAAAAACCCTAGCCGCATGCCACATCGGCACCCCTCTCTGCACGCGTCTCTGCCACCACCGTCAGCCATTGACACCACCTGCAACACGTAAACGAAGAGGACAACAAAGAAGAAAACAATATGGCAGCAGAGGACAAAACAAGAACAAATAAAAACGGATCTTAGTATTGACTATAAAAGTCAAAACATCTTCTTTGTAATTTTTTACGAACACTGATAAAAAAAATCAAATACGAAACAACATTTTTTGAACAGATTCGCAAAAAGTGCTTCCTCTTTATATACTTTTTTATTCGAAACAAACAAGAAATAATAAAAGTACATACCTGTCGTCTGTTTTCTCGCCATCGTTGGAGGCCATCGTCGACGTTTAGACACCTCGAAACCCATTGGGTTTCCAACTAGGGTCTAGAGGAGGGAAAATAGGACCTAAAGCAACCCTTTTTTTTTTTCTTTTGACCTTGATTTTTGGTTTAAAAAGAGACTCGAATCAGGTTTATTTTTTTAGAAAAGAAAACTTTAAAAAAAAATTTAAAACGTTTTTTATCTCCGGCACGGCAAAGCTACGGTGGAGACACCGCGCGAGCCTGCCAGCTTCTAGGCTTGAGGAAAAGAGAAACGGGGGAAGGGGAAAGAGTTCCCAATTATTATTTTTTTGAAAAAAAAGAGGAGAATGAGCTTTTTTGAAAAAAAATTAGTCTTTATAAACAATCAAAACGGCACCGTTTAGCTCTGACCCGCAACCCGACCCAGTTGCCTTCAAGATCTGCGTGTTTTTGCGGTAAAGGGGATATTTGTGCGCGAAGCCCCTTGGCCTTTGCAACACGTCTCTATGTGGTCCTTTTTTTCTTTAAAATCTGGCCTTTTAATTTTACTGTTGCTTCGCTTTAGTCCATATTGAAACGCTGAGCATAAGAATTGGGAATAATTTCCCGTTTAATCCTCGATCATTGGCACGTGTTCTGTTTAGGCCTGTTTCCTTTTTTTATTTATTTTAAACATTAGCCCTTTAATTTTACCTCATTTCTTAATTTGGTCCTCAACCTGCCAAGGGACACGACACATTTAGCTGGATTTGGGATATTGTCCCATTCAATCCCCACCCCTTTTTGCGCTTTCCATTTTGACCCTTGGGTTTTGTTTTAACCATTTTATTATTTCTATTATGCATCCCTTTAATTATATTTTAATTCTAATTTACTCCCCCTATTATTTAATTTTAATATTTATAAATCCTTTATTCATTTAGTTATTTATCTATTCATTTTTATTAAAAAAATTTGGGTTTGCTTTTACCTTATCCATGTGTACATTTGTTTTTGGTCTTCTTGTTTTATTCATTTTATTTTGGTACATTCGCTGTTCATTATTTTTTATATTTTCATGTTATGCTTGCTATTATTGTAATCATTTTTCCTTTAAAAATAAAGACAATATTAAGTGTTTAAAGCTATGAGAAGTTGTACCCTAATTTATAGGGGGTCGATTTTCTCGTTGACCTAAATGATCAAATATCCTTTAAAATTAAAACATACAAGTTAAATTATAAAAAAATTCAAAGGCAAGCTTATTCTCGAGGGTTTTAAAGTGTCGTATCCTAACTTACGGGATGTGACATTTTGTTATCTCGGGACGAATGGGCCTTTGATGCTCGTTTCAATTTAATTCAAGCATTTTTTAAAATGAACATTAATAAAAAATAGATCGTATTTTAAAACCTTTTCAAAATTTCAACTCTCAACATTAAGACATTAATTAATCAATTAGGTACCAATTTTGAGCGTGTTGAGGGTGCTAATTCTTCCTCGCACATAACTGACTCCCGAGCTCGTTTTCTCGAATTTCGTAGACCAAAATCATTGTTTTAATAAATTAAAATATTTTATTAAAATGATCAAATTACGAGGTGATCTGATCACACCTCATAAAAAAGGAATGGTGGCGACTCCCTTTTCAATTTTCGCTTTCAAACAAAGTCGACCCCTTTCAAAAAATAGGTTTTGACAGCTTGGTGACTCCACTGGGGACATTTGAGAGTCAAGCCGTAAATTGATTAATTTTTGTCTTTTTGTTGAAATTGAAAATTTGTTTTAAATTCACGATTGCTCCATTGCATTTTATCCGTCACTTTCGTGGTTTTTATCATAATACATTTGCTTTAATGGTTTAAATCTTTTGATGTATCTTTGCATATTACATCTCATAAGTTGGTCGATTTTACCCTTTTAAATGGGAGTGACAAACTATTCCTTCGTGAGGTCTTCAGTTCCGTATAGGATAGTGGATCGCTTTCGGGATACATCCGTACCTATGTTTTTGTGAGATTTTCATCTTCGTATAGCCGTAGGGAAATGTATTCCTCTTAACTGAACTCAGTCCGTATGAGCCTATAATGGGTGAGGATCGACGAATCTGCCGATTCAGGTATCTTTACTTTAGAACCAAACCACATGTAATGAGCCCTAGGAGCCTATCCTAGGTAGAACCACACCAAACCCTAATGGTCACCCGAATAGGTGTTTGATTATTTATTGTTTACTTTGAGTTTTATTTTTTATACATAATACTGACTTGTTGTGTTTTGCTGTTATTGCATGGCATTTCATCATAAAAAGGTGTTGATTCACATTTTGTTACTAAATAGAGAGCTTAGCATGGAAAAGGGATTTTTTGATAG
This sequence comes from Gossypium longicalyx, assembly GCA_025698465.1. NCBI lineage: Eukaryota > Viridiplantae > Streptophyta > Magnoliopsida > Malvales > Malvaceae > Gossypium > Gossypium longicalyx. The sequence goes on along the minus strand of CM047006.1, from coordinate 9,477,768 downwards.
AGTGGAGGATAATACGGCTGTCCGAATATGATCTGAGAGGACGCAGTAAGAGAAATGTGATAGTCTAACCGAGGGATACGTATCAAAGTTGTGGGATTTCACTCGCATCAGTGTGACTCAAAATAACCTGCAAGAATTAAAGGAGATATGGGACCAATAGAGCGATGAGATGAAGCAACTATATTACTGTAACTATGACGATTTGCCCTATCTACTCGATATAAAGGTGGACAAGAATTTTTTCTGAGCCCTCACTCAGTTTTGGAATCCCGCTTATAGTTGTTTCACTTTTGGGAGAGTCAATTTGGTACCTACCTGGAAGAATACATGGCCTTATTTCATTGCCCGAAAATTCAAGCCGATAAAGCCTACTCTAGAGCTGTTAATGTTCCGACCTTTTTGAAGAAATTGATAAACATCACGGGGATGAGCGAATAGTGGGTTGTAGCCCGGATCAAGCAAAAAGGAGATAGTAAGTGTATCCCTTGAAAAAACTTGAGGGATCTGATTCTAGCCCATCTGGATATGAGGAAGAGAGTTAATGTTTTTGCTTTAAGCATCTACGGTTTGATCGTCTTCCCAAGGCTTTATGACACGTTGATGAGGTAGTTTTAGACCTGTTTGATCGACTTGACAAAAGGGTTATACCCGTCCCTTCAATACTGGCTAAAACTTTCAGATTCTTGAATGCTTGCCGGAGAGCGGGCGAGGGAAGATTCATAGGATGTGCGCAAGTTTTGTTAGCATGGTTCCATAGCCATTTTTGGAAAGTAGAAAAAGTCTTATACCAAGTTTTTTTTGAGAATTACTCTTCATTGAAGGAATTAGTGGCTACACCGAGGCGGGATGACATTTCTGAAGAGAAATGGATAGTGATTCTCCAAAATCTACAAGTTGAAGACGTTGAATGGAGGGCTCTATGGATGATCCCTAATGAGATCTTATATCGGTGTGGTGACTTCGACTAGGTCCTTCTACTTGGGATATGGGGAGCCGTTGGATATGCTCTACTATTCGTGCTAAGGTAGTATCGATCTAGGTAGTTCATAGCGGCGACACAAGGGTTGGCTCAATGCGAGTTCACTTATAAGGTTGATAATTATAAGAAGAAGGTTCGTGAAATATCAAATGCTTGGAACCAAACTCGTAGAATGAAAAGATTCGCCGCAGGTCTGATACAACCCTCGAGTATGACTGGTGGTGGGGTAGAAGAGTCAACGACAACATCCCAATTCCAAGTCAAGAAAACGCTCGCTTGATAGAGGAACACTTACAAGTAATCCCGTCTGAATTAGAGATTATCAAGCAAGATTTTGAGAAAATGAGTCAGGAATTGGGAAAGAAAATAGAGCAGTTAGAGGAGGAAAAGATGCGGCTAGGATTAGACGTCGACATCCACAAGCTAGAGGCCGAGAAATTAAGAAAAGGTAAGAACAAGGCCGAAGACAATTTGGATAGTTTGAAGACGTATTACAAGAAGCTGCGTATGTTAATAAGAACTGCCGATTTAGGTAAAACATCAGAGCAATGGTGGCAAGAAATTAAAGAAGAAAAGACTAGAGCTGATCAGTGGGAGAAAAAGTTTCAATATGCTCAAACACATGAGGACACTCTAAAAAGGAGTTTGTTAGAAAGCCACAATGAAAAGGAGAGGCTAAGAGCTCGGGTGGTAGGGTTAACTACATCAGCATCGTAGTTGCAACTCTGTAATCGAATTAAGGGCCAGCCTAAACAAAATTGATGTAACACCCTATACCTGTAACCCACATCGGGGCGAAGTACAAGGCATTTCCTATCTTGATCTTATGCATACAACCAATCTCAAGACACTGAGACTCGGTCCAATTTAAAACTTTAATTTCTATTTTAAACTTCTTATTATGGGCTTACAAGCCCTAATTCAACCGTCGAAATTTAATTGGGACCATTCCAGGCCCTTAGACCATCTTTAAGAAATTTACCTTTAAAACAGGGCACACGCCCGTGTGAAAGGGTAACATGCCCGTGTGACCATATCGACATGGTCGTGCTGATAGCCCGTGTGGCTCACACGGCCTAAGTACTGTGGGACACGCATGTGCCCCTCACCCGTATAGAATTAATTTCTAATTCACACCTACAGGGGTTTTCACACGGCCAGACACACGCCCGTGTCAATGGCCTGTGTCCCTCACACGGCCACAACACGCCCGTGTCTTAGCTCATGTGCAAAAACTTGGGTATTCTGTTTTTGATGTCAGTATCCCCAAAATGCCACACGGTCATGGTACTCACCCATGTACTAGGCCGTGTCCTTCATACGATTGATACACACGGCCGTGTCTCTGTCTGTGTGTTTATTACCAGGCATACTGACTAGAAATTTTTATGTGCAGGGGACACACGGCCAAACCACACGCCCATAGGCTTGACCGTGTGTCACACACGGCCTAGACACACGCCCATGTGTCTACCCTTGTGGACATTTTGAGGCTATTTACTAAGCCTCATTGCCACCCTTACATACCTATTTTCATATCAATACCAAACAAGCATAATTTCCAAAATCAAATCAGCCATAATAGGCATTCACTCAAGGCTTAATACAAAGTGTAAGATCTATCTCAAGCCAACACTTTTGACCAATTCTCAAAGACACAAAATAATAAGGTCTAGCCCTATACATGCCATATTCAAAAATATAAACCCAACTATACCGAATGTTTCGGCTGATAGTATGATCGATATTTTTGACCTTCGGTGATCCTTGAGCTAATTAGGTGGCACTATAAGGAAATGGAAAGAAAAAAAATAAGTAAGCATAAAAGCTTAGTAAGTTGCATATAAATAAATATACAACAATAATTTCATCACTAATCATCGTACTCATAACACAAAGTTAGGCATACGCATAACTTACTCATTACCATCTACACAAGTCATATACTCTATATTGAGCTCATTTCTCATACGTATCTATTAGGTACCTGTACCACTCGTAACGCGATTATAATTTCCTTATCAACTCACAACTATAATTTCTACCCTGGAACCATTCAGAATAATACGGGATATACCATACGTTTCAACATAGGGTAATGTGTCGATGCCATGTCTCAGACATGGTCTTACACTGGCTATCATCATCAAAGCTGATGCCATGTCCCAAACATGGTCTTACACTAGCTCTTGCATATCTGTGTCGATGCCATATCTCAGACATGGTCTTATACTAACACATCTCGTAGCTGATGCATGTCCTTGACATGTTTTACACTGACTTATGTCTCGAGGCTAATGCATGTCCCAGATATGTCTTACACTAGATCTCGTCTCAATGCCGATGCTATGTCTCAGACATGGTATTATACTGTCTCTCATAATATGGCCAATGCATGTCCCAGACATGTCTTATACTAGCTCACACAAGTGACCCAATGACACGGCATGAATATTCGGTTTATTTCCTAGGGTTCCATGGAATTTCTACTATCACAATTATCATTATACATTCTCAATTCACAATCAACCAATACATGCTATATTAATTCAATTACAATTCAAACACTTATAGTAGCAATGTAGTTGTATTATTTACATACAACTTACTTTGGATTACAAAACGTATACGACTAGTCGGTTTTGTCGATTTACTTGGCCTTTCCCCGGTCTAAGTTCAGATTTGGCAATTCTTAATTTATGAGTCAACTAAGTGGCTAAAAATTTTGAGCTTCCAAACCCTTTTCAATGGCTGATTTTCGGTGGTGTATATGAGAATAAGAGAAAAGATAACAACTTTTCTTTATTTTAATCAATTTGCTAATGTCATCAAAACCTAACACTTTGACTAATTGATTTCCTTGTCTCATGGCCGGCTATGCTTTCTTTTAAGGGTCTATTTTCCCTTTAAAGACCCCCAATTTTGGTTCTCTAGCTATTTGACACCTTTAGCTATTAATCTAGAACTTTTACATTTTATGCGATTTAGTTCTTTTTGGCAATTGGGCTCACAAATGTCAAAATTAACTTACCAAATTTTTCATGCGCTAATATATTAATGCTAGAACATCAAAATAATAATAAAATAATCTTTTTAACTTTATATTTGTAGTCTTGAGACCACTGTTCTGACTAGGCCCTAAATCGGGTTGTTACAATTGAGGAGTTAAAAGGAAGGTTAGAAGAGCTTGAGACCGCACTGCGAAATGGTGAACTTCAAGTTGAACTTCTTGAGGCAAACAATAAACATTGGAAAAAACAACTCCACTGCTCTCAAGATCAGATCAGAGATAGAGATTATATAATGGGCGAAGCTATGGCTTAAGTACGAGAGGTGGTTGACCATCTGCAAAACCTGGTGGTTCAGGCTGATGTACTAAGTGTAAAATATGAGTCAGAATCAGATTGGGGCCGAGAGTTAGCTTGGATTCTTAGGAAAGTTAAGGCTTTGGGTATTAGGGCAAAGTCTTATATGTTATCCGTTTTATGTAAAGAAATTTATTTTCCAGCAAAGTTGTTCTAATGAAATTGAATCAGAATCAATGTCTCTCTTTACATTCATTTCATTCATCTGCATGGCATTTCATCATATGCATTAAGTTTCAATAAAAGATCCTAATTAATTAAAATTATGACAATTACCCTAGAAACCAATGAAAATCTACCAACTAAATATCATTACGGTACCCACCGTAAGACAAAAACAATGGATCAAAGAATGGAAAGATTAGAACAAATGCAAAGAGATATGAAAGATCAATTGCAAGCACAAATACAAGAGCAACTAGCCAAAATACAACAAGAAATAAGGGAACAAATGTAAGAATCCAGAACAGTAGGATAAGCTAGTTAGCACAGTTGCTGGCTAGAGAACGTGAAAAAGGGAAGAGCACTGCGGTTAACTTGGGGAAGGATAATGAAGACTCTGCCTATCCTCCAGGTTTTGCCCTGATAAACACTTAAGCATAACCAGATGTGTACCCACAAAGGGTACCAGTCATCATCAGATCCCAATATCAGGTTGGTGTCGAGGTACCGATAAACTTTCTAATAGGCTCGAGCTCTAATCCAGGGGATAATCCAACTAATCCCGTTGTCCTAGACCTCGATGATGTGATGAAAATAGAAAAGGCAAGAGTAGATCTGCCAAAACAACTTGAGGACCGATATAGATGGCTCGAAGAGAAATTCAAAGCAATGGAGACCGCTAACTACCATTGTAGGGTTGACGCTAAGGACTTATGCTTGGTCCCAAATTTGGTGCTCCCACCAAAATTTAAAACTCTAGAGTTTGAAAAGTACAACTGGACTAGCTGCCCCGAAGCTCACATTACAATGTTCTGTCGAAGGATGACAGGATACGTTAATAATAATCAGTTATTAATCCATTGCTTCTAAGACAGTCTGATCGGGTCTGCGGCCAGAAGGTACAACCAACTAAGCTGTGCCTAAATTAATTTATGGAAAGACATGGCACAGGCTTTCATTAAACAATATGGTCACGTGACAGACATAGCACCCGATAGAATCATATTGCAAAATATGGATAAGAAGCCAAGTGAGAGCTTCAGGCAGTATGCCTAGAGGTGGAGAGAGATAGCGATACAAGTCTAGCCAACTCTTCTAGAGAAGGAAACGACCATGCTTTTTATCAATACTCTGAAGGCTCCATTCATCAATCATATGCTGGGAAGCACTACTAAGAGATTTTCAGACATAGTGATGTCTGGAGAGATGATAGAAAACGCGATAAGATGTGAGAAGATTAACGCAAGGGAAAGCACCAAGAAATCAGCCTCGAAAAAGAAAGAGAACAAGATAAATAATGCGAGTATGTATAACAAGGGCTATGCAAAGCCAATTGCTGTAAGCCAGCCGAGAACGTTAACTATTAGCCATCAGGGCCCTCCGAGGCAAGAATTCAATATAAGGCCAAGTATGGAAAGACTCCAATTTACACCCATCACAATAACATATATGGAGATGTACCAGAGTCTATTCGACGCACATGTGGTATCCCTATTCTATCTAAAACCCATGCAACCCTAGTTTCTAAAATGGTATGACATAAATGCCCAATGTGAGTATCACGCGGGGATAACGAGGCACTTGATCGAAAACTGCATTGCTTTTAAGAAATTGATCGAAAGATGTATTAAAATGGGGATCGTAAAGTTTGACGACCCATTAGAACCTAACGTAGCAGGGAATCTATTACCTAATCATTCTGATAAAGGGGTAAATGCGATAATCGAGAATGGGGGCAAAAGAATCAAAACTGACATGGTGGAAGTAAAAACCCTATTGAGATGGGTCTGGAAATAAATGGTAAATAGAGGTTTAATCACACAAGATTCAGAGGAAAGGCCCAAAAGAGCAGGAAAATATTGTGAGTTCTATGCCAATGAGGGTTATAACATCCAAGAATGCATCGAGTTCAGATCCATAGTGCAAAATCTAATGGACAATAAAGAGATGGAATTTTATGAAGAGATCAAAGGATCAGAAGAATGTGAGGTTTATGCCTCAGAGGAGGGATCAACAGAAAGGGTCCAAAAAGTTAATTACCCGGTAGTGATCATCTTGCGACCAAGGAACAATGAAGCAGGAATACGAATGGCGCCAAGAGTCATAATCCAAAAACCAGTATCATTTCTCTACAATGATAGTAAAAAGGTCCTTTTGAACTATGACTACAACGTGACAATCCCAGAAGAGGAAAACCTGATCAACGCTTTAGAGGAGGGCAAAGATGTAGGCTTGTATACGCATAGCGGGAAACGCTACGATACAGCAAGTTCAAGAGCAGAATCCGTAAAAGGAAAGGCCTTAGCGGTGGAATAAGAAAAAGAAAAGAAGACTAAAATTGAATCACCTATTAATGAGTCGTAAATGAGAAAGAAGTTAAGGAATTCTTGAAATTCCTTAAGCACAGCGAGTATAGCGTAGTAGAACAACTGTACAAACAGTCGGCTCGCATATCGATATTGGCTTTACTATTGAGTTCAAAAACATATCGTAGCACGCTGATGAAGGTGTTATCAGCATGAACAAGCTAGATCGTCTTGTCAACAACATAAGTGCCGACAGTTTCATTTCTTTTAATGACGATGAGATACCGCTAGGGTGTATAGGATCAACTAAGGCTCTGAACATCACCACCCACTGTAAGGGGTATACGTTACCAAGGGTATTAATTGATAACGGATCGACCCTAAATGTCTTACCCTTATCCACACTGAAAAGGTTGCCCGTGGATAGCTCTCACATGAAGACATGTCAAAATATAGTAAGGGCATTTGATGGCACCGAAAGGAGAGTAATAGGAAGAATCGAAATACCCCTTCTAATTGGCCTAAACACGTACGAGGTGGACTTCTTGGTGATGGACATTAAGCCCTCTTACAATTACTTGTTGGGGAGTCCTTGGATTCACTCAGCGGGAGCAATACCATCATCATTACACTAAAAGTTAAAGTTAGTAACTGAGGGTAGACTGGTAACGATAAACGTGGAGGAAGACATTATTGCATCCATTACCAGTGACGCACCACACATAGGGGCGGACGACGAGGCAATAGAATGTTCCTTTCAATCGCTGGAATTGGCCTAGGCAACATTCATTGTCAAAGGGAATAGGATCCTAATGCCCAAAATATCTAATACTATAAGATGGGCTTGCGATTGATGATCGAAAAAAGAGCTTTACCGGGAAGAGGACTCGAAAGATATCTCCAAAGAAGGGTCGGTACATCGATGTTAAAAGATAAATGAGACCGCTTTGGCTTAGGATTCAAGCCAGATGCAAGAAAAAAGAAAAAAATAAGCAAGAGAAAAAACAAGAAAGGAGAATAGAGCGTTTAAGCAGGGGAGAGGTCAAATGAGAGCCAATGACCTTTCCTCATATAGCTAGAATGTTTGTGTCGGGAAGAATAATCTAACCCGAACAGAAAATGACAAGAAAGATGTCTGCCAAAGAAATATTTAAAAATTTGAGCTTTAATGCCATATCCGAGGAAGGAACATGAGAAGAAAATCTACTAGGTATTTGTCCACACATACCTAGGAGTGTTTTGAACAATTGGACCGTGGAGGAGATCCTTGTAACTTTTAGAATTAATTCAGAGTAATGTTCAAAATAAGCTTATTGCTCTAAGCCTAAGGGCAATAAGAATCCTTTTGTGAAATAGGCTATTGTCTACTTTCGTTATTTAAAAAAAAATACATCTTTGCGTATCATCTTAAGCAAATATTCTTTTATTCTTTCCATTTCATTCATAATCATACCATACAAATAAATATTCTTAGATTTTTTTCTTTGGATTTTTTTCTTCATCCCTATAACAAGTCTCCAGATATCTATGATACGAGTAACGCTGCTATTGACTCAGAGTCTTTTTTTGAGCTAGATATGTGTATGGAGGATTCTCAGAATTTTGAAGATGATCAAAACTGTAACTTATCTCCTGATTTTTTAAGGATGGTAGAATAAGCTGAGAAATAAATCTTACCTCACAAAGAGTCAGTGAAAATTGTGAGCTTAAGAAAGGGAAAAAAGGTGAAGATTGAAGTTTGTATATCTGTAGAGACAAAGCGTCTTTGAATTTAAGGATGTCTTCGCATGGTCATATCAAGACATGCTCGGGTTAAATACTAATATCGTGATACATCGACTCCCCATAAAGGAGGAGTGTAAGCCAGTTCAATAGAAATTCTGAAGAATAAGGCCCGACGTTTTGTTGAAAGTAAAAGAGGAGGTCAAGAAGCAATTCAATACTGGTTTCTTACAAGTGGTTAAGTACTCAGAATGGGTAGCCAATATAGTCCCCGTTCCTAAAAAAGATGGGAAAGTACGAATGTGTGTAGACTATCAGGATTTAAACAAGGCTAGCCCAAAAGACAATTTCCCGTTGCCTCACATTAATACCTTAGTGGATAACACGACATGTTACTCACTTTTCTCCTTTATGGACGGTTTCTCAGGATACAATCAAATAAAGATGCATCTTGAAGATATGGAAAAGATCACATTCGTAACCATGTGAGGAACATTTTGCTATAAGGTGATGCCATTTGGGCTAAAAAATGCAGGAGCGACATATTAGAGAGCCATGGTAACCCTATTTCATGATATGATGCAGAAAGAAATCGAAGTTTATGTCGATGATATGATCGCAAAGTCCTGAACAGAAAAAGAGTATGTGCTAGTCCTGAGGAAACTGTTCTTAAGATTAAGAAAGTTTCAGCTAAAGCTCAATCCAACAAAATGTACCTTCGGAGCTAGATGTGGAAAGTTGTTGAGATTCGTAATCAGTGAAAAGGGGATTGAGATTGACTAAGATAGAGTTAAGGCCATACAAGAATTACCTCCGCCGCATACTCAAAAAGAAGTTCGAGGTTTCCTAGGAAGACTAAATTACATTGCCCGATTCATTTCACAACTAACGGAGAAATGTGACCCCATATTTCGTCTTCTTAGGAAACATAATCCAAGTGTTTGGGATGAGAAGTGCCAGAAAACTTTTGATAAATTCAAGCATTACTTGTCTAATGCCCCAGCACTGATGCATCCTTACCCAGATAAGCCACTGATACTGTACTTAGCAGTATTCGAAAATTTCATGGGATACATGCTAGGCCAACATGATGAGTCTAGAAGAAAAGAACGAGCGATATACTATCTCAGCAAGAAATTCACTAAATGTGAGATAAGGTATTCGCCAATTAAGAATTTGTGTTGCGCCTTGATTTGGACAACTCGGAGACTGAGACAATACATGTTGTACTACACAACTTGGTTCATCTCAAAACTAGACCCTCTGAAGTATATGATGGAGTCAACTGCTTTGAATGGAAGAATGTCTCGATGACAAATTTTGCTTTCCGAATTTGACATAGTCTACATGAACCAGAATGCTGTAAAAAGGAGTGCAATTGCGGATTTTCTAGCTAGTAGAGCTCTAGAAAATTACAAGCCTTTGAATTTTGATTTCCAAATAAAAATCTGATGTATGTTGCAACCACTGAAGAATGTGCTCAAGAGGAACATCATTGTGCTCAAGAGGAACATCATTGAAAACTAAACTTTGATGGGGCCTCTAACGCTTGGGAAACAGAATCGGGGTAGTCCTGGTATCCCCAAATGGAGATCATTATCCCTTTACTAGTAAATTGGATTTTGATTGTACAAACAACATGGCAGAATACAGAGCATGCATCATGGGTATACGTGCGGCCATTGAATGCAAAATCAAAGTGCTAGAAGTATATGGAGATTCTACACTAGTGATCTATCAGCTCAAAGGCGAATGGAAAACAAGAGACCCCAAATTGATCCACTACCGAAAGCTAGTTTTACAGTTAATCGAGGAGTTTGACGATATCATTTTCTATTACCTTCCGCGAGATGAGAACTAGATGGCCTACGCCTTAGCCACTTTAGTTTCTATGATCAGAGTAAACAAGCAAAAGGATATGAAACCAATCCAGATGAGTATTTATGAGGCTCCAGCTCATTGCTACAACATCGACGAAGAAGAAGAAAAAGATGATCACCCTTGGTATCACAATATATTACGATATGTGAGGAATTGTGAGTACCCAGACCAAGCAACTGAGAATGATAAAAGGATATTGAGAAGACTGGCTAGTAACTATGTTTTAGATGGAGAGATCCTATATAAAAGAATGAAGGATCAGGTGCTGCTGAGATGTGTAGACGCTGTTGAGGCTAAAAAAATCTTAGAAGAGATCTATAAGGGTGTCTGCAAAACACACGCTAATGGTTTCACAATGGCTAGACAGATCATGAGGTTCGAATATTATTGGTCTACTATGGAAGGAGATTACATCACCTATGCCAAGAAGTGCCATAAATTCCAAATTTATGGAGATAAAATTCATGTACCTCCTTCATCTCTTTATGTCATGACTTCTCCATGGTCTTTCTCTATGTGGGGCATGGATGTCATTGGGCTGATCTCGCCAAAAGCGTCTAATGGGCATCGATTCATCTTCATAGTCATTGATTATTTTACCAAGTGGGTAGAGGCCATTTCTTATGCCAATGTCACAAAGTCAGCAGTCAGCAAATTCTTGAAAAAAGAGATCATATGTCGATATGGGATGCCAGAGAGGATCATATCAGACAATGCACTGAACTTAAACAAAAGTACGATAGCAGAGGTCTACAGCCAACTCAAAATTAAACACCACAACTCATCACCGTATCACTTAAAGATAAATGGCCCAGTGGAGGCAGCCAAGAAGAACATCAAAAAGATCGTGGGGAAAATGACAGAGACTTACAAAGATTGGCATGAGAAATTACTATTCACCCTCTATGCTTACCGTGCGTCAGTCAGAACCTTTACCGGGGCAACGTCTTTTTCTTTGATTTATGAGATGAAAGCGGTTTTGCCCATTGAAGTTGAGATCCCTTTTTTTCGAGTTTTATCAGAGTTAAAGTTGGATAAAGTAGAGTGGATCCAGTCCCGATATGATCAGCTGAACTTGATCGAAGAAAAAAGGCTAAAGGCTATCCGTCATGGTCAAATGTACCAAAAGCAAATGATGCGAGCTTATAATAAGAAGGTTCGCCCTAGGGAATTCCATGAAGGATACCTAGTTCTGAAAAAGATTCTTCCCGTACAAAAAGACTTCAGAAGAAAGTGGATACTAAACTGGGAGGGGCCTTATGTAGTGAAGAGGGCCTTTTCTGGAGGAGCCTTGGTTTTGACCGAAATGGATGGCAAAAACTTGCCCAATCCTGTGAATTCAAGCTCAGTCAAAAAATATTTCATTTTAAAAAAAAAGAGAGACCAAGGCTTTCCCGTAAAGGGCACCTTGAGATCAAAGGGGTTTTAAGTTGAAAACCCAAGAATGGGCAATTCAAATTTTGATCAAAAATGAGGCATGTGGTAGTCTTGTTCTCTCTGAATTAATAAGAAGGAGGGATACTACATTTTGGGGCATCAACGAAGTACTCTGGATCTTCTAAATACATATCAAGTTCAAAGGGTCCTGTATTATCTGGGGCATATGTTTTTATCTTATTCATTATTGTATTTTAACAAAATTTGCTATCTTGATCAATTTATTCATTTCGAGCTTCGCTCTCAATAAAATTCCTCTTGTCCGTTGTGATAATTTTTTTAAAACATTTTTCAATGAAATAACGATTAATGGACTAATAATATTCAATGAAAAAGGAGTTTTGCATATTACTCTGAAATATTTCTAAATAGTATAATAACCTGAAACGGGACCACTAGTTAGAACTAACTAAATTCAAGGGTTGGAAACATTAGGGAAAGATGAGCCCAAATTGTAATTATTCTTCTGGTTTTCTGGCAAAATACCAGCCGAACAAGAATACAGGGTAATACGTTAGTGATAAAACCTCGATGAACAACTAGCAATGACAACCCAAACTCTAAACGAAGGGTTTGTCTCAAAAAATGACATTCTGCATCATGCAAACATCATTCATACATATCTAACTAGAAGCATTTGATTCATTTTGATCATAACATCCTAGTCACTCGGCATAAAGATAGGCCCATGAAATCGATTCTACAGGTCATGTTCCCCGGAGAACGGTGCAACAGATCAGTGAAACCACAAATTCTATACCCCCGAAGTTACAATGAGACGAATTTAAATCATCATGGTGAAATCTTATCTCTCTGAAGTTGCAGTGGAGCAGATTAAAACCACAAACTTTATCTCCTTAAAGTTGCAATAGAGCAAGTTGAAGTCACGAATCTCATCTCCCTGAAATTACAGTGGAGCAGATTAAAAATAATGAATCTTATCTCCTTGAAGTTGCAGTGGAGCAGATTGAAGATAGCAAATCTCATTTCCCTGAAGTTGCAGTGGAACGGATTAAAGCCGCAAGGCACAAATCATATACCTCTAGAGTTGTAGTAGGTTGGATTAAGTCTACCATGGTGAATCTTATATCTCTGAAGTTGCAGTTAAGCAGATTGAAGCCACTAATCTTATCTCTCTGAAGTTGCAGTGGAGCAAATTAAAACAACAAACCTTATCTCCTTGAAGTTCCAGTGGAGCAGGTTGAAATTAAAAATCTTATCTTCCTGAGGTTGTAGTGAAAAAGATTGAAGTTACAAATCTAATATCCCTGAAGTTGCAGTGGAACAGATTAAAGCTACAAGTCTCGTTTCTCTGAAGTCACAGTAGAGTAGATCGAAACACTAATACCTCTGAAGATGCAGTGGGATGGAATGGGGCTACTTGAAGAAAAGAAGTACTAAAAGAAGTCAAGATTCGGCAAGACCAGACAAAATTGTCCCTTGCTAAAGTCTTTGTTCTGTTCACGTTACACGTTAACGAGTAAAGAGGGGCAGTTGTAATAAGCCAATTTTGGCCTAGCCCAGTTATAAAATAAAACCCAAACAAATAAACAAAAGTCTAAATATTTTTTTAACTGTCCATTAAATGACCCAATTCAAAACCCAAACTAAAACCTAGCCCAATTACAACCCACTACCCAGTTACAAGCCCAAACCAAAATAAACCCTAGCCCACAAAGCTGAACTAGTTTTCAGCCAGACAAAAACAAAGAGGGAAACCCTAGCTGCATGCCACATTGGCGCCCCTCTCCATACGCGTCTCTGCCACCACCGTCAGCTACTGACGCCACCTGCAACACGCAAATGAAGAGGACAATAAAGAAGAAAATGAAATGGCAGCAGAGGACAAAACAAGAACAAACAAAAACGGATCTTAGCATTGGCTATAAAAGCCAAAACATCTTCTTTGTAATTTTTTATGAGCACTGATAAAAAAAAATAAAATACGAAATGGCATTTTTTGAACAGATTCCTAAAAAGTGCTTCCTCTTTATATACTTTTTTATTTGAAACAAACAAGAAATAATAAAAGTACATACCTGTCGTCTATTTTCTCGCCTTCGTCAGAGGCCATCGTCGACGTTTAGACACCTCGAAACCCATTGGGTTTCCGACGAGGGTCTAGAGGAGGGAAAATAGGACCTAAAGCAACCCTTTTTTTTATCTTGATTTTTTGTTTAAAAAGAGACTCGAATCAGGTTTATTTTTTGGAAAAGAAAACTTAAAAAAAAGAATTGAAAACGTTTTTTATCTCCGATGAGACGGAGCTACGGCGGAGACACCGTGGGAGCCCGTCGACTTCCTGGCTTGAGGAAAAGAGAAACGGGGGGAAGGGGAGAGAGTTCCCAATTATTATTTTTTTGAAAAAAGAGAGCGGAATGAGCTTTTTTGAAAAAAAATTAGTCTTTATAAACAATCAAAACGGCGCCGTTTAGAGTTTTAATTTCGTGTGCCAAAACGGCACCATTAGATCTGACCCGCAACCCGACCCAGTTGCCTTTAAGATCCGCGTGTTTCTGCAGTAAATGGGATATTTGCGCACGAAGCCCCTTGGCCTTTGCAGCGCGTCTCAATGTGGTCCTTTTTTTCTTTAAAATCTTGCCTTTTAATTTTGTTATTGCTTCACTTTAGTCCATATTAAAACTCCGAGCATAAGAATTTGGAATAATTTCCCATTTAATCCTCGATCATTAGCGCGTGTTCTGTTTAGGCCCTGTTTCCTTTATTTATTTATTTTAAACATTAACCCTTTAATTTTACCTTATTTCTTAATTTGGTCCTCAACCTACCAAGGGACACGACGCATTTAGCGCGATTTGGGATATTTTCCCGTTCAATCCCCACCCCTTTTCGCTCTTTCCATTTTGACCCTTGGGTTTTGCTTTAACCATTTTATTATTTATATTATGCCTCCCCTTTAATTATATTTTAATTCTAATTTACTCCACTATTATTTAATTTTAATATTTATAAATCCTTTATTCATTTAGTTATTTATCTATTCATTTTTATTAAAAAAATTTGGGTCTGCTTTTACCTTATCCATGTGTACATTTGTTTTTGGTCTTGTTGTTTTATTCATTTTATTTTGGTACATTCGTTGTTCATTATTTTTTATATTTTCATGTTATGCTTGCTATTATTGTAATCATTTTTTCTTTTTGTTTTATTGCCTTGTTCATCTATTATTACGATTTGACTATTAATGTTGTACTCGTCTTTGTGCTCACATCATTATTATTTTAGTGTTTTAATATTTATTGTACATTATTATTAAAAATCGTATTAATTTTTACTTAAATTCGTAAAAAAAAAAAATTTTGAAAATAAAGGTAATATTATGTGTTTAGAGTTTCTAGAAGTCAGAGAAGTCGTACCCTAACTTACGGGGTGTCGATTTTCTCATTGAACCTAAATGATCAAATATCCTTTAAAATTAAAACATACAAGTTAAATTATAAAAAATTTTCAAAGGCAAGTTTATTCTTGAAGGTTTTGAGGTGTCGTGTCCTAACTTATGAGATGTGGCATTTTGTTATTTCGGGACGAGCGGGTCTTTGATGCTCGTTTCAATTTAATTCAAGCATTTTTTAAAATGAACATTAATAAAAAAGGGATCGTATTTTAAAACCTTTTTAAAATTTTAACTCTCGACATTAAGACATTAATTAATCAATTAGGTACCAATTTTGGGCGTGTCGAGGGTGCTAATCCTTTCTCGCACGTAACCGACTCCCGAGTCCGTTTTCTCGAATTTCATAGACCAAAATTGTTGTTTTAATAAATCAAAATATTTTATTAAAATGATCAAATTACGAGGTGATCTGATCACACCTCATAAAAAAGGATTGGTGGCGACTCTTGTTTCAATTTTTGCTTTCAAACAAAGTCGACCCTTTTCAAAAAATAGGTTTTGACAAGGTGATTTGACAAACAATACAAGTTTAAGGGCTAAAATAGGCGAAAAATTAAATGGAGGGATAAAATAATTTTTTTTGTAAAGTTGGAGAGCAAAATAAGTTATTGTGCCTTAACTAAATGATTGTTCATAAAAATTTCAGTTTGATTTTATGAAAATTTTAATTACCCGTTAATTCGATTCAATTAAGGAAAATTAATTGATTTATCTTTTTTTTAAATGTAATAAGTAGAGTATAATTACAAATACAAGTTCAAGTAATCACAAGTATTAAATTATTAAAAACAGACCATTCGAGGAACCTTCAAAAAAATTAAACCATTACAGAAAAAACGGATTAAAAACTGATACAATCTAGACTAAATCTAACAAATTGAAATTGACTTAAAACCTTCATATAATGAAACTTAAATATGTGCAAATACAATTATACCTAAGGCAACAAATGTGATTAAAGAGACTCGAACCCAAATCATATCTAAGACAATGGATACCTTTGACCATCTGGCCATGACGTAAATTTCAACATCTTTATCAATTTTAGTTGTAGATTTTGGTAGAATATTTATTTTTTCTATTAAAAAAAAAGGTTTAAATGTTAGTCTGTTTGGTTAAAACAAAAATCTTTTTGCTCAATAATTCACCGTAGGAAACAAAAGGAGTGGTAATGTTTTATAACCTTAAAACACCATTAGTTTATCCAAAATAGAAAAGATTATGTTCTCATATTCTTATCCAGCCATACATTACAAACTCAAAGTTAGGAACTATTCTACTAATCCTCCCATAAAGATAGCAACAAAAACTACAATAAAAACACATTAAAAAAATAAATATCAAAACTATATATTAACTTTGATCGAATATGTAATATTATACATAAACTTTGATTTGGTGTAATTTAATATATAAAATTTTTAATTTTCATAAATCACTAACAACGTTACTAAATTAACACAATTGTATGTTGATATATTACATACACAAACAATTATATTAATCTAATATGAAAATAAATGTATGTATTTATTTCTTTAAATATATATAATTGAATCAAAATCAAAATTTACGTAACAAATTACATATTGAATCAAAATGAATGTATAAATATGATATTTATCTAAAAAAAAAAACCTATAAATACATAGGAAGAAAAAATATATTTTCGGTTTCGTTTCCATTGGGAAGTATAGCCGTAAAAGTTCCAAGTAGGATTCCACAATTAATTATCTTCATAAATTTCGGCATTCCATTTATTTTGAAATGCTTAATTTGTTTCAATATATATATATATATATATATATATATAAGGGAAATGATATTTTGTTCGGGTTAGTAATGGAAGATCAAGTGGACGGAAATGAAGATTATGGTGATAAATTGCCGGTTGGGTTTAGGTTTTTGCCGACAGATGTAGAGTTGGTGACTCATTATTTGATAAACAAAGTGATTTATATCCCTTTTTCATCTTTCATTTTTCAAGAAATCAACGCCACTGAGCTTTATACCAAATCTCCCAAGAATTCAGGTAATTCTTTTCTTTCTATTGTGATTTCATTTCTCTGCGTCTAAACATGAAATCACATGTTCTTTTTTTTGTTTTAGATGAACCAAATGATGAGATCAAAACCTGGACGTGTGGCCGGGCAATGCATCATCGGTGGGAAATTCTTATGCCTAAATGAATTAATGAAAGAAGAGATGTAATATACTTTTGTCAAAGAAAATGTTGTAATATTGTATAGTGAGAAAAATATTACTTTGCCAAGTCAACAAAAACAAATTTAGTAGGGTTTGACTATTTTAATAATTTATATTTTTATAATTTTTATAAAAAAACATAAATAATGTGGTGAGCAAATAATGTATATATTTATCAATGCTTTAATTTTTTTACTTTTATAATTCATTTCATTATTATTATTTTCTTTGGCAGTCCAATTCTGTAATGGAGAAAGAGAGTGGTTCTTTTTCGTTTACATGGATATGAACATTGATAATATGCATAACAACGCAATTGAAAAAGGTGGAGATGAATTAGGTTTTTGGCAATCAATTGGTGATAGGAAATGTGTGAAGGACACTAATGGAAATATATTAGCCACCAAGATTACTTTTATTTATTTTTCGGGATCTCCTTCCCATAGAAAGAAAACACATTGGAGAATCGATGAATTTCGACTACCCATTCAATTCTACACTCTACATAATTCTAAGGTACCATTATTTTTATTTAAGATAATTAAGTATATATATTTATGTATTTATCGATGAATTTCGACTACCCAACCAATTATACACTCTACATAATCCTAAGGTACCATTATTTATATATAAGATTAATCAAATATATATTCCTGCATTTGAATCATGCTTTGTAATTTAATAATTTATACTTTAGTGTTTTATTGAGTTGGTGTTATGGTCAATCGGACATCAATTTAATCATAAAATTATTAAAATATTTTTAATTTATATTTTTATAAGTATATTTTTATTTTTATATAATAAATTAATAAAAAATTTAATTATAATGATATTTGAACCCAGAACACAATATTTAATAAATAAATAATTTTACCATTTAATCAAAGTATCGAATAATTTTTATAAAATATTTGTTATATAAATTTTCTTTACTCGTGTATCATAAATCTAATTTGTATTAATTAAATATTTTTGAAACAATAATGTATTTGTGTTATGTTGGTGTTGTTTTATAAATTGTATGTATTGCGTTTTAGTAATTTTACAAACATTTATTTTCATACGTTTTGAGCCCTCAAATGTCTATTTTCACCCAATTAACCATTTTTTACAATAAAATAATATCTAGGGATTTAAATGATTATCTAGTTTTAGGGTTTCTTATATTGTTTCCTAATTAAAATTAAAATTATATGCCCCGGCCCCCATGTGTTATTATTATTTTTTATAAATATTATTTTTCTCATTGTTTGATATATATATATATATATAATAACTTCACATTAAAGTAAAACTTATTTCTCTTTTTTCTTTTTTTAGAAAATATATAGAAGGAAATAACTTCACTGAGGTTTGTAATTCTTGTTTTTAACAGGAGAACTGGGCTGCTGGGAGACTTACACGAGGCAGAGACTACACTAGTTTTTGATTGAGCTCGCAAACGGTGGGCTTGGTTTCCGCTTACTTCATATTCGAATTTTTAGAAGCTCGAATTCGGGTTTAGATTTTTTTTACAATCAAATTCTTTTGGATTCGGGTTTTTATTTATTTATTACAGATATAAAAATTTTTGAGTTTGGGTTCTTTTGGATCTAAAATCTTTCGAGCACAGATTTTTTAAATTTGTGTTCGGATCGAATGAGATAAACTTTGATGAATTCAAATAATTTTAAATTTTATAAGTTATAAATATTTTAATTTCGAATGTAACAGTTCATTTTACTTTTATGTGATGACAATAAAATCAAATTTACCTTCTAAAAAAGTACTTATTGTATGTAAATTTTATTATTCTATGATATAATATTAATTAATAAAAATATATTTTATTTTTTATTATTATATTGACAATTGAATCCCTTTCTATTTTTATTATTAAACTTATAAATCTAATACTCGTATTCTAAAATATTTATTTTAAAGTTCAAATATATTATATTAAGCTCAAATCTTAATAATATTCTTATTATTACCTAAATATAAAATGAACTAATTATAGCACAAATTTCAAGTAAAATAACTAAAAAATTAAACCCAAAACCCAAATATAATTTATAAAAGTTAAAAGCCCAATTCAAAATTTAATTTAATAAAAATAATATTTTATTAATATATATAATTTGTAATAATATTTTATGTATTGCTGGTTATAATTATAAAAATGTACTTTAATATGTTAAATTACGCATAACTATTGAGACTAGAGTTGCTCATGGGCCGGGCCAGGCCGAGTTCGGGTCAGGCTCAACTAAAAATTTAGACCCACTCATTGGGCTCTGGCCGGGCCTAAAAAATAGGCTTAAAATTTTGTCCAAGCCTGACCCAAATAAAAATACTAAAACCAGGACTCGGCCCGGCCCGCCCGTATTTATTTTTATATTATTTTATATAATTTTTAAATATATAATACTAAAAAAATACTAAAAAAATCAAAATAAATTTTTTCAACAAACTGAAAATAAATTTTAAAAAATATGTAGATTTAAATAGCACTAAGATAGATGCAACTTAACAAGCAAATACCTCTAAAATAATAACAAAATTAACAAATACCTTTAAAATAATAACAAAATTAATAATAAAATAAGTTTTATACAATATCCAAATAATAACAATAAAATAGTAGCAACTAATAGTAATATGGTAGCAAAATATGGAGAAAACAACAAGAAAATAATATTCAAAAATAAAAAAATAGCAGTTTTTTTTTTTGTCATTTAGTGAATTCGGTCCGGGCCGGGCTAGGCTCGGGCAAAAAATGTCTTACTCGAGGCCCGACCCATTTTTTAAACGGGTCTCATTTTTTTGTCCAAGCCCATTTTTCGGGCCTATATTTTTGTCCAAATCCTCCCACATTTCGGCCGGGTAGCCCGACCCATGAACAGGTCTAATTGAGACTATATCTTTTATAATAATCTATAATATAATAATAGTTATATATAGAGATTAATACTTATAAAATATATTATTTTATTAAATAATACTATATCACATACTATCATAGTAGAGTAGTACATAATATATTAATTATTATAATATATTATTGTTTATTATTATACTGGTTGAAATATATATATTTTAAGTCCCTATATTTTTCTTACATTTAAACGTTAGCCTTTCTACTATATTATATAAATAGTATATAATATATTAATAGTTTATATGTATACATCAATAATTTATTCATTATAATATCATGTAATACTATATCTTATATAATCGAGATTATTTTTTTTACCCATTTATGTTAATTGCATTAACGAGAGAGTGACATGGTAATTAAAAAATCAGTATAGTAACAAATTTATCTCTCAACTTTTACATATTATATCGATTTAGTCTTAATTTTAAAAAATTAACCCTTAAAATTTACAAAATGGTCTCGTTATTATACTAATTCTAAAAAATTTAAAGAAATATATAAAATACATAAATATTTAAAAAATAAATTTAAAAATTATATAAGAATAAAAAATGATTATTGACAATAAATAATATATAAAATTGAAAAATATATAAATTACATGAATTTTTTTTAAAAATATTATTATAAATTTAGATTTTTTATTAATATTAATATTAAATAAATAAATAAAAACCTTCTCCCTCTCCCTCTCCCTCTCCCTCCCCCAACCACCGTCATCAAATAGTGTACCCAATTAAACTATTTGAATCATAATGTATATCCAATTGAGTCTCCTGAATTCATTTTTCTGTTAAAGTCCCTAATGGGTTGGGAAGTGCTGAAATGAAAAGTTAAAGGGTTCAATTTAGTGCATTTATTGATGAATGATTTAATTGATTTCTTTAATTATTTTCACATATCTCATTTGTTATTTTAGTCTCCTCTTATTTTTCTTTATTTCTTAATCATTATGAAATGATGGTCAAATTATTGTTTTGATATCTCTATTATGTTTATTTAGTCTTTATATTTTAAATTGACATGATTTGGCTCGCTACTTTTACAATAACATTAGTTAGTTCAAATTATTAACATTTTTAGTTGTTTTAGTAAAAATGTTGACATGAATATTTTTAAAAGTATCTTTCTAACACAAAAAATATCTATGTTGACATGATAAATTAAAATAGATATTTTCTTTAAAAAAATAGACCTCAACAATTTAATCGAAATAATTAATGGCAATTATAAAAATACAATAATTAGATTAATCATGTTTTGACTTAAAACAATCTCTGCTTAGCACAGATTATTTGTCATTTGATATGATAATATCTCTAAAAACAATTTAACACTGTTAAGAAATTAAAATTTTAAATCTGAAACATAAAAAAGAATAAATTCTTAAAAACAAAAACGCGGGAATAAATTTCAAATAAAAAGAGAATATTCTTCAAATATATTTTTTAAAAGTGACCCAATACAAAAGGGTGCCAACTATACTAAATTCTCTTTAATTAAGCGATTGTGATTTAAAAAATTTGAGTTCCTTTATCGGAAGTTGTTGGAAGACATTCAAAACCCGAAGTGCCTAATACCAAAAATAAACATTATTGTGCCCATCAGTGCGATTACTAACAAAGTAATATAATACAAATTTGTTTAATGAGTATTATGAAAGATTGTTATGGTACTTCAAATGTTTTGTTCACCTAAAGGGTTTATTATTATTACAAGTATGAATAGTTAAAGTGGTCCGACATTTATAGTTAAATAATAATTAGACACAATGATTAAAATGTTTGTTACAATTCCATTCATGGAAACAATGACAATAAACATTAATTTAAAGCCAGAGCTAAATCTGGTCAATGAAGCCTTTAAAATTTTTGAAAGAAGACCCACCTTCAGCCACACTTTTTCTAGCAACTCCCTTGAGTTGAAATGAATTTGCTTTGATTTCATCAGAAGAGAGCAGTGCATTGATCTTGGAACTTAGTTCATTCCTTGTAATAATCCCATTTTCATCTTTTTCCAATCCAAGACCAATCTTCCAAACATCACAGATATAGGTTCGGTTATGGAACTGATCCGCAAAGTATGGCCAGCAAAGAAAAGGAACCCCCATTGTTAGACCTTCCATGGTGGAATTCCAACCGCAGTGGCTCACGAAACAAAACACACTAGGGTGAGCCAACACCTTTTCCTGAGGCGCCCACTGCACCAATTTGGCACGATCCGCCACTCTCTCCATGAAACCTTTAGGGAACTCCGCTGTTGAACCGTCAGTCATGTTGGACCTCACCACCCATAAAAATGGGAGAGCAGTGAGTTCAAGGCCGAGTGCGAGTTCACCCACTTGGTTTGGGCTCAACATGGTTGTGCTTCCCAATGCTATGTAAATGACTGAGCCTGGGGTTTGTTTATCGAGCCAGGTTAAGCAAGTAGAGTCTTCAGGCCATAAATTTCCAGCAAAGGTTTCGAAATGATTGGTTGTTGAAAAAGGGCCAATGGGTAAGGCTTTGGGGATCAATTTCATGGCAGATGGATCGAGCTCATGAAATGAGTTGCAAAGAATCTGTTCTGCAAATTTGTAAGTTTTGGCAGCGGTTGAAACATATGCAAATAGAAGTTTCTGCATCACTGGGTCGTCACTGCAACTCCATGACAGCTCACTGCTACTCCATGATGGGATATCTTCTGAAAGTGTGATCGGTTCATCTGTTTTTAGTGTTCCTACAATAAAGGAGAGGTTCAGTCTATCAATCAATGTCTAAATATATGAACCGTCATAGATAGTCAAACTCTTACCATCACTATATAAAATTCCAGCTTCAACAAGCTTTGGAACATGCAGTGCCAGTGCCATAGATGCCGGTCCAGAGAGAAGCACCGCCGCTCGTTTGATTCCCATTTTCTCCGCCACTTCAAGCGCCCATCCGGCCGCCGTATCAGCCAAAACACAACTGATTTTCTCATCACCGTTACTCCTACTATTAATATTCTGGATCAACTTCATGAAATGACCAGGCATAACTCTCCGCATACTTTCTGTCATCTTAACGTAATCCCGTCGATCATCGTCAGGTTCCAATCCATCAGGGATCGAAACTAAGCTTATCGGCGGCCTCTGATCTTCTTCCAAAGCTTTCGCCGGTAAGGAAGCCATCACTTTTTCGTGAATGAATTCGGTGTTAACTAACGTCACTTTCACTCCATGAGCGGCGATTTGGAGTGATAACTTCATGAGAGGAGCTAAATGGCCTTGTGCTGCGTGGGGTATCACTATTACATGTCCTCGCCTGACCGCCATTGAAAGTAATACCAGACCTCACTGCTTTCACTGCTATGCTTTGCGTCGATCTTTTTCAAACTATCAACTTTATTCTCGGCAAGTTTATTATCAATTTGTTCATAAAGTATTATGTACGAACTTATGGTGCTGATAACGCTGGACCAGCCAGTTTATTACCAATTTGCCCATAAGCTGTGTACGAACTCAGTATAGATATCAATATGATACTCCAACATGACATCGATATGTTAAATTTTATATGATGTAAAATATATATAACTTTTTAGTTATATATATTTCAATATAAAAAAAAAAGTAGTAAACTTACCATAACTACACGAATTGTCAAATTTTCTATTTTTAACTTTTTTTTAATATTAAAAATATTATTTTGACATTGAATAAATATTAATAAATTTGCGATTAGTAAAAGTATATATATATTTGAAAGTTAGTAAAACTATGGGAGAATATTTGATAAACTGTCTGTCTATAAGTTTAATGCATCATTGGTGAATAATAACATGACACTTCATAATTAAGTAAATCATATAATAGTGAAAGACTTATTAATAAATATTAATAATTTTATTCAAACATAAATAAATGCTAAAACCTTAAACTCTAAACCTTTAATCCCATGATTCTAAATCTAAGCGTTATTGATATTTATTTATAATATCTATGTTTAATGTTTTAATTATGTTTACATAAAATTATTAGTATTTATTTATAAATTTTCCATATTTTTTAAATTTAATTAATATTTTTATCATATTATTATTCATTGGTGGTGCATGAAAGTTATACACCGAAAAGATGCATTAAATATTATTTCGTAAAAATATATATTTAACTAATTGATAAAAGGTTTAAATTTTAATAATTACAAAAAAAATTAAAATACAAATAATTTTCTTACCAATTTATAACCTGATTTTTACAAGTTATTCCGTAATTAATTATATAGTACACCGAATCCAATTTTATATTCAACCCATTAATCTAATCTAATTCTTAAAACATTGTTTTTCATATTCTCTCAAATAGGTAGCCTCCTAAAGAAAAGTAAGTATAGTGGGCGTTTGAAAGTTCTGGGCACAAAGCAGCGATTTGCTGCAAGTGGTATCAGTATATTTGTTTTATAACTATTAGGTGAGTAGTGTTTGGTTAACCTAACCCACCCAGAATATTCTGGTCCTGATGTTTTATACAACTGATGTCCTCGTGCTTATATTGTGGTCCTGTTGTCGTTCTTTCAAATTGTTTTTTTAATGATCCTGTATATTTTGATTTAAATTGAATGAATATTGTAATAGGTTAATTTTAGCCTCGGTCCCAAAAAATAATAATTGAAGTTAAAGGATGTGATCGGTCGAAAACAAGTTAAAAATGGCTAAATTAAAAGACAATCATTAAATTGTGGCTAAATTAAAAAGATGGAGAAAGTCAAAGAGTTATCAAAATTAGTTGACTTAGTAAAAGGCTAAAAATAAGAAGATATGATTTTTATTTTTGATTTGATTTTATTATTAAATTATTTAGGCTATTTTTACTAAACCCCGTATATATATAAATAGGGATATTTTGTTCTTTGAAAGTGGGGATCAATGACTTTTGTATTCCTACTTCAATTTAGAATTGGATTATTCTCTCATTTCCTATTTATGTTGGAATTGAATTATTTTCTTTCCTCTTTCAATTACGTGGGAATTTTGTCCATTTCATTTTAATTTCTTTGTTTTTCTAAATTCGTCCAATTGCTTTTAGCCCTTCCGTTTTTTATTGTTTTGCAATTAAGTTTTCATTTTTTTTGGCCCTAAAATTTGTTTTGACTGCATTTTGGTCCTCCTGGAAGCTGTGCGTTTTGGAGGGTGGGGATTATTTCCCTTTTGGTCCCTCCTTGTTATTTGCATGTTTAAATTGGTCCATTTCCTTTTATTTATTTTTTATTTGCCCCAAAATTTTGCTTTAAGGTTTGATTTAATCTTTTTTTTTCGCTATTTTATTATCAAATTAACTAATTTAATATATTATTGCTATTACTATTATGTTTCTATTTATATTTATTTTGTTATTCTAATACTATTATTATTTATCTATTTATATTTGTACTATTATTATATTTCTATTTATTATATTTTCATTTCTATTTATATACTAATATTATTTTCATTATTATTTTTCTTATATATGTTTTTTACTTTTGTTATTAACATTCTATTTTTTTATTTTACATTTTTTGTTATTATCTATTTTAACTTTTTATATAACGCTCATTTCAAATTTTTATACATTATTTACTTTAATATTTTCATATATTATGTATTTCAAACTTTTTTTTACACATTATATATTTTGAATTGTTTATATATTATTTTTAAAGAGTTTTATATATTATTTTATCTTGAATGTATACTATTTTTTTAAAATTATTTTATATACTTTAGATCGCTTTTATAACATCAATTTTAAATTCTTTTTATTTATCATTTGCTTAGAATTGTTTTATATTTTATTTTAGATTTTCTTACTTTGTATTTATTTGTTATTTGTGATTCATTATTATAACATTTTATTTATGAATTATTACTTTGTGTTGTACATTATTATTCCATCGCATTTTATTCGCTTAAAAGGTCGTGTTTTAATATCGTTTAAGTTTTAAAATCATTTTATTCAAAAGTTTTCAAAATAAGGCAATACTCGGTATTTGGCATCTTCAAGAAGATTGTACCCTAACTTACTGGGTTCCAATTTTTCTCGTTGAATCTAAGTAACTGAGTACCCCTTTTTCAATCAAAACGCATAAGTTTCAAATAAAAGCTTATTCTCAAGAATTCAAGGTGTTATGTCCTAACTCACTTGATATGACATTTTGTATCTCGAGATAAGGATTTTAAAAAAAAAATAAAGACAATGTTCTATGTTTGGAAATCCGAGAAATCGTGCCCTAACGTGTTGGGTTTCGGTTTTTTGTTGGACCAAATAATCGAATATCCTTTTGTAATTTTCAAATGTATGAGCTTTTGAAAATCAAGAATTGATCGTGGTTTCGAAGATTTAAAGAATCATGTCCTAATGTGCTGGATGTGATATTATATTCCTTCGAAACAAGAGAATTTTAATGTTCAATTTGAGTTATTCAAATGTTTTAAAAGAAATTGTATTTCAAAATATTTTTTTAAATTTTAGACAATAAGACATTAATTAATCAATTGGTACCAATTTTGGGCGTTACGAGGGTGCTAACCCTTCCTCGTCGCGAATCGACGACTCGAACCCTTTTTCTCGAATTTCGTAGACCCAAAATCATTATTTTAATAAATCAAAATGTTTTATTAAAATGATCAATCTCAAGGTGATTCGATCACACATTGAAAAAAGATCGGTGGCGACTCTGTTTTTGTTTTTAAGTCAACTCTCATTTTTCAAATAAAAAATGATATCGACAAATATTATTTAATCCATAATAAAAATATCATTAAAGCTTTTGTACTAACAGTTAAATTATATTTTGCTTCATTTAAAAAAAATGAGTTTAAATTAAAAAATAAATTACATTACTAACAAATTACCAAATTGTCGCTAAAAAACCAAAAATATATGCCCGGTAATTCTATATCGACGGTCAGAAAGGCTATTCCAAGGAAAAGATAATAATGACTTAAGTAATAAATCATTTTAAAATAAATTTGATTTTTATTACTTAAGTAATAAATCATTTTAAAATAAATTTGATTTTTATTTCAAATTTTAAAAGATAATAATGACTACTTAAGTAAGGAATTTAAAATAATTTCCACATTTTAAAATGGTTATAAATAATTTAAGTAATAAATAGGAAATTTATTTTAAAAATATTTTTATATTATTATTTTTTGGAATTAAAAAAATATAAATTACTAGAGAAATACACATTCAAAATGAACTGAGAATGAATTTGGACAATGATTGTCTCGATTCATTTGCATCAAGATAACAATTTGCCTAGGTGCATTGTGTACTTAAAACAAAAAATCCTAAAATTCAAGAAAAAAATCTAGATATATATTTAAAAAACCAGTAAATTTTATAAAATTCAAGAGTTTATATTTTAAAAAATATATTTGAAATTATAAAAAAATATAAAATTATTAAAAAAAATTAAAATGAACTTGAACAAATGGATGTCCAAGTTTAAATAAATCTAGACAACTATTTGTCCAAGTTCATTATGCATGTAAAGTAAAATAAAAAATTTTCCTATTTTTTAAATTTTCAAAAAAAATATTATAATTGTAACGTCCCAAAATATATGGGGTTAAATGAAATGAATAACCAAATAATTGAATTGGACTTGAAAACTCTCTCATTCTCTCCCTCCCCTCTAAATATCCGGCCATGGTTCAGTAGCCAGGACCAAAGTGGTGGCCGTTGGTCTCGACGACGACAGCCTTGTGGCATGTCATGGTGGTAAAAAATTGTAAAATGCCATTTTTTTTGCTTTTTGACTCCCCGACCCCATTTTCACACCATCTATCATCCGAGATGGTTTCCTCAGCCACCCACGGCGGTCCAAACACGAGAAAGGTGAGATTTTTTTTCTTTTTTATGTTGTTTTCTGAAAAAAAAAAAGAAGAAGACGAAATAAAGATGAAAAAAAGGAAGCAAAATGAAAAAAGAACCACCTTTAAAATTTCTCTGTTTCGAATACTATTGTATTTTTATTTCTTTGTGTGTGTCCCTAAAAAAAAAAGGGAACCCTTACATTTCTTTACTGTCCTTCTATAACCGAAAAGAAAAAAAGATAGTACAATGTTTTTTGATTTTTCTTTGTCTTGCTGTTGTTGTTGTGTTTTGCAGGTACGGAGGCGACGTGACACTCGACGTGGGGCGTACGGAGGCTGGCTGTGGCGTACGGAGGCACGAGCGGCACTGAAGGCCAGTTGCGGCGCAAGTATTAGGCCTAAGGTTAGGGTTTTCTGCAAATGTTAAGGTTTTGGGCCCTTTTGGGCTTAGGGTTTAGTTGGGTTATTTGGGCTTGGGTATTGGGTTTGTAGATTGGGTAGTTTTGTATGATTGGGACTTCTTTTTTGGTATTTTTATTTATTTTTATTGGTTTTGGGCCTAGGCCAAAATTGACTTATTACAGTTATCTTTGCAATTGAGTCTTGAATTTTTATGCCATGCAATTGGAGTTCTTAAATGCTATGAAATGACCTGAAAATTTACATGGTTAAGTCTTATTTGGATAATTCTATAATTTTACTCTCGATTTTATCATAAATATTTTACTAAAATTATGATTTAGTCCTTAAACTTTGCTTTAAATAATTAATTAAAGTATTAAAATAGTATAATAAAGTATTATTTTAATTAATCTAAAACAAAACTTGACTATGAGGTTTAATTTAAAAATAGTGTATTTTAATTGGGTTAAGACCTAATCGGAAAAAGGGATAAAATGAATTAAAATATTAATAATAAGACTTGGCTATGAGTATTAATTATTATATATAAACTAAAGTGGAATGTGGTAAGAACTATAAATTTTAAAAAAGTAATAAAAAAATTAAGTAAATGTGTAGGCTAATAAAGAATATGTAAATTGGGCCCGAAATAAATATAAACAATTAAGTGACTAAAATAAGTAAGAAATAAGTCATAGGCTGAGTGGTTAAGTGTTAGCTTTTCTCTTTAGAGAATCTAGGTTTAAATCCCACTCTTCTCATTTATTTTTCTTTTATTTTCAGCAATCTAGGATAAAAGCACACTAAAATAAATATTATTTAAGGTAAAAATTGAACAAGAAATAGGCTTAGGCCTAATTATTAGCAAGCTAGTTTCCTTCCTAATTAACTCAGGTTTGAATCCTTCCTTCCCTTTTTGTAATTTCCACAAGTCTCCCAAACATTAACATACTTAAAATTAAGTGTAAAAATTAAGCAAGAATGCGCAATATGCTTAGTGGTAAGGGATTGGTACTACTTGAAATCAAGGTTTGAGTTGTTGCCTCCTTAACCCCCATTTATTTTAATCTCAGATTCCTAAAAAATTTGGGGGAATTGCAAGTGACACCCCTAGGATTTACAAACCCTAGGAATTGGCCCAATTCTTTCCTAATTAGGATTCATATCTTACCATTTCATAAAATTCTAATAGAATTAGAATTCTATCATCTTTTTTATCTTCTTTTCCTAATTAGAATTTCAATTTGCCCCTTTTCAAATCCTAATACAATTGTTTTTTTATCTTTCTATTTATTCTCCCTTTTTTTCCCCACCATCTCCTTTGCAAAATATATTCTCTCTATTACTGAAATTATTTTCGCTTTCCATATTGAACCAATTCCTGATAAATTGATTCTCTACTGATTTTTAAACTCTTTGTTAATAACCTCTGTAATTTCATTAAGTTCGGTAAGTACATCTCGATTCAAAGTTTAGATCCCTAATTTTTGAAATATTTCTAATTGAAACTAATCCTTCATTCGATCTAATTAATCTTTATCGATTTTTGTCACATCTCTAAAAAATATTGATTTATCTTGAAATCCATCATTAATTCTTGCGTAAATGTCATTTGAAGAACTAGATTTAGGTGGCCCAGACCAAATTTTATAGCAAGGAATGACCTTCAAGATATAAGGACTAAATTGCATAAAGGGTGAAAGTTGAATTATAGATTAAAGAAAAATTAAAGAGACTAAATAAGGAATTATGCCATTGCTTATAAATGAGGCGGCATAAGATAGATATTTATAAAACTTAAATTTAAAAAATATATATTATAATATTATATCTTAATTATTAAGTATATATATTATATTATATAGTATATATTATATTATATAGTATATATTATAATAAGTAAAAATAATAAATAAAAGAAACAAAAAGAAAGACAGAAGGTTAAACGAAATAGAAAGAAAAAGAAAAAGAGAAAGAAGGAAGCCATGGCCAAGGGTTTCAAAGTTTCCAAGTTCAATTGGTTAGTCAATTTAGTCTCTTTTTCTTGTAATTTTTATGTTTTTGGAATCCTGGTGTTAAATACTACCCGACTTATGCCGAAATTTTAGAGATTGTTGAGTTTTTAAATGTTGTCTATGTTGAATAATTTTAGTATTAGGGACTAAATTGATAGATTTTTAAGTTAGAAGTGAAAAAGGATTGAATTGTAAAATAAATTGTAAATTTTGAGTATTAGGGACTAAATTGTGAAAATTCAAAATTTAGGGATTTTAGTAAAAATAGGGAGTTAAATTTAGTTTAAAGTAGAATTTGTATGAAAATATAAGATTAATTGTGAAGAAATAAAGTTAGTCTCGGTTTAGGGACTAAATTAAAATTTAGGCAAATATTGAGTAAAACTTGAAATATTAAATATGAGATTGAATTGTATTGTATTGATGAATTTTAATTGTTTTAATTCTGTAGCTAGCGTCGTACTGGAATCCTCGACTAAAAAGGGAAAATATAAAATCGACGAGGAATAGCTCAGAATTTCCGATTTGTATTTCTATAATCCGAAACTAGTTATTAATTGTTGTAATTTTTATTTAATATATATGGTAAGTGTTGAGGTGAGTAATTGATATTTTGATAATTGATTGAATGAATTGAATTAGTAGATATATATATTGAATGGATTGATTTTTGAATTGAAATAAATATATGTGTAATTATGTGATTATATGAAAAATCAATATTGGATATTGATTATATCTGAAATATGAAATTAAACCCTATTAATTGTATCGGGCTGAGTCGAATATAGATAGTATGCCATAGGATTGGAAGAGTTCAGGGATTTCTTCGACTTCCAGTCAATGAGACACTGGGTGTCAATTTATTACTTCAGATTTATTCGATGAGGCACTGGGTGCCAATTTACTTTAGTTTAACCGATGAGACACCGGGTGTCAATTTACCACTCCAAATTATCCGATGAGGCACTGGGTGCCAAACTGGTGTGCTTTGGTTGGATTCGTGTATCCATCCGAGTCCGAGTCGTATTAATAGGGGTAAACATATAATAAAGTTTTATAATTGATATTGAAATGACATGATATGAGAAATGAAGTTGATATAGTGAATTGAAAATAGAATGTGAAATATGTTGTAAATACACGGAATACATGCATGAGTTATATACTTATGAATTGAATATGGAATGGATAGTGTCATTGTTTAATTGATAAGTGAACAAATTATGAAAAGCTATTATATAGCAAGTGATGAAAATTGAATATGGTATATAATGATGTATTCATGAATTGAGTAATGTATCATTAATGCCATTGTATGAATAAATATGATTTGATATGTGAATAACCATTTATATAGCAATTGTGTGAATTAGGATATTGCTTAAAAAAAATGATAGTCATGATACTAGACATTAATATGTCCTTATAATTTAATTGTGCCTATTATATTATCTTGTCTTTAAATATTCAGATTATAGAATTACCACTGAGTTTTTACTCAGAGTACAGTTTTGTTTTTCGTGCGCAGATTAGGTACAGTGATTTTGAATAGTTGTAATTGAGGTTGTGAGCATCCATCTCATCACATCTCCAAGTGCCAAGAGGGTATGTTTCAAAATTTTGAATAGAATGACACGTACTTAGGAAGATCAAGTGTGTTCCAAGTAGTAGGGACTAAAATATAAGTTATAAAAAAATTTATTTATTTTTTAATCTTCAAATATATTAGTGATTAGCCAAAATCACTTTGGCACCAAATGTAATATTCCTATATCAGGTTCCTTAGGTCGAACCGGGTATAGGGGTGTTACATGTGTACACTATCCACATGGCCCAAAGCTTTCCACACGGTCCGGTCACACGACCATGTGTCCCCTGGTACCAAGAATTTATAGTTTTGACCTAAAATTTTATGTGTTGATCAATTCAGTCATTGAATAGGTTCCGAACTATTTTTAGTGAATCAAATTATGCAATTAGGTCCCTGATGATATGAGATATGCTATAATCTATGGTTGATAAAATTAATGTAGTAATTATTTATATTTATGAATGTTTGTATGAATTATTAATAGTATATGTTACCTTTGTATCTATATACTTGCGATCGTATGAATGACATGCCCTATATTATTGTCAAATTGAATACATGAGAAGTTTGATTTTACTATTGATTTGTCATGTGTTAGTATATTAAATGCCACTGTATGTGATTATATTCAATATGTCATAATGCATTGCATGCGTTGGGACGATATGTACGGAGGAAGATCAAGCAGTTAATCTGCAAGTAAAATGGAGGTGCAAAGTCACAGCCATGCGGCAGTTCTTGTCTGCAAATTTTTCTATATCCACAGCCAAAGGTAGATTCCATTTATGGGTACTACTGTGAATCCACAGTTAAAGGCCAATTCCAACGGTGGGGTTTATGCTATAGAATCTACAACCAAAAGTAGGTTTAATCTGTAGGACTTTTGATGTGAACCCACAGCCAAAAGCGGTTTCCAACCGCGGGGACTTGTTGTGTGTCCACAACCAAATGGGAGTTGTTATTTGCAAACCAGTAGTGGTTTAACCACAAACTGGTATGTTGGAGGACGGAGTTCTAGGAAACTCCCATTATGGAGTGTAGTGATGGGGTAGGATATATACTTTGTTAAACCCAAAATTGTATAGCATCTTATAGGCTATGTGTATACAAATCTGAAAATCTTGTTATGTGACATATATATTTATATAAGTGTGTGAAAATATACATGTGCCTACGATTATGATCATTGTGGGCAAATCTGAGAATTTGGTTATTCTAAAAATTATGATTGTGAGTTCTGAAATATTAATGATGGTTGCATTGTAAAACCGATACTATGAACTGAGCTACTATATATGATTATTCCATGTGATGATAATTAATGTGTCTTATTAATTGTTGCATTGATTTTATTGTAAATGGACTCACATTGAGCGTCAAAGCTCACTCCCCCTTAAATTTTCATTATTTTAGATAATCTACCAGGTAAGGACACGAACGTGGGATTCAGAAAGACTTGGTTTCGTTTCAATTTTTAAAAATATTTTAAGTTTCATTAATAGTCGGTATTTCTTTAAAAAGATTGTATTATTTATTTTTGAATCGTGGCATGAGACTTAGGATTTAGGTTTGCTTTATTTTGCATGACATTTTATTTGCATTTTTAAGATATTATGCTACGGTTATTAATTAGTATGCATGAACCCTCGATTTTCCTTAAAACCAATAGACTCGTTTTTCCGTTGCCTAATGAAAATTAAGATTTTGAGGATAATAAAATGGTTTGTAATTGAATTTTCTACTGAATTAAACAAATATTTTAAATCAACTCTTTTCAAAACTCAGATAACCCTGCTAGGCCATCTCGGTAGTTGATGTAATCTTTCAAATTTGGATTTAATGTCTAGGTTGGATTGGGGAGGTTACATTTGGTGGTATCAGAGTTTTGGTTTTCAAAACTGAAATTGTGGATTTTTGAGTGAGTTTGCATGCATAGAAAGGGGTATTTTGGGAAAAATTATGCCATAAGTTTTTGAAAAAAAATTGATTGATTTTCTGTAGGAAAATTAAATCTGAGACTCCGGTGTCAGTCCTACTTTAGCTACTATTAAAACTTTAGATATATAGTAAACTTTAGATTATGAATAAAGATTAATGTTTGAACTTGTTATTTGAAAATTGTAGATAAACATTTAGACTCAAGGAAACGATAGTGTTTTTGTTAAACTAGTAATTTGGGGTAGAGAAAATTATTAGTGAAGTCACTCTAGTTAGTCCTTTAGGACAGTCCATGATAGTGAATAGGATCTTCAAGAGAAGTCCGTTGGAGGTTTAAAGGGGAAGTATAGTATAAAACTGAATAGGAATCAAATTGCACAGCAAAAGTGCGGTTGTTGTTTTGAAAAACGGAATAATGAAATTTGTGATTAAGTAATTAAAGTGCCAGCATTAAAATTTCAAGAATGAAATTTCTTTAAAGAGGGGAGAATTGTAGACGCCTCAAAATATAGGGGGTAAGATAAAATGAATAACTAGATAATTGAATTGGACTCGTGGTTAATTGATTAATTGAATTTAAACTTAAATACACATGATTATTAAGTTCTGATGGTATAATGAATGATATGCATGATTGATAAAATTATTTTTATATTATATAATTTATATAGTACGAAAATTGAATATATAGAGCTATATATATATTTTTTAAAAATCGGTTAAAGTTGCCATGCTTAAAACTTTTAATAAAAGAACTTTTGTGTAAAATTACTAAAAATTAAATAAAAATATTTTTTAAATGAAAAATAAGTAAGAATGTATTTAAATAGGCATGAGTTAATTATTTTCAATTTTTTGTACAAATCAAACATAACATAAAGGCTAAAATGTGAAATTTAATTTTTAATCCTCTAAATTTTATATAATTTTAAGTTAGTTAAATGGTAAAATTTTACTTTAACTAAAAAAAATGAATTAAATCTTTTAAAAATTGTAAAAATATAAATTATTAAAATAATAAATTTATACATCAATTCTTATAAAAATATATAAAAAAATATTTTTGATTATAATCATGTTTGAGAAAATTTTGGAACATATATTATTAGTTGGGTCAGATTTAAGCAAATATTACAACAGTGACTTTCACACCATTTGCAGCAACATGGAGGGCTAATTTCACGAGGCGTACATGCCCTTGCGCTGCCTTCATGGGTGGAGGTAGACCGAATTAAAGTGGGGGCTAACACATGGAGCTTTTAGCCATGCAAATTGCTCAGAAATTCAGATTTACTTGCTTTCGGCCTTAACCCTATCTAATTCAATTGTTTTTCAGCCTGATAGCTCTATTTTTTGTTTTAAAACTGATTAAAATTCTGTTTGTCAAATCATCAGACACATAGGAGGATGCCGTAAGTGTCCCCATTTCTTGTTCTATATGAATTCTTGTTTCTTTAAACCTGTATTTTTCTTGTTGTAATGACTAAAGCAAATCCGGCAACTTTAACCTTCTTTTCTTTAATAAAGAAAAAAAGTTTAAATCTCAAAGTTAATGATTTGTAATTGAGATCTATATATTCAGATTCTAAGTGATGATATAAATATGTATTGAATAATTATACTTTTATACTCATCTCTCTCCTCAAAATACATGAAAAAACAATGAATATGCATACCCTTATGATGTTAAGCAACCCATAAAAAAGTTTTATCAAATCACTTGACCATTATTTTCCCCGAGGGTTACAAACAAACTTCATTGGAACCTGTCTTCTCTCATTGTGATCCTCAAATGATTATTAAGGGCTTAAAGACTCTTTATATGTTCAATAAAGCTCTTAAAGTTCTCGAAAGAAGAACCACCTTCATTGGAACTCTTTCTAACAATTTCTTTTACATGCAATGCTTTTGATTTTATGACATCAGACGAGATCAATGTGTTTATCTTTGAACTTATTTCATGTCTGGTCGTAATTCCATTTTCACCTTTCATCAACTCCAAACCAGTCTTCAGAACATTACATATGTAGTTCTTGTTACTGAACTGGTCTGCTTTGTATGGCCAACATAGAAAAGGCACCCCCATGGTTAGACCTTCCATGGTCGAATTCCATCCGCAATGGCTCACGAAACACAAAACCGAAGGGTGAGCCAACACCGCTTCCTGCAGCGTCCGTTTGATTATTTTCCCCTTTCCAGACACTCGATCCTTGAATCCGTCCGGGAATTTCACAGTTGATCCGTCCATGAAGTTTGGTCTAACAACCCAAAAAAATGGATGCCCTGAAAGTTCAAGACCAAGGGCTAGTTCTCCTACTTGTTTGGCAGATGCCATTGTTGAGCTTCCAAATGCAACATAAATGACTGAAGCAGCAGGTTGTTTGTTGAGCCAAGCCAAGCATGTTGAGTCTTGAGGCCAAGTTTTTCCAGCAAGTAATGGACCAATGGGCAAGGCATTGGGAATCAGTTTGAAGACTGATGAATCTAGTTCATAAACTGAGTTGCAAAGGATCAAATCATAAAATTTAGCATACTGAGGTACAATAGAATAAAATCCAAGTAAAGCTTTGCGTAAAATTGGATGACTGCTTGTCCATCCAATATCCGAGCTGCTCCAGGTACAGGCAGGGACTTCCTCTGACAGCATGATTGGCTCATATTTCATTACAATTCCTAGAAATTCAAGTTTTTCAATTAGGTCAAGCAGGTAAGGATTTTTTAAAGTGTGTTGGATAATCAATTTATCTTACCATCATTGTTTATAATTTCATGTTAAAGAAGTTGAGGAATGTGAGCTGCCAAAGCCAAGCATGGTGCATCAGCAGGCCAAATTGCCACTGCTTCAAGTCCCATCTTCTTAGCCACTTCCAATGCCTCCCCAACTGATGTATCAGCAATAACACAACTGATCTTCTCTTCGTCATCGGACTGATTAATTTTTGCGATCAAGTCCTCCAAATACACCGGGATGACCCTTCGAATCGACTCGATAGTCTC
This sequence comes from Gossypium longicalyx, assembly GCA_025698465.1. NCBI lineage: Eukaryota > Viridiplantae > Streptophyta > Magnoliopsida > Malvales > Malvaceae > Gossypium > Gossypium longicalyx. The sequence continues at coordinate 9,440,594 of CM047006.1, read as the reverse complement.
TACCGTCTTAAGAGCATCATTTCGAACATCTTCGTCCACACAGTGGGGGATTGAAATAAGGGTTATGGAGCTTTGCTCTTCTGGCAGTGGCTCCATAAATGTTCCATCTTTAACCTCTGTGGTCAAAAATGTTACCTTAATTCCATGAGCAGCGATTTGGATGGACAGTTTCAATAAGGGTGATATATGGCCTTGTGCAGGGAATGATACAACAAGCACACGCTGTTGTTTTTCCATCCTATATGCTATTTGCTTATTGCTTGCAAAAGCCTGCACTTAATATGATGGCTATTCTTTCACTTTCAGTTGCTCAAAAGAAACTAACAAAACTCGCATTGTTGCGAGATCATCATCATCATCATATATAAATAATTTAAAAAAAGAAAGAAATTCCAGTTGTAGTATACTTTTGTCGTTTACGGTGGACTGAGATTCCAATACATGTACCTGCTAAATATTCCTCATTTACATGAAACTAATACATGTTAGTCCGATCAATTCCGATTTTTTTTTTGACAATAATTTTGTTTATATAGTAGCGAATCAGGTCAGGCCTGAATGACAACAGTGACTTTCACTCCATTTGCAGCAATTTGGGGGGCCAAGTTCATGAGAGGCGTACATGCCCTTGCGCTGTCAGTGACGAGTGATATAAATATTCATGGGTCGAGGCAAACCTAACCGACTAACAAAAACATGAGTTCTTTTAGCCATTGAATTTGCTGCAGATTTACTTGCTTTTGGCCTTTAACCCTCTGCAATTTAATCATTTTGGGTTCTTGATAACTCTCTTTTTGTTTTCTATTGATTATACTTTTCTGTCTGTCAAATCATCAAACACTGTCTCTTCTCATGGGAAGATGTCAAGTGTCCCCATTTCTTGTTCTATATGGATTCTTGCTTCCTTAAAGCTTTACTTTTTTTCTTGTTGTAATCACTTGTTTTGCTTGGTTTTGGTGGAATGAAAACTGGAAAAATAGAAAGAGGAAAGGTTAGAGGTGGCAAACGAGTTCAAATTGGGCTTTTCTTTATTCATATTAGCTTGGTTGAGATTGAATTGTACCGAATTTGACGGATTTATATAATTTTAAAAATTTTAAATTATAAATATTTTAATTTCGCAATTTATTATATTTTTGTACTATCACGGTACTTCTCATTCTAAAAAAACATAAGGCTTAATTTATCAATTGGTCCTCAAATTATGCTCTCTATTTAAGTTGAGTACTAAACTATTTTTTGGTCGAATTTATTACTTAAATTTTGTTTCCGTAACAATGTTGGCCCCTGCTATTATATCTTTCTAAAAAAAAAAACCCGTGCAGCCAATTAGGAAGTGACATGCCATTAAAAAATTTAATTTACCTTAATTTTGTTCAAAAAAAACAAAAACAAAAATTAATTGAACAAAACACAATAAAAAAATTTAACAAAGAAACCTCTTAACATAAAAACCTATTTACCTTTCTACTTCAACTTCTGTTTGACAATTCCTCTACAACCTAAGGTTGAAAATCAAGATCTTTAGAATGTCGACTTCTGCAAGCTCAAAATCTCAAATCGGTTCAAGCAATGTGTATTGTTACTGTCGTTTTTGGTTGTTCCAAATATAAAGAGGTAGGTGATGTTTATTTGAAGTTTCATTTAACTACGCCACATGGGTTTATAAATGAGATCAAATAATTTATAATTTTAGAATGAAAGGATGACTAACAAATGAAGGATGATAGAAATACAGAGAACTAAAAGTAAGCAGAAACTAAATTGAAATCTATTGAATTGAATGTATTAGCCATCTTTTATTGAATGATTTACAGGTCTATATATACTTGAGTGAGCTAACTGCTATGCTAACAAATTAGCAACAGCTTTAACATCTAAGATGATAACAACCTAACCATTTGACAGCTAGCTAAGGTATAACTAACTGCCTTCTCTTCTTATACTCTTAACATTCTCCAAACTTCTCCACTGGTAAGACCCGAAGAGAATTTCTAAATCGCACAAACGATGTAGCAGACAACGGTTTGGTAAAAACGTCAGCCACTTGATCACAAGCTGGTACCTCGCCAACAACAAGTGATCCCTGAGCAACTTTCTTGCGAACAAAGAAAAGATCAAGCTCAACATGTTTAAACTTTGAGTGAAGTACAGGATTAGCCGCGACAGCTACGACATTGGAATTGTCACACCATATAGCATGTAGATGTAATATTATAATGGTTGGTCTCTCTTAAATCATGAATTGGACATGAATGTGAGGAAAATGTTATTTGAGTTGATGGGATACTTATTCTAATATTGGTTTCATGTGTTTGAAGTATACATTACTTAAGGGAATGGTTGTGAATTCTTTCAATGGCTAGAAACACGGGAATGTTATAGTTGTCTAGTTGATGAATTGTGAGCTCAACTTCAAATGATATTGAATAAAAACTGAGAAATCTAAATTGAAAAGATTGAGTTGAAGAAGATATTGAAATTAGATAAACTCGAAAGCATGACAAAAAATAGTTGAGAGCATATAAACTCATCGTGGCAAAGAGTAGAAAAGAAACATTGTTTTATAATATTGCTTTCTTTGTGTCATGGATTATTGTTAGATTGTTGAGACGTATAAAAATAAAATCACTTGAAAATATAAAATTAATAGATAATAGCAAGTTGGATCATATCTATAAAGATCGATAATAACTTTATTTCTTGAATAAAACAAATAATGTAAATATGATGGGGGTTTTGGAAAATGAAAACTAAATTTAAAAGTTTAGGAAAGTCAATAAGAAAAAGCTCTAGCCAAAGGTAAAATTTTTATTTGATTCATAAATTTGATCATCGAGGCAAGGATATTCTCAATGCTTTTAATAAATTTATTCTAGTTGTTCACTCAATACCTGAAAACTAATCTCTCATTACATGTTCGATAACCAAGAAGCAACTCGTTTGAAATTACTTCTCTTACCAATAAATAATCTTGTAACTCAACACCTAAAATTTAACTTATCGGGAGCATTAAGAATGAGAGAGACCTGATTCTAATCAACAAACTCACCAACGGGGTCTATTTAAGCAAGATAACACATTCACACCATATAAATCATATATTACGACATACACAATTATGAAGGTTTTCACAAGTATTAGAATGAATTACACAATTAAAAATTTAATTATTTTGATTGACAAGACAATCATTCTAAGTTATCAAATTCTAGTTACATATTTAACAAATTTGAACAATTGAAATCCAAGCAAAAGAATTGGAAATACTAAAGAACAAAAATGGTTAACAACAAATTAAGTCTAAAAAATTTATAGAATCAAACTTCTAATCCTTTGACTAGAGAAAAAAGACTTTAGTAATCCATAGAGTCAAACAATGAAATAAACAATAAAATAGCTATAATGCTAGAAAATAGTCAAAAGGTCTCTAACTCCCTTTCAAAATATCCTATTTATATTGTCTAGTTAACCTAGATTAATTTACAAGAGCTTGCTTGAAGTTGCAAAACTCATAAAGGACCAAAATACCCTTAAAGCTCAGACAAAACGTGGACAAAATATGCACACTAGTGCTGAGGTTGGCGTAGATGTGTTGGAGTTAGCGTAGGGGCATCAAGCGAGAGGCTTAGCTTCAAAGTTTAGGGTGGAGGGGCACTAGAATTAGTGTAGGGACGTTGAAATTGACGTAGGGGCGTCGACAAAGTGTCATGCAATTACATGTTGGGACACTGACAAACTTTCTCAATGAAAACTTAGTTACAAACTAAGCATAAAATAGATTGTTTACCAAATAAATGTTCCAAGAAAAAGTTCCTAACAATGAACAAAATAGTGCTAAATCAAGTAAACAAGCTTTCTTTAAATAGGCCTTGTAGGCTTGCCAATTCTAGTAGTATGAACATGACATCCCTTGAATTTTGCATCAATAAGACTTGTTATATGGCATCAAATAAGCAAAGATCTTCAAGGATTGTACTTCTATAGAATCTGGATCTCATCACATTAAGGTAACATGATCACACATAAAGTCTTCAAATAAAGTCATTACTTGACTAATATTCAACATGATCCAATTCATAAAATTGCTACCCAAAATCCTCAAAGTGATTAAAAAATAAATAAGAATTTTCAATCAAAAGTATGTCAAAATATATAGCAAGTTGCACAATCGTCAGGGGCGAAGCTAGAAATTTTTTTAGCAAGGGTCGGTATTTAATTATAATTTTTTCATAGATCAAAATATAAGTTTATTATGTATTAATTTATAATTTCATTATTTCTGAAAGGACTAAACAATTTTTTTTATTTCTTTCTTATATATTAATTTATAATATCTTTATTTATAAGAGAATTGAATTGAAAATTTTTCATTTTGAGAGGGTCAAAGTTCAATTTCACTATATATTAATTTATAATTTTTCTATTTATAAGAGGATTAAAATGAAATTTTTCATTTTTGGGAGAGCCTAAGCCCCTACCTCTCTTCAAATTCACTTTTGGCAATTGTCTAACTACAATTGAGATGCATTTAGTGGTGCAATTGAAACGTGAAACCGACTAACACCATTCTCTCTTTTGGTTTTCTTTGTAACATGCCAAACCCGATCCTTTAAAAGAATCCGAGTATGACGTGTCATTACTTAGAAATCATCTTAATTTTAAAACCAGTTCTAATAAAAGCTTTGTAAAACTTCAATGTTTAAAATAAACCAGTATTAGACTAAATATAATGTTTAAATCTTATGGCATATAAACACAAGTATAGTAACTTTATTAAACAACATATAATACTTAACATCTACGGCATGAAATTTCACTAAGATTTCATAAAAACAAAGTCTTAACAAATAGAATTTCTTTGTACAAATTCTTCTAAAAAATACACTTAGATGTCACTCTCATGCTTCATGTATAATACAAACAAAACATTTATCTCACAATAGCAGAAGCGGTCTGACGTAGTCTTTTAGATAGGTCTCATTTCAATCAGTAAGCTTGAGAAGGAAAAATTACCAGAGTAAGTTCGTATGAACTTAGTGAGTTCCAAAAAGATCTTAAGTAAGAATACTAACTGCACAATTGAACCTTTAAAAAGAAATTCACACATTATCACTAAGTACGCCCAATGGCGTATACAGAAATCAAATAGACTTAATACGCCAAAGGCGTATCACATACTTGAATATTATACACCAACTCAACATAACTCAAACAATCCATTTTCATGCCAGCCACGTACCCAGATTTTAGAGCCATATAGATAACATATAGTCTCATGCATATACATTCTTCACCATAACTTCTCATATCATTTACACTCAGTATAACATATACTATCATGTTTTGCCAATCCGGTTTGCAATATACTGGCCCCACACCGAGGCTATACAAACATATCTCCTTATCTCCAACTCCACATATCAACTCACATCATATCATTCATTCATATCAAAAGCAATTGGTAGTGGCTTAAATATGAAAAATGGCTTATACTTCATATCACAAACATACTGAACTCAAACTAACAACTCTGAAAATCCGTTATTCACACACATACACTTTTCATCCTTTACATAGAAAGAATACTTACCTTTTACAAATATAAAATAAAGAAGACCACAACACATGGAAGTAAGAAGGAGCTCACTTGAAATTATAGTAAAGTCTATAAAGCAGGTCTTTTGCCTTTATCGCTCGGACCTTCAGTAGCTTCTTAAGCTAAAAATAAGGATAATTAAACATATCAAATCATTGATCTATCAAATTCAAACATGTATGCAAGAATCATCAACACTTAATCCAAAATTAGGAAGTTTCCTTCCTTACACGCCATTCTAACATTTATGTATGCAAAACTAAAAACGCGTAAATAACTTTGAAGATAACCTAGGGTTCATCAGTAATTACTAGTGAGCTGGTACACAAGTATAAGTTAGCTGAATATAGCGAACCCAACTTCGGAGAGGTTTTCTAAACTAAAGTTTTCAGAGAGTTTAAAGAAAATCAAGAAGAAAGAAGAAAACAAAAAAGACCCAAAGGTTTTCAGAAAAATCATTGCTATCCTTATATACTTAAGCACAGAGACAAGGTTTAGTGGAAGAATCAGATAATTCCACTAACACTCTTAGTTCTCGTGATTAAGTGTGCTTATCATAATTTAAGTCTTTTTATCTACAGTAGTTTAGTTCCATTATAACTAAATTTTAACTTAACTAACTAAATTACCTTACTAAAATAATAAACAAATCTAATTAACTGCTAACTTGACTAGTTTGCCAAAGCATCTGGGGTGGCATATGCTTAACAGAAGAGTCTGCCAACCATAAATCTTATCCAAAACAACTTTATACTTATCCAAAACAAACACCTACTTAATCTTATCTACCCTTATATTACCAACTATATGACAAATAGTACTTAGATACAAAGACTTCATCGGGCAAGCTGTTACATTCTTTCAATCTTCTTCTATACTCTTCTCGATGAGTCCTTGAAGGTGTCCGAGCTTTGAACCTCACAATAAGATAAGCTGAAGGTTGGTTATGTTTTGCTTCATTGAGTCTAGTGGTTTCCAGTTTAGTGTTTCCATTGAAGGTCCAATTTGCTTCTTGATCTACAATTTATTTGTGTTTTCACATTTGTGAGATCTTTTCATGTTCTTGTTGACTTGATCTATTACATTGCTAGTGCTTAGTAGTTGCGTTCTTATTGAATCTTTTGATTCTTTGGTTCTTTTTTTCTTGATTTTTCTAGATCTTTGATTAATTTTAGCTAATCTAACTCACAATCTTTTGGTGTTCTAATAAAGTTGTTGGTAGTAATATCTTTGATTCTTGAGCCATTGTTAAATCTTCATTGATTTTCTGTAGATCTAATCAATAATTGTTGGTTTAGTTTTTCATCTCTTGGGTATTCAAATGAAGTAAATGGTTCTTGCTCACTTTTCAATTGATGATAAGTGATTTGCTCACATATTTAAAATAATTAAAAATAGGGTAAAATACACCAACAATCACTCAACCTTAATCTTAATAACAAAACAACCACTCAACTTTTAAGTCAGTCACTTAACTTTCAAAAAATAACAAATCAGTCACTAACATTATTGAAAAGAGACCAATCAGTCACTCACTAACATTTTTCGTTACAGGCTTAACGAGACAGGTGATGTGGCCAGTTAACTTGCCATGGTGCAAACCCAAATTAAGAACCAAACAAGACAGTAAAAGATGAAGATGAAGAAGAAGATGAGGTGGAAAAAAAGAAGAAGAACTAGAGATGCCGAAACAAGACAAATTATTAGAGATCCAAACTTTTCCTTCATCATTGTTTATTCACCTCCCTTCCAACTTCCCATTGCTTAACCTAGTAAAGAAGAGCTTCCAATCGATTTGTAACTTTCCTTAACGATTTTATAGATTTCCTTAATAATGTTTCGTCTGTGAATCAGCATCAATTCTTAAGGTCTTAGTTAAGACGATTAAGTCAATTAAATTAGTTTTAACCTACTTATGCTATTCCCTATCCATAATGCTAGAATTGTTCTAGTTGACCGATTGACTCGTGATATAAAAAACATGAGGCTTTAATTGAAATGGTAAAGTTAAAATGTTAAATACTATAATATCTTAGATTGAATCCCATTATTTGTATTTTTTTAGATTTTACATAAAATATAAATTGATAAAAATATCCTCACAATTATGTTTGTTATTTTATTAAGACAATAAGCTTTGGTAATTAGACCCGATTGATTGATGACACCAACTCAATCAATATATTTAAAATAATTAATATATATATATATATATATATATAAGTCAACTATTGATTAAAAGTTAAGGGCTTATTTAACTACAAAAATAGGTTAAGAGCTTATTTAAACATAATATAGTGAGTTGAAGGGGAATAAAAAAATAATAATAAATAAGGAGGGTTTACAAGGCAATTAGCCACATTTAAGGTTTGGTGTCGCCACATTGTCAAGCGGCATACTTTCACTTTTTTTTTCCAGTAGCCACTCAAAATGAAAATTTGACAGGCGACACTAGTAAAACCATACCATTTTGGTAAATAATCTTATGGGTGTTGTCAAACAGCAGAACAGGGGAGACTTCAATGAATAAATTGTATTAATTGGCCCAACCAAAAATTTTAAAATTTTTATGGTAAGAAGATATGTGAGTCTAGTTTCAGGGAAAATTAGCGGATCTTAATTTGAAGTTCTGTAGCTAAAGATAAACATAATTTAGTGACTATGAAACGGATGGACAGCATTGGAATATACATAAGTAAATAATGAAATTATAGATAATATTACTTATAAGCGGGTTGAAGATGAAGTCAATACTGATAAGTGAATGATTTTACAATGATAGATCGAGAACCCGAAACAAGTCGAGAAAAAGAAAAAGTAGTTGATTAGTCCCTGAACTTTTACAAATTTTACAAATCGACCCAAGTAAGTTCATATGGTTGAAGTTTAATGATTATATGTTAATTTTATGAATTATATAATGTATGATGAAATATATTTATTGATGAATAGAGAATAAAATAACAACCCGAAAATCGAATAAATGATCAAATTGAGCGGAACGTCGGATTTGAGTACTTCTGATCAGTGATAAGTGATAAGTGATAAGTGGTAGCTTTAGCTACACTTATCTGATCAGTGACAAGTGATAAATGATAAGTGGTAGCTTTAGCTACACTTATCTGATCGGTGACAAGTGATAAGTGATAAGTGGTTGTTTTAGCTACACTTATCTGATCAGTGACAAGTGATAAATGTGATCAGTGTAAGACCGTGGCAGGACTATGACTTCAAAAAGTGATAAGTGATCATACGCAAGACCATAGTTATACTATGGCAAAGTGAAAGTGAAGTACTCAATTTTCCGTAACCGTTCCCTAATTTGGTTAAAGAATGATATGTGACAAATGGGCCCAAAAGAATTAAAGGAAATAGATAAGTGGTAGTAAGTTTATACAAGGGAACTCATCAATGTCTGTGGTTGACAGGTGAACTTAATAATTGTGTATATTGTATAAGTGTATAAATATTTGGTAAGATTTATGTTTTATGCCTAAGAACTTACTAAGCTTCTATAAGCTTACTTGAGTGTATTCAATGACTATTGTAGATTGACGTGGAAGTATATGGAGGATCGGATCATCACAGAGGATCACACTATCCAGATTATCTCCAGTAGCTTTTGTTAATTTCCTTTTTGATTTATATGGAATGTATAAGGTTTGATGATTATATAAATGCTAAGACTTGTTTAATGAATATACATTAAAGTAAAAAAAATGATGAATATGTTAAATAGTATGATTATAATAGAAGTATAGTTTGGTATCAAATTGATTGAAATGAATTGGTTGGTTGGATTGGTCTCGATTTTAAAATTTGCAGGGAAGGTTAGATATTTATAAAGGGGTTTTATTGAGCAAAAAAAATTTTTGGATTTTGCGAAAAATTCCCTATGGTTTCGATTTAATTCTGGTTTGGTCTCTAAGTATGTTTTGGGCTTTGGAGGCCCATCTAAAGGACGTCATGAGATATTTTAGTAAATGAATAGGATCTAACTTGTATTAACGAAAAAAATTTAATTTGGTAAACTCTAGTAATGCCTCGTACCCTATTCTGGTGACGAATACGGGTAATGGGTGTTACATTTAGTGGTATCAGAGCCCGATTTAGCCGGTTCTCGGAACATGTGTTATGTGTAAAGTGTTTAGAAATACATGCCATATAAATCTGTGATAGTGTGATATGTATGATCCGATTTAATCTTTGTCATTTTTATAGATACTCTCTGATTATAAAGATGTCAGATAGACCTGAACGTACTGAACAGGAGGAAGCTAACAGTAGAGTGCAAACTTCTGAACAAGGAACAAGTAGTGATATTCCAATTTCTATGATGCGAGAGCGAGAACTTAAAAATATGATTTATGGAGTTATGAATCAGTGGTATAAGGAGATGATACAAGAAAGAAGTCAGGCTCAACCACTTCCTCCCCCTACTGCACCACCTGTGGTACCTCCGGTTGCTCCTCCACCTCCTTCAATAATTGAAACTAGTAAATGTTTTCCGATTGAAAAGCTAAGGAAGTTTGGAGCTGAGGAATTTCGAGGGAGATCAGATGATGACCCTGTAAAAGCTGAGTTTTGGCTACAGAGTTTGGTAAGAATTTTTAAACAGATGGCTTGTTCTCCGGAGGATTATCTACGATGTGCTGTCTCATTGTTAAAAGAAGAAGCATATAACTGGTGGGAAACTGTGGAAGCTGTAGTACCTGCAGAGAAGCTTACTTGGGAATTTTTCCAGAACGAGTTTAAAAAGAAATATGTGGGGAAAAGATATCTAGACAAGAAAAAGAGAGAATTTCTTGATCTACGGCAGGGAAATAAGTCAGTGGTTGAATACGAAAGAGAATTTGTCTACCTCAGCAAATATGCTCGAGACATCGTACCTACTGAAGAAGAAATGTGTATCAGATTTGAAGAGGGATTAAATGATGAGATTAGAATGATGATTGGGGGTAATGAAATACGGGAGTTCGTTGTTCTGTCAGACCGTGCTCAAAAGCTCAAAGAAGTATATAACAGAAAAATGCAGCGAGATCGGAAAAATAAAGAGTTATTTAAAAGAGGTGCTTCTAAGTTATTTTCAGATTTGCTAGTGAAGAAATCTAGAGAAGAAATTAGTCGAACTACATCAGTGCCGGGAAGATTGGGTAGAGGTAGATCAAGACAATCTGATTTCAGGGTATTTGATAGACTTGTAGCAAGTGTGAGCAGTGTTCAGAATACTCCTTGGCCTAAGTGTCAATATTGTAGAAGACATCATTTCGGTGAATGCAGGACTAAGATGGGGGCTTGTTATAAATGTGGGGCTACTGATCACCTTATTCGAGATTGTCTCCAGCTGTAAAAAGATGAAGTAGATCAGAAAGAGATACAGAGAACCACTCCCCAAAGAAGTAGACGTTCGGGCCAGAGCAGTGCTACAGGGGCTACCCGTTCGGGTATGAGAGAACCAGTTAGTCAATCAGAGAATAGAGCACCAGCACGTACCTATGCCATTCGAGCAAGGAAAGAGGCTACGGCTCCTGATGTAATTGCTGGTATTTTCTATCTTTATGATGTTACTATTTATGCATTAATAGACCTTGGGTCTACTCGTTCATATATTTGCACTATGCTAGCATCTGAAAAGAAATTATCTGTTGAGTCCACTAATTATGATATACAAGTCACTAATCCATTAGGTCAAAGTGTGATGGTTAATTTAATATGTCGTAATTGTCCACTGAAAGTGAAAGGCTGTGAATTCCCTGCTGATTTGATGTTATTACCCCTTTAAGAATTTGATATTATTCTGGGGATGGATTGGTTAACAAAACATGATGCTGTAGTGAACTGTCGAGAGAAACGGATTGATTTGAAAAAGCAGACATGAGAAATGATTTCGGCTGAGTTTGGAAATATGAAAGATAATGTTCGAATTATTTCAGGCTTTTCAGCTCAGAAGTGTAACACCCCCTACCCGTATCCGTTGTCGGAATAGAGTACGAGGCATTATCGAGAAGCACGAAACACTTACAGATAATTTAAATACATTTTCATAACAATTTGTTTCGATTTCATACTATTTCATACTTAAGCTTTTTGCACCAAAGTATTTAAGATATCATCTTTATGCAAATAGCACACATGAGGTACATAAATTCCATAATTATGAATGAACACATTTATCAAATATATTCCATGTTTTTATATATATCATAGTTTCATATTTCCATGTATCAATTACCATCACTTCCTCGTATTTGGACAAATACGTGTAACAATTCATAAATATGCAATTCATTAACTCTTCCTACCAATCACGATTTTAAATTGTCAAATCACTTATTGAGTGCAATTTCAATGTTCACTAAAATCTATCATATAAATTTGGATGTACGTATTCATCAATAAATTCCATGTACTGAGATATCATCATCTCATATTTCCACACATACATTTACTTTCCACATTTATGAATTCAAATAGCATATACAAGACATACCAATGTATTTCAAGTACGTTTTCATGATATTTTGTTTCGAACTCAGATTATTTCATACTAGAAGTTTTCTCTTTAACTCATTTGGAATATCAATTCATACGGATAATACACTCAAGGCATAGAAATATATAATCACAATTGAACTCATTCATCAACCAAGTTTTATGCTCACGTCTCATCAACTCGTATTTCCTTATATCACATAATTCCATGTAATACTTAACAAACTTTTTCAAATTAATGAACATCTTACGGAATTGAGTACTTCGTTTTCTCGATGCCATAGTTCAACTATGGTCTTACACATCTTCACATAATGAGCTATGGTCTTACACATATTCATATATCGATGCCATAGCCCGGCTATGGTCTTACACGTAATCACATATCACATATCGATGCCATAGCCCGGCTATGGTCTTACACGAATCACATATCTCATCGATGCCATATCCGGATATGGTCATATACGAAAATCACTTGTCACTTGTCACTTGTAGCGAAGCTACCACTATTCATCGATCGGTGCAGCCGAGCTACCATTTTTCATCGATCGGTAGCCGAGCTACCACTTTTCATCGATCGTGCAGCGAAGCTACCACTTTTCATCGATCGTGCAGCGAAGCTACCACTTTTCACTAATCAGGTGGCCGAAACTACCACTTTTCACTTTTCATTTGTCATTGATCAGATAAGTGTAGCCGAAGCTATCACTTATCACTTTCACTTGTCCTTGATCAGATAAGTGTAGCCGAAGCTATCACTTATCACTTGTTGCCATGGTCCAACCATGGTCTTTTCCTTCAATTCATCTTGTCACTGAACTGAAATGCTCAATTTGATCATTTATTCAATTTTCATGCTTTTACATTATTCACGATTTTATCATCAATACATATGAAATAACACATCATGAAATTCATAAAATTAATAAATGATCACTAAAATTTAGCCATATAAACTCAGAAATTCGGTTTTTGTATTATAACGATAATCATAATTTCATAATAAATATTCCAAATAAAACATTATATCATTTCTAATCCAACACTTGTTGATTATAATCGGGCATGTGATCAACTTATACACGAGTCATTCATATATTTTTTTATATTTTCCTCCTCCTCCTCTCCATCCACATCCTTAGTATAAACAACATACTTGTAGGTAACATTATCCATAATTTTCACTATCTACTTATATGAATATTCAAGCTGTCCATCTGTGTCATAGTCACTAAATTATTTATATCTGGAGCTATAGAACTTCAAATTAAGTTCTGCTAATTTTTCCTGAAACTAGACTCATATATATTATTACCATAAAATTTTCATAATTTTTGGTTAGGCCAATTAATACAGTTTATTCATTGAAGTCTCCCCTGTTTCAGAGTACGACTACTATGACCTCTGTGCACTACGAACCAAATTTCTCCCTGTAAAGAATTCCAACGACCATGCCGTTTGTTTCCCTTAAAAATAGACTCAATAAGGAATCCATGCATGTAAATTATGACTCTTAATAATTTTTTTACAATTTATGGTGAATTTCTAAATTCAGGACAGGGGATCTCGAATTCATTCTGACCTTATCTCACAAAATTTATTATATCTCCTGATATACAATTCCATTGCTTACATTATTTCTTCTATAAGAAACTAGACTCAATAAGCTTTAATTTCATATTTTATTCATCCTCTAATTCCATTTCTACAATTTTTGGTGATTTTTCAAAGTTAGACTACTGCTGCTGTCCAAAACAGTTTTAGTGCAAAATGTTGATTTCCATTTTGCCCCAAATTTCACAATTCATACAATTCAGTCCTTGCTCAATTAACCCCTAAATTAAGATAATTTTCTCAATTAATACTTTTACTAAACATTATAAGTTATTTCATAACTATTAAAATTCAGAATTTCCACATAACACTCTAACTTCAAACTCTTTTACACTTAGGTCCCAAACATTCACTTTCTATTCAATTCTTTCAATAAAATCAACATATAAACAATTTAAAGCTCTAATTCCATGTCAAATCATCATATACTTCCAGCACATATTCATAGAAACTTTCAATTTCTTTCATGGAATCAAAAACTAATGAATTCAACAAGTGAACCTAGTTGTAAAAGTCACAAAAATACAAAAATTTCAAGAAATAATCAAGAATTGAACTTACTTGCAGTAAAAATATGAAAAACCAGCTTGAGGGAACTCTTTCCTGGTGTTTTTCTGATGAGAATGCAGAAAAATAAAGAGAAATCTAGATAATTCCACTTTAGTCCTAACTTTATTAAGTAAATTTTGCAATTTTCCAATTTTGCCCTTAATTCTCCTTGTTTTCTTGCTGATTTCATGCCCTTACCGTCCAGCCCAAATAGACCTTGGGTCTATTTTCCTTTAAACCCTCTTTCTTTTATCAATTAAGCTATTTAATCATTTCCTACAATTTTACATTTGATACAATTTAGTCCTTTTGTTCAATTAATTATCAGAACTTTAAAATTTCTTGTGAAACTTTAATACTAACATATTAACACTCCATAAATATTTATAAAAATATTTATGGCTCGATTTAAAATTCCCGAGGCCTCGATACCTCGTTTTCGATTCTAATTATTTTAATATTTATTTTTAGTACACTATTCACTATTTCAAAATTTTTCCTAACTTCACATTTAATTTATACTCACTAAATTAATAATATTTCCTACTCATTTTTCGGATTTAGTGATCTCGAATCACTGTTCCGACATCACTGAAAATTAGGCTGTTACAAGAAACTAGTACGAAAGGGTAATGAAGCATATTTAGCTTATATTCTTGATACTCGGGATTCTGAATCAAAGTTGAAACAGTTGCTAGTTGTTAATGAATTTGCTGATGTGTTTTCTGAGGAATTGTCGGGTTTACTGCCAGATCGTGAAGTTGAGTTTGTGATTGATGTGATCCCGGGAACAGCGCCAATATCCATAACACCATACAGAATGGCACCAACGGAATTAAAAGAGTTGAAGACTCAGTTGCAAGAATTGTTAGATAAGGGGTTTATTAGACCAAGTACATCTCCTTGGGGTGCACCTATTTTGTTTGTGAAAAAGAAAGATGGCTCGTTGAGATTGTGTATAGATTACAGACAGTTAAATAAAGTTACAATCAAGAACAAATATCCTTTGCCCCGCATTGATGATTTGTTCGATCAGTTGAGAGGTGCTGCTGTGTTTTCGAAAATAGATCTTCGATCTGGGTATTATCAGCTGAAAGTTAAAGAATGTGACGTGCCAAAAACTGCCTTTAGAACTCGGTATGGTCATTACGAGTTTCTGGTAATGCCATTTGGTTTAACTAATGCTCCTGCTGCATTTATGGACTTGATGAATCGAATTTTTCAACCTTATTTGGATAGATTCGTGGTTGTATTTATTGATTATATCTTGATCTATTCAAGATCGAGTCTAATCATGCACAACACTTGAGAAGTGTGTTCTGAGACCTGAGAGAAAGCAGATTGTATGCAAAGTTCAGCAAGTGTGAATTTTGGCTACATGAGGTTGGATTTCTAGGTCATATTGTTTTAGCTGAAGGAATTCGAGTAGATCCAAGTAAAGTGTCAGCAGTGGTGAATTGGAAAACTCCAAAAAACGTAACAGAAGTGCGAAGTTTCCTGGGATTAGCGGGATACTACCGCCGATTTGTTAAAAATTTTTCAATGATTGCTTTACCAATGACTCGACTACTTCAGAAGAATGTTGAATTTGTATGGTCTGAAGAGTGCCAACAAAGTTTTGATCAGTTGAAGAAGATGTTGACAGAAGCTCCAGTGTTAACTCAGCCAGAATCAGGTATACCATATGTTGTGTATAGTGATGCATCTTTAAATGGTTTGGGTTGTGTTTTAATGCAGTCAGGGAAAGTAGTGGCATATGTTTCTCAGTAATTAAAACCGCACGAGAAAAATTACCCTACCCATGATTTGGAGTTGGCTGCGATTGTATTTGCTTTAAAAATCTGGAGACATTATTTATATGGGGAAAAATGTTATGTGTATACCAATCACAAAAGTTTGAAATATTTGATGACACAGAAAGAGCTGAACTTGAGACAGAGACGGTGGCTCAAACTATTGAAAGACTATGATCTTGTTATTGATTATCACCCGGGGAAAGCTAATGTGGTCGCTGATGCACTTAGCCGAAAATTATCATTATTTGCACTTCGAGCAATGAATGTTCATTTGTCTGTTAATGAAGATGGTTCAGTATTAGCAGAATTGAAAGCAAAATCTATATTCCTTCAAGGGATCCATGAATTACAGAGTGATGATCCGAAACTAGTGCTGAAACGACAAACGGTTCAGGATAATTTGAGTTCAGAATATAGCATTGATGATGGTGGTATGTTACGTTATCGTAATAGAATTTGTGTTCCGAATAATTCAGAAATGAAAAATGATATTCTTGCTGAAGCTCATAATAGTAAGTATTCTATTCATCCGGGTAGTACAAAAATGTATTGCGATTTAAAAAGAATGTACTGGTGGCCTGGTATGAAGCGAGAGATTTGTGAATTTGTTGCAAAATGTCTAATCTGTCAACAGGTGAAAGCAGAGCATCAAGTACCAACAGGTTTATTACAACCTATTATGATTCCTGAATGGAAGTGGGAACACATTACGATGGATTTTGTATCAGGATTGCCTGTGACTCCGAAAAAGAAAGATTCAATCTGGGTTATCGTTGATAGATTGACAAAGTCGACACATTTTATTCCAGTCAGATCAAATTTTTCATTGGAGAAGTTAGCGGAATTGTATATTTCTGAGATTGTGAAATTACATGGAGTTCCAGTATCTATTATTTCGGATCGGGATCCGAGATTTACTTCGAGATTTTGGAGTAAATTACAGCAGGCTTTGGGCACTAAATTAAATTTCAGCACAGCTTTTCATCCTTAGACACACGGGCAGTCAGAGCTAGTGATTCAGATTTTAGAAGATATGTTAAGGTGTTGTGTACTTGAGTTTGACGGTAGCTGGGAAAGGTATTTACCTTTAGTCGAATTTGCTTATAATAATAGTTATCAAACTAGTATTAAAATGGCACCATTTGAAGCTCTGTATGGAAGAAAGTGTAGAGCTCCATTATATTGGTCTGAATTAAGTGAACTGAAACTAATAGGAGTGAACTTGATTCTGGAAACCGAAGAAAAAGTTCGTATTATTCGAGATTGTTTAAAAGCTGCCTCCGATCGACAAAAATCATATGCAGATTTAAAGAGAAGAGATATAGAGTTTAATGTAGGTGATCGTGTATTTTTGAAAGTGTCACCATGGAAAAAAGTTTTGCGGTTCGGTAGAAAGGGAAAACTCAGCCCACGATTTATCGGGCCGTATGAAATCATTGAAAGAATCGGTCTGATAGCTTATCGATTGGCTTTGCCCCCGGAGCTTGAAAAGATTCATAACGTGTTTCATGTGTCAATGTTGAGACGGTATAAATCAGATCCATCACATGTAATTCCTCATACAGAAATAGAGCTCCAACCCGACATGACTTATTCAGAAGAACCGGTGAAAATTCTAGCTTGAGAAATTAAAGAGTTAAGGAACAAACGAGTACCGTTAGTAAAAGTGTTGTGGCATCGACATGGTGTGGAGGAGGCAACCTGGTAAACAGAGGAATCAATGAGATCACAATATCCGAACCTATTTTCAGGTAACAAATTTTGAGGACGAAATTTTAAGAGGGGAGAATTGTAATAGCCTAAATTTTCAAGGTGGTGTCGAACAGTGATCCGAGATCACTAAATCTGACAAATGAGTAGAAAATATTATTAATTTAGTGAATATAAGTTAAATGTGAAGTTAGAAAAATTTTTGAAATAGCGAATAGTGTACTAGAAATAAATATTAAAATAATTAGAATCAGAAACGAGGTATCGAGACTTTAAAAATTTTAAACCGAGCCATAAATATTTTTATAAATATTTATGGAGTGTTAATAAGTTAGTATTAAAGTTTCGTCAAGAAATTTTAAAGTTCCGATAGTTAATTGAATAAAAAGGACTAAATTATAACAAATGTAAAATTATGGGAAATGATTAAATGGCTTAAATGATAAAAGAAATAGGGTTTAAAAGGAAAATAGACCCAAAATGTTTTGGTCTGGACGGCAAGGGGCATGAAATCAGCAGGAAATTTGATGAATTAAGGGCAAAATTGGAATATTGCAAAATTTACTTAATAAAGCTAGGACTAAAGTGAAATTATCTAGATTTCTCTTTATTTTTCTGCATTTTCATCAGCAAAAACACCATAGAAGGGTTTCCTTAAGCTGGTTTTTCATATTTTTACTGCAAGTAAGTTCAATTCTTGATTATTTCTTGAAATTTTTGTGTTTTTATGACTTTTACAACTAGGTCCACTTGTTGAATTCATTAGTTTTTGATTTTATGAAAGAAATTGGAAGTTGATATGAAGATGTGCTGGAAGTATATGATGATTTAGCATGGAATTAGAGCTTTAAATTGTTTATATGGTGATTTTATTGAAAGAATTGAATAGAAAGTGAATGTTTGGGACCTAATGGTGAAAGAGTTTGAAGTTAGGGTTTTATGTGGAAATTCTGAATTTAAATATTTGTGAAATAACTTATAATGTCTAGATAAAGCATTAATTGGGAAAAATTATCTTCATTGAGGGGTTAATTGAGCAAGGACTGAATTGTATGAACTGTGAAATTTTGGGCAAAAATCGAAATCAACATTTGCACTAAAACAGTTTTGGACAGCAGCAGTAGTCTAACTTTGAAAAATCACCAAAAATTTTATAAATCGAATTATAGAATGAATAAAATATGAAATTAAAGCTTATTGAGTCTAGTTTCTTATAGAAGAAACGATGTAAGCAAAGGAATTGTAAATCATGAGATATAATAGATTTTGTAAGACAATGTCAGAATGAATTCGGGTTCCCCTGTTCTGACTTTGAAAAATCATAAAAAAATTGAATAAAAATAATTAGGGGCTTAAATTTATATGTTTATAATCCTGAATGAGTCTATTTTCAAGAGAAACAAACGGAAAATTAATTTGAATCCTGTACGAGAAGATAATTATTTTTTAGTGAAGAAGGGTCGGAACTGTCAAGCAGCAGAACAGGGGAGAATTCAATGAATAAACTGTATTAATTGGCCCAACCAAAAATTTTAAAATTTTTATGGTAAGAAGATATGTGAGTCTAGTTTCAGGGAAAATTAGCGGATCTTAATTTGGAGTTCTGTAGCTAAAGATAAAAATAATTTAGTGACTATGACACGGATGGACAGCATTGGAATATACATAAGTAAATAATGAAATTATAGATAATATTACTTATAAGCAGGTTGAAAATGAAGTCAATACTGATAAGTGAATGATTTTACAATGATAGATCAAGAACCCGAAACAAGTCGAGGAAAAGAAAAAGTAGCTGATTAGTCCCTGAACTTTTACAAATTTTGCAAATCGACCCAGGTAAGTTCATATGGTTGAAGTTTAATGATTATATGTTAATTTTATGAATTATATAATGTATGATGAAATATATTTATTGATGAATAGAGAATAAAATAACAACCCGAAAATCGAATAAATGATCAAATTGAGCGGAACGTCGGATTTGAGTACTTCTGATCAGTGATAAGTGACAAGTGATAAGTGGTAGCTTTAGCTACACTTATTTGATCAGTGACAAGTGATAAATGATAAGTGGTAGCTTTAGCTACACTTATCTGATCCGTGACAAGTGATAAGTGATAAGTGGTTGTTTTAGCTACACTTATCTGATCAGTGACAAGTGATAAATGTGATCAGTGTAAGACCGCAAGCGAGGACTATGACTTCAAAAAGTGATAAGTGATCATACGCAAGACCATAGTTATACTATGGCAAAGTGAAAGTGAAGTACTCAATTTTTCGTAACCGTTCCCTAATTTGGTTAAAGAATGATATGTGACAAATGGGCCCAAAAGAATTAAAGGAAATAGATAAGTGGTAGTAAGTTTATACAAGGGAACTCATCAATGACTGTGGTTGATAGGTGAGCTTAATAATTGTGTATATTGTATAAGTGTATAAATATTTGGTAAGATTTATGTTTTATGCCTAAGAACTTACTAAGCTTCTATAAGCTTAGTTGAGTGTATTCAATGACTCTTGTAGATTGACGTGGAAGTATACGGAGGATCGGATCATCACAGAGGATCACACTATCCAGATTATCTCCGGTAGCTTTTGTTAATTTCCTTTTTGATTTATATGGCATGTATAAGGTTTGATGATTATATAAATGCTAAGACTTGTTTAATGAATATACATTAAAGTAAAAAAAATGATGAATATGTTAAATAGTATGATTATAATAGAAGTATAGTTTGGTATCAAATTGATTGAAATGAATTGGTTGGTTGGATTGGTCTCGGTTTTAAAATTTGCAAGGAAGGTTAGATATTTATAAAGGGGTTATATTGAGCAAAAAAAATGAGATTTTGCGAAAAATTCCCTATGGTTTCGATTTAATTCTGGTTTGGTCTCGAAGTATGTTTTGGGCTTTGGAGGCCCATCTAAAGGACGTCATGACATATATTAGTAAATGAATAGTATTTAACTTGTATTAACGAAAAAAATTTAATTTGGTAAACTCTAGTAATGCCTCGTACCCTATTCCGGCGACGAATACGGGTAAGGGCTGTTACAGGTGTAACACCCCCTAGCCGTATCCATTACCGGAATAGGGTACGAGGCATTACCGGAGTTTACTGAACATTTTCAGACAATTCTGAGTCATTTATTATTCATATTTTGAAAATAATCATAACGCCTCTCTATTGGGCCCTCGAAACCCAAAACACACATTAGAAACCAACCGGAATTAAATCGGGATCATAAAAAAAATTCACAAAATCTTAAATTATATTTTCATCTAAGTACTTACCATTTCAATGCTCCTTATAATTAAACATGTTACCTTTCAATCAATAGCTTGACACTTGTCTAAGCGTCAAACAACAACATTGTTAGTATACTTGCACATATTTCATATAAATTCAACATTGATATACCTATTTTCTCGACATATTGCACTTGAGTTTAATAATAGTCTCAACTTACATAATTTCCTTGTATCAACATATCAAAGATAATCATATATGTACATGTCATGAAACATATCATGCTTTTATCGTTTCTTCATAAGCATATATCATTCATTTCATTATATCAATATTTCATGCTCCATCATTTCCATATATTTTATGTATATTTATTCCGGTAATAGTTTATATCAATCTTAAAATAAATTATATTTCATGTACTTATACTTATTACGTTTATCTATTTTCATAATTATTTCATACAACTATCTTGTACATATATTTCCATATAACCAGTTCTTGTAAACATTTCACACAACCATTTCATATAACCATTCATTATCTGATACATATTACCTGAAAATCAATTGTTCAATAGATGTCATAGCGTCTCCCATCCACGGTCTTATTTATCTTTGACATGATGCCATAGTGTCTTTCAACTATGGTCTTACTCATTTTCTGTAATGTTGCCATGGTATCTTTCAACCATGGTCTTATTCGTTTCATATCACGTTGCCATAGTATCTTTCGACCATGGTCTTACACATTTCATATCAGGTTGTCATGGTATCTTTCAACCATGGTCTTACACATTTCATATTAGGTTGCCATGGTATCTTTCAACCATGGTCTTACACATTTCATATCAGAGAGCACACTCCCGCGAACCTCATTCTTATAGTGGGATTACCAGTCCAGGCTAAATCCCCTGTAATATAAACTCATAGAGTATTGTCGGGATTACCAGTCCAGGCTAAATCCCCTGCAACGACAATTACTCTAATGAGCTTGGATCTGAATTACCAGTCCAGGTTAAATTCAGACCCTAATTCGGATTACTCGTCCGGGCTAAATCCATTTTCCACATATTTTTCGGGAGGGCTATATCAGGATAGGATCACCCGTCCGGGCTAGATCCTTTTTATCGTCAATTCCTTTTCAGAGATCCATCGAAATTTCCTTTCATTCAACTGGGATTTCTTCCCATTTTATCAAATATATCAATGTTTTATCAATTTTCATACAATGAACATTCAAATTATATTCACATCAATAACATATATTTCAAGCATTTAAGAATATAATTCAAGTTACACGAACTTACTTGGCGAAATTGCAGAAATATCAAGATTCAGGGGCATTTTGGTAATTTACCATTTTTCCAATTTTCACCCGATCTTAAATTGACAATTTCATTCAATTTATTAATTTAGATAATAAAACAATTCATTCCCTTCAATTTGGTCATTTTGACATTTTTACAAAATTGCCCCCTGAAGTTTTACTTTTATTCAATTTAGTCCTTAAGCCTAAAACATGCAAATTAGCCATGCTAGCTGAATATTCATATATATTTTCCTCCTCCTCATCTCCATTCCACATCCTTAATGTATATAACACACTTGTAAGTAACATTATCTATAATCTTTATTATTTACTTTTATAAATATTCAAGCTGTCCATCTGTGTCATAGTCACTAAATTATTTATATCTGGAGCTATATAACTCCAAATTAAGATCCGCTAATTTTACCTGAAACTAGACTCATATATCTTCTTACCATAAAATTTTAAAAATTTTTGGTTTTGCCAATAAGTACAGTTTATTCTTTAAAGTTACCCCTGTTCTGCTATCTGACAGTTTTGACCCTTCTTCACTAAAATTTAATTATCTCATTGTACAGAATTCGAATGATGTTCCCGTTTATTTATATTAAAAATATACTTATTCAGGATTCTAAAAATATAAATTTAAACTCATAATTATTTTTATCCAATTTTTATTATTTTTCAAATTCAGAACAGAGGAACCCGAAATTATTCTGACCTTGTCTCACAAAATTTATTATATCTCATGATTTACAATTTCATTTCTTACATAATTTATTCTATAAGAAACTAGACTCAATAAGATTTAATTTAATATTTTATTCATCCTATAATTCGATTTTTACAATTTTTGGTGATTTTTCAAAGTTAGACTACTGCTGCTGTCCAGAACTGTTTTAGTGCAATATATTAATTACCATGTTTATAACACCCTTATTTTCTTTTTCTACACTATTTCTTATCACTTTCTCTTATTTTCTCTTCACTAACATGACAAGAACATAAGACCATATATAAGAAAACTCTAAATCAACATCAATTCCATGCTTTTTCAACAATATTAAACTTCAAAATATATTGAAATCTTGATGTTCTTACCTTTTCTTATTGACTTCAATCTTTAACTTGATTTTTCTCTCTCCTCCAGCTTATATTTCTTGAATCCAACTTGATATTCTTGCTCCCCATCATCTCCTTGCTATCTTTCTCTCTTGATGGCTATGGAAATTCTTTCAATTTTTAGGTGAAAATAATGAATTTTTGGTGGAAGGACTAAATTGTAAAGAAAGAAAACTTCTTTTCTTCTTCTTCTTCTCTTACGTTGGTTTGCATGGGAAAGGAAAGATGATGATAATTCTTCATCTTTCCTTCCTTTTATACTAAATAATTAATAATATAATAATAATAATAAATATCTCATAAAAATATTAACAAAATAATATTTATCTAATTAATTAATATAAAATATCATCAACATAATCATTACATTCTACAATTCTCTCTCTTACTAATTGACCATTTTGCCCTTAATGATCTTTTAGAATTTCATCCTTGAGTCATCACTTAATTTGGTAAAATTACGATTTAGTCCCTCATAAATTTTCACCTATTCAATTTGGTCCTAATTCATCAATTTTCCTTGGTTTCTAGATCATTCTACCCTTAAAATATTTGCACCATTAGTCCTTCAACTTTTTCATATTTACACTTCAACCCTTTAAATTTTGAGTATTTACTCTTGTGCAACAAGACTTTTCTCATCTTTGCAATTTAGTCCTTTCTTGAATTAATATATCATAATATACTTCCCAATATTGACATAACTCAAAATTTCCCTTTTTGTCACTTTATTTCCTTATTTTACTATATCACGGATAATATTTTACTGTAAAAGTTTTCGGGGTATTACAATGGGCATGCCATTTCAGTTATTAATTTTATTTTTTGTATTATTTAAGTAAAAGAGACAAATTAAATCGATTTTAACCTATTTATGTTTTTCACAATTGACAATGCTGGAATTGTTATGATTAACCCATGACAACCCAACAACTCGCATTAGCTAAGATTAAAGTGGCACCCAGAATCAAGCTCTTTTGCAAACTTTGAGGGTAGTATATATGCTTTGATTCATTACAATAAGTTTGGGATCGATTCATATAAACAACGAAAAAGAAAGATTAGAGAAAATTGAACACACAAATTTACATAAATAAATACATTGCATAGTTACATTGTCGAGACATTTCGTGCTTTCTCGTCAGAACGTCGCCTCCACTTAAATTCTAATTGCGTCAAGTGCTGCAAAATATCCAAAAATACGAAGCACACTCCATGAGAAGATTAATAAACAATGAAAAAGACCGTTATAAGAGCAGTGGTACTACCCCTTTTATGCTTCAATTATACTTTTCTTCCATCCATTCCATTCACACTGTTTCCCCTGACTTTTAACTTTTGTTTGGTTTATTTTGGCTCTCATACATTTACGTACCTATATATATACATTTACAAATACATTGTATATGTAAAGTAGTTTGAGTGAGGGCAAAGTTCTAAAGTAGCTAATTTAGTTAAAGCAATAGGTTAAGATTTGCTCAAAATCTTTCTCATTTAAGAGAAGAATAAAGTAAGAATTATGGTTTCTAGATGAAGTGTTGATATATATGAGTTGTTCATGATTTCAATACAATCTACAAGAATGGTATAATCATGAATTATAGACCTTATTTAACAATTAAAGGTATTTTTACAGTTCAATTCCAAGCTAAGGACCCATAAGAAAATTCCAACAAGGAATTTCTATTATGTTTAAGATTTCACATATTTTAATTTAACATAAATTAGTTAGTTTAAATAAAAATGTTATCGTATTTTTTCTTTCTTTCTAAGATTACAAAATACATTAACCACTTGATATTGCAGCACAACTAAAGAAGCAAAAACTACAACTAATCTGTTGGAAGCGTAATAAAATAAATCAAATACTAAACTTTTTATTACACAAATAAACACAATACAACCTCTTTTTTTTTCTCTCTCTATACTAGCTGCTGCTAGTTTTCCTTACAACACTTTTTTTTTCTCTCAAATTCACTAATGTTTTCAGCACTCACACACACTTTTTTTTAATAAGACTCTACTTACATATCTATATAGACATAGTAAGCCGACTTAAATTTTGTCTTGCCTTGCTATGTAGGACTTTTCAAGTTGCTGTCATTATCCTTTAAGTTTCCAACATTATCCAATTTTCAAAGTTGTAGGCTACTTTTCAATTCAATTTGAAAATCAAGTTGCATGAGGTAAAAGCCAATTTGGATATAGCTTGTTTAGCTGCACTTTTTGACTTTTGAAAAGTTGGTTTGTTTTCTAACACTCCCCCTCAAACCAAACTTTTCATTCTAAGCTTTTCTTTGAGTTTATGGAATATGTCCGCTTTCAATGGCTTCGTAAAAATGTCCGCTAGTTGATCTTCTGTTTTGCAGTAAACTAACTCTGCATTTTTATTTTTCACTTGCTCTCGAATAAAATGATACTTTGTATCGATATGCTTGCTTCAACTATGAGACACTGGATTCTTTGCAAGAGATATTGTGAACTTGTTATCAACATAAATTGTAATTGGACCTTTTTGTATAATAGATAATTCACCCAAAATATTTTTTAACCAAATTGCTTGACACGTGCATGTTGCAACAGCCATGTATTCTGCTTCACATGTTGAGAGAGCTACTGTTTGTTGCTTTTTCGATGACCATGAAAATGCTGCGGAGCCAATATGGAATAAATATCCAGATGTGCTTTTGCGATCATCCAAGTCACCACCATAATCACTATCTGAATAACCAACCAATTTTGAACTCTGTGAGTGTGTATAAAATAAACCCTAATCCATCGTATCTTTGATGCATCTCAAAATTCTCTTTGCTGCAATCAGGTGATCTTGTTTTGGCTTCTCCATGTATCTGCTAACTATTCCCACTGCGTACATGATGTCTAGCCGCGTGATAGTCAAGTACCTTAAACTTCCAATAATATTTTTAAACAACATTGGATTTATTGGCTCTTTGGATGAATCAGCACTTAATTTCATGCCTGGTTCTGCTGACGTGGCTACTAGCTTGCAATATTTCATATTGAATTTTCTTAAAATTTGTTCTGCATACTTCTTTTGAGACACAAATGTGTCATCTTTCATTTGTTGCACTTCGACTCCAAGAAAGTATGACATTTCACCAATATCTATCATTTCAAATTCTTTAGTCATGGCATTCTTAAAGTCATTGAACATACTTGGATTGTTTCCCGTGAAAATCATATCATCCACATATAAGCACACGATCATGATGTCACCAACTTCATTTTTATTTGTATATAGAGCATGCTCGTATGGGCTTTTCATGAACCCGTTCTTCTGAAAGTATTCATCTATTCTTGTGTTCCATGCTCTCGGAGCTTGCTTCAGTCTATATAAAGTTTTCTTCAAGCGATAAACTTTGTCTTCTTGTCCTTGTTTACTATATCCATGTGGTTGTTCAATATAGACTTCTTCTTCCAGGTAGCCATTAAGGAATGCTGACTTTACGTCCATCTGATAAATTTTCCATTTATTTTGTGCTGCAATTGCCATGTGAAGCCTTATAATATCAATTTTAGTGACTGGAGAAAATAATTTATCATAGTCTACGCTATATCTTTGCTTGTAGCCTTTTGCAACTAGTCTTTCTTTGTATTTCTCTACTTTTCCTTCTTTTTTGGTCTTCGTCTTGTACACCCATTTGACTCCAATTGGACTATGTCCTTCTAGTAGGCTTGTTAGCTCCCATGTGTCATTTCTTCTTATTGCTGCAATTTCTTCATCCATTGCATTCTTCCATTTGACATCTTTAATTGCATCTTCATATATTATTGGATCACATTCTGTCATTAAACAGAATAATGAATAATCGAGTATTGTTTCTATGGGTTCTGTAACCTCATAAATATCGCATAAACTACGCATTCTTGTAGGTGCTTCCTCTGAGTTGCTGGTATTACTGCTGATTGGTGATGATGATGTTGTAGGAGTTGTTGCAACAGGACTTGGAGGAGGGCTTTGATCGTCGTCTTGTTCTTGATTAATGAAGTCATCATCTTTGTCATCACTGAAAAATAATCCTTCAATTTTCTTCTCTTCTTCACTCCATCTCCAATAATTAGCTTCATCAAATTCAACATCTCTTGAAATAATAACTTTCTTGTTGAAAGGGTTGTATAACCTATATGCCTTGCTTCTCTTTTCATGACCAATGGAAATACATTTTACTCATTTATCGTCAAGCTTCTTTCTTGTCTGGTCAACAACATGAGCATATGCGATGCATCCAAAAATCTTGAGATGTCCGACTCTTGGCTTTTGATTGCTTCAAGCTTCGTTTGGCGTCTTGTATTTCACACTTTTTGTTGGACATCGGTTCAACAAATAAATAGCACATTGAACAGCTTCAGCCTAGAAAGTTCTTGGTAAATGCTTACATTTAACCATGCTTCTTGCCATATCAAGAATAGTACGGTTCTTTCTTTCAGCAACTCCATTTTGTTGTGACGTGGACACAATTGTCAATTGGTGAATAATTTTGTGTTCCTTGCAGAAGCTTTCAAATAGCTTTGAAGTATACTCACCACCTCTATTAGTTCTGAGTATCTTAATGAAATGTTCACTCTGCTTTTCTACCATGGCTTTGAACTCGATAAACTTGTCAAATGCTTCTGATTTTGTTTTAAGAAGATATATCCAACTTTTTCTACTAAAATCATCAATAAAAGTAACATAGTACCTGTTTTCACCAAGTGATGGTATATCAAAAGGACCTGTTATATCGGAGTGCACGATCTCCAATGGTCTCCTTGCTCGTCGAGTTTTTCCCACTTCAAAACTCTGTCTATGTTGTTTTCCTTTAATGCGGGCTTCACACAGTTGATCAGGAGGATTAATTTTTGGCAATCCATTCACCATATTTTCTTTTAACAATAGCTTTAGACCGGAAAAATCAAGATGCCCGAACCTTAAATGCCACAACCATGAATCATCTTTAATTGCATTCTTCATACATTTCACTTTTCCATATTCAATGTCAATAGTAAACAGATGGTTACGCGTCATATCAACTTGGGCAATTAATTCACCACTCTTATTTTTTAGGGCGAGCATAGAATCCTTCATATATACTTCATACTATTTGTTTTAGAAGCTGTCCAAGGCTGATGATGTTGCTTTTCAAAGCTGGTATGTAATAAACTTCTTATATGAACTTTTTTTCTCCATTCTTTTATGTAATAGTAACTTTGCATTTACCTTTGAATGTGGCATGCGATTCATCTCCAAATGTTACTTGTCCATGAATATTCTCATCCAACTCTGAAAATAAGTCTTTTCGGCCACACATGTGATTGCTGGCGCAATTATCAAGATACTCAATATTTTTACTTGATTTTTCACTTTCTTTATAAGTGAGGAATACACTAGATTCCACGTTTTCTTCTTCTTTAGCTGCTGCTACTTGATTTCTCTCCTCCATCTTGGGATTTAATCTACACTCGTAACTATAATGACCATATTTATTGCAATTATAACATTGTACCTGAGATTTATTTCCTTGTTGAAATCTACCTCTGCCTCGACCTCGGCCTCGAGCTCCTCGTCCACGACTTAATGTTTGATACTCTTCATTTGTTTAGACTTTACCATATGATTGATTGTCTCGTCCACATGTTCCTCGTGCTCCATTATTTCTGCCTCTATATCCTCTACGGTATCCCCCACGATTACTCGTACCTTATCCAAAGTTATCCCTAACTCCACTTTTGTTGAAGGACAACCTACTTTGCAAGACTTGGTCCAAATTTCCAGTATCATCATTTTGCTTCATTTTATGCTCATGGGCTTGGAGGGAACCCACAAGTTCGTTGATTGATATTTGTGATAAATCTTTTGACTCTTCAATGGCAACCACCACATAATCAAATTTGCTTGTCAATGACCGCAAATTTTTTTCCATTACTCTAACATCATCAAGTGTTTCTCTATTCCTTTTCATTTCATTTACCACTGCTTTTACTCGGATGACATAATCATCAACGCTTTCTGAAGTTTCATTTTCAAAGTCTCAAATTCGGCTCTAAGGGTTTGTAAACGTACCTTTTTGGCTTTTTCCGCTCCTTGTAGGGATTTTTGCAAAATTTCCCATGCTTCTTTTGATGTCTTCGCATCTGAAATTTTTTCAAAGGTTGATCCATCAACACCTTGAAAAATAAAGAGCAGTGTCCTCTTATCCTTTTTACGAGCTTCTTTCAATACTTTTTTTCTTCGTTTGTCAAAGCCGCTTCGGCAGCTGCATTTTTGGGCTCGACATATCCTTCTTCGAAAACGTCCCAACAATCTTGAGAACTGAGCAAAGCCCTCATCTGGATGTTCCAATTGCCATAATTTGTAACATATTGAAATAGGGCCTAAACGGAATAGTAGTTACGAAACCACAAATCTGAGGTAGAAAAATTTATTTTATTATCATTTTAAGGTCTATGGCATGATTGCATGATTGTGTGAAAATTTCGTTTAGAAATTTTATCGATAGAGGGTCCAATTTGATATTTAGGGACTAAATCGAATAATTTGCAAAACTTGCATTCTAGAAGTTTTTAGTATGAAATTACTTTGGAATATTAATGAGGAGGTCTTAAATAGAAATTTGACAAATTTCTAAAATTTTGGACAAAAATAGGCTTGTACATGAAAATTTTCAAAGAAAGGTATTAAGGGTATTTTGGTCATTTGGTAACTAAAAGATTAAAAAAAAGAAAAAGATGGCAAAATATGTCCATCTTCTTCATTAGGACGAAAATTAAAGGGTTCTCCATATCTAGGGTTTGTTTCAAGCTTCCAAGCTCCATAGTAAGTGATTCCAAGCCCCGTTTTTAATTTTTTTACGTTTTTGAAATCTCGGTAGCTCGATTTAGCTTATGCTAGCAATAATTCAACCTAGGGTTCATATTTGGAAAAATAACCATAGGTTAAATTTGTGTATTTTGGTGTTTTATGATAGAATATGAGGTTTTAAATTATGTTAGACAACTTGTGCTACTCGGTTTTAAGTGAAAACGAGTAAAAGGGCTTAATCAGTAAAAATATCTAATAGTCATAAGTACATGTTAGAGTGAGAATTTCATGTCAGCATGTCATAAAACATAAGAAAATAGGATGAATTTTAATTTCTGAGCCTTGGGGAAAAAGTGTAAATATGTAAAAGTTTAGGGGCAAAAATATAATTTTGCCAAAGTTTGGGTCAAGGTCTGTTTTAATAAATGTGAGTATTAAATAAGCTAATTTTTTTTGTATTATAGATCAAGAAGAACAAAATCCGGAGTTAAACCGGCGAAAGAAAAAGATAGTGGACTAAATCGATATAGTTGATCGTATTTTGTTTCGAGGTAAGTTTGCGGTAAATAAATGCAATATTCTATTATTTTATGTTAATGTTGTTAATTTCCAGCATGTGTAAATTTATTTTATAAAATTATTCAAAGAAGACTTAAGCATGGATTGACAAAGAAGTAATTTCAGAAAGTCCCGGTTGAACCTTAGGAATGTGTAGGATACAAATGTCATGACATTAGGGTTTAAGGATACCATGTAAGACCATGCCAAGGTATGGAAATTGGTAAGGTTTCTAAGGCAAGGAAATCATGTAAGACCTTGTCAAGACATGGCATTGATAAGTTACTATAAGACAAAGGTCCCATTAAGACCATGCCAAGGCATGGCATTGGTGAGTTCATAAGGCAAGGCTACCATGTAAGACCATGACAAGTCATGGCAATGGTAAGGTATTCGTGTATCCTTAGTATTCCAAGTGGTTCAACGGGAAAATTTAAAGAGAATATCAAGGTAAGGTAAGGTAAGGTAAGACGAGTTATACTAAAAAGGTAAGACAAGTTCATGCTAGAAGAGCAAAGGTAAGTACATAATGTTCATGTATGCTTGATAAGGAAAAAGGTAAGTAAAATGTATTAATAAATTTGATTAAGTAAGTAAGTATTTAAGTAAGTGAGTAAGTGAAGAAGTTTAAAATATGTCTATGACAATTAATGAAGTTGCATTAAGTAGTATCATGCCAAGTAGTAAGATAATTCTTATGAATGTTGTTATTTATTTGCATGCAAACTTACTAAGCTTAATGCTTAACCCCTTTTATTTTCCTTCTTTTTATAGTTTTTTCAAGCTAACTCGGGGATCATAAAGTACGTCGGAGGTCCGGGCACACTATCACGAGGATTATTTTGGTATAGCTAGACGTTTCATTTTGAGTATGGCATGTATAGCATCGTAGCCATTTTGTGTGTATGATCTTATGATATGGTTGATGAATGGTATGTAAATGTTTGATAATGATTAGCTGTTGGAATGGCTAATCAAGGACATGTTTGGTGTTATGTATGCCTAAATGCTAGTTATTCCATGGAAATCATGAAAAAGATGAAATTAGCTTTAAAACAGTATCAGACAGCAATGATGACGTGAATTTGGAAAATCACTAAAAATAGTAGAAATGGATTTAGATAGTGAATGAGATATAGAATTAAAGCTTGATGAGTCTATTTTCATATGAATGGAATAAAATAGGTATATGAGTTATATTTTATGAGATATTTAAATTTTTGTGAAACAGGGCCAGAGCGATTTCTGGATCCCCTGTTCTGACTTTGGAAATTCACAAAAAAATTGTACAAAGATAATTAGAAGTCATGCTTTATATGTACAGATTACTTATTGAGTCTAGTTTTATGAGAAACAAACGACATAATAATTGAAACTCTGTACAGGGAGATATTTGATTCGTAATACACAGGGGTCAGAGTAGTTGAACCCTGAAATAGGAGAGACTTTAACTAATAAACTGTACTAGTTGGCCCGACCAAAAATTCTAGAAAAAAATTAGTTGATAGATATATGAGTCTAGTTTCAGGAAAAATTTACGGAATTGGATTTCGAATTTCGTAACTCGATATATGAATTTTTAAGCGATTGTGACGCAGTTAGCTAGCTTGTCTGGAAGTTCTAAAATAAATTGTTTGAGCTGTTTAATTAATGAATTAAGCCCGTTAACATCTCGTGCTCGACTCCGGTGACGGTCTCGGGTACGGGGAGTTACATAATTTGTCTTTGTTAAGTTCGAGATCTACGGTTGAATCATGTTTGTCATTGTGACGTCAACATGAACCTAGCTCGAATACCACTTGTTGGAAGCGTAATAAAATAAATCAAATACTAAACTTTTTATTGCACAAATAACACAATACAAACTCTCTTTTTTCTCTCTCTCTATACTAGCTGCTAATAGTTTTCCTTACAACACTTTTTTTTTTTTCTCTCAAATTCACTAATATTTTTACACACTTTTTTTTTATAAGACTCTACTCATATATATATAGAGAGAGACATAGTAAGTCGACTTAAATTTTGTCTTGCCTTGCGGTGTAGGACTTTACAAGTTACTGTTATTATCCTGACGTTTCCAGCATTATCCAATTTTCACAGTTGTAGGCTACTTTTTAATTCAATTTGAAAGCCAAGTTGTTTAGCTGCACTTTTTTACTTATGAAAAGTTGGTTTGTTTTTCTAACATAATCAAGAGGCAAGCAAAAGTTTCCAATCATATTTTCTTGAAACAACTATGAGAGCCAAATTTTCTCAATTTGATATTCAAAGTCCCAAGCTCTAAATGCTCTTAATATGTTGAATGAAGTTGTTGAAATTTCTGCAAGAAGACCCACCACTTTCATGCAAACTCTTTCGAGCAACTTCCTTTACATGCACTGCATTCGCCTTTATATCTTGAGAGGACAACAATGCTTTAATCTTTGAACTTATTTCATCCCTCGTTATGACGCCATTTTCGTCTTTCCTTAACCCCAAACCGATCCTCCAAACGTCGCAAATGTAGTTTCTATTGCAGAACTGATCAGCAAGGTAAGGCCAACAAAGAAAAGGAACCCCCATCGTTAGGCCTTCCATGGTTGAATTCCAACCACAATGGCTCATGAAACAAGCCACTGAAGGGTGATCCAACACCTTCTCTTGAGGTGCCCACTCAACAAACTTTGCACGGTTTGATACCCTATTTATGAACCCTTGTGGTAATTTAGCCAATGAACCATCATTCATTAAATCAGATCGAATTACCCATAGAAATGGTTGGCCTGTAAGTTCAAGACCAAATGCTAGCTCATGCAGTTGCTGCGAGTCCACCGTGGTTGAGCTACCAAATGCAACATAAATGACTGAACCTGAAGCTTGGTTATCGAGCCACTGTAAACATGTTGAGTCTTGGGGCCATAAGTTTCCAGCAAAAGTAGCCAAATGGTTGCTCGCAAGCAAAGGCCCAATGGGCAAAACGTTGGGAACCAGTTGCAGAGCTGCAGAGTCGAGCTCGTAAATTGAGTTGCAAAGGAACCAGTCATGAAATTTGTAATACTGAGTAAAAATGGTGTAAAAGCCGAAAAAAAGTTTCTGAAACACTGGATCCGGGAAGCCCCATCCAATCTCAGTGCTGGTCCAGGCGGGCACATCCTTTGAAACCGAGATTGCTTCATCTTTCAGCACGGTTCCTATACATCAGAAGATCAAGCTCAATTACATAAATCAAGCCATTACTTTCAGCTATTTTATTAATCATGAAGATTTGTCAAAAAAAAATAAAAATTGTACATCTATTACTCCTTACATACAAATTATATATAAATTAATATAAGCTATCCTTCAAAAACAATAACTTTTTAATTTAATCTTTTAAAATTTATAAAACTATAACTTAATAAATTAGTGAAATTATATATTAATTCTTATAATTTAATTTCAATGTCCTAGAAGAAAACTTCTGACTTTCTCTTTAAAAATCGGGATTTTTTGTCCCAAAAAACTGGTTCTCTTATTTAACTAAAATACCTTTTAGATTGGTTTTACAGTTCATAAAAACCTGTTCTTTTGGGTTTTGTGTTTATCATCTTTAGAGTTCCGCTTTAAATTCTCTTTTTATTAGTGCAATATACTTTATGCTAACCATCAGTATCTATTATTCCAGCCTCAAGAAGTTGTGGAAGGTGAAGTGCGAGAGCCAAGCAAGGTCCACCGGCAGGCCAAACTGCGACAGCTTGGAGTCCAGTTTTCTTGGCCAGTTCAAGTGCCCAACCAACTGATGTGTCCGCCACAACACAAGTGAACTTCTGATTCGCATTCGATCCATTAACTTTCAATATGAAATCCTCCAAATAACCTGGCATAGTTCTATGAATGGAGTCGTTCAACTTCACCCAATCGGTTCGATCATCGTCCAGTTCCATTCCATCGGGAAGCGAAACTAAGCTTATCAGGTGTGCCTCCTCAACATTTTCTGGTAAAGAAGCCTTGATTTTTGCATGTGTGGACTCTGTGTTAACGAAGGTCACTTTCACACCATGAGATGCGATTTGAAGGGCCAATTTCATAAGAGGAGCCACATGCCCTTGTGCTGGGTATGGTATAACTAGCACATGCGGTTGCTTTCCCATAATATTTTTTTGTTTGGATGGTAAGAAAAACAAATAAGAAAGAAAAAGAAGATGGAGAGGAAATTTTGAAGAAATAAAGAAATGTTTAACAACAGTTGCTAACTTTTTTTTTCTCTTGAATTGCAACGTTTTGATTCATCTATATATAGAGAAGAGGGATTCACATTAATGTAGAAAAGATTATATGAAATTGTGATAAAATTTTAAAAATCAAGAGAAAAAAGTTAATTTCTCTTCTCCTATTAAAAAATATTAGGGATAATATATAATTATAGTTTTATACAATTACTTCTCAAATTAATCAATATTTTTTATAATTTTTGGTATGATTAATTTTTAATAACTTTTTATCAAATTAATATATTAAGTTTTGAGTAAATTAGTTTATTTAATATAAAAAAAGAATAATCCTAATATATTATTAATGTTTTATTATTTGTTTAATTCGAAATTTTAGGTGATTGACTAGTAGAGTTATATTACTAAATATTAATAATATACTAAATTATAAAAATATAATTAAATGTTATATTTACTGTATTAAGCTAATTGTTCATTTAAAGAAATTAATTTATGAGTCTTTTTAATATATTATTTGTCGTCCCTTTTTAATTATTTAAATATTTTTTTTCATGTCATTAATATATAATTTTAATAAATATTTTTAGTTTAAACCTTAAATCTTGAATCGTTTGGAGTTTAAAATTTTAAGTTCTGAATTTAAATTTAAAATTTAAAGTTTAAGTTTCGAGTTTCAAAATTGATAGATTTATAGTTCTGTTAACCTAAATGTTTGTTTTCGGAAAGAATAAAGCAAGGTTTAGCAAAATGACATTTCGTATCTTTGTCTGAAGTTTGTTTGCTTGTAACGTGGTTTCTACTACCTTCTTTTATCAGCCGGCATTTCTTACTTAGAAATATTTATGTGGATTTAAATGGATTTTTCTGTTTACTGAGTCTATGGTTAGCTACATCCAACAGCTTCAACAATGAGAATATGAAGTTTACATTAGGAAATTTAGAATTTTCAAAATGGTGAAAATTAAAGAAACACGTTTACATAAGGAAATTTAGAATTTTCAAAACACTCCAAATTGGTGCAAACCATCCCTTTCAAGCCTACAGTTTTTTTCTTTTTTTTAAATAATTGCAAGTTGCTTCTTGGAAACATCTTTTAATTAAAGGTTAAATATAAAATTAGTATATGAATTTATCTATTTTTCTCAAATTGGTATTTATAGTTTTTTTTTTAGATTAGTATTCAAATTTTTTTTCCGTCAACTATATTGATACCCAAGCCTAACACCGTTACTTTTTGAAAAGTAAAAATTGCGAAAATGAGAAAGCCAAAGTTGAATCTGAGTTGAAAATACTGAGGAAAATATTTGAGGAGTTAGATAAGAGAGTTTCGTGTTTGGAGATTGATTTTAATAATTTATAAGATGAAGATGATTTCAAGAACAATAATGGGATTATGGGAGAAATTGGGGTTTCCGAAAATAGGAGGCTAAAATCTGTTGAAGCTAATAGGCTTGCATCAAATGCTGGTAAAAATTCAACCTTCTTTAACATTTTTTATTTTGTTTTTGTGTTTATTTATTAACTATTGCATGCTCTCCAAAATGCTTGTTGACCAATTTTACCCTTAAAAAACCAGAAATCATGAAGCTCAGAAATGAGAGATGAAGATGAAGAAGATAGTGTGGCAGCCAGGGTAGAAAAAAGAAAAAGAACAAAAGAAAAAGTGAAGAAAAGGAGGGAAAATGAAAAAGAAAAAGAGGTACAAAATGGATGACACGTGGCGTTGCACAAGTTGTCAATTCTGCCACATCAGTAAAAATATAATAGTGTTAGGCTCAAATACTAATATAGTTGATAGAAAAAAAAGTTTGAGTACTAATTTGAGATAAAAAAATTATAAATATCAATTTAAAAGAAGTAAACAAGTTTGATTATTAATTTTAAATTAAAGAAAATAAGAAATGGGTTTCTTGGAAAGATATTTTAATTAATAGTAACACTGGAAAGACTGGAAATGGGGATGGATCATGCGATAGGATTATAGTATTTAATAATTAATTTTCATTAAATTAGACAGTATAATTTTTTTATAAAGTTTTTCAAATAATATGATTTGGAAATTAAATTATTTTAATTTTAAGAAATTGCGTTTCCAACATTAATAATTAAGTTAGCTCAGAATAAATGGCAGCGTTATTTTACTTAATATATATTATTAACAACAATGATTATTTAGAATAATTGTTGCTCAAAACAACTGTTGTCTGAGAATAACTGTGTTCAAAACAAACATATTCATTTATTTTAGAACAATTATCATTTAGTGTAGCTATCATATGTAAATAGCTAAAATTCAAAACATCTCTTTTTTAGAATAGTTTTGTTCGAAACAATTATTATTTGGAACAATTTCTATTTAAAACAGTTGTGTTTTTAAGAAGAGGTATTATTTAGAACAAGCTCTTCCAAGAAAAATATTACCATATAACATATTGTTTAGAACAATTTACGTTTGAAAAAAGCTGGAACAACAATTATTCAAGAACATTCCT
The DNA here is from genome assembly GCA_025698465.1 of Gossypium longicalyx. NCBI lineage: Eukaryota > Viridiplantae > Streptophyta > Magnoliopsida > Malvales > Malvaceae > Gossypium > Gossypium longicalyx. The sequence continues at coordinate 9,403,105 of CM047006.1, read as the reverse complement.
CATCTTGCACTTCAAGAGATGTTTCACATAGTACTACTTTACCAAAGTAGAAGGGAAAATAAACTTGGAATATGACATGATTCTTGGGTTATCTTCAATCTTAAGATGTTCTGAAAAATTTGATTTGGTGAAATAGGTATGAAGGTAGTTAAAAGATTTCTTTTTAATTTTTTTTTTATAACATTGAGTATTTTTCATTTCTTTTAAAAATATAATAAACTCTTCTTTATCAATCATCGTTATTAAAGAAAAACTATTTATGTCATTATAACTGAAAATTAATTTCATTATTTATATTAATTATTTAGTTTTATTAAAATCTATTAATAATAGCATTTCACAACTGAAATAATTATCAAATACTAAGGTATTGGAAATCCCATCCCTTTCTCCGATATACTAAAATAATTTTTAAAACTAAAAATTAAATATTATTATTACGGTACATTTAGCTCTATTTAAGTTTTACCTAAATATCATGCTATTTTTTTATACAATCAAAAATTACATTACAATTTAAAAAAATAGATGCCAACATCGAAGACTCGAACACTGAATCTTGACTTGCCAACATAGAATTTTAACCATTTTTTTAAGTTGTTGACAAAATCATGCTACTTAAAAAGAGCTGCTTCTTTTCTCAAAATGTTCTTTCCCTTCCAAAATCAAAGAAATACAATTTTAGCAAAACACCCTTATTTTCCTTTCGTTAGTTAATCTTCGCGAAACAAACACTAATTTTAAGTTTTGGAAGTTATTTTCTGGCTAGCAAGAGCGCCCTTAGCAATGTTATTCGAATTGAATGTGTTGAATACAAGAATGATTAAATTTTTCCAAGTCTGGAAGCTTCTTGGAGGTCATATCCTGATAGGATACAAGTATTAGGCATGCATACTTCAAGAAAAAATAGTCAGAATAATATATAACAAAGTATTTCTCATAGCAGATTGTGAGCGGCTCTAAAAGAAGGGATTTTCATTTTTATAAATATAAACCAATCCGTTTGTTTACCAGGAAAACAGAAAATGTTTCCTGATTTTAGGGTGTTTGGAAGCTTGAAAAGATTTTACATTTGGAAAATATTTTCCAAGAGATAGGTAAAATCAACGCGTTTTTATGGAAAATGTCTTACAGATTTTTTTTCCGTAAGACATTTTCCTAGAGACGGGTAAAAGTCCTTTTCCCTTCCTTCTGTTCTTCATCTTCTTTCTTTTTCTCTCTTTCTGCAAATCTCATTCCTCTCTCTCTCTTTCTCAGGTAAAGGCAAATCTCATTCCTCTTCTCAAGGTCTTGGCTTAAGGTATGGCATCTTCTTTTTAAAGCTATTTTTGTTCTTCTTGTTCTTTACTTGTCCACATTTTTACCGATTGTCTAGTAGTGCCGCCGTCGCCACCATTTGTAGGTTTCATTTCAATCTCAGCTCTTGCTTTTCCGTTTTGCTTAATTTCGGGATATGGGTAAGCTTGATTCTTTATTACTTCTTCATTCCATTGTTAATGGTGGAAGGAACCTTTCTAGTTTCCACTATTCTTTTGCTCGTTATTTTAACACCGTTTCTTTTGCTCGTTATTTTAACACCGTTTCTAATCACATGGAAACTTTAAGTGAGAATTCGATGTCTTTTAGGCAAAACCCAAAGACTTATCATCGCTTCGATAATGTTGATGATTCTTTGACTTTGTTTAATGAGATGATTGAGCAGCACCCAAAGCGTTCCATCGTTGAATTCACTAAATTATTAGTAGCCCTGGTTAGAATGAGACGTTATGCCACTGTTGTTTCTCTGTGTAGCCAAATGGAATTGTTGGGAGTTTCCCATAACGATTATTCTTTCAACATCTTGATTAATTGCTTTTGTCAACTTGGTGGAATTGATTCTGGGTTTTCTGTTTTGGTCAAAATGCTGAAGCTAGGTGTTAAACCTGATGTTGTAACTTTTTCCACTTTGATTAAAGGACTTTGTAAACGAAGTAAGATTTCTCAGGCGGTGAGTTTGTTTGATGAAATGATTGAAAAAGGATATCAACCTGATTTAATTATTTACACTACAATCCTGAATGGGTTGTTTTATACTAGGAATATTGATTGAGCTGTTAGGTTTCTAAGGATGATGGAAGAAAGAGGTTTTGAACCCGATTTGTAGCAGATAGCACTTTCGTTAACTATCTTTGTAAGAATTGCTTGCTAAAGGAGGCTCATGATCTCTTCTTCGAAATGAGAAAGCAAGGCATTAAGCCCAATGTCATCACATATACTACATTGATCGATGCACTTTACAAGAAGGGAGTGGTTTCTAAAGCCAAAGATATCCTTGGCACAATGAAAAAGCTAGGCATTGAGCCTAATGTTGCTAAAGGTATGAGTTTGCCTAATAGATGTTGTTATAATGTAATGATCCAGGGATTTCTTTGAAACAATTATACCTCAAAGGCAACAGAACTTCTTACAGAAATGGTCGGTAAGGGCTTTTCTGGAGGTTTGTGCACTGCCACCTTATTTTTGGGTCTCGTCTTATATGGTAAATCAATATTGACATGACTCTCACTTGTAAATTTGAATCAATTTGCTTATAAACAACTTTACTGCTGTGACAAGAATTTTTGGAAATTAGAGTGAATCATAATGTCTATTTTCAGTTTAGTTGATGATGTACTTCAAAGATTAAGGATGAATGAAACAAATTTTATACACCGTTTTTCACTTCTCAGACCCATGAAAACTTTGAAGTCAAGCTTCGAATTTCATACAAATTTAGTCTAAGTTTTGCTCATTTATTGCAGAAAACTACATATTGTTGTTGGTAATGGCTGATTAATATATCATCCCTTGATTTGTAATGCTCATCACACTATTTCGACTTACATTTCTATCTACTGTGAGCAAATTCGGTAACACCCTGGGCTCTACGTCGAAGGTTTAACTTTGCAGGCTGCCTTAATCTGATGTATCAGACAGATAAACAGCAAGAACCACAATTATACCAAACTTTGCAGCTTCTTAATTACCATTCTTGCTTGATGTCTGTTCCAAATTGATCTTTTCTTGCCATGACTGCTTCATGGTATTTAAGTTTGATATTAGTATTTAAGTTTGGAAGTAGACATGATTGTCTGGTCTTGATTGTTGTCACTCTGAGATTGATGCCTTGCACCATACCGGACAATCACTTTTGAAACAAATGAAATCAGTAATCACCCTTGTTAGGCGTGTAACTATGTGCAGCGCTAATATTAGAGTATAAGGCTCCTGAAAAACATCATCGACTGTCACTTTTTGCTAGCAGACTCGTATGTGGCTTAATGAAGTCCACCTATGTTCGCTACTAGTCTTACAATAAATACAAGAGTGGTTGTTATTATGTTTTTATTTCTCAGGTTGGAGTTGGACCTGTGTTTTACTTAAGAATTACTCTGAAACACAAATGAATGGTTGCTTTGATGCAGGGATCTCTTTCATCAACCTTTCCTATTGAGAACCAGAACAACCTCGTGACAATGAGGACACTGAAGAATCATCTAGATGGGACAAAGAGCCTTCCATTCGTGAAGCGTATCGCGGATTTCCATTTGCTGCTGTTTCTAGCCATGTCTCACGGCCTTGGTTCCGATGTTCTAGCACTAGCTGCGTGTGTTAGCACAGAGACAGCAGTACCAGAAGGTTACCAGCTCCTAATCGAGTCCATGGCCAACACATCCTGATTCACTTATTATGCTTGGTCGTCTTTTGGAAAATACTGTATATTTATGATCATAACAACTTACTCTTTGCCATTGTTTACTAGCATCATTACAGATCTCAGTTATTCCTAGAATCTTAACATTATGCTTTACATTCAAAGCTGAAAATTGGTGAGCTGTCTCTGATACGAAATTTATGAAAAAAAATGTTTTCAAGTAAGAAACATAAAAAATTTTCTATTAATTATGTACTTAAACAATATTATTATTATTATGTGGTGTATTACTAATTATGCATTTGGATAACATTATTAATTTCTAGTATTAATTGTGATTTGAAAGCTAATTTATAATTATTCAATTCTTATTTTTTTTTATTTTTATAACACAATTACAAATAATTTATTTGACTTTGATTGTTTTTAATTTATGATGGTTAATATTCTAACTTAATAATTGAGTATTATTATATATTTAATTTGATTTATTTATTTATAAATAAATCATTGCAATATATGTAAAAATAATTTATAATTTTATTAATATATATATAAATTTATTAATAGATGTAAAAACAATTTTTCCGGAAAACACTAGACTCATCCAAACACTAGAAAAGTAAATTATTTTTCAAAAATTATTTTTCGAAAAATATTTTACTAGCAAACAAATGGAGCTTAGTCAAATAGAATATAATCATCCGACAAAATTGTTCTTGAATAAGGTCACAATTTAATCTAAACTTCATGATCTGATATCATCGTGCAAAATGAAATTAGAAACTTAACTACATCATTGGAGTTATCTTTAACTCTGTTTTCCTGGTCGAGCTGGTCCGAAATAGTTTGTAACTAATCCCATGATAGCAAACCTGATTTCAAGACAGAATCGAATGAGTAACATATACACAATACGGTTGAACCATCATATATATTAAAGTGAGATAGCAAAAATATTCCATACATAACAGGGAAATAAGTGAAAACGCTGCCTAGAATGAGAAACATATTTGATTAGCAAAATCCATCTCCACAAACTTTTAACAAATGGTACAGATAACATCAAGTCGAAAATTTCTCTAAGATCTCTGAGCTAGTTATAAAAGTACTGTAGCAAGAGAAGGAAATTATTAAGGAAAATTGGTGTTTTCCATAGAAAAATCTGCCTAAACACTGAACAAGGGAGCAGAAAACTGTGCATAAATTAAGTTGAGAAGCTCTCTAAGAAACTATGATACTCGTAAAAGTTCAAAGAAGGATTATCCAATTCAATTAGAGGTCACACGAGATTTTGAGAGGAACCAACAGAAAAGCCAGTAGAGTTCAAGTGATCTGCAGAACAAAGTAAACCTAAACCTAAATAGAATAATGTATTTCATATTAAAAGCAACCAATCCAAGGACAGAAACTGAGTTGAGAAAATGTCAATTGTTTCGAGGAAATTGACATAGAACAAAAATGGTCGTCTCAACTAAGTAACAGGACCCTAGATAAAATAATGTAGCATTACTTGAAGTCAATCTTAATTAAAAGAAGCAACCAATCCAAGAACAAGAACAGAGTTCAAGGGACGTCAATGTTTCAAGGAAATTGCATGGATCAAAAGGATCTGATCCTAACTAAAATAATGTAACATTACTTGAATGAAGTCCAGATAAAAAATAACCAATCAATCAACCAGAACTGAGTTAGAAGAATGTCAGTATTTGAAGGAAATCCGCATAGATTACTAATGATCTGCTCAACAAATTAAACCAGACCCCAAAATAAATTACTGTGGGATTACTAGAAGAATGTCCAGATAAAAAGCAATCCATCCAACAACAAGAACTAAGTTAAAGGAATATCAGCGTGTGGAGGAAATTGGCATAGATCAGAACAGCTACCGTCCTCTTATTGGCATAGATTAGAACGGTTACTACTCTCTTTCATTTTCTAGACATAACCCATTTTCTTAGTTGGAATGGCAGAAGGTTTTCAGAACTAGATCGGTGGTCGAATCAATCAAGCCACCGGTTAGATGGTCTGACTGGTCCGTCTAATTCAATTAAATAAATCATTAAAAAATTCATAAAACTAAAAATATATTAAAAATCCGGTTTAACTGGTTTTTGCCCAGTCCAACCGGTTCCCAAGTCAACCAGTCCAATGCCCTTCTCCAGACCGGTACCTCAGCCGGTCCAGTCTGGTTGAAACAACCTTGAATGGCAGCATGCGAAATCCTTGAACTGGCACCCTATCTCACTTAGTTCTTTTTCCTCAAAATCTATCTCACTTGGTTACCCGGCATGCTTTTCTTAATGGAAAGTCTTGCCCTATCACCTCAGACATCATCAATGGATATTTTATGCTTCAGACAATGTTTGTTCAAGTCAACAAACAGTAGCAATTCAAGGATAGTCTAATTCGACAATGCGTGCATTTAGCGGATCAAAATGTAGAAATAACTAAGATTTGCCAATTTGACGAATATAAATTCAGTTGAAATAAAGCTTTTTAAAAATATATCTCTTATAATCCAATTATTTTCGGATCCATTAGAACTCCAAGTAGAAACCCTAAATCTAACAAAAAAAACCAGAACTACCACAATTGCCATGGTTAATATTTCGAATACGGACGAAACGGCAATTTTAATAATAAATGAACAAATAAATGAACGAAAGAGGAAAAGAACTAACATCATAGCCATAGAGATCTGCTTGAGATCGTTCTCAACGTTCTTCATGTTCGCCAGTGATTGGGCGCAGAATATGATCGCTAGCCACGAGCTCAGCTTGTACTGCAAAAATAAATAAGATGAAATTCAGATCTGAAAATTTAAAGAAATTAAACGAGAGAAATCAAATTCAAGAACAGAAGACAAATCGAGAGGTGGAGGAAGAACCCTGAACATGACGCCTGCAATCCCGAAAATCACGGCGATAAAACCGGAATAATCGACAGGGAGATCTTGCGGCGAAACAGGCTGCGCCACGTATGGCTTTGCCGCCGACGGTTGTCTGGGATCGTTGGCCGAAGTTGAATTGTTATTGTGTGATGACATCTCTGATCCGATCTCTCTCAGCCCTCTCTTCTCTTTCTTCTATTTTGATTTCTAGATTTATTCGAATACTAGTGCGACTTTCACCAATGAAATCTCGACCCTCTCAAAACTTAACCTTCTATGGAATTAAAATAAAAGATACAATCATGAATTTACCCTTTACCCCTCAACATTTATATTTTTACGACGTTATATTTTTTTTTTTTTTTAAGTTAACTTTTTTAAGTAACAGCAACTTTGGTTCATGGAATAGGACTGTAATTAAATAAAGCTATAATGGAATAGAGTTGTAATCAATAATTTAACTATTTAGTTAAATGAAATAGAATAAAACTATAATAATATTCTTTTATTTGGTTGAATAGAATGATGTTGTAATAGAATAAGAAAAAACTAAAATGACTAGAATACCCTTAGCAGGATTTTTTTGTTAGGCAGATGATTATTGTTATTATTATTAAATTTTAATAAGATTATTATTAAAAATAATAAATAATTTAACTATATTTTAACATATTATTATTAAATATAATTTAATAAAATAATATATAATTTAATAAAATTCTTAATATAATTATTATTATATAAATTAAAAATCATTAAGATTATTATTATTAAGAAATTCTTAATATTATTATTAAGAATCTAAGTGTTCCCTTCTTAGATATAAGATGCGACATGCTACATGCCAAAAGAAGACTAAAAAAAGGTCTCAACTTTGAAACGCAGACAAGAAATCTAGAGCAATTATGAGGAAGGAGAAATAGAATCATGTTTTAGGAGTTTGAAGTAAAAAAAGAAAATACACCCTTTGAGGAGATAAAGATGAAGGGCGGATGGATGCTTGATTTGGGGAAAAAGGTTGGAAGAAATCTGAAGTGGAATTTTGGGGAGAAGAAAGCAGACTATTTTGGTCCCAAAATGTGAAAATGTATTCGGCGTGTGATGTTGAATAGCAATTCAGAGCCCCCACCGCTGAATACCTATTACAGGACTTGAGGGAATATAGGTGTAATAGCAAAGCTGCGGAATCACCTAAACGGTGAACCAAACGTATGAATTACTGTAGCGCGTGGAATACGGCAGGAATGGAATAGCAATTCCATCCAACCAAACATGTTGTTAAATTTTTAAAGATGGTATAGCAATTTGTGTGACAGTTTATGAGTACTTTTATATTAGACATTGCACTATTTATTTTATATGTCACGTTAACAAATAATTTAAAATTTATAAAATTATTCAAAATAAATAAATAAATATAAAAAGCTTATAAAAATTCAAAAGGAAATAAGAAATATAGATGTGAATTGTCATGCGGGCTACTATGTTTAAAATTTTAACATTTTAATCAATGTTTTCGTTTAAAAAAATCAATTTAACTCTTTTTAAAATATTGAATACTAAATTTAGCTAAAAAGAGCATAAAGATTATTGACAATAAATATAAACGTTAACAGCTAAATTTGTCAGTATAACTAAAATAAACTTAGGCAAAGTTTTATCTATTTAGCAAATTACAAGCTCATTAAAAAACCATTAATAGGCATTATCAAAATTTAAAATTAATGTATTTTAAATAATAATATACTGTTAAAAGAAATAAATTAAAAATATTGAGGGTAAAACTGTAAAAAAAGATTACATAGCACAATGCATAAATATTAAAGTTTTTTTAGAATCAATACTAAATTGACATAATTTATAAATATTGAGGGTTAAAGTTATTATTTCAATTTTAAGATCTACCACAATTAGCCAATTGATAACCAAAAAGACAAATTAAATAGTTAGGTGACCATTTAATAATTTTTTGTAGTTGGGTGATAAAAAGAATATTAACAATTAGATAACTCTTAGTGTAATTTATCCAAGCATTAGAACAGGGACTTGTTAGGTGCAGGACAGAAACTCCGAAGCCTAAATCACATTGGTCGTGTTTAATATTTTATTAGAAATCCTATCATACATGTATGCGTGTAGAAACCACAAATATAAAACATAAATGTGTGTTGGAAAGTAACGTAATATAAATAATTACATATATGGCTTGAAACTAAGTAATAATACTTACACATTAAATATATATGATATTAAAATTAAGGAAATTAGATTAAATTGTTTAACATTGTGTTGTCATCAATATTGAGTCAATGTTGAGTTATCTTGTAACACAAATTCAATCAAATACATTATTAATATTAAAAATTCTATCACACGCGTATACATATGGAAACTAAAAATTTAGAAGCAGATGTATATTTAAAAATAAAATACAATATGGTTTGGAATTAATTAATAACATATGAAATATACACAGTATTAAAATAAAAAATTAAATTAAATTGTGAGTATAACGAAATTTAAACACATAAATACATCATATTAACAATACTAATTAAATGCACTATATTTGTTTATCAAGGTGTTGTCTTCAGTTGTAAGTTGGTGTCAAATTAATTTGTGACACCAACTTAATTAACAACATTGTTAATATATATATACAAGTGATGGAAATAATAAATTGTACATACCGAAATAAAAATGTATAAAAAAACATAGTAAAATAAAATTATGATTGAGTGGTAAATTTAAAATTTTACTAATGCAATTGGTCTAAGTTCAAATATCATTGTATTCATAGCATCAACTTAGTTAGAAATTTTGTTAATAGTATAAATATATACTATCGATGGAAGTATAAGTGATAAATTGAAAGTTTTATTAATACAACAAGTTCAAGTTCAAATCTCTACATATGTATATTTTTATTAATTTTTTAATAAAAAAATTAAAATATCCTCAAATAATATAATTTATATTAATTTCCCTAACCAAGTTAAAAACTCAATTAAAAGTAATACAACTCAATTAAAAGCTTAAATAATAATGTATATTTATATAAAATATCAAAATATTCATATATTTGCATTATATTTTTATTATTTATTCATATTATTTTATATTTCTTCGCAATAATATTACTTATTATGTGTTCATATTGTATTTTTATTTGTATTATTTTAAATCTATTTTTGGTATAATAAGAATATTTTTCATATTCATTTAATGATTCATAAAAATTATTTCTTTCAAATTCATAATTGTTTTTTCCAATAATATTAACACCAAAAATTATAAATCTAATTTCTCTACCTGAAAATACAATAACACATTTTGGTATTAATTTAAATCCATTCTTTTTTTTTTCTTTTTTTTTTCGTACTGCATCTCGAATTCTTCCCCCAATGCCACCTTCATTTATGTTAGAATGCGACCGGGTAGCATATTTGTAAATAAAAAAAACCTACACCCTTAACTTTATGAGCGAAAGAATGTTTCGCTCTCGTAGTATAAGAAATAGTAGTTTTAGAAAATATTAGACGCAGCAAGATAAGAAAACATGATACGACCAAAAATATAGATAAGAAAACATGATACCATTAGAAAACACGATCTCATGAATATCTCAAAATCATTAATATATATATGTATATATATGATCCAGCATTTTATAAATAACAAATACCCTAAACATGATTATGATATTACAAAATATACAAACATGTTACATATACACAAATATCTCAGGCCATGAAAATGAAATAACAATTGTAAATGCTAAAATCTGAACAGTCAACTTTTTTAGAAATAATTATTAAATGAACTAACTAAATCCCGAGTTCACCTTTGCCTTTGTCTAATTACTCAATTATCATAGCAGAATCAAAAGTGATAATAATAGATCAAAAGATTGGACTTGTGGACATTAAACAAATTGTGATAAGAGAAGACGTTAAAAAAAGTAAAAAACCATCCACTTATGATGAGTGGAATCCAAAGGCCTTATTATAATAAATACACTTCATTACCTGAATATTCAGCTATTTCTTGAAAAATCAAAACGAGCTTCTGTTTCTCCCCATTTTTCTTACCCAAAAATCAAGGAGCAGCTCATCTTTCTCTCAAGATTTATGTATATAGCTCAACAGAGGCACAAGGACTTGGTAATAATGAACACGGCATGAAAAAATATATAACTAAAACACAAAACATGAACACAAACACAGCACAAATACAAAAATGTCAAAATGTATAATAAGAATTATTAATGTATCAAAATTTATATAAATATGAAATGGCTTCAAACGATTATAACATGGAAAAATATACAAACAAAACATGAACATGAATTGCTAGGTCTATATGACATCAATGGCCAACACAGAAATAAACGAAGAGATGCACATTCTTCTACATTTCCATTAGTGTGGTTCAATTATAAGAAAATGGACCACCAAAAGCATATGAGGGATTTGATGACAATTGGGCCAAAATAAAGAGGAAATGCAAAAAGGTTTTTGACTTGTATTGCCACACATAAAGTCTATTAGTATCATATATATCCTATTTGTAGACTATAAAGAACATAAATAAGGAAAAATAATCTACAGCTGCCAATCTATATTTACAACAATTATATAGTATTTACAGCTAAGAAATCTTCAGAAGATTTCACCTATAAGTCAGCCAGTATCCAGTCAACTCTTGAACCGGAAAAAACCAATTAGCTAATCATCAAAGTGGAAGACATTGTACCTTATCAGGAACATTCCTAGGCATCGGTACTGCAGAAACATATCTCTGGATGAAGAATTTGGAAGGGCTAGCAATTGCTTCAGAGGTCGATGAGGTCTCAGCCCTATCAGCTTGTCCCCGTCCATAGAACTTGGCAAAACGATTGATGAGTGAGATCTTCTCTAGATCCTGGCATTCCAATCTTAAGTCCAAGATTGAGGATCTCTTGTCCAGACTACATAACAAAATGAGGAACATTAGAAGACAACCAGCATGACAACTGCTTAGGGTAAAACCAATAGCGGGAGCAGCATGGGGCAAACAAAGGATTTCAAATATATATATATAATGTAACTAATAAATAATGACATAAGGCAAAACCTTGCTTCCAACTTATACATAACTTGTAAGTATATTAAAAAAATTGAAGACGAGATATTATGCATAAAACATACTGGTAAAAACTTGATCTGGGTTACCTCTGTAAATCATTTTCCAGCTTCTTTGCAGTGATGACAAACTGTTCTGCAGCCTTTAAGATGGACTGCTTTCTCTTCTTAAGCTTTTCAGGGAGGCTAAAAGCAAAAAAAAAAAAAAAAAAACGCATCAGTACGATAGTAGGAAAAAAATCCCCAGTTGACAGTAAAAAACAGGATTCAGGGGTTTCATACATAATTAACATGTTCTTACATGCTTCCACTCTCAGAAGGAACAGCTTTATCACTTTCACATATATATGCTGAGCTGCATGCTTCTCCTAAGCCTAATCTGGCAACAAAATAGACCACAGTCTCATAGTTTTTTATAGCATCTGCAGAAAGAACTGCTCTTGGAGGAGCACAATGTAGTTGCTGCATAAGCTGTGTTGTCAAGATAAGCCTTCTTTTTGATCTAAGCACAGGCGGCCAATCTTCAATCATTTCAGGTTCGTTTTCAGCCTGTGATATCAAGATCAATGTCCTTAAGTGAGAACTGTCGTAGTTCAAATAAGGAATAAACTAAGATCAAGTATGGTAGTTTGACACCAAATACACCTCAATCAATCGATTTGCTGCATGTGCCCATCCTGCTTCAGCTGCACTGCGATCAAAAGAAAACCTCAACATAATTCCAATGAAGAAGAAAAGCAGAAAGAAAGTGAGAGAAGAGAGCAACTAATTTCTGTATTTCAGCAAATTGCTAATGGGAAATATTTCTGTTTTTGGTTATTGATATAGTATATACACACATATAGAGACACATATATTACATGTGCTGTTAAAAATTGCAGCAAATTGGAAAATTATTCCAAATACCTGATGTCCTGAGGTCTTGAACGACCTTGTGTCACTTCTCTATGCCATGATACAAGCTCAAATGTCATACTTTTACGCTTTTTTGCTCTCATAACAATCAAGTTCTGATTTGGAATACCGGGAGGAAGTAACTGACAGGAGATATGTATTGGCATGAGGTTTGAATTTTGCCGGGTACCATCCAGCTGACTAGCATCAGCAGCATTAACCTGCTCACTAGAATCAAGAGCATGCAAATTATCAGAAGGCCTACCAACGATTAATCCTTTGTCTGCAGCCTTCATTGTGACAATTTTCTGAGCATCATAAATAGGCAACATTTGCCCCTTTTTAAATGCCCCGTACTGTTCAAACCAGGATGGAGCCATCTGGGGTCTGATCTGAGGGTGTTCACTCCTATCAGAACCAGCTGAATTATTAGCATTGTTGAAATTCAGAGAATCATTCTGAACAAATGCCAGTGTATCATTAGCAGATGACTGTCTCTCAGTGTATTCTCCAGCGCCTGACGATGTGTTTAGCATCTTAGAATCTCCAGAAGGAACTATAGAAGAACTCATTAATGCATCTCTCATCATATTATTGGATCCATAAGGTAACAGATCTGCACCTTGAGATTTCTGTTGAGCATCCAAAGCAGACTCTGGAGTTGGACCTTTAAATCTTTTGACACTCCTATTACTTGGATCAATCTCTATATTTTTCATGGCCTGCACCTGATGCAACAACAAATAGTTCTGATGTACAGTATTATTTGGTCTTAAAGAACGGCCAAAAGCTTCAATGTCTCTCTGCATACATGCAGGATTTTGGCTGGCATCAGCCTCTGGCAATAACTGCTGGCCTTTTGCTGGTTGCTCTTCTCTAACAGAGTTCTGTGGTTTAGCAGATCCTGCAGGGAACTCAGTTGCACCATTCCCTCCTGCCCAGGCAATTTGATCATCTAGCTTCTTTTCCCTAGGAAGAGTTGTTTCTGAGTTACCATTTGACTGTTGCTGGTGCTTCAACAAATTCTGTGAGGCCCAAGAAGACTGAGCTCCTAATAGATGTTGAGCAGCTGAGACACTGGTCCATACATTAGGCATTTTGGTAAAAGCACCTCCTGAAGGTTGGGAAGCTGGCATAGCCTCCAACACTGGAAACTGCTGGTCTGTAACCCTTGCATGGTTTTGGTAGTTATAACTTGGCCAGGAAGTCTCTGAAGAAGAAAGGTCATCCATAGCACTTTTTGGCATGCGAGGTGCTGATATCCTTCCCAATTGACTAATTTGAGCTCTCTCAGAAGAGTCATCAATCTGCTTTGACTGACATGTCAACCCACTAAAATCTGCATTAACAAATTTATTTGGTATTACCTGATTACCCACATTAATAACATGCTGGCATTGAAGATGACTTTCCAAATAAGGATAATCAGAGGTAAAACCTCCAGAAACATTGCCCACAATATTATGTTGTGAGGCTTTGTAGTTGGTATGACCGGAGACTCTTGAAATATTATTCCAGCTATCTCCATTGGATTCTCCATGAGGTGACTGAACAGAAGCTGTTGGACCAACTAAGGTATGACCCTTCCTTCTTGCCTCAGAAGAGATGTGAACTGAATTTAGAGAATTAACTCTTTGTGGAGAACTTTGAGATGAAATTGACCGGTCTGGAATGGTGAACCTTTGAGATGGGGGACCTAGCTGTAACCCAAAACCTTGAGAAGCAGAGGGCCTATTGTGCTGAAACTGGCCTACTGATCCATCAGAAGTTTCTGCATCTGGCATTTCAGATGATTGATTGAGTTCAGAAGAGCTTAAGTGTGTTGCAGTACCAGGTTCCCTAGGTTGATCAACCTTTTGAAGAAGCTCCAGCATATTTTGACTGCCAAATTTTAGAATATTCAAAGAACAACAAAAGGTAAATTAAGGAAATCAGCACAACATTAAAAATAAGGAAAATAGAAGAGCCAGCATTACCAAATAAAAAATCATATTTCAAATATCAATATTATGCGTAAGTTGTTAATATAATTGTTTTAAAAACTGAAATGAATGTTTCTTGCAGATAAGTTACATCAACAATTAAAATTGAGAAAACCAAAAAATTCAAGTCAAGCTATAAATTGAGAACAACAATTATTCAACTACCTAATTGAAGCTGCCTTGTTTGGGATGAAATTAAAAGATCTGTCAGGTGCAGAACCAAGAGTTGAAGGCATCTCTTCTACTTGAATGCCAGGAATACAACCCTAACACACAGAGGACAGAGAATGTTTAGTCTTCTAGAGACTTATTATTCTAAAGATAAAGTAAATTTCTGCAGGGAAGGACAGAGAGAAAGACTAGGGGATTTCACGCTATTCACATATACAGCAAAAATAAAATAACCTTCTCAGTTTCTGTAGACTTGCCAGCAGCATGTCCGGTATAATTTGACTGCACAAAATATCCTTGGTCATGACCTTTGAATCCTTGAGAAACATGTTGGGCTATTGCTTGCATACGTGTGAGATTTTTAGTTCCATAAGAAGGTTCAACCTCCGCATCCAGATCCCCAGTAGGATGATACTGAAATTTGTAGGCTCCAGAAGGTTTACAACTAACATGAACAGATGACTTCTGTTCTCCCGCCAGTGGATCATTTGACTCCAACCAGCCATTGCCTATAATGCCACCAGTGGAGGTATGTTGGGATAAGTTCGAGTGAAAACTGTCATTTGAAGTTTCTTTGACATTAGAGTTCTCCAACATATTTGCTTCAGACAATCCTTTCTCCAAGCAATTATTTCGTGATGAATCAAAAGATAGAGGGCTCTTATCAAGATTTTGCTGATAATTTGCTGGTGTACTGCTTGGTCCAGAGTTTACTTTAGAATCAATATTTTTCCAGAGATTAAGATTATGTCCATTTGGAAGTTGCTGACTGCTTTCCTTGGTGACCCTTCTTGTTCTTGAATCTGTTACTGCAGCAACATTACCCAGACCAGACCCTTCATTCACTTGTGGGCTTCCCAAGCCAGAATCCACATTCCCTGGTCCAATATTAACATCAGAAAGAGGATGATCAAGATCAGAACCAAGGCCTCTCTCCTCATACAAGCCACCCTTGTGATCACTACTCTGAGAAGGTTGAGATGAGCTTTCAATATCCTGACTATTTGATACAGCCCCACCACTACGTGATGCAGACTCAATGAAGTTCCAATCATTTGGCTTATTGTGAGGCTGACCATGAGGATTAAATAAGGCCATGCCTTGGTGGCCTGAGATGCTCTTTGCACTTGCTTGCACATCAGGAGAGTGTGCAACATTTCCAAAGAGTGAGGCACTTTCAGCTACAGGCTTTTCAAGACGACTGCAATCTAACCATTTGCTTCTTTCTTCTGTTAACTGTTGAACAAATCTCTGACAAGAATCATTACGCATTCTCCCAGTCTGTTCATTTGCAGTCTGGACACCTGATTGCTGAACCCCAAGAGTACTACCAAAATCAGGATTAATATTGGCATTAATAGACATGGGAAAAGGTTTAAAGTTCACTGTTGAGGCATTCTGCAAGTTGTTATCAACTCCAGGCAATTGCTGTTGGCTGCCATCATTGGCAATTAATGATGGCATGTTTCTGCTAGGAGGTTCGCTAGTCTGCAAAGCTAAACCACTCCACTCTTCCTGTTTTCCTATATCATTGCTGGATGTTTCAGCTACAGCAGACTGCATAAGTGCACTCCAACTTCCACTTTGCAGAGAAGGAAATGCCCCAAAAGAATCTGTACCATCCAACACTGCGCTCGTGTTGGTGCTCTTTCCAAAGATATCCCACACACTGTCATCTGAACCAAACAAAATCTTTTCTTCAGTTGGATCTAGTGAAGCGACATTCTGAGAGTGCACAGCCTGAATTGCTGACTTTTCCAGGGATATTTCTGATGGACAAGGATGTTCTTCTTGCCTCCCATGAGACTCCATCAATGCACTTTTTGGCTGGATAGTCATTTGCTGCAAGTTTTCTGAATGAAAAACACTATTTAAATCTTGAACAGCTGCAGCACCAAATAAATTTTTACCCAGATCACCCTGTCTAGAAAGCAAAGTTCCATCTTGCAACCCAGCTTCGTCTGAAAACATAGCATACTGATTACCTGGAAAGGAATTACTGCTAGCTGGCACCTGCTGTAATAAAGGCTTATCCATTTGGCCAGACAAATATTGATATTGATTTCCTCTTGCACTGCCGTTAAAGACCCCATTAAATGATTGATTATCCTGCTGAGGATCCAAACCCATCAAACGCGCCTGGCTTTGCACAGGGGAAAACATAAACCCACCAGATGATCCCTGCAGAGCTGAAAAGGCATCATGCTGCAGCCAATTTGCATTTGATGTCATAAGCTCAGGTTGCAAAGAATAATTTGAAGCATCATGGACAGGAACACCATTGATTGTAGCTGGAGAAAGGCTGCCTGATCCCTGTTTTACAAAAGATGAAACCTGATTCAGAGAGCTCAACTGCCTTGCTTCTTGTAGCTGCTGAGGATTTGGAAATTGTTGCCTCTGAAATTCCTGCATTTGCTTAAGAATAGAATGTTGCTGTAGCAGTTGTGTGCCAGTCATCCCTGATTGCTGCCTCGGTAAAGGCTGGATCATGCCAGGATGCTGTCCATTTACAAGCGGTTGCCCACCAAGAAAGTCGTAATTAACGGGAGATGCAGTAGATTCTAGCCTCAATGAATTTTTCTCATGAAGATCAGGGCCACTTTCTATATGTGAATCAAGAACTGGCAAGCATCTAGATGCTGTATCCACTCCCAAAAAGTTTGTATTATTCTGCCTTGCCTGGAAACCCTGATGCACTTGCATATAGCCAGTTGCAATTGATGATTGATTTTGCGAGTGATTTCTGGCAATTTCAGACCTCATACCAGATTGTGTGAAGTCCAGTCCATGTTGCAGGCTTGAAGTCTGACCAGTATGCCCCCTGTCAAACTCAGCTAATCCCAAAAGAAAATATAATTATGCCAACCAAAATGTGTTTTAGACAAGTAAAGTTGTATTACTGAATTGTTGTAACATTAGAAGAAACTAAACAAACAAGACACCTTACCTAACTGATGTACACTCAAATTCTTCACACTAGAAACAAGGGGTCCAACTTGTCTCTGGCTTTCAACCCACAGATTGTTACTTAAGCCAGGCCAGGTACTGTCGATGAGCTGTGAGTGATGCTGGCCCAGGGACAAGCTCTCTTGGCCAAGGAAATTATGGATACTGTCACCAACTTCGTTGCCAGGCATAGATAATCCAAGCCGAAAATACTCAGCAGCTAAAATTTTGTGAGAACAAAATTACTACCTACAGAAGCAAGAACTAAGTTAAACTTTTCACAGTTCCACTACAGGGCACACAAAAATATGAATCCTTCTTTAAATCCAATTGTAATAGAAACAAACCTCTTCCACACATTTAAAATTCACCCCAGTTGCCACGTTTTGAAACTCAACCATATCCTGCATGCATAAAACCAACATATCATCTCTTCATGGAATCAAAAGTTAAACCAGCAACCCCATGGTGAAAATTATTCCACCTTTTTCTTCATTTTGAATGGAAGGTGCACCAACAAGTATAAAAATATCCCCCAAAAAAGGAGCATCCAACAAACATATCAAATTGCAGAAGGCAAATATTAGATAGAACAAATCTTGGCACTTTTACTAAGATCATATAAATTAAGCATTAATAAATGTAGGTATGTTTTAATCTTGGATTATTAAAAATAACAATGAACACCTTCAACACCATGCACAACCATTTTTTATTGACAATATGAAAAGCATCGGGACTTACTAATCGGTTCTCGAGCAACGCATTTATGCTTGGCATTTTAAAGGCAGCATGCATCAAAGTCATTGTTATATTAAATATTATATTAGTTCCGCATGGATAAAAAGAGTAATGTTAGAATTACTTTTAAATTGGAGAAAAAAAAAGAATAGTTAATTAACATATTTTACATTTCCTTATAAAAGAGAAACTCCAGGTGCATATCTCTTTCCTTTCCATAGAAGTAAAATAACCATGAGATGCTACAAAGATATGCAATAAATTATTCTCTTGTATGAAACTTCAATATAATCAATAGTGCACCAGACTAATGTTGTTTAAGTGGATTGTCCCCATAGAAACTTAAAAAAACCCAACATTCCTGCATCATACCATACACCCGGAATGGTGCATCACAGTAGTGTGGTTTACGAAGGCTTCTTTCTTCAAGCAACTTTTCAAAATCTATTCCATGGATCATTCTCAAGATCCCAAACATCTTTTCAATATCTACTCCATGGATCATTCTCAAAATCTATTCCCCTATACAGGAGTGCATAGCATGCTGACAGTAAGTCTACTCACATACAAGTTAAATATGAAGTTTTCATAAAAGAGAAGATGTTGCATCACAACCTAACATTTATTTTTATTTTTGTTTGTTAATGGCACCATTTTTCCTTGATTCCTTATCAATTTAGGTTGCATCCTCGTTACTCAATATGAAACAGTACAATCTTCAAATTTGTGAAGCTAAATTAAAGTTAGATTCCTTAATCACTAAATTAAAAGTATATATAAGAAGCTGGCAGTCTGGATGACCAAAAAATAGAAATATGGAATAATGGATAGCAGCCATCAACAGAAAAAGAAAAGGCTACCTCCATTAAGAAAAACAAGCATCAAAAGCTACCATGTAAAGCTCAATGGACTCCAAATGCTAAAATATAAGCTTAAGAAGCAACCAAACTAAATACTACAAGCGAAGTACAAACACAAATCCACTGCTAATTAGAAATGTAGGGAACCAAATTAAAGATAAAAATAGAAAAGATTTACATAAGAAAGCTTATAACCTTTTAAAGAGCAAAAATAAAAGAACTGCTACAACTTCTCCTGAAATTTAAATTTGTAATTCCTCGGTAAAAAATGCCCCGCATCCTCCATTTTCTTGGCGACCAAACAGGCGCTAAAACTCAAAAACCATGTCCAAAAACTCACATTTCTAACCAAGGCCACAAAAGAACGAAAAAGAAACATGTAATTGCCATCCAAAAATAAAAAGGCAATATAAGTAATTGCCCTAGCATATATTCAGCCTCTCAGTGTTAAAAACGTATTAGGGGTCCTAGGGAGAGCAACATGACGAGTGAACTTACAGTTAAGCGAACAAGCCTTTAAAATGGAGTTCGAATAATCGATCCTTGAAGAACATCAAAACTTTTTAGGGTTTGAATCCGAATGAAACTTTTAAATGGAGAGAACTCCTTTGGTTTTTTGTTTTTTTTTTAGAGAGAGAGATAAAGTGATCGATATAGTGTAAAATTTTCAACTACCAGAGGATCAAAATTGAGGTTCGGAACCGAAGGTGAGGTTTGGAGTCGAAGCTGAAAGAAAGGAGGTTGTAGGAAGGAGGAAGCCAGAAAGGGGCGAGGCATGTTTGGTTTGGGAGAATGGGAAGCAGATGGGTAAGTGTGGGTAGAGATGGAATTTGGTGTTCCTGCAAGGAGATTCGGACACGTGGAGAATCAATCGGTAGTGGCGCCCACGCTTGAGGATGTCTAGACTTTTGGCCGTCCGATCTACATAAAAGATTTTGTACATCTTTCATCTTCTTTGCATTGTGTTTTTTCTTCTTTTTTTTTCCGAAGGAGTCCGCGTTCAGTAAGGGGCTCCCATAATTTAAAATTGCTCCATATCGAGGGGATGAAATCCTGATTAAGGTAGGATCACTTAACTTTTATAATTTTATTTTAAAAGCTATTAATAAATAAGATACAAACTAGTAATCCATACATATTATATAATAGGTTAAAATATTTCATACATTTCTGTATTATTCATAAATTTTCTTTTTATATATTTATTCTATAAAATTACTCTCTTTATTTTTTAAATTTTAAAATTCAGGTCTAATTATTAACATTTTTAATTTTTTTATTAAATTTGTTAGTGTGGCATTTTGAAAATTAAAAAAAAAACTTACTTAATAGCCATGTAACTAAAAAGTGGTATTGTAATGAACTCAAATTAAACAAAATAATTTTAATAAGGTTAACCATTAAACCTGAATTTTGAAATCTGAAAAGTATAGCGACTAAATTTCTAGAAATAAAAGTACAATGACCAAATTCTGAAATTGTGAATATTATAGGGACTTATGACATATTTTAACCTATATAAAACAACATTTGAAAAGGGTTTTCTGTAGGGGGTAAGCTATACTACTAGTTACTAAACTATAGATAAGTTTTTGTTTAGGTCATCTAACTAAAGACAATTACAATTTGGTCATTGAATTATTCAAAAGTTTTCATTCAAGTCACTAACTATTAAAACCAATGCTTTATTGCTTTTTTTTTCATGAAACAGCTTTGGACGTCACAAATATAATAACCAAAATTTAAACAACTTTTTTTTTCTAATTTTCGATACTGACCTTCAAATCAACTTGGATTTAAGGTATGCTATTTTACTCATCGATAGGTATTGTTCCACCGTACCAATCATCGAATCGTCGCTTGGAGGTTACTGAAAAAACTTAATAACTCAATGACTTAAATAAAAACTTTTAAATTGTTTAATCAATTAAATGAAAACTTTCGAATAGTTTAATGACCAAATTCTAAATTTTTTAGTTAAGTGATTAAAACGAAAATTTATTCAAAATTTAGTGACTAATGGTGTAGTTTACCCTTTTTCTAGAGTAGAAAGTTTTTAAATAGATTTAAGAGGAAATAGGATGATAATGATTTGAGATAAATTTCAAAACTATAGATGATTTTTTTTAGTTACATGACTACCAAGTGAGTATTTTTTTACAAAATACTATACCAACAAACTTAGAAAAAAAAAACTGAATTTTTAAATTTAAAAAATAGAGAAACTAAATTCATAAAAATAAAATCACAATAATTAGAATATAAATTTGTGAGAAATACAAGTACTCAAATTCTGCAAGTTACTGATAAAGTCATGATTAAGCAACAACATTATTTTGAGTAATTGTTTTTTAATATTTAAAGGATTAAAAATATTTGTCAAATAATTTTATTTTTTTATACCGACAAAATAATTTTATTTAAATCATATTTGAATGGTTAATCCAACTTATTCAAACTTGAATTACTAAAATTTCATATATCCAATCCAATTTCATCTTAATATATATATATACATATATATTAAAAAAGACCTTCTCAAATGTATTATTTTTAATTAAAATATACAGCAAAATATAAAGGCTTAATTTTTCAGGGTGAAAATGCCCTTCTAGTCCTTATATTATCAAAAAGAAAGCAAACAAGTCCTTCTACTAAAACATGAAGCAATTAAATCTTTATATTTCTAAAATAGAAGCAAATTGGTAAAAAAATTAACGGTGTTAAAGAAAAACGTAATAAATTATAATTTTTAAATATAACATTAAATTCGAAAAAAAAAGTGTAAAATAACTTTTTTTATATTACTCGTAACTTTAGAAAATAATTAATCAAAATGTAATTAAAAGAATTAAAAAAAATTAAGATTCCAATAAAGAATCGCATAATTCACTTGTTTGAAAAAAAAAAAAGAGATTGAATTATAGAAATCAAATGCAAAGAACTAGTAACTTCGTTTGATTTCCTTTAATTTTAAGTGAACCTTAATCTGTTTTAATACTCATTTCAAACCCTAATCCTTTTTGAGACCTTTTTTCCTATAAATTTGTGTTTTTGGAATATTATTTCGATGTTATCCTATTGAATGATTATGTTTGGAAAACTTTTCTGGTATTCTTTGTGTTTCAAGCACATGCGATTCCTTTTCAATCCTTAATTATTCTTTGGGTTTCAATTTTAAGGGTTGTGTTTTCAACTTTTTCAATTTTGTTTATTTTTATTAATTTTATTTTAGTTGATTATTTTAAAACTTAAGGAGTAATAAAAAGTAGAAAAATTTATTTTAACTTGTATTTTAATTTAAATTCCACCTCATATTAAAACATTAATTTTTATTAGGTCCATGTCAACATCGTTAATGACACATCGTTATTGATAAAAAAGTCACATAACACGTCATTAGCTTGGATGGTTTTTGCTAACACCATTATCAATTTTACTAAATTGCTTCCATTTTAAAAGTAAAGGGACTTGATTGCTCTCTTTTTTCATAGAGGGACTTGTCTGCTCCCTTATTGATAATACAAGGAGTATGAGGCTATTTTCACTATTTTTTTAGTATTAAGAAAATAAAGAAGTTTAGAGGCCCAACGGGTCAGGCGACCAAAATTTTAGCTTACGAACTGGGCCTCATCCGGTCCGATTCATGATCGATCGGACGGTACTCTAAAGAGGAAATCGATGACGTGGCAAAGATGCTGTGACCGGGAGTTAACATAAGCCGAAACCCAGGGGCTATAAAATGCCGCAGGCCCGCTTACGTCTTTAGTTATGTACTACAAAAATAAAACCAAAAATAAAAAAACGCAAAAATTGAACAAAAATAGTACTCTTAGTTCTTGCTTTCGAGCGTGAAAGAGCCAAGGAATTCATTCAATCGAAGGGCGAGAGAGAAGGAGAAAAGAAGAGCGATGGGAGAGGAGAAGCGACACGAGATGATGCAAAACCTCTTCGGCGATCAGTCGGAGGAAGAGGAAGAGATCGATTCCGAACATGAATCAAATCCCCATCCTAATTACGCTTCTGTAATTCTTTTACTTTCTTTAATCGTTAGGTTTTATTTTTTCTATCGTGGTTTTTGTCAATTATTTATTTTTTCTAATGTTAATTAGACAGTAATTGTTTTTTTATTTAGGTTTCGCTACTAAGTGATTGATTTGGTTCGATGACTATTTTTAATTTAGAGGATGGGTTTACCCTATTGTTCATGCAATCTTTTTTAGATTGATTTTTTTCTGGATAATGCCGAGCTTAGGCTTGAATAAGTTGATCATTGTTGTATTGTTGATTTAGGTTCATTTAAATTGCCAATTAATGTTTCGGAAATTGTGTATAGCTGCACATTTGATCTTTTTCTTCTTCCAACTTGTGCCTCTTGATTATGGAATTTGTATTTCGAATACAAATGCGATTCTGAAATCCTCTTATTATGGGCCAAGTACGCTCAGTACAAGAACCTTGGAGGGGGATTTTGTTCTAAGTAAATTATAGTTTAGAATGTCATAATTTGATATTTTGCACATGTTTTATTCCTCCCCTTTTCTTGGATGAAAAAGAAATGCAAGTTTCAGAATGGTTGATCTGTTGCCAAGATGTTTGCTGTTATTGAGAGTTACTCTCTGAGTTTAAATTATATACAAAAAATTCAAGTCTAGAAAGGAATAAATTGGTGTTCTCGCCGTTTGTGAGTTTCTCCTTTCTTGGGGTCTGGAAAGACCTAAAATAGCCTTAGGGTATTTGATCCTAGTTTGCTTAGATATTTTCTGCTATTATGAAGTTCTCTATGTTTTTTGTGCGTGATTAGAATTAGAATTGCTTGAAGTTAACCTGTTTAATGATTTTGCATATAGGATGAAGCTGAGGGTGTAATGGAGCCTGAGGGTGAAGGCGAAGGTGAAGCTGAAGTGGAGGGACATGGTGAGGTAGAAGTGGAGAGTGATGGTGACCTACGAGATTTAGAACCTGATCCTGGAGAAAGTGAGGGTGAAAGAGTACAAAGCTCCCAAGAAGTGGATATTGGGGATCAAAGGGAAGAAAGTGAGGCAAAAGAGACAGATAGTGATGAAAAAGAAGACTATGGTCAGAGGGTAGTGACTAGCCGGAGAAGGGAAGTAATTGAGAGTGGGTCAGAAAGGTCTGAGGAAAACCATTATCCTGATAATGAAGATGAAGAGGTTGATCAAACTAGAAGCTTGAGGTAATTTGCTCTCTCCCTTACTCAGTCTCATGCTGTGCGTTCTTGCCTGTGTCTCCTTTTGTCTTTATTTGTTCATTTTTAATTGTTACTCTCCTATATGTTGTTTGCCTTTTATGTGTGCAGTACATGGTACTTTGACATTGTATTACATGTTCTCTAAAATGTAAATAGTATGTTTCTTTTTTTGCCAAAACTGAAACAGAAAAAATTGATGCAAAACCTTATATAATAATGATTCCTTGGATGTACTATTGTATCTAATGATCTGCACTTACTGTTCTACCAAATTGGCTTAATGGCAGTAAGTCACCAGAGGAGGAGAAGGATCCAACTCACCTTTCACATTCAGCTGCTGAAATTCGTGATGTATTTGGTGCTTCTGATGAAGAAGAAGAAGAAGCAGAATATGCAGTTCGACATGATATGGAGCAAGAGGAAATTGTGAGTATCATGTGTCAAACGCAATATGGTTCTTCTTTTTTGCCTTTATATAAGTTCCAGTATGCCTGTGGTCATGTTAGAAGGATGATGTAAATTCTTTTTTCCCTTAGAGATCTCCTATGGAAGAGGAAGGGAGCTATGGGAAGAGTCCAAGACTTGAAGATATGGTGCATGATGAAGATGCTCGTTATGAGTCAGATGACGAGCATGTTGAGGCGAAACAAAAAGAGAAGCCAGTTGGACCCCCGTTGGAGCTGGAGGTTCCATTTCGCCCTGCTCCAGCTCATCCAACCAAGGTTTATTTCCTTCCTATGCTCTCTCTTGAAAAAATCTAACTTAACAGCATCTTAAGGATATCTTCTTATAGTTAGTGACATTTTAGAAGTTGTTTCATTATTCAATTGGATTTTTGGTACATTACGCTATTTTTATTTCAAATGGAAGCATCAGTTGAAGTGCATTGGAGGTTTTGAGGGTCATTACTACTTTAAGGCTTTGCTTGGTAGAGTGGAAAGAAAATTGGAAGGATAGACAATTGAAAGAATAAAAAAATAGAAAGATGGGAAATAAAATTTTTCTTTCTATTGGTCTGCTCGGTAGGAGGGATGAAAAAATTGAAAGAAAAATTAATTTCCTTTCCATTCATTGTTCGGTAGAGTTGAAGAATAAGAGGAAAGAAAATGAAACCCTTCAAAAATGCATAATTTTGAACTAACATACATCCACCTCATTTTCTGTCCTCTTACCATTCCAAAATTTTTATTATGCATTAGGATGTAAAATAGTGATCTCTTTTATTTTCTTTCCTTACACTTTTCTTTTCAACTAAGAACATTCTAAGCGCTTGAGGCTAGTCTTCATACTTCTGTCATTCTTTTGCAGATGAACATGATCAAAGTTTCAAATATAATGGGCATTGACCCAAAACCATTTGATCCCAAGACATATGTTGAGGAGGATACATTTGTAACAGATGAGTCTGGCTCAAAAAAACGTATTAGGTTGGAGAACAATATTGTACGTTGGAGGACAGTCAGAAAGAAAGGTGGCACAACATCAGTGAGTAAATTTCTGCCACCTCCCCCTTCTTTTTGGTGATTTGATTTGAGCATGCTGGAAACGAATGTAGATCTATTTATTGCATGTATGTGCTGTAAGTTTGGGATGGTTACAAAGTTAATCAAAAACTGTGAGTAGGGTGATCGTTAGCCACCACTATAGTTAGATTCTTTTTTTTTTCTCCTTAACTATATTTGTTGTTTTTATTTCGTTGTCAGAATTAATTTTATGGTCTGTTATCAATCCCTTAATTTCTTAACCAAGCAGGGTTTCTTATATTTCCTCTTGTTGTATGTAGTATGAAAGCAATGCTCGCTTTGTGAGATGGTCAGATGGTAGTTTACAGTTGTTAATTGGCAATGAAGTTCTGGACATATCTGTACAAGAGGCACAACATGATCAATCACACCTTTTTCTCCGACATGGGAAGGTGACTATTTCCTCCTATTTGATGTGGTTTTGTGAAGTATGTAATATCTTCAATTCTTTTGCTTTTTTTTTTTTTTTTTTTTTCTGACCAATGCTTCTGAGATGTGAAATGGATAAATAAAAGCTTCAAGGTCACATATATATTATTTACTTCATTTTCTGTTGTTTATCTCTGTTTTTTTCTGTCATAAACTAGGATAAAACTTAACAGAAAAAAAAATGGATGTTCCTCATGGCTACTCGAGAGTGATCTGAATGTCAAGTCTGTGCATCTAGTAATCCATAATATCATAATTGTCAAATTGAACTGGCATCTTATTATAGCTGCTGACCTAATATGCTAAACTGTTTGAAAGCCTCCTAGACTCTAGATTCAAAGGTCCACTGATCATAAGGAATGATTTAAAAATGAAGTAAAAGAATGTGGCATATTGAAATGCCACAGCTATTTCTATCTGTACATTGTCTTGGACATGAAATCTGTGGCTCCTGGTATCCTTTTTGACAATATCTCTGTTGTGTTAATTGGTATGTGAACTATTTTATATATATTGCTAATAGCTCAACATGAGCTTCTGTATTGAGGTTGAAATGCATATTTTTAGTTACATTCTGTGAACATGATATATGCGAGTATATTTTTTTGTGTAAGTATTTTGCGGGGAAAAAGGGGAGTATGGAAGTTTTATAGTCAACTTCCACTATATGCTATTGCAGTTCCAGCCATAGCATCTTTGTGTAGGAAGCTTGCTTCAATTTTGGAATCGGTTTGGTAGGATAGGTCCAGTAGGAACAGAATTTGGCCTCAGAACCTTGATTTTGGGCTATTATCTGCTCATTCCATGCAGTCTATGGTGTTATTATTTGGTTTTAAGTATTACTCTTAAGGCTGACTCTAGCATGAAATCAATGTAACATTCTCATTTTTGTGGCTGTTGCTGTTTCTGTTATTGTTATTGATCTTGTAACAATGCTTAAATTCAAACTGGACTTGGAAACTGCTTTAATTGTGGTAATTGCAGGGAATTCTTCAATCTCAAGGAAGGATTTTAAGTAAGATGAGATTTATGCCCTCATCATTGTCATCGAATTCTCATCGGCTGTTGACTGCTCTTGTTGATTCACATCATAAAAAAGTCTATAAGGTTAAGAATTGCATTACTGATGTTGATCCAGAAAGGGAAAAGGAGGAAAAGGAGAAGGTAATTAATTGCTTATCTTACAATTCGGTGCAACTTGTTTCTCAGTGACAGGAATTTTAAATGTTTTTTTCCCTTTTGTGTGTGATTTTGCAGGCTGAGAATCAAACAATCAGAGCTAATGTTCTTCTGAATCGTAAGAGGGAAAAGGTGAACCGAAAGTATACACAAACTGTAGAAAGAAAGCGTCAACTTTCAACTGGGTATCTGGAAGGTGCTCTTGATGAGGTCTAGAAATTTCCTTTCATGTCATACATATTGGAATGTCTTATATTGATAATTATCAGCTGTTTCTTTATTTTGACTAAACCTGCAGCAATCTTCATTTCTTGAGCATGTGTAACTGTTCCTTTTAGATATCCTTAAATCATACTTTCTAAACTGAATAACACATGTTTTTCAAATTTATTTTATCAGGATGATGAAATGGATTATAATGATTCTCGTCGCTCTCGCCGCCGCTTTGAGGAAGACTTGGAAGTAGAAGCTCGGGCAGAAAAACGGATTATGAATGCCAAGAAGGTACTTTCACTCTTAGTCCTAGGAAATTGTTCTTGTCGCAATTTGTTAACTGTATGTTTTTATTTTTATTTGTGATTACCAGTCACAGGGTTACAGGGATGTCCCTCGCAAGTCATCCCTATCAGATGTAAAATCATCTCGGCGGCCTATTAGTTTCTCTGAAAGTGACAGAGAGGAGTCTGAGTATGAAACTGAAGGGGAAGAAGATGAGAGGTCTGCACACAATAGGATTGAGGACGAGGAGCCCGAATATGAAGAATCGGAGGAAGAGGAAGAGGAAGAGCGCTATGAAGAGGCAGATGCTAATGCTAACAGAGCTTCAGAGGAGGAAGAGGAAAATGAGGTAAGTATTTATTATTTTCTTCTCTTCAACAAGTTCTCCATGCTTTATATTTGAGCATAAAATTCATGTACCATATCTGAAAAGCATTTCAGATGCTTCTCTTCAGTGCTGCATATGCAACACTAGTGATTTCTGTATGCCTTTGACATCTGTATTCCATGATTAAATGTTACCGATTAGACAGCTTCTCTAAATGAATGGCCGGTAAAGTTCAATAGCATCTACTTGCATGAACTGTTGGGTCCACAATTCATTTTGCTGATTTTGTGATATTAAGAGGTCCCTAATTGTTCTGATAGCTATACATTCATCTACTCGCATATGCCATGCATTGAATTCGATATGGATAAAAAGGGGTTTGGCTCCCATCCATTACTTCTATGTCCACTTTTGTCCAATACAACTTTAATCACCATTTAAAGGTATGACTTTGACAATTCATAGATGGACACATTTTAATGGTGCTGCTAAATGTATTGGAAAGTAATGGATGCAATCCCAACCCGCCAAAAAGAGGACATGGGTTGGATACTCAGAAAATTGAAAGAATATATGCTTTTGCATGCTATGAATCTAAAAAGTTGGATTATGTTTTCTTGCTGAATGACATAGTATCCTTAAAAAACAAGGTTTTTATTCAAGTTGTAGGACATGATGCTATTGGGGAAGTCTTTGGATTTATTAGAAAACATATGCATGGAAAGGCTTCTTCCTAGGTACTAAAATTTGAGGTCTCTATTGCCCTTTACTACCACTATAAGCATTCCAGTTACCATCTTGAGTGGAAGAGTGAAGTTTTTATTAGCATGTTCATTTAACATGGCTGCAAGTTTGGACTGTGCTGGGACATCTGAAATGGTTACTACGGGTGTCTAAGTTTGTTTGGTGATGTTTAAACGTCTGTGATTGGATTGAAAAATGGTGAAGATTGAAATGTGAACATTTAGATATCATCAATATCCCTAACGTGGAGCATATATGCAGCAGAATATGATCAATAGAATTCGTCTTTTATCAGTATTAGACGATTCTTTGTATGTGTTGCTTTGGTTGTACCACACCTTCCCTCGATATTTTTCTCTTTAGAGGAAATAATACCTTCTTTTTATGCAGAAGCATGGCTAGTAATGACAAGTAAATCTGGAAATAATTTTCCCCATCGATTATACGGTGTTGTGAGTTTTATGAATTTTATTATCTTGATTATTTTGCAGGAGCCTAGGCAAAAAGTGAAGGAGTCTGTTGGCAGCAGTAAGCGCAAGGGAATCGAGTCGGATGAGGACTCACCTCCTAGAAAAGCTCCTACACATCGTCGCATGGCAGTTGTTTATGATAGTGATGAGGAATGAAACAAGATTACAGTAAGTTTCTCTCACCCCTCTTTCTGGACATATGCACCGACACAAACGCGCACATAGATCTTTATGCGACTATTGGTAGGAATATTGATTTTTCAGCATGTATTAGGCTTCTTCTTTTTTTTCATTGTTTTTCAAAAACACTGAACAGACAACTTTTGAAGTCAAAATTGCTTCTGAAAAGTGTTTTTGAACCCAAACATAAAATTGTTTGGGAAAAACATTTTTGGAGTAAAATGACATTTTCAACCCTTATTTATAATCCAATGTATTTTATGTAATATTTATATTGAATATACAATAATTTCCCTATTGAAATTTATTTCAAGTATATAATATTATATATTTTAATTTGTAATAGTTATATTTTAATGTTTAAAATATTGCTTATATATTCAAATTAAAATTTAGAAATAATTAATATTAATTGCTTAAAAGAATTTAAAATTTATATTTTATATATCAAAATATTAATAAAAAGTTATAAAAAAATTATTTTTTATATTCTTACTAAAATATCATAAAATTAACGAATTTAAACATTATTTAAATGTATATTTTTACTTTACAAGTCATGTTTAAAATGAACATTTTATTTCTCGAGTATTTTTTGACAACAATGACGAACACTTGCATAAGTTGGTAGTAAATTATATTCATTTGATAATTTTTAACTATTCACATGAGTTCTTTGAGCAAAGGGGAGGAAAAAAAATATTTATGTTAATTATTTTCCCTCGTGTAAAAACATCAGATAACCAAACGACCCATTCCTGCTTTGGTAGGTAAGATTTGTGGTTATTATTTGCATTGCACGGTGTGGTTGTCGTGCAATCTTGAAAAATGATTTTGGAAAGTGAATTAGCTTTTTGAAAAAAAACTGATACATATAATTTTTTATTCTGGATGATTCTACATAAAAAAAATTGTTGTTTGACAAATTTCACTAAAATCATTTTGTAAAAGTTGTTTTTACTGAAAAAAGATAACATAAATATTTTTGTTACAAAATATTATAGTAACATTTTTTTTTGACAATTGAAATTTATTTTATAATAAGACATTACTTCATAATAATTCATATCATTTATGAATTTAATAATAAAAATGCTTATTTAAAACTTTATTTCAATTATATATATTACATACATGAAAGTAGATAGTTATACATTAAAATTAAAAGGAATAAATGAAGTTAAGCATGATTTAAACATAATATTTATATTATTGACATATTCATATTTTATACTATAAAACATTTATTATTAAAACATTAATTTTTCAAGAATATATCAATAATATTATTTAAAATTTAAAATTATTATCTGTTAAATTTTATTATTAAAATAAAAATATAATGTTAAATAATTTATTAAAGTATATTAATTATTTATAATATTATTAAATATAAATAGTTAAATATGTATGTTTACTAAATCGAACATTACAATATTTTTAATATTAATATTTTAGTTACTTTTTGAAAATTAAAATAAAAATCTATTATTAATATAATCATATTAGACATGATTCAAGTTAATTTTTACATCAACATAAATTTACTTATAAATAGCTCTTTCTTGAAAGGGTTTATTTTCTGTTGAGCTGTTTTTTCGCAGAAAAATGCAAGAAGTATTTTTCATAAATTATTTTCGGTGAAACAACCTACTTGCTCTGAACTTACTAATGCCTTGCCGGGGCTAAAAAACATTTCATTTCAAACAACTATGGGCTATGCTTATTTACTACGATAATTAAATTGTTTCTAACATCAATTGCTATTATTCTTAATCTTGATTGTAATTATGATTTCACAGGGGGAAATGATCGTATCCTCAAACAATGAACTATAGACACACAACTTTGATGGCTGGAAAGGATGTTGGAGCTGAGCTTGCTGCTTACTTCTCTGAGTTATATGACACTGCTGGAGACAACTTGAGGTTTAAATGTTAATTGTATTTTCACTCCCTTTTTCTGAAATTGTTATATATGACTTCCAAATTAAGTTGAGCTCAGAAAAGTAATTGCTCTAGAATTTGAGGAAAAGAATTGCAGGCAAGTTAT
Source organism: Gossypium longicalyx (assembly GCA_025698465.1). Classification (NCBI taxonomy): domain Eukaryota; kingdom Viridiplantae; phylum Streptophyta; class Magnoliopsida; order Malvales; family Malvaceae; genus Gossypium; species Gossypium longicalyx. The sequence goes on along the minus strand of CM047006.1, from coordinate 9,371,207 downwards.
TATTTTTCTGTCCCATATGTGAAAACTTGGTGTTATAGACTCTTACTACTAACATGTTTGAGGTTTGCCTTAAACTAAACTTGAAGGTTGACATAATCTAAAGGCCCTTTCTGGAAGTGTATCATTAGAAGTTTCTTCTTTCGGCATCTAATTAGCAGCGTATATAACAAAAGACAGAAAGCTCACCGGCCTTAACAGATTAGCATCATCCTTTAGATTTGAAAATGTCGGAACAATGTCAACATGAAAAATGATTAAAAATGCTATTTAAATTTTTTATAAACTTAACAAAGATTGTAAATGCATAATTACAAATATTCAACTTGGTTAGACATGGTAATGGTTGACGAAAGAAGCCAATAAAACTGAAGAGCTTGCCCTTCAGTGTTGGGTTTGTCTGAATTTTTCTAAAGGTTAAAATATATTTTAGTTTTTGTATTTTTCATACATTTAGAATTTATAATTGTTAGATTATTTTAGTTGATAATTTAGATCAGTTTTTTTAATTATTTAAATAATAAAAAATAATGTTATTTCAATTGAATAATAAAAATATTATTTTTTATTATTTAAATAATTTTAAAAAAATTTATCTAAATTTATCACCTAAAAAATTCATCAATTTGATTTATTAAATTATATCGTAGGTAATTTCCTTCCACAAGATAATGATAAAATATCTCTAAATCATACCACAATTACTAAAGGAAAAGAAAGTATGTCCAGAGATATTTTAGGGAATACTAAAGCTTCACTATACTTTTTGGATGTAGTCAATTTAGTTGTGAATAGGGGATACAAATTTTAGTAATTTTTTTTATATTTTTGTATTGTTTTTGTTATTTTATAATTTTTTGTATTTTTAAATATATTTTTAGAATTTATTTTAATTTTTTTTTAAAATTAAGATTTTTTAACTATGTAATGTGTCAATGTATAATTGATTGAATATCTCAACCTTTAGTTTTTGACGTGTAAAAAATTAAGCTAATAACATTTGGTAATGTTAAGAAAAAGAAATTTAAGGACTAAACTAAAAATGTGGGTTAAACCTAAAAATAATAATAGCAAAAGTCTTGGAAAATTTTCAGTCCATTCAATTCACGTACTTTAGGGCTTTTGGATCTTACAAATAAAAAAAATATTTTTTAGTTGAGATTCAATGAGTTTAATTAAATACAAATAGTAGATACCTCTCTAATGCTTTAGAGTGGCATTGAATGATGAATCGTGTGTTTTCTGCTTAGTTCTAGCTTCCGTTCTCGCCTGTGAATCAATGGTTCTCCATTAAATTTAGTGTTACCTACCAGCCTCACGTGCTCACCCATCGCACTCCCCAACCCACGTTTTCAAACCATAGCTAACTTATTGTTATCTAATCAATCCCTTTGAAAATTCTCTCTTCACAATTAACTTTAAATTATTCTTATTATTATTATTTTATAATTATTATTTTCCTGTTAATTTTTATAAATACTCTCCGCTCTTCTTCTTCTTCACCACTTCCAACTTCAACAAACATCCATGGCCTCCTTTGTTCTATATTCTATTCTCTCCGCCGTTTTCCTCTATTTCGTTTTCATTATCTCGAGGAAGCGCCGCCGTCTGCCTCTCCCTCCTGGTCCTAAACCATGGCCCATCATTGGCAACTTGCCACATATGAGTCCTGTGCCTCACCAAGGTTTAGCCGCCATGGCCAAAGTCTACGGCCCTCTCATGTACCTCAAGCTGGGGTTCGTGGATGTTGTGGTGGCAGCGTCCGCCTCCATGGCGGCTCAATTCTTGAAAGTCCATGACTCTAACTTCTCCAGCCGCCCACCGAATGCCGGCGCCAAGTATGTGGCTTACAACTATCAGGACCTTGTGTTTGCGCCGTACGGACCGAGGTGGCGGCTGCTACGTAAAATCAGCTCCGTTCATCTCTTCTCCGGCAAGGCTTTGGACGACTTTAGACACATTCGCGAGGTTTATTTCATTACTCTATAGTATTTTATCATTATTATAGATCTTAATGCCCCCCCCCCCCCAATTTAAGATCCGAATTTAGGGAATACTATAAAGCCTCACTATACTTTAAGGATGTGAATAGGGTTTAATTAAATCATGGATATGATTTGCAAACAGGAGGAGATAAGGGTGTTGGTACGAGCTTTGGCAAGCGCTAAAACAAAGGTGAATTTAGGGCAACTTTTGAACGTATGTACAGTGAATGCCCTGGGGCAAGTGATGATGGGGAAAAGGGTGTTCGGCGACGGCAGCGGCGGCGCCGATCCAGAAGCGGATGAGTTCAAGTCGATGGTGGTGGAGCTGATGCAGTTAGCCGGGGTTTTCAACATCGGCGACTTCATTCCGGCGCTTGAATGGCTGGATCTGCAAGGGGTGCAAGCTAAAATGAAGAAACTCCATAACAGATTCGATAGGTTCTTGAGTGGCATTCTTGAAGAACACAAAACCAAAGCTCGACAAAGTAATGGGCAAGTGAAACACAAGGATTTATTAAGTACGTTGATTTCATTGGAGAATGCTGACGGTGCTGAAGGTGGAAAGCTCTCCGACACTGAGATCAAAGCATTACTTTTGGTACTCTTTCCACTTTCCTTTTCTCTCATAATGATTTACAAAATATTAATTTTCTAATATTATACTATCCCCAATACTTTATATTAATAATTATATATTTTATAAATTTTATAACTGTTTATTTTTACTATAATTTATATCTTATAATACTCATTATTATAATTATATCTTTATTTTTGTTGAACCAAAAATATATCATATGTTATACTTTACTTTTCTCTATAGTACCAAAAGACCCTTATTTTAAGGCACTATTAAATATTAATTTAAATATATATTTTTATATAAAAATTAAAAAAAAAAATACATGAGATTTAAACCCAAGGTATAAAACTTACCCTCCCTAACTTTATCATTTAAACTAAAGTAATATTTTATTTTTATGTTAATTCTTAATAAATATATTCACTCAAAATCTAATTCTATTTTAAATGTTTTTATTATGTAATATAACATCACAACGTGCAGAGGCTGACTAAAGTTTTTAAAATTGTAATTATACCCTTAATTTTAAAAAATAACTAGGCCCTCTAATATATAAAAAAATATTATTAAACATTTGAAAACTTTTAAAATTTTCAATTACTCTTCAATTTTTTTTTTTTTTATAATCTCGTAAAATCTCTAAATTTTTTTTAAAAAAAATGTTAATTAGATTTATCAAATTTTTTAAAAATTCTCACTAAAGTTTGTACTATCTTGCAACACTTCGTTTAGTTACTACTAGACTCTGAAATAATTAATGTGATTTTTTTGCTTGCTGATTAAATGATGTCATGCGAGACAGTACTATAGTGTCAAAAGTCATTTCTATAATTCGCCGGCACTATGAATATTAAAGGATATTTTTTTGTAAATTTATATATATTGAAGTTTTAGAATTAAAAGTTTAAAAAATATGAAATTTTAAGTTTAAATTCTATTAATTTTATATGCAAATGTAAATAAATAAAAAAATTCCTATAATTAACGTAATTTATTTCATAAAACTATAATTTTTTAATTATTTTTTAGATGAGTTGGTGTTGCCTCATAATAATTTTATTATCGGATAAAACCTAATTGCAATATTATAATATTAATATACAAAATTATTATTAAAATATTAAATATAATATAACATGTATCTTAGCTTTAGGCTACCCGCAAGTTGGGGCTCCTCACATAATTCAAATTAGATTACGTCATAGCTACTATTTGAGCTAAAAGTTTATATAAAGTGTAAACAGGTAGTTTATTTTTTTATTTTATAAGTGTCTTAAAAAGTTGTTATATATTTTATTTTTAATATTTATAAGATTTTTTTAGTCTAAAAACCTATACTAAATATTTTCTTTAAATTTAATTATTTATAAATTTATTTTGGATTAAAATTATTTTTATATAAGAAGATAAAAAAATTCCTAATAATAATTTTTTTATGTTTTAAATAGAATGATTTTTTGTCAATGACATTTAATTGACTCATGATATTATCTTAATTAGTAATTTAAATATAATATAAATTAAATAAAAAATTATTTAACTTTTATAATATATATAAATATTTTATTTAAATAGTAAAATGAGCTTACCTGTTGGGTTGAGTTTGAATAATATGATTTTTTATAGAATCAACTCCAACAGTGATACAAGCAGTTATAATAATAATTTAGTATTGTTTTGATTTTTTATTTTCAAAATTTATTTTGAATTTTTTTTTTTGAAATTATAACTGATACTTTATTGATGGAAGAAGTAATAAATGTCGTAACAGGCCTTAAAAGAAACGCCCTACAGCTGTTTACCTCCTAAAAGGCACCGAAACGGTGCACCAAACAAAACCAGATAATTAAACAAAGCCAGACCTTGTTACCCTTCTTCTTCTTCATTGAAAACCAGATCTATCTTGTATCAGCTACTGAACAGGACCTAAAGCACCCAAAATCAATCCTAATACCATCATCATTTCGGCCCAAGCACGACAGATTATTGCAAAGTCCGGACAAACAATTTGTCATTTAAAAATTATTATCGGTTATTTTTAGAAAAAACTTTTTAAGTAAAATAACATATTTTTTAGTACAAACAAATTAGTTCCGCGCAAATACCACAACCAAACAATTTCTACTACTCGAAACCCAGGACGTTGACAACGAATACCTTATAACAAATGGGTTGAAGTATATTAATTAACTTTGATATTATAACAAATGGGTTGAAGTATATTAATTAACTTTGATATTACTAACTTGTTTGGACATGATTATTGCAGAACATGTTCACAGCAGGAACTGATACATCCTCAAGCACAGTTGAATGGGCAATGGCTGAGCTAATACGGCATCCCAACATCATGGCTCAAGTTCGTAAAGAATTGGACTCAGTCGTTGGTCGAGACCGCCTCGTCTCCGACTTGGACTTGCCCAATCTAACCTACTTCCAAGCCGTCATCAAAGAAACCTTCCGCCTCCATCCATCCACCCCGCTCTCCCTCCCTCGGATGGCCTCCGACAGCTGCGACATCAACGGCTACCACATCCCCAAGGGCGCCACCCTCTTGGTCAACGTATGGGCCATTTCTCGAGACCCTAATGAGTGGAACAACCCGCTTGAGTTTCGGCCCGAGAGGTTCTTGCCCGGCGGCGAAAGGCCGAACGCTGATGTTAGGGGCAATGATTTTGAGGTCATACCATTCGGCGCCGGGCGTAGAATCTGTGCCGGAATGAGTTTGGGATTGCGCATGGTTCAACTGTTGACGGCGACGTTAGCGCATGCTTTCGAGTGGGAGTTGGCTGATGGATTAATGCCTGAGAAGCTGGACATGGAGGAAGCTTATGGGTTGACTTTACAACGTGCGGCGCCATTGATGGTGCATCCAAGGCCAAGGTTATCAAAGCATGCTTATTGAAAACGTTGTCGTTTCATGGTGAGGGGACTTAAAAGGGTGTTCAAACTTCATTTAAAACCGAATTAACCGATTAAATCGATCTTATTTAATTAATCAGTCAGTGGTTGAACTTAGTACTGTCGAAGGTCGGTTAATGGTTAATGGTTTTTTGAAATTTAGTTTATTGGTTAATTCGATTTGAAATCGAATAATTAACCGAATTAATCAAATTTAATAATTAATATTATGTATTAATTTTATGACTTATGTAGTGGTTTTTATTATGTACTCTTTCAAGTCATAAAATTTTGGTTAATTCGATTAATTTTTAAGACATATAATTCAGTTAATTTCAATTTATATATTTGATATGTTTTATATTTGTTTTAACCAAAAGACAAAAATATATACATTTCGAGAATCAATCGAAATATTTTGATTCGTTTAATTTATTTTGAAAAAAATTTGATTCGAGTAACGGTTAATAGATTATATAGTTCAATTAATTCAATTAATGCTAGTTCGATTCGGTTAATAATCGAACCGATTATTTGAACGCCTTTACGACTCGGTTTTTTTTTTTTAAACCTTAAATGAATCACCTCACCCCAAAACTTTAAGTTTCGTTCAAGAGGGTTTTATAATAAACATCCATTTGTTTCACTGGAAATGATTTTCAGAAAATATTTTTTGCATTCTCTTGTGTTTGTTTCATAGAAAACAATTTGGTCAGCAGAAAATGACTTGAAGTCAATGAAAAATAAGCTATTTTTCTTGTAAATATATCGAATCATATAATAAATTATTAATATAAATTATTATTTTAATATATTCTTTAAATTTTCATTTTTATTTTAATAATAATTTTAAAAAAATTAAATAATATTATTCATCTATTATTGAAAAATATTAAATATAAATATTTCAATAATAAATATTTATTAAAATTATAAATATAAAATTATAAATATATTAATAATAAATATTTTGTAGTATATGTAACAACCTGTTTTCAGTAAAATCAGAATAGTGGTTTCGGGATCACAAATCCGATTTCGAAAGAAAAATTATTTTTATATTATTTTATGGTCTATAGTATGATAGTAATGTCATATAAAAATTTCGTAAAAAAATTTTACCGATTACATGTTTAATTTGATAAAGGACCAAATTGCACAAAGTGCAAAAGTTGAGTTCTAATAGGTTAAGGGATTAAATAGCTATGGAATTCAAAATTTGAGATCCTTATATGAAAAATAGACCATTAAAAATGCTTAGTGGTTAAGGATGATTATTCATCCATGAAAAATAAAATAAAGAAAAGGATAAAATTGGAAAGTGAAATAATAAAAGATGATAAATGATAAAAAAAATTATCATCATATTATCATCTTTACCAAAACAAAAAGCCATGGAAACCCTAGTTTGAAAGCTTAAAGATAGACAAGCTTATTTTGATCAATTGGGTAAGTATTTGTCCCGTTTTTAGTAATTTTTATATTTCCGAGATCGTAATAACTTAATTTAACTATCTCAGGGATTAATTTGTAAAGATATCAAATTACTAGGGTTTTTCCATGGATGAATAAAAATGAATTATGAAGTTTTATGGTAGTAAATGAAAGGTTGTTGATAGATAAACAATTTTTGTTTAGTGAATTTTGATGAAATTGTGATTTAGGGACTAAATTGTAAAGATGTAAAAGTTATAAATTTTTTTTGAATTTTGTGAAATACATGGGCTTTAAATATTATATGAAAAATTTTGTTTGGCTTGGAATAAAGATTAAATTGCATGAATTTCATTTTCCGAGCCTAGGGACAAAATTGGAATTAATTAAAAATTTAGGGGCAAAACAATAATTTTTCTAAAGATGTGAATTGAATTGAAATGAACATGAATTGATGTTAAATTCATTCATATAGATTCGAATATACCAAATTCGGAGTTAGAACGAGGAAAAGAGAAAATGTCGGATTAGTAGATTTTACGTACACGAACATTTTTCGAGGTAAGTTCATGTAACTAAATTATGTATATTTATATGTTTGAATTAAATGTTGTGTATGTGAATTGTATAAATGCCAAATATATGAAATTGATTACATATCCGACAAAGCCCGATAAATATTAAATCCCGTTTGAATAATGGAATTCGATGGATACAAGATTTTTCTATTGGTTGTGGTATTGCATGTGTTGCAGACATACTATAACTCCTACGAGCATCCCGTTATAAGCCCTCTCGAGCTTCCCGTTATTTGGTTCCTACAAGTATCCTGATCGGTAGTGACCTTGTATGTGTTGCAGACTACCACAGCTCTTTCTGAGCGTCCTGATATATGATCAGTTGTGATCCTGCATATATTGCAGACACAAACACAGCTCTTTGTGAGCGTCTTGATATGGCTCACTTGAACTTTTCGATATATGGCTATCCGGAGCTCCTGATTAAAAGCTCTTCGTGAGCTTCCTGATTAAAAGTTTTTTGCGAACTTCCTAATTACGGCTCTTATGAGCTTTATGTTATATAGTCCGGATAAGCTTTCTGATAGGCTCTCTGTGAGCTTTCCAATTAATGGCTCTTTGTGAGCTTCCTGTTATATAGCTTGAGAGAGGATTTCCTGATTATGTGCTTTAAAGAGCACTCTTGAAAATGAATTGACAAATTTCTAATTTGTACACTTCGAGTGTACTACCTATGTATCCATCGATGTTTTTAATGATTCAATGGGCAAAATCCTGACATGAGAAAATATGAACATGAAATGAATTAATACACGTATCTACCTAAAATACACGAAAATGATGATACATGATATATGGAAATACGATGATAATATATGAACATGAATTTGTTTGATGAATATGTTAATCCATGATTATAAATTTGTACACCTTGAGTGTATTACCCGTGTGACACTGACATTTCAAAAGAGTCAATGAGCAAAGTTCCGACATGAAATCATCTGAATTCGAGACGAATTATTATGAAAATGTACTGGAAATACAAGGACATGATTTGTATATGTTATACGAATATATGATGTGGAAAGTATGTGTATATGGAAATCTAATTATTATTGAGCCCATACATGTTTCTTGATATTTGTATGAAATATATGACTAACAAGGGTAATGAAGATATGTGTTAGGGCTCGTGATCAAGTTGAATGAATGTGTCTTGTATGTTTATATTGAATTTAAATGAGTGGTACATTAATTACCATGTTATACGAACTTACTAAGCATTTCATGCTTACACTGTTTTAATTTCCCCTATTCTATAGTAATTCGGAGGCTCGTTGGATTGGAAGCTTGGCGGAGATCACTCACACTATCCATCAGCCTATTGCGATATATATATGGTAAATCAATTATTGTTATAATAACATGTATAGGTTAATTGGCCAATATCGGCATATAAATACTTTAATTGTAACTAGCCATTGGAATGGCTTGTGATGGATATGTTTGGTATGTGTTTGAAATGGTTGATTGATAGAAATTATATTGGCATATAGATGATTGAATTAAGTTAGCATATTTGATAAGATATGCATATATGTGAACTTGGTAATTTAAGTAAATGTGTATACTTGATTATATGAGGTATTGTGTCATGTATAGGACTTGATTTTGAGTTGTGTTAAATGACTTATAATAGCTTGTGAATGTGTTAAAGTGTTGGTGTAGGAGGATGACAAAATGAGGTGAGAAATATGGCTCGGAAAATAGCTTATTTTCGTCCACACAGTTAGAGACATGGGCGTGTGTCTCAGTCGTGTGTGACACACGGCCTAGCACATGGGTGTATGACTTGGTCTTGTCTTCCCTGCATCTTTAAAATTTCAAAACAGAATGCCCAGGTATTTACACACGGCCTAGCATACGGGCACGTGGCTTGGCCGTGTGACCCAAGTCAGAGAGTTACACAGCCTGAGACACGGGTGTATCCTTGACCATGTGAACCACACGGCCTGACCACACGGGTGTGTGACCCCTGCACCTAGGAAAAATTTTGAGATTTTGCGAAAAAATTCTCTAAGTACTCGGTTTAGTCCCGACTAGTTTCTAATGCATGTTTTGGACCTCAAGGGTTCATATAAGGGACTTTATGTTTGATTTTTGACATGAATACTGTATAAAATGAAATATCTATTTACTTGATCTGTATATTCCGGTAATGCTTCTTAACCACATTAGCAGCTACGGATACGGGTTTGGGGGTATTCTGATATAAATGTTAAAATATGCCATAAGTCTATGTACACTTCATAAATTTGAAATTCAGTCCATGTACTTTTATTTTTAAGAATTTAATCTCTCTACTTTTCAGATTTGAAAATCAAGTCCAATTGTTAACATTGTTAATCTTTTTTTTGTCAATTTTGTTGATGTCACATTTTTAAATAAAAAATACTCGATATTCATATAACTAAAAAAATTGTGTTATAATGAACATGAATTTAACAAAATATTTTTAATAATGCGAACAACTGAACCTTAATTTTAATATCTAAAAAGTAAGACTAACCCAGGAATAAAAGTAGGTGGACTAAAATTCAAATTTATAAAGAGTACAAGAACTAATGACATATTTTAACCTAGTATAAAAATATGAATATTTTAATTATATAAAGATGAGTAATTATTTAAATAATTTTTAACTTCATTTAAAATATGAGTATTTATTTTAACTTTTTATTTATTGAGTTATGTTTTTAATTTGTCAAATTTAATCCTAGCTTTCTCTATGAACATTTTTATAATTGTTTTTTAGTTTGAGTTATGCAAATCGATAGTGATTTTGAATTTGTTTTTGTTTTTCTATAAAGAATCAATCCATGCTATCCTCCATTCGCTGTCAGCTTTTTGTTTTTGTTTTTCCCTATGGAGGATAGCGTCGATATCGAGTAACCAGCTCGAGTATTTTGACTGATGAGCGCGGCCAGCCAACTACCAAAATGGCTGATCAGGATTCAGGTGGAAGAAATAGGCCTTTTTATTAAAATAACCCATAAATTTTAAAAAAGTTCCACATTGACCCACCATTTTAATAAAACACCAAAATGACTTGAAATCTACAGTAAAAGTTGGTGGAGCCAAATTAAACGGCGCCACCAACTTGCCACGTCAGCAGGGACCATAAAAAATTAATTTTTTGGTAGAGCCATGTAGAATGGCGCCACCTGTATATATACCAGGAAAATATTAAAATTTTTTAAAATATAGGAGGACTTAAAAAAAATTACCCATTTTTCTGGTGGAGCCAAAATAAATGGCGCCACCAGTTTGCCCAGTCCCTTTTGTTTTTAACTTTTTAACTCTTTGAGTTTTTTTTTTTGTCTTTTTGTCTCATTTATTTTATTTATTTATTATTATTAATTTTAAAAATTTTGAAATATATATTTAAAATATTTTATTAATATATTTTTTTTAAATTTTAAAATATATATTTTGAAATTATTTTTTTAAATTTTAAATATTATTTTTTAATATTTAAATATTTTAAACTTTCAAATTTGTTATTAGTTTTATAATAATTTAAATATTATTTAATTTGTTTTATAATATTTTAAATTATGATTTTTAAATTACTTTTAAAGATATTCGACTTTTTAATAAAAATAACTCAAAAAATTTAATTAATTATCAAAATGACCCATTTTTTTAATTTGGCTCCACCAACTTTTACTGTAGATTTCAGGTCACTTTCGTGTTTAATTAAAAAGTCAATTATTTTGATAATGAATTAAATTTTTTGTGTTATTTTTATAAAAAAGCCAAGATATTCAAACCATTTTTTAAATTCTGTTTAAAATTTTAAAAATAATATTTTAATTAAAAAAGTGAAATTTGATTAATTAGAAAATAAAAAATATTTGTTAAAAAAAGATTTATTTTTTAAAAAATAAATTTATTTAAAAATATATATTAAAAAGTAAAAATTTAAATTAAAAATTAAAATTATATATTATAAAATCACATCATGTCAGTGATGTGACAACACATAAAATTAAATATTTAAATCTTCAACGTCTTGATCAGAATCTTCATCATTATTGGTCATTTCTCTGACATTTGCCTCTGTGCTTATTATCACCTCTGGATGTATTTGTAAACGGGGACCGGAGGTAGGGTTGTTATATGAACTCTCACCATAATTAGAATTTTTAGGCATCTGTGATGTCCCTTCATATTCTAATTGGTCTGTCCATCCAACATTAAGATCAAAGTCAAATTCGCGATGTTGACTTACTGGACTAACATTCACAACAGGCTCTAAGTCTTCTAACTCGGTAAATAATTCAACTGGTTGTGAGTTCTCACTCCCAGTCGGCCACCATATTTCCATCATAGTGCCTAAGTCTTCATCATCTAACAGCTGCATCTCACAAAATTTGAACGGATCTGTAGAGACTAGAAACTTGTAAAATAATTTGGACATCGCCCTTCCACAACGGATAGCTATTTTCGCACTAATCTTCCTTTTCATTTCTGCTAGCTCCACATTTTTTTTGAATCGCAAACCTACTCTTTGCCGACCTTGAAATACACAACCAACATCACCTTCTATAATTTCACCATAAAAAATAACATACACCAAAAACACCTCATTATTCATCTTGAATAGATTCTTTTAACTCTCCTACTTAACACAATAATTTCACCATTATATATATAGTAGAGAACTAAGAGGTGGAGCCATAAAGAATGGCTCCACCAAAATAAAATATTAAATATTAAATTATTATATTAAAAAAATATAAAAAAGTATACTATAAAGTGATGGAGCCATTCTAAATGGCTCCACCAAATAAAATATTAATTCTTGCAATTTTAAATTTAATTTAAAATAGTTTGAATATCTTTAAAATTAATTTTAAATTTAATAATTTATAAAAATTATATTTAAAATTTAAAAAAATTAAAATATAAATTAAAAATATTATAAAACAAATAATAAATTTGAAATGTCATATCTTTAAAAATAATATATTTTAAATGATTTCAAAATCATAATTTAAAATAATTTAAAAATATAATTTAAAAATTATAAAATAAATTAAAATATACATTTAAAATATTATAAAACTAATAATAAATTTGAAAGGTCATATCTTTAAAATATTTAAATGTTTTATATTATTAAAAATATTTTTAATATTTAAAAATAATATTTAAATTTTTAAAAATGATTTAAAAATAATATTTAAAATTTAGAAAAATAATTTCAAGTATATATATTTAAAATTTAAAAATATATATTATAAAACATTTCAAATATACATTTCAAGTTTTTAAAATTAATAATAAATAAATAAAATAAAATAAAAATAAATAAATAAATAAAGATAAAGAAAAAAATTGAAAACAATGTAAGAGAAATGACAAAAGTTTAAAAAAGTAAAAAAAACAAATTTAAAAATATATATTTAATGTTTAAAAATAATATTCAAAATTTTAAAAATAATTTAAAATAATATTTAAAATTAAAAAAATATATATTATAAAACATTTTAAATATACATTTTAAATTTTTTAAAATTAATAACAAAAAATAAATAAATAAATAAACCCCCTTATATAAGATTGATTTTCTTTATTTAATATTTAATTTTATGTGTTGTCACATCACTAACATGGTGTGATTTTATAATATATAGTTTTAACTTTTAATTTAAATTTTTACTTTTTAATATATATATTTTTAAATAAATTTATTTTTTTAAGAATAAATCTTTTTTTAACAAATATTTTTTATTTTCTAATTAACTCAAATTTCACTTTTTTAATTAAAATATTATTTTTTAAATTTTAAATAGAATTTAAAAAATGATTTGAATATCTTGGCTTTTTTTATAAAAATAACACAAAAAATTTAATTTATTAACAAAATAATTGACTTTTTAATTAAACACGAAAGTGACCTGAAATCTACAATAAAAGTTAGTGGAGCCAAATTAAGAAAATGGGTCATTTTGATAATTAATTAAATTTTTTGAGTTATTTTTATTAAAAAGCCGAATATCTTTAAAAGTAATTTAAAAATCATAATTTAAAATATTATAAAACAAATTAAATAATATTTAAATTATTATAAAACTAATAACAAATTTAAAAGTTTAAAATATTTAAATATTAAAAAAATAATATTTAAAATTAAAAAAAATAATTTTAAAATATATATTTTAAAATTTAAAAAATATATATTAATAAAATATTTTAAATATATATTTCAAAAATTTTAAAATTAATAATAATAAATAAATAAAATAAATGAGAAAAAAAACAAAAAAAAAAGCTCAAAGAGTTAAAAAGTTAAAAACAAAAGGGACTGAGATATGCGCAGACTAGTGGCGTCATTTATTTTGGCTCCACCAGAAAAATAGATAATTTTTTTTAAGTTCTCCTATGTTTTAAAAAATTTCAATATTTCTTTAATATTTATACAAGTGGCGCCATTCTGCATGGCTCCACTAAAAAATTAATTTTTTATGGTTCCTGCTGACGTGGCAAGTTGGTGGCGCCATTTAATTTGGCTCCACCAACTTTTACTGTAGATTTCAGGTCATTTTGGTGTTTTATTAAAAAGGTGAGTCAATTTGGAACTTTTTTAAAATTTATGGGTTATTTTAATAAAAAAGCCGAAGAAATATAAAAGATGCTATAAAGCTTTTCTGTCTTTTTTCCTTCAATAATTTTTATTTTACTTTTCGAAAGAAAGTTACACAAGTTATAAAATTCATTATTGTTGTACTTAATAAAAGGATACTAAATTATTTTATACTACTTTCTTTAGAATATAAATAAAATTAAAGTATAAAGTGTATCATCTCTATGTGTTGACACATATTAGAAATTTTCCAAGTAGATAAAATAAAACTATTGATGTTATAAAGAAAAAACTGGGATCCTCTCCCTTTTTTTTTGTTATTTCAAATATAATATTTATTTGAAAATTTTCCAAAATTGTTTTAGAATGTTGAATTAATGACTTCTCAAATATTTTCTTAACCATTTAATTTCCAATTCAAATGTGTTTTTTTTTTCCTTAATTTAGTTATTATTATTATGATAAATTGTAATATATATATATATATAATGTAAAATTATAATAAATTGAGTAATTGATTTGATGATAATGTTTACTTATTTGGCATGGTAAGAAAAAGTTTGGGTCTCCTAACATAACAAATTCAATGAAAATGTACCAAAAATAAATAAGGATAAAAAGCATTAGATGGAACTTGGATTCTACTTTTTCTATTTTCTTATATTTTCCTACTTTCATATCACCTTCCATTTAATCTTTTATTTGAGAAGCATTCATGGAAGTCTTCCTAAGCATTATTTGAACAGATGTAATAATTAAACATAATAATTTTAAGGTACTAATTAATTACTTGATTGTTTTAATTATTGGAGTTAATGCTTTAGAATTTTGTTGCAGCCTCAAATTCTATAATTAATCATTTATTAAATTACCGTTAAATTTCATCATTATTGCATGAAGCCTAGAATTTCTACCAACCCAATTTTGGTTCAGATTTGAGGTACACGTGGCAATAAATTGTTCTGCCAGTTGCTAGTTTTGGTCAAATTGAACACTAATATAAAAAACTTTTTTTTTTTTTTTTTTTTGTAAATTTATAATGTGGTTTTTCCTTTTTACCTAAAATTTATGATGAAAATTGACTTTGGTTTCATGTAAAAATTTAATTTTCTTTTGTTTTTTCTTCTTAATTTTTGTGAGGTTAATTAATTCTATCACTTTTACATTAATTATTAAATACCTTTTTCCATAAAAAAATTATTAACAACTTTTTTAGTGTATATAATATTATGTTTTTAAAATGAATTAATTTTCTATCACTTTTAATTATTTTAATCATATTATAAATTTTTAAATAATATTGAAAATTTTTAAATGCAACATTAATAATGATTTAAATATTAAAGTTTTTATTTGGTTACATAATATTAATAATATCAATACAAGAATAATTATTTTATACACTATCATTTAAATAAAAAAAATTCTACAAGCAAATTTAAGATATTATATATCTTATTTGCTATCTTTTATTTTTATAAGAACATGTGACTATTTTAATATCACTTACTTATACAATAATTACCCTTAATACAATATGTAATATTATCAAATTAATTTATTTGTTGTGATTAAGTCAAGTTTAGTAAAAAAACAAATTAAGGTAAACTATGTAAATAGTCATTTAATTATAAAAAATTTCATTTTAAGTACCTAAAATAAAAGGTTTCCAATTTAAGCACTCACGTTACATGGTTCGGTCATTTTGGTCACTCCTGTTAAAATCACAAACGACTAGTTGATGTGGCAGTTAAAAATGGTATAATAACATATTTAGCCCTTAACTTTTACATATTATATCGATTTAGTCATAAATTTAAAAAATTTAACCCTTAAAATTTACAAATAACTTCAATTTAATCCTAATTCTAAAAAATTCAAAAAAAAATAGAAATACATAAATATTTTTAAAGAATCTAATAATAAATTTAAAATTTAAATTAATATTAATATTAATATTAAATAAAATAAAAACCCTCCCCTCCTCTCCCTTCTAGACCTCTCCCCCCCTAATCATCCTCGTCGAACTCAATCCTTGTGTGGTCCTTGAACTTCAATGTCATATTCAAGGCGCCCTTTTCTCTCGTCACTTAAAGGTAGACTTGATCATGGGTCGGGCCACTCACTCAAGCCCGGAGGTCCGCTCGAAAAGTGGGAGGGTTTAGGCAAAAATATAAGCAAAAAAATGGGCTTGAACTAAAAATAAGGCCCTTTTTCTAAACGAGCCAAGCATCGGGCAATATTTTTGGCCTGAGCCCTGCCCGAATTAGCCTAAACTTTTTTTCTGCTACTGTTTACTGTCATTTTGCTATTATATTGCTACTATTTTGTTATTATTATTTGAGTATTGTTTAACTCTTATTTTATTGTTAATTTTGCTACTATTGTAGAGGTATTTGCTTAATAAGTTGCAACTATCTTAGTGTTATTTAAGCATAAAGACTTTTTTTAATATATTTTGAATTTGTTGGGAAATATTTATTTTAATATTTTTAGTGTATTTGATGTATTATATTTTTTAAATTTATTTTTATATAAAAATAATATGGGTGGCCGGGTCGGGCTTGAGTTTAGTATTTTTAATCTGGGCCGGGCTTAGACAAAATTTTAGTCTCATTTTTAGCCCGAGTCAAGCTCAAAAAATGAGTCTAAAATTTTATATCGATCTGACTCAAACCCGGCTTGGCCCAATCTATGATTATCTATACTTAAATGTATGCTTTCTTTCTTTGTTTTCTAAATTGACCAAATTTTAGACTTTTAGGAGCTTTAATAGTCAATTACCTGATAAATTTGAATGTTCTGGAACTGGGGATTTGACAATGTTGTTTAAAATGCAGATTCTTTTTCATGTTACTCATGATGTGTTGAAGAGAAATTTGCCCTATTTTGATATATGAATATTCCATATAAAATATCTTCTCTTACATTCAAGTTACTGTTTCATCAGCCTGCTTTTACGTGTGCTATTATTATGTTCCAAAGAGAATTCACCATGCATCTCGTTGCTCAGCCAATGAGGAGAGGGAGAGGGAGGGAGAGTGGTGGTGGGGATAGAGCAGAGGCGGATTTAGGAGGGTTTGTAGGGACTCCGGCCCCCCTAAAATGTAAAATTATTATTTAGGCCTTTAAATTTTTAAAAAAAATTTTAAATTAGTAAAGGTAAATTGCACTTCGACCCCCTAAAATTATAAAAATTTGATTTAATCCTTTAAAAGTTATAAAGATATAGACTATAAAAAAGTAAAATTTCATTCAGCCCCCTAAAAATTTGTTCTGACTTTGCCCCTGGGATAGAGGTCTGGTGGGTGAGGGGAGAGGGACGAGTGAGAGATTTTTTTTATATTAAATATTAATATAAAGTTTAAATCTATTATTATAGTGTTTGAAAATATCTATCTATTTTTCTCTATTTTTAAATCTATTATTATGTTTTTGAAAATATTTATATATTTATATATATATTTATTTGATTTTTTAAGATTAGAATTAAATTGAGATCATTTGTAAATTTAGGATTAAATTTTTAAAATTATGACTAAATTGATATAAAATGTAAAAGTTGAAGATCCAATTTGTTATTATACTTATTTGTGATTTTAACTGCCATATAAACTTAGTATTTTGATTTTAACCAGAGTAACCAGAATAAACAAACTATTTATGGTGGATACTTAAATTACAAACTTTTTATTTTTGTTGCCTAAAATGAATTTAAAAAAAAAAATTAGGTGACACTAATTTTTTTTACTAAACGTGACTTACATGTTCATCCAACATTATCAAAATCTAATCCAACGAATTCATTAAAATTAATAGCATTCCACGTTTTGGTGACATGGACTTTAATCTTTCAAATTTTCAATAATGGTAGAAAGTTATCGATGATATCTGTTCACTATCATCTCCAAAATATAATATTTAATAAAACTGAAATTAATTTTAACTAGGGTAATAATAAACTAAGTGAAGAATTTCACCATTGGAAAACATCATCAAAAACCTCAATATAAAAGAATATTGTCGGTGTAGTTTGCATATCTAATATGGCCATGAACATGGGAGGATTAGAGCATCATAAATCCTAGTTAAAGTTTGCATGATACCATTTTGCCTCGAAAAAACTATACAAACTGCACCAGAAGTGTTGTTTATCGATAAATTCATAAAAACATTTATCATCAGGATGATTACCTGACTTCTATAGTATGCATGCCTTGAGAAAAAGGGATATGTTTCTGTGGTTACCTGGCCCGAAACCATCCAATATAACCGTCACTGAAATGTCTGTGCACGTGAAGTGTTCCACAAATTAACGGAGGAAATGAAAAGCGGAGAAGAATTTAGATAAAAAGGCAAGTTTTCTGATAATTCATCATAATTTCGTCAGTACATTAGGGTACTCTCTCTCTTATATATATATATATACTGCTAGTACATTTGATAACAGAACTTAGCCCTGACTATATTCTAAAATTCTAGAATTATTTTCTTGCTGAATCATCAGCTCACACATGGCTTGTGGCTTCAAACGGCTACATTGCTAATGTTCAGCTTCCCACTTTTAGCTTCCAGCTTCAATTTTGCACCTTTTAGCTTTGATCACTCAACCTTCCAAGTGCTTTTCCCATTCTACACTTTAATTCCATGATAGCAAACTAGTAATGTTGGTTGATTCAAGATGGTGAATTTGAAGAATCTTGGGTCCCAACTTCCAAGCATTATGCAGCAAGATTTTCAATGGAGTGTTCTTGCTCATAACCAAGATAGCAATCTGAAACTATAATTAGTTTCATCCCCTGGAAAGGAAGAACAATCTCCAGTTATTAACAAACAAGATTTAATTCCATGGATTATGTATTCAAAGATCAAACTTCATCGGTCCAAAACAATATAAAAGGTTCACATGCTCTTCAATAGAAAACAAAACAGCAACTTCCTATTATCTGCTTAAACATTCACGGGATAAAACACTCATGCTTGTGTGTGGACTTGTATTCCACAAAGGTTCAATTTTTTCTAAGTTTTTTATGCACTTTGAGGGTCCTTACAAAGTCGAATCTCCACACCCATATAAGAAAACTTATAGGGCATGAATGCTAAAACCAAAAACTTAAAGAAAAAGTAGTGTGTGTATTAAAAAACATTTACTAATTCGCACATATGCACCTCAATGTCCAAAATAAAACCAGGGATGCTTGTTAGGTCATGCATCTATTCATCCCTACTAAATCATGAACTAATTCATGTAAACAATTGTTATCGTGTGAAAATTTTTATCCTGCAAAAAAGCACATCATTTAAGGGGGCTTTCAAAGGTCCTAAAACCTAATACCTGAATCAAGGTCACATCTGATGGTAACTCCATGTGGGTAACTAAGCGATCGGAGAAAGAAACTCTCTTCAGAGCATATAGTTCAGCAGTACTGGTGTTACCAAGAATCAGCCACCATGCTTCATCTTTAATCTGTGCAATGGAACATCTAGTTAAGTTTGCATCCCTAAACATGAACTAAGAAACAAGAACCATGGTTTAAAAAAACCAGACTGGAAGTCAAATGCTGTGACCACCAGTTCCTGGTCCATCCAATTTGGCTTTTTCAGCAATGTCAAAAACAGTTTACCTTAGGGAAACGAGGGGCAAATGCCCTTGACATATTCCGCCTCAAATTTGTCTTCTCCAATCTGACGTTCAGTTGAAGAGACTTTTTGCTCTCAGTGCCCTTCTTCAGCAGTTTTAATTTGACTCGTATACAGGGGAAATGCTGCAGATCCTGACAAAAGAAAGAACAAAGGACCAAGCAAGGAAATCAGTGGGTACGACTACACATCATTAATAAAATCCAAGCAGCAACAACAACATTTTTTCAGTTAAGAGGTCAATATTCAATCATGGACTTTCTACATATTTAGCAAAAGAGAGTAAAGGTCAGGAAAGTTGGTTCATTATTAGTTAATATGAGCGTACTTCCAAGATTTCAGAACTTTTTATCTTTTAATATTTGTCTTATCAATTATTACAATCACATCAGATATATGACCTAGAACAAGAAATAAATTTATTAGAATATAAGGCGATAACCTGGCTAACTCTATATACCACAGGAATATTTAAAGGATTTTTATTGATATCACCCTAGGAACAGAGAAAATTGAGGAGAAGAGAGGAATGGATCCAAGAACCTTGGAAGTAATGCCATCATAACGAGATTTAGCAGAAAAAGATGTAACTCAAAGATAATATGATATATATATCTAGCATTATATTCTCAAAAAGGTGCACCTGATATAATTTTGAAGCAGGGAAATTTCCGATCACAGTTTGCAATGTTGCCTTAGGAAGATCTAATAGTTGCTGTACGGTGGAAATTCCTCTCTTGCACAATGAGCCAGCAAGTTCATTATTCATACACGGCAACATCCAGAGGGCTGAATCCTGATCAAACCACAAACCCTGAAATGATAGATGTCAGAACAAAAACAGAAAAACAATATTCTGTTCTAACCTTTTTTCCCCTTTAAATCAGATGAAAAACTTATCTGGACACTGGCATCAGAAACTTCACTAACATTGGTAATATAACATCTAAAATATTTACAGTTGATCACTAACAACTCAAAATCAAACATATATTCTCTATGGGATGGGAGACAGAATCAGATATGTAATTTATAGAGTAATACCTGCATGACCATCTGCAATAGATGCATGCAAGCAATCGAACTTGTAAGCCATCCACTATTGGCACATATATCTATCATAGCTTGAATGATGCGTATGCTTTGGTCCAACACTGACTTTAAGTCAGTCACATAGTCGCTGATTGGCAAATCTAACTGGGAAAAATGCGCCTGAACTCCAAAGATATGGCCTTAATTAGAAAGAATAAGGAAAATTAAAGAACATTTGGGTAACACAGATAAGAGAGGGTACAGATACATAATGGATGGAGGAATATATATTATACACACATCAATAAGATGCACTAGCATGCCTGTCCAAGTATGCTAACGTGGAAAACAAATAAAGTTTGGGGTTCTAATCATGCTAAAACCAGTCACAAGTAACTCAGACCTGGAATAGAAGGTTTGCTTTGACATGTGGATCATCAAGCCGATTTTGATCCACCATATACCGGACTCTCTTAGACAATGCTTCATTATAGTTTTCCTGAAATGCAAAAGAAATTTTTTATTAAAGGTCACTAGTAACACGTTATTTTGTTTGTGTAACTGGGGGGAGAAGGGGGGGGGGGCAGGACCACACAGTAATTTTGCATTCAACTATGCGTCATTTGACCTATTAAGTCTTAAATGCTCACTCACAAAACTATTAATATGAGGCATTGAATTACCTCATTATGTCGCACAGGAAGTTCATCATACTCAGAAGCACCCGACAAAATATGCAAGAACACCTATTATATGAATATTTCAACAAAAAAAAAAAGCCGGTGATTAGAGTAGCAACAGAGATGCCAAATTATGTCAACAATTCATTTTTTTACTTACTTCAGGAGACGTGTCTGGTCCAATGTTTGACCCAAACATTGATACAGTCATGTAACTAAGGTAATACTGAGATGCTATCGTTCCCAACATCATAGGCTCTACACTGTCTTCAGTCATTTTGATGCATCCACTATCTTCTAGATCCTCAAAGGTGCTTTGCACCAATCTGTCAAAAAGATATTTACACTTAGAACAGCAATAAAAAGGACAAGGATTTATCCCAGCAGGAAAGGTGCTGGGTGAGCTGCTAAACATCTCAGCACCTGGACAAATACGAACTCAATGTTTCATCTTCTCCACTCTCCAAGCCATAGTATGCAGGATTAACCATCTGAGACATGCATTTAAACTTAAGAACTCTTAAAAGGTAAATAAATAAATAAAGTTATGTCAACTAAAGAAAAAGTTAATTTTTCTTCTTTTTTTTAAACAAACAAACAAGACTTTTCATTTTTCTCCATTTAAGAGGCTTCCCATCTAGAGGTTCGGTCACTTCAGTTCGTTTCTGTTTGGGTAGCATATCAGGTTCGAGTCTTTCAGGTTTGAAACTCGTGTAATTCAGGTTCCAGTAATCTTGAGTTCAACAGTTTTGAAGTAAAACCAATTTCATTTTGGATTGTCTTTCAGCTCATTTGTATTTGAATCATTCTAGCTCAGGTTATTCAGGTTCAAGTTGTTCAGGTCTAGGGAAAGTGCATGACAGAAGTTTTAAAAGGCTGCATTTCTAGATGTGTATGATATATCATATATGACAGCTATACAGGGGGATGGGAGATTGAGAGGTCAAAACATGTGAAAAGTAAACAAAGAATTTCTTAGCTAGAAATACCTTATTTCAATCAAGGCAAGGACTAGACAAAAGCTACAGACATAAAGACCATAGTATTGCACCAAATTCAACAACTTCAATCATGTTATTGAGTGGGCTAAAAACCATGACAATATCACACCACAATTCTTTTTGTTCTTGGTGATGATAACAAAAAGCATACCAGTCTCCGGAACAAGTAGGTCCAAGTAAGATAATGAACAGCATCTTCTTTATGACATATTGTTCCAGAAACAATCTCTGCATTCATGTGATCATGCAACTGCTCCCTCAGGCTACTCTCAACTGGAAATGGTTCATATAGGAACTGCATAGTAAAAACAAGAAACATTTAAGCCATAAAGAACTTGGTCAAATTAGCAGGAAAATGGTCAGTTTTGTCCTGACCTTTTTGTAAAAGCTCTTTTTGGGTTCATGAACAAGAATAACTGCCTTCCCATGCTGATCATATTGAGGACGACCGGCTCGACCCATCATTTGCAAAATATCTGTAATGGGGAAATCAACATACCTCTTTGTTTTCCCATCATAATACTCTGTTCCCTGTGTCATTAAAATCACATTTGTTAAAACAGTATCATCCCAGAGCAAAAGGAACTATCTCAAGAAAAAGAATTTAAAAGGCATTTCTTCAGCTCACATCATTTAAAGTCAAATCTCTAAAGCGACAACAGGACTACTATACATCATGCTGAGATCCACTTGCATCAGCAGCCAGCAAGTGGAGCCCCTATATGACTGTCCCTTGATCTCAACCCAAGAAACTAGACTATTAGGGGATATTGTACCTAGTTCAATGAACTAAAAATGAAAGAATAATTTCTTTCCAGCTGATATGAGATCTACAATCTGAGTAATAGTTGCACATGCATTCTCAACTCAGTCCAAGAGCATTCCTAACTCAATTTTCGAATAATTGTTTTCATGAAGAAAAGTTTTAGAAATATAATAGGAAACTCAAGACAGAGCTCAACTCAGGCATATGGCAAAATCAAAAGACAATTATCTTTTATGTTCTTGAAATTTTTAATCTGAAAAACCAGACAACGGTTCCATGACTTCCTATACAAGTAAAATCATTATGAAAGAAAAAGAGAGCATGCATATGAAAATCGCATGATTTATGTTTCCTTCACCTTGATAATAACCAAATGGGCTGGAAGATTTACACCCCAAGCTAATGTGCTTGTACAAACCAAAACCTGCATTTGGTAGAGAACGATTCATTCGTATTCAAAGTATTATCTTTTCTAAGTAAAAAGAAACCACTTTGTGATGAAGAAGTGCCTGGATCATGTTGTTGGCAAAAAGCTCCTCAACAAGAGATCTATCTTTGTCATTTAGTCCAGCATGATGCAATCCAATGCCAAACTGTAAGGTATGCCTCAGGTTCTGATCAGTAACCTGGGAAAGTACCATCTGCAAAGCTTCTTCTGGCATACTCAAAAATTGCCTTGGATTTTCGTCTGATGCTGCATACTTCAGTTCAACCAAACATAGAAATTTAACACCATGACAGCCATGAGCTATAATGCTATAGAAATTACACATGAAATACAGATCTCACCTGAATAAGGTCCAAAGCAGTCAGCCTTGTCTGACGCCGAGACGAAACAAATATAAGAACTGGTTTCGTCGGTGAATGGGTGCATATTGCAGCATATGCTGGTTTATTCATACTATTCATTCTTGGACAGTAGTACTTTCCAGGATATCCCTGTTCCATAAGGAATATCTCAGAATAGAAAAATAATTATATGCAAGCTCCGATTCACTTTCATAACAACCAGAAAAGGTAATGAAAGAACTACCCTATCCAATACTTGCACAAAATTCAGGTAAACACATTCTGAAAAGGTCAAAGTAGAAAGTGTCCATTTTAGGTGATACACATTCTCAGAAGTCAAAATAAAGTCTACCTAATACACCTGCATCAAGCTCTACACATTCTCAGAAATATATGTCTACCTAAGCAATGTACAATGAAATCAATATAAAAAAATTTGAAACTCATGCTAAAGCTTGTATTTCATGTATGTCCATGATCCATTGAAAAATATTCATAAAAGCTTGAGATTGGCTCAAGATCAATTTCTTATCCAATAGGTGCTGATTCAAGTGTAAGCCAATAGTCAAACTTAGATTAATAATCAAGTAACAATCATAAAAGACAGAAAACTATGTTTGTGTGTGTCCATATATAACCTACAAACGAATCATTAACACCAGGCATTTAAATCAAGTACTATTAGAAAAAAGTCAGCAAGTTTAGCTTAAGAAGCTCCAATGTAACGAAAAGTTGCACAGGCAAACTTTTTGAGGAGCCCAACACGAACTGCTAGAAGAAAGTTGTACTCAATTTTCAGCCATGACTGAAGCCCATTCTAGTACTGTATTGTATCCACACCCTTCTAACGGGCTAAAATTTGAGTAAGATGGCAGGACCAGTTTTCTAATTGAATTGGAGCTTCAAATTTGCTATAAACCTTAACACCTATAGTATCAAAGATGCAAACATCAATGGAACAGCATCTTTATGCTGCCACCAGCAAATTAATGCCTATCACAAGTACTTATAACAGGAAATCATCTCATTTTGGTACTTATAGGACCTAAAATCATAACCAGATGATCTGGGACATTGGGAGAAAATACAATCAAAATTTGCATTTCTGTTTCTTTTTGGCAAGAAATTTATAGGAAACTTCCTTTCCAATTCTCATTCATAAAAATCATTCATGCATGGCACTTCAAGGCATGCAAGCAGACTTTGCAAAAACAACTTTAAGAAAGAATGCATGAAACTTGCCTGGATATGAACTTCAAGAGGTACAGGTCTCACACTTGGTTTAAAGTTGAAAAGCCCAATTTCACCAACACCCAACCAATCAGCCAAATCACTGAAAGAAAAGAAAAGAATATATAGGTTATAAAAATATGATGCATCTCAAATGTGCCAAAAGAAAAGAAAAAGGAACACCAAAACTTAAAACTTTTAGATTCGACCTGTAGTTAAAAACATGGGGCAAATGCCTGGGTATCATAAATGTAAAAGTGTGAAAACACATAAGTTCTGTGCTATAAGTGTTTGAATGAGTCAAACCCCTGCATTATTCGGGTTTTATGGCAGCCTAGAACTCCAAAATTTATCCTTTAATTTTAGGATTTTTGTGATCAAGTAATAATTGAACCGAACTAGTTGAACTGTAAACCTCAGTCCTAACCCTTATCAAAGTCATAAGCTGCAATAAACCTGGCTGGGAAGACTTATCTCAAGACTATCACATTATACCACCTCAATCTAGAGGTCTTTGTGGATGAAACAAATATTCTCCCTGAATATTCATTGAATCATTAAGGATCTATCATGTAAGAAGTTATACAAATATTCTCCATATGTCACTGGTATAGGTGCTCTAATTGAAAAATTGGAGCTCTATGGCCTATTACTGTAAGGGAGATAATCAGGCAACCAATGTTCAAGCCAAATCAAATTTTCCATAACACAAATTGATTACCCCGAGGTTTCCAGATAAACTAAAATAGCTTTAGGTTCACATGATATACCAATGAATTACTGTGCAAAAAATAGACGTACATGATAACTAAGTCAAAATTGATTCAGAAAGTTGCAAATATTCGGAATCAGACAACAAAAAAATTTATTATACAGCTATTGATAAGTACGCACCATTTACGTTGTTTCAAGAAAACAATACTTCCATGTAAAGGTCTAAATGCATTGAAGCAACATAAACAATTTGAAAGCTTTGACAAATATGTTTAAATGATAGTTGACAATAAGAAACTAATAATTTCACAGAACAGACGTCTAGATGAAAAATAATGCAACAACAGCCCTGAAATGGAACCTTTGACGATAAAGTGTAGCTAAAATTGGTATCGTAGTTTAAGTAGCTAAGCTTTAAACAATCCTAATTTCTAAGTTTAAAAGGATAATAAGAACATGAGGTGCAATACATGCAGCAACGAATGATAAAAGTTGAGGGTGCATACCCTGCATTTGCCAAAGCCGTGGAGAGCCCAACAAACCGTACTGCACGCTCTGTTTGTGATGATATGTATCTCATCCTTGAAACAATAACCTGGAAACATAATTTTCTACTGACATAATGCTCTACAAGTTCACATGAAGTTCAAAGCAGACCTTGACGCAATCAATTAGAAAAGGAAATATTTGCAATTAACAAAGACATCTCAAATTGATAGCGGCAGATTAAAGAGCCTGATGCCATGTGTAATCAACTAAATGAATATTGTTCTACTGTGCCCTATTATGACATTAGCACGTTTTCAGTATGATTCATATCCATAATCAGGCCCAGCTCAGATGATTTCAGAATCAAAGTAGCCAGTAGTTTAGAAACCCACAGCATATAAAGCCATTTATGCAAATTATGGACAGAATAAAAGATTTGGAGCAATATTAATTTGTCATGACTTACTACAGCCATCAAGTAATGACAACCTACAATCCTTGGGCCTCTTCCTCTATTTACAATAAACAAAAGTGGTCAATTCTGATAAACCAATAAAATTTTATGATGTTTTCTTCATAAATTCTTCCTTTTGACCACTGCATAAGGAATACAAGGATTTCCTACATTGATTGATAAAAATGATCTGCTTATTTCCATAGGCCATTCTGAAATCTAGCACATAAAATTCATAAACTTCATTAAAAGTACCAATAATGGTTATGCTTGATCACTTGGAAGGAGTAACCTTCAAGAATATAGAATGTAGAACGAAGTAACCCACAACTCAAATGCCAGAAAATGTCAATAATTCAATTATCGAACTCTAATTGAAAGTAGCATAACATAGGTGTTTATAATTAAACCCAAAACCTTAATACAATGTAAAATACCAATTATAACCTAAAGCTTAACTTGAAGAAGTAAAATACAAATAAATAACCTAAAATGGCCAAGACAACCATAAAGATCACAATCAAACATAAACTATTAAAAAGGGTCCTAGGTAACTTAATCTCCTAGCTAGGATGTCTCCATACTCCATCAGTATATAATTAAATTATTCTCTGAATCCTAGTGATAAGCAAGGAAAAGTTTAGCAGGCACTCTCCAGGACACACAAAAGAACTAACCTGCTTTTGCTTATCCAATATGCCTTGGTGAAATTAGAGTGAAAGCCTAACCCCTCGAGCCTGAAGTCCACACAAGTGAAGGAAAAAGAACTGATGGTCTATTCTCGAAAGCAGAAAACCCAGGAGAACTTAGAGAGATATATAACATCACAGTAGGTCCAAGGATCTAAACCAAGTCCAGAGAATCTAGATACTTGCACAGGGGAGATTATTGACCTGCCGAAAGGAGAAATTCCAGTTGGTTGAGAATGGATATTCTCAATCAAACACAACGCAGATGGTAGCATTAATAGGCTCGACCCTTGTCTCTTTGAAATGGGGCTCATTCAATCCTATGGGAGTGACTATGATGAGACCTTTGCGCACTAGCCAAGCTAAATTTTGTCTAAGTACTGTTATCGCTGGCGACAAATTTAGACTGGCCTCTTCACCAACCAGATGTTAAAAATGCCTTCCTAAATGGAGACAAATAGGAGGAATTCTACATGGAAATCCCCCCCACCCCCCAAAAAAAAAAAATTGAAACCCAAGGGAACATTGGCAAGGTGTGCAAGCTCCGAAAGCAACTGAAAGGTCTTAAGCGGTCTCCGTGAGCCTGGCTTGAGAGATTAACAAAGGTCGTAAAGTACCATGGTTTCTTACAATGCCAATAAGACCATTTTATGTTCTTCAACTATTCTCATGAGCGAAAAAGGAAGTACTTGTCGTCTATGTAGATGACATCATACTGACAAGAGACCACGCCAAAAAAATAGAGAACCTAAAGGAACTCCTTGCAACACAATCAGAGATCAAAGACTCAAGAAAACTCATACTTCCTTGGTATGGAAGCAGCATAATCAAGGGTATCTCAGCCACTCAATGAATGTTCTTGATCTACTGAAAGAAACCAGGATCCCTTGGTGCAAACCAGCAAACACGTCAATGGATCCTACTAACAAGATGGAAAAGGAGGATGGAAGTCTTTTTAGTAGACTAAGAGGTATCAAAGACTTGCAAGGAAGCTAATTTACTCAGCTCATACTAGACTAGATATTGGATTTATTGTAAGCATGGTAAGTTGCTTCATGAACAATCCAACTGAGAACCATTTACAAAGCTGTGTATTGTATCCTTCAATATCTAAAAGGAAGTCCTGGTGAAGGACTATAATTCAAGAAAACATCAAACAAAGGTATACAAGAAGCTGATTGGGCTAGTTCCACGACAGACCAAAGATCAACTATGGGTTATTGCACTTTCTTATGGGGGAATCTGACTACATGGCGAAGTAGCAATCAGTTGTAGCCAGAAGCAGCGCAGAAGCTGGATTTAGAGCAATGTCACATGGAATTTGTGAGAGAAACTGGTTAGAAAGGATGTTGAAAGAATTACAGATATATACAAGAAATTCAATGAAATTTTTTTGTGATATGCAGGCTATAAGCATTGTCAGAAATCCCATTCACTGTGATCAAACTAAACACATGGAGATTGACCGCCGCCACATCAAGGAGAAGATAGAGGAAGGAGTTCTTAGACAAGTCAACGCATCTACACGTTAGAAGACAGCGGACATTCGTACTAAGGCATTACCTCAAAAAAATTTCGAGTCCAAGCTGCACATGACAGATATTCATAGTCCAACTTGAGGGGGAGCGTGGAAATCAAGGGATGTTTAGTATTTGGTGAAAACATTTTAGGAGTAATTATGTGGATTGAGGTTTTGTAGAGATATTTTAGTAATAGTTTTTTGTCGTGGTTGGTAGAGATAATTTATGAGTACTTATTGCCTTTTGTACTAATGCTATTGTTAGGGCCTAATATCATGCTTTGTGATAGTCTCCTATTTTTAGGATTTTAGTAACTATAAATAGAGGCTGCTGTAACTAGCCAAAAGCATGGAAAAGAATAAAGTTCTTTTTTTCTCCCAAAAATTCTCTTTCATCCTCTTTCTCAACAAAATCCTTTTCTCCGAAAATTTCTCTTTCTCAACAGTATTCTCCTAGTCTTTTTACAGTCTATACCTATATGATCCCTCCCAAGCACATAGGTCAAATGCCCAAACAGAACATTTTGTTTTCCTAGCTACTTTTGTCACGTTTTCTGTTTTCTATTATATCAGGACCCCCTCTGTGTTTTTTGAGAATATTGATTTAGTTACAATAAAGGCCAGTTAGGCTTGATTGGAGCTTTAGTAAGAAGTGTTGTTCTAATAGTGTTGTAAAGAGAAGCTACAACAATGTTTGACAAACTTATTGCAGATAGTGTTTTGAATAAAGATAACTATTTGATAATATTTTGTTTATTTTTAATAACAAGAAAGACTCAATTTTATTAAGCTAAATCATAATAAAGGTATATCTGAGAAAATAATAAAACAATATATAATTTTGTTAACTAAAAATAAAAGAAGTAACAAAGAATTGGATCAAATGCAAAAGATGAATAAGAAATAATATGGCTCTCCCAATATTTTGTAAATTATTGAAGGATACAATGAGAATGTAGAATAATTTCACTTAGTACTTGTTAGTTGTTACTACAAATTAGCAATTCTTGAAGAAGCTTTAAATAGATTTTTCTAAAACCCTATGGGTTTCCCATGTCATTAAAATTTGAGCCAAACATCTTATTTATGCTTTTGATGCAAAAAAATTCTTCCATAAGCCGGCGAAACATCCACTAAGAAGAACAATAAAGTACGATACAGTTACAAGTACCTCAAGGATGGGTCCACGATCAGCTCCCAGTAAGTGAATCTCATCCAATATCATAAGTCCAACCTGTTGATCATTTTAACACATTATTCCTCAGCCACCAGAACTTATCATATAGTATACAGCTGTGATTTGCATTATCTTTAGAAGGGCAAATAACAAGAATAAAATATTATTAGTAACCTTTGTGACATAGCTTCGACTATGCCAATTCCGACTAATACCATCCCACTTTTCAGGAGTAGATATGATAATATCAGCAGACAAAAGGGCCATCAAATCTGGAGTATAATCTCCAGTCATTTCAACCTTATAAAAACATGAAGATAACATCAGTAACTTTCAAAAGGAAAACCATTACCAATGGATTAAGAAGTGCATACATAGTTTCATCAGTGCAAGTGAAAATTAAAAAACTCATAATAATATCATCACCATTTCTTTCCCAAGCTGAGAGACAAGACGCTTCCTCCAATCATGCATCCTTTCCCGTACAATGGCCTTCAAAGGTGCTATGTAGATAACCTGCAGTCAGACATCGAGTTTTCAGGATATGGAGCACTAAAAAATATCACAGAAGCTGAATACAAGTCGACACCAAAAGTTCAACCACAGACTGAATGCAGAAAACTTTCTTTTATAAAATTAGAAGGGCTATGCCAACTACTATATGAGCATAGTAGAGAGAACATAAGCAGTTTGCTGTAAAGATACCTTTTATTTTAGTTGGTTGACCCTGCTGGCCGGCAACAGGTATATTAGCAAGAAACCCTCATTTTGATTCTATCATTTAGTTTTAACCTATATCTTTCCTTCCTATCACCGTTTATACCAATCTCTTTGGGATGCCAATAAAAACATCAACGCTCATACCTTCATATCAGGTTGGGTATTGAAGAGGTGCAGCATAGCAAGTTCAGCCGATATAGTTTTCCCGCTACCCGTAGGAGCTCCTAATAGAACATTGTTATCTGTGTGATACAGGACATGAAAGATCTGACACAATAGGAGAAACAAAGTAAGATTAGAATAGTTAAAATCTAGAACAAGAAGGCATCGCTACACAAAAACATAAAGTAAATTTATTAAAGCAAACCTGCGTTTGTATCGGATTAAAATGTGAAAAGCTATACAATGATTCATAAGTGCTGTTGCCGAGTGAAGTTACAGGCAGAGGCTTCAAATCAAGAAGCTCTGTATGAGTGGTACGAGCCTGTATGAAGAATAAACTTTATATTAGACAGGCTTTTGTCAAGAAA
Organism: Gossypium longicalyx; assembly: GCA_025698465.1. Taxonomy (NCBI): domain Eukaryota; kingdom Viridiplantae; phylum Streptophyta; class Magnoliopsida; order Malvales; family Malvaceae; genus Gossypium; species Gossypium longicalyx. Next base: position 9,339,707 of record CM047006.1, on the reverse strand, counting down.
TAAACAAGACAAACACAGCTCGATCAAATGATTCAGTGATGATTAACAGGAGTGAATAAAAACCTCTGGCAGTCTTAGATTTTGGAATGATATAGTGTAGAAAGCCTCAGCATACAACCAAGAATCAGAAACAGCACGAATGTAGTACTGAGGAGGATGTGGTTCAAATATTGGTACGGTAAAGGAAAGCTTCTGAGATTCTGCTCTAGCCATCTTCTTTGTCAGTGTAAAAAGCTCCGAGTGGTAGATGTGATCATTCTCAGTGTCCTATCCAAAGTATTCCATCAAATCAGATATTCTAAAACTTTAGTGCCCATAAACACATGTAAACAAGCAACAAAACTCTACACATTGTTCAGAACAGTTAGCTAAGATCAATTCAGCGAAAATGAAGTTCTGACAGATATCAAAGTCTAAAACACCAGAATATGGCATGACAGAACCTAGTTTGTAATTCCAAAACAGATGTACTCAGATGTTATAAAGCAAGGTCATTGACCCATGTCAAATAAAAACTACATAAGTATTAAAATAGATAATAAACAGTCACTAGCTTAGAGAAATCAAATCAAACAAATATGCCTGCTTTCTCTAGAACTTAAACAACCTAGTAAAGGACTACCAAATTAGCACCTCAACAAGTATCCACCAACGTTGTGCAGCACCGTGAAATCGATCTTTCCAAATAAAATCAGAAGATATAAGCAAATCCACCTGAAAATTGAAATTGTTTTCATTAACCCTAATTTCAAACCCAAAACTACAATCTAAAAGCTTTTCTTTTCAAAATTTATGCAAAAGAAAAAGAATAGTTCAAAGGATAATTACCTTTAAAACAGTCCTAGTTATTGGACTCACAGTCGCTGATAGCAGGACCCAAGGGAAATATCCTAAATATTGCTTAACCAACTTCCATTATCGCGAGAAAGAAAAAGATTAGGAAAAGTCATGATATCTTTCCAATCAAAAGAATTAGACAATCAATGCAGTTGAAAGATATACCCTTCCTCCAGGTGCATAACGAATCAGTGCACCAATGTCTTTTTCTTCCATCTCCTGAAGACGATCTAAGTCAGCCCCTCGTTCTTCAAGCTTCCTTAATATCTGAACCAGTAAAGATAGCATTATCAGAAAAACTGAAAAAGTATAGAATGAATCCTTTAAACAATCAATTCACAATAGCATGTAGGGCATACTTCTAGTGAAATATCTTTATCAAATTGTCTGAGCGGATGTTGATGAGGCCAAATTTGGCGATCCACGGCCTTGCAGTATTCCAACATGAATAATGTCATCTCACACCAGCCTCTGCGCAAGCATATTTCAAACAAAGCACGCATGATGCGAGCCAAACTAGCACTTATATATGCAGCATCAGATACCAACGAAAAGGAATCAATGGAGCCACGTGATATGTACAGCTGCAAATTATATAACCATCACATTAGTCATGACAATTTGCTTCATTTAGCAACTAATAAACAGCATTATTGCAGAACAAGAAGCAAATACCTGAATGAGAATTGAAATTTTCCCATGCTTGTTTGAAGGCCCCCCCCTAACTTCTAATGGGCATGATGTGCGCGCCAGCATCTCTAGCTCATTCTGCTCCTCTTCTCGAACAACAATGTTTTCAAATTCAGAAGAATGGGCAACCATTTCAATTACCTATAGCAATAGCAGAATGACAGGAATATGAAAAGAATAACTCATGTATTGAGCCTCTTAGTCTTAAGAAACTGTTGAAACCACATCACAGGACAATAAGCCTAATTAAAAGATCAATACCCTATGGACTATTGCAGGAAACTAAAGAATCCATAATCTACAGTACTTGTATTAGCATCTATAGTTATAAGAATTCCAAGAGTTACAATGTGGAGAAAAATGAAACAAAAAGGCAAAAGAGATGAAAATTGCATCAACTAAAGGAAACATGTAAAATCTTAGTCGTCTAAAAAATTACCTCACTGTCACTCATATGGCGCCTGAGCATTTCATTGTAAGTTTCAACACTAGAATATTGGATATAGAAGTGACTTGCAATACGACCAAGCTCTGTACAATAGAAATTCCCACTTTTCTCATCAAAACGCATCATTTTAGCTTTGTCTAGTGCACGTGCAGCATCTGTTACTAGAGCTCTTTGCTTTAAACTCAAAGAAGGGTCTGCAACAACCTGCCAAACATAAAAGTGTCAGATTACAGTTTCCTAATTAAGGAATATTTGAATGTATCAAATAGGATTCTGTAAATATTTTATTCCTAAATTTAAAGTTGTTTTTTAGGGACAACATCCCTAGAATTAGTCTGTTTCCTAATGTAAAGTTTCCTAAGTTAGGCTCACTATGTGTATAAATATTTATGTAATTTCTTGTGGAAAATTAAATCAAAATAGCCTGTTTTTACATGGTATCAGAGCTTTTTTAGCCCGATTTTTGGGATTTTTTTTCTGTTTCCCAACCAGCCCTCAAACCTGTAGAAGTTGTCCAAACGAAATATGACTAAAACTGTCAAGATCAGTAACACTGGGGATGTCTCAGAAGTTTTTGTGAACAACTCAAACCCAACAAGTGAGTTTCAGAACATCCAAGCAGCCTACAGGCTAAATGAAAAAAATTACCTGAAGTGGTCTCAACTGGTTCGTACGTTCTTGAAGGGAAGAGGAAAGCTGAGTCACTTACTCGGAACTGGACCTAAAGAAAGAGATCCTAAGTTTGATGCTTGGGATGAACAAGACTCTATGGTAATGTCTTGGTTATGGAACTCTATGATGCCAGAAATCAGTGATACATGCATGTTTCTTAACACATCCAAAGAAATATGGGAAGCTGTGAAGCAAACTTATTCTAAAGTTCGAGATGCTGCTCAAATCTATGAAATCAAGACTAAGATTTCATCTACCAAGCAAGGAAGTCGATCAATCACGGAGTATTCCAATCTGTTGCAAAGTTTATGGCAAGAGATGGATCATTACCAGTGCATTCAGATGAAGTGCAGTGAAGATGTAGCACTCCTGAAAAGGTTCGTTGAAAAGGATCGAATTTATGATTTTCTTGCTGGACTAAATGTTGAGTTTGATGCAATAAGAGTTCAAATACTTGGAAAAGAGGAACTACCATCACTAAATGAGACAATTGCAATTGTTCGTGCTGAGGAAGGAAGAAGAGGAGTTATGGTTGAAAACAGTCAAGTGGATAGTTCAGCCTTGGTTACAAAAGCTGTAAGTGAGAGGAGATTTGGCCTGGAGCAGCCAAATAGTGAAGATAATAGACAGACAGAACGTACAAAGCCTATTAACAGGGATTCCGTATGGTGCACCTACTGTAAAAAGGCCCGTCACACTAAAGAAAGATGCTGGAAACTTCATGGGAAGCCACAGACAACAAACATAAATTTTTCAAAAAAAGATGGACAACCAAGGGGACAAGGGCGAGCAAATACAGCAAGACAGCTAGATGGAAAAAATAATCCTCAGGAATCACCTATTGAATTCAATAAAGAAGAAATTGAGAAGTTAAAAAATTTGCTGGGATCATTGGAAAAATCTTCTTCAACAGGTACTTGTAGTTTGGCTTTTTCAAATATATCCTCTTCTCAAGATTCTTATGTCTCGGATACAGTCACCAAAAGTTCTTGGGTCATTGACTCAGGAGCTACGGACCACATGACCCACTCTTCACAAAAATTTGTTTCATATACACCTTGCCGTAGTAGTAGAAAAATAACAGTAGCCGATGGTTTTGTGATCACAGTGGCTGGTCAAGGTGATATTGTTATAAACAAAACCCTTACTCTTAAAAATGTTCTTCATGTTCCAAAACTATTTACCAACCTTTTATCCATTCAAAGAATTACCAAAGACTCTAACTGTAATGTGGTTTTCTATCACAATCGATGTTTTTTTCAGGAATAGAATACGAGGAGGATGATTGGACATGCTAAGGAAGTAAATGGCCTATACTATCTTGAAGAATCCAGTGGAGGAGTTAGTGCTCTGAATTCCTCAACTTTATCTTTCATATCCGAATCTATTAAAACCAATAAAGACCAAATTTGGCTCTATCACCTTCGCCTTGGTCATCCATCGTTTAGAGTCCTTAAAATTATGTTTCCTTCATTGTTCAAAGGATTAACTGTTGAAAAATTTCATTGTGATATCTGTGAACTTGCAAAACATAAACGTACCTCTTTTCCAGTAAGCAATAAAAGAACATCCACTCCTTTTACTCTTATTCATAGTGATGTTTGGAGGCCATCCACTATTTCAAATATTTTTGGGGCTCGGTGGTTTGTATCCTTTATTGATGATTGTACTTGTGTGTCTTGGATATTTCTTTTAAAACAAAAATCTGATGTAGGTCTGTCTTTCCAACCTTTTACAACATGATCAAAATACAATTTGAAGCTGAAATAAAAAAGTTTAGGTGAGACAATGCCAAGGATTATTTCAATCAATTTCTCTCAACATATTTCCAAGAAAGAGGCATTATACATGAGTCATCTTGTGTTAGTACACCCCAACAAAATGGTGTTGCCGAAAGAAAGAATGGTCACATTTTAGCTATTACAAGAGCCCTTTTTTGTTCCAAAAACATGTCCCTAAACAATACTGGGGGGAGGCTATTTTAACTGCTACTCATTTGATAAATAGATTGCCTACAAAAGTCCTTGAATTTCAAAGTCCTATGCAAGTTCTAGCAAAATTCTTTCCTGATTTCAATACTTCAAGTACACTTACTCCCAAAATATTTGGTTGTGTTGCCTTTGTACATGTTCATTCTCAAAATATAGGAAAATTTGATCCACGAGCTGTCAAGTGTGTCTTTCTTGGTTATTCTTCCACTCAAAAGGGGTACAAATGCTATCATCCAGCCACCAAAAAGTTTTTTGTAACAGCAAATGTTACTTTTGCAGAACAAGAGAATTTCTTTACTCGTCCTTATCTTCAGGGGGAGATCTTATTCACAGAAGATAAGGACAAATAATTCTTTCTTCTTGACATTCCAGCCCCTGTCCAGCAATCAAACACTCACATTCCAGCTCCTGTCCAACAACCAAACACTCCCACTCAGTTCTTGCCTGCTAACCAACCTGCCCAACTTAAAACAATGGCCCCTATACAACCTGAAATAGAGCCTAATAAACCCAAATCACCAAGAGGAATTCAGGACACTACTCGTCCTTTACTGGTTTACTCAAGGAAGAAGGCACCAGTGAAAGTTCAATCATCTCCTTCTCCTACACACCCTGAGGTAATTGCTGAACCTACTTTGAATTCTAATACTGCAAATTTAGATGATTTTCCTATTGCTATTAGAAAGGGGACTAGAACCTGTACAAAACATCCCTTGTACCTATTCATGTCTTACAAAAACTTCTCCCATAACCACAAAGCCTTTCTTACTAGCCTAAATTCTATCTCCATTCCCAAAATTGTATCCGAGGCATTAGAAGATGAGAATTGGAAAAATGTCATGAAAGTTGAAATGGAAGATCTTGAAAAAAATAAGACATGGGACTTAGTGAAATTACCAAGAGGAAAGAAACCAGTGGGATGTTGCTGGGTGTACACAGTGAAATATAAGTCAGATGGTTCTTTGGAGAGGTACAAATCAAGATTGGTTGCTAAAGGGTACACTCAAATGTATGGAATAGACTACTTTGAGACATTTGCCCCTGTTGCAAAGATGAACACTGTAAGAGTGTTGTTGTCACTAGCTGCCAACTGAGGCTAGAAATTACAGCAATTCGACATCAAAAATGCCTTTTTACACAGTGATCTTGAGGAGGAAGTTTATATGGATGTTCCTCCAAGATTCGGTCCAAATACAAGACAGGTAGTTTGTAGACAAAAAAAGGCTTTGTACGGACTAAAACAATCCCTGAGGGCTTGGTTTGGAAGATTTACCAAAGTAATGCTCAAACTGGGGTATAAACAGAGTCAAGGAGATCACACTTTGTTTGTAAAACACTCATCTTCAGGGGGAGTGATTGCTTTATTAGTCTATGTAGATGACATTATAGTGACTGGTGATGATCTAGAAGGAATGGAGAATTTAAAGAAGTGCCTAGTAAAAGAATTTGAAGTCAAAGAGCTCAGTAAGTTAAAATATTTCCTTGGTATTGAAGTGGCACACTCTCGGGAAGGAATATTCATATCTCAGCAAAAATACATAGTTGATTTGTTGACAGAGACGGGCAAGTTGGGCTGTAAACCAGCAGAGACACCCATAGAGGTGAACCACAGAGTTGGAGATGCACTAGAAGATGCAGCAGTTGATAAAAGGTCATATCAAAAGCTTGTGGGGAAGCTCATTTATTTGTCTCATACCAGACCAGATATTGCCTATGCAGTAGGTGTTGTGAGTCAGTTTATGCACAATCCCAAAGAATCACATCTTAGAGCTGTTTATTAGATTCTACAGTACTTAAAGGGAACGCCAGGCAAAGGAATCCTATTTAAAAAGGGGGAGAATTTAACCCTTGAAGCCTATACTGATGCAGACTATGCAGGATCTATGGTTGATAGAAGATCAACCTCAAGATATTGCACTTTCCTAGGAGGCAACCTTGTGAATTGGAGGAGTAAAAAACAAAATGTTGTGGCTAGATCTAGTGCAGAAGCTGAATTTAGGGCGATGGCTCTTGGAATTTGTGAGTTGTTCTGGCTAAAAATTATTTTGGAAGATTTAAAGATAAAGTGGGAAGGTCCAATGAAGTTGTATTGCGATAATAAGTCTGCTATCAATATTGCACATAATCCAGTTCAACATGATCGAACGAAGCACGTTGAGGTTGACAGACATTTTATAAAGGAAAAACTGGACAGTGGCTTAATTTGCACTCCATTTGTGACCACTGATGGTCAACTAGCAGACATACTTACCAAAGGATTGTCTAGAAAGTTGTTTCAGAAATTAGTAAGCAAGCTGAGAATGGATGATATCCACTTCCCAGCTTGAGGGGGAGTGTCAGATTACAGTTTCCTAATTAAGGAATATTTGAGTGTATCAAATAGGATTCTGTAAATATTTTATTCCTAAATTTAAAGCTGTTTTTAGGGACAGCATCCCTAGAATTAGTCTGTTTCCTAGTGTAAAGTTTCCTAAGTTAGGCTCACTATGTGTATAAATATTTATGTAATTTCTTGTGAAAAATTAAATCGAAATAGCCTGTTTTTTTAACAAAAAGCATAACAAATTTTATGTAGAAACCCTCTTGAAAATGCAGTTTTAGAATTAGGCCATGTGAAAATCTAAAACATGTTCAGATCAGTTGAAGGAATTAAGGTATACTGTCAAGCAAAAAGGCACCCTCCTCCTGATCACACAAAAACCCTTCTTCACCCCCCCCCCCAAAAGAAAAAAAAAAAACCTTCTTCCCCCTGAAAAGAAAGGCATTCATCTCCAGCCTCACAATCTAAAATCCCAAGAAAGTATCTAGTCACCTCCTCACAAACCTTAAATTCCCAGAACCCAAAGAAAGACAAATTCATCAAGTTATCATCAACTAATTAAGAAAAGGATGATCCAATGAAATTGAGGTGGCGGAGCAACAACATATAAAGATCTAAATTTCTAAGGAGGTATCCAGAGCTGATGCTATATTTCAATAACAAAATACAGTTAGCAACAACATTAGGTACCTCATCCCATCCGATGCCATATGCCAGTGGGTTCAACCTCATCCTGATAAATAGATAGGTGTACCCAAGCCATGCGCAAGCCTCCTTGACATTAGTTACAGTACCCAATGCTACCTCTGCATTTAAATTATCTTTCAACGAGCTGATAAACTGCAATCAAAAGAAAATTTTAAAAACAAACAAAAGAGTGAGTGTTAGACATAAATCCTCAACCTCAAATCTTGTAGATCAACTTACACACTATAAAATGTTGTAGTCACTAAACATGCTTATCAATGACCTCAGACGAATTCTATGATATTCTTTGAAGGAAGTTTAGATGCATGGATGATCTTTTGACAGTAAGAATGGAAGGAGTACATATGCATCAAATAAAATGTTTTAAAACCCACAAGCTTGTCATAGTACATGTACCTGACTTTCTATAGGAAGTTGGCTTGTCAACAATCGCAGATAGTAGGCTAGTTTTTCATGAGATGTAATTATGATGCCCTCACCACTTTTGTCAAACTGAGGTCGACCTGCCCTTCCAAATATCTAAAAAGAAACTTCAACAGACTATCAGAAGTCAAAAAATACAATTAACCTGTTGTCAAATCATGTCTTAAGAGGAAACGAGATTTGCCTGCATAACATCTAGCATGCCCAGGTCTCGCCACCCACCAGCCTTTGGATCATATAATTGAGTCCCCTGGGTGATAACAGACAGATAAAATTAGAAAATGAAGAAAGAGCAGAAGAAATGTATTTTGCGATAAAACTCATTATATTTTATCTATCTAGCCATCCAAATTTAAGTGTCTATGCTCCTTTTTTAAATGTTCGTAAATGAATTTCATTATGAAAAGTTAAGATCAAATTTTCAATATATTTTTGGTGGTACGTTGCCTCAAACATATCCACCTATCCTCTAGTAAAGAACGAGTGCAGTTTTGGAAGAATGAGCTCTCCTCATCTTTGAACCAAGGGGTAAAAAGGTAAGCATACATAAGTCACTCTTAAATCAATACCACTGAAGTCCATTGTCATTAACATGATTTATTATCCGCATCTGCTTATCAGAGAATGATCTTTGACATCCTGGAATGGAAGGCACTTATCCTCAGGTTCTAGATGACAGATTGTCAAGGTCAAGTTAATCCAGTGAGCTGACTCATAGCCTAGGATATATCAGGCTAGCTTTCAATTTTCAGCAAATGAAGCAACAACTAAAGTTCTGCCATGTAGAGTAAAATGAATGATGTGTTATTGCAGCTATTCACAGACCTTGATGACAACCGTGTGAGCAGGCAAATTAACACCCCAGGCCAAGGTAGCTGTGCAAACAAGTACCTAAAATGGAAAATGGAAAAATTCAATGAGAACTGGGTGAGATAAAATTCAGAAGGACTAACCTTGAAGTGAAAGTTGAATCAGCTTTACCCTCAAGATTCCATCAGAGAAAAGCCTCTCAGTAAGCCCCCTATCAGAACGTAACATACCGGCATGATGCACACCAACTCCAAAATCAAAAAGCTGAACTAGATCTTTGTTTCTTGACTTAACAACTTCCTTCTGAAATGCATGAAATAGAAGTGCATTTAATAAGCAACAGAGTGACATGGTGAAGAAAACAAAGGCACCTTTCCACTCCTCACCTTGATTAAGGAGAACTGGGGATGGGCATCATTCTTGAAAAGCTCAAGACCCTCATACTTTCGAGCAAGCTCAACCTGCTCATGAGGTGTTCTCAAAGTTAATGCAAAAAAGCATGGATAAATCATGAAAAAGGAAAAATATGAGTAAAAGGTTCATATCATATATTTTGCACGCATCTCCCAACCAATGCAGTATTTCATGTGTTTATAAGACGTATATGCTATCAGATATTTGCATAGTTCAAAAATTTGTGAGATATGATTGTGCCTATTAATAGCATATCTTTATGTTGCAATGTAAAATATCTGTCACAGATTAGAGCGTTTCTTAAAAGTATCAATTTATACAAGAAGACCAGGCTTTGTCAGAACTTCAAGTTTTAAAAAAGAACATGTCTTTAGATAAATAGTCTTTGAAAAAAAAGGAAAACTATGTTTTGTAGCAGATACTTGGTTGGAAAAATATTTAGGTGCAGCCTCAATTTTTCCCACAGCTAGTCATCATATCCTAATAAAAGTGTTTCTAGAAGTTCCTGGTTCAAAACCAATTATTTCTGGTTCCAAGGATTATAGCTTTTCTTTAACATAAATATCCTTTACTTTTAACAACTTTGAAAGTCATTCTACAACAAAAAAAAATGAATGCACATGTATACAGAGAATAGACAAACAAAAAGAGGGGAGGACTACAAATGCCAAACAACTCAACCACAATAAACACAGAATAAAAAGGGTATACCAGCTTCTCAGCTGTTTTGACAGTATCCTTCCTTGAATGAACAAACACCATCGCCTGGTGACCTTGCCTTAAGGAATCAACCACCTGGCAAAAAGGTATAGCCAACTTAATAAATTATCACTCTAAACTTGAGTCATAAATTATAAAAAGAGCCTACTAGAAATTAAAGAGACCTTCTTATAGCATATCTCATTCAACAATTCATTACGGGCAACAAAGTTCTGCTCACTAATTCCAATATATTGTTGAGCAAGCGGAACTGGACGATAACTAGAATCAAAGAAAAAAAGGCCAGTCTCTGCATTCACTCTAAGGAACTGTGCAACCTGGACATTAATATTAAAGACATTAGGCATGCTAAGCATTCAAAAGTAAAAGAAGGATCAGAATTTGGGCATTTTAGAGTGGATATTATGTTCCAACTATCAACATATGGTCAAAGAACCTCTAAGTAATTAGGTAGAGTAGCTGAAAGGCCAACAATTCGTATCATTGACTGTGTCGACTCCACCTGCCACAGAAAGAGAAAAAGAAATAAGGATAATTGAAACATTTAGATTTAAAAGCAATATTAACTGAAAGTGATGATGACACTACTAAAAACCAAGAATACACAAGTTAAAACCAACATATTAATTTGTTTAAAGTACCCCCAGAGGAAGATGAATAAAATTAGTGTTCAATAAACACACACACATCAAATTCAAAAAAGGAGAACAGATAGTCTTATTCTCCAACTAAAGCTAGTGATATAGTCTTATTCTCCAACTAAAGCTAGTGATAATTCTGGTTGTCATTTAAACATTTGAACTACTAACATGGACTTGGTTAACTTTCCTTGAGCCAGCACAAGTCTTTAACTGAGATTTCAATGTATTAATTCCATACAAGCATTTATTCTTTTTTGCTTATAAACTCACTAAAGAATGTTCCTCCTCGCAGCGGTATTGTGAACCCGTGACCTAGTCCACTAAGCCCATTATCTATTAGGTGAGAAGACGGGCAAAGCACTATTATTTTATGGATGAAGTTTGCAATCATACACATGCTCTCAGACTACGTTAATCATAATGTTACCAATTCAACAGCAGAGACAATGAAAACTTTATTACCTGACGAAGAGTTCTAGCCACTAGAGCTTCTATTACTGGACCTCTATCATCATTTAGAAGATGCACTTCATCAATAATCAAGAGCTTCACCAGCATTGAGAGTGACATATCACTACTTTTGCGAGTAATAACATCCCATTTTTCGGGTGTTGTAACTATCATCTGATTGGTGAAAAGGAAAAGCAAAGCCTTTAGGTTCAATATGTTTGCTGTCACAATAAAAAAGTTAAGCTCAAATTTATCAACAACCAACCTGAGTTTCTTCAAGTTCATTCTTAGAAAGTTGCATGTCTCCAGTAAGTTCTCTCACACACATATTCAATGGAGATAAGCGTTGACTAAATGTTGATGTGACCTCCGCAGCTAATGCCTAAAAATATAACCAGAAACAAGTAGTCAGTCGCAAATACTCCCAACAAAAGACAAAATATATGGAGGGTTCAACCTTCATAGGAGCAACATAAACGATCTTAAATTCATCTTTATGCAAGTAGCCATCCTTGAAATGCTGCCCAATCTGCAAAAGAAAACCCACTGATTACAATTTATCTTCCTTTCAGTCTAGTTCTAAAGTTATGTCCCACAGGATATATCTGTGCACTGCTAACACAGTGTATGCTGCTCTCACAACAACAATAGCCACTAACTCTTTGGATGCAAGTGTTTTATCTACCACACAAATCCAGCGGTATGAAGAAAACAAAATGTAATTGTTACAATTCAGACACATCATATTATCTATCCATCTACCAATGGGCAGCATCCAGTGTATCAAGAACCATACAAAAACAATGATTAATTTGTATTCCCTGCCAATTTGTGAAATAGAAAACTCAAAAGTGAAGATCATAGGGACCTGGCTAAAGAGTATACCTCATGCAGGATAGATATCATGGCTATGTTTGTCTTGCCTGCTCCAGTTGGTGCACAAACCTTTGACAGACATCAAAATTACTTGAATTCAACTTTTGCAAAAAAAGAAAAAGAAATGAAAGAGAGACAGAAAAAATTAATATTAAATTCCACTTGTAGAATGAAAGACTCACTAATATATTCTCATTAGTGTGATATACAGTTTGGAATATCCGACTCTGAATACGATTCAGAGATTTGTAACCCCGAAAAGCAGCTTGAGCGAAGTCATCCAACTCCTTTATCTCAATCTGACCACAACCAAGAAAAGAAAGTAAGTACATTAAGCCACTATCAAAAGTAAAAGAGGGCCCTATAAGTGAGGTTGTCCACTTGTAGGCCCTATAAGTTACATCTAAGGGGAGTGTCAATAGGTATTAGCCCACATCTTTAAGTATTAGGTTTCTTGTAGTCTAATAGTAAATTTGGGCCCCTCCACCTAGTACCAGTTGGTTTTAGGTTGGATGCTTCACAATCCTTTTCCTCTTCTTTTATTTCTTTATCAGTTCTCCTAATCAAGGTCACAGATTGAGATAACTTTTCCAGCATGATAAATCATGTTTAATGGATAAAAATTAGGATAAGGGCTAGGATGTCGGATGTCGTAGAAAGAGTAAGCTCAAAGATGCAATCAAAGTAGATGAAAGCCCATAAATAGATGCACACAAACAAAGGGGAGTGAGGAGATGAAACACATGGAAACATCACAACCAAGGTGTTAAATATACAGAGAGTAAAACAGGACACAGGTGACTAACTTACTCAACCATGTACAAGTCATTTTTTAAGAGACCATTCTTGAACATACTAAAGAATTAGAGTCAAATTTTATATTTGAAACTACCTACTTATCTTTAACGGTCATAAAAACAAATATGAACAAACATTAATCCTAGATAACAACATTTTCCCATAATGCTTCTCAGCCCATTCCTTGTACTTCTTACATAAACTTCACTGACCAAAATCTCTACCACTTTAGCAATTGTAAGAAAAATACTGAACCAACCAACAAAAAGTATTGTGAATATAACATGATGGTGAAGAATAAATATTGACATAGAAGAAGTACCAGCTTTTCCCCAGGTTTCATTTGAGCAGTTGGTGTTGGGGGTATAATCACCTCCTCATACCCCTTAAAATGCTTCCTCACAGTCCCTTGTGGAAGGGCAGTTACTGCCACAGAATTAGACCCTTGACCAGATCCAATCAAATCTTCAAACGGACTTCTCTTCTCACTCGCTTGAAGTAAAGAAGAAAAGCTTGCAGCTGACATATCACTCTCAGCCCCATATTCAGTTGCACGTCTGTTACGCTTTTCCTCCTTGCGCCGCAGTTTATCAATCTGTTTCTCAGACTCTGTTTGGACAGTCACCTACAATAGAAAGAAAAAAAAAATAGTTTTTAACAGCAATTCAGTGTTTTTATGAACAACTTTGTTCTAACAGAAATCCAGCAATACCTGGGTCCCGTAACTGGGCATGCGTGATTGAGAACTTGAAGTCATTTTTTCAGATTTCAATACAGATAATCCATTATGAATAGCTTCAACAAGCTCCTTTCGATGCTGGAAAAGGGGAAAAAATCAGCAAGTGACTTCTCCAAAGGACTGAATCAGAATTATCCAAATAGTTAAGCTTAGGGGGAAAATAAATAAATGAAAGTAATGGCTTCATACTAAGAAAAAGATAGGAAAATTCTGAAAGAAATAAAATTACAAAAATGGCATTCAACAAATAAAGAGAAGTTTTTAATTTGACAAGTTAATATCAATGACGTCAAGCACAAATCTTATCCTTCAAGATCAGCTTCCACTAATTTGAGAATCAAAATTATGTATTAACCTTTAAAATCTCAGTGAAACTTAAAACTGCCAGTTTGTTAATCAAATATCAAAGCATAAAAAGATTGGACTTCCGCCAAAGCAGAATCCTTTTTTCGGGCTTGTGAGAGAGATAAGAGAGAAAAGTATACTCCACAAGAACATTAAACATATAACACAGAAAATAAAAAATTAATCCTCTTACCGATAAAAGGTCTTGAACAGTTTCAAATGCGCTATCCCCGACAAGGTCCAATAAATCGCCAGCTATCTACAGAATACTATAAATGTTATGTAAGAGATACAAAAACAACATGGATAGCCATAGATCAGAATGATTATCAATCCATACCTCTTCACCAGGTTTGTCTGAATCAAGTACCCGACAGATTGCCATAGCCAGGTCATCTCGGGAAAGTTGTGAAGTACTCCCTCTAACAATTAGTTCGCATGAATCTCTTAACCAACTTAAATTGAAGTTTCTACTATCAGTATTGCCATGATAATTTATAGGGCTATTTTTATCATGCCATCCTTCAATAAATGAAGAAGAAGGTGCAATGCTTTCCTCACCCAGTAATTCCACATCCTCCAAAGAAACATCCACCAAAAACCGGGCTGGTGCTTTAAAGGCAAGGTCAGCACCAAATTCTGAATTATCTCCACTTCCATTTACATGCTTTTCAGAACCAAGTATGGCCCCACTGTCTCTTGGTTGAGACTGAGATAGCTTCTGTGCCAAAGAGGACACCTTCCGCACATTAGCATGTGAAACTCCATGACCAATAACTTTCTGCAATTCTACCCTGCAAATAAATGAAATGTACTGAAATCAGAAAGTCTGAATTTACAATAGAATCCTACCAAATATCTTATGAATTTGTCAGTCTTTGGGCATGTTCAAACACAATGTTCACTCACCTTCTTGCAAGAACCAATTCAACCACCATGATCCCTGATGCTTAAGAAACTTAAGCCAAAGCATGGGGCCACAAAAACCATTGCAATTATAACTTTTGAAGCAAACTAAGTGAAATCTATCTCAAAAATTAGGTCTTTACTACTTCATGGTATTGGTCAGGATTTAACCACCAGTTCTTCTATCATCACATATTTAAACTTACAAATTAGATAATGGACAACAGGATCCTCTTCCGAGCAAATGAAGCATACAAAATTAGAATGCTGGTAGAGATCCCTACTCATGCTAATTTGACTCCCATAAATAAAAACCGGGAGAAGGCAATGAGAAATTAAAGTCTTACGTCTTCTCATTTATGTTTTTATCAACTTCACCCACTTCCACTGACCCACTAAAAAGACGATAAGCAGTCAACACAACCTCACGGAACTCTTCAGAAGGTACATCTCCATCAATCAGCTCCACCACTGCCCCAATGAACTGTTTGTATACTTGTCTCACTTCTACAGAAGCTGCTTTTATAAGTCCCATCAACAAAATGAGCATAATGTTAAACCCTATATGATGTAGAAAACACTAAATGTGTAGTTAGGATACTGCAATCAAACAAAAAAATAGGCATCTACCTTCTTCCCATCGATGAACTATCTTCCTTGCAAGCTCTGACTCATCAAGTGGGTTTCCCGAACTAAATTACACAATTAAAAGAAAAAATTCATAAAATTTTAGACTGAAATATTAGGTAGCTTTTAACTTATGTTAGAACATAAAATGAGTTTCTGAAGCTAAAAACTAAAGTTCCATAGAGAGCCCATGAAAATATCTGTAAGAAAAGTTGATAGGCAAATTTAATGAAATTTTCAAATAGACAAGAAAAAACTCTTCTGGTTCCTCTAAATGTTGCTTTTGCTATTTGTATTTTAGTTAGAGCAAAAAGTAGAAGCATAGGAATTCATGAAAATAAAAAAAAATAAAACAAACCCTAACACAATTGTACTGTATAAAAGTAATCTATGCCTCTTGTTCTAATTATTCGAAAAAATATTATTTACTTTTGCAATCATAAACAAGTATATCTAAAGAGATGAGGGATCAAGTTACACAAATGTAAGACTAATTAGCTTAACACCTTTTAATTTTTTAACAAACCAGGGTAAGATTTAACGGCGTAATCATACATGTTGCACGCAAAGATTCAAATCAATATGATATTTCTATCATATCCAAAAAAAGAAATGTAATGTAGTTAAGAGATGGAATTTTTTATATTAAACAAATAATTAAACATTTTTAATGATGTTCATGGATAAAGCATGAAATACATCCGCCGGATTGAAGAAATATACAGCATGGAAGTTTAGGAAAGAGTGTAAGCAAGTCTCTCTCCGTACATATAATAAAAAAAAGGAAAAAAGAGCAACAACCAAATGTTACTTTTAGTTATTCAGGATAATTTCAATCCAACAGCACTTCCCAATTCGATAGCATTTTTCAATCCAATTCACTTTAAAAAACAACAAATCCTAAACATTCCATATTTCACTTCTGAGCAAATAAAGAAAGCATTTAAAAAGAACTTCATCTGTATTACTTGATAGCTTTTTTCTGGGTTTCAAGGATGATCTTGCGCTGGAGATAAGCTTGGTCGATATCGAACGGTTCCCTTAAAGAATTTGTCAACCGAGGAAGCTGAACCAACATTTTATTATTCCTCTTTTCCACGATCACAGCTGCAACAATTTGTGCGTTTCCGAAACCCTTGCTTTTTTTCCTCCTATTTTTTTTTCGGATTAACTGTGCAGTAGAAACTTCATCCAAGGAAGACTAGGCGTCTCGTTTTATATAAGAACCTTTCGAAGCAGTCGCCATTGGCCTCCTGGTGATATAAAAACATTTAAATGAATGAACGGGTTTCGGGTTTTGTTCGGGTTTGACGAATTTGGAGCTTACGGGTCTAATTTTGGTGAATTTGGAAATTGAAATCCGCTAAGGAAACAGTCCAATTGAGATCAGACCCAATAAAATCCCCATTTTCCTTCGAACTTTATAAACCTAAGAGCAAAAGCTTAAATGGTCCTATTTATACGCTGCTTCTGCACTTCACAGTTGCCTCATTTTTCTTTTCATCTGTCTACCTGATCAATAAATATAAAATGGGCTGCAAATTTCTTAAATGGATACTACTTTTCTTATTTTATTTTGGTTCTCTCTCTTTACTTTTTTTTCCATTTTTTTCTATTATAATATCTAGCAATACTCGAAATTCATCCTCCCAAAGTCAAGATATTGATAATTAATTTTGTTTTCAAACTTCAACACAGGATTGCTCATCCTAACGAAACTGAAATTTTTCTTTCATTGATTAAATCCAATGTGTTCCAAATCGAATTAGAATGGCCAAGAATTTGAAGGTTAAAACATTCTCTAAGCCTCTATACACTTCGTAAATTTAAAATTTAGTCTCATAATAATAATTTATTTTTTTATTAGAATAATATTCTTAAGAAAAATTAACACCAACATTTTGATTAAAATAATTAACAATATTAACTATTTAAAATAACTATTGAATTATAAAACTAGAGGGGCTAAATTATGTAAAAAAAAATAAAGCATATAGATTAAATCTAATGTCTTAGCATAGTATAAGAGTCAAAACTAAAATTTGATCAATGTCTTATAATGTAAAAAAAATTGTATAGCAAACCCAAAAAAAATTAAAAGCTACGTGTAACTAGTAACATTTTAATTAAAAAGTTAATGATATTAACTACTTAAATTAAAAATAATTTATAAAAATTAAATTATAATTTTAAGCATAATAAAAGAACTAAAATTAAAATTTAACGACGGTGGGACATGTTTCAACAAATCAACACCCTCAGAGAGCCTTCCTTTTAATATAGTTGCTAGTATGGTTTCACCTACGTTTCACATGAGGTTAATTATTTATTTTTTAATTAAATTATATGGTAAAAATTTGAAGATTATAACATGTTAAAAGTTCTTCTATTATTCGTATATTTAGAATTTAATTTTTATATTTTTATTTTTAGGAATCCGAACCTTCTACTTTTCAAAATTTAAAAATTAGGTTCATTTGTTAACATTGTAATAAATATTTTGTTAAATTTACGAGTGTGACATTTTGAAATTAAAAAGATATTTGGCATCCATGTAACAAAAAATGACATCATAATGGACCTAGATTTAATAGAGAATTTTAATCGTGTTAACATTCCTTAAAAAATTACATCAATATTTTAATCAGAATAAAGTATTTATACTAACCAATGACATTATAAGAATTAAGGTACCAAATTATGTCAAAATTAAAGTATAGAGATTTAGCTTTAAAATTGAATAAATATAAAAATTGAAATTGAAATTTAACCATCTTTATATAATCTTAAAAGAATAAAGGACTTAAAAGATGAAATTTGACCATAATATTTTCATGTCAAAAAGAAAGACAAGGACTATTGTCATGAAAGGAGGGCCATATTGTTGTATAGATATTAGAAATTAAAGTATAAAATTAAATTTCATATTTAAGCATACACTTTAAAGGTATAGTGACTTTTTTTACTCACTAATTTTATAAAAAAAATTATTTTATCCCTCTATATATTTTTGGCTTTTTTTAACTTTTGAACTTGTATTTTTTTGTCAAATCAACCCAAAATAGATGGAAAAATTAACAACAAACGTTGCTAACATGACATACATATGGATTACCATGCAGATGACATGTCATTATCTAATTAATTATTTTAATTTTAAAAATTTTACTTTTTTTAATTTTTTAATAATAATTTTAAAATATTTTTTATATTTTTATTTTATTTTTTAAATTTAAAAAAATATTAATTAAATGCTAAAATGTCATCCATGTAGCAACCTAGGTATATGCCATGTCGGCAAAGTTAAAAAAAATTAACTTATTCATCTATTTTGGAGTGATTTGGTAAATAAATGTAAGTTTGAAATAAATAAATAAAAGATGAAAAAAATAAATAGAGAGTTAAAATGATTTATTTTTCTAAAATCGGAGGGTCTAAAAAATTTATTGTGGCAAACTTAAATTTAATTATTTTCTATATTGAGAGAGAACAAATGTGGTTTGGTTGTTTTAAGATATCCAAACGACTAAAATAATGTAAAAGAAGAGTGTTGCGTTGAATAGTAGTTACGTTTCAAAATATTAAAATATCTCTACCATATTCATTCTGCCCTTTTCGAGTGGTTTCTTTTTTAATCTCTTTTTTCCTTATTAAGATCATCAACTAAATCCAAATTTGTAGAGTATTTTCTGCAATTCTTTTTTTTCTAAATATCTTGTAAACTCATGAAGAAAAGTTGAAATAGTTTGGCAGGTGTTCTTGTTTTCCTTATCTGTAAAAAGGTGTCTACTCTTTATTATTGCCTTCATCATCTGCTTTGGAAGCTTTTAGCATCTTTGCTGCTTTTTTATCTTATTATTTTAAATAATGAAATTCTAATTTTTAGGCTTATAGTTGCCCAAATTTATATTATTCATCATTGCCTATGCTCGTAGTTCTTGTAATTTATAAACTATTTAAAGAGACTTTTATTGTTCTATATTTTAACATATTTTTATATTTTGAAATTCATTTTAAAAATTTCAATCCAACACTCTTTCTTTTTTTTTATGTTTTTCATTTTTTTATGAAAACAAAAATGATATATATTTCCTAAAAACCAACTAATATCAAAATTGAAATGAATTAGTTAAATTTTCAAAAATTTCAATCCATTTGGTTTAAATAATTACCATTTTTTTAAAATATAAAAACCAAACTCTGTTAAAAAAAAAATCACCGAATCTCATTGGAATACTGCTATTCAAATTTGTTTTTAATTTCTTTGGAAGGAGGGAAAAGTTTTGAGATCAAAATCAAACAGGAAAATGCAAAGGGTTATTAGATCTGTGGTCAAAAAAAGGAACCTTATAGGCCATAGTAGTATTTATTGAAAAAAGAAAAAAGATAATTAAATAAGGAAGAGAAAAGGAAAATAATAATAAATTTTATCATATTTGTATTATTATCCTTCTCATTTTAAAATATTTTATATTGATAAAAATTATATTTTTATCTATACATATCCAATTTAATTATTGAAAATAAACTTATTAAATTTTAACTCGATTGACGTGAATATTATTGTCTTTTACTTATAAGTTAGAGAAAGACTATGAATATAAAAAAAAAACAGAATGTTCAAAAAAAATTATTGGAAATAAAAAATACTACTTATTAAAATTTTCAAAAATAAAAAATAAAATCATAATTATATCATGTAAAATTTTTAGAATATTTTTTAAACTTGTCTATAACTATCCATTATTCTCAATTAAACTACTTAAATTTTATTATTTTTATTTTGAAAATTATTATTTCTCTGTATGCAAAATTTATATATCAAATACTTATAAAAGAATTATATATTAAATTTTCACTTATGATAAATTTTAATATTTATAAATTATATTGTATTAATTTTAAAATATTCATTTGATATTATTTTACCATTGTGAAAGATGATAGATCAAAGGACATCATAATGGCAAGCCAAGAAGAAGGAATCATGTGGGCACCATTGCCAACCTGGTTGAAATAAATGGGACTCCTATAGATATAAGCTCCTTTCTACGTATTTTAGGGTTAATGGGAATTAATTACGCAATTCTTCTTACATTGTTTAAATTTGACAATTATTTTGAGTGCTGGAGTTAGAAGGTTTTGGAAGTTACCTTGTCCCCTTCAATTGGTAGAACTACTTAAGGGTCTCTTTAGAAATTGTAAGAATACAATTTAGTACAATGATAAAAATTTCATTTTGGCCATGGAATATTTGCAATTTACTTTTGGCTCCTCCAATAAATTTTTTTGGCTTCACCCTAGATTTTTCTTACATTGGGGCTTCAACATTTGTTCAGTCAAATTTTTTTTAAGGAAATATCAAGGCCAAACTTGGATAAAAAATACGCCCCAATGTGAAAAAAATTATTGAGTTCAGGGACTAACTTGAACAAAAAGAATTTAAGCCTCAATGTGAGATCAATTGTCAAGTTCAATCCCAAAAAGTGCATTAACTAATTATATCAGTTGCAGAATCTTCTTCTTCTTCTTTTTTTTTCATGAGGGAGTTAAAAAATTGTTATATACTTATATGTCATTTTTGTTTAGGTTAAAATATGTTATTACTCTCCGTACTTATCCAGAGTTTGATAAAAATTCAATCTTCCTACATTTTCAAATTAAAATTTGTAGTCCAAAAATTATCCTTGTTTGTAACTTCTATCAAAATTTATCAATTTAACATGTTTATTTTTGTCTATATGAGGGTAGCCTAATCAACGTGCCAAGTTGACAAATTTGAAAGAAAAATACTAACCATGTTAACAATTGGATAGAGGTTTTTAAGTAAGAAAAATAAGAAAACTTATTTTTTACCTTTTTATGTGTGTAACACCCCTATACCCGGTTCGACCCAAGGAACCTGATATAGGAATATTACATTTAGTGTCAAAGTGATTTTGGCTAATCACTAATATTTTTGAACATTAAAAAATTATAATTTATATAATTGTCCCCACGACTTGGAACACACTTGATCTTTCTAAGCACATGCCATTCTATTCAAAAATTTGAAACATACCCTCTTGACACTTGGAGATGTGATGAGATGAATGCTTACAACCTCAATTACAACTCTTGAAAATCACTATACCTAATCTGCGCACGAAAAATAAAACCGTACGCTGGGTAAAAACTTAGTGGTATTTCTATAATCCGAATATTTAAAAATAATATAATATAATATAATATAATATAATATAATAGGCACAATTATCATTTTTCATTTATTAAACAATATCCTAATTCACATAATCGTAATATAAATGATTATTCACATATCAACCATATTTATTCGTACAATGGCATCAGTCATGCAATACTCAATTTATGAATACATCATTTCATACCATACTCAATTCATGAATATATAACTCATATATTCTATGTATTGCCAACATATTTCACATTCTATTTTTAATTCACTATATCACTTCCATTTCTCATACCACGCAATTTCAAAATCAATTATAGAACTTTATTATTTATTTTCAATTCACTATTTCACTTCCATTTCTCATACCTTGCCATTCCAATATTAATTATAGAATTTTATTATTTATTTACTCTTATTAACACGACTTGGACTCGGACAGATACACGGATCCAACCATAACACACCAGTTTGGCACCCAATGCCTCATCGGATAATTCAAAGTAATAAATTGACACACAATCTCTCATCGGCTAAACCAAAGTAAATTGGCACCCAGTACCTCATTGAATTAATCCGAAGTAAATAATTGACACCCAGTGTCTCATCGACTCGAGGTCGAAGAATCCCTAAACTCTTCCAATCCTATGGCATGTCATCTATATCTGACTCAGTCCGATACAGTTAATAGGGTTTCAATTCATTTTTCAAGTACAACATATATCCAATATTCAATTTCCACATCAATCACATATACATATAAATTCAATATCAAAATACTAATACTCACATTAATTACTTACCATAAACATTTAAATTAAAATATAACAATTAATAATTAAATTCGGATTATAAAAATACAAACCACGAATTCTGAGCTATTCCACGTCGACTTTATCTTTCCCCTTTTTAGTCGAGAATTTCAGTACGACATTAGTTACGGAATTAAAACAATTAAAAATCATCAAAACAACACAATTCAATTTCATATTGAATATTTAAATTTTTACTCAAATATTGCTTAATTTCCAGTTTAGTCCCTAAACTGAGACTAACTTTATTTCTTCACAATTAATTTTATATTTTCATACAAATGCTACTTTAAACTAAATTTAACTCCCTAATTTCACTTCAATCCATAAATTTAAAAAATTTCACAATTACCTTAGCTTTTACAACTTTTACAATTTAGTCCCTTAACTAGTTAATCAAATCAACTAATTTTTCTCAATTAATACTTTATCCAAATATTCTAGGCTATCATACAACTTTTAATAAAATAAAAATTTAATACCAAACCCTAATATTTTAACTATTTTCACAATTTGATACTAACATTAATATTACTTTATAATATCATCACACAACAAAATTAAAACTCTAAACACACTTGATATTAATAATTTCTTTCAATATATTAATTTAAATAATAAAATAATTCATTTCATGCATTTTGGTCATTTTTATATTTTTACAAAATTGCCCTTAAAATTTTACTTTTATTCAATTTAGTTCATGAGCCTATAACATGCAAATTAGCCATTTTTAAGGTAAACTCATACTATCTGAATATTCATATATTTTCCTCCTCCTCTTGTCCATTCCACATCCTTAATGTATATAACATGCTTATATGTAATATTATCTATAATTCAACTATTTACTTATGTTCATATCAAAGTTGTCCACTTGAGTCATAGTCACTAAATTATTTACATCTTGAGCTACATAATTCTAAATTAAGATCTGCTTGATGTTTTTGAAACTAGACTCAAATATCTTTCTACCATAAAAATTTCAGAATTTATAATTTAGCCAATAAGTACAGTAAAATCTTCAAATTTATCCTTATTCTGTTGTTTGATAGCTTCGACCTTTCTTTACTAAAAATTAATTATCTCTTAGTACAGGGTTTGGATGATGTTTCTGTTTATTTCTCTTGAAAATAGACTCACTAAGAAATCAAACATATAAATTTAAACCCCTAATTATTTAATTTACAATTTTTGATAAATTTCCAAAGTCAGAACAAGGGAACCTTAAATCATTCTAACCCTGTCTCACAAAATTTATTATATCTCATAATTTACAATTCCATTGCTTATACCGTTTCTTCTATTGAAAACTATACTCAATAATCTTTAATTTCATATTTTATTCAACCTCTAATTTGACTTCCACAATTTTTGGTGATTTTTCAAATTTGAACCATTGCTGCCGTCTAAAACTATTTTAATGCTAATTTTACTCTTTCATGGCTCTTTGTATTAAGTTTCATTTAGACATATATAATCATTATACTTTTAATTATTGTCCAATTTAATTCTTAAAACTCACTTATCATCAACTTTTATTATAACTTCTCTTATTTCAATTATAAATTTTACAAGTTTACAATTTAATTCCTAATAACTTGAAAATTCATTATTTACTATAATTTCACTTTAACTTTACTTTGTAACTAATTCATTAACACTTAACATTCCATTTAAACTTCCTAACACAATATTTTATTTTACACATAAACTTTTGTACACTTTACAATTTAGTCCTTATTATAAAAAAAATTAATGTAACTTTAAATTTTCTCACACATTCACTTTTTATATCATCACACTTCATTTACATTCTCTTTTAAACATTCAAATTCACATAACCTATTTTGTTTACTTTACAATTTATTCAATATACCATTTTAATTTGCATACATAATATTAGCACATTCACAATTAATTCAACTAATTTAGCATACTCTATATTTGATTAAAATTAAATAAAGTAAATTTCTTGAAGTACTTACCTTGTCTCTTTAATTTCCTCACTTTTTCTACCATTTTCTCCACTTTCACTTCCAATTTCTCTCTTTCAAGATTATATTTTAACTGTCTAATGTCTCTACTTCACTTCTTCTTTTGGGTGGTTATGAAAATTTCCAAAGAATTTGAGAGTAAAAGCGAGATTTCATAGTAAAGGACCAAATTGTAAATAAAAAAATTTCTTTTCTTTCTCTTCTTCTCACGTTGTAGCATGGAAAGATGAAGAGAATTCTTCATCTCTCTTTTCTTATATACTAAATATAATAATATAAAAAATCAAGTCAAAATATTAATAAACTATTATTTATTTATTTATTTAATTTTAATCTAAAACATCACCATCATCATCATTACTCTTCAAAATTATCTTCCTTGCTAAATGATCATTTTACGGGTTTTTTACCTCAATATTATAAAAAAAAAATTATACACGAAAATGGGTTGTCAGCCAGATTAATTACGAAAATGGTATATTTTTTTAGGTCGTGCCTACCTGACAGGCACAACCGATTTTTTTAATATTAAATTTTTTTCGTTTAAAAAATTATTATTATATTATTTTTTTAATATTTATATTAATATATATTTAAAAATACGAGTTTTATATGGGTAAAAAATACCCGAAACGGGTTGAGCCTGTAATACCCTGAAAATATTTACAGTAAGATATTATCCTTGATATAGTAAAATAAGGAAATAAAGTGAAAAAAAAAAAGAAGGAAATTTTGAGATATGTCAATATTGAGAAGTATATTATGATATATTAATTCAAGAAAGGACTAAATTGTAAAAGTGAGAAAAGTTTTGTTGCACAAGAGTAAATACTCAAAATTTGAGGGGTTAAAGTGTAAATATGAAAAATTTGAAGGACCAATAGTGTAAATATTTTAAGAGTGGAATAATCTAGAAACTAAGGAAAATGGATGAATTAGGACCAAATTGAATAGATGAAGAAATTATGAGGGACTAAATTACAATTTTACCAAATTAAATGATGACTTAAGGATGGAATTTTAAAAGATAATGAAGGGCAAAATGGTCAATTGGAAGAGAGAGAAATCTAGAAAGTAATAATGATGCTAGAGATATTTTGATATTTTATAATTATTTAATTAGATAAATATTATTTTATTAATATTTTAATAAGATATTTTATTATTATTTTATTAGTATATAAAGAAAGAAAGATGAGAAATTCTCATCCATATTTCCCATGCACTAACGTGAGAGAAAGAGAGGAAGAAAGAAAGTTTTGCTTTCTTTACAATTTGGTCCTTTTAACCAAAAATTCACCATTTTCACCCAAAAATCAAATGAATTTCCATAGCTACCAAGAGAGAAAAATGTTAAGGAGACCATGGGGAGTTAGAATATCAAGTTGGATTCAAGAAATAGAAGCTGGAGGAGAGAGAAAATCAAATTAAAGATTAGTATCAATAGAACAAGGTAAGTATATCAAGATTTCAATATGTTTTTAAGTTTGTTATTATTGACAAAGCATGGAAATAATGTTATAGTAGAGTTTTCTTACATATGGTCCTATGTTCATGATATGTTAGTGAAGAGAAAATAAGAGAAAGTGATGAGAAATGGTGTAGAAAAAGAAAATAAGGGTGTTATAACATGGTAATTAATATTTTGTACTAAAACAGTTTTGAACAGCAGCAGTAGTCTAACTTTGAAAAATCATCAAAAATTGTAGAAATCTAATTATAGGATGAATAAAACATGAAATTAAATCTTATTAAGTCTAGTTTCTTATAGAAGAAATTATGTAAGCAATGGAATTGTAAATCATGAGATATGATGAATTTTGTGAGACAAGGGCAGAATGATTTCGGGTTCCCCTGTTCTGAATTTGTAAAATCATAAAAATTTGGATAAAAATAATTAGGGGTTTAAATTTATATTTTTATAATCTTGAATGAGTCTATTTTCAATATAAACAAACGGGAACATCATTTGAAATCTGTACAAGGAGATAATTAATTTTTAGTGAAGAAGGGTCAGAACTGTTAGACAGCAGAACAGGGGTAATTTTAAAGAATAAACTGTACTTATTGGATAAACTAAAAATTCTGAAAATTTTATGGTAAGAAGATATATGAGTCTAGTTTCAGGGAAAATTAGTGGATCTTAATTTTGAGTTCTATAGCTCCAGATATAAATAATTTAGTGACCATGATGCAGATAGACAGCTTGAATATTCATAAAAGTAAATAATAAAAATTATGGATAATGTTACTTACAAGTGTATTATCTACATTAAGGATGTGGAATGGAGAGGAGGAGGAGGAAAAATATGTATGAATATTCATCTAGCATGGCTAATTTGCATATTCTAGGCTCAAGGACTAAATTGAATAAAAGTAAAATTTTATGGGCAATTTTGTAAAAATGTAAAAAAAGATCAAATTGCATGAAATGGATTATTTTATTATTTAAATTAAAAAATTGAATGAAATTATTAATTTAGTTCAAGATCGGGGGAAAACATGTTTTAGGGATTAAATTGAAAAGTGTTGAAATTATAGAAAATTCTGATATTTTATAGAATTCATGGACTGTTATCAATATATATAAGAATAATAGCTGGAAATAAGGATTAAATTGCAAGAATTTTATTTTCCTGACCCTAAGGATGAAATCGTCATTAATTAAGAGTTCGGGGCAAAATGGTAAATTTTGCCTAAAGCATTAATTAAATGCATTAGTATATGAAATGAATGAAAATGATGATCAAATTTATTTATAAAGATCCAAACGACTCAAATATGAGACTCGATCGTGAAAAGAAAAGATATCGGATTAATGAAATTATAAACACAAACAAGCAATGAGGTAAGTTTGTGTAACTTGAATTGTATTTTAAATACTTGAAATATGTGGTTATGTGATGAAAATATGATTTGAATATTCAATTCATGATATTTGATGAAATATTGATAATACTCGAAATAAATTGAAAATAAATCTCGGTTGAATGAAAAGGAAAAATTCGATGGATCTCAAAAGGAATTGTGGTAAAAAGGATCTAGCCCGGACGGGTGATCCTATCACGATATAGCCCTCCCAAAGAATATGTGTAAAATGGATTTAGCCCGGATGGGTAATCCGAATCGAAGTCCGAATTTAGCTTTGGGTGTAATTGAGATCAAGCTCATTAGAGTAATTGTCGTTGTGGGGATTTAGCTGGGTGGTAATCCCGACAATACTCTATGAGTTTATATTACTGAGGATTTAGCTGGGTGGTAATCCCACCGTAAGGATGAGGTTCGTGGAGTGTGCTCTCGATATGAAACGTGTAAGACCATGGTTGAAAGATACCATGGCAACTTTGATATGAAACGTGAAAGACCATGGTTGAAAGATACCATGGCAACTTCGATATGAAATGTGTAAGACCATGGTTGAAAGATACCATGGCAACCTGATATGAAATGTGTAAGACCATGGTTGAAAGATACCATGGCAGCGTGATATGAAATGAACAAGACCATGGTTGAAAGATATCATGGCAACATGACAGAAAATGAGTAAGACCATAGTTGAAAGATACTATGGCATCATGTCAAAGATGAATAAGACCGTGGATGGGAGATGCTATGACATCTGTTGAACAATTGATATCCGGGTAATATGTATCGGATGACGAATGGTTAAATGAAATGGTTGTGTGTAATGTTTACAAGAAGCTGGTCATATGGAAATATATATGTACAAAATAGTTGTATGAAATAATTATGAAGATAGATAAACGAAATAAGTATGAGTACGTGGAATATAAATTATGTTAGGTTTGATATAAGCTATTATCGGAATAAATATACATAAAATATATGGAAATGATGGAGTATGAAATATTAATATAATGAAATGAATCATATATGCTTATGAAGAAAAGCGGTAAGAGCATGATATGTTTCATGACATGTACATATATGATTATCTTTGATATGTTGATACAAGAAAATTATGTAAGTTGAGACTATTATTGAACTCAAATACGATATGTCGAGAAAATAGTTATATCAATGTTGAATTTATATGAGATATGTGCAAGTACACTAACAATATTACTGTTTGATGCTTATACAAGTACTAATCTGTTGATTGAATGGTAATATATTTATTTACATGATGCATTGAATCGGTAAGCATTTAAATTTTTTTTAAGTAATCTGCAAATGGTAGTAATGCTCCGAAACCCTGTTCTGGCAACGGATACGGGTTAGGGGTGTTACAGAGCCTGTCAGGTAGGCACGACACCCCCACTGCTGCTGCTGCTGCTGCCGCTCCACCTGCTTTTGCTGCCCCTACATGCTGCCCATTTTTTCTCCATGCATGAGTTATATCACTCATGGGAAAAAAAAAATTTATGGGGGACCTTATAAGCATGGTTCCCCCATATTGAAGCAGCCACCAATTGTGAGAAAGAAAGGAGAGAAAAGAGAAGGAGAAGAAGAAGAAGAAAAAAAGGTAATATATTATTTTAGTAATTTGTCATAAAATTATGGTGTTTTGTGAGTTTTTAGCAATGTAATTTTTTTTTAAAAAATTGTATAATTATTTTATTAGTAGTTTATGATTAGATTATAAATTATTAGTTTTTTGTATTTTGTTATAGTTATTTGTTTTGTTAATAATTTATGGGATTAGGTTACAAATTGTTAGTGTTTAGTGTATTAGTGTATTGTGATTTTTTTAGTAATAATATATTTTTTTAAAAATAATTTTATAGTTGATTAGGTTATATAAATTGTTAGTATTTAGTAGTTTAGTGTATTAGTGTATTGTGATTTTTTTAGTAATATATTTAAAAATAATAATTTTATAGCTATTTTATTAGTAATTTAAGATTAGGTTATATAAATTGTTAGTGTTTAGTGGTTTAGTGTATTAGTGTATTGTAATTTTTTTAGTAATATATTTTAAAAAAATATTTTTATAGTTATTTTATTAGTAATTTAAGATTAGATTATATAAATTGTTAGTGTTTAGTGGTTTAGTGTATTAGTGTATTGTGATTTTTTTTAGTAATATATTTTAAAACAATATTTTTATAGCTATTTTATTAGTAATTTAAGATTAGGTTATATATTATTAGTGTTTAGTGGTTTAGTGTGTATTAGTGTATTGTGATTTTTTTTTAGTAATGTATTTAAAAAATAATTTTATAGTTATTTTGTGTTAGTATATGATTATAAATTGTTAGTGTTTATAGTTCAGTGTTTTGTGATTTTTTAATGTAATTTTTATATAATGTAATTTTATATTATTATATATTTATTTGATAATTTTTATTGATTTATTAAAATATTGATTAAATTTGTTGTTATATAATTTTATAGGTTATTTGGAAGTTCTTCTAATTAGGTATGTTTCTAGTTCTTTTTTTTTTGTAATACACAGAGGTCAGAGCAGTCGTACCCTGAAACAGGGGAGACTTTAACTAATAAACTGTACTAATTGGCCCGACCAAAAATTCTAGAAAAAAATTAGTAGATAGATATATGAGTCTAGTTTCAGGAAAAATTTATGGAATTAGATTTCGAGTTTCGAAACTCGAGATATGAATTTTTAAGTGACTGTGACGCAGTTAGCCAGCTTGTCTGGAAATTTTAAAAATAAATTGTTTAAGATGTTTAATTGATGAAATTAAGTTTAGTAATCAGATATCCCTGTACAGAGTTTCAATGACTATGTCGTTTGTTTCTATTAAAACTAGACTCTATAAGGAACCTGTACATATAAAGCATGACTTCTAATTATTTTTATACAATTTAAGGTGAATTTCCAAAGTCAGAACAGGGGATCTAGAAATCGCTCTGGCCCTATTTCACAAAAAATTAAATATCTTATAAAATACAACTCTTTTACCTATTTTGTTTCTTCCACATGAAAATAGATTCATTAGGCTTCAATTACATATTTTATTCATTATCTAATTCTATTTCTACTATTTTTAGTGATTTTTCCAATTCACGTCATTGCTGCTGTGTGATTCTGTTTTATAACCAATTTCACCATTTTATGGTTTTCCATGGACTAAGTAACACATTAAACATACATGACATCAAATATGATCTAGATTGGCCATTCCAATGGCTAATCATTTCTAAACCTTTTCTTACCAAACCATAACCATATCGTAACATTATTTACACAAAGTGAGTATTTTGCCATACATGCCACATTCAAAATATACAAGCCATTTTACCAATTTAGGCCTTCGGATAGTGTGAACGAGTCTTCGACCTATCCCGATTCTCAAGCCGGTTTATCAAAACTACAATGAAGGAAAAGGAAGGAGTAAGCATAAATGCTTAGTAAGTTCACATGCAAATAGTAAGTAACATAATCATGCAATTCCACATAAAAACATAATTTGCATAAACAACACCAAGACATTCATGTTACATTTGCATTTAATATCATGCTACGACTTCATCGTACCGAATTCTCAACCCAAAGATTTAAGCAAATACCTGTCAAATTTTCTCATTTACCACACTTACCAACATGTCACCTTCGTTTTAGGCATTCTCCTTATTCTCTTAAGATTCACCCGTTGAACACATCGGAATATAATTCGAATACACGGAAAGTTTGTACATAAGTGCCATATATGTAGCCAAGCTACCATGTAACCCTCCCATAAGTGAACTCGGACTCAACTCAACGAGCTCGAGCGTTCGCATCCATAAGTGAACTCGGACTCAACTCAACGAGCTCAGATGCCTAGTTACATCTCACTAACTCAGACTCAACTCAACGAGTTCGGACATTTGCATCCATAAGTGAACTCGGACTCAACTCAACGAGCTCGGATGCCCAAGTATCCTAGTGACATGTCACTTGTATTCTAATCTATTCCCAAGGTTCAAACGGGCTTTTTCCTTGATTACACATCTTTGCCGTCTTCCACGGAACATCGAAACCGATACTCGGTAGCAAATCATAATTTACATATTATTCAATAATAACCATAAAGCATAATATTTCATGATATTAATCATCATATCACATAAATAACATTAAATTACTTAAAATGACAATTATGTTACTACATTTACACATGAACTTACCTCGATACAAAATATTAGCAATCAAGCCTATTCCTCGTAAACTTTGTTTTTCCTTCGATCACGACTTGAATCTCGTTTCTCTTGATATATAATGCCAAATTAATTTATTTAATACATAAATTCATCAAAACAGCCCCAAATACGAACTTTGGCAAAATTACTATTTTTCCCCTAAACTTTTACAAAATTACACTTTTGCCCCTAGGCTCGGGAATTAAACTTCATCCCATTTTCTTATGTTTTATGACATGCTGATAATTTTTCCCTTCTATAGCAACATTAAATTCACACTCTAACATGTACTTATGAATATTAGGTATTTTTACCGATTAAGCCCTTTTACTCGTTTTCACTTAAAACCGAGTAGCACAAGTTGTCTAGCATAATTTAAAACCTCATATTCTATCATAAACCACCAAAATACACAAATTTAACCTATGGGTATTTTTCCAAATATGAACCCTAGGTTGAATTATTGCCAGCATAAGCTAAATCAAGTTACCGGAACTCCAAAAACGTAAAAAAAAAATAAAAACGGGGCTTGGAATCACTTACTATGGAGCTTGGAAGCTTGAAACAAACCCTAGCTATGGAGAACCCTTTAATTTTCGTCCTAATGAAGAAGATGGACATATTTTGCCATCTTTTTCCTTTTTTTAATCTTTTAATTACCAAATGACCAAAATACCCTTAATACCTTTCTTTGAAAATTTTCATGTACAAGCCCATTTTTGTCCAAAATTTTAGAAATGGGTCAAATTTCTATTTAAGACCTCCTCATTAATATTCCAAAGTAATTTCATACTAAAAACTTCTAGAATGCAAGTTTTACAAATTATTCGATTTAGTCCCTAATTTCAACTTAAGCACTTTATGCATAGAATTTCGTCACGAAATTTTCACACAATCATGAAATCATATCATAAACCTCAAAATAATTATAAAATAATTATTTTTATCTCGGATTTGTGGTCACGAAACCACTATTCCGATTAGGCCCTAATTCGGGATATTATAATTTTAATTCGTATGTTTTTTTATATTTAGATAGTTATATTATTATTGTTATCTAACATAAAAAAATTGTAGGTAAAAAATGAGAAATTATGATATATTTACCGTGTTTGTTTCTAAAATTTGAAATAATTTATTGTATCTTTTGAAATAAGAAAAAATGAATTCAATTTTTTTAATTGCAGATTTGTAACAAATAGGTTCTTTGATTGATAATACAAATCACATATCAAGTACCATTAAGGAGATGGTAATAAAATTTTTATTTCATAGTCATGTTATTTGTTGAATTAAATTATATTGTATTAACTATTTCGCTAATATAATAATGTTAGGAGCCGTACCGCGTATTGAGAGGCCGTGTTAATAGTATAGGGTTTCAGCCAGATGAACGCCTAATACCGTTCTTGGAGTTAGCCGGGTTCAGATCAGCAGGATTGATCCGGACTTTTGATCTGCGATATGACTTGATTTCCGCTTTAGTCGAGCGATGGCGTCCGGAGACCCACACATTTCATTTGCCGTGTGGGGAGTGCACCATCACTCTAGAAGACGTTGCAGTACAGCTCGGACTCCCCATCGACAGGAACGCGGTCACGAGCGTAAGTTCGATCTCCAGGCCGGCAACCATTTGCTATGAATTACTTGGACGCCCGCCAAGTGAGGGGAAATTTGCCAGTTTAAGGTTGTCATGGCTAAAGGCCAATTTTGAGTATTTGCTGAGTACTGCCAATGAACGGGAGGTGATGCAGGCCGTTCCAGCTTACATTATGCACCTTATAGGGGGTGTACTTATGACGGAATCAAACGACAGTACTGTTCACTTGATGTACTTACCCCTATTATCTAATTTGCATAACACCCGTTCATACAGTTGGGGGTCCGCAGTGTTAGCCATGTTGTATCGAGAACTTTGTCGGAAGACAGATCCTTCTGCGATGGACATAGGCGGATGCCTCATACTGCTGCAGTCGTGGGCACTTTACCAGATGCCATTCTTGGCATCAATTAGTCACCAATCATATATATTTCCACTCGTTAATAGGTGATGAATTTTTATGCGTTATAACAATTAGTTGACTTTTTTTTCGGATTATGTTGTTCTAACAATTTTTTTCTTAAATAGAGCACAAATCCGGGTATCGGAAGGTCATACACGGTTCCGATATGCCGTCTGATGATCGAGAATCATTCTGGAGAGGGGGTAAGTTTTTCCAATATCAATTTTATTTTATTATTTTATTTCACTCGACCTACGTTAATATAAAAAATGTGATTAACTGTGCAGGTCATTTGGATGATCGAGAATCATTCTGGAGAGGGGGTAAGTTTTTCCAATATCAATTTTATTTTATTATTTTATTTCACTCGACCTACGTTAATATAAAAAATGTGATTAACTGTGCAGGTCATTTGGATGTCGTATTCTGTTCTAGAAATTATGGCGGTTATTCCCTCGTCTGCCCGCTTCCACTTAAACTTATGGTGCATTAGTGCACCCGTTATCAATTTTCAAATAGTGGAGTGGTATCATGGCGATCGTGTACTTCGACAGTTCGGTTGCATTTAATATATCCCGAGTCCGCCAGTACAATTGGGGGATATCCATGGGATGATCAGGAGGGGGAGTCATGAGCTTGATTGGGGAGATGAGCATGAAGAATATGTTACGATGTGGAACAACCGGTTTGGGAGGGTACCTTAGATGGATCGTGGCTTGGATCTGTAACCCTCGTTACAGTACTTACAATGGTACTGTGAGATAGGGAAACCATTTTTGTTTGGTGGGTGGTCGATGGTAGTCCCCCCGCATACGACACGAATTGGGCAACATCTTTTAGATCCGCATCATGCACCAGAGCTGGAGCCAGAGCAGGAGCTAGAGCCGGAACTACACTCTGGAGGTAGTTCTTATCATTCAGATTTAAGGGGCGATGACTATTTCTCGAGCTCCTCAGGCCACGAATATCATTCAGAGTTTGATATCTTCAGCCCACTACCACCTCAGCACTCCAGTCATCCCAGCTCATATTTATCTCAGTACTCTGCTCCTTCCGGCCCGTATCCACCCATGTACTCAACTCCTCCAGAGTCGTATCCACCACCGTACTCTACTCCTCCCGGCCCATATCCACCGCCATATTCTACTCCTCTCGGATCAAGTTCATCGATGGCGTTTGAGACATATGATTTTTCGTCTATTTTTCACACCCCCCACATACAGATGAAGAGAATGTTGATCGCCGTAGTCGTCCGCAACGTAAATGTCGGGCTCCACAAAAATATACCCCT
The DNA here is from genome assembly GCA_025698465.1 of Gossypium longicalyx. Lineage (NCBI taxonomy): Eukaryota > Viridiplantae > Streptophyta > Magnoliopsida > Malvales > Malvaceae > Gossypium > Gossypium longicalyx. Next base: position 9,304,889 of record CM047006.1, on the reverse strand, counting down.
AGAACCACACCATCAAACCATCAATTTTAGGGGGTTTTGTAATATAAATAACTTCCTTTTTTATGTAATAAATTTTTTGGCATTTTATTTATCAATTTAATTTATTTTTGACAAATTATGTAATGAGTTTTTTATCATTTAATTACAAAGGATAGTCATCATTCCCCCGGTTGAAGAACGTAATTATAATAGTAAATGAAATACATAATAAATTCGAGTTAAGTATGTATGGACACAAATAGTCATGCTTCACCCGGAGTAAGTATGTAAATTGTATATAAACATGTGCTTTGAAGGCGAATTTTGGATTTGCTTGGGTTGAAGTACATAATTGCAAAAAAAAGAGGAGTATTAAAAATAATCAATTTTAAAATGCTTAAAAAATCCATTTAATGCTACTCGGCGGGACTTTTTCTTCCAACATGTAATTAACAAAATCTTAATTTCTATCCGATCGCGACGATTGTCTAATATAGTAGTTTCAGAATGGGCATTTATTCCGATTATGATAGGCTAATCTAACAAACTTTTAAATAATAAAATTTCTAACAAATTCTACATTCTATTTAAAAATAAATAAATTAAAATACATTATCCTTCTTCTTGCTTTCCTTTCTTTCCTTCTTCTCCCTTTCTTCTTACTTCTATTTTGCTGCTAAATTTTCTGTATGTTCTTCATCTGATTTTCGGGGGAATAAATAAGGGAAAAATTAAGCATGTGGGCCCCACCAGTTGCGCCTACCAAGAAGGCACAACTAGTCGTGCTAGTTGAGCCTGTTAAATAGGCACAACATGTATGTATGCTTTTCCCGTCCATATACACGGGTTGTATACTAACCCAAAAAAAATATAATAATAATTTTTTAAACGAAAAAAATTAATATTAGAAAAATTAGTTGTGCCTGTTAGGTAGGCACGACTTAAAAAAATATACCATTTTCATAATTAATTTAGCTGACAACCCATTTTCGTGTATAAATTTTTTTTTTATAATATTGAGGTAAAAAACTCCCATTTTACCCTTTATGATCTTTTAAAAATTCATCCTTAAGTCATCACTTAATTTGGTAAAATTACGATTTAGTCCCTTATAATTTTCACCTATTCAATTTAGTCCTAATTCATTCATTTTCCTTAGTTTCTGAATTATTTCACCCTTAATATATTTTCACTATTGGTCCTTCAAATATTGAGTATTTACTCTTGGGTCACAAAACTTTTCTCATTTTTGCGATTTAGTCCTTTCTTGGAATTAATATATCATAATATACTTTCCAATGTTGACATTACTCAAAATTTCCCTTTTTATCACTTTATTTCCTTATTTTATTATATCAAGGATAATATCTTACTTCCTTACTGTAGTAATTTTCGAGGTATTACAATATGAATTAAATTTTAAATTCTATCTAAGTACAGATGTCACATTCTAATATTTTGTTTATTATTTTTTAATTTTTTAAAATTTAAATATAACCTAAAACTATACAACAGTTTTTTTAAAATGCTTGTGGTGTTAAAAAATTACTGTTAATATACATAATAATCTATATTCATATTGTATTTGTATTTATTGTGATATTAAATTATTATTTTAGTTATATAAAATTTGAAATGTATTTCATACTTATATCTATATCATTGTTTAAGATTCTTATTGGATTAGTTTTACCCTCGACCGAGTCTCAACTCAATGGAGAATTTACCAAAAGTTCGATAATTTTATAAAGCAATAAATATAATTTTAAGTAGAGGCAAATTAAGAAATTCTTAGGAGAGCAAAATTGAATTATATATTTTTGAGAGGTTAAAGTATAATTTTATCATGTATTAATTTATGATTTCATTATTTTCTGTAAGAACTTAATAGAATTCTTTTTCTTTTTATAGGGCCAAAGTACAATTTGACCATATATTAATTTATAATTTAAACATTTCTTAAGAGGCCTTATTAGGAATTTTTCCATTTGAAGGGGCCAAGGCCCTCCCTACCCTTCTAAATTTGCCCCTAATTTTGAGGGGTATTTTTGTCTCTTACAATTTTAAAAAATACATGCACATGATGGAATTTGAACCCAAAATCTTAAAATCTTCATTTCCATAACTTTAGCATTTCAACCAAAGTCACGTCTAGTTTTTATATTAATTCTTATAAATTTGTTACATAAATATTTTCACCCACATTATGTGTGTGTTATAACCTAATTATATTTTATACATAGAGAGAGAGATTACTCGTATTATGTAATTGTGCAATTTTAATAAGGGATAAACATCAAGGCTATATATAAATTTTGATTTAATGTGTAATGACATACATGAACTTTGATTTTGTGTGATTTTATAAATGAAATTTTGCTTTGATTCAATTGTCACAAATCACTAACAACAATATTTAGTTAACATAATGTTATGTTAATATATTACATACACAATCAATTATGTTAATCTAATATGAAAATAAATGAATGTATTAATTTATTCAAATGTAGCACCCCCGGTTGTTCCTCCACCTCCTCCGATAACTGGATTTAGTAAGCGTTCTCCGATAGAAAAGCTCAGAAAGTTTGGAGTTGAGGAATTTCGAGATAGATAAGATGATGACCCCGTCAAAGCTGAGTATTGGCTCCAGAATATATTGAGAGTTTTTAGAGAAATGATGTAACACCCCTTAACCCCAAATCGTCGTCGGAACAGGGTTACGAGGCATTATTGAACATATTGATCAATTTATGTACAATTCATAAATAAATAACAAACATATTAAAATTAAATCATAAAGTCCCTTTAATGGACCCTTTAATGGACCCTCGAGGCCCAAATCACATAGTAAAAATAGAACGGGACTTCGAGTACTCCGAAATTTTTCCGTAATTAAAAAAAAAAACTCAATATATCCCCTTTATAAACATCTAACATTCCCTGCAAATTTTCAAATAGCAACCAATACCAATTCCAGTAATTCAACCAATGCATATACATATTCAAATATACTTAAATTATACTTAACATATTGACTTGATAACTTAATTACCATTTCTAATTAATTCATAAAATCATTCAAACCATTTTAATTCATACTAATACCATAAACAATTTTCTACCATTTCACGATTTTAAAACATCAAAACACCAAATACTTTTATTTACAACATAATTATATAACATACCAAAATAACCATTATAATACCTATGTACATGCCACTTTCATTTAAGGAAGAAAACATCACCAAAAATTTTACGTTGAAGTCGGGACCGTTTGGATGCTGAACCGGGACTCTGGACTTCTATTGACCTGTGCACGGAAACAATTATACGCTGAGTATTTTATACTCAGTGGTATTACCATAACTCAAACTATATAATTCAAATAATTTAAATTGTATTTATCATAAACATTATAAATCATAAAGATTAATTTCCATTTAATATCATATAACAATTATATCATTTCATCAACAATATTACATTTTTACAATCTATTCTTCCATCAATTCATAAGCTTTAATTACATATTATCATATCACATATATCACAATGATTCATAAATCAACTTATACCTCCTTCTCATATTTTCAATCATTCAAATAATCAAATTCATTCAAATTACTCATTTCATTTGTCACCCTATTAAAATAAATCAGACTTTGACAAATACACGGATTCCATCTAAACACACCAGAAATGTCCAACCAAAACACACCAGTATAATCTTCCAAAACACACTAGTATCATATAATCCTCCCAAACACACTAGAATAATATAATCCATCCAAAACACACCAGAGTAGCATAGAGTGCCTCTTCAAATAAATCTGAAGGATATAAACATCAGCATCTCCAAATCCCTTCTCAAAATCCTATGACATGCCAATTATTTCTGACACAGTCCGACTAGTTAATAGGGTATTCTTTCACTTTCTTTTTTTTAATTTTAATTTCAATTTCATTTCCATATCAATTTCAATTTCATTTCAATATACAATCAATTCAATATACTTCCAATCTCAACACACATGTAATTCAATACTCATACTTATCCATACTCATTTCAAATATTAATACTTACCTTATAATGTACTCACCGTACATATAAATTAAATATAACATTTAATAAATAATAGTTTGAGTTATAGTAATACAAACCATAAATTTTCTCGAGCTACTTCTCGACTATCATTTCATTCCCCTTTTGCGTTGACATCTTGGATTCTTTATTAGCTATTAAAGCTTAAAGCTCCCAAACCTTAGTTTTTCTTTTTATTTTTCTTTCCTTCTTTCTTTCTCCCTGTTCAAATTGCTCTCTGTTTCTTTCTGTTTCTTTTGTTTTGTTTCTTTATTTATTTTATGCTTTCGTGCCTTTTTATTTTGTTTACTTTATTTTATATTTAATTAATTTAATAATGATAAAATATCTATTTAATAACAATATAATTAATACATTTGTATACATGGATCTTTGAATATTTGTACACTATCATTACCATCCATTTGTCTTTCTTTTATTTATTTAACAAATAAAAATCTTATAATATCAATATTTAATTAATAAATATCTTTAACTTAAAATTTAAGTAAATACATAATTATAATACAAATGTATATATTCATATTATTACAAATGTCATTATCTAATTTTTTTCATACCAAAAATCTTATAATTTTAATTATTTATCTAATAAATATCTTTTACTTATTAATAATAAAAAATAAATATCTACTTAATAAATAATACTTGTTTTACAATTGTATTATACATATTATTACACTTGTATCATCTCATTATCCTACATTTGTCAACTTATTAATTTATTCACTAATATAATATCAATTAAAAAATAATAATCAATAAATATCTTTTACTTATTATTTAAGAAAATATACAAATATATTACAAGTGTATTTTCTTGTATTTTACACATGTATTTAATTATAACCATACAATTGGCATGTTTTGGTTTATTTACTTATTTAAGTTATAAATTAATAATACTATAAATTAACATAACATAATATAAATTAACAAAAATCTTAGATTCTATTTGCTTTATGCCGCCTCAAATTCCAAATGTGGCTTAATTCCCTTTTTGGTCTTTTTTATTTTCTATTAATCTATAATTAAATTTTTACCCTTTATTCAATCTAATCTCCACATTTTTTTAATTACTCTAAATTAAACTAAATTTACCTAATTAAGACCCAATTAAACACACTACTAGACTTATAATTATTCCTAATAATTATTTACGAACCCGTTTCACTAAGACGGAGGCCCGATAATGTATTTTTTTGATGCCCGTGAATTTTGGGTCATTACAAATGACGTGTTCCCCAGATGATTATTTGAGATGTGTTGTTTCTTTATTAAAAGAAGAAGCTTATAGTTGGTGGGAGACTATAGAGGCTGTGGTACCAGAGGAGAATCACTTGGGAATTTTTCCAGAGTGAGTTTAAAAAGAAATATGTTGGTAAGAGATACCTGGATAAAAAGAAAAGGGAATTCCTTGATTTGCGACAAGAAACTCGGTCAGTAGCTAAACTCCCTCTCATATTTAGCTACTGACCGATTTCCTTGTCGCAAATCAAGGAATTCTCTTTTCTTTTTATTCAGGTATCTCTTACCAACATATTTCTTTTTAAACTCACTCTAGAGAAATTCCCACGTGATTCTCCTCTGGTACCACAGCCTCTATAGTCTCTTACCAACTATAAGCTTCTTCTTTTAATAAAGAAACAACACATCTCAAATAATCATCTAGGGAACACGTCATTTCTCTAAAAACTCTCAATATATTCTGGATCTCATACTCAGCTTTGACGGGGTCATCATCTGATCTACCTCGAAATTCCTCAACTCCAAACTTTTTGAACTTTTCTATTGGAGAACGCTTATTAGATTTAGTTACCGAAAGAGGTGGAGGAACAACCGGGGGTGTTACAGATGGTGCAGTAAGAGGAGGAGGTTGCTAAGCTTGATTTCTTTCTTGTATCATCTCATTAAACCATTTCTTCATAAACCCATAGAACCTTGCATCAGAGAAATTGGGACACTACTACTTGTCCCATGTTCAAATGTTTGTACTCTACTATTCACTTCATCTTGTTCAGCACGTTCAGATGTATCTGACATCTTTTCAATCTATAAGAAAAAAAAAGATTAGATAAGATCATACACATCACACTATCACATATTTATATAGCATGTTGTAACACCCCTAACTCGTATCCGTCGCTGGAATAAGGTCCTGAGGTATTACTGAACAAAAGCACGACTCTGAACATTCACACAAGTCATATTCATATATGTAAACGAATGTCTAATTAATTGTTAATCATGAAATTATTAATACATAATACATAAAAAAAATACAAATCAAATAATGAACATATTAATGATATTCAAATATCTAATAAACATCAATCATTTTTAAGTCATATTTCTATACATATATAAATTTAAAACAAATAAAATCTAACGCAAGGCATTTTAGAAATTAACTTATACGGCATTAATAATCCATAAATGGTCAAATAAATTTCAATGAATAAATAAAACTTATACACATTTTAATCATAATGAAATGAAACTATTGCCGAACATCAATAATGATTCTAATCAAGCTTAGTTCACATACTAAAAGTATACTTAATTATTTATTTATAGTTAACCATTTTATAACACAGTAGCGACTTGAATTGCACTCATTTTACATGCCAAAATGTATATACACAACTAGTCTTTTTACCACCAATTCGAACATTAAACATTACATAAAACACATATACTCTTGAATATTACCTGTCTAATACATGTTATACCTTAGTTCGCAAAATAACCATTATTTACCCTGTGGCCGACGCATATAAACCAAACTCCTTAACATTACATAAATTGAACATACCTTCTACATAAGTCCAAACCAAGGTCAATTGTATGCATAACCATGAGCATTATAATTAACCATATTCATTGTCTCACTTTAACAAAGCATATCAACCAACTTCACACACATTTATATATATAAATACCATAGCCGAATCAGCCAATATACTTACGAACAGGTATATATATTTGTACCATGACAGGTGCATCAAATACTTAGATACATAAATGCAAAAGCTAAATCATCAATCAATTTATTCAATACATAGATCCAGCATCACACCAATACACTTGTCAACCAAATTTAACTATTACTGTTGTCATAGTCATAACCGAATCATTTTAACTAAGAGTGACACATCAACATAATTCATACTATAAATATATCATGTCTGACTCTTTCAAACCACATCCAAATCATCAAGCACTTCAATCACATACCACATGTACTTCTATCCATGAATAACCTTAGCCGAACCATTCACATGCATATCCTAAGTCATCAACTATTTTTAAAGCATGTAGTACCTAACACAAATATTATACATTCATAACACATAACCTCGTGACTAAAATGAATTTAAACCATACTTAACATAACCGAATTCAAACATAAAAGATTAGCCATTTTCGCATGGCTTAGATTATACAAAATCAAAATCCAACATTTCAAATTACAATCTAGCCTATATATGACATAAGTTCGGAAATTCAGCTTATAAAATACCGAAGACAATCAATATTGTGATAAGCTTCTCTGACGATTCCCGAGCTTGAAACTTGAATCCAAAATCTATAAAACAGAGGTAAACATGAACACACACAAAGTAAGCTTTCATAGCTTAGTAAGTCATAAGCAAATAAATAACTTAATAACATAATCAGATTATTTAAACTAAACCAATTTATACTATCATAGTTACTTTAAAACTTAAGCTTACAAATTCATGTATTTTATATGTACTTCCACATGTATATTATTCATGGCTGAATGAATACACACACACACACATATATATATATATTTCATCAAACTAACATTCAATTTCCAAACCAAAATATCTCTATCATAACTAGTACCTATACTCTTATATGCATAAATTTATAGGTCAAAGGATAATAATCACATACATATTTATATTATATGGTCGAATACTCATACATATATATAAGCAAAATATCCTTCAATTTCAAAGCTATATATCAATATGTGAACACATATACTTATACTCATAAATCAAAATACAGCTTCTTATGCATAAGTATGGTAATGACCGAATGAACACTTTTATATATAAAGATACATTAACCAACTATCTTTGAATGGCCAAGCCAAAACACTTTTATCATACCAAATACATATACACTTATATGCATATACACGTAAGTCGAAGTATAACAATCATACATATATTTATAACAATCATACATATATTTATATCAATGGCCGAATATACTACCAATTGCATATATTCAAAAATAATTTCAATAATGTTCATATTAAGTATTTACAAGACCGAATACCTTTTTCACATTCACATATATATTTACTTTACTTCAAGCATGTTTTGCAACAAAGATTAAGTAACTTACTCACTTTATTTCAAATAGGTAATAAACCATTTCATACCTGATCATTTTAACTCATTTTTGCACATTTGATCACAACTTATCGATGCCCGATGAACCATTTAGAATTTGGATTGGACACTTGGATAATCACACATATATCGTACAATGTCAACGTCCCAGACTTGGTCTTACATGTAATCACATATCGATGCCACTGTCCCAGACAGGGTCTTACTCGCACACATATATCAGAGTCACATATCGATGCCATGGTCTTACTCGCACATCACATATCGAAATCCTATGTCATGAAATATGTATCCTAGCTATTCCTAAGGTTCATACGGGGTTTTCAGATGTAGTAACTCGGTCGAAACAAATTCAGAAATATAGTAGCCAAGCTTGTATACATTTGGCTATTATAGATATAAATTCACATATTTCATTTTAGCATATATAAGTTGCATTTAATTAAAACTAAATACGTCTATTTGCTTATAAACTTACCTTGGACGATGTAAAATGGAACGGAACGACTAGTCGACAACTTTCGTTTTTCCCCAATCCAAATCCGATTTCTTTGGTTCTTGATCTAAACATATTCAAATTAAACTCATTCAAACATATTTTCATTCAATTTAGTCCAAAAACACATAAATGGGAAAAATTACCATTTTACTCCTGACATTTACACTTTTTACAATTTAGTCCCTATTGCACAAAACACAAAATATACAAAATTTCAGCATATCCATGTTGGGCCGAATTTTACCCACTTTCATACAAATCCATATATTTCATTTATTTCACATTTTATTCCCTTAAATTATTATTTTTGCAATTTAGTCCTAATTACTCAAAATCATCAAAAACTTCAATACAAAATATGTTAATCTAAAACATATCTTTCATATTTCATCATCAAACAGCAAAAATACAAGCTCTCAACAATGGCACAACTCAAAATATTCATCAAAATCAAAAATTCAAACATGGGTTTTGTAGTACTCGAAGCAACAATCTCAAAAACGTAAAAATTATCAAAAACCGAGTAAAAACGAACCTTGAATCAACTTGGAAGATGGCCGAACCCTTGAAAAATTATTATTTTCTTTATTTTTTTCATATTCGGTCATGAGAAATAAAATAAGACTTTGGCTTTTTTAATTATATGTTTATTTTATATACATTTTATTACTTAATTTACTTATTTAACCTTGGTATTTTAATATAAAACATTTATAATGGTTGTCCACAACCGTCCATCATTATAAATTATGGTTTAATTTCAACATAAAACCTCCATATTAAAAGAACAACAACTATTCGGCCCTTTGACACTTTACCACTCAATTTTCCTTTTACGCGATTAAGTCCTTTTATTTAATCGGACACCCAAACGACAAAAATAAATCGTGAATATTTCAAACATGCTAATTCACACATAATAAACACATAAAATAATTTTTAAATATTTTTCTAACTCAGATTCGTGGTCCCGAAACCACTATTCCAGCTAGGGTCTAAATCGGGCTGTTACACATGTATTTCTAAACACTTTACACATCTCATTTATTTCGAGAATCGGCTAAACCTGGCTCTAATACCAATAAATGTAACACTCCTAACCCGTATCTGTCGCTGAAACAGGGTTACGGAGCATTACTAGAGTTTTCAAAACATTTACAGATAATTCATGTCAATTACTATACATTTTCCGAGATTATTCATAACGTTCCTTAAAAGGACCCTCTAGGCCTAATACGAGTATTAGAATCGAATCAGGACTAAATCAAGCAATTAGAAAATTTTTCGTGAAATTTCAAAATTTTCCCCACATACAAGGGTCACACGCCCATGTGGGTAGGCCGTGTGGCTCACACGGCCAAGTGACACACCCATGTCCTAAGCCGTGTGGTACATGAAAGAGGTCACACGGCCATGTTCCAAGCCCGTGTAACTTTCTGACTTGCAAAATATTAAGGTACAGTTTTCACACGACTAAGACACACGTCCGTGTCTTAGGCCGTGTAGCACACACGGCTGAGACACACGCCCGTGTCTCTGCCCGTGTGCTCAATTCTGAGCATTTTGTTTCTCAAATTTAAGATGCAAGGGACACATAGCCAGACTACACGCTCGTGTCTCTGCCCATGTGCTCAATTCTGAGCATTCTATTTCTCGAATTTAAGATGCAGGGGACACACAGCCAGACTACACGCTCATGTGCATGGCCGTGTGTCACACATGGCTGAGACACACGCCCTTGTCTTTGCTCGTGTAGACGGAAATAGGCCATTTAAAGGTTGCTTTTCTTACCCTTTTTACAATCAACTTGCATAAAACATTCTCATATACCAATACAACTCAATCAAGCAATCAATACAAGCTAAAATTCAAGTTTTAGACCTAATATGTCATTACACAAATCATTTGCATAAACTTACTATATTAACTCCATTCATTGATTATTATAAGTTATTACTAAGTACATGCATACAAACATGCATATATGTATATGTGCCACTATCATCTATATTACAAGTTTACTTCTTTTTTAATTTAACCTATACATGCCATATAAACCTTAAGATGTATAACAAAATTTACCGGAGTTATCTGGATAGTGTGAACCGATGTGTTGATCCGATCCTTTGAACTTCTTAAAAATCTACAAAGAACATTAATAACTAAAGTAAGCTTAATGAAGCTTAGTAAGTTCGTTGGCTTTAAACGTAAATCTTACCAAACTTACTAAAACAATGCATTTAACTAAATCATTCTTTATTTCCTGCCAAACCACAATTTCAGTTGATGAATTCACTTATTTCATCTCAAAATCAACATTATCATTGAATCTTCAACCTTTAGTATCAAATATCACTTACTGAATTATCAACCTTTGTCAGACTGATGAACGTCTTACGGATATGAGTATATCGTAAACGGAAGCCCGAGGGCTGAACAGAAGCACATAAGTGCTAACGGAAACCCGTAAGGGTTAAATAGAAGCTCGTAAGAGCTGAACGAAAACCCAGTAGGCTTAAACTGAAACTCGTAAGAGTTGAACTGAAACTCATTAGGATTAACTGAAACTCATATGAATTAACTGAAGCTCATGCGAGCTAAACGAAAAGCAAACACGGAAGTCTGGAACAAATGCTGATCCTCGGTTTACTTGGGTAATTTGCTGTCAATTCCTCTTTTGCACTGAACGATTGTACAATTCGACGTTCCATCCTTTTCGAACGTTTTAATTCAATTTTCATAATTTCAATAATATTTTATTTTCAATAATAGATATGAATAAATATATATATAACACCATTCATCAATTTAACAAATAATATTAAAAATTTAACCATACGAACTTACCTGGACTAGTTTGTAAAATTTGTTGTAGCTTAGGAACTATTCAGATAGTTTCTCTTTTCCTTGATTTTCTTTGGACTCTTGATCTATAATATAAAATTATTCATTCATTAGCACATATATTTCAGCCTCATTCCACTTCACAATTTGTATCCTTCAATTTTTGAAATTACACATTTACCTCAAATTTTACAGTTTTTACACTTTAGTTCCTAATCAATTAACCTATTAATTGAGCTTATTTTTCTCAATTAATACTTTATTCCATCATTTCAAACTACTACACAACCTTTGAAAATCATAATTTCAACATTAAACCCCAATTCTTAACTTTTCACAACTAGGTCTTAAAAATCAATTTCTACTAAAATCACTTGATAAAACCATTATATAATAAAATTAAAACTTCAAATCCATGTTTCTTCATCATAAACTTTCAGCACTCATCCATGGTAACTTTCAAAATCACTTATAGAATAAAAAACTAATGAATTTAATAGTTGGACCTAATTATAAGAGTCTCAAAAATACAAAAATTTCAAGAAATAAACAAAAATTGGACTTACATGTAGTAAAATATGAAAACCAGCTTCTTAAGGTTTCTTCAATGGTGTTTTTTGGCTGAAGAAAAGTGAAGATATCTCTAGAAATTCAATTTAATCATATTTTAACTATTTAATTTTAGTTTATTTCCAATATAATTTTACCCCTTGATCACACTAATTCATTGATTTTTTCCTGCTTGTGCAGTCCAAACCTTTCACTTTGGGCTAATTTTTCGTTTTAATCCTCCCTTATTAAACACTTAAACTGTTTAACCACTTTAGCAAATTTTGCACCTTTTCAATTTAGTCATTTATAATTAATTGACTATCAAAACCTTAAAATTTTCTAACGAAAATTTAATACTAATTCTCTAACACTCAGTAAATATTTATAAAAATATTTACGGCTCGGTTTATGAAATCGAGATCTCGGTACCTCGTTTTCGACCCAATTTAACCTATTAATTATTTCTAAAACACAAATCACTATTTCATAACTTTCTTAAATTCTCAATTAGCTCATAAACACTAACTAATAAAATTTGCAAGCCCACTTGTCGGATTTTAGTGGTCTTGAGTCACTGTTTCCAACACCATTGAAAATTTAGCTGTTACATTAAATGTACACAATTGAATTAAAATCAAATTTTCATATATGTGTATAAACCACAATTCAAAGTTAATGTAGATAATTATACCATATACGAATTCGATATATTTTTTTTTTGGTTTTTGGGTTGAATTATGGATATAAGTGAAATATCTGTATTTATAAATTATTTAAATTTATTTCAAAAAAAAATTCAACTTTTTAAAGATAATTATCGAATTGATTTTTAGCTCAATGAGTCTATTTGTGTAACTCACAAGATTAATTGAGATTTTATTATTTTTAATTAATATTGAAAAATTTCAATCAAAATTTAAATAAAGCTCAAATAATCTAATATAAAACTAATTATATAAACACTTTTTCATTTAATATGTATTTGATAAAAAATTAAAAATAAGATATTTCTAAATTTTAAATATGCTTGTTAATTTTATTTCAAAAGAAAATGTTTGAACTTTTACTTATTATAAAATTTCTTACAAAAGGATATTGAATAATACTCATTACTTAATGTTGTAAATATTAAATCAAATTTAAGATATTAAAAATATATTTAAAATAAATTATACTTTTTTAAATTAAAATATCCAAAATCATATTTAACTAAATTTTATCCAAAACTATAAAAATAATATAAAAATTTTATATTAATAAGATTAAAACTAAAAATAAACAAATTTTCAAAAAATAAATCAATATTTATTTTTTCTAAATAATATAATTATATTATTTATTTATTTTTATTAATTTATTATTTTTTAAAAATAAATTCAGTATTTATAAAATTCAACACTTATTTTATTAAATAGCACCTAAATAAATCTAGATTTACGAGTGAAATTCAATTTTTTCTCAAATTAAATTGAAAATTGAAAAAACAAAATGATCCAACTTTAAGTTGAAATATGAAGACCTCGCCCCGATAAATTCGGCCCGCAGAGACGAGAGGTTTTTAGATTTGACGTTCTTTACGTGATTTAAAATCAAATATATTTTATTAAAAATATATTAACTAATGAGACATCTATTATTATTAAAAATATAATTAACTTATGAGACATCTATTATATAGGTGGAAACAATTATATAATAATTTTATTAAAAATTTGACATTAATATTAAATATGGCTTTATATTTTATATGGAAATGATAATACTCAATATTTATTATTTTAAGGTAAATAAAACTCTCAATAAATAGTAGAAATAGATATTAATAAAAATAAAAATAAAAATAAAAATATACTCATCTGTTTTTATTATTATTAAGAAATGAGAAAACAAACACATGTGATTGTGAATAATATATATGAGTGAAATTTACTTAGGGTAAACTATAAAAATAGTTATTTTTATTTGTTTAAAAATTATATTTTAGTCATTTATATTTGAAATATTATATTTTAGTCACATACATTATTATTTTATTACGAAATGGTCATTCTGCCGTTAAACTCTGTTACCTCACTAATGACAATCCTAACATGGCAGTCTAAATGAGTTTTAAATGTCAACTTGAATATCTTACATTACTGTTTAAATTAAATTTATTTAATTAAAAACTTATTTCATTCCAGCAACTGGACATCCAAGTTAGTATTTAAAATCTATTTAGACTGTCACGTAGGACTGTTGTTAGGAAGATAATGGAGTTTAACGGAAGAGTGACTACTTCGTAATAAAATGATAATATAAATGATTAAAACGTAACATTTCAAACATAAATGATTAAAATATAATTTAAAACAAACAGAAGTGACTATTTTTATAATTTACCCATTTATTGTAATCAGAATGTGAATTTAAGCTAAATTTCCATTGGAAAAAGTTTTAGAAGAAGGGTTATTTTATGATAATTGTATAAGAATTAAGTTAAATTATCTCTGATATCGGAACCATGTAACTAATCAATCTATTTTTAAATTTCAAATTATTTTTATACACTTTTAATATATTTATTAATTATATTTTATATGTGGTTCGAAGTTGTTAAAAAAAAATTAACCGTATGAAATGAAGTTAAAAGAACCGAAAAAAGCAGTGCGCAAACCGACACTAAACAAGGACACCTTCATCCCACTATCACTCTCTCTTACATGTTTTATTTGTCTTGTCTTAAACACTAAACACCTTTGCGCTCTCTCACACTTTTCCCCTTACGCATAAACTTCTCTAACTCAGACACTTCCATTGTTACCTCAACCTCAGCTTTTAGCTTTAGTTTCTCCCTTCGTTACCCTAATTTGTTCTCATCAACCATGGCTGCTACTTTACTGTTTTCACTGCTCATTCTTGCCATCACTGCAGGCCACTCAAGTAAGCTCTTGATATTATAGCTTTTTTTTTTTTTTTTTGCAAAAGCCGTTCTATATTTTCATTTTCTTCTTCTACTTGACTTCTTTTTTTTTCAACTAAATATTCCTCTGTTTTTATCCCATAAAAGATGAAGAATAAAAGAGATTTGATATTATCCCATGTTGGGTGCATTTTGTTTACCTGTTTTCTTTTTTGGTCTATGTGGTAATATTTTCTTCCATTTTTCCTCTTTAAGCTACTAATCCTTTTAATGCAACTCAAAACTACTACTTCTTTAAACAGCCTTATTCATTATTTTTTCTTGCTTATTTTTCCTGCTTGAGACCCCTTCCTCCACCTTAGCAAAATCCCTTTATGTTCCCCATGTAATACCTCAAAAAAGTCCCCCCCCTTCTTTTTCTCTTTGAAAATGACTACATTTGTTCCTATTTTTCCCTGGACCAACGAGACTAAAATTGTATTTTTGGGCAGGTGGTGCGACGGGCAAATGGTGTGTTTGCAAAGATGGTGTGGGTGATGGAAACTTGCAGAAGACATTGGACTATGCTTGTGGAAACGGTGCTGACTGTAACCCTATCCGTTCAAATGGACCTTGTTACAACCCCAACACTGTTAAAGCACATTGCAATTATGCTGTTAACAGCTATTTCCAAAAAAAAGGCCAAGGTCAAGGCTCCTGTGAATTTGCTGGCACGGCAGCTATCACTACAACTGACCCTAGTAATTTCCCTTCCCTTCCCATCCATCTCTATTTTCTACTTATTATTTTTTTACCAAGGCAGTTAAAAAGTTTAAAAATGAAGAGGAAAAAAAAAAAAACTTAAACTTTGTGTTTCTTTGGTGATTCACAGGCTCTGCTGGCTGTTCTTACCCCTCCAGTGCCAGGTATGCTGTAAACTTTCCCTTTTAAAGTGCTCATGTTTTATGCATTACTGTGTGGTACTAAAGGAGTAGGCATTTGACACCATCAACACATAAAAGATTGGGTACCTCCACTTATTAGGACTATTCATTTATGGGGCATTTGGACTATTAATTCTCTAATTTTTAAGGTCACTAAATGGCTTATTTTAGTGGTTGAGCCAAACAAAAAATGCTTCTTTAGGGGACAAGCTTTAGGGTTTATAATGTGTGATATAATAAAATGATAATGTTAACATTGATTCTACTACTACTTAAAAAATTAGTGTTCAAATGCATTTAAGCAGATTTAACAATAGTGAAGATTGTAGTACCATGGGCTATGCTATATTTATTTAAATTTTGTTGGTCCACAACCAGATATTTAGTCTAAAGTTTTTATCAAAGTGGACCACTTAGTTAAGCAGAAAAGTAAGGTTTGAACAAAAAAGGGGGTGTTTTTATTTTTATTAGACTATTCATGTCTATTAAGTATATTTTTCAAATATAAAACTTAAATTTTGAATATAGTCCTATCAAACACTATTCCAACTGCTTATATATTTATATACACATTCTTGAGATTCCTGTTTAAATTTAAATTCCTGTCTTTTACATTCACATACTCTACTTCTCTTGGGTGCAATGGCCATCCAACTTTCTAACATTGGAGCTGCTGCTTCTTCTTCTTCTTCTTTTTTTAACCTAAAAGAAAATCAAGTACTCATCCACTGTTTTGAATGAGGCTTATTCAAACACAAAAATCCAACACTTTGTCAACTTTTCTTTTTTATGCTTTCACCTTTGATCATCTTCATTGGGCCATTTTATCTCTTATCGCCAAATTCAAAAAAATGGCTCCACATCTAAGTGGTAAAGTTAAAAGAGTATTGCATTGTAGCTTTTCCCTTTTACTAAAAGAAAAAGAAATTCTCACTATTATTATTGGGATTAATGTCCCTTTTTCTATTTGATTGAACGGTGTAAAGGGTTCCTACCTATCTTTACCCCTTTACCCTTTACTTTGATGTATAATGCTATAATTTGAACGGAATAATTTAGAATCGAATCTAAATTCTTATGCCTATAATATAATGTTCTTATCATTATATTATATATTAAAAAAACCCTTAATTGTATAATATTTAATCCCATACCAAATCTACCTCATGTTTTCACTGGAGTAACTTATTCCCCAAATAAAGTTTTAGAAAAATGATGAATGACCTTTTTTCTTCTTTATTACGTTAAATTTTGTTTTTATCTGTTTGTTCAGTTCTTGTTTTAGTAACATGGGATCATGTTGCCATGTGCCACCACTAAAAAAAAAAAAATAGATTCCATATATATATTTTTATTTATAAGTTTTATACATATTTAAATTTTGATTTTTACAAAGTATATATCTTATTTTAATTATCTAGTTTATTATGAAGGATTTAAGTGATGATGTATGATTTGGATAAAAAAAAATGATCAGCACCTATTTCATGGTGGTGGGGTCCTATTGTTAGACTTTGAAATGGACAAATGTTTTTATAGAGATTAGAGCCGGTTTGTTTTCTTTTCTTTTTTCTTTGAGATATGGAAAGCCTTGAGAGTTGTGCACATGTTGTCCTACACTACACTATACTCTTTGCTTCCGCCCATTTTATGGGACACCCTACTGTTGTTACCTTTTTTTCTTTTCTTTTCTTTTTATCTCTTTGTTTTTTCTTGCTTTAAAGTTTTTAACCATGGTAAATAGCAAGCAGAAACCACTCTTTTACCATCCCTGTGGACAAAATATCTATCCTTTTTCTGAATTTTATGGTTTAGACATGAAAAAGAGTTTTTGTAATATAATTAAAATTAATTAAGTTTTTAATAAGAAATAGCTTTTGATTGGATTCATAAATAGAGTTCAATTAAGTTCTTGCAATATAATAATAAAAAAAGATTAAAAATATAGAAAACATTAATAAGTTATTAAAATAATTATACAAATTTTAGAAAGTTATAATAAATATATTAAAATATTCTTTTTTTTTTTTTAAATTACTATCTTTTTGTTTTTCCCTCAAACAATTTCCTACATGATGCATTACACCAACATTATTAAAATATTATTAATTGGACATAAAACTTAGTTAGAAAATAATTTAAAAATTGCTTCTTAAAATGTAATAAATATTATTAATTTATTATAATAATGTATATTTCTTTTCATACTTTTTTATATAAAATCTTTAAATAAAACAATTAAATGTGTGGAAATTGAAGTCATTTAAAGTGACAATGTCTGGTGAGTCCGCAAGTATAATTTACAGGTAAGTTAAAGATGCTTAGAACGGAAATAATAACCTTCCTTTTGTGGGTGAGAATCGATATACTATCTTATATGTATGTACTAATTGTGTCGGCAAAGCTCAAATGAACTTGTCTAAGCTCAGTTTATTTATACTTGTAAGATTCTCTGCACTGTATCATCTATTTATATTATACTTCCAAATTTTTATTTAAACCGATAAAAATCATTACGTTATTATATGATCCATCCGTTGCTTTTGGAAAAAAATTTGATGACACGGCCATATTTTGTCTTTTACTTGGATCAGTGGTGGAGGCACGACCTTAACACCAACAACACCGGGCACGACAACAACTCCATCATCATCAACAACCACCACGCCCTCCATCATGACCCCAGGCACCAACACCCCAACAAGCACTACCCCCTACAGTTCAACAACACCCACCGGAGTGTTAGGAGGAGTCGGCACCGGCTTAGGCCCATCCGGAACCACCTCCACCAACACTGATTACAGCCACGGAGGATTCCGGCTCCAACCCATTTCTTCCTTCACAACCGTCCTGTTTTCAGGCTTCATGCTGATTTGGGGTTGAATACTACAAACCAACAATGAGCCTATATGTAATATTCAGATGTTTTATCTAAGGACATGTTAAAAGCTAAGGGTTTTTTTTTTTTTTTTGGGAGGGGGGTATTTTCTTCCATGGAAACGGGGACTTTATTCCTTTCTTAAGCATGGTTTGTGGTGAATGATGGATATGCAGTGTTATCTTCTTTCTTATTTAATGTTTTGATGTAAATCTAGGTCTAGAATAGTAGAATTCAAGTAATTTATTAATTTAAACAGAATTTCGCACCACAGTATCATCCTTTACTGAGTAATTTGGTTGTATTACTACTTCAGTCAGCACTTGCCTATGTTTTATATTACTATTTAGTTGGATTTGGATAATGGATTTATATCTTTGTTCTTTGCGTTATTGCCAGATTTGTCTACAGCTTAAGTTATATTTAGAGGATGTTTGGTTAAAGTAACTACCAAAATTTTTTCAATTATTCAGAGCATGTCTGTTCATTTAGCATGTATGAGTCTGATTTACCTACTAACTACACATAAGATTGCTTTAACATCATTCTTTATGCATGTTTAAAAAAATTACAAAATTTATAATAAAAATTTTACATCAAGTCAAAATAACATACTAATTTTTTTTTTAAAATTACATTCGGATAATCTTGTATTTAGTGTCGATTCGTTTTTTTTTTTTTTTAAATTTCAAAATAGCTTAATCTTTGGTACAATTTTAATTGGTCCTATCTGCTTCAAATGTAATTTTGTTTGCGTTTTTGTGGTGGGAACGGTTAAAACTTGCACCTCATTTTTATGAAGTTATGGTAGGACATGCAGATACGATGTGCCTATTATTGGTCAGTCATGTCTTTTACAAGGATTTATAAATTATTATTTAACAATAAAAGTTATCTAAATTTAATTATATATATAAATATTAATATAAAATAAAATAATTTTTTACTCAAACTTCAATTAAAAAAAATTTGAATCATCATTTAATTCAACTCACCGCAATGTAAATTGAAGTTTTTTTTTTTTTTTTTTTAAATATCATGCCTGTTGAGGTTGTCTTGGGTCTCCTTCCTTGGGATCCTTTCTCTCATATTTATAAAGCATGTCTGATGTGACGCGTTAGGAGTATATTTTCTCAATTACGTCATGTATACATGTATACGATACGTTTTCTTTTTAGGCTCGACATATATCCTTAAATATATCCCTTAGATAGAATGTGCTCCAATCTCGTCACCTCGCGAGGTAGTGTGGGCTGATGAGATCAACTCGTGTGAGGATCACCTCACGAGGTGTCGATGGTGTGTGTGATACTTACTTGTGATCTCCCTCGAACTTATTTGATGAGGTGGGTGACATTGGTGACCTCGCGAAGTGGCGAGATGCGGTATATGGCCTCGCGAGATGGATGAGGTTTCAAGTACAAAAAACAATTAAATTTTGGATTGTAAAGTATTTTATAACAATGTCTAAATTATTTATAACTCTTAAAAGCTTAAAATTGAAGAAAATATACCTTTAAATGCATTTCTAATACTATTTATACGTGCACTTTTTCTAAAGAATTATTATTTTTCGTAATATACATTACTTCATTATTGATGTTATATATCACGTTTTCTTTAAATACAACAATCATACCGTAATATTTTATAGTGTATATGGGCAAAAAAAAATGATGTAAAAATTATTTAATTGAATTAATGTTAGATTAATTAGGCACATCAAATTTAATAAAAACTAAATTAAAATTTAGTATAGATATACAAGTGAAAGAAAAGTTTAATTTTTGCTTGTAGATACAAGTTCAAATATTTGATTAGTTGCAACTGTACCAAGTAACAAGTGAAAGAAAGTGAAGCTCATACAAAAAACTTAGTTATTTAAATTAATTTTTTCATACATCTGTAAGTCCTTATCTAGAGAGTTAATCTATTATTTTTCACTAAGCACAAGTAATGATTTAAAGTCTTAGACACTCACCATGCAGTAACTTCACCTTCATACATAAATTTAGATCACTCTCTACTAAGATTTTCTCCTCACTCGTGTTTATTTACAAAATGTGAACACTTGCAATGCAGGTTCAAACCCAATTCTTAACCTGTTAACCCCTTCCTTTAAACATCAGGCTACACAAATGCTTAAGCTATTTTGTGTCAAAAAATCTATAAACCCATCCTAGCAGGAAAAGGAAAAGTAGAGAAACTTTGTCGGTAGAAGAAATTGAACATATAACCTTGGCTAATCACCAACTATTCTTACCACTGCAAGACATTTTATCCTCATATGCCAAGAAATATATAGACACATGTTTACTCGAATATGATCAAATTTATTTTTTCGAGGATTGAATATCATATTTATTGACCGATGTTTTAGATATAAGATGCCGAGATTTGTAGAAAGTTTTTATTTATTTATTTTATATTTAGATTTATTTTAATTTTATTTCATGATTAATTATAATTGATTCGATTAACTTATTTTATTTTTATCTTTTCGAGTATGATGAAAGATTTGATCTCAACATTAATTTTAATTTTTAATTTTATATTGGTACTGAGTTTTAGCTTTTTTTTTTAATTAAAATGATTATTATTTGTTTTAAATCTGATCTAATTATTAAGTTAGATTATTGAATACTAATGGGTTTATAAGGTTTATTAACAAACCTTTGTAATATATTATTTTCAAATGATTTTCTAATATTTGAAAAAAAATGTTGTACGGTAAATTTTTTTTTAATATTTTAAAAGCTTGGGCTTTGATAGAAATATATTAATATAATATTATTTTATATTTGAGTACATATGTTAATTTTTGTTTATCTCACAAATTTGTTGATTGTTTAAATATATATTGATCGTGGACTATAACTTTTTGTGATATTAATTTTTTTTTAATAAAGAATATATTGTGATATTTAAAAGTCCATCCTATTATCTCTTTTGCATTTCTCGAAATGAATGCAAGCATAAAAAAAAATTAAGAATATAATCATGGACACAATAAATACATAATAATAACCACTAGAAGTGGAAATAATAATAAATAAAAGAACAATAAGAGTTCTCGAGATAACTCTTCAAATGATAGATATAACTTATGCAATTAATGTGATATGAAAGATCATCAATCACATATCTATCGTACGTTAGGATATTTTATTCAACTATGTTAATATTTGGCACTAAAACAAACCGATATTATTGCAATATTTAGTAGTATAAAATTAGTTGAAAGAACAAAAATTGTGATGGTTAATGTATTAGCTTTAAAAGATATTATTTGTAAAAGATTTCATAATGAGAATGTGAATGGAGAAAATATTATATTTTGTATGAATCACTATTGCTATAAATATCTACTCTCTTTTTTTTTTATAAAGAAAGATTCAGTTGTTGAATTGTATTATGCATGATACTTGATACCTATCTTTATTTTGAAAAGGATAGAGAAAGACTGGTTTTGATTGTGAAAGATTCACTTATTTTAAGAGAAATATATGACCATTGAAATGTGATAATTTTATAATTTGATGCACCCGAAGTTGTAAGATCTCCTATCTAAAGCTTCTTATGATCGAATGGACTTGAAGTTGTAAGACTTTAAAATTGAGAGTTAGTATAATAACTCTACAATGTTTAGGATAAGTTCTCAATTAAAATTATGTAGGAGATTAAAGAAAACTTTTTCAACTTTTCATACTTCAAATGTGTTATTAAATAACAAGCTAAAATGAAAAAGAAAAACCCCATAAAGTCCGTCCTATTGGATTTGCTCCCTTCTCTGAAGAGAATGTAGCAAGATATAAATACGTAATCTTTAATGTGGATGTAGTAAGTGACTATATAACAATCGTACAAGGGATGGTCATATTAATTCTTTTCACCATCAGAAGTGAAAAAAATGAAGATAAATAAGACAAGAACAAGAATTCCTAAGAGAACCCTTTAAGGGGTGAAGATAACTTATGTTATCAATGTGGTTTTAAAGGTCTTGGTTGCGTACCTATCGTATGCCTAAAAATTAAATATGAATTGCATCCTTTTTGTGGAATGTGACGCTAATTAATTAATTAATGGATTTCTTACTAATAATAGTTCTTCTTACCACTAGAATTAGAGATACAAAGATAAATAATAGAACAACAAGAGTTCTCAATATAGCTCTTCAAATAAGAGAGACAACTTATGAAAATTAGTTGGTTCTGTACTTGTTGTATACATGAATATCTTATTATTCAATTAATATTCTTTAAAAAGAATAAAACATAAGCCCAGTAGACAATACAACAATGCATATTATCCTTCGGAATAAAATACATTTTTTTTTGTTGGTAATGAAACAAACCAATCTTGGTGCTACAAAATTAATTTAAGCTTTATAAGAGCTAATATATTGTTAACCTATGTTCAACGTGGTAATGAAACATGTTAATTTTTTGTAGTACAAAGTTAATTCAAGGCTCCATAAGAGTTAATGCATTGTTATCTAAAGAAACAAAGTGATAACTAATATATCATGTTCTAGTCAGTCTCAAAGAAATTATGTTTTAAAAGGATATACGTTGTAACATATACCATATTGAGATTATGGGTGAGGAAACAACTGATTTCTATATATTGTATCTATTATATTTGGTAAGAATTTTGTATTGGAAAATTACTTTCTTTCTTGTAGTTTATGTTAGACATATATTAGTATGGTTAAATCACATGAGATGGTAAACCAAAAGTTACTAGAAGTTTACATTAGTATTGTTGAATTACGTGCATAGTAAACCAAAAGTTTACTAGTCCAAATATGTTAGTTAGTTGACATGATCGGTTAGACCATCTTGATTAATAATGATGTGACAAAATAAGAATTTACATAAAAAAATTATTAAAGAACCTGAAGATTCTTTATTTTAAAGATTTTTTAAGTGCTTATTAGAACCTCACTAACAAAAGTTGATATTGAATTTTTAATATTTCTGAAAGAAATATAAGCCCATTTTTCCAACAAGTGAATGTTTTGATATAATTTTAGATGCACTTACAAGTTAATCACATGTGAGTTATTAACTCGTAACTTGTAATTTGCGAAATTACTTGTTTAATGATTTGTTTACGAACAAAACTTTTAGATTACGCAATTGAGACAATTCTTACTAATGTTGGTGATTTTATTACACAGGCTTTCAATTATTATCATATGCTAGCTTATTAGTGTGAGTAACTATTGCAAAATGTTATTGTTTATACATATGAAATGGTTTAGCAAAATTAATGATTAAATGCCTCCGGTTAATAGCTAAACCATTACTTTTGAGAACGAAATTCTTTGTATATATGTACAAGGATATGATATTTTACATGAATCGGTACTTGTACGAATAATGCCAATAAGTTATGATAAATATTTCCACCATAATTGACTTTAGGTCATGAGCTAAATATAACCCATTAAATTTTTTTATTGTGTGATGTATGTTCAAGTTGCTTCGCCACAAGGCACAAAATGATATTTAAAGAAAGTTGAGAATATATATTAATTATGAATCTCCTTGTATTATTAGATGTTTTGATCAAATTGAAAATTCAATTATGACATGATTTGGTGATTATTATTTTGATTTAACAGTTTTTTCAACATTAGGGGTGAGAAATAATAATTGGATCAAATAATTACTTAAAATGAGTTATTGTTATTTTGATCATCGTTGAAAGTAATTTAAATCAGAAATTAAAGAAGATAATTCATTTTATTACAACTTCATTGTCAAATGCATTTACTGACTTGATAAAAATAATCAAGTGTTATATATCAGCTAATATTTTTATTTGAGTTGAAGTCCAAGAGGACAACTTGTTAGAGTAATTGAAGGTAATGCATACTTAAAACATGGTAGTTCAATTGGTTTCAAATATGAAAATTCTTATAAAAGAAAAAAAAAAATCAAAATGGTCATATAATGGAGACGGTGCTCTTGAAAAGACCTAAGACATAACTAATTATTAGGACTCTAGAAGAGATTCAGGTACCTAAAATTGAAGATGAAAATAGTGAAAATAATGAAATTTTAATAAGTTATGTTAATATGATAAAATATAGAACCATGAAAAATGAAAAGTTGTCAACGTTTTTTTGCAATGTTGAAATAATGAGAGATAAATGGGATCTTGAATAAATTTGTCAAGAAATACAAGATATGAAATATATTGGTCAAAATGGAAAAACACAATTAAAATAGAATTAAATTCGTGAAGTTTCTGGACCGATAGTCTAAATATCTAAAGGTATAAAGTTAGTGGAGTACAAATAAGTAGTTTTGTGAAAATAAAATAAGAAAATGAATTTTTTCTTTAAAGTCCTAGCAATGATTATGAAAATATATTTTTTTGTTGTGGATGTAGTAACCTTTAAATATATCATTAGTTTGACAGTTTATGAAAATTTTGACATGTGTCTTATGATTGTTGTTACAATATTTATATGAATCATTATATAGAAAAAATTTATATTAAAATCCTTTAAAGATTTAGAATGTTAGAAGTATATATAAATTTTTGAGAAATTGTTCAATACAGTTGTGTAAATACTTATATGAATTGATTTAAACATATATATTAGTATAGATAATTATGATAAAAGTTTTGCCATGATTATTGTCGAAACTTCCGAAGAAATCAAAATATATTTTCTCGAAATTCTTTCTCGCTCGTGACATTCAGAATAATAATGATATAAGTATTTTGCAAAACCGTTTAAATAATTTTTAAAAAGCTAGGTAGAATTTGAGATATCATGTGATATTGTCATGAGCGAAGTAAATACACATCCTACTTTTCTTCCTTTTTTTTTTTTTTTTACAGAATTAATAAATAAAAATAGGTTTTCTTTTTTACCCACTCAATTTCTTAACAAAAATGATATAGTAACATTTTATCATAAATAAATGATTACCCAACATTCTACATCCATAAGAGAATTTAACCCCATTAATGTCGAAATATAGCTTAAAAGAAAATCTATTCCTAGAAATAACTTCTCCTCAAACCCATGAATCATGATGGTAACTTTTCTTTTTTTCTGGTTAATAGAACCCATGTTGGTACTTAATTTTAGATTTTGTTACATTCAAATAAAACAACGTAAAAGAAAAGTTGCCCAGTTGAATGAATTTTATCAAAGACTTTCGTATTTTACTTTTTTTAAATAAAAAGAATATCATGAATTTAAAGTGAACGTAAATTAAGGACAAAATTTTGGACTTTGGAGAGGATAACACTGTAAAAACAAGCGTCCCTCGCACTCTTCTTCTCTCTCTGACTTTGTTGTAAGCAATTCTGTAGCACTTTTGTCGTTTGATTATATATCCCATAGTCGAAGCTGTCGTTTTATGATCAGACTCCGCCATTGACGACTCAAAAAAGAAGTATCCTTTCCTGATGATCCAACTGGTAAAACAACGAGAAAAAGTTCAACCCTTCCTTTTTTTCCTTCTTTTCATCGGAACTCTCAGTTGTCTTTTTTCCTTGCAAAATTTCTTCCTTTTTTTAAAAAAAAATTGTTACTATTTCCCTAGTGCTGAATCTTATATTTCTTTGCATTTTTCTAAATTTTCTTTCTTTTTTCTCGTATTGCCATTTAATAGTTACCTCAAATTTGTGTTGCTCTCTTTGGCAATGCTCACCATTTTCCTGCTAGAGAAACTTTTCACCATAATTTGTTGGCTGATTTTAAGAAGTTCAGTTACAAAATTCCTTTTTTCTAACTCAAATGTCTTCATTTAACTTAACTAGATATAAACCTCATAATTCATCTGTGTTCTGTTCGTATATTTAATATATATTTTTTGTAAATTGTGGTATGTTAACAATTCGAACCATATAGATTTTTGTTCATGTCGTGTTCATGTATCGTGTTGTGTTTCTAGTTTTTTTCTAAATTATGTTGTGTTAGACAGAAAAGAGTGGTGGCATTGACAGAGTAGTTCGGTGCTTCAGTTTGAATTACATTTCATGGCTTAGGTTTTGGAACCCTTTTTCTTTTTTGTTATGTTTATATTGCATGATTTGTGGTGCCAACAAGGATCACTGGCTATGCAAACCTAAGCAAATCATTTGATACGCATATTATAAACTTTGCTCATTTTCCAGTCTTTTACGTTTTGCAGGATGATCGAGCCTTGCGATATATGCGGTGATATTGGCTTTGTGGAGGATATCGTAACTTGCTTTGAGTGCAAAATTGCAAGGGAACACGGGTTCGGTTATTCTTACCTCTTGCCTTATGTTTGGTTTCACTTGAACTGCTCTCTTTTTTGTTTTAAATTCTGCTTTTTGATTACCATGTTTATCGTTAAATTTTACGAACACGGTTATTTTGGAAACCTCAGTTTAGGTCCCCGAGATTGATCACTAACATTGAAGTATACCCTGTTTTCTTGTCCCCCCGCTTTCAGCTATTGCATGCGCGAAGTTCTCTTGACTATCCCCGAAATTTGGTTCTGTGAAGAGTGTAGGTTAAGCAAGGCCATAGTTCCCGAGTCTGTTACAGAGGAAGATGTTCCTATGTCTTCCACTTCAATTACTTCTGAAAGTGTCTGTACCAGCCCGCCTTCGCACAAACCAGTTGATGAAGAAAATGAAAATGCTTCAAAATCAAACACCTCTGAGACTTTGAATCCAGAAGCGTTAATTGAGAATCAAAAGATATTAGGTTCTGCTTGTAAGCAAGGGGATGCTACAGTTGGGAATGTGAAGAAGTCATCAGTTTCAACAAAATCTGAACATTTAGTGAGAAATTTGGTCTCAGGTCTTGATCAGTTGAGTACCATGGAAACTGCATCGAAGAGCAGTCCAACAAGGTTGAAAGTTGCTTCTGCAAAGGCATCCATAAAGAAATTAAAAGCAAGTCATGATCATAGAAAAGTACGACATAGCAGTTCAAAGGTCTGGTCTACGACCCCACAGCAAGCAGTCCAAACATCAAAAACTTTAAAAGGTGAGAAAGAGCTTTGCATGCATTTGTTGATGATTGAAGCATTTATTGAAACTGACAATTGAATCTGCATATTCATATTTAGTTACTATGCATTATTTATATTCAAACCTTGACTTTCGTTTAATCATATTGCCTATAATACATTATATCACTTATGGTTCTTAGTCAATCAAAAGATGCAGTTTGTTCTAAATTGAATCAATTCATGAACAGTGCTTCCTTTAATTCCGTGTGCCGTAAATAGATATCTTATATACCTAATAGTCTAATGTGGCTACTCTTATGATTTCTGTTTTGGATGAAGAAACTTCTGCTACATATGAAAAAGAGACACATGATACTAATGTGCTCGGTGAAAAGATCCAAACCTCACTTTCACAACAAAGGGATGGTGAGGATGTCTCTCCTGAGGGATCAGCTAGCTTACCTGTAAATACGATAGCGAGCACTTTAACCAAGTCAGATCTAGAAAAGATAGCTATGGAGTATCACATAGACACTAATAGGTACCATCTTTCTCTTCCTAAATCATCCGAGAGAGCAAATTCGTATTTCCCATGTAAACACACATTTTGCATCTATGCTGATGCCTTTAAGGCCGGGCTTCGTCTTCCTCTTCATCCTCTAATTTCGGAGATCCTCAGTGAGTTCAGTGTTGCTCCTACTCAGATTCCTCCGAACTCGTGGAGGGTACTGATTTGTTTTATTTCCTTCTGTTATTCTCAAAAAATAACTCCTACGGTGAACCTCTTTCGTGCAATCTGCTCTCTCAAAGATCACTCTGGGGAGAGCAACAAGGGGTGGTGGTTCTTTAGTGCTCGGATTGGATTCAAGCTGTTTGAGGGTTTTCCGAGCTCCATCAAGGGATGGAGGCATAGGTTTTTTATAATTCGAACATCTGAGAGAGACACATTAGGCGTTAACACGAAGTGGGGCCCTCCCAATAGTGCGGCAAATCAGTTGCCAGCTCTTTCAGCTATGGAGGTCAAATCACTGGATGACCTTGTAGCTGCAGCAACAAACAACCCACCTGACATTAGAGTTTTGTTGTCGGAAGAGGCCTTGATTCAAGCTGGAATCAGTTCAACAATACTAAAACCGAAGGGGTCCAATGGTGGTATGGTCGATATACTCAACTCCATTATTTTCCTTAATGTTTTTATTTGAGTTCATGCTCTTGTTTTCTTTTGATTTAGAGATAAAGCAGCGTCATAGCTTGTCTCAATCCGGTCTAGTGAGGGCCTTACAGAGAAAAAGAGCTGCCACGGAGTCTGGGAAAAGCGCTTTGTCTAATCTTCCTTGTCAAGAGCCAATCTTAATATATGTTGATCAGGAGGATCTGCCCGAAAGCAAGAGGTCAAAGGAATCTCTGCAACCTATGGAACAAACCGATTTATTGCAACCTAAAGAGCTAACGAACCGGTCACAAGAGATTTCCCCTCGTGTGACCTCTCCTGCTCAAGATATTCCTCATGAAGGCCTTCCTCTACAAGCTTCCCCAGAGTCTAATATCCGGCACATTGCTGGAGCGTCAGTTCCTGCAGTTAGCTCGGTTTACTTCAATATTGCAACAGACAACCTCCCCCCTTCAAATGCTGAAGTGAGGCAGACAGGATCCGTGGAGTACACTATGGAACAATCAGTTTTCACTCATCCTGCTCTTGCAAGGAAGCTGATCAGTCAAATGGTTCTTCCGCACGACTGTGATTCCGTGGCTCAGAAGGATACTTTGGTCATGGCTCAGGAGCTTATGTGCCTAGCAATGGAGGTAAGTCTTGTTCTTCCCATTTTTAGTAGACGAAGCAATATTAAACACGGCAAGGAAGTGATAACTAAAACACGAAATGGTATGAAAAAACTAATATGAACATGACATGAATACACAATTGCTTCAAAATCTAGGTAATATGAATTATTAGCATATCAAAATTTATATTTATATAACAGTGCGATTATGACACAACAAAATACATGAATTGGCGGGGTTTAATTTTGGATACTTGGTTGTTGATGGGCAGGACGCGACCTGGAAAATGGCAGTGTCTGAAAAGTTGATCAAGTTGCAACATGAGAACAACATGTTGAAGGAAGAAAGGAATGCACTAAGAGCAGAGCTTGAATTGCAGAAGATGGCGGTGGCTGAGTGTGAGTCGACAAGGAAAACGACACTGGAGCTCCAAAGGTTGGAGGAGGAGGTTGAACGGCTTGAGATCAGGTTAAAGGAGACTCAGGAAAAAGCCTGGACATGGGAGGATCAGTTCATTAAGCTAGAGAGGAGGTTGAAACAGGCTGAGGACCGGGCAGCATCAGCTGAAAGAAAAGTTGTTGTGGCCGAAGAAAAATGGCGGCAGTCTGAAATGACAAAGTCGAGGGCTGCTGAGGAGACACTTAAGAATTTCAAGGCTTCCGAAGAATTCCGGCATGAAGTTGAGGATTATCACGCTGAAGCCTACGGCATGGGGTTAAATGTCGCCATCGAGAAGATCAAGAGGCAATTTCCAAATCTAGATCTATCGATTATCAATTTTTATTCCGAGGATTGATGAGGAGCCTATTGAGCTGTGACAGATTTTCCAGGTTAATCATCGTAAACGTACTCCCTAGTCTCGATCTGTTTGGGGCCATTTATTGGAAATCTACTTAATTTGTAACTAAGGAAACCTTTAGCAATGAAGAACTTTATGTCACATTTAGTTCATTGTAATAAAATAAGGTTGTAATGGGGTAGTCATTACGTGATAATGGAATGTAGTAGAATTAAATAAGCATAACAGGTTGAAATGAATAGAAACCAACTCAGAATGTCAAAATGTAATATAATATAAAAAAATATTAAATATAATATAAAAAATATAATATAAAATATTTATATAAAAATTAAAACATTATTATATAAATTATTGTTGTGTTTATTTTATCCTCACCCCTCTCATTTAATCACTTTATAATTTGTTTTTAAAAGGGGAATAACAAACACCTATTGTATGCATTGAAGGATGAGCTCCGTTAACACAACAAATGTTTCAGACTCAACATCAATAGAACATTATAGCATGTTGACAATTGGCTCTGTCATAACTCAAGCGCAACATATCAAGAGTGATTGTAAACACTTAATACAAAAAATAAATCAGCCTTGGATGGTCCAAAAAGGAGGGCATAAATCGGCAAAAGAACCGAGCCTTCACCAAACTAAAGAGGACGGCGACAAAACCAACCTTAAAATCACTCGCAAAAGCAAGACTAAAAAGCATACTATAAGAGTAGACAAAAACTTCTAAAAATGAATACTTATTAAATAATAGAAAAACAAAAGAAAAAAATTTAAAACTTAGACAACACGAGTACAAATCGACTCATGAAATCATTTATTATTCTAAAGTACACTCAAAACAGAAATAGGTTAAGAAGTCAACAAAGAGTTACCCACTTTCTAAAAGAAATTGTCGATGGTTGATGGTGTTTCAACGATAATAGGCACCACCATCTGTCCATCACAACTTGTGAAGATAACAAAGATATCCATCTAATAGATCTATAAACCGAAAATAGAGAAGGCGCATGGAGTGAATGTGAAGGCTAACACCGCCGTTGGACAAAAACAAAAAGATAAGAAACAAACGACTTGATTTAATCACTTTATAATTAATTTACTATTATTTATTGTTTAATCTATATTAAAAATAATACAATATATAAAATATTTATATAAAGTATAAAAGAATCATTTAATGGGTAAATCCATACCCATTTCTTCTCTTCTTCAATTTACTCTCTCCCTTAACCCCTCTCCCCTCTCTCGTAACAATATCATAAATTTTGAGAAACCCAAATCAAAGTTATCAAATATTTAAACATATTTTCCAATCTTTAAGAGATTTGCTTTTTCTCTATTAGGATTTGAAACTCAACTTTCTACAACCAAAAAGCAATCTTGATGTCTGCAAATTTTTTTCTCCCCAATTTGGTTCAACGAAATGAGTTGAAGCAAAAAGATGAAGAATGAAACTAAAACTTCTCCAAAAATAGTGAAAGAAAAGTGACTCAACTTGTAAATTCATTATTTTTTGAAGGGTACTTTGGGAAGAAATATTTTTAATCTATTCATGGTTTTACCTAATAACCAATTTAGCATCTTTTCTCCTGAATGGCCATTCAGCAACTTTTCAGAATAATCTTGAAATAATTTATTCAACGTTTTTAACATTCGTTGAACCAAACATATGTTTTACTGTTTAATTTTGAACCGTCCCATAATAATAATACTATTACATTGAACCAAACAACATACTCTTCCCACAAATCCATGTTACATGTTCTTATCTTTCTGTGTTCAATATTTCAGTGCTTTTAGAGTTTCTACAGCATATTATGAAACTTAAAATTCAAGTCGAAAGCACTCTTAGGTCCATGCAACTGAGTAGTGTTAGGCTCACAACTCAGAGTTCTGTGTCCCTTGAAGTTGGATGTGTCGGCTCGAAATAAGTCTAGATATGTGTTGGAATATCATAGGTTATTCCCTTAACTTTGCATTTACTTTTCTAACACAAATGTACACCTAGTTGACGATGTAATTCATGTTCAATGATTAAGAAATTGAATTAAACTGTTGTTACTGATTCTATCCAATATTAATAGTTTGATTATCCAGTAAATATATAAAATTGAATAATTAGCAAAGTCATAAAACAAATTAAATTGATTATTAAAATTCATTTTGTTACTATTTAAATTTAGCCTCTAAAATTTATGATAAAATAGCATGGTACCATATTAAAAGCACATTTATCTGGGTCTGCTTTACTAGCACGTCTCTGTCTGCTCTCTTTGGCAGGTTTAGGGTTTTTGTTTCTTTAGTCTTTTATTTGTCTGACGGCGGTGATAGTTCTACAGTTTCTTTCATTCTTTTGTCAAATTAAACAACACGATTGATTTTCAATCAATATCATGGAAGCAGAATTTGCTGGTCTCACGATCAATGAAGAGGAAGAAGCAGTTCTTCAAGTGCAAATTGAGTCGAATCCAGAAAGAGAAATGGGGGCTTTTCGACTAGTGGGCTGTTTTTTAACAGCTAGCATTATTCATTTTCCAGCAATGAAGAGCACCATGGCAAATTTATGGCATCCAATAAGGGGGTTCAACTCTGAGATCTGGGGGAGAAAAGGTATTTGTTTTTATTTTATCATGTTATGGATATGAAGAGGGTTATAAAAGGATCACCATGGACCTTTAATAATCATTTATTGTTGTTGCATAAATTGCAATGGGGAGAGGACCCATCAAAAGTTCCATTAATTTACGCAACCTTTTGGGTACAAATTCATGATGTTCCTGTGAGGTTTTTTTTTCTGAAAATCTGGCAATACAATTGGGAAATTTTATAGGAACTTCCATGGAATATGATGGCTCAAATCTCGGAAAGGAAAACATGAATTTTATGATAGTTAGAGTAAAAATTGATATACGACGTCCTTTGAAAAAGAAGAAACAGATTATGTTTTATGGGAACTGTTCATATGTCAGATTCAAATATGAGAGATTATCATTGTTTTGCTTTTACTATAACACCCCTAACCCGAATCCGATCGCCGGATTAAGGCTAAGAGGTATTACTGAACTAAACATTTAATTATCTCATTCACATTGTCAATAAACATAAACAGAGATCGAGTTGAAATACATACTGATATTTAAGTTATACGCCATTTTCGTATGGCCAAAATATTTACAATTTCCAAACATCGTTATCATTAGCCTAACCTATACATGCCATATCGAGTCCAAAACATAACTATACAAAAAAGATCGATAGTGTGATGAACTGCTGACGATCCCCGAGTCGGTGGCCAAAATCAACAATATATAAAACAGAGAAATAAATAACAGAGTAAACTTTCAAAGCTTAGTAAGTTTTAAGCATCACAAACAATTAAAGACTTATCGAAAATCGAAACATTCATTTAAACAGACTTATTCTCAATTCCAATTGCTTCATGGCCGAATACACATAAACATAAACATAGATTCTCAGCACATATTTTTCTTTTACTTAAAGTTCATACGATGCATTTAAATAAAAAAAATCCCATATATTAACAACATTTGACCGAATAGGTCATTGTTTTACTCGTAGATATAGCAATCATTCACACTTAAGTATCATTCTTTAATACTAATAATTCACAAAATCATTGACTGAATGTACATGAGTACATAAAGAAATTTTAACATATAATTCATATACAAATATACCATTACCTATTAAATCATTCTCATATTCGCAAATATAACCATCAATCACATTTATATATATTCTTCTTTGATGCTAATGATTCACTTCGAAATCAATTCACTGATGTATAAGTAATACGTACCTGAACATTTAAATGTATAGTACTTACTCAACGATGGTTTACTGCGAACATTAAATATCGTAATCTTACTTAATTTATTGGCATTAAGCCTGTCAGGTCTTAGAACTTGAAACCAATTACCAACACAAGCCTGCGGGAATTTAAACCCGGTATAATACCAGCTCGAAGCCTGCGGGACTTTAGCCCAGACATATTTCTAGCACGTAGCCTGCGGACCTTAAGTCCGGTTATAATTCTAGCACATAGCCTGCGGACCTTAAGTCCAGATATAATTCACTGAATGTCATGCATACTCATTCGTAAGAAAATTCAATCCACATAACATCTCACAATCATAGTTCATTTATTTCATTTGAACAATAGCATAACATGGGCACCATTCATATAACTTTTGACTCAATAACATACATAAAAATATATGTCCATTTTACTTTCCAAGCTTAACTTCTAATGTCTATTCGGCTTTAAGCCTTAAACATAAATTATTTGTCACTCAACTATATTCAAATAGAATCAATAGATTGCAGTACAGTTATCATACACATATCAAGACATTATCAATTACGTACTAAATATGACTATTCAAAACTTACAACGGATATCCTTGAACGATTGCGGAAAGGCTACTCAATTACTTTCTCCTTTCCCCTATCCAACTTCGACCCTCTTTGCTCTTGAGCTTAAATTCAACAATTTTAAACTAGTCATTATTTGACTATTCAAGCATTACTTCAAAAATATAATATGTATATATATATTTGACTTTCACACATATAGATCATAGTAAGTTTATAAGAAAATAATAAGCAAATCATTAACAAATTTTTATCAATGTTTGCCACATAATCACAAATTCACTATAAGCTGTCTTCTTGAGCTACGAAACTCTAAATCAATTTCCCTACAATTTCCCTGGAAATAGACTCATATATCTTTTATCCATAAAATTTTCAGAATTTTTGGTTTGGCCAATCAATACCAGATTTTTCTTAAAGTTTCCCCTGTTTCACTGTTTGACTAATCTGACCACCCTTTACTACGAATCAAATTTCTAATTGAATAGAAGTCAAAATATGTTCTCGTTGATTTCATTTGAAACTAAACTCATTAAGCTTTATTTACATAATTTATTCATCTTCTAACTCCACAATCTATGGTGATTTTCCAAAATCACGTTACAGCTGCTGTCCGAAGCAAATTTACTACAATTTACTCTTTCACAACTCTTTGCATCCATATTATTTAAACATTTATATCACCAATCAATTTCATCACATATATCTATAATTTCACTTAAGCATAATCTCAATACAATACATCATGCTCAAATCATTATTCAAGTTCAAATTCGACTAACACACGTATAAACACTAGCAACTAAATATTAACATTGCATTTCACCATAACAGCCAATTGCCATTAAACAATTAAGCCACAATTATTCAATTTTACCAAGCTTCGACTTAATTTATAACTATCTAAATCATTTAAAATATTCAACAACAAATTATTCTTTTATAACTATCTAAATCATTTAAAATATTCAACAACAAATTATTCTTTAATTAATTAAGCACATATTCGACAATGACAAAGGTAATTTAGTAAACATTAATTTAACTTATAATTGTTCATAACACATTTAAAACATCCACTCCATTCCATCATTTTAAACACAAACATTACTCAACTATTATCTATGTTCACATTCGGCATTTTCACAAATACACATGCTGATTTCATCTTCTCAACAAATGCACCTATATGAACATTTAACTAGCTATTTAAACATCATATATATATTCCCTACTCATGCACAACCGAACACATTACTAGGCATTATCAAGTTTATAATTATAGGCATGTATACGTTAAGACAAATTATATATTTAATAAATTCTTCTACAGGTATGGTTATTTATATTTTAATTGCCAAATCACAAGTTGATCAAAACCATTTCAATTGACTTCATTTATAACAAATAAATCAATATGGTCACCTATGCCAAACAATGACTGAACCATTTAATCAAGCTCATGGCCGATCCTATCTTGCTCTAATCAAGGTCATAACCCACCTTAAAAATTCTAGCCTTTCATGCACCCATCTCTAATATTAATTAAGAAATGCTGAATGTCACCAACTAAATGGCATACACATACTCACATGCATAAAAGTCATCCACACCTCCTATAGCTCATTCGGCATTTACAAAATCATACCATTAGAATTCATGTACAATACCGAACCTTTAGACATTCAAAGATCTACCCTATTCTTTTCAAATCATCTAAACGGCAATACTCACATTCTAGCATTTAAATACAAAACATTTATTCAAGTAACTAAGCAAGTCCAAGTTCGGCTATTACACATATAAATACTATCAAATTAAATTTTTAACTAGATCAAACTTCTCTCATCAACATTTATTCATCAAAACATAAAGAAAATAATCAAATCTCTTCATTAACAACCACGGCCGAATGCTCCATTCACCACTCAAATCCAAAATTTTAACATGGGCTAAGTAAGGAACTTAGTAACTAACTTAAAATAAGCTAAAACTTCAAAATCTAACATGAATTACTAACCTTGTTTTAAGCTTAAGATAGCCGAATGCAACATCCCCTTTTCTTCTTTAAAGTTCGGCTACTAAGGAAGAAGATGAAACCAACCTTTTTTTCTTTTGTTTTTCTATTATCCTTTCTTATTTTACTTAATTTTTTTTATTTCATAAATTAAACCATTACTATATACTATTATTATACAACACATATTTTACTTACATCATTATCATGGCCGGCCACTATAACTAAAGTGGGATATATGACATGCAAATCCACTTATTTACATCATTAATTATTTGGCCTCTACAAAAATAACCTATCATATTTCAAAATGTCTCATATAAGTCCTATTTAATAAATTTCACATACAAATGACAAAATCAAAGCATGAAACTTTCACACATGCATTTTCACATATAATAAGCATAGAATAATACGGTTAATTATTTTTATGACTCGATTTTATGGTCCCGAAACCACTTCCCGACTAGGGTCAAAATAGGGCTGTCACATTTACTGTGGTTGATTGGGCCATAATGACTCTTTTTATAAAGCAAAAATGGCTCTAGGAGTGAAAGTTGCTGAGATGTGATGGGATTTATCATTACGAGCACAATCTCGTAAAGCTTTAACGATGACTAGTGTTTAGCTCCGAGAAGAAAGAGAGGGAGAATAGGGTGATAATTGGGAGGGAAAACAAATTTTAGGGAATAGATCACTAGGTTTTGAAAAAAATAGGGGGAATAAAGAAAAGATGGATCCAATACTGGGAATTAATTTGGAAAGAAGATTATCTACCATATAGAAACGATGTGGAAATTCAAGTGCTGGTCAATTCCATACTTCAATGGAACACGATTTAAAAGATGATATTTAATTGGGGAGGAGGGTAAGAAAAGAAGTAGGGGAGATTGAAAATTTATCAGCTAAGAAAGAGATTAATACATTGGCAGTAAGAAATAGGAGAATGGGGGAAATTAATCATCTAACGCCGACCGGGAGCAATGAAATTCTTAAGTTGGAATGTCTGTGGTTTGGGGAATCCACAGATAATTCATAGACTTCGACACTCGCTGAAGCTATATAATCCTCAAATGGTCTTCCTTATGGAGACAAAAATTAGCAGGTGTCAAATGGAACGAGCTCGAAGAAGCTATGGTTTTTTTAATGGCATTGAGGTTGATTCAAATAGATCTCGAGGTGGATTATGTTTGGCTTGGAAGGGGACAGTAGTGTTATGCTGCAAAGTTTTTCGAAAAGACATATCGACGTTATAATAGAGGATGTCGAAGAAAGAATCAAATGGAGGTTTACTGGTTTTTTTGGATTTCTTTATTCACAAGACAGAGCTAAAGCGTGAAACCTTTTAAGACAATCAGGCAATATTGGAGGGATCCCATGGATGGTGTATGAGGACTTCAATGAAATAATGTATGGTTTTGAAAAGAAGGGAGGTATACCACGAGAGGAGGGGAGAATGTAAGCTTTTTGTATAGTGTTGGAGGAATGCAGTTTGATGGATTTTGGATTTACTGGAAATTGGTTTACTTGGGAGAGAGGAAACTTGCCAGAAACCAATATCCAAGAACGTTTAGATAAGGGAGTTGCAAATGTAGATTGGTTTTCTTTATTTCCTGAATTTCAAGTCCATCATATTTCCCACTCATTTTCAGACCATTGTCCATTACTCATTACGACAAAAAGAGAGGTTAAGCAGCGAATGCAGAGGTATTTCAAATTTAAAGCATATTGGGTTTCAGAGGAGACTTTTTTTACTGAGGTTTGAAATATCTGGGGAAATTTCGAGGGTGATTTATTGAACAAACTGGAAAGGGTCAAATGAGGTCTCAAGAGAAGGGTTGACCAGATTCGAAATAGCAGGAAAGAAAAGAAAGAGGAGTTAAACGCTAAACTGGCTAAACTGATAGAAGCTGGGAGGAATGATGAAATCTTGGCAGACCTCATTGACACAAAAATTTACCTTAATTTCAAAATTAAAAAAGATGAACGATATTGGGAATAGAAGGTGAGAGTGAATTGGTTAAAACTGGGGGATAAAAATACAACATTTTTTCACAAACAAGCAACTTAGAGAAGGTAGAGGAATTTTATTCAAAAAATGATGATGGAAGGGAAACTGATGAAATCGAAAAAATAAAAGGGATAGTCAGATCATATTTTCAGCAACTGTTCTCAGCTGAAAAAAGGGGTAAGTATGATTATATCTTATTAAGAATTAATCGTTGCATTTTTTATGAGGATAATTCTAAGCTTAAAGGTGAGATATACGAAGATTGAGATCCGCAAAGCTTTAACAGAAATGGGCCCCACAAAAGCACCAAGAGGATGGATTTCTAGCGTTATTTTATCAAAAGTGTTGGTCAATTATCGGAAAAGATGTTACATCCTTTTGCTTCAATCAACTGAATGGAGGTATGAACGTTAGCTCTATTAGCAAAACTAATATTGTTCTAATACTGAAAATTTTAAACCCCTCAAATATTACTCAATTTAGGCCGATCACCTTGTGCAATGTGCTTTATAAAGTGATGGCTAAAGCTATTGCTAACCGTTTATAAACTGTGATGGATAAATGTATTGATTTGGCGCAAAATGGTTTTGTACCTGAGAGATTAATTTCAGACAATGTGTTGCTGGCCTATGTACTTATTCACACCTTAAAGTATAAGAGGGCGAGAAAAAAGGGTTTATAGTGGTGAAACTAGATATGAGTAAGGCGCATGATAGGGTTGAGTGGTCCTTCGTGGAAGAAGTAATGAAGAAATTGAGATTTGATTTGGAATGGGTTGCTTCACCAATGAAATGTGTCAAAACAGTGTCATGAAATGTGTCAAAACAGTGTCATACTCGGTGGGCTTAAATGATTATATTGGTGAAAAAATTTTCCCTTCTAGAGGATTACGACAAGGAGAACCTCTAAGTCCGTTTTTATTTTTGTTTTGTGGAGAGGGCTTATCAAGTCTTATGAAGCTGGCAATGCAAAGGAAAATAATTAGAGTCAAGGTAAGTAGGAGCGGTCCATAGATTTCTCATCTACTGTTTGCAGATGGCTACGCCTTATTTGGAGAAGCTAGTGAACTCGCAAGATCATTGAAGCAGATTTTACATGACTATGAAATGTGTTTAGGGCAAAGTGTTAACTATTCAAAATCTGTTATTTTTCAGCACTAATACACATGAGGAGATTAAAAGAGTAGTATTTAGAGTACTCAGAGTTTGCAGCTCAACTGATTCAGAACAATATTTGGGTTTACCTAATTTGGTGGGTAGAAATAAAAAGGCGTCTTTTCAAAATTTGAAAGATAGATTATTGAAACGAATTAATAATTGGAGTATAAAACATCTTTCTCAAGGTGGTAAGGAGGTTTTTATCAAAGCAGTTCTATAGTCTATTCCTACTTATTCAATGCGTGTTTCTTGCTTCCTAATTCATTATGTGCCGATTTGGAGGGTATAATTGCAAAATTTTGGTGAAAAAAAATAAAGGCAAAAAGGGTATACACTGGTGTGCATGAAAGGATATGTGTTCGTTAAAAGAAGATGGAGGTGCATGAAAGGATATGTGTTCGTTAAAAGAAGATGGAGGTCTCAGTTTCAGGAAACTTGATAAATTTAATGTTGCATTATTAGCTAAACAGGGTTAGCATCTTGTTAATTATCCCAATTCTTTGTTAGCCTGAGTTTTGAAAGCTAAATATTATGCAAATTCAAACTTTTTAAATGTTCCTTTAGGGAAATCACCTTCACTTACCTAGAAGAGCATCTGGTCAGCAAAAGGACTGTTGGAGAAGGGCTTATATTGGAGAGTTGGCAAGGGGGATAGTATCTCGATTTAGACAGATCTTTGGGTATCTGGTAGCAACGAAGACAGGATACAGGATGTACACAATAACGAAAATATAGTGTTAGTATCAGACCTAATTGATGAAGTAAATAGAAGTTGGAAGGCTGGATTAATTACCAATACCTTTTCTGGTGAATATTGCTAGAAGAATCATGTAGATCCCTTTGGCGAGGTCAGCCTATGACGATTTACAAGTTTGGAAAGGAGAACCATCTGGTAATTTCTCAGTGAGAAGTGCCTATAAACTATTACAGGAGTCTACTCTAAATGCTCCTTTAGGGAAATCACCTTCACTTACCTAGAAGAGCATCTGGTCAGCAAAAGGACTGTTGGAGAAGGGCTTATATTGGAGAGTTGGCAAGGGGGATAGTATCTCGATTTAGACAGATCTTTGGGTATCTGGTAGCAACGAAGACAGGATACAGAATGTACACAATAACGAAAATATAGTATTAGTATCAGACCTAATTGATGAAGTAAATAGAAGTTGGAAGGCTGGATTAATTACCAATACCTTTTCTGGTGAATATTGCTAGAAGAATCATGTAGATCCCTTTGGCGAGGTCAGCCTACGACGATTTACAAGTTTGGAAAGGAGAACCATCCGGTAATTTCTCAGTGAGAAGTGCCTATAAACTATTACAGGAGTCTACTCTAAATCCTAATAATTTTATGCAGGCTGATACTAAAGCTTTTTACAAGAAATTGTGGAACATAAACATGCATTCGAAAATTAAAATTACAGTGTGGATGATTTCTTGGGACTTAATAACACTTTCTCAAATCTCAAGTTAAAAAGAGTTGCTGTTGATGACTAGTGTCCTAGGTGCCAGCAAAATAGGGAGGATAGCAATCACGTTTTCCGATAGTGCCCTACAACGATAGAAGTATGGAGGTGTTTAAACTCTTTATGGATACTTAGTCACAATGTACAAAACATATGGGAGTGGCTTACCTGGGTGTTTAGTCAATGTACAAATGAGCAGTGTCGACTCTTCTATTGCGGGTTATGGTTAATCTGGACAAGCAAAAACAAGTTAATTTATGAAAGGTATGAAAGGAAAAACACAACAGGTAGGGACATCTCAAAGCAAATTTATAGTTTTATCTCAGAGTAGAGGAAAAAGAACTCATCTTGGAAGAAAGCAAAAGACCCGAATATCATGAACATATGACGTCTATGGCTATTTACTTTGACGCGGCTTTTGATCAACAATCTTTTAGATCAGCGTTGGGGCTAGTAGTACGAGATGTGGGAGGTGACATTTTGGCATCCAAGTCGGTACTTCACTCCGATGTGGCATCTTCGTTTGCGGCGGAAGCACATGCAGGTTTTCAAGCAACAAAATTAGGGATCGATATGGGATTTCAAGTTTTAGAAATGATAAGAGATTCAAGAACGGTGATAACAAAATGCCAGAGTACAGAACAAGACAGATCGATGATCGAGGCAATCATAAGAGATATTCAAAGCACAAAGAATCATTTTCAAGAACTCCGATTTAAATTTATACCAAAGATAGGAAACATTTATGCCCATTTCACAGCAAAAGAAGCATTAAAGAGTGGTGAAGGTCAATACCTAGAAGAAGACATCCCAAGTTCTGTTCGGATTGCAATGGAAAAGAAGCGTATGAGAATCGCAGACCGAAATGCTTGGTGAGAAAGGGTTTAAGGAGTTTCAAATGGAAAGTGTTGAAAAGTCTTTTCTCTGATAATGTAGCAGATAAGCAAAAGATTGAAAAAGATCTATTATAGAGTAATGGCTAGGTCAGTGATGTGAAACGTCTATGTTGGTGACATGAATCAACAGGAAATAATGGTGACCAGCTGTTTCTAACGACTGGATTTTAAATTAGGTTTCCTTTTTTGCTTTTTATCTACTTTATTCTTAAGTCTGGTTTAATTTTTGGGCCGTTCTAATTAAGGCCTGATACTTTTACTTTTCTTATTAGGCCTGCAGTGTTGGATTTAACCCATTTCAGCAGGAAAA
Organism: Gossypium longicalyx; assembly: GCA_025698465.1. Classification (NCBI taxonomy): domain Eukaryota; kingdom Viridiplantae; phylum Streptophyta; class Magnoliopsida; order Malvales; family Malvaceae; genus Gossypium; species Gossypium longicalyx. The sequence goes on along the minus strand of CM047006.1, from coordinate 9,262,009 downwards.
CTTTCATTTGAATTATGTTTTATTTTATTTTAATCCAGTTGATCCATTCAAAAAAAAAAATAGCATGATACCATGGAAAGTAATCACTCCTAAGAATTTAATTGGTGGAACGTTAGGTATATATTAGGAATGTAACTCTTCACATTTGGTAGATGAAAAGTTAAAATATGACATGGGATTCCAATGTTTAGTATATAAAAAATAATTTATTTTCTTTATTTTCCCGCAAGCAATAAAAATGATTCTTTTGATAATTAGTCGGAATTGTAACATAAAAATAATCACATTTCCAAAAATCACATTTCATTAAAATTTTACCATAAAAATTGTACCAAATACAAATGCATATTTCTATCTAATAGTTAATATATATAATATCTAATTATATACAATATCAATACAGAATTATATTCTGAAGTATATGTTAAAAAATAAATATGATTTAGAGTAGATTAAGTTAACAAAGGAAAAGTACTTAGTATAGGCATATTTTAAGAAAGGACTAAATTGAAAAGAAATTAAACTAAATATATGATAAATAAAATTATGATGCAAAAAATATGTGGTTCCAATACATGAAGACTTTGAAGCTAAAAATGATTAGTAATCCTGTCCAAGTTTCGATACTATGAATGAGGTATTGATACATTTTTTAAATCATAAAATCACTTTAAAATATTTTGGAAAAAGAATCTAAGATTCTTTAATTGAAATTTTAATAAAAGAATATGAAATCTTTAGAATGAGATTTGATATCATATGGAATTTTCGATAAAATCGAAAAAGAAAACAAGAGTTAGATATTGTAACTGAAAATTTTAATGTCACATTCTTTATTCATATTTGTTAACAAGTCGAGTAAGAGGTGTTACATTAGACATAAATTTTGGGTTGAATTGCACATTTAATCCCTATATATTTTTTTCTTTTAAAGCAATTTAATTCTTTTTCTTTTCTTTTATTTTAACACTCACTTTCATTTCTTTTTTTTTTCTTTTTATTTCTTAAATTTTCTCTTTTCTTTTTCATTACAAAATATTTTTAAAATAAAGGAGATAAACTTAACTTGTTGATTGATATTATTATATTTTGAACTATGCATGAGTTATAGTAAACTACTCAAGCCCAACCAATAAAATTAAATCCAAATACAATTTTTAAAAATTAGAATCCCCAACAAAATTAATTCATCTAAAAGATAAATATTTAAGTTCAAACCTTAAAAATAATATTGTTAGGAGGGGTTGCCACGAACCCTAAATATAAATTATAAAATAAACATAAAAAAGTACAAAGAAATAAAATTTTAAATAGAATTTAGAGTATACTCATATTATACACAAAAAAATATCTTGTTCTCTTACATTTTATCAATTCCCATTATTTGGTTTTTCTGTTGGGGTTTCACTTTTCTCTGAAGCCTCATGTCTTACAAATTAACTCACCCATTGGTTGTGAGTTTTTTGCTCATTGGTGATGAGCAAAATCGACCGTGTTAGGTTTATTGGTTTAATTGATTGTGATATCTAAAATAATAAACACTTACTCAAAATAAAAAATATCTATAAAAATCTTCTAAAGTAATTTTTTTTCAGATAATTTTCTCTCTACAACTTTCTCTTGAATTTAAGTCTATGAGAAATAATGAGCCAAAACTGAGAATTTAGAGAGTTCAATTAGGATAAAACTTAATTACTTTAATATTAAATTAATATAATACTTATTATTAGATTAAATTTAATATTAAGATAATAATTTTAATATTAAATTAATAAAATACTATCAAGATAAGTATTATATTAATTTAATATTAAATTTATTAAAATATTATTATTGTAATAGTTAATCTGAAATCAAATTATTCGGAAGAGCCTTAGTAAAAGTGTAATTCTTCTGCTACTCAACCGTCGAAGAACTACTATTGCCAACCATTGAAAGATCGTCGTTGTAGCCATTGGCACTATCGTGCCTGATGGTGTCATCGCAAGTGCAACACCCTCATGACACCTCGAGTCGGTTTGGATTCTGTTGGTTTGATTAGAGCCAATGACGGTTCAATCGGTCTGGTTCAGCCACCGGTTGAACCGTCGGTCCAGTTTCACATACATTGAGCATGGTTCGACCTATTTTGGGTTTCGATCTCAATTTTTTATTCTCGATTCCAATTTTTGATTTTAAGTCTAATTTTAAAGTTCAATCACCGTTTAGGCCAATTGTTTGACTTAGAAAATTAATTTTTAAAAATATAATATTTATTTTAATTAATTTGATTAATTTAATTTTTATTGATCAAAATTAATTTTCCCAAAAATCACTAAAAGTTTTTAAAATTAATTTTTCAAGAAAATTCTTTAATCAAAATTTCTAGTTGAACAATTCTTACGGCCGACCAATTTAATTTCATATAAATTAAATCGACTCAATTAAATTAGTTCCAAATTCGTATAATTTTCTTCTGATTTAAATTTAGTCTGATCGAGTTTTTGTTGAGCTAATGGAGAGATCAATCAAACATATACAATATCTTTCCGATAGTTCACAATTTACTTAATTATGGAGTCAGTCCACAAGAAGTATCATAATTGAAAACTCCTTATTGTATACTTGTTAAGAAAGCAATTCATCCAATTGTTTTGTCTAATGAGCTCATCATGCGTGTGTTACCCTTATATGATATTCTTAATTTATTTGAGGTAAATCCGTTTACTTAATATAATCCTATTTTTTTATCATTGTCACTATTGTATCTTTTTAATGATTAATATTATCGCTGTCAACAAATAATTATGATAAATTGCTCGTTTGAGAACAAGTAACCTGTGACCACGTTCCATATTTATCAATCAATACACTGTCAATGAGAGGATATCGTTAACTCTTTAAATGAGCTATGAATTCCATTGTTACTAGTAAAGTCATGTCATACACAAGTCATGTACCCAACATATTTGCTATGCGCTAGATCATCTTTAGAGCATAAGTCACCACTTATATCAAAGCACATGAATTATATACGCATGATTAATGACTAACTCAGGATTTTGATAAATCACACCATGAATATGACAAGTGAATTAATTCACAAACAGATTCAAGATTAATTCAACTTGGGTTCAATCCAATGTATCATTCTTCCCATGAATACATTTATGTCTCTACCCATGGAGTCAAATGTTACGATAGCCAATACTAGCCATCTCCCCAATTGGAATTATAGGGAATATAATAATCCTTTTAAGTATTTAAATCAAATGCCCACTTTTATTCTTTTACGAGATTAATGACATGTTTAAATTATTTATTGAAGTAAGTTGTCTTTTTCGTAATGTAAACATTCTTACAGTGCCACTTATCATCAGTTTGAACTTAGATAACCAATAAGCTAATATTTATTTGTCACAATTATGCTATGTACGCAAAACATGAAAGACAAAAACACAAAATATATAATAGTGAAATGTGAAATTAACTTTATTTATTTATTCATCATTCAAATACATAGAAATCCATTACATGTTTACTATAATATGAGTATATTTCCCAACACAATTCTAACATGTTTAAGTTAAGCAAGTGAAAGAGTAAGAATGAAGGAATATAATACATAAAATTTTACGACAGATTTAGATTTTATTTTAAATTTGTTAAAAATTTAATTTTTTTAGATGAATTAAATTTTGTATTGGTTTTAATTTTTAAATTTAGATTTGAATTTAATTTTATTGTTTGAGTTTGAGTAATTTTGTTATAATTGTAGTCTTAACATACAATGATATTAATCAACAAACTAAGTTTATCTCCTTTACTTCTTAAATATCTTGTCAAAAAAAAAGGAAAAAAAGAGTGAGGAAAATAAAGAAAATGAAATAGTATAAGGATTAGATGTGCAATTTAACTTAAAACTTTCATTCAGAATGATGATTTAACGTGGTAGTTAATAGCTTAGTGACTGAAATGTTGCAAATTGTTAACATTAGTGACCATTTTGTAACAAACTAAAGTTTGATAACAAAAACTTAAACCATACATAATTGACTATTTCTATAGTTTACCCTTTTTTTTTCCAAATTTTAATTTGTTTTTATTAATTTTTATATTAAGGTATAAAAATATGAAAATACCTTATAATATTTATTAATTATTTAAAATGTGGTATTTTAGTACTTTTATTTATTAAGTTGGTAGCACCAAGCCGTCAACTCACTCACATACTTAAATAATAGGGCGAATGTACTTGAAAAATTTCTTACTATAGAAATCGAATCAAATTTGTCTCTCTATTATCAAATAGATCAAATTAGTCCTACTATTAAAAAGAATCAAAGAAATCTAACTTTCAATAAAGTTATCATTTATTGTGCAATAATTGACATTTACGATTGACATGATTAATATTTTGAATGTTTTTATGGTATTGCAAATGGAATTTTTTGTTTAGAGTTAAACCAGAGATGAAAAAATAGTTTTCATGTCATTTTTTTTAACATTATATGTTAACTCTGGTACACTTTGGCCTTGTTTGATTTTTTTAATAGTAAAATGATTAAATTGATTCATTTAATAATAAAATGACTAATTTAATCATGTCCATATAATAGAGGGACTTCTTAGGCAAATTTACTTAAACAATAGTGTTGATACATAGAAATATGATCTGGATGATAAATTATGTAAAATATTATTTCAAACAATAATTAGGGTTGAAATGGTAAAATTAAATATTTAAGATGTTTGGTGGTTTAGATTTAAATATCATTATTTGTATATTTTTCCTAAGTTCAAATTTTGTTTTATAAATTTTATATAAAAGTATGAAAATACAAAAATATTCTTTACCTAATATTTATTAATGGTTTAAAAGTTATTTTTTAATACTTTCACTTATTGATAAAAATCCCACTGGTCTATTTTTACCCAATTAAAATTTTAAAGATGTGTTTGTAGTATTTTATCCTTTTTTGTCCTTAATAAATCTCATAAAACAACTTAAAATCAAACAAAGAAATCATAATAAAATTTATAATATAAAAGTAAATAATTATAAGTTGTTAAATATAAACCTAAAATAAAATATCTAACTATATAAATAAAGTAATACTAAATTGAACAATTATAGCAAAATATATAATTAGCCTTGAAATATTAAATAAAATAATAAATATTTGATTTTTTCTCAAATTTTAATTATTTTTAATTAAATTATTATTAGACATTAATTTTAGTTATTTACTTGATATAATTAAAGTGTTAGCATTTTATTTTTCATATTTGAGAACTAAAATTAGATTTTAAGTACCAACTAGATTTTAAGTATATCTGTTAATACATATTTTATCCGGCTAAATTATACATTTGAGTGAAAATTATATTATTTGTAAAGTTTTTTCTCTTCTTTTTACAAACAAAAGTGACTATTTTTATAATTTACTCTTGTTATAAAAGAATATTTAACAATAAAAAATTAAAAATAATTATCATTTTATCTAATAAATAATTTAAATTGATTATATAATTCATTAAAATATTTATAATAAAATATTAGAAGATACATTTTAATATTTTATTAAATGAATTTATAAATTCACATATTTTAATAATTTTATAAAAGTAAAATAATTTAAAAAACTTTTATTATATATCAATTCTAATATGATATGTTTAATAGTCATTTTTTATTCTTATCTCATCGCTACAGCTGCGTTTGAATCCAAACACACACTTCACTATTGTTTCTAATCTCACTAATACAATAATTAACCTTACCGCCACCGTTATTTTTAACTTTACTAAAAATAAACACATCGCTCATTCAAATTAAGCCGGAGTGGATATTGAATTTACTTACTACACTAATTCAACTAGACAACACATCAGTAATACATTTAATAATAAGTATTAGATTATTACAGGTAAAAATACGACTTATGTAAAAATATATATTTATTAAACTTTTATCTTAAAACTAGCGGGTTGTGCTCAACGAAGTCATTCCGTCATCAAAGAGAGTGGGAAAAAGATTTGTTTCGATTTACGTTGGTGACCAGCACTGGAGCATGAAATTGCAGAGGGGAGCCGTTTCATTTTATTAAGAAGTTTGTTTTGTTTTTATTTTTATGTTATTCAATCGTGACTGGTAGTAGTAGAAAAAGGATTCCACTGTTTTCCCAGCGAGTTTCTTCTCAATTTCTTCCAATTTCTCATCTTCTTCGCTCTCCCTCGCTTTGTAAGGAAGGGGGGGGGGGGGACTAATCTTTCTTCCTTTGGGTGTTTTCTTTCTCTTTCTTCTACCAGAGAAAACGCATAAAAAAACCCAAAACCCAAAAGCTCAAAACAAGTCAGCACAAAAAGAAAAACAACAATTTATATACAGTGTGACCCACCACGAAACTTGCATGGGACAATCAAGAGATACCCACTTGGTAAAATGCTCAACAGCCTTGAAACTTTCCATTTATCGTCTCTATTTCTGGACATTTTTTTTTTAAAGTTGGCAATGCACTTTTTTTTGCATGGTTGGTTTCAGGCATGGTGTTCATTGTTATTATAGTCTACTGTTAGAAACAATAATAGGAAAAGTTCTTTGGGTGGCGGTGGCTGTTTTCAAGTCAACCTTTTGATCTTGTTAAACAATGAAATATATTTGATGTTGTAAAGATGGGGTTTTATTCTTTCAAAAAAAAAAATTTACATTGTTCACGCTGTCCTAGTTAAACTGTGGGATTATAAATGTTTGGTTTTACATTGTTCACGCTGTCCTAGTTAAACTGTGGGATTATAAATGTTTGGTTTTTGGTTTATATCAAATGCTCAAATGCACTTCTGTTATTGAAGTAGTATACATGATGTTGAATACCTAATGCTTGTGCAGAGGTTCCGTGTTGTTTAATTGAATTATTTGATTGTAATCAAAGCTTTTTTCAACTTCATTTTATTTGTATTGATTATTTGTTTGTTATTAAGTGGCCAATGATATTTCGAAATTCTTATAGGGTGTTGCTATGTTTCTACAGGACAAGATATGTGATATATGTGGTGATGTTGGTTTTGAGGAACTAATTAGAAGCTGTTCTCAATGCACCATGGGACGCCATCTGTAAGTTATCAATCGATTACTCTCTCAAGGCTTTGCTTGTTTGGGGGATATAAACGAATAAGGAAGAAAGAATGTTTTAATCTAATAGTTAAGTGATAAAGTAGGAAAATTGCTATGAAACCTACCAATAAGAGTAAAATATGTTCCATTCTTCCAAACATGCTAAGCCTTATATGTTCTCAATGCACCGTTGGATGTCATTTGTATGATAACCATCGGTTGATCTTAAAGCTTTTGCCCGGTTGGGAGAAGAACAGATAAGGAAGAAAGAATGTTTAATCTAATAGTTATGTGATAAAGTAGGAAAATGGCATTGGAACCTAACGATTACAGTAAAATATTTTCCATTCTTGCAAACAAGCAAAGTCTTTTATGTTTGATATGCTTTTATTTCCTTTTGTGTTTTTATGTTATAGTCATGATTGCTTGGTTTTCTTTTCCTAACTTTTACCAATTACATTTCAGAATCAGTTGCATCTGATTCTGAAACTACTATCAAGTATCACCCTAAATTACTTGCCTGGGTTAGAATAATAACATCTTAAACTGATTGCTTCATGTGTAGTTATATATTATATTTATTCAGCTCTCAGTTCTGAATCTGATATGTTTTCTTTTCTTTCTTTTTCTTTGGAAGCTATTGCATGAGGGTTGTAGTGAGGGATGACTTGGAAGATTGGATATGTGAAGGATGCCTTTCGAAGAATGATATAAATTCTCTGAATTCTGACCAGGCAGAAAATGTTTTGGATTCCTCTACAAAAAATTATTTTGACTTATGGGGACAGGTTCCACGTAAAAGGCAAAAAGCTATTGAAACTGGGAAAGTGAAGTTCCTTCCTACTGAGGAAGTCATTAAGCTATCATCCCGCTTACCATTACCAAAAAGGGCATTTCCTTCAAATAGTAACTCAGGGTCAAAACCTGTGCCTGCAAACTTCACTCTATCTCCATCGAAGAAGGTGTTTATGGGATCCAAATACGCTGGCCCTTGTTATAACTCAGTAAAGGTAAGAAGAAATCCTACTTTTCTACAGTTAGGATCTGAGAACGTTCCTAGAGGCCGAGGTGGGCAGATCAGTGCATCTATTAGGCATCAACATTCAGTTGAAAGGCCAAACAAGTCAGAAGGTGATAAATTCACTGACTTTTCGCTATTTCTTTTGTTTTTTCATAAACTTTGTCTTGAGAATGTTGAAATATGTAAAGGTGAAAGAAGTTCCACATGGTGTGTTTATGTACATTAGATGTAATCATGTAAAAGCCTTTAATTTTACTTTTCTATCAAGCTGCTGGAGTAGGTTCTTCAGGATACAGCAAGATAAACATTGTGATTGACTAGGCGTATTTTCGAGTTGGTTGGTAGAAATCATGATATATATATTTTGAATGAAATCACGATATGTTTAAAACAGGCTATTTCAATTATCTTTTTCACAAGAAATTACATAAATATTTATAGACATAGTGAGCCTAACTTAGGAAACTTTACACTAGGAAACAGACTAATTCTAGGGATGCTGTACCTTAAAAACAGCCTTAAAGTTAGGGATAAAATATTTACAGAATCCTATTTGATACACTCAAATATTCCTTAATTAGGAAACTGAAATCTGACACTCCCCCTCAAGCTGGGAAGTGGATATCATCCATTCTCAGCTTGCTTGCTAATTTCTGAAACAACTTCCCAGACAATCCTTTGGTAAGTATGTCTGCTAGTTGACCATCAGTGGACACAAATGGAGTGCAAATTAAGCCACTGTCCAGTTTTTCCTTTATAAAATGTCTGTCAACCTCAACGTGCTTCGTTCGATCATGTTGAACTGGATTATGTGCAATATTGATAGCAGACTTGTTATCGCAATACAACTTCATTGGACCTTCCCACTTGATCTTTAAATCTTCCAAAATAATTTTTAGCCATAACAACTTACAAACTCCAAGAGCCATCGCCCTAAATTCAGCTTCTGCACTAGATCTAGCCACAACATTTTGTTTTTTACTCCTCCAAGTCACAAGGTTGCCTCCAAGGAAAGTACAATAGCCCGAGATTAATCTTCTATCAACCATAGATCCTGCATAATCTGCATCAGTATAAGCTTCAAGGGTTAAATTCTCCCCCTTTTTAAATAGGATTCCTTTGCCTGACGTGCCCTTTAAGTACTGTAGAATCTGATATACGGCTCTAAGATGTGATTCTTTGGGATTGTGCATAAACTGACTTACAACACCTACTGCATAAGCAATATCTGGTCTGGTATGAGACAAGTAAATGAGCTTCCCCACAAGTCTTTGATATGACCTTTTATCAACTGCTGCATCTTCTAGTGCATTTCCAAGTCTGTGGTTTACCTCTACGGGTGTCTCTGCTGGTTTACAGCCCAACTTGCCCGTCTCTGTCAACAAATCAACTATGTATTTTTGCTGAGATATGAATATTCCTTCCCGAAAGTGTGCCACTTCAATACCAAGGAAATATTTTAACTTACTGAGCTCTTTGACTTCAAATTCTTTTACTAGGCATTTCTTTAAATTCTCCATTCCTTCTAGATCATCACCAGTCATTATAATGTCATCAACATAGACTAATAAAGCAGTCACTCCCCCTGAAGATGAGTGTTTTACAAACAGAGTGTGATCTCCTTGACTCTGTTTATACCCCAACTTGAGCATTACTTTGGTAAATCTTCCAAACCAAGCCCTCGGGGACTGTTTTAGTCCGTACAAAGCCTTTTTTAGTCTGCAAACTACCTGTCCTGTATTTGGACCGAATCCTGGAGGAACATCCATATAGACTACCTCCTCAAGATCACCGTGTAAAAAGGCATTTTTGATGTCAAATTGCTGTAATTTCCAGCCTCGGTTGGCAGCTAGTGACAACAACACTCTTACAGTGTTCATCTTTGCAACAAGGGCAAACGTCTCAAGGTAGTCTATTCCATACATTTGAGTGTACCCTTTAGCAACCAATCTTGCTTTGTACCTCTCCAAAGAACCATCTGACTTATATTTCACTGTGTATACCCAGCGACATCCCACTGATTTCTTTCCTCTCGGTAATTTCACTAAGTCCCATGTCTTATTTTTTTCAAGAGCTTCCATTTCAACTTTCATGGCATTTTTCCAATTCTCATCTTCTAATGCCTCGGATACAGTTTTGGGAATGGAGATAGAATTTAGGCTGGTAAGAAAGGTTTTGTGGTTATGGGACAAGTTTTTGTAAGACATGAATAGGTACAATGGATGTTTTGTATAGGTTCTAGTCCCCTTTCTAATAGCAATGGGAAAATCATCTAAATTTGCAGTATTAGAATTCAAAGTAGGTTCAGCAATTACCTCAGGTCGTATAGGAGAAGAAGATGATTGAACTTGCACCGGTGCCTTCTTCCTTGAGTAAACCAGTAAAGGACGAGTAGTGTCCTGAATTCCTCTTGGTGATTTGGGTGTATTAGGCTCTGTTTCAGATCGTATAGGGGCCATTGTTTCAAGTCGGGCAGGCTGGTTAGTAGGCAAAGAAGAAAGAATTCTTTGTCCTTATCTTCTGTGAATAAGATCTCCCCCTGAAGATAAGGACGAGTAAAAAAATTCTCTTGTTCTGTAAAAGTAACATCCGCTGTTACAAATTTTTTTTTTGTTGCTGGATGATAGCATTTGTACCCCTTTTGAGTGGAAGAATAACTAAGAAAGACACACTTGATAGCTCGTGGATCAAATTTTTCTCTATTTTGAGAATGAACATGAACAAAAGCAACACAGCCAAATATTTTGGGAGTAAGGTTACTTGAAGTATTGAAATCAGGAAAGAATTTTGCTAGAACTTGCATAGGACTTTGAGATTCAAGGACTTTTGTAGGCAATCTATTTATCAAATGAGTAGCAGTTAAAACAGCCTCCCCCCAATATTGTTTAGGGACATTTTTTTGGAACAAAAGGGCTCTTGTAATAGCTAAAATGTGACCATTCTTTCTTTCAGCAACACCATTTTGTTGGGGTGTACTAACACAAGATGACTCATGTATAATGCCTCTTTCCTGGAAATATGTTGAGAGAAATTGATTGAAATAATCCTTGGCATTGTCTGACCTAAACCTTTTTATTTCAGCTCCAAATTGTGTTTTGATCATGTTGTAAAAGGTTGGAAAGACAGACCTTACATCAGATTTTTGTTTTAAAAGAAATATCCAAGACTTTTATTGCTTACTGGAAAAGAGGTACGTTTATGTTTTGCAAGTTCACAGATATCATAATGAAATTTTTCAACAGTCAATCCTTTGAACAATGAAGGAAACATAATTTTAAGGACTCTAAATGATGGATGACCAAGGCGAAGGTGATAGAGCCAAATTTGGTCTTTATTGGTTTTAATAGATTTGGATATGAAAGATGAAGGTGAGGAATTCAGAGCACTAACTTCTCCACTGGATTCTTCAAGATAGTATAGGCCATTTACTTCCTTAGCATGTCCAATCCTCCTCGTATTCTGTTCCTGAAAAAGACATCGATTGTGATAGAAAACCACTTTACAGTTAGAGTCTTTGGTAATTCTTTGAATGGATAAAAGATTGGTAAATAGTTTTGGAACATGAAGGACATTTTTAAGAGTAAGGGTTTTGTTTATAACAATATCACCCTGACCAACCACTGTGATCACAGAACCATCGGCTACTGTTATTTTTCTACTACTAGGGCAAGGTGTATATGAAACAAATTTTTGTGAGGAGTGGGTCATGTGGTCCGTAGCTCCTGAGTCAATGACCCAAGAACTTTTGGTGACTGTATCTGAGACTTTAGAATCTTGAGAAGAGGATATACCTGAAAAAGCCAAACTACAAGTACCTGCTGAAGAAGATTTTTCCAATGATCCCAGCAAATTTTTTAACTTCTCAATTTCTTCTTTATTGAATTCAACAGGTGATTCCTGAGAATTATTTTTTCCATCCAGCTGTCTTGCTGTATATGCTCGCCCTTGTCCCTTTGGTTGTCCACCTTTTTCTGAAAAATTTTTGTTTGTTGTTTGTGGCTTCCCATGGAGTTTCCAGCATCTTTCTTTAGTGTGACGGGCCTTTTCACAGTAGGTGCACCATACGGAATCCCTGTTAATAGGCTTTGTATGTTCTGTCTGTCTATTATCTTCACTATTTGGCTGCTCCAGGTCAAATCTCCTCTCACTTACAGCTTTTGTAACCAAGGCTGAACTATCCACTTGACTGTTTTCAACCATAACTCTTCTTCTTCCTTCCTCAGCACGAACAATTGCAATTGTCTCATTTAGTGATGGTAGTTCCTCTTTTCCAAGTATTTGAACTCTTACTGCATCAAACTCAACATTTAGTCCAGCAAGAAAATCATAAATTCGATCCTTTTCAACGAACCTTTTCAGGAGTGCTGCATCTTCACTGCACTTCATCTGAATGCACTGGTAATGATCCATCTCTTGCCATAAACTTTGCAACAGATTGGAATACTCCGTGATTGATCGACTTCCTTGCTTGGTAGATGAAATCTTAGTCTTGATTTCATAAATTTGAGCAGCATCTCGAACTTTAGAATAAGTCTGTTTCACAGCTTCCCATATTTCTTTGGATGTGTTAAGAAACATGCATGTATCACTGATTTCTGGCATCATAGAGTTCCATAACCAAGACTTTACCATAGAGTCTTGTTCATACCAAGCATCAAACTTAGGATCTCCTTCTTTAGGTCCAGTTCCGAGTAAGTGACTCAGTTTTTCTCTTCCCTTCAAGAACGCTGAACCAGTTGAGACCACTTCAAGTAATTTTTCCCATTTAGCCTGTAGGCTACTTGGATGTTCTGAAACTCACTTGTTGGGTTTGAGTTGTTCACAGAAACTTCTGAGACATCCCCAGTGTTACTGATCTTGACAGTTTCAGTCATGTTTCGTTTGAACAAATTTTACAAGCTTGAGGGCTGGTTGGAATAAAAAAAAATCGCCAGACAAAGAAAAAAATCCAGAATCGGGCTAAAAAAGCTCTGACACCATGTTAAAAACAGGCTATTTCAATTATCTTTTTCACAAGAGATTACATAAATATTTATAGACATAGTGAGCCTAACTTAGGAAACTTTACACTAGGAAACAGACTAATTCTAGGGATGCTGTACCTTAAAAACAGCCTTAAAGTTAGGGATAAAATATTTACAGAATCCTATTTGATACACTCAAATATTCCTTAATTAGGGAACTGAAATCTGACACGATATATTTCGAGTTTTTGCTGGAGTCAATGCTACACGATTTCAATTTTTTGTTATTCTTTATGATACCTTATGTCTTAAATCAAGTTTGTTTATTTTCCTAAAGTTTCAGCTTTAACAAAAATGTAGGTTTCTTTTCCTGTTGGGAAAATGAGAAAATAAAGCACTTGAACTTTATGTTAATTTTATTTTCAAGAAACAAACACTTGTATAGGCATTGTTGGCAGGTTTGGTATAGGAATGAAAAAAATGGTGCCCTTGCATTTTATTTTGCATGAATAATAGGCCTAATTCTCATCCTAGGAATTAGCAGGTATGATACAGTCTCCTCTATCTCTCCAAGTTTCTACTACTAAGTAGTACTTCTAATAGAATTGAATCCGATCAAGCTGAACAAAGCCCTATGTTGTTAGTAACTAATGCCTCAAAATAAAATGTTAATGAGCAAAAAAAGGGCAGCTTACTATAGGCATTAGCACATTAGAAGGATTGCAGCTAGCTGACCTTTCTTGATATCATATTGTTTTTTTGTGTATTACAGCACCTTATATGGGACTCTCTTAGTAATGTTGACTTCTATGCCCCAACGCAGAAGATGAAGAAAAGGCTTCTCGGACACCTGCAAAGCAATATGGTAGTAATGAAGAGCCGGTATCTTCTGTTATGGCCGCTAATGAAGTCACGGGTGATGTTGATTCTAAAGCAACGAACACAACGAAAGAGACGTTGTCTATTTCCAATGCAGGCAAGAAAATTTCTCAATTGATATCATTTTGACATGTTTTTTAGTTTATGTGTTTTTCGTTAAATTAAAACAATAAATCCAAGATTTGCTTTGGAAAAGTTTTATTGTTATAAAGGTGAAAATCTTTTGTTCCAAACTTCTATGATAGTGGCTGTAAAGTTATGATCTTATGTATTATACCTATTACCTTGTAATTAGGATTCATTTTCTAGCACTCATCTCATCAATATGACTTCCATGTAACTGTATTTTGAGCTTAATTTTTACTGGAATTAACTTGTATGCCAGACCTTTTTACGTGATGATATTTCCGGTCTTAGCGAATCAATGTTTGAGCTTAGTTTTCAATCTGCATGGTGCTACATGATAAGAAGCATTGATTTTTCAAGTAAATAAAGTGGTCCAAATTGATTTTTATAAAGCTACTGTTGCTGTAGTCTGTTATTTGAGTTTATCCTTCACTTATATTGCATTTGTGAGCTACTTGATTAACATTATGGTCTTAGCTTCTTGTGGCAAATTATCTGCTCTTATTCTATGTTATTTTTTTAGTAGAAAGAGCCCATCTTGTTCCCAACAAAGAGAATGTTTGCAAGGGGAAGATATCGGATACCATCCTACCTAATAAAGAGCTCACTGTGCTTCATACTAAGACCGAGGATGCTATGAGATCCAGCCGACCTTCACCATCAAGGCATCATACAACTGTTATGAGTTCAGGCAAGTTAATTCTAAACTTGATTTTCTAATTTTGTATGGCATCTATCATCCAGGTTTTATCATTCTCAGGCTATGATGGTGATATTGTTTATATTGAAACTTTTTCTAGTTGATCAATATTTGACATGCTCTTTAAACAAACTCCTTCTCAGGTCAAAACATTCATGGTGCTGCTGAACCTGAGAACTCCGATGTCCCGAAAACAGAAACCTGGAGTCGACTTAAGGTTTCCTTATATCGACCACATGCTCCTTCTCTACATCCTACCTGGATGTAAGTTAGCATGCTGTTTCCCGATATTGCACGCACAACATTCTTTCTTATTATATTCCCAAAATTTCAACCTGTTGAGAATTCTGTCAAGATAATTCATATAATAGAACAATGGCATGGATTTCTTGAGGATTAATTACTTTGACCTATAGTTGTTTAAAAGGCTTTTAAACAAGCATTCATCGTTCTCAATAATGCTGTTATTCTTAGCATATTAGTGTCTCTTCTATGCTTATGACATCAAAACTCTAAAGCAGTCTGTCTCAGTTTACCTATGTTGCTTGAAACTATGTTTACTCAGACTCAGATGTGTCAGATACGGGTTTGCGATTTTCTATGTATTTGGAGAGTCGTATCCTCATAGCTCATGTCCAAAACTCTGGTACTTTAGAGAACAATGAAGTCTGAACAACAGAAGCCTGAAAACTTCATAAGGTTCTATTCTACATATGTATTCTAGCATGCAATTTGCATGTAGAGTTTGCATTCATTGCTACTTTCAGTATGTTTTATTTCACAGTTTTGACTTTTCCCCTCCTCTTTTAGGGGAGGTTTCAAATTCTTCAATACCACGGGTGAGTTGTATGGTGATTTCCTGGCTCTACCACCATGCAGAGTCCATCGTAAAGCATATGAGTTTTCGAAGAAAATGCCTGCAGTTCTTCAGGTTAATCTGCTTCAACAGTGGCACCTTCACTCTCATATACTCCAGAATGGTTGTTTAGATCTTCATGACATTGCCTTATACTTTTTTCCAGTAGACATGGAAAGGTTTGCTTCAACGTGTAAATTATGGATTAAATTAATTTAAAGTTTCGATTTTCAACTCATCTTACTTCCATGTCATCTTTGAAATGTAGATCTCAAAGGAATTACAACAAACTACTTCAGCTCATGGGGATGGAAAATTCAGTGATGATAAGTTACATTGATGATTTGGAGTTGTTGATATTTACATCTGAACAGTTACATGCAGATTCGTGGGGTAAGTCTCTAGTTTTCTGAGATCTTCCCTTCAGAACAGTTTGTTTGGTGATATGTTACTTGGACTCCGAGTGTGAGTGTTGGATATTGGAATGCGTCTAGCACAGATATCTTTGATTTCCTTTAAGTCTTATCTATCATGTATTTGAGAAGTCTTTTGAGGGTCATATTCCCATACCCTTGCCTGACAATGTGTCAGACACTGCTAAGAAAAACGAACAATCCGCACTAAAAAGGCATTATATACTCAAAATTTATTTTATTCTAACATGGATATATCCGTGTCCAACCCTCACACATGAGTCCGTGTAATACAGATTATTTCTTTTTTGAATACTACTCTCTCCTTCATATTTTCTTCCTTTTTAGTTGTCCAGGGAACATTCATTGTACTATTTTAATAACATCCATAGGTGTGTTTACCGGGTCAAATAAGGAGTTTTTTGGTGGAGTCTTCCGCCGAGTGAAGGAACATCAGAAGCTTCCTTCATTGGTTTCTTATACACAAGATGCAGGTGAAGCTGATGACATGGTAAGTGGAAAAATGGTAGGGAATTCGAACATGGCTCTTTCGAAATGAAGAGAAGGCAGATAGATTTGTGTGTTGTTGAAGTAAAGAACATTTTAGTGTAATACACTTGTAAAGCCTGTACACATATTTTGCACCCACATAGTTAGTGATAGTACTAACACCCATCATTTTGGGATAAAACAAAACCCATATCACTATCATAAGGCTTCCTTTTTTGTAACGCTTAGCATTAATCCGTATTACTTAGTATATTATCCCTTTTATATTCTTAGTTTTTTTGTTTTGCTTTTAGAATTACAAAGATTTTATGCTTAATGTGAAAATTTATCTTTGTTTTGATTCATTAAATATTTGTTATTGTACTTTTGAGTTAAAAATAAATTCTAACCATATTTTAATTTTATTTTGAATTTTGTCACTTTATTTTTGTTTGATCAAATTTTTTCATTAAAATTTGATTTGTGATTCAATTTTAATTTAAAATAAATTGAAGGAAGATTTATAAAAAAAAATTTTTAATTTTTAAAAATAATAATGTAATATAATATCAACAATTAATAAAAGCAGTTATTTATAAAAGGGTAAAGCTAACTTTTTTTATTTTTCAAGTCTTTTTGTTAAATAAAAATTCTCTGTTAATTTATTAATTTTTAATATTTTATAAATTAAACTATTTTTAACTATTGAAATAAAATATTTGAAAATCATAAAAAAAATTATGACAAAATTCAATAAAATTTAAGGTGCAATAGTAAAATAAAATCACTTAAAAATTGTGGGGTAAATTTAACCAAAATAATGCAGTGGCAAACTTCAATATTTCGGTATGATGGCAAATTTATATTTTTAACCAAAAAGTTTATATTGATTTTCGGCTGTAACACCATTACATAAACATGCAATTCAAGAAAAATTATAATTTACAAATATAAAATTTTGATAATGAGGAAGAGGAAGTGTATAAAAAGGTCATGACGCATGATTCAATTTCTTTTTACATATTTAATTTTAATCCTTTAATAGTAATTTAATAAATGGTGAAATTTGAGGATGCACAAATTCTACTAGTAATAATATTGAAAAGGCTTAGGGTTTGACTCTTGAATTATACATATATATATATTAACTTTTGAATTATCCTTTTTTTATTTTTTTTATAAAGTGAAATTATAAATTAAGAAAATAAATTACATTAACAGGATTTGAACTCTGATTATTAGAGTGTCAACAAGAGTCTATTCTCTAAGATTGTTAAATTTTTTTCCATTTTGATACTTATATATTTTATCTCATTTTGACACCTAAGCTATTATATCCTCCTGTTTTACTTCAAAAATTATCGACTTCTAATAAAAATGTTTGGTGTGTCATGCTCTTGCTAGTATTTTTACAAAAAATAAAATAAAATAAAAGCTCTATAATTATGAGTGGGTTTAAGGTGTACACTTCGCATTATTAGACATCTGACAAAGTGCTCTCTTCTATAAACTATTGGCTCTTCAAACACTAATAAAATTAAGAGACAACCATCATTAGAGACAATACCAACTCGTTAGTGATTTGTTGGCTTCTAACAAAGAAAGCTTTGCCAACTTCACTAGACAAAATTTGTCTCCTCAATCACACATATATATATATATATATATATATATATATATATATATAAGTATATTGGTGTTAAAGGGATTTGGTTAGATGCTTGAATCTTTATCCATACTTGTGTTTAATTGGATTATTTCTTGTGCACAATTGCAAAGATACATTCACATATTCATGACACTTAATGGTCAAATGAACATTCTTATAAAAGATTAAATGAATAACATATAGTCAATCATTTTTATATCAGTCACACTCTATAGCAACATTTTATTATAATTACCAAATTTGCTATAGAATTAATTTTTTTGAGTTATTAACAACCATAAAGCATGAAGTATACACTTTATTAAATTAGCTCTCTGTAATAGTCTCTTATCTCAAATTTTAATAAAATTAGTTCAACTCTTAAAATGAAATATATGTTAGATTAAAATTTAATTTAAAATAATGCATTATCAATTATTGGAATAACTTATTTGTTACAAATTTTTAATTTTGAAAAAATGGAATAGTTGTCATTATCCTCGTACGCGTTGCACATCTCTACTTGATGTTTAAATATGATAATAAAATTTTTTGTTGAAAACAATCTTATATAATAAAGTTTATTTAATGAAATAAAGACCGTGTTTCAAGATTTGAGGTCTCTCGGGCCCTAATTTGCACCACCCGACATTTTAGATTTATTTGATCATATTGCTAAAATTACCCCCGTTTGACTTGATTATTTACCGTGCTGACGTTGCACTCCATATCGATAGTGAACCAATTTGTGAAAATTCGGAACATAATCCGATCACAGTTTGCCTCGACATGCTTGGCATGGTACCATCGCATACTTAGATGAAGGGGAAATGAAATGGTTGAAGAACACTTTCCAGAACCTTTCTCTATATGTAACTGTTGCGTATTGTATGTGTGCAAAACAAGCTTATATATACATGAACGCTATCAAATTTGATGCACCTAAAGGATTTAGAGTGCGTGCGCCGAATGAGCTGAGGGAAGCAATATTAGCATTCCCTTTTTAACAGATGTGCCCATCATGACTTCCAAGGGTTGCCTTCAAAACTAATTTCATAAATTCTGAAATTTGACGGATAATATTATTCAAAAATTTAAAAAATATATATACGATTTAATTATCAAATAAATCAAGTGAATTCGAATTCTGAATATTCTAAAAATTGCAGTTATACCTCTTAATGCATATTTCTCGAGTATCTTTGATTCTTTAATACACATACATTGCAGGAGCGTCGTTCCTTTACAGTTGCTGACTGAACATAAAAAATGTTAAATTATGCCGTAACTCCCTGTACTCATCACAAATTTAAATTTTAATTCTTTTTTATTTTCAGGAACTTAATTCCTCCACTTCTCAATTTTTATTTTTTCCAATTGGTTGGTGTTGACATTTTGAAATAAAATAAAAACCTCATTTGATAGCAATGTAATAAAAAAAATATTGTAATGAATCTAAATTTAACAAACTAATTTTAACAGAGTTGATAGTTAAATCAAAATTTTAAAATCTGAAAAATAAAGGGACTAAATTCCTAAAAATAAAAGTATAAAGACTAAATTCTAAATTTATGAAGAGTACAAGAACTTATCATCACATATTTTGACTTAAAAGAAAACATCATCGGACCATATCGTTTCAAGCAGGGTAATAAAGAATTTTGTGGCTGTTTAAGGCCACATTCAATCTATTGAACTCAAAATAAGGGTAACATTTTACACGAATAGATCTTTCGATTCAAGACCTGGTCAATGTTCATGTTTTTAATGAAAAAATAAAAAATAAAATCCAAAATCGGAAATGCTACTATTGAATTAGCTGCATTTGATAATAAATCAAATAGTGATATAGGATACCTCATTGTTATCATCGGAATTTCAACGTAGCATGACCACTGTCTCCCAAATGCTTATGTAATTTATTCCTGCCACAAACACAATACGATCATGAAAAGTGTGATGCAAAATGCTTCTATGTTTATTTTTTAATAAATGGCAATCAGAATATAACGTTCACATACTTCGATTGGAATTCCTCTCCACATGTCTCACATACATTGCTGGAATGCTTTGCCGTTGCCTGCATGTGAATGCATATTTTGGCAATAAGCCAAGAAATTAGAGATACAAGCATAAGTCATTAGTATTAGTACATTTCAAACAAAATGCATTAAGTACATGAAATTATCTTATGAGAAATGTGCTCAAAGGTTTCAAGTAGAACTAGTTAGATAATCCGTTGTTTTGAGTTTTCCATCTTCATTCCAATGTCATATTCTTCCCCTGCTAACAACTAATTTTGTACCACATGACAACGATTACAACAATTACTATAATCAAGAAAGTCTCCAAGCCGCAGTTATTTGTGGCAATAATATATACATGATATTAACTATAAATACTGCAATGAACTAATGGTTCAACTAAAACCTTTTTTGTGCATGCAGATGCATGTAAAGAAGCAAGCAATTATTTAGTTCCTTGTATTCTCTCCATGTACTACATATATCAATGCATATATACATATTATAAACGGAGGTAACTAGCAATGGTTTCATCAGAAGGTAATATCAATAAAAATGGAGAATAAAGCATACCTTTGCTTTCCTTCCTTTAGATGATTTATTTGATTTGGTATTTGTTTCTTTCTTTGTATTCCCTTTTCTATCAACAGGTTGCTTTGAAACCTTATCACCATTTCCCAATTTATTATCCTTTTCACCACTACTGCCCTCATCTTCTACAAGTTGCTTCTCCTCCCCATGCAGTGTTGTATCGCTTGCACTAGCTTCTTCGTTCTTGCTTTTAGTTTCATTAACATCAATTTTCATGGCATCATTGCTATTCTTTTTACCCTTCTCTTTCTTCCCTGTTCTGTTTCTCCTTCTGTTTTTCCGGTTACCATAATTCATAAATTCTCCCTCATCACTTTCATCTTTGACATGAAATCCTGTAGGCGAAACCATATCCTCGCTCTTGAAAGAAACATTTTTCTTATCTTTCTGCCCGGACACCATTGCTTCAAGAATACTATTTTCTTCATCATGATCATTAGCACTATCAACCTCAACCTCCTCTTCATCTTCATCCCCTGCATCAGCATAAAAAAACCCATCATCCCCCTCACTTAGCTCACCTACTCTATTCTCTCCTACATCCTCCCCTTCCTCTTCAATCCTTAAACCTTCCCTAAACTTGCCCTCCACATCCGCTTCTACCTCTAAATCCCCTTCCTCTTCTTCCTCCTCAATAAATGATTCCCTCAATTCCGCCACTTTCTCCTTATGCTTCTTCGATTGCTCGTGATTCTTCCATTGCTTCTCACTCTTGAATTTCTTCCCACAGGCCACACAATAGAATTCTTCCTTCTCTCTTTCTTTCTCGTCCATTTCATCCCAGTTGTCCACTTCTTCCTCTTCGACTTTCGCCCATTCAGGTTCCTCGTAAGCCTTAACTCTTGCCAACCTCTCCTTCTCAAGCTTCCTCTTTCTCTCCCTCTCCTCCTCTTTCTTCCTTTCCATCTCCTCCTTCCTTTTCACACTCATATCGATAACCCTCTTATCCCTCTTCTTAACAAACTCCGCCAGTCCTCTAACCGTCTCATTATACTCCCTTTTTGCCTTCTTCCTCAACTTCTTATTCTCTTCCTCCATAACGCGCCGCGATTTCCGGTTTGGTCCGGCCATAGCATCATACTCATCAACCCAAACAAAATCCATAACCGTAGAAAACCCTAACCAATAGTTATAAAAAGCCGTAACTTGACCGTACGGACTCTCTAAATTCCCCATCAAAGGAGCTTCTTTTACGATATCTAAACCTAGCCCTAACTTCCTAGCGAAGTTGATTTCATTGGCATAAATTTTAGAGAAAAGGTCAGAATAAACCTTGTAAAAGCCCCGACCGGAGTCGGAGTAACTCGAATAAACGGTATTGGAGAAGAAAGAGAATAGGTCGGGGACGGGGAAGTTGGCGGAGGTGTTGCGATCGGCGAAGAGGATTTGGGAGCGGTGAGAGTCGTACCAAGAGCGTTCTTTGGGATCAGAAAGGACTTCATAAGCGTGGACGAGCTCTTGGAATTGCGCGGTAGCTTCAGCCTGAGAAAGGCCGGATTGAACGAGCTTGTCGGGGTGGCGTTGGAGAGCGAGCTTTTTGTAGGCGGAGCGAATTTCATCTTGAGAACAGTCACGGGATAAACCTAAAACCTCGTATAGACACCGTTTCTCAGACGCCATTGGATGATCAGCGATTGAATCCCACGAAACCCAAGACCTTTCTTTTCCTTCTTCTGTGTGTTAGAAATGAAGTTATTGAGTCGGTTAGCTCGTGGGAGCTTGGCGGCCAAGAAAATTTTGGCAGTGGCAAACCCGGTTCTCTCCGTAAACAGAAACTAAATATAACCCCAACAACATAAAGGAAGACTCGCCTAAATAATTAATATTTGGTAATAGTCAATTTTGTTTGCTTCAGGCTACATTTTAGTTATTTATATTTAAAATATTACGTTTTAGTCACTTATGTTATTATTTTATTATGAAGTGATCACTCTACCGTTAAGTTCCGTTATTTCTCTAACGGTAATCCTAGGTGACAATCCAACTAGATTTTATGTGTCAACTTATATTTCTAAATGGGATGAAAATAGATTTTTAATTAAAAATTTAATTAATTAAAATTTTCAAACCTAAACCTTAACTAAAAAACTGTTTATCTCCTCTTTTTAATTTTTCTTTTGTCTCTTATTTTTTTCAATGAGTTTTTTTTCATTTGATTAAAAAAACTATTATTAAGATTAAATAGTTGAAATCAACAATAAGAAAGAATAATCTGGAATACCATAAAGAGATTGTGAACATACAAGTTGATTCAAATAAGAAAAAAATTGATTGAGAAACTAATTATTCAAGAACTGTAAAAGAACTAGAAATATAATAATTAGAAACAATAATATTGAAAGTAATAGCCCTTTTCTAAAAATTTTAAAATTAGCTTGAATGAAATATGTTTTCATCTGGTTGCATTTTATGAGATGTCTACTGACGCAAAATAAAGTACATGTTTACAAACAATTTCTAAAAGTAGAAGAAAATATCAAGAATTTTAATTTAAGGTTTTCATTAAACAATTAAAAATCTAATCTTTTACTTTTCAGTATTGAATAAAAAAGATAGAGGAATGCAAAGAAGACATAACTGAACCTCCGTTGAATCTATTTTTATGAAGCAGTCAATTTGATTTCAATTATTTTGATCTTAATAATAGTTTTTCCAGTCAAATGAGAAAAAAATCCATTGAAAAAAAGAAGACATGGAAGAAAAATTAAAATGATGAGATGAACAGTTTTTTTAGTTAAGGTTTATGTTTAAAAATTTTAATTAATTAAATTTTTAATTAAAAAATTTATTTTCATCTCATTTAAAAATCTAAGTTGGCACTTAAAATTTAGTTGAACTGCCGCGTAGGATTACCGTTAGAGATATAACAGAACTTAACGGTAAAGTGATCACTTCGTAATAAAATAATAACATAAGTGACTAAAACGTAACATTTAAACTATAAATAATTAAAATATAACCTGAAGCAAACAAAAGTGACTATTTTTATAGATTATCCTTAATATTTTCATAGAAGATACCTATTCCATTTGGTTTTCTGGGTCAGGTCCCTTCACTTTTCAAGCAATTTGTATTTAGAAAGGAGTGACATGTTAGGTATATTTGACTGTAATTCAATCACAGCAATTCTACTTCACTGGGAAGGACGATAATACTTTTCTTAATTTAATTTCCATATTATATTCCTTATTATCATTTTGGTAATAAAACCTTTTTTTTATACTTAAATTTTACTTCATTACTCATTTTGATATAAAAAGCTTAACACTTTTTAAAAAAAAGTCGACTAATCAAAACGTGCCATGTTATCAATAGCACAACAGTTGATCGATAATGTGGCACATTTATTGATGACATGACAAATTAATCACTGATCAATTGTTAACTGGTCAAAAATCATTAAAAAATATAAAAAATATTTTTTAATGTAAAAGTTAGTAAAAAATCATTAAAAAATTTATTTAAACAATATATAAATATATATAAATTATTTAAAAAATATAAAAAAAGTTTTAATTTTTTTAATTTATAAAAATATTAAAATTTATTTGAAAATTTAAAAATATTAAAATATTTTAAAAACTCATAAAAATTTAAAATATATAAAAATTGTAACTTTTTAAATATGAAAAATTTGAAAATCATAAAAATATTTTTACAATCTAAAAATATATTTTTCAATTTTTGTTAAAACTATCTTAAATTTTACAAAAATTGTAAAAATTATTAGAATTTTTAAAAGAATATAATTTTTAGATTGTGATTTTTATAGTATTATTCATTTTTAAATTTTTAATGATTTTTATATTTTTTATATTTTAAAAAAAATTCATAATTTTTTTTACAATTTTTAGAACTTTTTAATATTTTTAAATAATATATATTTACAGAATTTTTAAATAAATTTTAAATTTTTAAATAGTTTTTTACTAATTTTTATAAATTTTACAAGTTTCTTTTTACATTTTAAAATATATTTTTTTACAATTTTAAAAATATTTTTAATGATTTTTGAATGACCAATAGTCCATCAATAGTCAATTAATGTAGTCAACAACCAACCTACCAAATCGCCAATCAACTACAATGTCGTTAATGATGTGGCACATTTTGATTGATTTTTTTTTACGATGTTAAGTTTTATATACCAAAACGAATAACACAATAAAGTTTAAATATCAAAATGAAACAAAAAATATTTAGGTACCAAAATGATAAAATAACTATAGTTCAAAGTTTAAAGTCTAAATTAAGAATAAAACCTTAAAATAAATATACAAAAAATTACAAACATTTATCAATTTCCCTATGACTTTGGAAACACATATACATCATTTAAATTTAAAAATTATTTTGTTTAAAAAATTTTAAAAAACTTTTATTTAAATTTCTAAAATACAATAATATTTTAATTTTAAGACATATTTTATTTTTAAAATATAGTTATATATTTATTATTGGATAAAAAATATTTGCTATCAAACACATAAGTCCATTTGACGCAATTTTTGAGTTTTATTTATTTATTTAGAGTTAATAGCAAATTAGATTTATAAAATGCTATATAAATTTAGCTTTTTTATTAAAATAACTCAAAAAATTTAATTAATTATCAAAATGACTTATTTTTTAATTAAACACGAAAATAATTTGAAATCTACAGTAAAAGTTGGTGGAGCCAAATGATTTGGCGCCACCAACATGCCACGTCAGCTTCCATGAAAAAAAAAATAATTTTTTTGTGGAGCCATGTAGAATGGCTTCCCCTGTATGAATACCAGAGAAATACTATAATTTCTGAAAATATAGGGAACTTTAAAAAAAATTACCATTTTCTAGTGGAGCCAATACTAAGCGCCAAATTAATTGGCTCCACCAGAAAGTGATAAATTTTTTTTAAAGTCCCCCATATTTTTAGAAATTATAATATTTCTCTTGTATTTATACAGGTGGCGCTATTCTACATGGCTCAAAAAAAATTAATTTTTTTAATGGAAGCTAACGTGGCATGTTGGTGCTAAATCATTTGGCTCTACCAACTTTTACTGTAGATTTAAGGTCATTTTCGTGTTTAATTAAAAAAATAGGTCATTTTAATAATTAATTAAATTTTTTGGGCTATTTTAATAAAAAAGCCTATAATTTTTTTAAGTGTTATAAAATCTATTCAAAACTTTATTAATTTTTTATAAATAATCTAAATTTTATATATACTTAAAATTGTGTAAAATAATAATTAATAAATTATGAAAAAAAGTTATAAAGTTGATTTGCTGTTTGGCACCCCAATTGGTTGCAAATTAGATTTATAAAAGCTATTATGATCTAAGTTTGCACCATAGAATCTAGAGTGCTAAGAATGTTGTTTGGAGATATCTCAAAATAGATTAAAATTTACATATGATAATACATATAGTTGATTATGCAAATACAAAAAGTTCTGTCGCACCATATTGTGAGGTTCGTTATTATTTGAGAGAATGGAATTAGATACAAATACTAAAGACTAAGGTAGCCAATTCCGTTCCAGTATCACCCGTACCGACCAAAACGCTCCATTCTGGTAGTAAACTAAAACAATAAATTCTAAGTTCTATTCCAATGGAAATTTCGATCCATAGCATCAGCACCAGAAAAACATTAACTAAATTTACTGGCAAAAAGAATCAAATTTTAAAATTAAGTATAAGAAATAAAATTTTTCCCTTAAATAAAATTAAGAAATAAGTAGCTGAAACCTACAATAAGACTATATTTAAATGGCAAAGCAATGGGGCTAATTAGTTAATGTCTGCAAAAGATTAAGCATCTCGAAATTGTCATTGCTCTAATTTCGTTACCTGCAAACCAAAGATCCTTTTCTCAATTTTCTGTTTAAAGATTTGTGTTGAGTAGACTTGTTCATGAATTCCACGAGCCAAAAACAATTTCATTCTTAGGCTCAAATCAGGCAGGCTAAACCCTGACCAATTACTATCTCAAAATATTTAAATATTTTATTATTTAATTATAAGTCGGGTTGGCCCGATCCGTATACAGTTCTAGTGTTAGTTCTGTAATGGCTTCAAAAATATTACCATTAAACAAAGCAAAGTCAAAAACCTTGATTTTCTTTGTATGTCAAAAACTGTTGAATGAAAATTCAAGCTACCTCTTTAAAAGAAGATTTCGGTTTCTCGATTGACAAGCTCGTGACTTCTTGCATGTTGTCCTCGTCCAGTTTCTTGTTAAATTGTTCTCTTAGGAATTCGACAGCCATGAAGGTAAGAGCCGAGGCCGGAATATACCATGTGATCCGGGGGATGCTTCCTCGGAACATTCCCTTTGCGCCTTCAGTTTTCCAGATTTTATTCATCGCATCCAGCCAGCCATTATAGCTGTTAAACATCCAAATATAGCACCATAGTGGGCGTGTTAAACATAACCCCCCAAAAAAAGCATGAGGAGACTTGGAAAGAGTAAGGGACTGAGATGCCGAACAAATGGTAAACATCTTTATACATGTGGTAATTTTGGTTATCGATGGCTAAAGATTTGCCATTGTTAGAAATCTATGAATCCCAACAAAGTTTCGGATGTTTGAGACAATTATAAGTCTGTAACTACAGATCATTAATAAAAATGTGACAATTTTGATACCTTGTGGATGATCCCTGTACTTGCAATCTTGTTTTTATTACATCCAAGGGAGTGGTAAGGTATGCACTAAACCCTGCAGATAATATAAGAGTATTCACAGTATTCGAGGCACGATATATTGTGTGTTTAATCATTAAAAAGAACGGAATGGAAACTGCATGGTAGAAGGTGAAGCAAAAGCAAGACAAATACCACCAGCCAATCCTCCTAGCATGAGTCCCTCCATAGAACCATCAATATGGAAATTAGGAGCCCATTTTTGTCTCCCTTTCTCGGTCAAATCTTTCAGGGCTTCGTAGAACATAACCTGCATGGTGGGTCATTTATTCTGTTTAATATTGAATTAAAAGATGCAGATAGTGTGAACATAAGCTGGACACTTTCGTAGGAATTCTGTTACTAAAATGATTACAGTAAGGGACATGAAAAAGAGAAAATGACATCAATAGTCAGTTATCCCTCAATTGAGACACAGAAGTAATCAACCCGGTGATTTAGTTTATGCATTTAGAAAATCATATTTATAAATGCCGACAAACTTAAAGCAATATTAATGATGAGCTCATTATCCATTCATGGAGAAAGAATGTGTGTGGGGGGATTGGGGGGAGGGGTTGGATAGAGAAAATTGCAGACAAAGCAATTTTAGGTATGTTGTATAGGCAACACCTTGATAATCACTTTAGTCACCTATCGATTAGAACTTTGTGCTATTATCAAACATTGAAAGATAAGAACAAAAACGGCAAACTTAGAATAAACACATACTGTCTGCAGCTAAATCTGAAATAACTTTACGTACCATAAGACCAGCGAATGGCACATCCCTTGCAAGTGTGGACCAGTACCTGAAACGGAACAATAAGAAGAATGAATTTCATCAATAGTCCAAAAATTTAGAATACTCCCAATTTTGGAAAACTATCTTTAACAGTAAGGTTAAAATCAAGTTCTGCAAGGATCCAATCCAGGAGAACTATAGCATTTAAGGAGACATACTGTTATATGCCCCTACATGCCAAACAACACAAGATGAAAAGGAATAGGGAAGAGAGGGGGGCTATAACTAGAGCGAACTCAGGCCATCTAAAATGTAAGGTCGTATAAAACCCTCAAAAGGATAGGAACGTTCAAATCAGAAATGATGAACATATGATATTAAGCATCTATAAGCATATTCGGTTGGAGTTGGACGGCATACTTGTTTGCATGTGGAAATCCAAGTATTTGTCTAACAGTAAATATAATATAAAAGGGAAGAAATAATTACCCAGCATATAATCCCTTAAGTCCTTGCTCTTTCCATATTGAATGGCCAGCTTGGAACATTCCAGTGTAATAACCATACATTTCTGCACCGGATTTCATTTGCATTTTGTCTTTCATAATAGCAGAATTCCAAGAGTTACTCGAGCCTTGAACCTGCATGCGTTGCTTCATCACTTCACATGGAACATATACAAAAGAACCAAGTGTATCACCTGAAAATCAAGGAGAATTACAAGATAGAAATCAGAGCTCACTCATGCATTTCAATTGCTGATTAGTCGAAATCATAAAACAAGAAAGTGTTCTGCCCTCCAAAGCTTTATTCATTCAAATCAAAAGCAACTAAAATTGAAACAGCTAGTATCGGAAAGTGAACTTCATTGTCAAAGTTGGAGCAAAAGAAATAAGAAACAAGAAGGGCGATCCAAAAGTGAGCAATGACTAGAATGTTAATCATACCATAGTTGTAACTATTATGCAACAAAATTAGGTGGAAGAATATCACTAAATGAAAGTAACGTTCTGGAACAGCTTACCAACAGCTCCAGCAATGAAATGTGCCCAGTGGCCCCCAAGGTTAGGATGTGACTCCTCAATCCATTTTTTAGTGGACTCTATGAAACCAAAGTATGTTGCTCCAGTAGCTAGAGATCCAGTAATTCCAGGAGCTATACCCCTATAGAAGCCTACAAATATGATCAGTCCAGACAAACTGGGTAACATGGTAGAAGTATAGTACATGATTAAAGAAGGGAACCAATACACAAAATCCAATTCAAATATGCTACATGGAGCGCATAAGTTAATTGGAAATGTTAGAATCATTGCAAAATGTAACCGGATGACCACAGACAAAATAAGCTAAGTGATTGAATATACCTCTTAAGCCATCTGCAACCCAGACAGCTCGAACCATCTGCACTATGCTCTTTTGACTCTGCTAGCAATAGAAACAAAAATGTATCAACAAACAAGCACTCGAGACAAACAGAAATCTGGTAGAAAATTCTATTTTCATCCCCTACGACGACCCCACACAAAGATTGAATATAAGATATTCCCTCCAAAACTGTAAATCCCTGTTCCATTATTGAATGTCATCATACCTGACTTCCACTAAGAAGAACTTGACTTTGAATTCTTGTCTTTATGGTATCAATGGGATGCATCATCCCCTCTCCAAAGGCTCCCGCAATGGCTCCCCATACAAACTCTCTCCATACTATATGAAAATCATAAAAGTGCATTTAAAAAAAAAAAAAAGAAATCCATAGACCACAGATTATTTCAGCATTTTCCTTTTTTAAGCCCATTATAAGACATCAATGAAACTAAGTCGGGAAAAACTAAAAAAAAAAAGGGTATTTCATTTCATTCTTAAGACCAGATAAGAACTTGTTGCAAAAATACTAATTAGAAACAAAACTTCAATCCCATTTCTTCAACAAGGAAAACCAAGGAAGGGGGGAGAACAAATGTTCTGTTTCAAATTATAAAACCAATGCTATATTTCTATTTTCTATGACGAAATCAAATGAATCACAAACAACTTAATTGGGCCAATTGCATGTATTTGTTCTGTTTGAACAGAGCATTGCACTGAGGCAAAACGAGTAAAACTCCTTTCTTTTTCTTCTATTTCCCAGACAGAGCAAAGCAGCAGTAAAAGGAAGGAGAAACCAGCTAATTACCAAAGAACTGATCTCGATTGTGAGTGGCTTTGTTGGTTGTATGAGACAATGGGGCATCAAATTTGGTTGAAGCTGAGCTTTTATTCGCCATTTGAAGGTCGAAGTTTCAGAGTTCTATTTTCTTCCTCTGCTCTTTGAATCTATTACAAACGACTTTCACTTTTTTTTCAGTAGGGTTTAGGGTTTAAACTTCAAAAGAAAAAATTCAATTGAAGAAGAATTATTTTAGGACAACCCGGTTTGCTGTACTAAAAAATTCTCACTTTGTTCAGTTGGGTTTAGGGTCATTTTCTATTGCACCGCACGGTCCGGTGTATTCGTGTCGGATCATGAGTCGGGTTAGGATTTGAATATTTGTGGGTAAACTACAACCAAGGTTACTAAACTAACAGTAAGTTTACATATAGGTCATTCAGCTTCAAAAAGTTACAAAATAGTTATTATACTATTTGAAACTTTCTATTTTATAGTTCAAATTTTATAATGAACAAATTTTTTAATGAAATAAATTTGAATGTTATGAATCTATGAACTAAAATCAAATAGTTTTCTTCTTTAATCTCCAACATTAATCGTTAAATGGGCTTGAATCTAATGAATATTCTTCTACTTGTTGATGAGTATTGATCCACCATACCAATTGTTGAATCCTCGTTTGGAGCTCACTAGGTGAACTTTTTTTAAATAAAAACTTAACAGTCTAGTAACTTAATTAAAAACTTTCAAATAATTTAGT
Source organism: Gossypium longicalyx (assembly GCA_025698465.1). Lineage (NCBI taxonomy): Eukaryota > Viridiplantae > Streptophyta > Magnoliopsida > Malvales > Malvaceae > Gossypium > Gossypium longicalyx. The sequence goes on along the minus strand of CM047006.1, from coordinate 9,230,870 downwards.
GATTATTTTATAATTTTTTGAAATTGAGTGACCAAAAGATAAATTTATTAATAGTGTAGTGACCTTGAGAGTAGTTTACCCAATTGTTTATTTAGCTTTTCTTTCCAGTTTGATCGGACAACTTGAATTGAGAAAACGATGTCGTATGAGGGTTTGCATGAACCCTTCGCATTTCATTATTCTGTTTTTTTCATTTTCATTTTTACGATAACAGTAAAACACACTGACCTCAGAAAGAGTACCCAAAAGAAAAACGCTGATCGAGGAAGGATTTCTAGGGTTTTTTTTTTTTTTTTATTTTTTTTTTCCGTATCAGTAAGCGATGGCAATGGCTGCTCTCAGACGCGAAGGGAGGCGTTTCGCCCCTCTGATCTCTCCCCGTCCAATTACCGCTGTCCGATCCTCTCCTATCGTTCCCACTCACGAGTACCGATCTCATTTTCTCGATCTCTCACCACATCATCTCTCATACATTTTCATCGCATTTATCCTTTATCTTGATTTCTGGTTCTATGATTAGAAAGTCAGGCAAAAACAAACTGCTTTGATTTTTCTTCCTGTTTCCCTAATTTCTTTCCTGATAACCAAATGGAAGATATTCTATTTCGCGTCTGGGAGTGATTCAGTTTTCACTGTTCTGAGCGAATAAAATTTTGCATAATGTACTTTTTGAGTTTTTTACCCTTCTAATTTTGTGTATATTTTCTCCCATTTGCTTAAAAAATGAACCTTTTTTTAAAGTAAGTATGGTTTCATTTATCTGTAATTAAATTAATGGTTTACGTTTTCTGGTGATGGTTTCTTTTTCTTTTGCGATGAAATACGTATCTGAAATAAAGCTTAAACAGTTGGTAGTGGCGTTTTCAATTATTCGATTTTCCTGAAGAATGGACAAAGATGAAAATATCAAAATTTTGATTGAACCTTGTAAGATTTATAATGAAATTCACATGTTCGGGTTTTTTTATGTGATGTGAAATACTAAATAAATTAATTTGGATGACAGAGATGAGGGTCCGATTGGTGTTCGTTATATTTCAACTCAAGTCGGTAAGATATGTTTTATTTTCTCTTTGTTTTTTTGTTTTTTTATATGATGTTATACATACTTGCTTGTTGCCTTTTCTTTTACAGTCCGGGTTCTTTTTGAGGGTTGTACTTGTAACTTGGTTGGTGATCTTATTTTGATAAATTATTTATGCAGTTAGAAACCGGATGAAGAGTGTTAAGAATATTCAGAAAATTACAAAGGCTATGAAGATGGTTGCTGCCTCAAAGTTGAGAGCAGTTCAAACTAAAGCTGAGAATTCCCGAGGCCTCTGGCAGCCATTTACTGCACTTCTTGGTGATCTTCCCAGTATGTCCACTAACAAGCCTCTGATATGTACCCTTTGCTGAACAAGCTCGATTAAAGTTGGTTGTGTTCTCATTGCATTTTGCCTAATGTTTGTTATCAAGTTGTTTACTGCTAGTTTGTTCTCTGCTCCATTTATGTTGAGCTGGTGCTCATGTTCTGAATTGTATGGGGCAGTGGCTTAGTTTTTCATCCTACCCTCTCTATCTAGAAGGTTTACATAAATGTGACTTTAATATTTGATTGATGACAGAACAATTTTGGCAGACTAGCTGCCTTTTAAAAATTCCTCTTTAGTTCGTAGTGTATTTTTGAAAATTAGGTGAATATATTCTCATAAAATCATGAATATTTTTGTATGCACTTGTTTGTTTAAAGAGGCTCTGATTAGTTATGACATTGACTCCCTATTAATAATTTCTAGCTTGATCACTTAATGACTAGTATTAGCTTGATCAATGGTACCTGTGCATAGTAGTGAGTATAACTGAAGTTTTAGAAAACTGGATGCTAAATATATACTCCCCATCTAAAAGGTGCTACGTTAGTTGGATTTGAGTGAGTTCCGGATATGGGTGTCCAATGTGGGTATATTCAATTTGTTAAAAAGATTTTCCATGTATATGTAGTGTTCTTGGAGGGTCATATCCCTCTATACCCATGTCTGAAAATGTGTTGGACATAGGTTTCAGACATGGTTTCCTCAAGAAAAATGAAAAGTCAGAGCAACATAGAATGGGGAAGTGTTTTAGTTTTAACCTGTTAATTAACCATTAAGAACATGCTTTTGAAATATAAGGTTATAGGGTCTTTGCCTGTCTACTATATTGTTTTATCCTAATGCAGTTGTGCTATATTGTTTAATGATCTTTTACAGTTTTACTTATATCAAATGTATCTTCTTCTTTTTTCTTGTCAGCCTCATTTTATTAATATATCTTGTGACATTGTTAGGTGTTGATGTCAAGAAGAACGTTGTTGTAACCATCTCTTCTGACAAAGGTCTCTGTGGTGGAATTAACTCTACATCAGTCAAGATAAGCAAAGGGATCTATAAGTTGAACTCTGGTATATCTCCAAAGGAACTCATAATTTCTTTTTCTTTTTTTTTTAATCTATTTTCCCCCTTATTTGGTGCATTTTGGGTTCTTCTTATGAGTTAAATATCTTTATTTCTGTAGGCCCTGAAAAAGAAACAAAATATGTAATTCTGGGAGAGAAGGCAAAGGCTCAATTGATTCGTGACTCAAAGAAGGACATTGAGTTGATCATAACTGAGCTGCAGAAGAATCCTTTGAGCTACACTCAGGTCTGTTTCTGTGCTTTCATTTGCATTCGGCGGTTCCCAAATGGAAGAACCTTTTAGTACAAGTTGAAAATTTGATTGCTGTAATGAATGCTCGATTCATTCATTAAGGCCTTCTGTTGGTCATGCAGGAACAGGATATTTAGACCTAATATCTTATGTTTCAGTAAATACACTGGTTGTTGACTGTTTCCTTGTGATTTAGTCCAGAAGGTGCCAAATTGAGATAATCTGGTCATATGATTGGCAAGAACCTGTAATTATAGAGTTTAATGTGATAATTGAAGATAATTAAGGTTTGTTGGTATAAAAAAACAAGGCTTCTTTTTTATGGAAAAAATACAAATAAAGGTTCAATCTACCTGCTGGCCTGGGATGTGAATAATGTACACTACAGTAATATAAGGTAGCATTGAAGTTTGGAGGACAGATGCTGATCCTAGATCTCATTTTTCACAATGAACGCCTTAATAGCCTCTCATATAGGGTTAGCAATTTCTTCACCCAAGCCAAAGCAAATTCTTATATAATTGTTCTTTATCAGTTAAATGAGCTAATGTTTACGTTAGCTTTTCAACTATTGTCCTCTCACTCTGAGTTGATCTCCGAAGTAGGAGCTATTAAAGTTGATTGAATGGAGTTGTAAATTAAAGGAAAACATAATAATGGAAGGAAACCTTAAATAGACCTTTTGTATCAAATTCTAGACCAAGGGAAACATAACATTAACACAAACTGATATCAGTTCAAGCTTAAATAGTACTCCAATCATCTAACATAATAAAGACGGCAATTCCAAATTTTCTTGAAGTTTAATCTTGACTTTCTTCAATCTACTTTTGTGGAATCACCTTGTCTTTGATAAACATCGGTCTTCTTTTCAATGCTGTATATTTCAATTGATTGTCTTAACATCTCTTGGATGGACTGGAATTTTCTGATGGAGATGAATTTCCATTTTATGGACCTTTTCTATTTCTTTTCTCCATACTTACAAATATTTGCACATTCAGGTCTCTGTTCTTGCTGATGAGATCTTAAAGAATGTGGAGTATGATGCGTTGAGGATTGTCTTCAACAAGTTTCACTCAGTAGTTTCATTTGTGCCGACAGTCTCAACTGTATTATCACCTGAAGTGAGTAAATCTTTCAGATTGATAGTTATTTTAACCCTGGTTAGTTGCTGCTCTGGTTATTCTCTGATTTTCTTTTTAATTTGGTGTTTATTTGTATAGATTGTTGAAAGGGAATCTGAATCTGGGGGAAAGCTTGGTGAACTAGACTCCTATGAAGTTGAGGGTGGTGAGACAAAGGGTGAAATACTTCAAAATCTGGCTGAGTTCCAGTTCTCTTGTGTAAGTCCCTGCTGTTTGAAAGAAATGTCCTTATTTCTTGTTATTCTGCATGAAAGTCATACCATGAAGGCATGAACTATAGGACTAAATAAATGAACCCTATGTTTCAAAATTTTGAATTTAATTGATACCCTAGGTCATCGAGAGTTGTTTTATGGTGACAAGATTAATACAAATGATTCCTATGATTTCGGAGATAAAAATAAAAGCATAATTGGTTATGTTCCTATGGTTTTTATAGAGCTCTATGTTCCTTGTTGCTAATTCTTCTGGCCAGTGTTGCCGCAGCAAAACCTTTACCATCTCTTTGTCTAAGGAATCTGGATGAACAAGTACTAACAGTTGCAATTTAATCCGTCATCTTGAGTATGCATAAACCACCTTATCTTCATACTTGAAAAATCTGTCAAAAGAAAAGTACAATTAATGTTGTCTTTATTTTTGTCATTTTCCATATCTACTGGAATGTGCTATAGTCTCTGTAATTTGCCATCTAAGCATTCTTGTATTTCCCCCAGGTCATGTTCAATGCGGTTTTGGAGAATGCTTGTAGTGAGCAAGGAGCAAGGATGTCTGCTATGGATAGCTCAAGCAGAAACGCCGGCGACATGCTTGATCGCCTGACTCTTACATATAACAGGTCTCGTGCCTCCCTCGTTTTCATATACATTAACTTTCATATGAATTGATTTATACACTTCATTAGTATTCTGTTGTCACTTATGTTGCATGGAACCACATTTGATTTACCTTTTATTCCTTTTTCATAGCTGAAGTAGATTGTTTTTTTGGTCATATTTGTGTTTCAGAACCCGTCAAGCTTCAATCACCACGGAGTTGATTGAGATTATATCTGGAGCATCGGCACTGGAAGGTTAATTTCAAATATTTTTCACTGCTAGATTTTTCCAGACGGTAATGAAATAAAATGTCAGTGCACTGTTTTTTTTCTCTATGCTTACTGATGCTTTTTTGAGTGTTTTGCTGAGCCTCTTCAATAATCTCCCCCAGTATTAAATCTTCATTTCTGGGAATTAAAATTACTTTTTTCGATGGTTTCAACTAGCCTTTTGGTTCATGCAACACTGAAAATTCAATGATATTGGAAGGATATATCCTGCTTTTATTTTTCCCCTCTACAAAATATTCACTTAGCTTTCTCTTGTTTTATTTTGGTATTTTTCCAATGACAATACTCCTCATTTTTTCAAGTACCTATGAATATAGCATGTGACTCAAAAAAATTGAAAAAATTAAACACTTATATATCCGGTACATATTTAATCATCGAACAGGAAAAAATATATAATACAAATATGTACAATAACTGAATTACATGAAAAATAATATGAATGCAATAAGAGTATATGAATTGTTTGTGTTTAAATTTATATAAATAAATGTCTTGAAAATATTATTATGATAAATAAAAAAATATATAAATACATGAATTGTCAATTCTACGATTTAGATATTCAGGTTGATGTGTATTATAAATTAATAAGATTATTGGGTATATAAAAATGTAAACTTTTTTACATATTTGAAAATTTTCATTTTCATTCCTTTTCCTTAACGTTATAATTTTCTAGGATATGTTGCAAAAAGAATATATTCATATTGAAGGTAGAAATAAAAAGCCAAGAAAACAAACCCCATAAAGATGGAAATCAGCTAATAATTCTCCTTGTGAAACACAAATATTGTGTTGGTTTTGGTGGAGAATTTGGTGCACAACTTCTCCAACTCTCTGGCCAACGTCATTGGTCCACAGTAGAAAACCCCTGTCCAAACACCAAACACCCCTACTTTCTCAGCAGTTGATTGATATATATATATATATAAAACAGTAATCCACGTTGTTACCGACACATACACTAAGATGTCTCGGAAATGTACAAATATTCGATACTCACATAAAAATTTACAAGTAACATAGATGGTTACATAGCTTGTATTCAAACCCAAGATAGTGAAAGTTGAGGTTTTCTTACCAATCCTTGCCCCTCTGTGTCTTCTAGCTAATTTTGAGAAGATGTTGAACCAATTTGGTCGTCCAAATTGTGTGCGTACCTGCAATATCTTATCACTTTTAAATTACAATATTTTATTTCCGTATTTACATCATAAAGTATTTCATATTTTGATTACTTCAAGCTAATAAATTTACTTATCATATAATAATTCACGATTTTTATTATAAATAACACAATATTAACTGACTAACATAACACAATTACATGACATGAATACAATAAAAAGTAACTAATGCATGAACATGTCAAAATCTATATAACATAAATTATAAACATGTCAAAAGTCTACATAAATATGGCATAGAAACACGATATGAACCTAGTTTAATTGAGTTCATACTCACCGGGGTTCGAGAGACAATGTCAATTCCATACTTGGCTTGATACAGAGATTGAATAATGGTGATTAAAGCCGACCGAGCATCACCCTCTTGATATACACAGGTTAGGAAATTGAATACCTCTACAACAGCCTAAATAAATAGATTTTCTATCAAACGCAGTTTAAGCATAATAACTAGGATTATCGCTTCTAATAAAATATTTCCTTTTGTTTCTGAATTTGTTATCATTAACATTTGGGACAGGGTAAAGACAATAAATAAGAAAATTGGATCGGAAGTTAAACTGGTATGACTTCTGAATCATCAGTTCAATCAGTCTAACGAATTATTTAATTAACAATATGTATTTGGATTAAAGATATGATCTTTAATAGCTGACCCAGAGATTAAAGGTTAAAATTTTTACAGATTGAATCAGTTTTCTACTATTTTATCGGATTTCCCCTTTTTAAAGATGTATGAGATCGTATAGACCACTGGTCATCTACTGAATAAGTTCAATTGACCGGTTCAATCTTGTTTTTTCAATGATATATATAGAATTAACAAGGATACTGTTGAGACTAGAGATTAACCTGCTTTTGGTTTGTGTCTGCGATTTCCTTCATGACATCCGTGAACCAATTAAAAGAGCTTTGTTCTCTTGTAACCCAATAAAGATAAGCTTTTAATGGAATTTTCTCAAGGCTGCCTTCTCCACAAGCTGCCTACATTATGTTCAAAACACTTGCAGTCAATCTAAGAATGAGAATTTATTTGCTATGTTGCTTAGAAGTTAGACCCTTTGTATTTTCATAACTGTGTGTTTGACACTTGTAGTCATGTTCGGAAATATATGAAAAAGTTTAGATCAGTGTCAAACACATATCAGTATTCAACACTCAATTCAAGTCTGAATAACATAGTCTACTTGAATTAAATTTCATAAGAACCTATTGAAGAACACAGGAAGATGAAGTTATTACATGATTACTGGAGGAATTTTTGAGGCGGGTAGCAATATCTTTGAGGATGCTAATGAAAGGAGTGATTCCTATGCCAAGACCAACCATTACCACAATATCATACTTGATGTGGTCTTGAGAAGAAGCACCATAAGGTCCATCGATATATATTTTTGGATACTGCTTTAGTCCTGTTAGTATTGCCTGAAAAAAAAAAGTAAGTTCATTTCATTATTGCTCTTCATTTTGTCCGAAGTATTTATGTTTGAATATTTATTTGACACATATTTGGATATGATTTAAAGATGTATTCCTTCAAAAGTTCTTCAAATACATGAAAAAAATTAAATATATCCATATTGAACATATATCTGTATTCGATGTTTGCTCTTGAGTCCAAATAATAGATTGGTTCAGATTCGGCTCTTCATTTTTCTTAAAATAATTAACTAAATAATGGTAGAAGATAAATTTTTCAAGGGACTCATCAAATATACAAGAAGAAAAACTTAGAAAGGATTGAATATACCTAAACCAGACATATAATTATATCTGACATTTATACCCAAATCTGAATATATATACACATTTACCTCCTCGAAGAGACTATATAGCTGACAGCTCCAGTCCCCAAGAGTTTTGATATGCACACTCAAGTAATCATCTTCTGGTCCACAAGTTAGGGAGAATGGATGCCTGAGGACCAAAAGTAGTAGTATAATATCATTGAGAGGGGTGCACAATAAAAAAAATTTGAAATGTTATTCAACAAGTTAGCCATTGCCAATTGATTGAAGCAATTAAATTCGGTTTAATTAGTTTTCAAATTTTTAAAATTGAAACTGAACTAACCGAATATTAATCTCTACATTTGAAACATCTAGCTTAGGTTGTAAAATATTATGACAGCATGCATCATCAAGTACTTTACCATTCAAAGGGTGAAATTTGAGGACATTGGATGAAAATATACATGCCACTTTTGTGCCTAAAACCTTTTGGTTTTTGCAGTTTGAGAGACAACACCTTTCCTGGATATAAGCTTACCTGCCATTGCAATTCAGAAACACCAAAATGGATTTTATGAAAGTAATAATTCTTCTCTTTGCATCTACTAATTGTTAAAGAAAATTGAAAAAAAAAAAAAAAAAAGTTCTATAGAAACTATATACCTTCAAGATTTCCACTTCAGAAAACCCTGATCTTATAGCTCGAATTATCCTCTCTCCAGCATATAATAAAACCGGTATGGCGATGTACATCCATGTCTACAAAACAACGTTCTTAGCATCACAACTCATGTCATAGTTAATCAAATACAATTTCGGAGATTACAGGGATTCAATGCTATGAGATTATACTTCCTATGTACTCAGACTCGGGTGTATATTTGGAGGTCTTTGGAAGATCATACATGTCATAGGTGTCAAACACGAGTACTCTAAGAATAATGAAGAGTCGAAACAAGATAGCATACTTCACTAACTGACTGCATTAGCTACCCTCCCTCTTGCAATCAATTTTCCTAGGCTTCTAACTGTATTACTCGAACACGGATGCCAGTGAGATGATGATTATATGTTTGGCACAGTATATTTAATAATTTTTTTCAAGGTTTTCATGTACTTTTAGAATCTTTGGAGGATTATGTCTGTATACCCATGTCAAGATCATATATACCGGATACAGATATGGGACATGGATGCTTCAAAGTTGACAAGAAGTTGCTATATTTAGGACAGCAATGATTTAGGGTGAGCATAACATTTGCTATATATTATAATAATGTTATAAAATCAGGACATGCTATTGCTTACCGTTTTTTCAACTAAATTATCTGTGAGGAAGAGGAACATTGAGTGAACAATGAGCAAAGCATAAACCGGAACAAACAGATGGTGGGAGTACCAAAACGTATTGTATCCGGTGACCTTTCTGACGGATCTCGGAAGGGACGGAGACTGGCGACGAGGCCACTTGGTGGCTAATGGAAATGCTATCATCATTAACACCACCATAGCAATCCCTGATGCAACCTCAGTTGTGGACAATATCTGGAAATATGATGGTTGCTGATACCCAAAGTTAGCTGCTATAGTTTGTCGAAAAACAGACCGGTCTGATCCACTAATTCTTGGGAAATCACAGGCCAGATGTGTGCCTCCATGGAGGATAACACCAATCACTATCCCTCCTGCAATTACCTGCAAAATAATTGTTAACATCAACTTTTGCAAAATCTAACAAGCTTTGAATAGGCAGAAACAATGACTTACTTTATGAAAGTTGATGTTGTCATTAAATGGAATAACGGAGTTAAGGCCAGGGTTGTTCCTCAGCCATGTTATTGTATTTCGACAAACAGGTAGAAGGATCAAAGCCATGTTGAATTTCAAGGTCTCAGCAGCTCCCTTTGCAGTGGATAAACAATAACCCATCACTTGAAAGGCTGCTCGATGACTGTATTGGATGAATTTCCACGTGAAAAGTGCAAAGCAAATCGTCAACCACAACCCAATAATCCATGCTCGTCTCCAATATGAACGAAACAATATCTCCGCCTTTGATATTGGCTCTTGCTGTTGACCATGATTCTTTTTATATGAAATCGTTGATGAGCCTTTTGGTAAGATTGCTTTGCAAAGTGCTTCAAATTCCGATGCCTGCAAAAATCAAAACTTAAATCATAATGTTCTTGTGTGATATGGTTAACTTTGTAATGCCTAAAGTTGATATTGTGAATTTTTTTGTATGATATCTGTATTTTCTTATAATATCTAAATTCAAATTTGTATAATTTATTTAAATTTGACTTTATTTAATATTTGTATTAAATTTAAGTATTATTATTTAAATTCAAATTAAATATAATTAATAATTATTTTTTTGAAAAATATTAAAAGTATAACAAATAATGAATTTAAATTCAAATTTATATATCCATATTCATTTAAAATGAAATCAAGTAATAGATATATGACATTTAATATATACATCTACTCTAAATTTATTGTAGAGATTAATTATAATATTCACACTTTAGTATTACTCATAGTATCTTAATATGCAATAATGAATCAAATATTTGCAACTATATTCCAAATAATATAGTATGCAAGTTTCACTCAAGTTGACCTGAGGTCGAATTACCCACTAAAATTTAAAGTTTCATTTGAAATTTGAGAGGATTTAAATAACTTAAAAATTAGGCTTGGATGAAAAATTAAACCATTAAAAAATGGGCCAACTTATGCTTAAATATCAAGGCTTTAGTCTAACTTGACTTGACTCATTTTTTAAATTTGTAATATATTATATAATTTATAATACATAAAAATTAAAGTTATTGTAATACATAACACTATAATGTAAACATTAAAAAATATGTTAAGTTGTTTATAATTAAACTTTTAATAAATGAAAAAACTAAAATTATTAAATATCTAACTAAAAAGTAGTGTATATATATGTGTGTGTTAAATTAAAAAACAATATAAATAACTTAAAACAGACTTGAGTTTATCATTTACAAATATAAGTGGACATTGATAAATTTTATAATTTATATTTCAGGCCGAACAAAACTAGGACAAATATAAAAATATTAATATTACATACTAACTCAATCTGACTTGTCTCATAAACATTTCTACTCCTCAATAAAAGACATAAATTTGCATTTTACCATCTATATAATAACTTAATAAGCATATATAAGGATTGGATTTTACATAATTATTACTAACTAATTTTTAATAAAATATTAAATTATTGCTATTTAGTTACTAATAAAGTCATTTCGAGTAAATTAAATATTCATAATTAAATTAATATATAATATTATTTTTTAAATAATTTAAGAAATAACCAAAATTTTAGTACAAAAATATAATAATCTAAAATATATACTATATATTTTTTAACTTCAAGTGTTACGTATTAGAATAAATAGGGTAAATTAAAACTTTAGAATCTACATTAATAAATAAATTTTAAGTAATTGTTACTAATTAATTTTGATAAAAAAATCTCATATAATTTCTATTTAGTTTCTAATAAAGTCATTTCGGTGTTTAGAAATTTTAAATAATTTATGAATTTACCAAAATTTTAGTACAAAAATCCAAATAATTTAAGAACTAACCAAGATATGTATATTATATATTGGAGATTAATAGTATATAAATACAGGTAACTTAGAATTTTGCAAATAAGAATTAAAATTTAAATTACCATTTAACTACTAATCAAACTTTAAACTTTAAACTACTCAAGTTTCTTAAAAATCATTAAGTTAAATCACTTTTAGGGTCTTAATTCGATAATTTTTCTTATATTGAAATTTAATTATTTTTTTGGTTCAAGTCGTGCTTTGAACTTGCAATTATTTTTTACATTAGGGTATGAACCTTTATTTATACAAACTAGGCCTTAAACTTGAAAATTTAAGCTCAATGTGAGAGTAATTATCAAGTTCAAGTTCTAATGTGGTAATAGTTGCTTAAAGTCCAAACTTTAATATGTGAACAATTGTCAAATTTAAGATTTAACTTAAACAAAAATAAAAGTTCAAAACTTAATATAAAAAGGTTAACAAATAATGATTAAAGGGATAGGAGTAGTTATAAAATAAAGCTTGAAGTACTAATTAATAATAGCTAATGGAACAGTTATGGACAGGGATGATAAAATTTAATAAAAGATAATATAAATTAAATCAAAATAACAATAAAAATTAAAATTATGGGGCAATCACATTGTGTTACTTTATATTTCCATATCATTGAATGGTAATTATGAGTTATTAAACATGGTTTATATATATATATATATTTGCATATTTTATTATTAATAATCTGAGATGAATGAAATACCTGGATATAGCCTCGATGTTGAAGGTCAAGGGCATCCGTGATTAAAGCAGCGTATTCTTCGGCTTCCTTATTTTTTATTGCCAATTTATTTATAGGTGAAATTAACGAGATAACCTATACAATTAGTGTTAGTTACTCTTTTTCTTTTTGTTAAATAAATCGCTGTAAATTTATGAAAATACAAGAAAAGAAATAAAGAAATAAATTAGTACATTCACCTGCTTCATCTCCCTCTCATCAATTCTTCCATCCATATTTCTATCACAGCTGAGGAAAATTACCAAAAACCAATTATATCACTGTTATTCAGAAGGAATAATTTAAATATATAATGATAAAGGAGGGGGTAATTACAGGTCAAAGAATAAAAGAATCCTAGAATCCAACCAAGGATCGGTCATGCGACACCAATAACTGTGAAGTTCACTTTTGGTGATATCCCTTTTCCAATCTCTTCTTCCTCCTCTCATTGCTCTTAATACCTCTTTTCCAAATTCCGCCGTTTCCCCCATTCCTGCATCACATTTTCAACCCATACTTAATGTGCACTGAAATTTATTCTTTAATTAAAACCCTTTTTAAATTAAACTGAATATACTACGTCCAAATCAATTTCATTTTTCTTTTTTAAATTATAAGATGAAAATGTGTAGTCTTAAAATTCGGTGAAATGCATAAAAACAAAAAAGAATATAAGAAAAAGGCCAAAGCATGCTTATCTGCCGCCGGCCTTTCACATGCACTTTTTTTACGTGTCGCTATGAGAGCTAGCAAGTAGCTCTGAGCGTTAACCTTTTCATGTTTTTTTTTTTTCCCTCACCTATGCAAGAACCAAAATCCGACCATTTCACAACCTCTTGATGCCCATTTCGGCCGCCTTTAACGGTGGCCAGCTGGTTGAATCGGTTGACTACATTCCCCCACTCGTTCCCTTCTGCGTCGACGAACCTCAGCCGTTCGCCGTCGTGAGACCAGCCTGCTAACGATAACATTCCTCCACTCTCCGACATATGGAGGGGGCGGAACGGCGGTGATTCGGCGGTTTGTTGAAGCGGAGAGAAGGGAAGAGGAACAACGCTAGCACTACAAGAAGAAGAGGAAGAGGAAGAGGAAGAAGAAGAAGGTGAGAGAGAGATGGCAATGGTGACTGAGTCAGAGAGAGGAGCTTCATCATCAATCTCCATTAATAGCAATGGGTTTGGTTTCTTGAGCTGAGAGGTTTGAAATGGTGTTAAATTTCCATGGTTCCTTGGAGGAAACGGAAATGAATTAGAGTGATGGAAAGAGAAGAGAAGTAATTTTCAGAAAATGGGAGGTGAAGTTGGAGTGGAATTGAGGAGGTAAGTGGGAAGAAATGGGAATCAAATATGGTTGTTAAATTAAGAACCAATTGGAGTTGGTCTAAGAATTTGTATTATTTGTGGAAAGTGTTTTGGTTTTATTGGAGTTGGGATCTGCATTTTCTCATATATATGGTTGAGTGTGGAGAATTATCTAGCAATTAAGTTTGAGTAGACGATTAATATTATACATACTACTTACTAGTTTTCTTGCTTTTTTAATATCATTTATTCAAATAAATATTTTTTAAGAATATGTTTATTTTTAGGATATCTCGATTTGACTTGAGTGAAGATATTAACACCATTAATTTTTTTTATTCAGTTGAGATCAAGGTAATTATTATAAAATGATTATAGTACTTCAAACTAGAGGTGTGCATGGGTCGGGCCAAGTCCAACTAAAAATTTAGGCCTGTTTGCTAAGCTCGGGCCCAACTCAAAAAATGGGCCTAAAATTTTGCCCAAGCCCGGCCCGAATAAAAATTTTAAAACCTAGACTCGACCAGGCCTGCCCATATTAATTTTTATATTATTTTTTATATAATTTTAAAATATTTATAAACCATCAAAAATTCTAAAAACATTAAAATAAATATTTCTCAACAAATTGAAAATAAATTTTAAAAAATATGTATACTTAAATAACACTAAAATAGATACAACTTAACAAGCAAATGCCTCTAGAATAATAACAAAATTAACAAACGCCTTTAAAATAATAAAAAAATTAACAATAAAATAAGTTTTATATAATATCCAAACAATAACAACAAAATAGTAAAATAGTAGAAAAATAGGGAGAAAATAATAAGAAAATAATATTTAAAAAAATAGATTTTTTTTTTTTGTAATTTAGTGAATTCGGGCCAGGCTCGGGCCAAAAATACCTTACCCGAGGCCCGGCCCATTTTTTAAACGGGCCTTATTTTTTTGCCCAAGCCTATTTTTCGGGACTATATTTTTGTCCAAACCCTCTCACATTTCGGGTGGGCCTTCGGGCCAGGCCCCATGCACATCTCTACTTCAAACACATTCAGATATCGAGTTTTTTGTGAAATATTTAAATTTTAAACGGTAGCAATATGATTTAATTTTTAAATGTGACAATAAAATTTAATTCTAAACTCGACGTTCACTATATTGAGTTTTGAATAATATTTTAAAGAATGAGTATAATGCAATATGAAAATAATTTAATGAAAATTTAAATAAACCTAGACACTCGTGGGTGTCGAGTTTAGTTTAAAAACCCTAGCAGAACCCTAATTTTAAAACTTATAAATACACAACCAAACTTAGTTCTATTCTACATTCTATTGTAGAAGAACTCTAATTTAAAAACCTATAAATAGACAACTAAACTTGTTAGTATCTTGTTCTACATTCTATTATAGCCTACATGCTTTAGTATATCCAAATTCTAATTTCCAAGCATACCGTAATGGTTGTTCACTTATTGAAATCCTTATGACATGTTGCTGAGAATGCAACAAAATTGGAATATTTTCTTGTAGCTTCAGCTCACAGTAATATGTGTTTAGATTTGCTTGAAGATAGAATCGTTACTTATTTAACGAATGTTGATTTTTATCACGCTAGTTGAATTGGAAAACTTACTTTTGTGTTGTCACTCATATTTTTTCTAATTGAATGATGGAGACTCGAGATCATGTGTTTCATCTCTCATGCAGCGACACAATAATAGCCATGGAAGATGTAGTGTTGTTAGCGGCACGTCTTATAATGAGAAGTTCTAACCACAATCTAGGTGAGGTCCTTTATTGAGTGTCCAAAATCGGTACCAACCTTAAGTTTGATTTCCAAAGGCATCAAATTAAAATGGAATGGTTAAAGACTCGTTTCAAGCATCTCCCAAAGAATCCAACACTTGATGATATTTATTGTAATGCTAGAGCATAGATTCTTCACTTGGTCAGAGGTGTGTTGATGTCAAAAAGTTTGATAACCTATTTCATACCATATACCTCTCATTGTTATCAAATTTTTAAACGGATGATACTAATAGTTAGGAGTTTGCCATTTTGACGTGCGTATATTAAGGTGTTATGCAACTCATATAAAGAGTGTAGAAGTACGTAAAAGTCAAGTCAAACCAACTAATCTATGTTATAATTGATTTCATTTTTGGGGGGTTGATTCGGTTGTAAGTTGGTTTGAAAAGCCAGGTAAAACGATAAATCAAATTGATTTTGATTTTGGAAAATCAAAATCGAATTAATTAACTTTAAATATATTTTATTTTTATTTTTTAAAAATATATAAATCGAAACTCTTTTCATATCCAAACTTTAACCTAGTTATAACTTATCCTTAAAATCCAAAAATTAAATTAAATTAATAATGTATATATTATCAAAAAAATTAATCCCAATTACTAAAATGAAATCAAAATACTAAACCGAAGTAAATTCTTCGCTCCAATTTTACCCATTACCAAAACATAATTGTCTATAGAATTTGTGTTGTATTATATTGTGTTGGACTAACTGTTACATAGTAATTTATATGTTTTTATTTCTTAGGAAAATGTACATTAATGTGATTTAGTCGATTTTTTTGACCGAAACTCAGTTTTCCTCTGTCTAGAAGGTAAAAGTAGAATTCTTTGTCTAAAATCTTAAACTCTAAACGAATTCAAAATAAACAAAAAAAAGCTATATTGGGGATTGACCTGATTAAGTAACAAATAAGTAAAAATAGCGGAAGAAATTGAGAAATTGAACACATAAATTTAATCTGGAGAAACCCTCCAAAGAGGATAAAAAACCACAAGCAAAAATAATTTTACTATAATGGTAAAAAAACGAAGAGTACAAAAGATGGAGATAAAAACTAAACCCCGAAACCCAAAAACAAAAAACCCTTAAAACGTAAACACAAAATTCTCCAAAAGTGTTATGTGTTCTAATATTTAATGTGTGTTTTTCTAGGGTTGTAAAAGAGTCTATTTATAGGCTAAATTCGTAGGTCAAATAATAATAAAATAATCTAAACTAATCAGAGTTCGACTGAAACAAATAAACAGAGTTTAACTGAGAGATTATCTCTCAAATTTAACTAAAATATGAGTCATACTCAACAAATCTCCACTTTGACTCGTATTTCCACAACGCCATTCTTGTCAAAGCCCACCATGAGCCTATCTTGAACTATGCAAGGAATTAACTGAGTCGAATTTGTACTTAGAAGCTGGAAGACTTCTAGCCTTTAACTTGTGCACTGTCAAATCAAAACTAACTTGAGTCTGATTTTCATGAACACAGTACCCTAACTTTTCAAAACCTACACCCAAAAGAGAACCTCTCTTCAACGAAACGATCATACATGTTTCCCTTCTATGACCAAGTTGCCTCCGCTCCAAACAAGTTGACTTTGACTCTATAGCGGACGAGGGACGTCCGGTTTCACTAGTCACTGTAGAACTTTCTAGAATATAAAGATTTTCGGTCTTTTTACCTTTTAACAAAATGAGAGCCCCATGAGATACCTTAATGTCGCTCGACTCGATGTTGATTCTGCAACCTTTCGAGTCTAAAATACTTAAGGAGATGAGATTCTTTTGTAAATCAGGTACATACCTAACATCTGAGAGTATACTAATCATCCCATTGTGCATTCTAATTTTAACAGTATTGATATCAATTACCTTACTAGATGAACTGTTTTCCATGCGCACAACTCCACCTTCAACTGAACTGTATGTGGAGAACCATTCTCTATTGGGACATATGTGGAAAGAACATCTCGAATCTAAAATCCACTCGAACGTAAGCTCGGAGCTATCGCTCGTTGACACTAACAAGAAATTATCACCGCTTTCGTCGGCCAAATTAGCACCAGCTACATTTTTCTTGTTACTCTCAGCAGCGCTTTTATTTCGTAGTTTATAAGAATTTGCTTTGACATTACCTAACTTTTTACAATGACGACACTTTTTGCCTCACTTCTTTGATGCTACCAAAAAGAAAACCTGCCTATCTGCCTTGCTATCCAAACCAAACTCATTGTTGAGTTTGTCTTTACTTAACAAATGACCATTCACATCCTCAAACGAGAGTTTGTCTCTGCCATAAATCAGGGTCTCCCTAAAAGACTTGTATGAAGATGGTAAAGAGCACAATAATATCATAGCCTGATTTTCATCTTTAATTTTTAACATTAACATTCTTTAAATCATTTAAAAGAGTAATAAATTGACTAATGCGATCTCTAAGAAGCTCACCATCATTAATGTGAAACGTAAATAGACATTGTTTCAACACTAAACGGTTAGCCAGAGACTTAGTCGCATAAAGAGTTTCAAAACTTTTCCACAAGGCGGATGAGGTTTTCTCCATCAATACCTCCTACTACCCTATTCGTGAGGCACAACTGGATTGCGGGCATGGCCTTTTCATCAAGCTCTTCCCATTCTGTATGATCTAGATTCTCAGGCACAACCGTAAGATCTTTTTCAAGCCGGTCTGAACTAGAATTGTTATCATCCGAACTTGCCACATATTAAAATTTGTGAAAACATTGGACTTCTCAATGACAAACCTTGTTGTTGTCATCTCTAAACGGACTAATCTACAAAAACTAAACTAGCTCTGATATCACTTGTTAGGGATTGACCCGATTAAGTAACGAATAAGTAAATATATTGAAAGAAATTGAGAAATTGAACACACAAATTTAACGTGAAAAAATCCCTTCAAAGAGGATAAAAAACAACAGGTAAATATAATTTTACTATAATGAAAAAAGAACGAATAATATAAAAGATTGGAATAAAAACTAAACCCCGAAAATAACGAACCTCAAAACGTAAATACAAAATTCTCCAAAAGTGTTATGGGTTCTAATATTTAATAGATGTTTTTTCTAAAGTTGTAAAATAGTCTATCTATAAACTAAATTTGTAGGTCAAATAATAATTAAATAATCTAGACTAAAATAAAATTTAACTAGGAAATTATCTCTTAAATTTGATTGAAATATGAGTCGTACTCAACAAGCTATTTCATATGATAATAATAAAATCATCTCATAAAAAGTCAATTCAATAAATTTAAAATAAATAAGAAAATTAAAAAAAAAATTCTGTAACGAATGATACGAGCAAAATAGACTAATAAAAACCGATACAATTGATAGCAATCGAAATTTAAACCAAAATATTGCCCCGATTTCATGACAAATAGGACGAAAATTTCTGATTAATATGAAAAAGAAAGCAAAACAAATTTGGAATGACACTTACTAAAATGATGTCATAAAAAATATATTAAATTAAATGACCTACCAAATATAATTAATATATTAAATTACCCGTCAAACAAACCAAGGTTGGTGGGAATAAAAGATTTAACGGAAGGCAAAGAGGTTTTGTTGGAAGATGGATGCGAGAGTAGGAGAGCAAGTAAGAGCGTCGAGCTCAAGTCATCAAATTAGGGTTTCGGAAAATAATTTTTGAAAAATAATTTTTTTTAAATAAATATTTTTTTATGTTTGAATAATTTTTTGTGATATATATTTTTGTTTGATAATTTTTTTGAAATTATTTTTTAAATTTATTTTCAGTTCATTTGAAAAAAAAAATTATTTTATAATAAATAATATTTTATATAGATTTAATAATAATTAAAATTTAACTTTGAAGTTATATATATTATATATAAAAGTGGACATGACACAATGAAACTGGAAAAAAAATTAAAATTAAGTAAAATTAAAACAAATATTCATACTTATACTATTAAAATCTTCATCTTTTATATTATAAAATATTTATAAATTTTAATATACATTTATTATTCAAATATTAGTATAACAATTTCAATAAAATATTACAAATATTACTTAAAATTTAAGATTATTATTAATGTTAAAAATTACCATCAAAATAAAATTCTAATTTTAATATTTTATTTTTTTAAGTAAATATTAAATAATTTTATTAAAATAAAAATAATATTAATTTAATTAATAATTCATTATATGATTAAACATTGAAAATTATAATCTTTTAGATTAATATTTTAATATTTTTAAATTTAAAATATATTATTAATAAATAATATTTGACTTTTTTAAATTACTCGTAAAAAGCTAATTTCTAAAAAATAACTTAAACTTTTCAAAAGATGAAGCCATTTTCTAGAAAAATGAATTTATTGTCTTTTTATTAATAAGGGCTAGTTCTTTATTATTTGGTACGGTTCAAAAGTGGTTTTGATAATGGTTGTGAAAAGAAGTGGTTTGTTAGTTTAATCTACTATTCTCTTTTGTTGTTAAAATGTTGATTTTAGAGATGATGTTAGGAAGTAAAAAATAAGTTAATTTAAATAGTATTTAAATAATTTGATATCCTAATACATAAAATATAAAATATGAATATTTTTTAAACAATTAATATAAATTATTTGTAAAGTTGAATTTAAACATATAAACCATATTAAAGAAAATTAGGATTTTTCTTATTAATTACATGCTCATTGCTAAATACTAAGTATATATTTGATTGCTAAGTATTTATTTTTAGTTGTAAAATAAATGTGAAAATCAATTAAAATTTTTTTAGTTTAGAGTATTTTGATAATTTTATATCCGAAAGCTAAAAGTTCAAAACTCTATTTTTTAGTTTTGTTTTTCATAACTTATGAAAACAAAAGTATTTTTTTATTCCAAAAACCAATTTGAAACACAATAAAAATAAAGCTTAAGTCATTTTTCGTGAATGAATTTTTTCGCAAAGTAAATACATAAATATATTAAAAAAATATATTTTCTCATAAATTATTTTACGTGAAAGAAATACATCTAAATATTCTTTTTTTTTATCATATTATATTTTAATAAAATATTCATATAAATGTAGTGGGTGTTAGAATTTGAAGTTTCTAAGTTAAAAGGTGTGGATTCGATTAATTTTTTTTATTTAGTTAGTTTGAATTTAATAATTAATTTTATTATAATGATAAATATTAATATAATTGTAAATATCTATTAAAAAAAAGAGAAATATAAATTTGGACCCAACGTTTCTTATAACCAAATCCTTCCTAATATTATTTTCCTACACGGTGGGAAGTCATGAGCTGTGCTTTCTCTATAGTATAATTTTTATTTTCTTTTATTAAAATTTGGTGTGGTTGGGGATTGGGATAGATGGATTTCAATGATTGATTTATTACTAAAAAATATAACAAATAGCAATTATATCAAGGGGTGGTAGATTTCGGGTTTTTAAAATAGCAAATTTTTTATTTAATTTTTTTATATTTTATAAAAATTTTAATTAATAATATTAAAATTATATTTTAATCCTCCTAAATAATAAAAAATTAATTTAAATTTTAAAAAATTATAAAAATATAATAAAAATATATAATTTAATTTCAATCTGAGTCCAAATTACAAAATTTAAATTTAAATTTAAATTTAAATAATTTATTGGTATTATCAAATCCAGTCCACCCGAATTATAAAATTTTTATGTAATTAAAGACTCTGCCCATAATCCAACCATCAACGCATATAGGTGGTTTCATTTTCTTGGTTACCCTTTTTAGAACAAAATCCCCTGACCATTAAAATTCAGAGATTAAAACAAGAGATTTAGTGGTCCAATTTCCTTTCCTAATTTAAGAATTTGCGTCAACTGGATTCACTCCGTCTTGCCTCAATCTACTTGTCAAGAGTTAAATAAAGGGTTTATATTTAAGGTATATATTGTAAAGCTAAAAGAGATTTTGGTTGGGTTCTTAAACCTTCTATCTCTCAAGTTTTGTTTAATTATTCCTTCTCCTATTTTATATTTATATTTGTAATATGCATGTAATTATACTATATGGAATCATTTGGTGCTTTATCATATTATGATTTCAATTAAGTGTGATTGTCAATAAATTTACTTTACAATTTTTGGTATGTTTTGAAAAGTATTAATTAAGCTTTTAGGAAAGTTATATTATCAGGTATCCTTCACTAAATACTTTCTTAAAAATGCAATGATAATTTATGAATTTAACTTTATTAAATAAAAAATAATATTTATGTATTTAATTTTTATAATAAACTCTATTCTTAACAAATATTTAATAATAAAATTTAATTGATAATTTATAGTTTTAATTGAAAGTAAATTTGTTTCAAATTTATCTTGCATATATATATTTTTTAAATACAATAATGCATATATAAAATCACGGGTATATAAAACTTGTCGAAACCGTTCTTTGAAAAAAGGGTCGACTTTATATTTTGAAAAGAAAACGAAAATTGGGAGTCGCCACCAATCCTTTTTACTTAGGTGTGATCGGATCACCTGAAAATTTGGTCATTTTAATAAAATATTTCGATTTACTAAAACAACGATTTTGGTCTACGAAATTTGAGAAAACGGTTTCAGGAGTCGGTTACGTACGAGGAAGGATTAGCACCCTCGTAATGCCCAAAATTGGTACCTAATTGATTAATTAATGTCTTAATGTCGAAATTTAGAAAAACTCGAAAAGAATTAAAAATACGATCCTCTCTTTTTAATGTTGATTTTTTTTACGAAGAATTTACTTGCGTAAATCGACGGATGTTAAAGACCTTCTTGTCCCGAAGTAATAAAATGCCACATCCAGTAAGTTAGGACACAATATTTTAAAACCTCGAGAATAAGCTTGTCTTTTAATTTTTAAAATTTATGCATTTTAATTTCAAAAGGTTAGTCGGTCATTTGGATCAAACGAAGAAAATCGAAACCCAGCACGTTAGGGCACGATCTCTAGAATCCCCAAACACGAAATATTGCCTTTGTTATTTAAAATTTTCTTTTTACACAATAATAGCAAATATGAAATTTAAAACGATGTGTTTAGTTTAATCGGATGTTGTACGAAAAACAGTCAAAACATAAAGAACGTATGTTCAATGAATGATGATAATGCAACATGATTTGGAAATATAACAGAATATATAAATATCATGGTGATAATAGGTCACGATTCCAACGTATAATAGGATAACAATAACAACAACGAAAATGATAATAGTAATGATCACAATAATAATAATTATTATTGAAACAAAGACAACAAAAAAAATTTAAGAATGGATGAAATAATGAAACCATATGCAAAAAGGGAAACAAATAATGAACAAATCGATAAATAAGCAAATTTTGATAGCAAGAAAATATACGAATCAACAAATACTTATAAAGAAATTATTAACCTTACGAACTTTAATTTATATAAAGCGTATAGAATAAATAAGTAAGTAAAATATACATAATGTTAAGTTTATATTTTAAAATATATAAAAATAATAAAAATAGCAAAGGCGAGATAATAATAATAATATCAATAATAATGAAGATAACAAATATGTAAAGAATGTAAAAATAAAATGTAAGCAATTTAATTTTAAATGTGTATAAAAAAATAAAGAAATGATAACAACTAGATAAATAGATAAATAAATAATAATAATAATAATAATAATAATAATAATAATAATAATAATAATAATAATAATAATAGTAAAACACGCGAATGACAGAATAAATAACAATACAAATTTAAAATACAAAATAAAAGTATAAAGAAATAAATAAATGAATGGATATATGAATAAACAAATAAAACAAAACATAACAATCTATAAAGGTTGAAATTAAATGAATAAAGGGCTAAATCGAAATTTGAAATGAAATTTAGAGCCTAGATTATAATAAAAATGACAAATAAGGACCGAATCGAAACTAAATGAGGTTAAAGGGGATAAATAGTGAAAAATAAAAAAAGGGGCTAACACTGAAGGCGCGAACAAAGTGGAAGGACCAAAGGGAAAATATCCCCGCCCTTCAAAACGCTGCACCTCATGCAGGATTAAAATGAAATAAAAGTGAAATCATCGGGCTAAATTAAAAAAAATAAAGAAAATTGAATTGTGAAGTAATTAAAAGGCGGAAGGACCAAAAGGGTAAATAACCCCTTTTGCAAAAACACGCGGATACCATGGTTAAAGGTCGGGTCAATCCGCTTCACTCCCAAAACGACGCCGTTTTGGCAATAAGAACCTCAAGTGAAACGGCGCCGTTTTGATAATGTTATAAAAGCCTCAAATTTTTTTTTAACTTTCATTGCAACCTTTCCTCTAAAAAAACACTTAAAAAACTTTCAACCTTCTCTCCTTTCTCCCTTCTTCTCCGGCCAATACGGTCATCGCCCAACCACCACGGCCGTCGACCTCCGGCGTCGGTGACCGCCGTATACGGCGGCCGAAGTTCAAGAAAAAGGGCATTTCGGCTATTTTAAACTCCCTAAACCCAATTTGAGGCCTAAAATTCCAATATTCAAAGTATGAAACCCCCAACGAGCCCTCGTCCCTTCAACTTCCAGCCACCCTTCATCGGCGGTAACTTCCTCAGGTACGACTTTTTAGTTTTTTTTTTTTAAACTATGTTTTTCCTTTTTTTATTAAAATAGATTCAAGGGAAAGAAAAAAGGAAACAAGAAAAATAATACTAATGATAATAGAATAGACAAAAACAAAAAAAAAAACGAAGGGCAAAACCTTTTTAATTCTCGGTTTTATTTTTTATTTCAAAAAAAAAATCCCCCTGATACATTTTTTGTTCTTTGGCTATATAGCCGAATCTATATGGTTTTTTTTGCTACTATTCTCCTTTTTTTGTTTTTTTGTTACTGTTCTTTGCTCATTTTCTATCCTCTTCTTTGCTTGTTTGCAGGTGACAGCGAAGCAATGGGACGGGGCCATTCTGGCGCAAGACTGAGCCTCCGGCATTGGAGGCGCTGACAATGCACGTGGGGGGTAGGGAGGCGCGACGTCTAAGGTTTCAGAAACCCTAGGGTTTCTGATTTGGTTTAGGTTCTTGGGCCCTTTGGGTCCCCATAGTTTTGGGCTTAGTTTTAGGTTATTTGGGTTTGTAATTGGGTTTTAAAATTTGGGCTGTAATGGACTGTTTATTTATTTGTTTTAGATTTTGATTTTTTGTTGATTTAGGCTCAGGCTGGGCAAAATAGGTCTGTTACAGCTGCACCTCTTTACTCATTGTCGTGCAACGGGAATAGAGTAAAGAATATAAAAGGGTTAATTTTGCCTGGACTTACTGAGTCTCGATTTCTCTTGGCGCTTCTCTTCTTCAAATAGCTTTTGTTCTAACGCACTGCAACTTCAGTGAGATAAGATTTGCGACATGGTAAGTTTGATCCGACCTACTGCAACTTTAGAGGTATAGGATTTGTAACTCGTTACTTTGACCTGTTCCACTGCAACTTCAGGGAAATAAGATCTACTATCTTCAGTCTGCCCCACTATAACTTCAGGGAGATAAGACTTGTAATTTCAACCTGCTCCACTGCAACTTCAGGGAGATAAGGTTTACTTTGATATGTTCCACTGCAACTTAAGGGAAATAAGATTCGCTATCTTCAGTTTGCTCCACTGCAACTTCAGAGAGATAAGACTTGTGGCTTCAAATCGCTCCAATGTCATTTCAGGAAAAAGAGATTTGTAACTTCGGTTTACTCCGTTGGAACTTCAAGGAGATACGAATTATGGCTGTGAGCCCCTCTAATGCCATTTCAAGGAGAAGAGATTTGTAACTTCGATCTACTCCGCTGGAACTTCAAGGAGATACGAATTGTGACTTCGAGCCACTCCAATGCCATTTCAGAGAGAAGAGATTTGTAGCTTTGATCTATTTCGCTGGAACTTCAAGGAGATACGAATTGTTGATTTCAACATGCTCCAATACTGCTTAGGGAGATAGGATGGTGGCTTAAATCTGCTCCACTACTGCTTAGGGAAACAAGATTCGCTGTCTTCGATCTGCTCCACTACTGCTTAGGGAGATAAGATTTGTGAATTCAGCCTACTCCACTACTGCTCAAGGAGATAGGATGGTGGCTTAAATCTGTTCCACTACTGCTTAGGGAGATAAGATTTACCGTCTTTGATCTGCTTTACTACTGCTTAGGGAGATAAGATCTATAATCTTCAACCTACTCCACTATTGCTTTAAGAGATAGGATGGTTGCTTAAATCTGTTCCACTACTGCTTAAGGAGATAGGATGGTGGCTTAAATCTACTCCACTACTGCTTAGGGAGATGAGATCTGTAAATTCACCGATGTTGCTACACCATCCTTTAGGTACATGATCTGTAAAATTGGTTTCATGTACCTATGCTTATGCCAAATGATTAGGATGCTATGATCGAAATGAATCAAATGCTCCTAACTAGATGTGTTATGAATGATCTATAAATGCAGAAATGAGAATGATCCTTTTTAAAATGCTTAATGTAATGCCCCGTACCCGAGACCGTTGCCGGATTCGAACACGAGGTGTTAACAGACTTAATTCATTGCTTAAACAGCTCAAACAATTTAAATTTTAAAATTTTCAGATCAAGCTAGCAATCAAGGCACACGATCGCTTAAAAATTCATATCTCGAGTTTCAAAACTCAAAATCCAATTCCGTAAATTTTCCCTGACTCATATATCTATTTACTAATTTTTTTCTAGAATTTTTGGCTCAGCCAATTAGTACAGTTTATTAGTTAAATTCTCCCCTGTTTCAGGGTTCAACTGCTCTGACCTCTGTGTATTACGAATCAGATATCTCTCTGTACAGAATTTCAATTACTATGAAGTTTGTTTCTATTAAAACTAGACTCAATAAGAAATCTGTAAATATAAAGCATAACTTCTAATTATTTTTATACAATTTATGGTGAATTTCTAAAGTTAGAACAGAGGATCCAGAAATCACTCTGGCACTGTTTCACAAAAATTCAAATGTCTCATAAATTATAATTCATATACCTATTTTGTTCAATCCATATGAAAATAGACTCATTAAGTTTCAATTTCATAACTTACTCATTATTTAATTCCATTTCTACTATTTTTAGTGATTTTTCAAATTTACATCACTGCTGCTGTCAAATTCTGTTTTATGACAAATTTCACTTTACTAAGGATTTTCATGGACTAATTATCATTTTAAACATACATAACATCAAATATGACTTAGATTGGCCATTCCAATGGCTAATCATTTACAAACTTTTTTTTTTCCAAACCATAGCCATATCATAAGATCAATTACACAAAGTGAGTATTTTGCCATACATGCCACATTCAAAATATACAAGCCATTTTACCGATTTAAGCCTTCGGATAGTGTGAACGAGTCTTCGACCTATCCCGATTCTCAAGCCGGTTTGTCAAAACTAGAATGAAGGAGAAGGAAGGAGTAAGCATAAATTCTTAGTAAGTTCACATGCAAATAGCAAGTAACATAATCACACAATCTCACATAAAACATCATTTACATTTAATATCTTTCTACGATTTCATCTTACCAAGTTTTCAACCCGAGGGTTTAAGCACATACCTGTCGAATTTTCTCATTTACCACACTTACCAACATGTTACCTTCGTTTTAGGCATTCTCCTTATTTTCTTAAGATCCACCCGTTGAACACATCGGAATATAATTCGAATACACGGAGAGTTTGTACATAAGTGCCACATATGTAGCTAAGCTACCATGTAACCCGCCCATAAGCGAACTCGGACTCAACTCAACGAGCTCGGGCGTTCGCATCCATAAGTGAACTCAGACTCAACTCAACGAGCTCGGATGCCTAGTTACATCTCACGAACTCGGACTCAACTCAACGAGCTCGGATGCCTAGTTACATCTCACGAACTCGGACTCAACTCAACGAGTTCGGACATTTGCATCCATAAGTGAACTCGGACTCAACTCAACGAGTTCGGATGCCCAACCATCCTAGTGACATGTCACTTGTATTCTAATCTATTCCCAGGTTCAAACGGGCTTTTTCCTCGATTACACATCTTTGACGTCTTCCACGGAACATCGAAACCGATACTCGGTAGCAATTCATAATTTACATATTATTCAATAATAACCATAAAGCATAATATTTCATGATATTAATCATCATATCACATAAATAACATTAAATTAATTAAAAGGACAATTATGTTACTACATTTACACATGAACTTACCTCGGTATAAAATTATTAGCAATCGAGCCTATTCTTCGTAAACTTTGTTTTTCTCTCGATCGCGACTTGAATCTCGTTTCTCTTGATCTATAATGCTAAATTAATCTTATTTAATACATACATTCATCAAAACAGCATTTAATACGAACTTTGGAAAAATTACATTTTTGCCCCTAAACTTTTGCATAATTACACTTTTGCCCCTAGGCTTGGGAATTAAACTTCATCCCTTATTCTTATGTTTTATGACATGCTGATCATTTTTCCCTTCTATGGCAGCATCAATTTCACACTCTAACATGTATTTATGACTATTAGGTATTTTTACCAATTAAGCCCTTTTACTCGTTTTCGCTTAAAACCGAGTAGTACAAGTTGTCTGACATAATTTAAAACCTCATATTCTATCATAAAACACCAAAATACACAGATTTCACCTATGGGTATTTTTCCAAATATGAACCCTAGGTTAAATTTTTGCTAGCATAAGCTAAATCGAGCTACCGAGATTCCAAAAACGTAAAGAACATTAAAAACGAGCATAGAAATCACTTACAATCAAGGCTTAAAAGTTGAAGAAACCCTAGCTATGGAGAGAGTAAAATTCGGCAGCAACTATATGGAGAAGATGACTATTTTGTGTTATTTTTCTCATTTTATTTCATTTAATATGCAAATGACCAAAATACCCTTAATACCTTTCTTTGAAAATTTTCATGTACAAGCCCATTTTTGTCCAAAATTTTAGAAATTGGTCAAATTTCTATTTAAGACCTCCTCATTAATATTCCAAAGTAATTTCATACTAAAAACTTCTAGAATGCAAGTTTTGCAAGTTATTCGATTTAGTCCCTAATTTCAACTTAAATACTTTATGCACAGAATTTCGTCACGAAATTTTCACACAATCATGAAATCATATCATAAACATCAAAATAATTATAAAATAATTATTTTTATCTCGAATTTGTGGTCACAAAACCACTATTCTGATTAGGCCCTAATTCGGGATATTACAATTAAGGTATCATCGCTTGTTGTTCATCAGGGCATTATCACTAACGTATTACGTTGCCATCTTGTTCGGCTGGTATTCTTGACAAAAAACCTTAAGAAACAATCACATTCTATTCAGCACGCTTGCCCCGTTGTAATTTCAGAGTCCCTTCCACTGTACCTTTTGGGACATAAAGTTTGCACCTCACACTACAACTTCAGGGGAATAACATTTGGTTTCATCCATCCATCCTGCTGTAACTCAGAGGTATAGGATTTGTATCATCTTCAATCAATTTGATTTGTTACACCATTCCCTGGGTGTAATGACCAGATGTATATGTCTGATATCTGTATGAATGCAGAGTATCATTTTTCTTTTCCCGAGAATGATCCTCTTTTACATTTGGGTTGACATTGCTCGTTATTTGTCGAGGTTGTATCGTCGAAGAAATGTCTTGTCTTTTCGTTCAATCCAATAAAAAGTCCAAAGAGATAATCATATTTCTCTACTATTTCCAACCCTTAGGCTTGGTGAGTTCTAAACAATAGTTCATGTTTCAGGTTCTTGAATTATTTAGAAGCTTCCAAAGTAATATGCAAAACTCCTTTTTATGAAAGTGTTATTAGTCCACTAATCGTTATTTCAATGCAAAATGCTTGAAAAAGATCATAACAATGGATCGAAAGGAAAATAATTAAGAGCATAGCTCGAAGTAAGTAAGTTAATAAAGGATCGCAAATGCAATTAAAAAGGAAATTTATTGGGACGTATCTTGAAAAGAATAAGGTAATCAAAGATAGCAAATTCAAAATGGGTAAAATAAAAAGC
This sequence comes from Gossypium longicalyx, assembly GCA_025698465.1. Lineage (NCBI taxonomy): Eukaryota > Viridiplantae > Streptophyta > Magnoliopsida > Malvales > Malvaceae > Gossypium > Gossypium longicalyx. The sequence goes on along the minus strand of CM047006.1, from coordinate 9,201,416 downwards.
TAGGTGCCCTAGATATCACAGCTTGAGCTTCTCTGTACCCACTTCTTGAAGACTGTTTTAAGCTCAATCTGTGTTTAGGGGATCTAGAGTACTTTGTCGATGCCCCAAGACGTAACATACTTCTTCATTGTTAATTCAAGCATAGCAAGACTACTGTATGCCCCACTTTTATTTGAATTTCCCTTCACGGGTTTTCAATTCAAAACCCATTTGGTCTCAAAGCGCCCTTTGCGGGTTTTTGCCTCGACCTCTCATTTTTTCCATTTTTTTTTGTGAAGTATTTTTTGATTGAATCCGAATTCACAAGATTAGGCAGGTTCTTGCCATCACCTTGGTCAGTATCGACGCTCTTCTAGAGGAAGCCTTCTTTACCACATAAAGTCTTTTCTAGATTGGCGTACACTTTCCTTTGAAGTCTTTTCTATATAAGAAAGACCTTTTTCAATACTAGGTTTCCCTTTCGACGTGAACCTTTTTGTTATTTGCTCACGGTGGATAGATTTCAACCTCATTTCTTCGATCAAATTCAACTGATCACATCAGAATTGGATCCATTTGGCTTCGTCTAACTTCGGCTCTGACAAGACTCAGAAAAAAAGAATCTCGACTTCAATGGGCAAAACCACTTCCATTCCATAAACTAATGAGAAATGTATTGCCCCGACGAAGGTCTTGACCAACGTTTAATAAGTATAGAGGGTAAATGGTAACTTCTTTATGCCAATCTTTACAAGTCTCGGTTATCTTCCACGATTTTTTTTGCTGCCTTTGCTGTACTGTGATATGGCGTTTGATCTTTGAATAGACTGCAAACTTTTGACATTGTGAGGTTGTGTATTGTTAGACATGATCCTTTTTGTCATCTTTGCCGGAACTTGATCTCTTTCACTCTTTTTTTTTTGGATTTGAATTTGATAATTATCGACCTTGTAATATTGGCATATGAAGCTACCTTCACCCTCTTAGTGAAGTAACCGACGACCATGAGGATGAATCGGTGTTGGCCAGAAGCTTTTGACGAGATCAGCCCCATAACATCCATGTCCCACATATAAAAAATCTGTGAAGAAATGGAGGAGGTACATAAGTCTTGTCTTCCTCCATCTGGCATTTATAACTGATGCAATCCCCTTCCATGGTGGACCAACAATACCCGAACCTCATTATTAGCCTGGCAATCGAAAAAACCATTATCATAAGCTTTTCGAACACCCCATAGCATCCTCACGTCTTAGTAGCCTAGGCATATCTTGATGCGATCATACGAAAACATCTTTGAATTGGGAATAACTCAATGATGTCTCGCTTTGTCTTTGTGGTGAGCTAGGCTTCGATCTTCACCTCTTTTCTTGTAATGTCCACTGGCTCTTTGTAGAGTAGGATTTGTTTTTCATCTTGTTCCACCATTCTTAACAAATTAGGAGATAAGTTACGATCTCTGTCATTTTTAAAGTCCTGAGATCCTCCTAAACACATATCTCACCCAAAAGGAGACTTTGAGTTAGTGACAGTGTCGCTCACATCATTGATATCTGGGGACCTGATATAGGTATGAAGGCAGATTTTAAAGAATAAATGATTCTAAGGATGATTATTTGTATGATATGATCATGAATGAAGAATAAAAGAATATTTGAAAGAGAGTCTAAAGAGAATAAAAGAATATTTACTCAAAAGAATACATTTTATTGAAATAAAGATTTTGAACACACACAAAATGATTCTTATTGCCTCTAGGCTTAAAGCAACAAGCATGTTCTGAATATTACTCTAAATTAGCTCTAAAAATACAAGAATCTCTTCCACAGCCCCACTGTTCAAAACACTCCCAAGTACGTGAGGGCAAAAGCTTGGAAAAGTTTATTCCCCGATTCTCTCTTCGGATATGTCGTTAATGTTTAGATTCCCCAACATTCCCACCAGGCCTTTGATCTCTTCAATTCCTTTATTATCCATCAGGCCTTGTACTAGGGTCCTGAGCTCGACGCATCATTGGATCTCATGCCCCTATCCATCATGAAACTCATAATGTTTACCCTTTTAACAGAAAGGTTGGGTAACAAATTTTCTGTACCAAAGGGATCATCGAATTTTACGATTCCTAAATTGATGAGTCTTTATATCATCTTTTTAAAAGCGATGTAGTTCTCGATCGAATACCTTGTGATTCCCCTATGGTATCTGCATTGGTCACTTGCATCATACCATTTAGGGTATGGAGGCTGTATTGGTTCTACGTAGAAAGGGGATACAACATGTGCGTCAAACAAAATTTGGTACAACTCCCCACATGTGATTGGGATGGGCGCGAACTGGGGTTTTTCTGAGTTCGGTCTTGGATTGGATTCTTGCCTTGGGGAGACTTGATGGCTGGTAGTTACCGTCCTTGGCTGGCTTACTGTAATCGGCTCTGAATGGCCCTTGTTATACCTACTCGTATTATTCGCTTCTTTTTCCTTCTTCTTCAGGGCATTTAAAGTCCACTGTCCCTTTTCTTTTGTTTCTGCCAGAACAACTAGTTTGGCTCGATCATCTTTCGGGTTAAAACCTGAACCCATCGAGAAGTTTAATAGTACCGAGGTATCAGTCTCATATTGGGGTCCGATAATGACGGGTTCCCCTTGCGAATGCGCGTCTGGTTGGGCCAGGATGCTTATTGGGGTAAAACCTGGGGAATAGATGAGGTCTTCATTATCATACCCACTATTGACTACTGAGCCACTCCTTTTTTCAAGTTCTCCGGCTAGTAACTGGGTTCACTGGCTCATCATATTTCTTTGGAATTCTAGCATTTGTTCCTGCATATCTTGCTGAATCTTGGTCAATTGCTCTTGCATCTGTATTTGTATTTGCTCTATTCTCTCCAATCTTTGGTCCATATCCTTTGTCGGTTCTGAAATAATTTTACCTAATTAGGGTAATTTTGGGAAAATCTAATGCATATAATAAAATGCAATGCAAATGAATGAGATGCATGCAAAAAGAAAGAGAGGCGTTGATTCTGAATTCAATTCCATTAGAATAATTTTTCTAGAAAACAAATTTCTTTACATAAAACGGATTACATACTCGGCATTGTCCTAATACTCAAAGTGAAGACATTGATCATTTTCTTCGTATCTAGATGTCAAGATCAAATCTCGCGAACTCTTCAAAGGGGGTGCCTCCTCTATCTCTTTTTTGCTTGATTCGGGCCGCGACTCATTGCTCACTTATCCCGCGATACTCGTTAGCTCCTTTAAGAAAATCAAGACATGACGGCTCTCGAATAATCTTTGTCGGCTTGAATCCTCAGGCAATAAAACAAAGTTTTGTATTACTCCGCAGACATCAGCCTTCTTTCGTTGTGTCTACTTGGACCATGTTCAGACAACCGTGTTATAATCTACTTTATCAAGAAATCCATTTTCCCATGACAAGCTCTTCTATTTGGCAATTGAATATGAATCAACACCTCATTTCTATGATGATGTAATGCAATGCAAAACAAAACAAAATACGTCAGTGCAGAAGAAATAATAATAAAATAGAACACCTATCTGGGTGACCACTAGGGTTTGGCGTGGCTCTACCTAAGGTGGGCTCCTAGGTCTCTCTATATGTGGTTCGGTTCTAAGGGTACCTGAACAAGCAGATTCCTCGGTCCTCACCAATTATAGGCTCATATAGACTGAGTTTGATTCAGGGGAATACATTTCCCAATGGCTATGCGGAGATGAAAATCTCACAAAGACATAGGTACGGATGTATCTCGGAAGCAGTCTACTAGCTCATGCGGAGGTGAAAATCTCACAAAGGCATAGCTTCTCACTCCCACCTAAAAGGGTAAAATCGACCGAATACGCGATGTAATGTGCAGAAGGATACCAAAACTCAAACCAATACAACAATTATAAACCATAATGATAAAGATCGCAACAAAGACGAATAAAAATGCAACAAAAGGATCTTCTACGATGAAAATGCAATGTGATCGAAGCAAAATCAAATGCATCAGCACAGAATAAATAAACAAAATAGAGCACCTATCCGGGTGACCACTAATGTTTGGCGTAGCTCTATCTAGGGTGGGCTCCTATGGCTCATTATATGTGGCTCAATCCTAGAGTAAAAGGTACCCGAACCTGCAAATTCCTTGATCCTCACCCATTATAGGCTCATATGGACCGAGTTCAGTTCAGGGGAATATATTTCCCTATGGCTGCACGGAGATGAAAATCTCACGAAGACATAGGTACAGATGTATCCCAAAAACAATCCACTATCCTGCACGGAGGTAAAGACCTCACGAAGGAATAGTTTCTCACTCCCACTTAAAAGGGTGTAACCGCGCGGTCGTGCAATGCAATGTGCAGGAATATACAAAAAAGCTTGAAGCAAATGAAGAAAACACGAATAAAACGACGAAGATCGTAACACAAAACGGATGAAACGCAATGAAATGATCGTATATCAAAACAAAATTTTCAATTTTCAACAAAAAGACAAAAGTTAATCAACTTTACGGCTTGACTCTCTTATTTTATCCCCAGTGGAATTGCCAAGCTGTCAAGACCATTCTTTGAAAAAACGGGTCGACTTTATATTTTGAAAAGAAAACGAAAATTGGGAATCGCCACCAATCATTTTTACTTAGGTGTGATCGGATCACCTGAAAATTTGGTCATTTTAATAAAATATTTCGATTTACTAAAACAACGATTTTGGTCTACGAAATTTGAGAAAACAGGTTCGGGAGTCGGTTACGTACAAGGAAGGATTAACACCCTCGTAACGCCCAAAATTGGTACCTAATTGATTAATTAATGTCTTAATGTTGAAATTTAGAAAAACTCGAAAAGAATTAAAAATACGATCCTCTCTTTTTAATGTTGATTTTTTTACGAAGAATTTGCTTGCGTAAATTGACGGATGTTAAAGACCTTTTTGTCCCGAAGTAATAAAATACCACATCTAGTAAGTTAGGACACAACATTTCAAAACCTCGAGAATAAGCTTGTCTTTTAATTTTTAAAATTTATGCATTTTAATTTCAAAAGGTTATTCAGTCATTTGGATCAAACGAAGAAAATCGAAACCCAGCACGTTAGGGCACGATCTCTAGAATTTCCAAACACAAAATATTGCCTTTATTATTTAAAATTTTCTTTTTACGCAATAATAGCAAATATGAAATTTAAAACGATGTGTTTAGTTTAACCGGATGTTGTACGAAAAATAGTCAAAACATAAAGAACATATGTTCAATGAATAATGATAATGCAACATGATTTGGAAATATAACAGAATATATAAATATCATGGTGATAATAGGTCACGATTCCAACATATAATAGGATAATAATAACAACAACGAAAATGATAATAGTAATGATCACAATAATAATAATAATTATAGAAACAAAGACAACATAAAAATATTTAAGAATAGATGAAATAATGAAACCATATGCAAAAAGGAAACAAATAATGAACAAATCGATAAATAAGCAAATTTTGATAGCAAGAAAATATACGAATCAACAAATACTTATAAAGAAATTATTAACCTTACGAACTTTAATATATATAAAGCGTATAGAATAAATAAGTAAAATATACATAATGTTAAGTTTATATTTTAAAATATATAAAAATAATAAAAATAGCAAAGGCGAGATAATAATAATATCAATAATAATGAAGATAACAAATATGTAAAGAATGTAAAAATAAAATGTAAGCAATTTAATTTTAAATGTGTATAAAAAATAAAGAAATGATAACAACTAGATGATAATAATAATAATAATAATAATAATAATAATAATAATAATAATAATAATAATAATAATAATAATAGTGAAACACGCAAATGACAGAATAAATAACAATACAAATTTAAAATACAAAATAAAAGTATAAAGAAATAAATAAATGAATGGATATATGAATAAACAAATAAAACAAAACATAACAATATATAAAGGTTGAAATTAAATGAATAAATGGTTAAATCGAAATTTGAAATGAAATTTAGAGCCTAGATTATAATAAAAATGACAAATAAGGACCGAATCGAAACTAAATGAGGTTAAAGGGGATAAATCGTGAAAAATAAAAAAAAGGGGCTAAAACTGAACGCGCGAACAAAGTGAAAGGACCAAAGGGAAAATATCCCCGCCCTTCAAAACGCTGCACCTCATGCAGGATTAAAATGAAATAAAAGTGAAATCATCGGGTCAAATTAAAAAAAATAAAGAAAATTGAATTGTGAAGTAATTAAAAGGCGAAAGGACCAAAAGGGTAAATAGCTTCTTTTGCAGAAACACGCAGATCCCATGGTTAAGGGTCAGGTTAATCCGCTTCACTCCCAAAACGACGCCGTTTTGGCAATAAGAACCCCAACTAAAACAGCACCGTTTTGATAATGTTATAAAAGCCCCAATTTTTTTTTTAACTTTCATTGCAACCCTTCCTCTAAAAAAAACTTAAAAAACTTTCAACCTTCTCTCCTTTCTCCCTTCTTCTCCGGCAAATAGGGTATCGCCCAACCACCATGGCCGTCAGCCTCCGGCGTCGGTGACCGCCATATACAGCGGCCGAAGTTCAAGAAAAAGGGCATTTCGGCTATTTTAAACTCCCTAAACCCAATTTGAGGCCTAAATTCCAATATTCAAAGTATGAAACCCCCAACGAGCCCTCGTCCCTTCAACTTCCAGCCACCCTTCATCGGTGGTAACTTCCTCAGGTACGACTTTTTAGTTTTTTTTTTTTAAACTATGTTTTTCCTTTTTTTATTAAAATAGATTCAAGGGAAAGAAAAAAGGAAACAAGAAAAATAATACTAATGATAATAGAATAGACAAAAACAAAAAAAAAACGAAGGGCAAAACCTTTTTAATTCTCGGTTCTATTTTTTATTTCAAAAAAAAAATCCCCCTGATACATTTTTTGTTCTTTGGCTATATAGCCGAATCTATATGGTTTTTTTTGCTACTATTCTCCTTTTTTTGTTTTTTTGTTACTGTTCTTTGCTCATTTTCTATCCTCTTCTTTGCTTGTTTGCAGGTGACAGCGAAGCAATGGGACGGGGCCATTCTGGCGCAAGACTGAGCCTCAGGCGTTAGAGGCGCTGACAATGCACGTGGGGGGTAGGGAGGCGCGGCGCCTAAGGTTTCAAAAACCCTAGGGTTTCTGATTTGGTTTAAGTTCTTAGGCCCTTTGGGCCCCATAGGTTTGGGCTTAGTTTTAGGTTATTTGGGTTTTAATTAGATTTTAAAATTTGGGCTGTAATGGATTGTTTATTTATTTGTTTTGGATTTTGATTTTTTATTGATTTGGGTTCGGGCCGAACAAAATAGGCCTGTTATAACTTACTTTCAAATAAATTAAAAAATATTTGAAATCAGATTTGTTTTAGCTAAAAGATAATCCATAATAATATAAAAGGAATAGTTGATTCTAGGTATTGCTCTGAGCAAAACTATATATAATTAAATCATAGAAATATGAAATCATATATAGTTGGTCTAGCCCACAATTTCGATACAACTTAAATGGAACAATTCTACTTGTATTCTATAAACTATAAGTATTTCATATAAATACAAATGCTAAATCAAATTTATAGGTGGGAAAAAATTAAAATCAATGAATAAAACTTATTTGCAAAAAAATTTTATTTGCCAAAAATCTGTTTGAAATAATAGAGAAAATAAAGTAGTAAGTAAGAGGAAAGAGGTAATAAGATAGGGTTAATTTTGACATAATATTTTTTTAACTTTTCCATCTACATGAGAAATTAACTTACCCGTCTTTTATCATATGAATCATGTTACCATGTTGATGAGAAAATAACTCTCAAAGAGTGCTTTCACCGTTTGATATTCTTTCCGATCTCTATGCATTTCATTGCTCCACCGGAAATTCCCTTTGCCCATATTATACTCTAGCTTAGTAGCTTTCACTGCCTGTACGCCAAAAGTAAATAAAACTTAATACACCAAACGTTTGAATCACTTTTCAGCTAATTAAATTTTAAGAAAAATGATTATATCATCGAACCAAATATTATCTATTTATACAGATGAAACTTACAAAATCATTTGTTAAAAATGTAGTTAATTATTAAAAAAAAAAGTTTAATTAGGTGTCAACGTATGAATTATTGTCTCTCGATATAAACTTATTTACTATCAATAATATCAAATATAAAGCTTTCCTTGAATCTTAACTTAATTATCACTATCATTATTGCCTGTAGAGGAAAATATGGTTTTATCCCTTTATTGAAGCGCGTTTACCATTATACAAGTTTGAACTTGTTCATACAAAAATGATAGGATTACGATTACATTTAAAGTATTGTCCAGTGGTTGTGAGATCATTTTCTTCTCTTAATATGTCCTCTAAAGAATGTGGATTGCCCAACGAATCAAATGGTGAGGGTTTGGGTTTAATAGGGTCATGAATAAAAGATAAAGTAGTTGAACGGCCTGTTGGATGTGGTTGAGTCAAGTGTTGTTGGTCCTGCATTTTAATTTGGGTTAGCTATAATGTTTCACTTCGTATCAGCTGGATATTCACATAGTTAAGTGTTGATTTTTTATTTGTTTGGGTTAGCATAGATTCCAAGAGTGAAAATCTCATTTATAGTGGAATTAGATTGAACTCGATCTTTAGGAACAGTAAATTTTATGGGGTAGAAAACATAATTGAGTAAAAAGAAAGGATATGGATGGAGTTGAAATGTAGTTTGTGTAGATAACACAGCAACGGGTCTTTTTCTTCCATGGAATCCCCATCTCTATGTATTCAAAGCTCACAATTCAAAACAAGGCTCTTCTTTCAAACTCGGGTCTCTTAGATTTCACTTCACAACTTACCTAAATTCTCAAACAAGAAGGAAAAACTTTACCACCCTTTCAGTTCTGTTGATCTTATTATTCAGTTGGAGCAGGCAAACCACTTTATCAACATTATTTTGGGGTAAAACATGGGTTCCTTCTGTTGATTGATTTCTGCAGTTTTCATCTTGTATTCCAAACGGGTAAAGCTTGGATTCTTACATCATTTTCACGATCATGTGTTTGTCTTGGGAACACTAGTTGTCTGTTCGTTCCCTTTGGGTTTTCTATTGGTTAGTTTATTAAATTTCTGGAATTGAGAGTTTCAATCTTAGTTTGCATATTGTTTCCAGCTTTATGAGGAATTGGCAAACTATTGTATTAATAATAATTCAAGAAGATTCAGTTCTTTAATTGATTATTGATTGTGCTGAATTGCTCAAGTTGTGAGGCCAATTATATTTTCGCTTTCAGAATTGGATTCATGGGAATTGTTCTTTCGAGGTTTTCAATGTCGAAAATGGAAAGTCAAGTTTTGTGCTATTGAACTTGGTAGTTTCTGAAATGGATTCGTTTAAGCTGCTTCCATCTTAGCTTGCATATTGTTTTTCAGTTTTATGAGGAATTGGTATAATATTGTATGATTCAAGAAGATTCCATCCTATAATTAATTATTATGCTGATATTTGAGTTGTAAGGCCAATGTATGTTCTCTTTTTCAAACTTGGATTGATGGAAGTTGTAGATGTCGATAATCGAAAAAAGGACTTAGTTTTTGTGTTGTAGAACTCGGTAGTTACAGAAATGGATTCGTGGCTTGTTGCAACAGCTGCTGGTTATTTTGCTAAATATTGGCAAAATCTTTTGAGTGATAGGACTCGCTTTCCTGAGCTAAGAACTCAAGAGGCTGAAACCGGGAACGGTCCCTTGTCTTCAACAAAGGGACTCCAGCAAGATGTTTCTTCAGATGGAAGAGAGTTTTCAACTAGGAAAGTATCAGATTCTTATAGACATTATGTGGTTTCAGCTGCAAAAGTGGATTCCGATAGCGGATTCGATAGTGAAATGGTGGGAAGTTCAGGACATCACATGGATCACAATTTAGTTTCTCAATCAAGAGAAGATCAATGTAGAAAGGGGCCTAGAAGTGACACTATGAGGAAAAGAAGCACACTTGAAACTAGATATTCATATGGACATTTACTTAAACCTTTTAGTTCCTTAGATAGTTGCATAATGGCTCACCTATATATGGAACATGTTAATATGGAAGAATACATACTTACTTTCCCTCCATCATCACCGACTGCGATATCGAGACCATTGATCGTAACTGATGGAAGCCAAATAATCAGCAGAGCAAGTGGCAGTTTTCCCAATGGATCAAATCGAACTGCGGAGAGTATGTTGCATAATCTAGCCACTTTTGAAAGGAGTGGAAATGTTTTCGGGATTCCTCCGTTGCCAAAAGTCAAGTCTTCAGATCTCCACAAGATGTTGAAATTTAAGAGAGGAAACCGGTATGGTGGAAGACAAAGCGTTCCTTGCAAAATGGATACTGCAAACCGGTTTCATTCACAACAGGGTACTACTTTCACATCATTGTTCAATTTTGTTTTTACCCTTTATATTGATATGCAGTTTGTTTTCGGTAGTTCTATGTTACTCGGGCTCTAGAGTCTGTGCTGAATCGGTATGTGTTTGACACTGTTGCATTTTATTGCTACTTTGTACAAGCTTAAGCTTGATGTAGAAGAACATGATTTGGCATTTAGTTTAGTTTAGTTTAGTTATTTTTTCTCTATATTTCACGGTCGCTTGTTAAATTCAATGTATTCATCTTAATACTTATTCATTCATTAACATACCAGGTCCGGATGATGGAACGTTTCTGTTTTCTCTCGGTATTTTTATGGGCATAGTATCTTCTTGCATCAGAAATCAAAGGGAAGTGTTGAAATTGAGAGGGTTGTTAAAGCATACAGAGAATGTAGTTCAAGATCTTCATGATGAGCTCGAGATGAAAGATCCGGTGACAGTGAAGGAGATAGCTAATGAGAAGTACGAATCAGGGGAGACGTATGATGATTCCTTTCATGACAGGGCATCATCTTCCCTGGAACAGAATTTCAATAATTCCAAACGATGTTATGGTGGAGAATCATATTATGATAAGGTAGGGGAAAGGTCAGAGTCAATGAGTCAAATCGAAGCTGAGCTCGAAGCTGAACTCGAAAGGTTGGGTCTAAACATGAACGTCTCTAACCTGGAGAGAAGATTGTCTGATCTTGATGAGGTAACGCATTGTCTAATGACTCATTGCTTCATTTGCACATTTCTAGCGACTTCGTTCTACTTTATACTCTCTTGCCAAGCAATATTGGTGTCGTGATTGCTTCATTTTTCCACAATGGCAGTGCTGTATATTGAATGTTTCAAACATTTTATCGGAGTTAGGAATAAACAATAATAAGCATAACATGATGGAAATCTTTTTCCTTGCCTGAAAACTTGCTTGGATGTTCTGATAATACAGCTAAAAATTGATGCAGCTTGACCCAGATTTTGCCGAAGGTGAATTGAGATCCGATATGATCAATGCACAGGCTCTTGCCGAATCTGTTTCAAACGAAGATAGCCGTGACACTTCTACTACTCATTCCGGAAATTATGCAGTCTCACCACGAGAGTTGAGCATGCGTCTACACGAAGTTATTCAATCGAAGCTCAAAGAACGTATAGAAGAACTTGAGAGGGGCCTCAGGAACAGCCAGAAGAAGGTGAAACTAATGGAATGGCAGTATAAGATTTCACGAAAGATCTCTAACAGTAAACTGAAATATTCATCCAACCCTGAGAGTCCATTAGCAAATGAAGAAATCGATTGCCAGTCTGGTCCTCTAGTTATGCAACTATCAGGGGAAGCTCTAGATGCATACATTGAAGCTCGTGAAGAGCTGTTGAAGACGGATGAATCAGAAGAAGATGATGATGATGATGATGGACTACCTGATATTTATCGAAATAAGCATCAAGGCGAGCTGCATAAGTATGATCGAATTCAAAACATGTCTTGGGGCGGTCAAGACAGCATGTATCCGAAGAACACATCGGAGGAGGCCGTATATGGTGGAGGACGAACATTGGAAGATCAACACTTAAGGGTGCATGAATTAGTGGGTGTGAGTGAAGATGAATGTAGTGATGGTGATGATGAAATGGAGAAGCAACTGATAGGGAAGATTGTGGAGAAAACTAGGAAAGGGTCTGATGCACTAGTAAATGCAGAGAGGATATTGTTTTCTACGGATGGAATCTAAGTTTCCTTGTTTGTATCAATCTCCGTACATGGTGATGCGTATTGGGATTATAGTATAGAAAAGGATAAAAATTTAAATACAACTGGAATATACCTATAATGAACAAAGTGATTGTGCTGGAAATACATTAATAACTAATTTTCCCACAGAGAGCATTCCACCGGTTGAGTTGGTTTTTTTATTTTATTTTATTAAATTAACCTAACTCATCATAATCTACAAAAATGGAATTATAATTCAAGAAGTAAAAGAGAAATCTTATAAAATTTAACTTCTTTATTCAAGTATTCTACAACAATTAATTTTTTTTATTTATTATTTATCTCATATTAATTTAATTAATTAGAGATAAAATAATCCTTAAAGAATATAGTTTAGAGTTTGTTTTAATTTCTTAATTTATCTTTTTTATTAATTTAATTAGAAATAAACAATAATGATAAAATTATGAAATAGTACCAAAAATGACCTGATTACCAAAAATGGAATACCAAAAAATATGAGACTACTACCAAAATTAGGAAGGAGTACCAAATTTCTTCTTTCTTTTTTTAATTTTCAATAATTTAATTTTATCCATATACATAACAAAATTTATTAATATGCAAAATTATTATTTTTAGAATATCAAATTTTGGTTCATCCCAACAAAATTTTTTAGTACCAAAAAATAATACTTTTTATACTAAAATTTACTTTCTCATTCCAAAACTTAAATTTGAAAATGTACCAAAAATTTCGAAAATGTATAGGAGTAGCAAAATTTATAAGGGAATATCAAATATTGGTTCCTCTCAAAAAAAAAAATTCTTTCTTTTATTAACTTTTAATATTTTTTAAATTTATCCTAATGCAAAATTATTATTTTTAAAAATGTCAAATTTTGGTTTGTCCCAACAAAATTTTTTAGTACCAAAAAATAATATATAATTTTTTAATTTCTAAAATTATTTTTTCATTCCAAAATTATTTTTGAAAGCATAGTAAAAATTTTAAGGGTATACAGAAAATTACGAAGGATTACGAGTAAGAAAAGAAATTATGAGAGATAACAATTATAGAAGTACCAACAATTTCTTGGTATCCAAAAATATTATTTTTTATTTCAAAAATTAATTTTTTATTCCAAAACCTATTTTTAAATGCATAACAAAAATTTTGAGAGTACCAAAAATTATAAAAAAATTATTAAACATTATGAGAATGTGACAAAAATTCTAAAGGAACATAAGAAAATTATGAAAAAAATACCAAAAAAAAAAAACGAAAAAGTTATTAAAAATGATAAGAAAATATTAAAAAAATATATATATTAACAAGTAAGACGTTTACCATAATGTTTTCTTGTTTCGTGCTTACAATAGAACTCCCGCGTAATGTTACCAACAGTCAAAGCTGCGACTTTAAATTCCCTACCCAGCAAGCATTCAACTCCTCCATTTCTTTTTAAATTGATTTTTAGTATACTGTCTTTTCTAAAAAAATAATAAAATCATATTCAAAATAAAATAAAATCCAAATCCCTTATTCTTTCTGTATTTTTCCCACGAAACTTCCCTCTTTAATCTCTCCACTCTCCTCCTCCACCTCTACTTATTCACTGTCTCATTCAAGTTTTGCTTTTTTGGACAAAATTTCCTATACAATTGTTTTTGTTCTGCTTCTCTTTTGAGAATTTTGATGTCCCTTTTGACTTTCTTTTTCTTTTTTTCTGGGTTGATGCTTGATTTCGAAGATATCAAGGAAAACAAGTTTTAAGGTTTGGTTTGCTTCCTCTAACTTTTCTTTTTTGAATATTTTAGTGTTTTTTTTCTCTTCTTTTGCCAATTTTCGAGTACGGGGTTTTAATTAAAGTTTGTTTTATGTTTTAAATGTGTTTTAAGGAGGTAGTAAATACCCCCCCCCCCGCCCAAAAAAAAAAGGTTTTGGGGTTTTCTCTAATTTGATGATCAAATCATTTTCACTTGATTGATTGATTTCATCAACTCTAGGTTCATAAATTATCATGAGCTTTTTTCATCTATTTTTGTCCTTCAAACTTTTTTCTTTATATTTCTGGCTTTGCTTAGGGTAGGTGAGGTAACAGAGCTTACCTTTGTAAAACTTCTGTGCTAACACGATCATCTAAAATCACTTTTGATTTTGCTGCGGTGGGGAGTTATCAAGCTTTAAACTGTTTGGTAGATATCTTTGAATTCTAAAGCATGCAAACAATTGTTTTGATCTGTTCTTTGATCCTATGTGGGGTTTATTGATTCCAAATCTGCTTTTGGCTATTTGGTGATTTAGATCCAGTGAAAGGCTTGGCTTTGATTACCTTGTAAGTTCGTTGATGTTAAGTCCAATCTTCCAAATCATGGTTTTTGGGCCTGTTGGTGTTCTAGATTCTGTATAGTGGAAAACTTGGCTTGATTGCCTTGGAAAGATGTTCATTGGTCCTGATCCTGTCTGGGGTTTATTTATTCCAAATCATGGTTTTGGCTTGTTTTTGGTTTAGAGTTAGGCTTGATTGCATGAGAAGTTAGTCGGTATTAAGTCAATTACCTGATTGGTTTTGTTCGGTTTGTTGCAATTTTAAAAAAAAAAAAAAAATTGGGATATGGATGAATGTCAATCTGCCATCCCAGCACATGATGGAGATCTTCATGTAGTTGCTGCTGCTCACCATATTGTCAAGGCATTAGGAACTACAAAAAATCTTAGTGATGATTTGAGGAAAATCCTTATCGATCTTGATGCACACTTGTCATTGATAACTTCAAATATCGATAGCAAGGGAGGAAAGGGATTTGTTGAAGTTGAGGAGCGACTGAAACGAGTAGAGAGGAAGATTGTGATTTGGGAGTCGGATCGAATAATGATATGGGATTCTGGACCCAAGGAAGTTTCGGATTATCTAGAAGCTGTAGATGAAGTTCAGACACTGATAGACAGTTTACGCGGCTTATCCATGAATGAAAATCAGAAGCAGAAGGAACTTCTTCACCGTGCATCAAGTTTATTGCAGATGGCAATGTCAAGGCTTGAGGAAGAGCTTATTCATATGCTTGTTAAGCATAAGCAACAGTCTGAGCCGACATACATGCCTTCTCCTTCTTCTCAAAGGAATGTTGTTTACAATGAGTCTGTCGTTTCATTAGATAATGAGTCAGCGAAGGAAGCATCGAGCAAAAGCTCTCGTAGCGACGAATGTGGTGAATATATTGTTGATTTGGTCCCTGAACATGTAATTCCTGATATCAAGTCCATTGCAAAGGTTATGTTTGCTTCAGATTACGGTCAGGAATTTTGTGAAGCTTTCATTGGTGTAAGGAAGGAAGCATTGGAGCAGCATTTTGACATTCTCAAAAATGGAAAACTGAGTATTGAGGATGTGTTGAAAATGGAGTGGTGTAGCTTGAGTACCGAGATGAATAAATGGACCTGGTCGATGAAGATCATCTTCCGTGTCTATCTCATGAGTGAAAAACGGTTATGTGATCAAGTCTTAGGGGAGTTTGGATCAGTTAATTCATTTTGCTTTCTTGAGATAGCGAAGACTACAATTCTTTGCCTCTTGAATTTTGGTGAAGCCATAGCAATGGGGCCTCAAGAACCCGAAAAGCTGCTTCGTCTGCTTGACATGTATGAGACTTTGGCAGATCTTGTTCTAGACATAGATGCATTGTTCTCAGAAGATGGTGGTTCTTTTGTTCGACTCGAGTTCCACAAGCTTCTTGAGGGATTGGCTGATTCCGTAAAAGCAGCATTCAACGCGTTCAGAGTTGCTGTTTCTTCAAATGGATCATTATACCCCTTCCCTGGAGGTGGAGTCCATCCTCTCAGTAAATATGTCATGAATTACATCAGTATGTTCCCTGACTATAGCAGCACCCTCAATTTGCTTCTCAAGGATCAACATTCAGATGTTGCAAGTCTAGTTAGTGAGCCACAGTGTGGACCAACTGTGTCTCTTTCCACATCTTGTCCGATGGCTTGTCACCTTCGATCAATCACAAGCTCTTTGGAGTCCAATCTTCATAAGAAATCTAAACTATACAAGGATGAAGCTTTACAACATATTTTCTTGATGAATAACCTCCATTACATGGTTCAAAAGGTTAAGGGCTCGGAACTCAGGCCTTTCTTCGGAGACGAATGGATCCGTAAGCATAATGCAAAGTTCCAGCAACACGAAATGAACTATGAGAGAGTCACTTGGAGTTCAGTCGTTTTGTTGCTCAAAGATGATAACCCTGGCTCGAGTTCCCTGTCAAAATCTGCTTTCAAAGAAAAGTGCAAGGGCTTTAGCATTGCCTTTGAGGAGGTATACAAAAACCAAACAAGTTGGTGCATCCCAGATCCACAGCTTCGCGAAGATTTGCGGATTTCGACTTCACTTAAAGTGGTCCATGCATACCGGACTTTTCTTGGAAGAAATCCTGCTCATGTTGATGATAAATGCATTAAGCATACTGTTGAAGATGTCGAAAAATTGCTCTTGGACCTTTTCGAAGGATCACCAAGATCGTTGCTCAATTCACGAAGAATGATGAAGACATAAGCTGTCAAGTTTTAGCCATTTTTGGGTATTTTCTTCTGAATCAAGTCTGTATTTTCGTAGATATAAAATGTGATTGTAATTAACATGTTTCATTTCCAAAATTTTCTGTTTCTGATTGCTTATGATTGCCTTTGCCTGTGTTTCTCTTGGCTTGAAATAACATTGTTATAAACATGCATCAATTCTAGGCATATGATCCAGTTCATTCTCTAGGTATAATTTTGAGGGTTGATAGTATTCCTTTTTTTTTTGGCTTAAGATGTGAATATCCCTTATGCATATTCGGACATGAGTATGGAGCCATATTCGGCTTAGTATTTGTTTATTAGTGAGGGTTGATAATATTTTTCTGCTTAATACGCCTATGTTATCCAGACCTTTTATTTTCCCTAAAGTTCACCTTTTCTCTGAATATATGTCGGACATTGGTATGGAGTTATAATCCTCCAAATATATACTCATCCTTAAGTCCGGGTATCATAGGTACATGAATGCAGGCACTAATAACTTGTAACCTCGAGGATGTCTGATTTATCTCTGGTTAATTAGAGTGACGAATGTTGCTCATTTTTTGTTGTTGAAATATTTGTATTCAACACGTACACAAACAAATAGGATAGGGGAATATGATATTTCAAAATATTCCATATTTAAAAAAAAAAATCAATTTCTAATAGGCCAGGCTTGAATCCATCGATGCCCCCACATAGCTGATGAGCATTTGATCCAGATTAATACAACTGACAAAGAGGCATGTAGTGTCCATCAATGAGAAAAAAGTCAGTTACACTGAAATTGAAAGTATTAATGTGCATGTGCTAAATGTAAGATATTGATTAGGAGTTAGCTACATCCATGACTTCCTGTAGACCACATCTCTTTTATTTATATTATGTTGTTTCCAACTGTTTTTCTATTTATTCATTTTCAAGAATATATATATATATATATTTAAAAATATGAACATTTATACTTGTATTAGAAATGCCCGTGGATTAGCTTTAACTTTTATTATTATTTTTTCATCAATTTTACTACTTCAAATATTGGAAAGTTATAATTAAACTTATAAGGGTACAGGCAAGAGGTTGTCTAATTGAAGACTTAAAAACAATTTGTTTATTAAATGCATTAGGTTACAAAATTTTATGGGGATCAAGTTTAATTTGATTGGATTTACTTATGATAAATAAATACAATTTATTCTAATTTATATTGATTTCGAGTGGTTAAATTGAATTTTTAAATATACAATTATTAGTATGAAAAATGAAGAGTTAAGGATGAAGATGCGTTTTGACAACTCTGATCTTCAAGATAATAATCCAGGAGGAGGAAGTAAGGGCACATGCAAAACCGTGGTATAATGAAACGGATGCTCTGTGTAGAGATGTGTGAGCATTGCATCCTAATGCCCAAGATACGGATTGGTTGTTTTGTTTACACAATCCATTTGCTCTTGAGATAGCAATTATGAGTCTACCAGCTGAGTTTAAGGTTCCAAAGAAAATGTTCGAAGGAAGAAGGGATCATCTAACACATCTCATGCAGTACAACAATTATATGAATGTGCTAAGGGCCTCTAATGCTGCAAAGTGTAAAACCTTTTTGACGACCCTTAAAGAAAGTGCGAAGGATTGGTATCTTTCTTCATCACAAGGCTCCATCCAGAGCTTCTTGCAGCTAGGCCAAATATTCTTGGGAAGATTCCGAGCTCATAGAAAAATAATGAGCACTCCTATAAGTTTGATGTCAGAAAAGCAAAAGGATGGAGAACCCTTACAAGATTATGTTAAACATTTACATGTAGTAATGTTAAACACAAAAAATTTGGAAGATCAGTGGGCCATTGATGCCTTTATCATGGGTGTTCAGAATGAACACGTGCAATATTCATTCTCTGATAATAGGCCATAGAATTCAGCAGATTTGTATGAAAAGGCTCATAAGTTCGCTGACACAGAAGAAATTAAAAGAGCGGTTCGTAATACCTTCTAGAGGGATGATAGACAATTTAGAAATCGATAGGGAGTTTGCGACCATCAAGGCCTCCATCTCAGAGTCCATGCGTGCAAAAATGGGGACAATTGAAGGGTTATTTCGTCAAGAGCATTTTAAATATCTCAGGTTGAACACACAAGAAGGTATGTTCCTCATTGCAAATTTGAAACCTATACTCCCTTAAATGCTACGTGTGCCTATATTCTTAATCAGGTTAAAAGTTTGGGCATCTTGCCAAGTCCTCCACCAATGCGACGTAATTAGTCAAGGTCAAACTCGAAGGATAAGTGTAATTTTCATGATGACAAAAGACATAAGACTAAAGATTGTTCTTCTTTGAAAGATGATTGAGGATTCAATTAGGAATGATGAGCTTAAAGATTTGTGGTTCGAGATGCTACATCGTCAAGCCAGACTCCACAAGGTGCTAACAAGGGTAAGCACAAAGTTAGAGGTACAATACACGTGATAATTGGTACAGATGAAGAGTGGACGACCTAACACAAAGAGAAAGGCTCATCTTAAAAGTTTAATGTGAGATTTAATGTGTGATGAAAAGGGAAATGATCCAATGATTGTGTTAGCAACTATAGCAAGGTTTGAGGTAAAGAGAATTTTGGTTGATAGTAGTACTATTGTAGAGGTGTTAACTTGGGATGCATACCAAAAGATGGGGTTGAAAGAGTAAGCTTTGAAGAGGGCAAGTCTTTTGTATGGTTTTGAGAACCATCCAATCGAGGTGAAGGGATGCATTACCTTACCTGTTACCTTGAGGGATGACGAGCACACCGCAACGAAATATGTTCAATTCTTTATGGCAGATCATCCAATGGCCTATATAATCCTTTGGGGATTGAGAAGTCTTAAACGAAGTTCGATATTTGAATTCCCCAAGTAGTCAAAACACGATTCATTTCTTCCACTTTCGTAGCGTAAACATAGGTCTTAACTTCCACCGGAGTACTCACTTCAAGGCATCGCGAAGAGATGTTCTAAATATTACTGCCACTTCCTCTAATACTAGCCATGGTGTTCTAATAAAATCAGGAAAAAATCGAAAGAACAAAGGAAATTTTAGGGAAATTACCTTTAAAATTGTTCTTCTCAACAATGACTTCTTCTCCAAAATCTCGGATTCAAACAATGTAATTTTTAAGGTTCAAGTAACTTCCTTTTAAAAGGGTTTTTTGCACTTTAACGATTCATATATTCAAGAATAAGAGCACAATCAGCTGCGTACAACTGTACCCCTTATTGACACAGGGCGAGTTGTACGTTGCAAGTTAAGGTATAAAGTGTATTTAATAAGCTTCTCCTTATGTTACCTCTCGTCTCATAGAACCAATTTCCAAGAAGTAACTCTTCTTCGAACTAGGTGGGAGACAAATTGTAATACTTACTATTATCGACCCATAATCTAATTGAGTCCGGGTCGGTTTCTACATGGTTCGCACTTCAAGTTCTCGTCGTACTATGAGTTCGAGTGTAAGGTAGTTGCACCCTTCTATAAGACCGCATGATGTGGGTTCGTACACCATCACATAGCAAACCCACCTCGTATAAACACGTGCTAAACCTATTCTAGGGTACGTGTCGACATGCATAAAACCTATCTACGATATCACATCTATAGACAATAACATATCATATAAATACACAACTCCACCGATCTAAGGTACATACAGAAAAACTAAACAAGTTATTATCAATTAAATATTAAAAATAAATTTATTTTATATTAATATGGATATAATTTTAATTAAATTAAATACTAAATCAGGTAAAGGGTAGATTAGATAGGTTGGAACAACAGAAGGCATTGTCTAACTTCCAGTCCAGACAGACCAATTGGTTAGTTTTAAGACATGGCAGGTAAGTTCGTTAAGAAAGTTGGTTAAGCCTTATACCAATTTCAGGCCTTAAAATTTCCCTCTCAAATCCCCCTCTCGAAATTCTCTTCCCACATTATCGGTCATCTCTGTCTGTTCGTTTTCTGTCCGGTTTTTCATCTTTTTTTTTTTTTTTGGGAGTGGGGTTTCAAAGTTGTTTTGTTTCTTGGTTTTTCGGTTTCTCTTTTTCTCAGTCTCTTGATCCACATACGAAATCCAAAACGTTGATGGATTGGAAGGTTTCTTTGAGATTATTTTGAAGGTTGTTGATTTTTACGTAAGTTTCCAATTTCTATTTGTTTATTTGATTTGATTTAATTTAGTATCCTGTTTGATTCCTATTCTGGTTTTGGATATACAAAGCTTAATCAATCATGGTATTTGAATTTCATTATCTGCAAATAATTTAGAACTTTTTTTTTCTTTTTGGTATTTTTGATAAATCAAGCATCCACGCTTGTTTATATTGCAAATCTAATCTATGATTGGAATGAGTGTGAGATATTATTAATTAACATAGATATATGTGTTAGATACATATGAGTCCGGGCAATATAGCTATAGCTTCGCATTGCTAGGAATTCCTGTTATCTGGAAATCTTTGCTGGGTTCTTTTTGTGCACAAGGCATTTGTTGTTTTGCCGCAATGACAGATATTTGATAGATTTGAAGCCTTACTTTGTTTCTTATTTCATATACAGAATCAACTCCTGGGTTTTACGATGGTATGGAACTAGACATCACTTGATTTCTCTGATACTGATACACCAAATAAGCATCATCAAGCAGTTCATTCTAGTGAAAGTAAAAGATCCCCTCCTCACTCATCTTCCCCATCCGCTATGTCTGGTCAAGTAGTTGAAGAATTGAGTTCAACCAGACAATCCACCGATGGTTCAATCACGCCTGTTTCGCCCTCACTGGCGAATGAACAACCACAAGATGAAAACTGCCTATTGGTAGATTCAGACAGGATTCCATCCCATGTGTTTACTGCGACAAGCACAACCAGCCCAGCTGAATGGAGTACGGCTTCAAACGAATCATTGTTCAGCATTCACCCGACGAACGCGAGTTTCACCAAGGACCAGTTCAATTGGATGTCTAAATCTGGTGATTTTGGTTTCAACTGTGATTCCTTAAACATTTCGAGTCCATTGATGGAGCTTCCAAGAAACATGCTATCCCCTGAAATCACCACGAGAAATGGGAGTTTCAACAGGGGCGAAGGCGAGTTTGGTGCTTCTGCATCTGCGGCTGAAGCCATGAGGGAGGTTCTGAAGGAGAAAGAATGTCAGCAAAAGGATAATGTTGCTACGGGATTATCACCTCATTCCCGTAGTTTATCTACGCATTCCGATGCTAGTGTCAGATCTTTTGCCTTCCCTATGTAAGTTTTAATTAATCTCATTTCTGAACTTTAGTAATCAAGCAACTCATCAACATCCCATGCCATTTATCTAGTAGAATAATACCTTGATTCTGTACCAGACTCAGTCTTGAGATATAAGTATTTACACCATCCTTAATGAAGATACGATGGTTCGAAGTGAATAATACCTCGCATATCAACAATAATAAACTAACCGAACATTCAAACCGACCGCAACCTCAATGTAAATCACTATGTTTAAAGTCCTTAAATAGTATCATAAACAGTAACTGATATATTTATTATATTTTTCTTTTTTTTATGTAGATTGACAGGAGATGCAGACAAAAGTGGTTCATTGACAAAAGGCACAAAGACCAAAAAACAACAATCACAACATTCCACAAACCATAAGGAAACGCCAGACAACCCCCCGGAAACCCCTAAACTAGAGCCCTCTCAGGACATCCTTAAATCACAGACCCAAAAACCAAACCGAAATACAGGTTTTAAGAGATGGTGCACTTGCTTCTCTTGCTGCCCATCTTGCTCTTGAGATTTTACTCCACTGTAATATGCGTGTGTGGTTTTGAAAGCAACCACAAGGATCCTGTTGAAGTCTCGGGCTACTTTTCACTTGCTTCCCATCCTGTTGTTGGGATTTTACAGTAGTGCAACATGCTTCAAAAGGTACAGGCACACACACACATGTATATTATATATGTATATATGTGCGGTTTTGAAAGCACCCACAAGGATCCTGTTGAAGTTTGGGGCTACTCTTCACTTGCTTTGTCTATTTTTGAAGTTTTTCTGGCCTCTGCTGGTTACTCTATAACTTATTGCAGTGCTCCATTTTAAGAAAACATGTTAATGGAAGCTGATTTCAATACTATCCATTGAAGTATCTTGTTAGGCAGTCTTTGTGCTATAGTTTAAAGTGTAATTGTGTTTTGTTTTTTTTTATATAAAATCGAGAAATTTAATCCTTGTTCCATTGATATGGGTCAAGTAAGTAAAACTGATGGTACATTACAATCTTGTAAATATACCTAAAGTAGAAAAAGATCTTCTATTGAGAACATATGCTTTGTTTGATTTCAACCCATATGCTTGTGTAGATTAGGTAATTGTTTTTCTGTTGATTATTAAAAATCCCTTAAATTACACAGTACACATATTTCTTGCTTCATAGTTGTGAAAGAAAGGTATGCTACTTACTGGAAAATGTAAAGTTCCTACATTTTTCTGTACCAATGTTAAAAGTGGGGTGACAAAAAAGGATTTAAATAACCATCGATTTACGGAGGTTTCAACTCTTTTGAGCTCACAACATTTTCCAGTTTCTACAATTCTAAATCCGGTGTGGATCTTAATAGGAAAAGGAGGTTGAGCAAACATTGATATGCTTCATGGGGTTGGTAACATCCTTAGCACCGGCGTGCCTCACGAATTCTTCCGGCGAAAGGAAGTTTCCGTGGCAAACACATACTATACACACCTGTCCTTTGGTGTATTTGTAAAGAAACCCTTGTATTTTCCTCCCATTGGGGCCATCTCCGGTGGTGGTTACGCTTGGCATTTTTTTCATCTCTTTATCTTGAATCCAACAACGGGAAAGTTTAGGCTTCTTGGCCGGATTCTCAGATTCCGTTATTTGGGAAGGCATCTCCGGTACGGACTTTATTGGATTAGAGGAGGATGATGGTGCACTCCACCCTTCTACTCCTGCACTGAATTTATTAATGTCTAAAGATGGTGATCAAAAAGCTTAAATGATGTTGAATTATCTATAATTGAACTTTGATTTTCTTACTAATTAAAAAACATAATTATGCATTCAATTCATGGCTAGTGTCGTAAAACGATCCAATTCAATTTTCTTTTTAACCAGACCCGAATAAAGGTAACAACTTGTTTAGGGGAACAACATACCTTCTAATTTTCTAAAACCTTCCTTTATCTTATCGATGGCTCTATTTAGTGCAGGAGATTTAGCAGTAGAAGCCGCTAGCCAAGCAGGAAACTCAGTAGGCGCCGCCCCCGCCACTAACAACTTGTCTTTCTCACTCCCTTTCATGCCATTCCTCTGCTTCTCCACAGCTCTTTTCTTCGCTTCAACTCTCTTCATCAACCTTAATTCCTTTACATTCACTATCCTTTTACCGCTTTCCACTTGTGCAGGCAATGAACAAGACCTTGCCAATGAAAGATAACTATTCGGCAACGTGTTTTCCAACTGTTCTGTAAAATTCCTCTTATGGTTTACCACTTCTCCGGCTATGGAAGATGATCTAGTTAAAGGGTTTAGTTTGCTGTAATTTCCACTACCGTAAATCCCACCCAGCGATAGCCTGAGATTCACCTCTGGTTCTGGATCGGGAAATTGGGTATGTTCCGACGTAAGTTTTTCTGATGAAAATCTTTGAAAACTACGAATTGGTTTATTGTCTTCAAATAAAAAGTTGATTTGATCAACCTTGCCTTGTATTCCTCTTGCTTCCGCCATTAGACAAGGTTAAAGAACTTCCCCCTCTCTGCTCACCCCCCCCCCCAAAAAAAAAAAACAGTAGAACATGAGCACAGAAGAGCATGAAAAAGGTTACAAACCCAGAAATTGTAATAAGATAAAAAGCTTACATGATGGATGAAGATACAGAAACTGAGATCACCGGAAGAGCTGATTTAAGAGATAGAGGAAGTAGTTTGTTTTGCGTTAAAATTTTGAGAGAAAGATGAGGAAATGGGGCAACATATGTGATGAGGTTATATAGATGCAGCACACACGTGGTAATCAGTGGAGAGAGAGAAAGAAAAAGAAGATAAAAACGTAGGGTTTTCTTTTCTGCCATTGTTGCAACTTGCACCTGCAACTCTCTCACTTGTGCACTTTTACAGCAATAACATATCTGTTTCCACTGTTAGCAACAACATCTCGTATTGATTTGATTTTCTTTCTTTAATTTTTTTTTTTTAAATTGAATAATTATTGTATATTTATATATCGTTATGAAATATAAATAGGACAAGATTCACATGTGACAGAATTTTAAGGTAAAATAAATCTGAATAAAGTTTATACATAATTTAATAAGTGATTAAATTGAACTAATATTAAGATTAAGATATAGGGACACCACAAAAAATACTATTTAGGACATAACAAGTAGAGGTTGTTGGTAAGAACTTGAGCGTGACAGATTTCGCAACTTGGTTATGTTGTGCTTTGTTTTCTTATTAGGTGTCTCTACACCCTATAATAATTATGAATATGTATATTTTCTTAATATTCCTAAGGGACACTTTGTAATATAATTGATTAGGATTGGCTGTTTCTCTACTTTTGCCATTCTAAGAAGCCAACCAAAGTGTGCTTGCCACGTAAGTTAAAAAGTTAACTACCATTTAACTCTAGTTTTTCTTAATTGGTAAACTACAAAGATTTTTATTTAACTTTTGTAAGTCTTTTTTTTTTTTTTTTGGGAAACGGAAAATAAAAGAATTTGAAAAAGGGCACTGTTATTACTATTTATTTTCATTTTGGTCACCGGCAATATTATCGTATATCTATTTTAATCACTCCATTTTAGTTTTCACTTGGGTCTCATTTTATCTTTTCAATTTTATTTAATTTTCATTTTTTATTTTATAGAAAAAATTTTGGATTTTTATACGGAAATGCCCGAGTGTTTACATAGAAAAACTATATTATCCTTTTAGTTTCTTTTATTTTTTCCAGGTAAAAGGAAAAAAATATGATGTTTTATAAAGAATTACTTAGGTTTTTATAGGAAAAATTTTAATTTTTTATAGAAAAATATTTTTATTTTTTTAATTTCCTTTTTTAATTAATTTTAATTTTTCAGTAAAAAAAAGGAAAATATGAGTTTTTGCATAAAAATTTAAGGTTTTTTTTTAACAAAGAATTGAGTTATAAGAAAAAAGCGTTAGTTTCATCTATGTGGCAAAATAAAGTTTCATCTATCTAGCAAAATAACTTAATTTCTCGTAAAAGCTTAGGGTATTTTTTTGGAAAAATAAAATTAATTTAAAAAAAATGAGTGACTAAAATGAAAACATAAGTTGAGTGACTAAAATGAGTGTACAATAACATTGCTTAACCTCAAATTAACGGTGGGTGACTAAAATGAATATGATTTGTAATGGTGGTGCCCTTTTTGAATTTTTTTTTATTTTTGGTGCCAAAAATGAAAAACTATTAAAGTTGAGTGACCAACTAAATAGTTTACCCATAATTAAGATTGGATAGTTTTTTTTAGAAGGAAATTCATTACTTCATTTCATAAATGGGAAGCACCATACAATTCGAAAAAAAATAGTAAACTATTGTCGTAGGCGGTGTATTACAAGTTCCATCAAAACAACAGAGACTTCAACCTCAACATCAATAGAACATTATTGTGTGTTGAAATTGGCTACACAACTCAAGCACGATATATCTGGAGTAAATGCAAGCACTTAATACAATAAGGAAATCAATCATGAATGGTCCAAAGTGGCGGGAAAAAATGGGCAAAAAAAATTAAGCATCCACCAAACTGGAGAGGACGACAACAAAACCATCTCTAAACTCACTTGCAAAAGTAAGACTACATGCATAAGCAAGACTAAAAAATATGTTACAAGAGCAGATAAAAACTTCTAAAAGTGATGACTTATTAAACAATGGAAAACAAACAAAAAACATATAAAACTTAAGATAATACGGATCCAAACCGACTTATGAAATCATTTATTATTTTGAAATACTCTCAAAACAGAAACATATTAAGAAGTTAGTGAAGAGCCACCCACTTTCCAAAAGAAATGGCTGGTGACCGGTAGAGTTCTAACGACAACAAACACCGTCATTTGTCAATCACAACTTGTGAAGATAATAAAGATACCCACAAAATAGATCTACAAATTAAAAAGAGAGTAGGCGTATGAAGTGAATGAAAAGAAGAAAGAAAGAGGGTTTGTGAGATGGAGAAAAAGGCAGGCGGTAGTCAATCTTGAAGTTGACACCTCTGTTGAGCAAAACAAAAGAGAATAAACAAACATCTTGGAGAAAAGAAAAAAATTAGGGTTTTCTGCATAGAGTTATTAAGATTGGATCACGTTTAGTACTATTATATTTAATTTAAAATAATAAAAATATGCATGTACTTGGATTTAAACCCACATCAATTGTTGTATTAGTAAAACCTTTAATTTTACCACTCAATTAAAATTTTATTTTAATATTTTTATACATTTTAGTTTTATTATGCACACATTTGTGTCCTAATACATGATTTCCACATTTCAATATTTATTATATGTTATTTTTAAACAAATATTAATTTTTTAAATTTGTGGTTTCCACGTGCATACGTGTGTTATAGAACTTCTAGTATTAATAATATTGTCAATCTTAAGTTAATGTCACCCATCAACTGGATCCCAACTCAATTAAAGAATTACCAAAAACTATATTTCATTTGCTTTTTTTATTATTTATTGTAGGTTGTTTTTAAACATACCTCTATGTTTTAAATTTGTGATTTCCACCGTGTAATAAAATTTCTAGTACTAATAATATTGTTGATTGAGTTAGTGTTTGTATCATTTGATATTCTTAATCTAATGTGTTTTTGTATTTAAATTTCATTTTACTTGCCATGTATTTTTTTCATTCCATGTTTATTTTTTTTCTTTTTCATTTTAATATCTTTTCTATTTTAATACTTTTCATATCCATGTATTATTATTAATTAGTTTCAAATTATACTTTTTATTATTTATTATATGTTATTTTTAAACACGTTTATGTATTCTAAATACGTGATTACTTGTTCGATAAAATTTATAATTTTTTAGATAAAATATTTATAAAAAAAATATTAAGTGTCTCTTTTTATAGGGTTGTTGATTGATTGGAGTCCGCTGTGGGAAATCGGCAAAGAGGCCTTTACTAGCCTCTTGGGCATCATTTGGTTGCTTTGGAATGCTAGGAACATTAAGCTTTCTCAAGGAAAGACGATGACTCCACAAGATGCTTTGATTCGTGCTAAGACCATTCACTAAGATTTCAAGGTTCACAATCGTATCCATGCGCGCTCATTTTCCTAGGAGGTTGAGGATCATGAGATGGGAAACCCTACGTGGAAAGCAACTCAAGATTAATATTGATGTGGCCTAGATTGCTAGCTAGGGAGAGCATGATGACCTTTGGTGCAGTAGTTCGCGATTTAGAGGGCATGGTTCATGCAGGTTGCGCTTGACCTTAATGGAGCTTTTGATGCTCTCTCGGTTGAGGCCCTTGCTATTGCTACAGTTCTCCAGTTGGTTAGGGTACTTGATTATCCCCACATCATAGTAGAGACAGATTGTTTTGTTATTGCAGATAAACTTAATAGTCATTCTTTGGACCCGTTTGTGTATGGCTGAATCATTGAGGATGCCCATGGATTATGAAATTGATTTGATTTTATTATTTTCCAGTATGCTCATCAATCGACCAATAGGGTTGCACATAGACTTGCCTATTGATCTATGGATGAGAATGTTGATTGCTCTTTTAATTTAGACTATCAGGACATTGTTATTCACCAGCTGATGTTGAATGACACTTTAGGTTGATTTATTTTGCTCTTATCAACTTTTACTTTTAATAATAAAAGTGTTAAAATTATTTTATCTTTGAAAAAGTAACATAAGTATTATTTTATTTAAAATATAAAACATAAAAAAAATTATATAAAATAAAACATTGGGAATTTTCAAAAATAGTTTATTTTTTAAAGAAAAATAGTTGTGTTAGGCTCAAAGACCCAATTGTCAATATGTATCAATATTGGTTGGTAAGTAATCTAAGTTTCATTTCACTAAAAAAATTCAACGTGGGTCTTCAATTTAGTCTATTTTGATCCATTTCGACTAATATTGCATACTACTACCGCACATTTCAGTTGGCTACCTTGTTACAACTTCACTCTAGTCACTAGCCTTACATTCGACATCTCTCTCGTTGCGGTTAAGGTAACGACTTTGAGCATGGCCAGCTCCCATAGTGTGACGGGCAGTGTGTACAAGGCCCGGGAACGAATTCACTGTCGTATGGCTGATCGGCGATTACTAGCGATTTCAGCTTCATGTAGGCGAGTTGTAGCTTGCAATCCGAATTGAGGGTAAGTTTTTGGAGTTAGCCCACTCTCACGAGGTCGTGACCCTTTGACTCGTCCATTGTAGCACGTGTGTTGCCCAAGGCATAAGGGGTATGATGACTTGACTTAATCTTCACCTTCCTCCAATTTATCACTAACAGTATGCTCAGGGTTCCAAACTCAACGGTGGCAACTAAACACGAAGGTTGCACTCATTGTGGAACTTAACCGAACACCTTCCAACACGAGCTGACGACAGCCATGCACCACTTGTATCCGCATTCCTGAACTATTCATAAAATAAATTAATGAAATTTTGTGCTATTTTGTTGATTGAGTTTTAGCTTAATTGGCATTGACATTGTTGCCAGTGTAGAAGGACGTGGGTTTGAGTACGCTAAAGTGCATTATCCTCCTATTTAAGGGTTGGGGAGGGGCTATTGGTAAATTTAGGCATTGCATAAAAAGGAACAGATATAATAAGAATTTATAATGAGATTAATGTTTAAAAAAATATTATGCTATTTTAAATTATTCTTTTATATAATGCCTAAACTATTTATAACTCTCAATTGCTAAAGTAGATGATATTATGTATTTGAGTGAATCCATAGCTTCCATATTGTTGTAGTAGAAACAATACCAACCGAGTTAAGATTTATTCGACTTATCTTATCTCTTCTTATTTTCTTATGATTACATTTAAAAATAAAATAAAATTATTAAATTAAGTTTTTAAACTTAATTAATAATTTTAAAATTTATATATGCATATAAATATATTTATAATATATAATTGAAATATATTTATGTGTATATATAATATATATTATTTAAAAAAACTACAAATGTATATCATATATTTTAAAATATTAATAAATTTAGAACAACTAGTGTCTAACTTAATATTATATGTGTTGCACGTGTTTTCATACACTTAAATTTTGAATTTTTTAAATAATATAATTTTGTTTCATGTAATTAAAAAGATAATGTTATTTAAATTAATTTAATTAACATAATTAAAATATATCAATTATATATTAAAACATTTGTAAAATACAAAAAGTAAAGTATTTTAAATTGATACTCCACACCCTTTCATACTCACAGTTTTTTCTTTTTTAATATAATATGATATAATAACACATTATTTATAAAATTATATATATAATATAAAGCTACTTATCATATAAATAATAATGAAAAATTAATATTAAAATAAACTTTTACAGAATTTTTAAAAATTTAATGTAAATTAATATTTTTATAATACAATAATTCAATGTAAATTTTAACATTCTTATTCATTATATAAATTTATTTAACAATTTTTTTTACAAAGTTAAAATTCTTACTTGAAAAATCTTATAAATAATAAAAAAACAATTAAAACTAATAATACAATGAATAATAAATATACATATATCAAAACACACTAATATTTATTATTTTTTTATATTATTTTTACCCATAACTCTTCATTAACTCTTAAATAGAAAAATAAAAAAAAAAATTTAAATATAGTACTTGAACTCACGTCCTCCTAATTATTACAATACCAACAACAATAACTAAACTAAAGCTCCATCTGCATACAAATATACATTAGAGTTAATAAATACAGAGACACCTGAATTTAGAATATTATACTTACTTAGTATTTAAACTTTTTTTGTGCACCTAACTAGCACTTGAATTTGGAGACTGTAAGTAAACTTTGTACCTTTTTTAAACCTAACTAACAACATTAAAATATGTTGATGTGACACTAACGACCAATAGTATAGTGACATGCGGTAGCCTAACATTTTGACACGTGACAAAAAATATTTAATATTTATTAAAAATTTGTCACGTGTTAAAATGTCATATCAATATATTTTTAACAATATAATTAAATACTTAAAAATAATATTAAATTAACTTACAATTTTTAAGTTTAAGTATAATTATGTAGAAATTGTCCAATTTTGTAAATATTTAATCTTATATATTATTAGTATCAAAACAAAACACACAATCTTGCTCCAAGTTGCAGATAGAGCCTACAAATACAGAAAGTACGGACAAATGATAGATGACACGTTTAATGAAAAGATTGAGAACTACACGTGGCGAAAAACAAGGGGTCAAAACAGGCAAGTTTGTCAAGTTGCATGCAAACGGCCTCGTATTGATGATATCATCCAGTTGTGCTTTAACTGTTAGAAGCGTCGGGAAATGAATTATTTTATCGCTATGCCCACGCGCGAGTTATGTCATGTATTAACCAAGTCTCCTTCCTTTATTTTAATAGGAAAATCAAATTTTAGAATCTTATATTAACTTAATTTAGAAGTTGTTTTATAGTAATAAATTATAGGTAAATTTTTATTTCCACCACTTAATTAAAAAGGTTATAGTTTAGTTACAGATTTATTTAAAAGTTTTCATTAAAGTTATTGGGATATTAAAATTAATGCTATATAATTTTCTCTATCAGCATTGATTAAAATCTCTATTTTCTTTTCTCTTTTATGATTTAGTTTTTTTTCATAAAACAGCTTTAGATGTCATAAATTTTGAAAACCAAAAATCAAATAGCTTGTTTCTTCAATCTTCAACATTGACCGTCGAATCAAACTAGATCTAAGGGATGTTATTTTACTCATCGATAAATATTGATCCACCGTACCGATCGTTAAATCATTACTTAGAACTCACTCATGGAGCCTTTTATTTGAAAAAAATATAACAATCTAGTGACTTAAATAAATAAATAAAATCTTTGAATAGTTCAGTGACATAAATGAAAACTTTTGAATAGTTTAATGACTAAATTATAACGTTTTTTAGTTAAGTAACTAAAATAAAATCTTACCCATAGTTTAGAAGTAATGGTGTAGTTTACCCTTTCTCTAAGGTAAATCAAATTTTATTAAGAATTACGGTACACTTTTTAAATAATTATATTATGTGAGTAGTATTTTGTACTTGAAAGTTATTATATGTACTTTACGCATTGAGAGTCAGGATGACACCTCTTCGTTACTGTTATCATTTATGGATACCAATTAATAGTTGTGTATCGAGCTTGGATTTTCACTTGTGTTTACTAAGGGCAAACCGGTTTATGAGTTAAATTTTATAAAATAATTATAAGAGGTTCATTGAAATATAATAACGAGTTTCATAGCGTTTATTTAAATTTCGTTGTATAATGTTAAGTAATAATTATTGTTGACAATAAATTTTAAAGATTATCGGATTCATTCATAATTGTTTAAAATTATCGATAATTAGTAAAAATAATTTTTTTAAGTAAAGAGAGAATAGTAATTAATATTTATAACCAGTAATAGAATTTTGTAATTTATTATTTATTTAAAATTATAGTATTATTAGAAAACATGTCTTAAGCGCATGAATTGTAGTAAGGAGACAAGAGGTGGACGGTCTCTCGAGTCTCATCCACATTTTTGTAATGTTTTTAACTATCATAGTAGATGGCATGTACATAATCACGTTTAGTTACAAGCTTAGAAGGTGTTTGTTGAGACTTGTATGCAAATTTGATAATAATAAAAAAATTGTTAAAAGATTTAATTATAGACTCTTACTATTTGAAATAGTATTTATAAAGAATAGTGGGTGTTACACAAATTCAAGCTGATAAGTTTATCTCGTACATCCGATTCTATGACTCTCTTATCCAATGAAAGTCATAGTAGCATCAATAGTCAAAATGTTTGAAAAACAATTTAAAATATAATCAAATGAAAAACGAACTACAGATGATAAAAATGTCACCCTAATTTAATTGTGAGCCGCCTTATTTATTGTCTATCTAGTTCACCGCATAAATTAAATAGCAATAAATATTTGAAATAGTATGTACTTTGTGTAATATAAAATTATAAAAAAAAAATTGAAAAATGATAAAATTAAGTTATTTTGAGCATATATAGGATATTTAAATGGATGAATTTGACATTTATTTTGATAGATTTTCATAAATTTGGGATGACATGTCGAAATTTGTCCTTTAAATATGAAGACAAATTTGCATATTCATTCCTAGAACCTTTTAAAGAATATTTAAGTAGATTACCGTTGAGGATGACTTAGGTTTTCTTTAAATTTATTAGGGACAGTTTTTAAATTTTTGGAAACGATTTAAATTTTTCCCAAAACCATTAACTTCTATAGTATTATTAGCTCTGATTTATAAAACTTTTTATATAATAATATTTAAGATAATTTTTTTCATATTATTCTTTAAATCATGCATGTTGAAAAACAAAAACAAAAACAAAAAAAATCTTAAAAAATATTTTGAAAGTATTACAAATACTCAAAAACATGTTTTTAAAATGATTTGATTTATACTAAGGTATTTGAGTTTATTCCAAATTATTATAAAGAGTTTAAGAATGCTTTTCAAACATTTTGGTGGTTAAGTATCAATACATAATCTTTAGGTACCATAACCCCACCAAAAAATACCTACATACTTGTCTAGAGGGGTAAAGTATCAATATTTTGTCTCTAAGGTACTGATACCAACACTCTAAATATTGATATTGATCTGTCGTAATTTATTATGTCAAATTAGGCTCTCTATTACACTTAATGAGCTTATTCTCAAACAAATTAGGTGTTTTTTCTTTGCTTTTGTTGATTTTTAGTTTTTGTTGTTAATAAAATGTTTTTGTACGTTTTATGCCCTTTTGTGACCCAAATTGGCCAAACGTGTCATGAGAGACCTAACGGTATAATTGAGTTGGTGTAGGAAGTTGATAATGGCCCAAACATGAAGAAATCATTTTTAGAAGGGCGTATCACGACACTGAGCCATGGAGGTCGAGATACACCTGTCAATGCTGAAATGAGGAAGATTGAGACCAACTTCAACGATACCGCAATACCAAGAAGTGGGTATCGCAACGCCAATACCCCCCTCGAAACTCCCACTTACACTACTACTGTGGGTATCGCGATACCACTATCGACGTAGATAAAAAATGACTGCAAGTATAGTTCTTGTCTAATACCAACCCCAATCAAAATTAAACGTTTAAAGGCATTTTGGTCCAATTTCTTGGGTTGTAATCAGAAGAAAAGCCACTTTTTGGTTGTTTAGAAAGAGGGTTGTTTTACTTTTAGTTTTTTTATCATCTTTTTAGCTTAGTTTTTAGTTGTTTTCTTCTCCATTTTTCTAAGGTTTAGTTACTTTTCTAGTTTTTAGTTGTGTTGGCAGTTAAGTTAGTTAGTTAATTTTCATTGTAACTTGGTTTTATTTGCTGTTTAGTACTCAAAACTCTCTTGTTGTCTTTAATATAGTCCAGCTCCATTCTAATTTCTTTGATAAAAATCTGACCTCTAGTGTTATTTTTCATCACTATTGTTGCCATCTTCATCTTCCTCAAGCTTCTTACAAGAAAACATTAAGCTTTTCTTAACCCTCTTCTTGTGCTTATTTTAAAGTATGCTTTGCTTATATGTTGGGTTCTTACTTGTATGAAAATGAGGATGAGTAGCTAAATTTATAGTGGTTTGTTGATGAAAATGTTGTTCGGTTAATTTTTGGTACATGGACTAAATCGTAAAAATTGGACTAAATTTAATAAACTTCAAAACTTAGAATTGATTCCTCTAAAGGAACATATAGATAGGTGACCAAGATGAGGGCCTATTGAACAAAAATTCATTTAGCCTAAGTTAGTTTGGTGAGGTCGAGAGATAAACCGAACTCAATCATCTAATTCGGTAAAATGGTGACTGAGAGGTAAAATTAAGCCAATTAGAAGTTTAAGCCTTTTAGATCCCTAATCCAAAGACTAATCAACAACATGGAAGTTAACTGACCACTTGTGTCTCTTGAATTGTCAATTGTGTAAGTTTATTTATTTTGCAAATTAGTCCTTTTTAGTGTTAAATAACTTACTAGGGTAATTAACCTCGATCATAATTTATTGTAATATAAGACTTAATGAGTAGTTAGCTAGACTTCTTTGTTGCATGCTTATCGCCTAGGAATCGCTTTGTCCTCGAAATCTCTTGGGTTCGGTCTTTGGAATACTTGAGTGTTCCATTGTGTCACTATATATATTACAACTGACTTATCACACTTGCAGGAAAGCTACTAGATATTTAAGTATAATAGTATTGATTCTCAACCCCGACACACGCACATTAGGGCGCAGTCAAATATTTGGCAAAAAGTACTGATATTTTAAGAGGTTAATAGCTACAAACATTTCTAGAAAGGTAAAGTGTCAATACTTGATCTTGAAATATCAATACTTACCCTAAAAGTATTTATACTTGCCTTAAAGGTATCTATACTTTCTTGTTTCTAGCTGTTCTTTTTGTTAAAAGTATTGATGCCAACACATGGGGTTCAACTCTATTAAAAATTTAATACTAAAATAGATAAATATGTATATATCATTGTTTAATAGTCATCTTAATGATTTTACCATTTTATTTAAATTTTCGCAGTTTGATAATTAAATATATATATATATATATATGATAGCAAAATCAAGGTGGTACATAAAAACCGAAGTTATACTAAATTATTATTCTTAATATAAAATTTGGTACACCTTTTTTAAATTTCACATTTAAAATTTTTTGGTCCAATATACTTTTTTTTCTAATTTAGTACTTAAGCTCTTTTTTATTCACTTCGATATTTGAAGTTGATTTTTTTGTAAGTTATAGTAAATAACTTCAATATATTAATAATGTTATTTTCTTATGAGATAACAAATATAATCAATATATAACTTACATGTGGCAAATGACAGATTTTTTTTTATTTTAAATCTTCAATTACTTTAAGTTTAATTAATTATTTTTAATCTAACATAATGATTTTACTTTATTCTGAGTTTTTAAAACTCTTGTTTTTTTCTTCAATATCCATTCGTTAAGACAGCTCAAGGCACAATTTTTGAACTCAAATTTCCAATGATATTGACGATATTTTATGACATTAAAGGCTTTCTGAAGGCTAAGTCATGCTTTAATCATGCAACCCCTATTGAATCAATCTTGCCATTAAAAGTTAAAAAGTCATCCAATAAAAAGTAAAATTTGAACATATCATTTAACAAAACACAAGAAACTCCAAATAAATGTAATCATTCATGCCATTAAATTTTATGTCATATGCCACATGCCATTCATACATTAGCTATTTTTATCTCCTCATGAAAAACAAAAACCGTTAATATTTTAGAGGTAATTTGTACAACATTTGACAAATTTATCAAATCAAAAAAAAAAAAAAGTCTTAGGCATCATATTAAGAAAAAGTATCAAGTTTAAATGCCAAATTAAAAAAATATATATTTACATGCCAAAAAAAATTATATATATATCAAATTCGTATACCAGTTCAAAGAAAAATGAAATTATGAAAAAATTGTACCACCAAATGTAATATTAAGGCAAAGTTCATTTGCAGGCAGGCTGAAGTAGACGGCTTTAGAAGTGAAACAAGACATACATATCTAGTTAATCGTTATTAATCTTTCAGAACCATCAAATCGGTTGAACCAAAAAATAAACAGTCCGATCCAATAAATGTCATTAGCTCCAATTTTCAAGGAATCAGTCAGTAACAGATTAAAACTATATAACAATGACATGACGATTATATCAAAAATTTGATCATATAATCCTCAAACACATTACTTGAACAAATAACACAAGAAAAAGAGAGTTTAGGGGCGGGAGGGGCGGGGGGGTACTCAGTAGTCTACTCATAAATAGTTGAATTTATGAAAATCAAGAACTTCAATTCTTCTAGTGCCTTCCATTTCCTTTGTTTTATATTGTCAAAAAAAAAAAAATCATCTGGTCACTTTCTCAGTCAATTATGAAGAATCAAATCATGGTTTCGCCGCGGCACCTGCACCACCTTGACGGCCACCTCTTCCATTCTGATTAACTCGCTGATAGTTATCTCCATTCCAACCACCTAAACCCTTTGGTCGTCCTGAAAACTCCCCCTGGTTTCTGAATTCATTCCTGCCATAGCCTCCTCCACGGCCACTGCCAAAGTTCCCTCGACCCCTGAAATTGTCACTTCGAAACCCAGCTTTACCTGAAGGATATCTTGCCCTCCCAGTCCCATTCCCACTCCCACTCCCACTGCTACCAACTGCAAAAAGGAGCAGGTTCTCAAAGTTATTATTAGCCTATATTACTAGCCAAAGCTAATATACGGATATCATATATCCACGACTGCATTAAGTATTTGCAAGAAATTTTGATAGGATCAATATGATGAACAATACCCCTGAACCCCCACCAAACAAATATGTCCGAGGGTTAAACGTACTACAACAGACCAAGCCCTTTCTCCCCATGTATGGCCCAGCTAAATTGATAAAATTGCAGAATTGTTAACTATTTGAGACCATACCATTCCTAAGCTCAGTACTATTATTGGAAGAACTAAAAGTTTGATTTGAGTAAACGAATATGAGAGAAATTATGGAACTTTTGACAAATTTCAGCATCAAAATTCTAAATTTTGAATTACCTCGAGTATTAGTCCTCTTTTCTTCCACAGCAGCTTGACGATCCCCAATAGTGATTGGTGAAGCCTGGAGTGCATAAACACATCCATAAATTCAAAGATATAACCAGAAACACAGAAGGAAGGCTGACTGAGAATCACCAGCAACTCTACAAATCCTTATTAGCTTATCGTAAAAATTTGAGGTCACTCGATAATATCACATTTAAGTTCTGCAACAAAAAACTCTGATGCAGTTGAGAAAGAAGCAAAAACATGGGATGACACTGTAATTTAAACCTTTGGTTTAGGTTAGTTAGGACCATAGAATTGTAGGCTGGGAAAGCGCAATGATGTGAGACTTTTACAACATCCACAATACACCAGTTAATAATTTGCTGGCTCAAGCTTCATTGGCTCAAGCTTTTGGATTTCCCAACTCAATTCAGCAATGCTGTGAATTGGTTACAAACTGAAAAGGAAAATATAAGCTCTAAACATACAGAAAAATATTACAAGGTCCCGCTTTCATTTCTATTATTCCATTTACTGTCTTTAAGTTGCAGAAGAATAGAAAGATACCATATCAAGGTGGATTTATTCTTTCAGACCAGTTGATTCAATTACTTTCTCAACCAGTAGAGTTTTCTCGAAGAAAGTTCTACACAAAGTCATGAAATCAGATACATTTCGAGTGCCCAAAAACCCAAGTTCACGTATTCTAACAATACTGTCACTCAGTAGACTTTGATCTGGTTTTGGATTTTATTTCTTGTTT
This sequence comes from Gossypium longicalyx, assembly GCA_025698465.1. Lineage (NCBI taxonomy): Eukaryota > Viridiplantae > Streptophyta > Magnoliopsida > Malvales > Malvaceae > Gossypium > Gossypium longicalyx. The sequence goes on along the minus strand of CM047006.1, from coordinate 9,163,019 downwards.
CTTATTTTTTGCTTTGAAATAGTGCTTTGTTTTAGGTCAGGGAAGGGGGTCATCAACATGATTGTAAACATCAAGACATTTCTATTTCTGTTCAGCATTAGAGTAAGTTGCAACAATTTTACCAGAAAAATGACCCGAACTTGCCTGACAGATGGCATGTATTCAGTAGACAATAATTATTGAAGTTTTCACGTAAAAAAATTGAATAGAGTAACTTATGACAGTATCTTACCTCAAGTGCACTCTGCACTGAACTTGCATTTTCGAATTCAACAAACCCAAACGTGAATCCCTGCTGCAGAAGGAAAGAATTACGCAAAAAGTGTAAGAATCGAGAACTTGAACTTGAAATGTCAACTAGTAAGGTTAACTTGAGAAGCCCAAATTAATATCTTAGTCAACCTTATTGCTTCTGACTTGGATGCCATTGCGCTTAATGGGCCCAAATTTTTTGAATGCCACCTCGAGTTGCACAGGTGTTGCAGTGTAAGGCAAATTCCGTACGTATATGGAGTGTCCTTCAGCTTTTGTAAGAACAAAGTAAATGAGATTTATATTAAAAAAAAAAAAAAAAAAAAAGAACATTAACCAAGACATCAAAGAGAAAAACACATATCATATAACATAAACCATGCAAATCAAGTACTTTAAATCCTTAATTGATATCTTGATTCATTGAAATTGAAAAAAGTTACTGATCCAATTCCATTGACAACAAAGAAAAATGTGCTTCTCTTACTATGCAAGCGTGCATAAATGAAGTTGGCAATTACCTTCCTCATTGTCATTGCTACTTTCAGGTGCATTGTCACTGTTAGGTAATGCTACCTCGGTTGCCGGAGCAGGTTTTACAGAAACAATGGAGTGAGGTTCTTTAGGTGCCACCCTCACATTATTGGTAGGAACATAGACCGGAACAGACGCAGTATTAGTTTTCATTACTTTGACCTAATATGAATTTCAGTAAGTTTAATAAAGGTAAAAAGAACCAGCAAAACATGAATGAAAAAGAAAAAATCATCAATATTAACTCACAATTGAAGCATATGATTTCTTAGGAGCATCCTCTAAAACCACAGGAGGTGAATCAACAGCCACAACAGTTTCGTTAGGACTTGTAATGTTTTGGGGTTCAACGACTTCATCTTCAATCACTGATCCTTCCTCCTTATCCGAAGGGTCAAAAACTTCAGCATCATTATTAACATCTTCATCTTCTGGGTAAGTTAATGGGTCTTCCGCAAGATTGTCATGAGTTGGCTCTGGAAGAAAAAGCGATTCCATGATTTGAGCATAAAGCAAGTACGAACATAATACATAAAACGAGGGAATAAGGTCAGACCTGGTTCTGGTGTCAAGGCAGATGTTGAAGCCTGTTCATTGATGCCATTAACTGGAACGGAGTTTTGCAACTCTTTCTCCTCAACATATCTGAAAATATCATTTAAGACAAAGTAACCTTTGTCTTGTGGAGCTAGAAAGAAGGTTTGTGTGAATTTCCTTCTCACATTGTCTTTTCCGGTTAAGCATCCAGTTACCAGTACAATGACCCCTTTCTCAAAAGAGTCTTGAGCATCTGCAGTTTTTATCTCTGCTGTATAGTCCTCATAATTCAGCGATAGTACCTTCTCATTGATTGCCTGCCCAAAAGCAAATATAGCAGCGCTCATAAACCAAACCACATTCAAGCTATATTACAAGAAAAAGAAAATGTTCATACAAGTTCATCAAATATGAGTCTCCAGAAACAAACAGTTCCAAAAATATCCATTGCCACAATTAAAGACATGCATCTAATAGATGCACAAAGCTCCTCCCAAGGTCTCCATGCTTTCTAAAACAGAATTCTTTAACAATTATTACAAATATTTTTCCTTAATTATTCTTGAACTCGCCATTCACCTTAAGCCCAGGAATTACCAAGGTAAAAAAAAGGAAAAGAGGCATGTATTTCAAATTCTCAATGACAGTACACCCGTGCCTATTCATATTGGAAGTTATCTCAACTCCCAATGTGGACTTACCTGCATGGTTGTCACAGTTGTCATGTTGCCGTACATATCTGGCCGACTTAAACAACTCGAATCTTGATAAAATCTATGCACGAGGTTCGGCGATTGGTGAAGAATATGGTAATACTGCTCCACAAAAGCATTTCCAACAACTTGAGCACTGGGAGTACCCGCAGGATTTCCTTCCTGCATGGCCATCTGCACATAGTTTCAACGAAACCAATCACTAAAAATTCAAATACTGACAACCAACCACACAATTACAATGAAAAAAAAAAAGGATTATTGCCCCAACCTTTCCTAAGAAAGAATAATACTTTCTATAACTAACATTTACAGCTGACACTAAACGTAAGAGAAACCATCAACAAGATGTTTGCAGTACATAAAATCATCTAAAGCTCACTAAAAAAATGCGAGATTTTTAACCTCCTAGACATCTTTAACCAACATAAAGCATAGAGATGAAAATAACAGTAATAATAATAATAACAACAACAACAATAACAACAACCACCTTTTTCACCATAAATTAGAAATTAGAAAGTTCTTCATATAAGCGCTAAACCATTAAATACTATACTAAAAAGTTTCAAGCAATTCAAAAAACCCAAAGCTAAAACAAGTAATCAAACAAACCCATCAAGAAAATAGATGCTTTTAAACATAAAAGTCAAAGTATATATCTAAAAACCAATTAACACATAGATTCAAAAATAATAATAATTACAATAATAATAAACGACTAATTAAAAAAGGAAATCCCAGAAAATCCTTGATGAAACGAAAGAGTATGAAGCAGATTTAAGAACCAAATTGAAGAGAAAGTCAGGATCTAGCGGTTGATTAGCAGATCAATCAAATACAGAGGGAATATAAAGATAAGACAGAGATCAAACGGAATAAAAGGAAGGGGAAAAGTATGATCACAAGTACCTGATTCGTGAGGTGATTTGAGCTTGAGAGAGAAAGAGAGAAAATCTGTGAGCTTTGAAAGAAAGCAAAGAGAGATACCGAAAGCGAAGGAGAGTAAGCCTACGAAGTAGGAAATCAATGTGAAGAACAATTGCAAAGCCGAAGAAAATATACTGAATATATTTTTAGTATTGGCACTATATACTCAAGGGCTCCTAGTATTATATAGTCTTTCTAAATTAATTTTTATGTACAAAACATGGGATCAGCATTATTATCTTTTTAGTAAATTTTAATAAATTAATAATATTTTTATAATTTTTATTTATAATTTTTAAATTTAAAAAGGGTTTAATTTATTTTTTAAATTTTTTATTAAGGGTTTTTCTACCCTAACTTTATTAGTTTCAAAATATTTTAATTTATTTCTAATAAAAAAATAAGAGTCAAATTAAATAAATAAATAAAGTTTGAGGGTTAAATTTATTATTATAGCTTATGTATAAATATAAAAAATAATAATTTAATAACAGAGAAATTCGTTTACTCACTCATCTAACCTATATGCTTTAAGGGTCAACTTACCCATATTTTCAATAATAATAAAAACTAAAATGCAATCCTGTGAGACTTTTACATAATTTAATTTCTGTTTAAAATCTAATTTCTCTTCAAATAAATTAAATAATTTAACTTTTGCATTAAGTATTAACTATTTACATTAACAAGATAATTTCATCTTAAATTAAATGAAGTAATTTAATTTTATAGTATTTAAAATAGTTTTGTATTTTGTGCAATGTATAGAAAAATGTTATTTATTTAAATGTCTAAATATATAAAACTATTAATTTAGATTTTAAATTTTAAAATATTAAAATCGCATGTGAGAAGTTTGAATTTGCATCGGATAATATGTTACAAAATTAAGGTTGTGTAGAAGAAAAAATGAGCGGTGCTGAACCTTTGTCCGATGATTGAATTGGCGAGGGAGAAAACTCCACCGCTGATCGTAATACCAAAATAGTTCGGTTTAAAGATGGAAGTGATGACTCTTTGGAAAATATGGTAGTTGACTCGTCCTAGACAAGCGGAGTTTCATGGAAAGATAAACTCTTGGGAGGATAGGTTTCTAACTCTCTTGATGGTGCTGCTAATCTCGATTTAGAGTTTGAAGATGGGGATATTCGTAGATCCAACCTTAATGGTATTCCTACCATTGACTTCTCATATCGCATTACCAAAATCTTGATCAAAGGAATGGAGCTCACCGTGGTGGTCAAGTTGCTCGAGCGCAATATAGGTTATGGGGATCTGTATAATCGTATCACTAGCCTCTGGAAGCCGACACAATCCTTTCGCCTAATGGATGTTGCTAATGGATATTATCTTGTTCGCTTCCAGTGTAAGGTCAACTATGATGCGACGCTGACACAAGGTCCCTGGATAGTGTTTATACACTATCTCACAATCCAACCATGGAAGGTAGACTTTGACCCGTCAAGACCATTCCCCTGCAGTGTGTTAGCCTGGATCCGCTTTCTGGGTTTGTCGGGATTCCTGTACCAAAAAAAGATCTTAGAGGAAATTGGAAGTTTGGTTGGAAAAGTGATTAAACTTGATATTAAAATAGACAACCAGGAAAGGGGACAATTCGCCCGAATGTTCGTGTTCGTCGATTTAGAGAAACCGCTTACCTCTCAAGTGCTTGTCAATGGCTGACTCCAACGTGTAAAATTCGAGGCATTACCTGAGGTATGTTTCTTGTATGGTAAATAAGGACACCTTAAGAATTTATGTCCCTCTTCTTTGACAGATTGAAGCGGTCACGGCGGTGAAGAAATTCTCATAAGACCTTTGAGTAGTGAAACAGCTTCGGCGACGAAGAGGGATGCTTTGTCGACTGTGGGAGAAGCTTTTAGCCCGTGGATGGTGGTTGAGTGTAAATCTTGGCACAAACACGAAAGGATTCGTGGATAATAAACGAAAATTTCAGAAGGGAATCTGGTGGATTCCCGATTTGAAAAGCTATCTTCAATGGATCCTGAATCTCTAATGCTAGATTTGGAGGCGCCTTCTAAAGATATTGAAACGGCTGGGTTTATTCAAGGGGATTTCATTAAAAACCTAAAAGGCAAGGAAATTAGAAAAGGATTTGGGTCAGTGGCTGTAGTTAATTTGGGCGAAGGTTTGTCGGGTTGTGTTGATGATTGTGGGCCAGGCTTAAATTTTGGGTCTTTGGGGGACAATAACGCAAGGCAAGAGTTGGGATTAAAAGCCCATGTGTCACCGTGGGTCGGTTTCTTAGGCCACATTCGGATATAGGCCTTTCGCAGAAAAGTAATGGGTCCCCATTGGAACTTCTTGGTTCATAGAGGGTTGTGGGCCAGATTTCAAACTCTTTTAATTTGAGCTTAGAGGGTGCAATGGGTACTAGGAATATAGACCCAACAATTCCTATTTCCTTTCCAAATAATAAGGCTACCTTTCTACATTTGAATCCCACTTTTGAAAAGCATTCAGAGGCTAAAGTTGGTCTAATTTCTAGTGCTCTTGACCCCAAAAAGCATATTGTGGTTACTTTCTAAGAGAAGTTGGATAATAAATCCAAACCAAAGGTGCGTGCGAACCCTTCAAATATTTACTTTACGAGCTCATTAGTGTGCAAGCTAAAATTTCTGTAGATAAATCAAATGTCAAATCTGGCAATGTCTGAGCTACTGATGTCTTTTACAAGGTTAGTTTTTTCTCATATTTACTTTATTTATGAATTTTACTATCTTTTCTTCGAATTGTTAGGGAGGTGCGAGTTCTAAATTTGTTAGAGTATTTCGGGAATATAATCGGGAACATAGACCAAATTTGATCAGTCTTTTAGAAACTAGGGTCAGTGGGGAGAAAGCGAATTTGGTTATTGCTAAGCTCAGTTTTCACAATTCTCATTGTGTTGAAGCAGTCAATTTTTCGGGAGGTATTTGGATTGGGTGGAAGAATTCGATTAATGTGGAGGTTCTCCAAAGTCATCCCCAGTTTGTCTTAGTCAAAGTTATTAATAGCTTTTTTTTACAGCCTTTTTTTGGTTTCCTTTGTGTATAGTAGTCCTAAGAGTCAAAAAAAGAAACATCTATAGGAGGTTTTGCAAAGTTCTATTCCTTTGGATGGGTCTCCGTGGGTGGCGATTAGTGACTTTAATGCCATACTTTCCTCTAGTGAAATAAAAAGAGAACGAGTTTTAGGGAAAATGTGTCATTTCTTTGGTAATTTTATGGATTCTGCCCAACTTCATGATTTAGGTTTCTGGGGGTTATAGTTCACTTGGCAAAGAGGGGGGATTGTTAAACGCTTAGACAGGGTTATTTTTCGAATTCAATGGTGGCCCATTTACCACGGCTCAAATCTGACCACAAGCCTGTTAAATTGTCTCTTTTTCCTGAGGTTCATTCTTTGCAAGGGCGTCCATTCAGATTCTTAGCTGATTGGATTGAACATCTATCCTTTTTAGACTTTGTTAAAGAGAATTGGAGGATGTTTATGAGCATGTTGTCTCTTCACTCTAAGTTCACGGACTAAGTTAAGATTTGGAACAAAGAGATTTATGGTCATATTTTCACTCGTAAAAAACTCTTGTCTCGTAATTGAAACATATTAAAATTGAACGAGATAAAACTAACTCAGAGTTTCTTAAGCAAGTCGAGATGGATGTGATAGAGGAATTAAAGAATGTGCTTCATCATGAAGAGATTCTTTGGCGACAAAAAGCGCATTGTGATTGGTTGGTTTTGGAGGATCGTAACACAAAATTCTTTTACTCACGCAGGTTAAGAAGACGTAACTAGAATAGGATTACTGCTTTAAAAAATGGCTTGGAGGAGTGGATTATGGATGATGATCAACTGAAGCTTGAAGCGGTTAATTTTTACTCTAATTTATATGGCGAGCATCCTGAGCCAAGGAGAGATTTCCCTTCTATTGCTTTGTCGTGCCTTAAAGATGAAGATTTTAATATTCTCAATAGACAAGTGTCGAATGAGGAAATTAAAGCCGTTCTTTTTTATATGGCACCCTTGAAGGCTCTAATGAGTGATAGTTTTCATGCATTGTTTTATCAAATTCAATAGGGTCATGTTGGTAACTCAGTCTATACATGGGTTAAAGAGGTCTTTGAAAGGAAAAGCATTGATTCGGAGTTAAATAATTCTCTTATTGTGCTTATCCCTAAAACTCAGAATCCCGTAGATTTCTCTCAGTTCCGGCCAACCAGCTTATGTTCTATTCTTTATAACTTGGTCATGAAGATAATTGCCAATTATTTTAAAGTGGTCTTTCCGAGGCTCTTAGCTCCCGAGCAAGTTAGTTTTGTTGCAAGACGGAATATCACTGATAACATTATCATTGCTCAAGAGGTAATTCACTCCATGTGAGGTACGCAGAAAAACAAGAAATAGATGGTCATCAAAATCGACCTGGAGAAAGCTTTTGATCGAGTACGGTGGGATTTCATTGAGGCATCGCTCCAAACTGTATGTATTCCTATTTTTCTTACGAAATGTTATTATGTCTGCAATTTCTAGTTCCACTATACAAGTCTTGTGGAATGCTGTCCTAACCCAGAAATTTCGACCAGCTAGGGGCATTTGTTAGGGATGTCATTTATCTCCTTATCTGTTTATTTTTTGCATGGGGTGGTTAGGTCACAGTATCTGTAAAGCTATTGATGTGGGTAATTGGTCTCCTATTAGGCTATCTGTTGGTGGCCCACCATTATCTCATCTTTTCTTTGCCGATGACTTGATACTCTTTGGTCATGCTGATGAAAATCAAGCCTGAGTCATTAAAAATATTTTAGATGAGTTTTGCAACTATTCGGGTAATCGGATTAATTTACGGAAGACAAATATTTTTTTCTCAAAAGGTGTGGATGAGATAACTTAAGGGAACGGATTAGTAATTTCTTTGGTTTCCAAAAAGTTACTAATTTGGGATATTACCTTAGAGTTCCACTTTTTCATGACAAAGTCACTAACAACACTTTGAACTTTGTGGTGGAAAGGGTGCGTAATAAATTGTCTAGCTAGGATGCCAGTTAGCTTTCTTTAGCTAGAAGGGTTACTTTGGCGCAATTTGTTCTTCTTTCGATTCCAAGTTACTTCATGCAAACAATGATATTTTCCAAAGGTGTCTATGATAAGATCAAGTGCATAGTTCTAAAATTTGTCTGGGGAGTACATAATGGCAGCTCAAAGATAGCCTTGGTTAGTTGGGATTCGGTATGCCAACCTAAGTCTCACGGAGGTCTTGGTCTCAGACAGCTTAAGGACCACAATACCTCTTTCATGATGAAAGTTGGTTTTAACATCATTTCTAATACTAATGCCCTTTAGATTCAGGTACTTCGGTCAAAATATAGAGTCCCTAGCGGTTTACCAGATAACTTGTCAAGGAGTTGGTGTTCCTTTTTAGGAGATCAATTTCTAAGGTGTGGCCTCTCATTCGTGAAAACTTAATTTGGTCAGTCGATAACGGTAATAGTATCATGTGCTGGCAAGACCTTTGGATCCCCAATTGTGGTCCCTTATTTAAGTTTATCCCTTATTCTGCTAACACTTTTCTAAGTTGTTCTCTTAATAGTATGATTGCAGGTGATGGCTCGTGGAAGTTGGAGCTTTTCAGACCTTGAGTTCCTAAGGAGATTATCAACAAAATAATAAGCGTACCACTACCTCATCCTTCACCAGGTCCTAATCGAATCATTTGGGGAGCTATCTCGATTGGCCCTTTCTCTCTTAAAAGATCTTATGGAAAGGTTCGTAAAGGCACTTTCAACTTAAAAGAGCGGTTCTGGGAAATACCTTGAAAGTTTCACGGCCTTCATCAGATTCTTTTTCATTTGGTTGGCTCTAAAACAACATCTCTTAACAAATGCTGAGAGGGTAAGACGTGGCTTTGGGATTAGCAGTGCTTATGGCCTCTGTGGAAATGATTATGAAGATGTTTTGCATATATTTAGAGATTGTAATGTTGCTAGAGGCATTTGGGATAAGATTATTCCTCAGCAAGATCTTACTGATTTCTATTCTGGATCTCTTCTCGACTGGATGAGAAACAATCTTCAGAGCCATTTCTCTTCTTGGGGTGGAATCGATTGGCCATGTCTCTTTGGGATTATCGTGTAGCGTATCTAGAAAAATCAAAACCTGTTCATTTTTCAAGGTATTACATGGAGTGCTGATGAGATTATTAAAATCTCATACAGTTGGGTGAGACAATATTCCTTTATTTCAATGATTTTATCTCATAAAGCACAAAATCATCTTCATAATTGGCCTTTACCTAACATTAGGATGAGTTTGAGCACAGATGGTTTAGTTAGGTTCGATGAAGGCTTCACTGCAGATAGTGGTTGTGTGAGAGATCATAATGGTGAATATATCATTGGGTTCGCCAAATATTTAGGCAATTGTACCGTTTTGGAGGCAGAGCTTTGGGGAATTCTAGATGGGCTGAACCTTATTCTAGATAGGCATTTCAAGAAAATCCTAATCCAAACTGATAGTATTGAAGCTATTAACGTAATATTGGAAGACTCTTAGGGGAACTCTAGCTCTACTTTAGTTAGGAAAATTCATCTTATCTTAAAGAAGATAAAGCAGTGGAAAATTCAGTATATTCCTCGAAAGGAAAACTTAATTGCCGATAGTCTGGCTAAGTCAGTTCATACTAGGAGCCTAGGTTTAAGATTGTTTGAAGATCCTCATTTGTGGGTCTAAGTTTTCTACTTTGTATCTTTATTCTTTCACAAAAAAAAATTATTAAGAAAAAACCTTAAAAAAATTTGATAAATTATAAGATGAGGGCAAAACCCTAATAACAACACAATTTAGGTGACTCGAACTTATTCCACATCAGGGGCGGTGAACACCTTATCCATCAAGCCAACAAATAGAGTTTAAAGCTCTTAAATGCTAATATTCGGCCCAACCTGGCTCGCCTGTATTAATTTTTTATATAAAAAAATACAATACACCATACACTAAAAATATTAAAATAAATACAATTTAGCAAGCAAATACCTCTAAAATAGTAGTAAAATTAACAATAAAATAAGTGTTATTCAATATTCAAATATTAACAACAAAATAATAGTAACATAATAGTGGAATGGTAACAAAATAGTGACAAAAAGTGAGAAAACAACAAAAAACATGAAAAACAACATCAAAACATGAAGGGAGTTTATTGCAAAATCGGGTCAGGCCAGCCCCGAGCCAAAAAAACCTTACATGATGCCTGACCTATTTTTTAAACGAGCCTTTTCTTTGTCCAATTTCTCTCATTTTTCAGACAAGCCCATGGACAACTCTAAAGTGCAGTAGTTTATGATTTATTTTAGTACACTGGCAAATTTAAAATTAAATATTAAAATAAAATTTTCATTAATTACATGTTTAAAAAAATTAATAAAAGTTTATCTATTAACAAAGTTGTAAAATAAAATTCTAATACAGTATTTATACTTTTTATTTTTTAATTACCAACAAAAAAATATTTATAGTTTTAAAATTTTAAAAATACTTTTTCAAAAAAAAATTATAAATAACTAAAAATTTAAAAACAATCCCTTTTAAATACAATCTTAATAAATAATTATAATTTTAAATAAATTTTGGAGATTTTTCTATAACTTTAAAATTAAAAGATTTAAAATGTTTATTTTAAAGATAACTTTAAAATTTTTAATTACTAAAAAACATTTATAATTTTAAAAATTGAAAATTACTTAAATTTTTTTGTAAAATCTATAAATAAATAAAATTTTTAAAATCATCCCTTTTAAATACAATGTTAATAAATAATTATAATTTTAAATAAATTTTGGAGATTTTTCTATAACTTTAAAATTAAAAGATTTAAAATTTTTCTTTTAAATAATTTAATAAATAAAAATGAAAAAATTTAAGATGTATGATTTAAGAAGGGTAGTTACTTGATATACTATTAGTGGTAATAAAATTTTTTAGACTTCACAAGCGGGTTAAGGATGTGACAAATGTCACATTTATTTACATATTTAATTTTTTTATTTTTTATTACACCGTATGGTACATTTGTCAAACCATCAATCTGCTTATAAATTTTAATTTTAGTCCTTTTATTATACTTAAATTTAAAATTTAATCCTTCTACTTTTAACTTCTAACATAAATTTATCTCTATGTTTTTATAATGGTAGTAATTAGTTCAAATAGATAATATAGTTAACTTTTCAATTAAAATGTTACGTGGTTATATATAATTTGAAAGCGGATTTTTAAATCTAAAAAGTAGAAAGGCTAAATTATTGATAGTAAAAGTAAGGAGACTAAATTTCAAATGTACAAAATATATAGAATTTTTAGAGTAGATTTTAATTTTTAATCTATAACTTGATATCAATAAACAATCAACCCAACGAGAAGCATGGGTGGACTGTACTAGTATTTTAAAATTTTGTATCTTTTCTAAGTTGTTGTAAGAGCAAATTACCCCATTCAAATTAATTGTTTTTTCGTCCAACTAAAAACTACATATCTATAATTATTATAGAAATATTAATTAAGTTGATATCATGAATTAATTAAGAATTAACTCAATCAGGAAAAAGATTAATATACCTTTTTGTTTTAAATGGTAATTAATATTATCTATATCATATATAAATATCAAACAGGGTAACATTATCTATACCGTATATAAATATTTTAATTGAGCTAATGTCACTCATAATCGATTCTCAATTTAATTATTAAATTATCAAAAAACTCTTATTTTAAAAGATAATAAATATTAATTTAAGGATTTTTATTTTTTTATATAAAATCCATAATATATATATATATGTTTATGATGAGATTTTTACACAATACACTAAATATATACTCTTCACGATGAATTTTTTTTTCTTTTATATCAAATTTTAATAAACTGAATATACCATGACTTACTGTTTTTGACTTTTGAGATTTTAATATCATCAATTAAAACAACACATAAAATGTTTTTTCCCCAATAATCTAATTTATATTTATATGATTTGTAGTTTGGGATGGAGATTAAATTAAATAAATTATTATGGAGGAAAATGTCCTTCAAAAAACCTTGAGGAAATTGTCTAATATTTTGTGAATTAAAAATAAATCCGAAGTACAAGGAAAAAAAAGAGAGTCGATTTTATGGGCTTTAGAAGTGGGCTAGACTTAGCCCTTTCCAAAGGCAAGGCAAGGATTAGGGGATTCATGATTTCTAAAGAGAGAGAGTTATGTATAGGTTTTTATTATTTTCATCAAGGTTTTTGGAATTAAAAATATAGAAAATTTGAAAATTTAATCATTATTGTAAATAATGTAAAAATTAATGGGTGATTATAGATTTTTAAATTAGTGTTTTTTACCCCTACGTGTCTATTTTATAATAATTTTTAATGTGTGAAGTTTTACTAAAATTTTTTATAAAAATACAAATTAGTTAATGCGTGTATGTTTAATGTTTAAGAAAAAAGTTATTGTATCAATTTTTAGATTTTTTATTTGCATTCTCATCCCAAAACTCCGTCTATTGACTAACTGTCGAATAGAAAAGTGACGAACTGGCGTGTTGTGAGAGAGTGGTGAGTTGTGGTCATTAGGGGAATGGAGAGCCGTGGAACGAATCGTGACCATCAGGCAGACAAGGGATGACGAGCTGTTCGAGTTTCCAAATCAAGTTGCCATAGTCAGGTAATCAAACCGCCAGTTGAACCTGATCGCAAAACACATCTTCAATAATTTCAACATGAAACATTGTTTCCATATTTTTCTTTTAAAAACCCTTCTGTTTATGACAACCATATATAAGTCCTTAGAATTCATTCACAGTCTAATGAATAAAATCTCGATTTTTATACATTACATGCTTATAATATACTAGATTTATTATACACTTAGGGAAAAATTTATTTAATAAATGTTTTTAATTAAAAAAATCACTTAAAAAACAATATATACTCTACGTAAAATAGTAAAATTAATTGTTTATCATGTATGATTTTTAATTTGGGTTTAAATAAAAATGATTTATTTTGTATATGATAAAATATTTTAGTAATTTCAAAACTCAGTTAATGTCCGATCGACTCACGACACCAACTCAATAAAATATTTTTCACCATAATTAAATTAAAAAGTACTTACATTGATCTTTTAATAATAATATTATGCTTCTCAATTAACAAAGATTAATTTTGTGGGTAAATTAAATATTTTTCTCTAAAAAAATATTTGTATGATTTATATTTAAAAAATTATAATAATATAATATTACATTTCTATACAATTGGCTCATGTTATTATCGAAATAATTAATTGGTTGTTATGGAAATAAATAATTACGTTAAAAAGTATAAATGTTATATGATATGTGATATTTTGAAAAAAAAAATACAGAAAAAGGTTTGCGTTGATTGATGGCACCATAATGTTGTAATTAAATAATCATAGATATGTACAAATTTTTGGACTTAAGAAAGCCTAAAATAAGGAATTAATTGATAAATAATCAAATCTCACAAACTTATACGCCAAAAAAGTTTGCATTATTATTTATTTTTATAAAATTGCATTGAGAAAAAAAAATCAAATGTTTTCAATACAAATTAATTTAATGGATAAACTATTAAAATAGTCACATTTGTTTACCTTTGGTTATATTTTAGTCACTTATGTTTGAAATGTTATGTTTTAGTCACTTATGTTATCGTGTTATAACATTTTAGTTATTGAGCCGTTAATTGCCGTTAACGGTGTAATGGTAAGCTGATATTACACGTTAAGTCATCATTTCAAACAATAATTTTAGGTTAATTTATACAATCGTTCCCCATATTTTTCTCATTTTGAGCAATTTAATTTTTTTATTTATTTTTCATTCTCTTTTGCTTCTCCCTTTATTTTCATCCTTTTTCCATTCCTTTTAACATAGTTTTTCTATGTTTTTCATTTGTTAAAAGTACTAGTTCTTATACTTTTATCTTTTTGAACAATTTAATTTTTTCGAGTGAGGCGAGCTTGTGGATTAGTTTTAACAAATGGAAAACATAGAAAAACTACGTTAAAAGGAATGGAAAAAGGATGAAAACAAAGGGAGATGCAAAAGAGAATGAAAAATAAAGAGAGAGAAAAGGTTAAAAGAACATAAAAAAAAAAACTAAATTGCTTAAAATGAAAAAAATATAGGGATCAATTGTAAAATTTAACCTAAAATTTTCATTTGAAATGATGATTTAACATGCCACGTTAGCTTACCTTTACACTGTTAATGTCAATTAACGACTCAATAACTAAAATGTTACAATATGATAATATAAGTGACTAAAATGTAACAATTCAAACATAAATGACTAAAATATAACCGGAAACAAACAAAAATGACTATTTTAATAATTTACCCTTATTTACTATAGGTTTCCATTGAACAATTAAATTTATAGGTCCTACCCTTTTTTCCAACTACTTTCTAAATTCTTTGACTATATCTTCCTAATTTATACCCATTTTTTCCCTATACATTTAATGACATTTTGACCTTAAATTTTAACACAAAATAAACAATTGACAATGTCATGCATGAGTGAAGTCGATAATTTTGAGTTAAATAGTAACGTAATGTAAAACAAATGGCAAATATCCAACTATGCCACTTAAACAAGGTTTATATATATATATATATATATATATATTATGTGCCAATCTATGGCCTCATTCTCTTAACTTGATTGTTTATTTTATTTTTAAATGGATGATTATAGATTTTTTATTAAAAAAAGTTAGAAATTCATTCTTTTTGGTGAAAAGATAAAGAATACAAATAAATTAAACTAGATCCTCAAAAAGAGGATCCTCAAATAATCTTAAACCTAATCTTCTGTCACGAACCATCTTGACAAGACTATATGCATTTGTGTTATCTTCTTGGGAGATAAGTAGAATCTTTCACTACTTTACCATTTTCAGGATTTGAAGAATCCTTCTTGCGAGAGTAGAATTATAGTTTCCAAAAGAACCATCTTGAATGACATTAACAGCCTCAAGACTGTCCAATTGAATTAAACCTATTTGAATCGCTTATCCAAAATAAGTTTCAACCTATCCAAGATGCCCCAAAGCTCGACTTTTGTCACCGTGTAATTTCCCAAGTGTCTGCAGAACCCAATGATCCACCCCCCATTATGATCTCGCACTAATCCTCCAGCAGCAGTGAAGCCCTCTTCAATCCTAACCAAACCATTCATGCTCAAACACACCCAATTGCTAGCTATACACGAGCTAGGGAAAGAACTTTGCATCTTATGAGGTGATGATGTCAAAGTTGAAGTGTATTATCTCAACTAGCTATAAGAGACTTTAAGGACTTCATCAGAACTCTAGGAAATACCTTGAAAACAAGTTGCGATACTTCCAAATGTGCCAAGAGATAATTCCAAAAAGGCACAGCCAATCCACACCACCCCAAGAATGAATCTAATAACTATGAAGGTTTTTCGTCATCTAGTCAAGAAGGGATCCGGTGTAAAATCTAGAGAGTGTTTCTTTTGGTATTAACTTGTCCCAAATGCTTTTAGCTGCAGGGCAGTCTCTAAGAACATGCAACACCTCCTCATACTCTTGCCCACAAAAACCACATGCATTGTTATTCCCAACTCCTCACCTTACCCTTTCAACATTCGTAAGCAATATAGCTTGAGGACGAGCCAGATGAAGTAGCGAATCCTTTGAGGGCCTTTAAACTTCCAAGGTAGCTCCTAAATCGGCTATTTTAAATTCAATGCACCTTCCTGAATCTTCCCATAAATGCTTTTGAGAGAGAAAAAGCCAGTCGATGTAATATTAATGGGTAAACTACATCATTAGTAATTAAGTATCCTAATGGGTAAACAACCATTAATGACAAGCATTGATTTAGAAATTCATATGGGTAAATTACACCATTAGTCATTAAATTACTAATAAGTTTTTGTTTTAGTCACTTAACTAAAAATAATTACAATTTGGTCACTGAACTATTTGAACGTTTTTTATTTACTAGAGTGAATCCAGTAACTAATTCTTCTCGAATCTTCCCATAAGCGTTTTTGAGAAAGAAAGTGCCCGTCGGTGTAGCATTAATGGGTAAACTACATCATTAGTCATTAAACTATGAATAAGTTTTTCATTTTAGTCACTTAACTAAAAAAATTACAATTTGGTCACTAAACTGTTTGAACGTTTTTATTTACTAGAAAGAATCCAATAATTAATTCTCTGCATTTAATAGGCCGATTAAGGTGGTAAATGTTGGCCACGAGTTTTAAAGATGCTCCATACCTAAGGTAAATATTGAACCTTTGACCACTGGTTAAAGTAAGAGAGACTCTTTTCATCTCACCTAATTCCCTTGATCGTGTATGATAAACCTCAAAAGTAACATATTTTAATCTCATGTTTAGTATATTTTTGGATGATTTATCATAAGATTTAGTGAATTTGATGCTCATAATCCTTTAATTTCATGTTTTATATCCAGATGAGCATAGGAAAGCGAAAAGCGCAAGAAAAAGGCCAAAAACAGACAAAATAGGTTTATTTCAGTGCTGTACACGACCCAGACACTTCCATACGAATAATCCACATGCCCGTGTGAGACACACGGGAAGACAACATGCCTGTGTGTCATGGCCGTGTCGACTTAAAACCATATCAGAATTGCACATGGTCTGAGCACCATCACACGGACGTGCCACACGGCCGTGTCCCTGTCGAGACCTATTTTAATTCTACTCGGAAAAGGCTAATTTTGGGCTATTTTGGGCATTCCAAAGTCTATTTAAACATACTGGGAGACGATCTAAGGAGGACACATAGAGTAGAATACATGAATTACTCGAAGAACGCCAACGGATTCAGCTCAGAAGCAGGATCTTCTTCAAGATCTCCCTTCAATTTCTCTCGAAGTTTTTGGGTTTCTTTATATTTTTTTATTTTCCTATTTTTGAGATGCTTTCCTACTACATTATGAACTAAATTCCTTAAATACCTAGTGAGGATGAAACCTAAGACGGATCTTGTTATTTAAAGTTCTAATTTTAATGATAAATACTTGTTCTTGTTCTTAATTATGAGTTATTAATTCTTGCCTTAATATTTTCAGGATATTATTCCAAGTTTGATGTGCTTATTCAGTGGAGCAAAAGTCTCTGTTTAAGAGTAGATCTCACATAATTAAGCGGAGTTACATGCAACCTTAGAAATAGGACGACATAAATCTGCCGGATTAGAGTCAAATCTAATAAGGGAATCTATAGATCGAGTTAATGCGACAATAGGGGTTTTAATTAGAAAGAGATTTCAATTAATCAACCTAGAGTCAGTTGTTAGTAGTCTCGAAAGAGATATTAACATAATTTAGGGATTTCTACGGATCAAGACAAGTGAATAAATCGTTAGCTTCAGAATCGGAATAATAAGTAAAGTCTAGGTGGATTCTTCCTTGGGTATTGTCTTTATTATTGATTTATTCGATTACTTTCTTCACTCTCTGTCGCGTTCATTAGTTAATTAGTTTAGTTAAATTTAGATTAAAACAAACCCCTTTTATTTTAGGCTAAATAATAGATAGATAGTTAATACTAGTACTTTTAGTCCTTGTGGATACAATACTCTGGATTCACCGTAACTAATACTACCATTCGATAGGTGCACTTGCCTTAGTCATGATCGTAGTCTAATTTAGTGGTTCATAAAACGATCATCAGTGTATCATATTTGATACATATTTACAACATAGATACATAAGATTACTTTTTTGGGGAAAAATTAAAAATAAAACATATTTATATATCGAACAGATTACCCAAGTTGTAATAATTACAATTAAAATCGCTATGTTAGCACTTAATTAGACTTTTTAACCAACCATCTAAGTGCACCCTACCACAATTATGCTAAATAGCCGTCCTATTCTAAGTCTTAGAATATTGTTGTTGATAAAAGAAAATGTACTTGGGTATTGTTTTTCTACCCTTTTTTTCTTATATACCTAATTTGATGACTGATTAAAAGCTAGTTTCATACATATATAATTTCCATACTACAAAATTTCAATATTCGGCATAATTTTATTTAGTTCCAAAAATTTGTGCCAACTTTCAGATTATTTATTATTTGTTTTTGGATCACTATATTTAAGTCACAAATCAATTCAAAAAACAGTTTATTTAAAAGGGTAAATTATAGAATCAGTTACCCAATTATTAGTGTATTTCTATTTTGATCACTCAACTGCGAAAATTTTCATTTTAGTCACAAATGTTTTAGATCATTTCTATTTTGGTCACTCACGTTTTAGATCATTTCTATTTTAACCACTCTCTTTTAAATGGTCAACGGAAGTGATGATGTGACATTTTTCTAACCGGTATAATAACATATTTAGTCCTCAATACTTACACATTCTGTTAATTTGATCCTAATTTTAATTAATTCGATAAAATTAACTCTCCACATTTACAAATTCTATCAATTTGATCCTCAAACACATATCATTAAATATAATTATATTTGAACACATATGATTAAATCTTGATAAACTTTTATGTAAATTTGTAATTTTGGTAAATCCAAAAACTCAAAACCCCAAAAAATCAGTAAATTTATGATTTTTATAAACTTCATTCATGATCGTCCTATTAGTATTCTCAACAAAAGAACCCAATTTTTTCTATGAAACTTAACAAATAATTAACAAATAGAAGGGAAAACGAAAATGCTTCCTATAAGCTTTTTTTAGTTCATCATCTTTTGCATTCTTGTCAACTTGAAAAATTGTGTATAATCTGCACCCTTCTCTGAGCATAACTTTTATTATAAAATTTATCTTCATCTAATCTTTTTACAATGTATTAATAAAAATATGTAAAATTTTTGGGTTTTCTATTTCTCACTTGAATTTTAGATTTTTTTTTATTTTTGTAATATTTTTACTTTTTTATATACATAGATTTTTATAATTTATAATTTCTTTTGTATTTTAAATTTCTTTTATATATTTTCTTATAAATATTTAAATATTTTATAAAAAAATAGAGTAGGAAATCATCAGTGTTGCGTATCACAACCTAAGAGTGTCATGTGTTCTATATTTAACATCGTTACAAAAAAAAAAAGTACCAAAACCCTTGATGGAATGAAAATTTGGGTACCAACCTGGGACAAAAAAATCATAGTACCAACTTAGGAGAATGTGTCAAGTTCAGAGGCTAAATGCATATTTGAGCCTTATAATTATAATTAAATATAAACACAAATAATAATAGTTATATATATTTATGTAAATAATATTACATTTTGTAGCTTTTCATAATATATATTTTATATTTAATTATATGTGTCTGATGATCAAATTGATAAAATTTGTAAGTGTGGAGGGTTAAATTTATTGAATTATTCAGAATTAGGATCAAATTGATAGAATGTGTAAGATTGAGGACTAAATGTGTTATTATACCAATTAGAAAAATATCATATCGTCACTTTCGTTAACTATTAACGGAGAGTGACCAAAATAGAAATGATCTAAAATGTTAATAACAAATTTAAAAATTTTCATAATTAAATGACCAAAACAGAAATATACTAATAATTAGGTGACTAATTTTTACAGTTTACCTTATTTAAAAAGTAATAAATACTATTGTGAAGATATTTTACCTTTATATTAAATAAAAAAAAACTCAAAGCATTTATTTTATCATTTTAACAATGCCTTATTTGATTAATGTATAATATTTTTATAAACATAATTCAAAATAATTTGGGAGAGGGGAAGAAATTCTTGAAACTTGAGCTCAGATTTTTAAGTATAATGAGTATGATATTAGAACAGACAAAAAGATTTTTTGTCATTTGAGCTACTGATGTAATGGCAAACAACTTCATTGGTTTTAATTTTTTTTATTTTTTATATAAAAGATATAAATTAATAAAAAAATAAAAAATACAATTTACTTTGTAAAGTGACTATATTTTTATTTTTATTTTATCAAATTGGTATTTAATTAATTCGTAATATCAACTCAATGAAGAATTTTATAATAAGTGTAAATTCATGTATATAGAGGTAAGAATTTTATATGTTACTGTAGAATAGAGGAAAATTGAATTATGAAAACAAAAAATAAATGAATGAAAAAGATATATAAAATTTAATATACTCTATAGGAATTAAAACACTTAAAAACGAAGACATTAATGTATGGAGAAATTCGAGCTGCATGCATGGTGTGAATGCAGCAGACTGCAGTCTTTGCCTCTACTTTTATTACCAAACCGATAAATAGTATTTGGACCACCCCCACAGACACAGACAAACTCCATGTTTTTACCTTCCTTAACATTCGCTGTTTTTACCAACCATTTTTTTCATTCATCGATATCCGATCACTTTTACCAAACATATCAATTTAATAATTAAAACATAACAAATATGATCTAAATCTCCTATTAAAACTAAGGATAAATTATAAAAAAATCATTTTTAAATGTACAATTGCTGAGTTATAACTAATGCCTAACATTTCAAGAAGTAGTTTACCTTAAAACTAACATATAAATACACAAATCTCAATACTATTTTTTTCCTCCTGAAAAGTTTATATGAATTGAACGAAGCTCTACACCTTTGAGCTTTTGATAAGGTCTAACTTTTTTCTTTTAGTAAGTTTGACCAGGTCCAACTTCTTGTATATATCTGATAAACTATCCATCCCTTTTTTAATACATAAAGATTGAGGATAATATGTTTTAGTATACTCGAATTGACGTCTTTTTGTATTAATAATAATATTCATGCTAATCGAACTAAAAATTAATCGAATATCATATATATATATTTAAATATGTCTCAAACACAAATATTATAAACAAAATTATTTTAAGAAGAATAAAATGTTAAGAGTACCTTTATCTTGGTCGGCAACATGTCAATTTGGTGTAGCTATCGAACACTTACAAAATAAGCGACCTATAAATTATGAAAAGAAAAAACGGCATGTATTTGTACAAAAAATATGAATAAAAAAAATTTATACACGAAATTATAAAAAAAAAATGAATTTAAGTAAATAAAAACTGCATGCGCGTGATATAGAGGATAACAACATGTTGAGTGAATGAGTGGAAAGGGTGAAGAAGATGGAAGGAGATGTGCGGTTCACTACTTTTGCGGACTGCGGCTGCCTCCCCCCTTTTCTATAATAATTATGGACCCATTTTTCCATGCCCCCACCCCCCCCCCCTTTCTTTTTCTTTTAGGGTTTGGCCAAGTTGCTTTCGCTGCGAAATAGGAGACTATTAACTGCATCACCAGACCTGATAACGACACTTCACTCCCATTCCCGTTATATTAAACATCAGACTTGGATTTTTAATTATTAATTTATTACTATTTTTATAATTAATTTCAAGTAATGTTTTTTTTCCATTACTTTTATCCAAAGCAAGACCTGTCTCTATATAATTTCATATAATATATCTAATTCTTTGCATCCACGTCATTCCTCTTTCACTTTCTCTTTTCTCTGTCAATAATCAATCACTGGGTCAAGATGATCATGATGATGATGATAGCTGATATCATAGTGTTGAAAGTGATAGTAGCCTAATTTTTTTTTTTTTTTTTTCAGAATTTTAAGGTCTCCTTCATCTTCCAGCTGTTCTTCCTTCTACCTGCAATGTTCATGTATGGAAAATGAGTTTTGTTCAGGACTGTTTTATGGTTTCAACGGTTTCCATGTCAATATTCAGTCCATAAAAACATCCATTATGAGGCAAACTTTAAGGATGCCTGACCTCATGCTATATTGGTTTGCTTTTAACTTCATTAAACTCATTTCATCTGTACAATATATATTAATGGTGCTCTCCTAATAGGGAAACGAGAAAGAAAAGAGTAAATCACTCATATAATAAGTTTTCGTTTAACACAATTACTTCTAATTCTCATCATTAATGGAAAACCTGAAACAAATTAAAATGAAATTTCTGGGAAACAAATCTAATGAATATATGTATACCACTAGAAAAAGAAATTGCAATGTTTTGGATGCTTTTTTATAATAATAAAAAATCTTTGGACCTCATTTGATAAAACAAAAATGAAAAAGACCATCAAAGTAGTTGATGTTACAGATTGATCATAAAGTATAGAAGAAAAAGCAAACTTAAAACTATACCTGTAAAGGAAGGTTAAACATGTTAGAGAGGTTTAGCAGTAAGTAAAAAGGGGGTTTTAGCCAATTAGGTAGTTGATTATTCATTTTAATTAAAACATAGCCAGCCTATACCTTAGTATTAAACCCTAATGTCAATTACATTATTAACTCTTCATTTATACAGCTTTCTAAAAGCAGAAAACACAGTAATATTGTGATTTAGTTATCTTCTAGCGTTTTTTATTTGCTAGACACTTGGCCACAAAGTGTGGAATAATCTAAAACCCTTTTTTTTTTAAGAAAAAGGGTTAACTTTCAATCAAACTGCATCACGTATACAAATAGTACATTAACATCCCTTCAAAATTGGAGATCAAACACTGAGGTAAACTCTCAACTTCCTGGTAAAAAGAAGATTAATGGCGGTTTCAGAGATCCAACAAGGGGGTGTGTCTGAGATGTGGGGCCATTTTTAATTTGATAATTATGGAGGCAACCATGTAAGAAAATCAGAGCAGTAGGGTTAATCTATTCTCGTGATGCATGCCCATCTTTTTTTTAACCCCTGCAAAGAAAGGGATAAGACAAATATTGTTTTGATCACAATAATAATGAAAGAGAGCATTGTGTTTTTTTTTTTTTTTTTTTTGAAGGGTTTTATTGGGGTTTTTTGTAGCCACTTCTTCAATCGATTTCTGCCAAAGAAAAATTCTAAAGGCTTTTTGAAAAGCCTTGAAAGGGGTCATTGACTTTGCCTCTTAATTCGTCACTTGTAATTTAATTTGCTGTATAAATTCTATTTGTAATGTCAATGGAACATTGAATGTTTTCCTGTAAAGCTGCGGATATTGCAGGTTCATAGGGTTCATCAAATTGTTAGGTTTTTTCTTTCTTCTTTTCCTTGTTTCGATACAAATATAGAGATATAAATGTTCAGCTTTTGAACTGGTGCAACTGTAAGCTATCTCTGATGGCTTATCTATTAGGGCTTTTCACTATAGTTTTGGTGAAGATCCCCATTTTCTAGATTGTTAAGGTAACTCCAAAAAAATAATAATAACAATTGTAGTTTCTCTCTCTCTCTCTCTCTCTTTCTCTCTGATCTTTCACCATTACTCCCACAAGCATATATATATATATATACACATGTAGTCTCCATGGTTAACATTTTGGGTCCTTTTTATTGCGTTTGGATAAATGCTTGAGCAGCCTAAAGTTGATTGCCTCTTGAGAAGCAGGAGCCTCAACATATATATACAAACATTTTCTAATGAGAAACAAATGATCATGAAATCATTTGCAAACTGGAGTTAAATTGTGTGAACAAGTTTATAATATTGTATTTAATATAAGGTTATCAAGTCCAACTTGTATTGTGCAAATCTCAGTGCTGCCATAGATGTGAGTGGTCCTTGTTAGATGCTTTAAAGAAGCTATATATACAAATATTTATATGTTGGTCCCTCCTCTACTAGGTATAGCTAAGTAGCCATAGTTATATTATAATTTACCTAACCAGAACTTTGGAACCCACAACATTCTGATAAAAACTTTTTTGTTCCATTTTAACCTAATTTTGCTCCAAGGCATAGAAGGGGTGGTAGTTAATTTCCTAATATCTATTTAGGCCAAAGACATTAATGTAGCATTAGACTCTCTTTTTTTTATATCAAACAAATATATATAAGTTAGAAAGTGGAAGTTAAGCAAGGTAGGGAATACATTATATAAAGCTATATTGTAGTTGCAGTAAAGCATAAGCCTAATTTTGCAGTATATATTGAATGGTCCCCAGTATATTTTATATATACGTGAAGTTAAACTTTCTACTTTGTGTGCTATTCAAAGTTTGATGAAATAATGTAAATACATAGATGAGAAAGAGATATAGCAATAATTAAACCAGTGATTGTTCAGTATATGGTGTGAACTCATCATATTTATGTTATGCATGTGGTTCATAAACCTAAGTAAAAATAATTTTAAAATGAATAGTTGGAATAACATAATTTCAAACTAATAGCGATGTGTTGGCATGCGTATGTGCCACATGGACATAGATATGCCATTCCTTTTCCTTTTTTCCATTACCATGCAACATGTTTGCAGTGAAATTCCAAGCATCTTTTTCTTTCCCAACAGCTGTGTTTTTTTTTTTCTGCTTGCTTTCCTTTTGTTAGGTTTATTCTCAGCAGAATTATTGTTTTAATAGCTTTAACCATTCCTTCCATTACACAGTTCTATATCAAAGCTAAAATGAGGTTTCGATCTCAATTGCTGTCTCTGCAACTTTCTCGTACTTCAAGTTCCTTAGCCTTCTGAGGTACTGTCGAGAAAAACCAAATTACACCCATACATATCTGCTGCAAGTTTTTCCAACATTTTCATCTCTTCATTTTATGTAAGTTTTTATCATGCATCCATCTCCTTCTTTTTCTTCTTCTTCTTCTTTTTTTTTTTTTTTTTTAAGAATAAAAACTGCCGTCTCACCTTTTGTTGGAACAAAAGTGAACTTAGCTTCATTTGTTTTGTTTTTAAATTCCTTGTGAAATTTTACCCTACTTCTAATTGGAGCAACACAACTCTATAGCTAAAGCACACTTTTCTTTTAAAATTTAAACCCAATCCCTCTGTTCCTTTGATCCTGTAATTACTTCCATATTATCCATTATATATATACATACATATCATATGTTACCGTATAGTCTTTCCGAGTCCGTAAAGAAAGAAACATGAAGATAGGGCAAGTTTTACTTTGGTTTTTAAACCCAATTCCTCTCTTCCTTTGATCCTTCACTCACTTTCATATTATCCATTATATATACGTACATATATATATATTACTGTATACTAGTTTGTTTTGAGTTAGTACAGAAATTATATGACAAATTTTACTTTGATCTTTAAACCCAATTCCTTGCTTCCTTTGATCTTTTAATTACTTTCATATTATTCCCTATATAAAAATCTATTAGTTTTTTTTTCGGAGTTAGTAAAGAAAATTGAAGACATAGGTCAAATTTTACAGTCTAATTTAATGCTTTTTTTCAGTTTGATAAACGTATTTTGTGAATGATGAGAGGAGTAAGATGATCTCGAGTTCAAGGGAAGCAAAGCAAGAGGGTGAAACCAATGACGGCAGCGGCGGAGGCAACAAGTTGTCGAAGGGGCCATCATCATCATCAAGTTCAAGGCATTGGTCGTCAGCAGGGTTTAGAAATCCAAGGATTGTGAGGGTTTCGCGTTCTTTCGGAGGCAAAGATCGGCATAGCAAAGTTTGCACAGTAAGGGGGTTAAGGGACCGGCGTATTAGGCTTTCAGTGCCCACTGCAATTCAATTATACGATTTGCAAGAGAGGTTAGGCGTTGGTCAGCCTAGCAAGGTGGTTGATTGGTTACTTGAAGCTACTAGAGATGATATTGATAAACTCCCTCCACTTCAAATGCCTCTGGGATTTAACCAGTTTCATCAGCCTTTGTTAGTTCCTCATGAACCCAATCCGCCTTTTCTCGATCCTAACTCCATGTTGATGAAAGATGGAGAAGAAGATCAAAGAATGGCAGGTGACAGAGATAAAGGAAAGTGGATCAAAATGAATGAAGACGAAAATCATGGTGGAAATAATAATAATAATATTGAAGATCAAAGGCTTTTCCCATTAACCAACCATTCCCCATTTCCTGGATTGTTAAACAATGGCATGCCTTTGAATTCATATTACCATTGGGAACCTTCCAGTCTGTCTTTGTCTCAGTTTGGAAACCATGGATTAATGCCCCCCCAAACTGAGAACTTCTTCAATGGTAACACAACGAGTGTGCCGTTGCCGTGTTCCACGACTGTTCCATCGGCGACAATGGCTTCATTTTTCCCCACCTATCCTCCCTATGGTACGAATCCAGGCAGCAATGATTCAAGACAAATGAATTATCAGCAATTGTTGAGCTCAAATTTTCTTTCAAATTCCATGAAGCCTTTTTCGTTGAATGTAAACGCTGGCCTCACTCATACACAAAACGATGATGAAAATCATGGAGATGATCAAGATAATACCGATTCCTGATAATGGAAATTACTTCCTTTGCTTCATCTGCTTTCATCGATGGTCAGCACGAGCTTGAATGAATTTAACTGGTTTTAGATCATCAAATTAGGAAAGAATTACAATAAGGGTCTCTATGTTTACATCTCTTTATCTACCTATATATATATATATGAAGCAGGAGAAAAGGAGTAGTAACAGTGGGCTTCAAGTTCTTCGGGTGGATTAGTTAATTCCATATATAATGCAGCAGGTAAGATGCTAGCTTAATACTTGTGCCTTGTAGAGAGTTTTTAATTCGGTAGTGTTAATGGAAGTTTATTTGTACTTTTAAATGTTTTGCAGTATATATGGCATTGATTCTTATGTTTTTAATCATATATGCCATGCATGTTCAGTAACTGCTGCATCACCAATCATATGAAGAAATGCTATAACTGCATGCAAAATCCAATTTCCTTAGGGTTTTGTTTATATATATAGGTAGAAGTAATGATCTTTTTCTACTCATATATATTTAACTACTAAGGATAAAAATTAAGGGTCCTATTAGACATAATTATATATATTTCAACTTCTTAGATTTCAGGAAGTGAATCTATTAAAATATAGTTAAAACTAATTTTATGAAAATTTACATTAATTTATTCCACAATTTTTTTTTTACTTTTAAAATTAAAATAATTCTACTTCAGTTTTCTTTATCTTTATTAATTTACTTTTCGGTAACATCAACTCTTTCGTAGGAAGGAAGGATTGTATGAAATCTGATTTGTCATTCTCCTATTAAAAAGTGATATAGATGACGTGGAATCACAATTTCATACAATCTCTTTTCTTTTGTAATTATGTTTAAACACGTGATTTTAAATATATGTTATATTTTTAAATCTTAAACCAATGAAAGAAATAAAAGTAGTTAAGTAGAATATTATGAATTAGTTGAAGAAAAAAAAAGGGAAGGTTAATTTGGTTGGGAAAATTATTACTATTTTATCACAAACTTAATATAATATTTTGCAACGTTTAGCATTAATGTGCATGATTTAATAGTTGTAGCACATTATATTCATGATTAGTCTAGTAAACCAGCTTCTAATCCAGCACTATGAGTATTATATTATAAGTATGAGAGTTTAGATTTAATATCAAGCAATCACATTCTCCACCTTAATTATAATAAAATATAATTAACAAATTTAATATGTTTGTATCTTGTATTTTTATATTTCTATACGTTGTGTTATATTTATATAATTTTTTGATAGAATATTATATAGTTTTTTAGGGTATAGAATACTATCGAATCCAACCTTTCATACTTACAATATAATACTATTGCCACTAGGTCAAGAGTTTGTTGGCAGAATACTATTATATAACTAGTAATTGGTATTACATACATTTTAATAAATTTATATGTTAATGCCATGTTGATTTTTTATCTATTATATATATATATATATATATTATCTAATTGGAATGTCTAACTCTCTCTTGGGAGAAGTCTTTGAAGTGCTGTCCGTCTGAGAGTCGATGGACCTCTCAACGGAAGGTATTGTCTCTAGCCTCTGCGGAGAACCGTTGTAGGTTCATGAAAGGGGGTACAATAGTAACATCTCGTCCGTGAGCTTGTAAGTACCTATATTCACCAATTGATACACGCTCCCTCTATGAACCTTACACCGACTCTTCGAAGAGGATGAAGGCAATATCTTCTATTAAAGGGTCCATCAACTTTTAAATGAACGAAAGTTTGAAAATTTTTCCTGAAAAAAAAAATCCGACCTCTCCTCGACCCTCCATATAATATGTTTGTTTTGAATCTAGTATCTCATATATTAGAATATAAAGATATGATTCAAGTGCTGCATGACCAATAGGAAATAAGAGAAATTTGCATAAAGTTCCAAATGTGTATGAATAAAATAAAGAGTAAAAATATGGAAGGTGATATGAAATAATAGAATATAAATGACTGCAAATGTGCTGCAATTCTGAGAGACTGAAATGGGAACAGTGATAGTCACAAGATCCAATACATACATTCAATAAAGCATTTCATGGATGGATGGGAAGGTTTCCAATTCCCCCTTCTTCTTCTTTTTTTTAATTGTTTTTTATTATTAATATTTGTGGTCCCTTTTTTTTTTCTTGGAATTCTCGTTCAAATTATGCTATAATTTTGGACCTGTTTTAATTTAAAATCGGATTCGTCGAGTCTGTTGGAACTATTTAAAAATAAAAAAAAATACTTTATAATTAAATTTAAATAAAATAAAAATATTTATTATTAAATTGTAATTCGATTATGATCAATTTTCTTTTAAATTCCTTATCCGAGTTGTGTATAATCTGGCTATTAACTTATTCAATTATTAAAATCAATTGATATTTTCGTTAATAAAAATTAATATTCATCAATTTGATTGTTAATAATTATTGACATGATTAATGTAATTTGTGATCATGTCATCAGTAATATTGTTAAGAATTTAAAATTAAAGGGAAATTTTGATTTGAAAATATTGGAGAAACTTTTCATGTATGAAAATATTAATCATATATCTATAACTTCCAACCTCAAAAAATCTCGATAACTTTTTTTTTTTTTTTGTTGAAAAAAGAAATTAAACAAAATTAAATTACAAGGAAAAATTTAGAGATACAAAAGTTTTCTTTTTATCAGACTTAACGAACTCTAAAACGCCATTTGAGGGAGACTTAAACTGGCATAGATCTTCCTCTCTTACAAAAGTCAATTTAGCAAGATAGTCTGCTCGTTTATTATCTTCCTTGGGAATGTGTCGTAAAATTCATTGACTCTCGTGAGACAAAATCCGATGTATTCTCCTAATCAGAGCAGAGGTTGAATTCTTCGAAATATTTTCATGAATATTTTTGACTACCTCCAAACTATCAGAGTAAATTCACCCTATTTTTAAAGTTGTAGAATGAATTCGCAAAAAATATATGTGGTAATTTAAAATAATAAAAAAATATTAAGCACACCTTTTATGACACCTGTCGAAATAATGAAACAAATTTTTCTCTTTTTAAGTTTTATAATAATGGTCCAATTTCAATTTTAATTCTTATAATATACTCAATTTTCAAATTTAATTCAACAAGACCTATCCAAACAATGAAACAAAGCTTTTTTCTTTTTTATAGATTTTATGAGAAAAATTCAATTTTAGTTTTAGTCTTTATAATATGTTAAAATTTTAAATTTAATTTTTTTTACATAATTTGGTACTTCAATTTATATATTGTCATAATTACTCTAAATATTTTATTTTGATTAAAATATTGAAATACATGTGTCCAAATATACAACATTTTTACTTCTTTTTTGAGATTATATAATAATAGCCAAACTTTAATTTCGATTCTTATATTCTGCTCAAATTTGAAATTCAATCTTTATGCTTTAAATTTTGACATAATTTGGTACATCAACTTTTATATTTCATTGTTAGCCTAAATAATTTATTATAATCAAAATGTTGATGTCTACATGTCCAAATACAAGCATTTTACCCTTTTTTTGAGATTATATAATAATGGTCAATTTTCAATTTTAGTCCCTAAACCTTAAGCCTATATTATACTCAAATTTGAAAGTTAATCTCTACACTTAAATTTTTGCCATAATTTGGTACTTTTAACTTTTTTAATTTCATTAGTTAGTATAAAATTTTTTATTAAAATATTGATGTAAATTTTTAGGAATTGTCAACACTTTAAAATTTTATATTAAATTCAAGTCTATTACAATGTCATTTTTACAAGGCTACCATTTAAGTAACGAATTTTAGTTTTGATATGTTACACTAGCAAATTTAATAGAAAAATTATAATGATGTTAACTACCAGACCAAAATTTTTAAGTCCGAAAAGTTAAGAAATTAAAATTTTGAAAATAAAAATACTGAGATGAAATTTTAAATGTAGAAAGAACATAGAAATTTAGAAGATATTTTTATTTTCAAATTTTTAAAATTAAGAGGTTTATTAACAAAGAAATTGGCAGTAGGTTTCAACTATCCAACCTAGTATAATTTAGAGATAATGTAACTTTTAGCCTCTAAACTTGGTAAGTAGGTTCACATTGGTTTCTAATTTTTTTTATTCATCATTTTGATCTCTAAACTTGAAAATAGTTATTTGTTTAAGTTCATTCTGTTAATGATCGTAAAAAAAAGTGCATAATGTAACTTTTGGCCCTTAAGCTTGGAAAATAGGCTCACATTAACCCATGAACTTGACAATTAGATTCACTTTGCTACTTGTACTTTTTTTTGCTCGATTTTAAACTTGACAACTAATTCATTTTTTGGTTTTATTTCAGTAAGATATTTTCCATCTTCGTGTCACCAAATTCTTTCCTCCTTCCATTCTTCATCTTCCTTCTCCTTCTTCATCTAGTTCCTTTTCTGAATCTCAATTAAGGTAACTTTTTTATGTTTTATTTAAGTTTGTCACCTCTCTCACTCAAATCTTTTCTTCTTTTTTTTGGTTGAAGAATCTGTTTGGATTTTACATCTGTCTCTTGAAGAATCTTCTTCTTCTTATAGGAATTGAAGAATCTTCTTCTTCTTATTGTTTAGCATTTCATTAGCAGATATGACCAACCAGTACATTGTTGTTGACAAAATCTTAAAGGAATAGACGAAACAAGTAAGTGTTGCTTATCCGTGGTTCTTCTGAGGCTGAGCAAGGTTTACAACCTGTCTTAGCTGTACATGGGTTTATGATATTGCTCGCCTAGGGTATTTTGATTCCTGGTGCAATATTGGCTGCTAGATATCTAAAACATGTAAAGGGTGATGGATGGTACCAAATTCACATTTACCTACAATATTCGGGACTAGCAATTATCCTACTTGTTGTTCTTTTTGCAGTTGCCAAACTTCGGGGTTTCTATGTCAGCTCGTTACATGTTAAGCTTAGTATTGCTGCCATAGTTTTTGTCTCTGTGCAACCAATGAATGCATATCTCAGATTGGAGAAACCTGCTAATGAGGAGGAAGCTTCCACAAAGAGATTAATTTGGGAGTATTTCCATGTAATTATCGGCAGAGGTGCCATTGCAGTAGGAATTGCGGCACTTTTCACTGGAATGAAGCATTTAGGAGAAAGATATAGAGTAGAAAACGTCCACGATCTTAGCTGGGTATTAATAATATGGTTCTTGATTGCTGCATTGACTGTAATTTATTTGGAGTATCGTGAAAGACAACAGAGAAATAGATTACAAGGAAGGAGCAACTGGGTTCTCAGCAACGTCGAAGAAGAGGATTCCATTAACCTTTTAAGCCCGAACGACGCTTCTGCTCGAAAAGGTTCACAGAGTTCTGGAGTAATTGAAGTACAGTTAGAGCCATTGAACAGATAGATTTATTGATACAATATATTTTTTTCTTTTTGAATATAAAAAAGCTCCATTTTTCACCAGTTTTGAAAGCTTCTTACTAGCATAGAGCTGCTCTTTTCTCGAACGGCTTTCCCCGCTGTAAGTAGAGCTTTACTCTTGATAATTTTTTTTTCTACCAACATGTATTTTGTATACTTGATACACCTTTACTCTTGATAATTCTTTTTGATACTCTTGATCAATTTATCGTACCTTATTTCTCTTGATTGAAATAGACGTTAATTTTCTGTTATCTTGAACTCTTAATACATGGAAATATACAGTCAATCTTTTCCTCTTTTTGTTTCACTTTCTTTGCGATAATTTTGCTTTTAGTGGCAAAATAAGCTTATGTTAAAGTAGACACTCACCTGGAAGTCTAAGTTATGTGTATCCAATAGCTTCTTTAAAGCAAGCTGAGTAGGCTTTACATGCTTGAGAAACAAGTGCTTCAACAATTTATCTGCAGTTGGCCTCTTGGTTTGATCTTTCACCAACCACATTGCAACCATGTCTTTAAACGGCTTTGAGAACTTCAAATATGTCAAACATAATTTAGTCATGAGCCTTTCTTGGCAGATATATCAACAAGGGCGGACGACCATGAGCCAACTCCAACTAAACATCCCAAACAACCATATATCAGCCTTGAAGTTGTATTCAACTCCAGGCTCCAAAACTTTGGTTGCCATCCAACAAGGACTCCTTGTACTTGTATTTCGACACCATTGTTGATCGCCGGAATCAAACATGCAAGTTGACACACTAGAATCCGAGTGTTTCATTTCCTCATTTTAGTTGGGCAAAAGGTTGCTAGCTTTTCCATCTCAATGGATAAGCCCCTTGTCAATGAAGAAAAAACAGAAGTTAGGGACTTTTTCTAAAAAAAAAAAGCCCAGTAAAAAGTATTGTATTATTTTTTTTTTAATTTAATGATTCAATATTTCTTAGGAATGTTTTTTGTTTTCTCATAGTAATGAAATAAGCTTTCAATTAAGCAGAATTTATTGGTATTTTGTGGGCATTAAGCATCAATCGCCTAACCCCCAAATATTTTTTTTAATTTGAAAATTATTACTCTCAAGAATCAAACCTTCAAATAATAACACTTGAAATCGCCTAGCTTTATTGAACATTTTAGCTTAAATTGCTATTTATTTAATAAAATTTTATTTAAATTTAGTTACAAAAATAGATGAATATTAAATAAATAAGTAATTTTTTAAGTAATAAAACAACTTTTATAAAATATTTTTAAAAAATCTACCAAATAACTGACAAACAAACCAAGCCTTTGTTGCAAATGAAATAACATGAACAATTTTGTACTAAAAACAAGTTCCTCACTCATACAAATATGTGATTTCTCTATCTTGTATATAAAATAATGACAAATTTTCTCTTAAAGAAACATCCAATAACTTGTGAATTTTTAATTCCATTGTAATCAACTCGAAAATATCTTAATATGAAATGGAATAAATGGGGATGATATTAATGTAAACTTCCTTGGAAAATAAAAAAAAAATTAATCACATCAAAAGACTTCAAAATATCCATGCTTAACTTGATATTCTTCATGATGTGCTGTTGAAAATTCTCAAAATTGTATTTTAAAGAGTCCAACAATTTTGGTCAAAATTTTCCCCAAGGCTTTGCAATGCATACATCAAAATAGTACCAACATTCTCTGCTCCGTACATTGCAAACAGAACAGCAAGATTTCTACATAACTAAATCCAAAAACAATCCGCAGGTGGTGTAATGCAGTCTTCCTCTGCAACCTTACTTTTCCTCGTTGCAAAAACAAGCTCAGTTTTAAGCCAGTAAATCATCCTCCTATTAACACTTCTAAACAAAACTTGTTTCATGCATGTAATAATTCGTATAAAACGGAGGTATTCCTTGTTACAAAGCATAACAGAAGGGAATTAATGGGCCACTGATCACCAGTTAGTATGCAACCTGAATAGATTGAGCCATATGCATATCTGTGGCCAAGTTGAGGCAATAAATGCATATATGGCTTCCAGAGGGGGGTGTCTAAAGATTAATTCACTGTTTATAATGATATTTTGGGTTTGTTGCACTCCAAGGTGTTTGCTCTCCACTAATCTGCCAAAATATTAAGAAAAATTTGTCATCAGAAGATTAACTATAATGAATTCTAATAAGTTGCATGCAGTTTATTTATCTCTCTTAAGATAAAAACATTTATTTATCATAAACTAACATCTTTAAACTATGTTGCTCTGACTATTTTTCTTTTTTGGCTTTAAGTAACAGTGTCAAACACATACTACACTCAACAAAGTCAGAGTAAAATAGGCTTTGAATAATCCAATCTTAAAGCTATGATTTAAAATGCAAAGTTAAAATCCAGCAGCATTGAGCAGTAAAGAACGATGGATGTAGAAAAGCAAGAAGAAAGTGATTTTCACCTTTTGCATGTCCAGGAGATACTAAGATTGGCAGAAAAGAAAATGATTCTTCTATCATTTGTACCTTTCTTGGAGAAAAGGCAACGGAGAAATCTGTCTTCACAGATCCAATGCCTTTCAGAACTTCACTGCCAGAGTTTGGTGCATCGTTGGCCTTATCATCAGTTAAGTTGAGATGAGCTACGGATGATTCTTGCTTTGCAAGGTCCTGTGAGAAAAACAAACAGCACAAACTTGTTATATGATGACATATACCAATCAACAACCCATTTTGATACCAACAGATTATCGAAACAAATAATGAATGGCTATTGTAACTAAAAGTGGAGCTTAACATTCTTCAGTTATTCCACAAGGGCATATATTGCAAAAACTGTTCAAAGGCCTAAACTACATTACTCCGATTCTTCATTTTTCCTAAACAACTATGTCCAACACATATTTGGAAATGGGTATGGAGGTACTATCTTCCAAATATATAGAAAAACTTAAGAAAAAAAAATCAAACATACACAGCCATATCTGATACTCAACACTAAGTCCAACATAGAGCCTTACTGCCTAAGCAATGTCAATCGTGAGTGTATCAAAAAAAGAAGAGATAATGGAACCAAAAAGAGATAAAAACATAAGTGTTAGGATAGTCCATTGATTCAATAATTCTCAACTTCCAGTAACCAAACTGGGTTGACAAGTAGCAATGTGCTGGTAGTAAATTGCATAATAATCCAATTTTTGACAAAGAAATTCAGGGATTTTCATGAACCTTGCGGATTGATAGACCATAAGATGCAGGATTCCTTGAACTCAGAGCAGGAGCTTCCGCCTCATGCAATGAACAATCCTTCTCATGAACATCACCTTGTTTACAACCTCCATAATCCTGCATCATGCTTCTTGAAGATTTTGATTTACTATTGCTATTGCAATCACCAAATACAGAATCCCCACTTTCCATGGAAGTCTTTTTTCTGAAATGAGTACACAGTATTAAGATAAACCAAAAGTATCTGAGAAGTTACTTACAAAGCGAAGGATGCTGGTAGACAAACCAGAACTATATAAAAAAAAAAAAAAAGTTGCTACCATATCCAATGTTGGTTAAAGGAGGAAGGATGAAGTAAGAATTTCCTACCTACAGAGATTATAATTGGCTACACCGATAGAATTGGGTTTGTTTGAAAACAGTATTCCTCGAAGATGCGTCCCATCTATAATAGTCTCGATGGTATATCCATGCGGGAAGCTCTCTGTAACATTAGCGTGAAATATCTTCTTCCCCTGAAGTAGAACTTCGTTTGATGGAAAACTATCTCTTCCTGCAGAATTGGATGGTAATATAAGTACTATATAACAATATTTTTTCCAAAATTTAACTCATACTAATGAGGGAACAGTTCCATATTGCTCTGGCTCTTCATTTTTCTTAAAGTACTCATGTCTGATGCGTATCCTGGAACACCCCCTAAAAGAACATTTCTGTATTTCTAAATTGAATATATCAGTCCGGTTCCAACTCACACCCAAGTCTGTGTAACATAGAAACATTCTATTTGTCTGTGTACTCGCTTAAAAATAACATTTGTCCATTGAGACTGTAGTTAAGTTAGGCCGCCAAGAACATTTCACTGTCATACATAGTATAGCACAAAACATTAGAAACAAGCAACCTATACCATTAAAGAATATAAATTGAAGAAGAGTAGCATATAGTTTAAGTTCATGAAATCGTCCTTACTTGCTTGGCCACAGCTAAACAAAGATATGGGTTGGTGGTGCACATCATTTTCAGCTTCAATACTAACAAAAGCTTTATCACGTACATGATTACTAAGATTTTCTTGTTGGCACTTTAACTTCAACTGCTTTCTCAAGGATAATTTCTCTAACTTCCTTTCATCCTTTACAACAAGTCCTGAAAGTCAAATTAATTGCTATTAGAAAATCAGCAGAAGTGGTTGACTAAAAGATTTATGGAATTCTGGGGACCAAACCACATGTGAAAAGCAGCCAAGCCATTGCTATTTTTAATTCAAGGTAAACAGAATACAAAGATTAAACCTGTGTATAAGTAATACATGTCATCCAGTGCCTCGAGAGTCTTATTGCAGCCACCAATGAATATAAGAACACTGCTCTTTAGGGGATCCAAACAATCCCCGGAAACAGAAAATCTAGCTGAAGGGCCATCACCCGTAGTAATCACCTTGGTCCACAAGCCAGTTTCTGCATCAATGATAGAAAACATAAATTGACCAAACCAAACTTGTAAGTAATGTTGTCTTATCAGCCATAACCCTTTCAAGCCGGCAAAAAAAACCCTGAAGCACACACATTCTAAGAAAACACATAAGAAGTCTCTTGATTCCCATGTAAAGGAATGGCAAAAGAACACTAAGTACTTGACTCTTTAATGTTTCTTCTTAAGACTCAAAGGTAAGTAAAGAAACAACTTGCAGAAACTGAATGTTTACCATATTAAGGTAGCCAAGAACATAGTGATAAGTTCTAAATTAGGGTTTAGTCAAGAACACCTGGAAGCGCAATGAGTCTATTAATGTCATTTCTTAGGTTTCCAAAACAGAAACTAATTCATGTAGATATCAAGAAATAATAACTTCAATTGAAGATGATGATAACATGATAAACAATCATGTAATACATACCAACATCAAGCATGTAGAGATCATCATAAAGATTTTGAGCATCAGAAAATCCCCCAAAAACAAATAAGTTCTTGCCGAAAGCAACAGTGGAGTGACCAGCACGGGGTGGCAGTATCTGGCCTAAGGTTTTCAACTCTTTCCATGCAAGAGTATCTAATACAAATAAAACAATTCCAAAAACAACATTAAAAGCAGCACATTAAACTTAGATTCATATATCAGCAAGCTATTAACTGTTTCATACATATAAGTAGCACAGTAAGTCAAATATCCCGAGTAAACTAAGAAAACCGTAGACATGTAACCATAGAAGAGAACACATAAATGTGCAAAACTCTGTTTGCTTTTTTTTTTTAAATTGATACCTGCATCAAAGATATGGACATCAGACAAATAGTAATCATGCGCATCTTCGCCGCCAATTACAATAATTTTATTCTTCCAAGATGAGCAAGTATGGCTATCGCGGGCAGATGGGGGGTTTCCTGATATTGCCGCAAGCTTCCAGACAAAGGTCTCTAAAAGTCAAAGATATCAAAAGCATGTAATATAACCATACACAAAAAAAGGTCAAGATGTAACAATTATTGTCATGATGTTCACCTGTATTTAAAATATAAAGATTGTCGTAATATATTTCATCATTGTTATCAGAAGATTTCCCACAGCCACCAAATATGAAGAGTCGTTTGCCAACAACAGCTGCACCGTGACCCTCACGTTCCTCTGGCCCTTCACCTCTTACACTTGGACAAATCCATGTGTTTGTGCCTGCAACATAAACATGTAATGAAGTTCTGCATTCTCTAGCACTAATTATCAACTGCTGACTTTAGGCAGAAAATTTATTAAATAAACCACAAGCCAATAAATGTGCAATGTTGTTTCCATGCAAAATCTTTAAGGCAGATGATAATGGCTTAGCCTTGAAATAAAAAATAACTTCCTGCAATTGCTCTAATTGCCATCTAGTATTTTCCAGTAAATTGCTTCGCAGGGCCCACTTCTCTCCATTCACTTTGTATAACCGAAAGCACAGTTCCCTATAAGTTATCTGTCTTTTACAAATTATATGAGCACCATTAAACCAAGTTTCAAGACAATCTCCAAAATACATTAGTTCTTATAAAAAAAATTTAAACGGGGGGAAATTTATGTTGATTTCTATCATTGATTCTAAACTAGGATTATTAGTTTTCATAGAATTTACTGTAAAGAAAAGCAACGCAGATAAAGGGTAATGAAAGGTGAATCAAAGAAATCCAAAATAACTCACAGGTTCCTAATATATGTAGATCCTTGAGGGGTTTCACACCATCAGTACCACCAAAAACAAATAGATTGTCACCAATAGTGGTACAACTATGGCTGTCTCTTGCAGAAGGTGGTGTGCCCTTCATTACAGGTTGGCTCCATGTTTGCTTAGCTGAAAAAATATTGCAATTATGGGAATATTTTAAAGTGATCAAGGAATTGTGAATGAAGCCCTATATCATAAATGCTAAACAACCCAAGTACAAAAAAAGAGTGATTCAAGCAAACAAGTCTCAAACCCCAAGATTGCAAAAGTTTGCAATGAAACATAAAAGAGTGATTAAAGAATCTCTACTGAACTTTATTGATCGTAAATGCTAAACAGCCCAAGTACAAAAAGAGTGCTACAAGCAATTAACAAGTATCAAAACTAACTTTTCAATATGGGAAAATAAGAGGGGTTAAAAGATCTCAAATGAACTCCTAAGATCATTTATGCTGAACAACCCAAGCATGTAAAGAGTGATACGTGCAATTAACAAGTATGGAAAAACAAGAAATGACATCTTATACGGGGAAAATGGTTCCAAAAACATGAACCATAATAAACGTAAATTCCTTTAACCAAACAAAAAGCAAGAAAAGTTTATACTAGCATTATTTGCTAACCCAAGCACAAATAAAGGGATTAACGCTACACCACCAACCCTCGGAAAAAGGAAATGTATTTTATAACACGATTAAACCCAATAAAACCCATAAAATGTAAACTTCAGCAACATATCCACCAAAAATAATCGATTAAGAAAACATATATAACACATCCATTGTATCTTAAATATCAAATAAAAACCACAATGTAAACCTCAAATTTTCACGTAAAGATGAAACAAGAATGGAAAAGAAAACCCGAGTTCAAAAAGGAGCCCACCAGTGTCAAAGACATGAACTTGATTGGTTTGGCAGTTATCCTTGCCATAACCACCAAAAACATAGAGAAATCTGCCTCCTTTAATAGAGTTACATGTGTGTCCCCATCTTTTGCCTGGCCCTGAACATGCTTCTCCGATACCTCCAACTTCTTGTTGATAAAGCGGGACCTTTTCCCATCTCATTTTTATTTCTTCTATTATTTTGCTAGGAAAAATGAAGATTTTGAGTGGGAAAGTGGAGGAAAGTTGCAATCTTTGAAGAGAAAGAAAGGTTGGGTTTGGGGATTTTGAGACTTTGAGAGTGGATTTGGAGGAGTTCATGCAAACAAATAATAGAACTCTCGAAATAAAGGTTGCGGACACGTGTGCTAATATTTGGTGGGTCCATTAAAGAGAAGGGAATGGACCCAGACTTTGGTTCATATATGCCTTGTAGAGTTGGAAGACAAAAATAAATAAAGCCACATTTCAGTTTTCAATGTGATTTCTTAAGAGTTCTATTATAAAGATTTAGGGAAAAGTACCCTACATAGTTGGGACATTTATAATTTGCTTATCGATGAAAAGGAGCAAATAGGCGGCTGAAAAGTGATGGAACACTGCAAAAATTGTTCATCTATTTCTATCACAAGCTGCTTACCAACTTGTGCTTTTATTGATTGTTGCTTTAATTTTCTTTTCCTTATTTTTTTTTTTGCCAAATGCTTTAAATTGTTTAGAATAATCAATTTTTCGTCTCAAAAAACAAAAGATTTTATGTACAGTAGTTTTGGAAAAACTACATTAATCCCCCTCTAATCTTTGTTTAAAATTTATCAAATATATAAATTTATCTAAATACGGAATTTTTATGAACGTCAAATAAGGTTTTATTTTGATAATTGAGGCACTTTGGGTTCGATTGTTACGAGAGAACTATAAAGTTTTTGACTTGCGGTTCCCACGAACATTGATAGACCGAGGCATTCCAATGTTTGGCGATCACTTTCATGTGTGAGGAAGAAGGTGCACATCAATGTCATTTGGTGGTAATGGTTGCACTTGCCGGTTTTGGTTGGATAGATGGATCATTAATATTGATCCGCTTTTTAACTATGTTGAGGGTCAAGTTAGTGGGGTGATAGATATGCTCTTGCCAACTTTGGGGCGAAACATAGTTGATCGCACACAAGGCTGTTCGGTTCCATCTGATGTACTTGGAGGAGATGCAGTTAGTTGGGGTAGTTCCCTATTGGGGCAGTTCTCGTTACCTCACTTGTATCAGGGCTTTTCTAGTAACAACTAGGAAAAGGAGAGACTGATTTGGAAGCGGGTTTGGAAATTGGCTGTGCCGCAACGAGTGCGTTAGTTTATATGGTTGGTGTTGCGACAGAGAATCCTTACTAATGAGAAGCGTCATCATCGGTGTTGATGAATATTAGTGAATCCATAAGAGTTGCGAGGGAGAATCCATATTGTAGCCTGTGCCAACAGTCTACTAAGTTGGTATTGCATGCCGTTAGCCACTGCGAGCCTGTTAGGGCGATTTGGCGCTTGGTTGTTTGATCGATCAACTCGACATGTTCTTTACCAAGCTGCTGGCTGCTTAGATAAGGGAGAATATTAGTGAAGTGGCTCGCATTGGAATATTAGTGGGGCAGATTTGGGAGAGGCTAAACAGGTATATTTTTTAGAATGAAAGCAAGTCGAAGTCTGTGATTGCTAGGCACTGTTGGGCGGAGGCCATGTCTCATGGGGTGGTCATGGTACAAGCTAAATCCGATGGTGGGAAAGTGAGCGGGGCTGGTTATTGTATGCCGTTGAGTGGTTGAGTCAAGGTAAACATCGATATTGCTATAGACGTTGCTTCAGGCACCGTTGTTGTAAGGGGTTGATTCGGAACTCTTATGGGAATTGGCTATCTGGGTTCAAGCGCAGCATTGGACAGATCTCTGTGCTATGGGCAAAGTTTCAGGAGATGATTGATGGCTTGCGGGTAGCATAGGGTAAAGGGTACTGTCAGGTGATCTTGGAGAATGATA
Organism: Gossypium longicalyx; assembly: GCA_025698465.1. Lineage (NCBI taxonomy): Eukaryota > Viridiplantae > Streptophyta > Magnoliopsida > Malvales > Malvaceae > Gossypium > Gossypium longicalyx. Next base: position 9,122,061 of record CM047006.1, on the reverse strand, counting down.
ATTTGGAAGCTACACGGGTAATAACGGATGGGTCCGTTGGTATCACTGCCAACAGCTCGATGCGACACATTCAAGGTTTGTTGGCGTTGCAATGGGAGGTGCCGATGCAACATGGTTGTGGACTTTGTGGCCAAGGCGTTTCACAAGAAAGCTGCTGCCCTTGAGCAGTTCGAGAATCCGACACCAAGGTTTTGGGCGATACTAGCTCGGGATATAGGGCGCAATAGTCTGTAGTGGTGTTGCTACTTCCTTGTTTCAAACCAATTGTTTTATTTAAAAATTCATATTAACAATATATTCCCTTTTTAATAGTATAATTAAATTTTTTTTCCTCATTTTTAGTTTTTTATTAAATTTAAATTGTTTAAAAAAAACTAAAAATTAAGAGAAAAATTCTTACTTCCATCCTCTTACTTAAAAAATAATAAAGATAATGTGAAATCATAATTTTATATAACTTATTCTCTATTTCAACATGCATTTGGATGATATCATTATTTTAAAATTAATTTATTCTAAAAAGATCCCAAAGCCCAAATGAGTCCGAAGTACTAGTCAACAGAGAAGCTCAGCTAAGTAGAATCTGGCTTTCTTGCAGGGTCCATTTTAACACTGTAGATTAGGGGTTGGGCTTCTCCAGTTCTAGGGTTTTTCGCCATTTTTCCTAAATGAAGACTTAATTTATTTTTCTCATCACTGGCTTCCTTCCACTCTCTTCTCTACAACCCATTTTCATTCTCTTTGAAAAAAAAATGCCGCCATTAACGTCTCTACAACTCCGTCGGCTGCTTCACCGTTGCGTCTCTTCGCCTTCTCCCTTTCAACCCCATGCTTTGCTTTCTACGAAACCTCAATTTACGCCCACCCATTTCCCCAAATTGCCATCTGTGATCTCTAAACCCTTCTCCACCCAGAACCCTAACCCTCGAACCCCAGATCCGGTTGCTTTATCTCTTTCGGCTGAACTCCTCAAGGACCCTTCTTTAGACCCTCTCGCTATCACCCCTAGACTCCAGCTTCACTTTTCTCACATCAAGCCAACCCCTTCGTTAATCTCCCAGACCCTCAATCTCTCCCCTGAAGCTGGCCGAACCGTTTTAGGGTTTAACGATTGGGCTTTATCGGACCCCGATTTCAACCACACCGATGAAACGCTTTCGTTTTTCATCGATTATTTCGGTCGAAGAAAAGATTTCAAAGCTACCCACGATCTCCTTGTCAATCACAAGCCTGTTGCCGGGCCTAAAACTCTTAACTCCTCCATTGATAGGCTGGTTCGTGCTGGCAGGCCAACTCAAGTTCTGGGGTTCTTCGAGAGAATGGAGAAGGATTATGGTTTCAAAAGAAATAAAGAATCACTGAAGTTAGTAGTGGAGAAATTGTGTGAAAATGGCTACGCGAGTTATGCTGAGAAATTGGTGAAAGACTCAGCCAACGAGATATTCCCGGATGAGATGATATGTGACTTGTTGATCAAAGGTTGGTGTGTTGATGGGAAGCTTGAAGAAGCCAGAAGATTAGCTGGGGAAATGTATAGGGGAGGTTTTGAGATCGGTACAATGGCGTATAATGCAATGCTTGATTGTGTTTGTAAGCTTTGTAGGGAAAAAGATCCGTTTCGACTTCATTCGGAAGCTGAGAAAGTTCTGCTTGATATGGATTTTAATGGGGTTCCAAGAAATGTGGAGACTTTTAATTTGTTGTTGAATAATCTTTGTAAGATTAGGAAAACTGAGGATGCAATGAAGTTGTTTTTTAGGATGGGGGAATGGGGGTGTTATCCGAATGCAGAGAGTTATTTGATTATGATTCGTAGCTTGTATCAGGCTGCTCGAATAGGAGAAGGAGATGAGATGATCGACGGGATGAAATCTGCTGGATTTGGTGATCAGCTTGGCAAGAAAGAATTTTATGGATTTCTGAAGATTTTGTGTGGGATTGAAAGGGTTGAGCATGCCATGAGTGTTTTTAAGAAAATGAAGGCTGATGGGTGTAAACCTGGCATTAGGACTTATGATTTGTTAATGGGGAAATGGTGTGCTCATAATCGGCTAGATCGAGCCAATGCACTCTACAATGAAGCTCTGAAAAATGGGGTGCCAGTGGAACCTAAGCCGTATCGTGTTGATCCAAGATATATGAAGAAAACTAAAACTGTGAAGAAGGAGAAGAAGAGGGAGACTTTTTCTGAGAAAATGGCTAGGAAGAGGAGACGGCTCAAGCAAATTCGACTGAGTTTTGTAAAGAAGAGTAAAGGAAGGATGCGCAGTGCCTAAACTTATTTTTCTCCTTACTGAAAATTTAAGTGAAATGACAATGTCAATTGGAATTTGAGGTTCTTTTCTGATCTTTGGTCATTTGTCTTTTTATGATTTATGTTGTAAAATTTCAGTTCTTGTTTTTACTCTAATATTGGCAACATTAGAAATAAAAATTGTTCCGAGTAATTCATCTTACTCAATCTAAGACCTTACAACAGGAGGATTGATGGTTTAGGTCTTGAGTTGTGACATGCATTTTTAGTTTTCAAGAATCTTTCAAATAGAATAGTTGGACAAACATTGCAGATGCAAAATATATATGACTTCGATCTTAGGACATTGCTATTTTCTAAATTTACTGCAAGGTGACCGTGCAACCCTGTCCCTCGTCAGTGTACCAGGCAATGAAAATTAAACGAAAAAATTGCCTTCCTATTGGCTGTGTCACCCCTTGGTTATGATGTATTGCCAGCTAAGTCATAATGGTCAATTGCAAGTGTCGATCCTAGTATCTATTTTATTTGTCTTCTTCTGGTTTATATTTGAAATAGGTTTGAGTTTGGCCTTTCTTACAGGTTCCATGTTAGTGTTATGGTTATTCTGAGTGCTTAGATTGCAGAATTTATAAGCAAAATCTGTGTCTGCTTTTGCTATTCTGTTGATAAACTGGTACACAATGTTGGAAATGTTGATTTATCATATAATAAAGATAGCATATTCTAGTTCCGTGCTTGCATTAAAAATGTAGGAATTTGCCTATGTTTGTAGATAAAGAGTTATATAGATATTAAGTGAAAGAAACGAAATGGGCAATATCATAATGTGGACGGCTAAGCTTCCGTACCGTTTTAGGTCTTTCAGCCTCCTATTTGTTGCCAAGGCAGTAGCTTACCAGATTCTCAGTAAACTACTGACTTTATACCCCTTTTTGAGGGTCTTTTGGTGGCCGAGCCTGTAAAAGGTAGAAAACTAGTTACTTGCGGGGAACCGGAGTTGATATTCTGAGGTGCACCAATGATGCTTAAGTCAATAAATGTTGGAGGGGCAAGATAGGGAAATTTAGACAAATATAGTTTTTAAAATATGACTCAGAACGCAGTATCTTTCATTTATATTTGATATTCTGTATAGTTGGCAATAATCCAACCTCTCTTTTGGCTCGTGTGTCTGGTAACTCAGCTTGACTCGAGCATATGGTCCATTTAGCTAACGGGTATAATGGTTGGTCTGTTTCCTTGAGGCCTGAAAACTCATCTTAAGCAAAGGCCGGTTGAATTTGGTCTCTGAACTCGTTTAGGTTTCAAGTACTGTGATATCTACAGAGTACCCTAGTTTCCGCTAACCATGAGATTTTAATGCTGTAATTTGATGGAAATGTTTGAATTCAAGAAATGAAAACTCTCTACGGCACTAAAAGCTGCAGTGGCATCCATGTTTCAGGGTGTATGAAGTTATGTGGCTTGAACATTTTGAAGCAGGTAGATGCCAAACCAGAGATGTCAGCACCTTTGGGTGTATAGTGTGTTTTTGTTCTGATATTGGTATGTATACATGCTGGTATGAACTGATTCCATAGGTAGGTTTTGCCAAGTCAGATGAATTAAGTTGTTCAGATCTTCCCATGTGCCCAGGATTTCCCTTCCAGAATCGAACAGAGCTGTCAATCACAGTGAATCAGGATTCAGGCTGAGTGAAATGGGGGGACAGGTCTTGTTGGTCGGAGTTCCTTTGGAGGGAAAAAAGGTTAGAGGGTGTTTGGAATTTGCACTTTGACCCAAAGTGGTAAGGGTGGGAAGAGAGATGGGAGGTCTAATACAACCGCTTTGCCATTCTTCTATTGTTTATTGTTAATATACAAATCCAGATAAAAGAGTTTGAGATTCCATAATTAAAGGACAAATAACAATTGGATCGCTTTTGTTTAGTGTGTATTTTTATACAGATAAAAATCACATGCAAAGGTGCTAACATGTGGTAGCTTTCAAGCATGTGATGGGAGGGCTTTTCTTAATTTTGTTGAATTGTACAAAAATGATATCTCAAGAATACTGCTTTTTATTATTTCTCAAAGACTACTCTCGTATAGGAGGTACATACATCTTTATATAGCTGAAGCTAACCCCTTCAGTTATTAACTCCACATTAACTACTATTAACAGTCTTGACTAATTGACTAACCACTTTTATTCATTACTCTAACATTCTCTCTGTTTTCCTCCAAGTTAACAACCTTGTCAGAACTAGACAAAACTTTAAGAGCATTTCGAAACTCAGCAAAGTGCTTTGAAGTAATTGGTTTAGTAAGAACGTCAGCTATTTGATTGGCGGATGGAACAAAATTGATTTGGAGAGATTTATCAAGCACCTTTTCTCGGACAAAATGATGATCAATCTCCACGTGTTTTACACAAGCATGATGTGTAGGGTTTGCAGCCATAGAAACCGTGGATGTATTATCACACCAGACCACCAGAGTCGAACTAACCTGTATACCAAGCTCCTCTAACAGTTGACGAACTCATAACAACTCCAATACACAATTTGCGAGACTGCGATATTCAGCTTCGGACGAGGATCGAGATACAATCGCTGTTTCTTGGAGCACTATGCAATCGAATTTGGACCAAGATACACCATATAACCTGTAATAGATCGGCGGTCTTCCAGAGACGAAGCTAGTCAGCATCACAGTAGCATTCCAACTGAAACTGCCTTTTGGAAAAACACAAGCCATGCTCCATTGTTCCAACGAGATAATGCAAAACCCTTTTAACAGCCTTCTAATGCAGTTCACTAGGAGAATTCATGAATTGACTCAGCTTGTTGACGCAAAAGGACAAATCAGGTCTGGTGATACAAAGATACTGGAGCATGCCAACCACACTTCGATACAAGTGAGCATTAACAAGCGGAGAACTTCCATCAGAGGTGACAAGTTTAGGAATGCTGACCATAGGCGTAGGTGTGACTGCTGCTCCAAGCATATTAGCCTTTTTAAGGATCTCTAGAACATACTTCTTTTGACTAAGAAAGATTCCCTGCGAATTGTGGTGAACTTCAATGCCCAATGTGAAAAAAAAATAAAATAAAATAAAAAACACATAAATTTTTACGTGGAAACCCTTTCGGGAAAAAACCACGGGCAAAGGAGAAGAAAATTCACTATGTCGAATTCGAATTTATACAAGAGGAATAGACTATGCCTATTTATAAGCTTGTAAAGCCATATTCTAGTAAAAACTAAAACACCTTATTATAATCAATATCAAATAGATGGAATTTAATAAGGTTTAAAAAACTTTATTCTAAAAATAAAATAAAATAAGTGTAATTTTATATGGATTCTTCTTTTATTTTATTTTACCATTGTATTTTATTTAAATAAGGATTCGGGTCACTTAATTCTAACAATCTCCACCTTGACACGAATTCTCAATGAACAAGTTCTTCTTCGCGAACTCTCAACGAACAAGTTCTTCACCTCTTCCATAAAACCCCTTAAGGGTTTAACTTCAACAATGAACACCAACCAAGTTTAAGCAATGCTCAAACTTGGTTATAGGAAGTGACTTAGTCATTATATCTGCAAGATTTTCATGAGTACTAATTTTGATCACAACAATATCACCACGAACAATAATATCACGAACAAAATGATATCGAACATCAATGTGTTTTGTTCTCTCATGAAACATTTGATCTTTTGTAAGAAAGATGGTACATATTTGTCACAAAAATTGTCTTGATTTGAAGGTCTTCATTGAGTTCACTAAAGAGTCTCTTTAACCAAATAGCTTCTTTACAAGCCTCAGTAATCGCCATGTACTCAGCTTCAATGGTAGACAAAGCGACTGTAGTTTGCAAAGTGGCTTTCCAACTAATTGCACAACCTCCGATTGTAAAGACATAACCTATGAGAGATCTTCTATCAAGGTCTCCAGCAAAATCATCATCAACATACCCAATGACTCCATCTTCAGCTCTTCCAAACTGTAAGCAACCATCAGTAGTACCTCGTAAGTATCTTAAAATCCACTGAACTGTTTTCCAGTGTTTTTTATTGGGATTCGCCATATATCTGCTGACTGCACTGACTGCATATGATAAATCTGGACGTGAACAAACCATAGCATACATGAGAGATCCCACTACACTAGAGTATGGAACATGTGACATGTACTCAATCTCATCATCTGATTGTGGAGATAAAACCGATGAAAGTCTGAAATGGGCTGCTAAAGGAGTACTAACAGGCTAGCACTCTGCCTATTGAAACCGCAAAGAACTTTCTCAATGTACCCCTTCTGACTTAGGTACAATTTACTTGTTTTTCTATCTCTGAGAATCTCCATTACAAGTATCTTCTTTGCTGGTCCTAAATCTTTCATCTCAAATTCTTTACTTAGTTGGGTTTTGACCTTTCTTATCTCTCCTTTATCTTTTGCTCCTATCAACATGTCATCAACATAAAGAAGTAGATACACAAAAGAACCATCACTGTTTTTCTTAAAGTAAACACAATCATCAAAACTACTTCTTTTAAAATCATGAGAAGTCATAAAGGAATCAAACCTCTTGTACCCTTTGTCTTGGTGATTGTTTCAAATCAGTAAAGGGATTTTTTCAGCAAGCAAACATAGTCCTCTTTTTTGAGACTATAAAACCCTCTGGTTGTTGCATGTAAATAACCTCCTCAAGTTCTCCATGCAGAAATGCGCTTTTTTACATCTAATTGCTCAAGCTCCAAATCATGCATGGCCACAATACCAAGCAAAGCTCGAATCGAACTATGCTTAACAATGGGGAGAACACATTCATGAAGTCCACTCTGGAATTTGATGTAACCCTTTGCAACAAGCCTTGCTTTATATCCGGGTTCTTCAACACAGAGTCCTTCTTTCTTTTTAAACACCCATTTACAACGCAAACGACTTTTTACCTTTAAGAAGTTTCACAAGGTCCCATGTTCTGTTTTTGTGGAGTGATTCCATCTCTTCTTGCATAACAAACATCCACTTTTCTGAGTCTTCACAGCTAACCGCCTCAGAATAATTAGATGGCTCTTGATTCGCATCTATATCTTCAGCCACATTTAAAGTATAAGCAACTAGATCAGCCTCGGCATACTTCTTTGGAGGTTTAATTTCTCTTCTAGTTCTCTTTTTGGCGATAGAGTATTGTGGTGAAGAAGTAACTCTATTCTCAATTTTTGTACTGGCTTGAGAAGTTGACTCTGTATTAATCTGATGCTCCACCTGCTTTTGATTTTCTTTATTGGAAGAGTCTTTAAGAGATAAGTTAGGTAGCATAGCAGTTTCATCAAAAACAACATTTCTGCTAATCACAACTTTTCTATTTTCAGGACACAATAACTTATACCCTTTTACACTAGCTTTATAACCAAGAAAAATATATTTAATGGATCTCAGTTCCAATTTTTTATTATCAACATGAGCATACGCAGGACACCCAAAGATTTTTAAATAAGAATAATTAGCAGGATTACCAGACCATACATCTTGTGGAGTCTTTTTCTCATGGCAACGGATTAAGATCGGTTGATCAAAAAATATGCAGTAGAGGTTGCTTCTGCCCAAAACGACTTCAGTAAGTTGACATTTGACAACATACATCGAACCTTTTCCATGATTGTTCTGTTCATTTGTTCTGCAACGCCGTTTTGCTGTGGAGTATGACGAACTGTCAAGTGTCTCACGATCCCTTCTGACTTCCACAATTTATTAAACTCATCAGAACAAAACTCTAAGCCATTGTTTGTGCGGAGGTATTTTATTTGTTTTTCCGTCTGTTTTTCAATAATAATTTTTCAAGACTTAAATGCGGAAAACACATCGCTTTTCTGCTTCAGGAAGAACGCCCAAACTTTTCTAGAAAAATCATCAATAAAGGTTAGCATATAATTAGCTCCACCTCTCGAAGGCACTCTAGATGCCCCCCATAGATCAGAATAAATATACTCCAACGTTCCCTTCGTACTATGGATTCCTCTGGTGAATCGAACTCTCTTTTGCTTCCCAAAAATTCAGTGCTCACAGAAATTTAGTTTGCAAATTATTTGCCCATCAAGAAGTCATCTTTTGCTTAATTCTACCATGTCATTCTCACTCATATGCCCTAGGCGCATATGCCAAAGTTTAGTAATATCATCATCTGACAAGAAAGAGGAAGCGACAGCTGCATCACCAGTAACAGTAAAATCCTACAAAACATATAACTTGGCAGTTTTTCTTTGCCCTTTCATCACAACAAGGGAACTTTTAGAAATCTTTAAAACCCCACTTTCAGCTGTGTATCTGTACACTTTTGAATCAAGAGTACTCAACGAAATTAAATTTTTATTCAATTCTGGAACATGTCGCACGTCACTAAGTATCCTGACAACTCCATCAAACATCTTAACTTTAATTGTTCCAACACCTGTGATTTTACACGAATCATTATTTTTCATCAAAACAACACCTTCAGACACTGTTTCGTAAGTTGTAAACCGATCCCAATTGGGACTCATGTGGAAGGTGCAACCTGAATCAAGTATCCACTATTCGCTTACTTTAGGATCATTGACAGAAGCGACTAGAAGTTCACCATCACTGTAGTCTTTTACAACATCAGCTTCACCAAAATTTTCTGGTTGTTTTCCTTTTTGATTCGCAGCCTCCCTTTTAATCTTATTCTGTAGCTTATAGCACTCAGATTTAATGTGCCTTTTCTTCTTGCAGAAGTTATAAGTTTTACCTCTGTTTGAATACTTCGATCTACTCTTAGATTTACCGCGAGGATTACGTTTCTGTGTCCTTCCATGATCATTATCAGCATTTTGATCTTGTCTCCCACGAGCAATGTGACTCTCTTCCTGAGAGTCGGGTTTAACCACAAGATGTTTCATTTTATCATACGAGGTCAAAGAATCATAAACCTCATCAACTGTGAGAGACTCGCGACTATATAAAATCGTGTCTTTAAAGGTTGAATAAGACGGGGGCAACGAACAAAGTAGAATCAACCCTAGATCTTCCTTATCATATTGAACCTCCATGGCCTCTAAGTTTGAGAGAATTTCTTTAAACATTGTTAAGTGTTCGTGTATAGACGCACCTTCCTCCAAACGATGAGCATAAAGACGCTGCTTCATATGCAACTTGCTTGTTAGAGTTTTCGACATACATATTTGTTCTAGCCTCTTCCATAATGCAGCGGCGGTCTTCTCTTTCATCATATCCTGTAAAATTTCGTTGGACAAGTGCAGATGTAATTGTGTTAACGCCTTTCAATATTTACGCTTCTTCTTTTTATCTGTTAAAGTCGAAGGTATCTTATCTATCCCTAGCAGGGCATCCTCCAGATTCAGCTGTGCAAGAACTGTTTGCATCTTAATCTGTCACAATGTAAATCTGGTGTTGCGATCCAACAGCGAAATTTCATACTTCAAAGACGCCATTACCGTGATCGAGATGAAAAACCCAGAAGCTTTGATACCAATTTGTGAAAATAAAATAAAATAAAATAAAGAACACATAAATTTTTACGTGAAAACCCTTTCGGGAAAAAACCACGGGCAGAGGAGAAGAAAATTTACTATGTCGAATTCGAATTTATACAAGAGGAATAGATTATGTCTATTTGTAGGCTTGTAAAGCCATATTCTAGTAAGACTGAAACACCTTATTCTAATCAATATCAAATAGATAGAATTTAATAAGGTTTAAAAAACCTTACTCTAAAAATAAAATAAAAGAAGTGTAATTCTATATGGATTCTTCTTTTATTTTATTTTACCACTGCATTTTATTTAAATAAGGATTCAGGTCACTTAATTCTAACACCAAGAAGAAGTTGAGACGACCTATGTCCTTAAGAGTAAACTTATGATGAAGTTGTTTGACAACGGTATCAATGGCAGTAGATAAATTGCCAGTTATCACGATATCATCCACATACACCATAAGAAACAAACAGTCACTTGAGGAGGTGCGAGCAAATAAAGAGGGGTCTGCCTTTGAAGCATGAAAACCCAGCTGATCCACAAGAAACTGTTTGAGGGTGTGAAACCAAGCACGTGGTGCTTGTCTGAGGCCATATAAGACTTTCTTTAACTTACAAACAAGGGGCTGTCTAGTAGCACCTGTCACTTCAAAACCAGGTGGCTGTTCCATGTAAATGTCTTCAGTCAATTTGCTATTGAGAAAGGCATTGTTGACATCGATCTACCTTAGGAGCCACGCTTGCATGACTGCGACAGCCAGAACCGTCCGAATGGTTACTGCTCGCACAACAGGACTGAAGGTGTCTCTGAAATCCAGACCAACATGCTGAGAAAACTCCTTAGCAACCAACCGAGCTTTATATCTATCCACAGACCCATTAACCTTCTTTTTTACCTTAAAAAGCCACTTGCATCCAATAGCTCTGCGATTGCTGGGAAGAGGGCAAAAGCTTCAAGTATCATTAGAAAGAAGAGCTTGAAGCTCGTTGTGAACTGCAACTTTTCAGAGCTCTTGTTGCATAGCTTCATGGATATAGAAAGGTGTCTCAAAGGAGAGTGAGGATACTGAACTCAGAACAACCTTTGGTTTGAAGATGCTTGCTTTACCCCGAGTGATCATTAGATGGGAGTTGAGAGGAAGTGAAGGTGTGGAGCTAAACGAATTGGATAGGACAGGGACGTGGGAACTGAGCAAATGAGGACTAGAAGAAGAAATAATTGGACTTGAAGATTGGAACATAGGCTCTAAAAAGGTAGAGTGGTCAGCTGATGAATTGATAGGAACATACTGTGATGGCATAACTGGTCTGATAGATGGCGACAAAACAAGAAGTTTAGAACTGACCGATGGAGAAGTAGTGGACTTTGGGGTGGGACACAGTGTTTGAAAAGGAAAGGTGGTTTCATGGAATGTCACATGACGAGATACATAAATCTTTCTATCAGGGGCCAAGTATCTATATCCTTTGTGTAAAGATGAGTAGCCTAGGAACGTACAAGGGAGGGATCGAAATTGTAGTTTGTGTCTATTGTAGGGTCTCAAGTTTAGAAAACACAGACAACTAAAAACCTTAAGGAAAATATAACAGGGTTTAGTTTGAATCAATTTTTCATAGGATGAGACATAACCTAAAGGAAAATAAGGTAAACGGTTGATAAGGTAGATGGCACTAGCAAAGGCATCATTCCAATAACTCAACGGCATAAAAGCATGAGCCACTATGGGCAAGCCAACTTCAACAAGTTGCCTATGCTTGCGTTTAACAATCTCATTTTGAGCTGATGTATATGGACAAGTAAACTTGTGTAGGATCCCTTATTGAGAGAGATATCCTTTTAAAGCATGAAACTCAGCCCCTCTATCAGATTGAAGTGTTTTAAGTTTAAAGCCAAACAGCCTCTCTGCCATTCTATGAAACTGAGGAAAAATGGTTGAGACCTTAGACTTTTAACGCATGAAGTAAACCCAGGTATATCTCGTACAGGCATCGGTGAAAGCCACATAATACCGAAAACTATTTGAAGATATCGGTGTCGGACCCCAAACATTAGCAACCACCAAACACAATGGGGTGGCATGCTTAGAAGTAGAATGACAAAATGGTAGATTTCTTTCTTTTTTGACATGGCATGCAACACAATCAAAAGAGTCTTTATTTGTATCAAAAGGTATGTTACAATGAGATAAAGCCTTGGCAAGAAGACTTTTACAAGGATGTCCAAGCCTAAAGTGCCAGAGACTAAAGGGCACAGAAGCACACGTTGTAAGGCAACGAGTTGAGCAGGAGCGAGGCTAAAAATTATTCTTCAAATGGAGTCTGTAGAGACCATGATACACCGAGCCACGCAATAGGACCTCTCTAGTATGCAGGTCACCTAATTGGCACTGTGTAGGAAAGAACTCGAACATCACATGATTATCCTTTGTAAATTGTGATACTGAAAGTAGATTTTTCGTTATACCAAGAACATGCAACAAAGAACGCATATACAGAGGACGTGTTCTAGTGAGCAAGAAAGACTGACCAGTGGAGTGTATAGGGAGAGCAGTGCCATTACCAATAGAAACCTTAGCTGGGCCATTATAAGGAGAACTCTCACCAATAGCATTAGCTGAATGAGTGAGATGGTGCGTTGCGCCTGAGTCGGGGTACCAGGCATTATCACAAACAGTCTCCGGTGTGGCAATATAAGCTTGTGAGGGAGAGTTTGACGATGTTGAAGTGGAACTAGACTGTGAGGCATTAGCAGTCCATGGCAGCGTCGAAGTAGGTGGAATGAACCACCCAGGTTGGAGATAAGGTGCAACAGGTGGGAAAGCATTCAAAGACAATGCCATCCAAGGCGAAATAGGAGCCCCTTGCCCAAACATGCATACATTCGCCTGTGAGGAAGGATGATGCATATAACTAGTACTTTTATAAGAAGAGTCAAACCGATGATAGCAGCGATCAACTAAGTGCCCCATTTTCCCACACAACTGACACTGTATATGCGAGCCAGATGACCTACCACGACCATGAGGAGCTGTTGTAGGACGATAAGTCGGAGGAGAATCACTGCTGATAGCCGAAGCTGGGGGCTGATGAGAAACTACATTAGCCAAGCTAGGAGACTCCAGCATAACTGTCTGATGATGAGCCTCTGCATCAATCAGCATAGTCATGACCCATTGAATAGTATAGGGTGTATGACTCACTGTAATGATAGTGATAACTGAGTCATATTCGGGTGGTAACCCATTAAAAATCGCAGTGACATGTTCCCGCTCGCTAATAACCTCACCGCAACTAGCTAGATTGTCACAAAAACCTTTAATTTGCATTAAGAAATCTTTCATAGAAAGATCACCCTTTCGTTTAGAATGTAAAGCTCTACGAAAGAACATTAACCGAGAAGTGGTCTTGCTTCCATAAAGACTAGCAATTTCATTTCAAATTTGGGCGCTCGTGTCCATACCAATAAGATGTGGAAGAACAGTGGTACTTACAGAAGATAAGAGCCATGGCGCAAGCGCACTATCCTGTTGCTCAAAACGAGTGAACTCCAGGTTTTCTTGTTGAACCCCATTAGCATCTGAAAGCGTTGGAGGAGGTGGAACAGTGCGAGAGTCCAAAAATCGCTGAAGTTTATAAGCCTTGATTGCAAGCAAGACTTGTTACCGCCACAAAAGATAATTATCATCATCAAGAACCACAATAATCTTCTTAATGGAAAAGAACCGAGTATCAAAACCATCAGCAACAGCAGAGGCCATGGCTGGTGTAGCCAACTGAACAGAATAACCTGAAAACTCCATGAACAGAAGAAAAAAAATGATCAAAACGATCACCAGGAACGCTTAGACATCTGATACCATGTTGAATTATACAAAAAATGATATTTCAAGAATACTGCTTTTTATTATTTCTCAAAGACTACTCTCGTATAGGAGGTACATACATCTTTATATAACTGAAGCTAACCCTTTCAGTTACTAACTACCACATTAACTACTACTAACAATTGCCACATTAACTACTACTAACAGTCTTGACTAACTGACTAACCATTTTACCTTTTGATTCATTGAATGAATGTTACTCCAGTTTGGGAGTATCAAATTTTAGATTTTATTGTATTATTTTGGAGGGCTCCCCACGGTATTAAGATTTTTGTTTCAAATAGACGTAGTACGTGAATTTTAGACCCAATACTTGGTCAAAACCATACAAAAAGTGAAAGGCTTGTGGTTAACAAAAGAGAAAAAAAAGATACTTTGCGTAATCTTGAATTAATATTTTAAGGGTAAAATATTTGTTTTAATTATTATTATTTTATTTAATCAGTTAAATATTTTAGTCACAGTAATAAAAAAAAAGATGATATTATTTGCCTAATAATAAATTTAATTTTCCAATAACTACACATTCCATCTTAAATATAATAAACTCAATAAATTATATCAATTGTACTCTTTCTCACTCTTGCAAAACACCCCTCAACCCTTTTGTCGCCCACCGTATGCGTCCCATCACCATTTGGATCACATTGGTTTTTGTCAATTTGCAGCTTGGAAGTTCTATCTAGTTTTAGTTGGGTAAACTTAAATATGAAAAGTTATAATTTAGTTACCCACTCTTTTGGTTGCATAGCTGCAAGTTGATATGACCTTGATATAATACTAAAATCAACTTTTAATGTTTATCTTAATTTTAAAATATTTAACTTTCAAGTTTAAAAACTCTGCCAATTTGATATTCACTCTAAATAATTCAGAAAATACATAATTTAAAAAAAAAACACTATAATAAAATCAGAATGGAATAAAAATATAAAAGATATATAAAAGTTTTTATGTAATAAGTGTTATTTGATTTATCACCGCAATATACTTCTATTAATTATTTGTGGCAAACCTGGACATGATTTTGCATCTGTTTTAATGTTGAAATTGGTTCTTTTGTAATGAGTCTATTATGCAAATTTATTCCACTGGCATCCCAAATGAATACGGTGGACAAGGCGTTAATAAAATTAAATAAACTTGTTTGAATTTAACTAATTTCGATTACAATATTGTTATTTTGTCCTAAAATACAGATCCAATACAAAACCATCAAAACTCAAGCTTAAAAAATTTATTAATATATTTTCATGTATTGAGCTATTTTAAAGGCTGCTATATAATCAATTATCTAAATTAAACTTTTTTTTATATCAAAAAACCAAACAAACCAGACAGAGTAACTTACAAACCCAAAGACACGATCCAAGAGAAATGACCAACTCCCAATAACCGAGCTTCTCATAAAGCCTGAATGTTTATGTTTTCTTTGAAAATTTAGCTATAAAATCAACAACCTAATTATGCTCCATTGGTGTATGGCTGTATGCCTGCCTTCTCATAATAGCACGTAATGTATGCTCCTAATTAAGATACCCCATAATTGCTTGCACACTATCACTTTCTAAAATCATCTTCCTAAATCCCTTTGCCAAGTAACTTCCAATCCATCAAGTATTGCCTGAAGCTTTGCTTGGGGCATTGAGATATTTCACCCAAAGCCAACTACCTAGTTTTCTCGACTGTTCTGTATGACTCCACCTGCTATTGTAGCATTCAAATTATTATCACAGGCATCATCACTATATATTTTGGTCTATCCCCTCAGTGCAATGCACCATCTATTTCCCTAACATTGCCCTTTCCCACCTCTTACATGTCTCACCCAATCACTAACAGAGGTTGTAGTTGTTTATTTATAAAATTTGATCAATTTTTAAATTTATGATCAAATCTATAGAATGCATAAACATTGGAGGGTTAAATTTATTGTTACGATAATGAAAAAAAGTTCATGTAAACTTTTCACCACCCATCAAATGACAACTAATGAAAAAGTAACTAATATATTTAATTTTTCAAAATTAAATAATTATATCTAAAAACTAATAGTTAAATGATCAAAATAAAGTCAAATATATAATTAAGCGATTTGGTAAAAAAATAAAAGAAAGGTTTTTTTTTTTAAATAATTTTTGGTACTCCTTTATAATTATTAGTAATTTTTCATAATTTTTTGTATACCTTGATAGTTTTTGGTATGCTTTCAAAATTAAGTTTTGGCCTAATAAATCCTTTTTTTCTAAGGTATTCGCTCAAGCAAGTCCAGTGACAAGTCCTCCGCGTTTGTAGGTTTATTAAGAAGGTAGATGCTGAACCATGAGTTTTAAAGCTACTCCATATACTGACTATGAATTTTAATTTTTTGTTTTGTTTGATACAACTTATATTTTTTTATATGCTTTCAAAATTAAATTTTGATATGAAAAATCAATTATTGGTATAAAATAATATTTTTACATACTAAAAAAATTTAATTATATATAAGGATAAATAAATAAATAAATATTGAAAAGTACATAAATAAAACAAGCCACTATTTCATACTCCCTCAAATTAAAGGAAAATCCTAATATAATAATCCTAAAATAACAACAAAAAAAACACATAATATAATAAATACCCTTAAGCGATTAAATTAAATATTTATAAATTTATCCTTACATATAAAAAGTTTTCGTAGCATGCAACAATAATATTTTTAAAATATCAAATATTGGTTTGGCCTCCTAACAAAATTTCATGGTATGCGAAAATAATATTTTTATACCAAATGTCAAAACATAAATTTGAAAGTATATCAAAAATTAAGAAGTACCAAAAATTATAAGAAAATATTATTGGTTAATTTTAAAATATTTGTTTTATTTATTTATTTTAATATTTTAAGTTTTATTAATATATAACAAATTTTATTAGTACTAAAAAATACTAGTGACATCAAAAATTATGATTAAACACAAAAAATTATGAATTATATAATTATATTCCATTATTCAAAGTTGCATCTAAATTATATTACCTTATCCAAGTTATCTATTGATTAGAAAAATCTTTTAATGAATTATTTTGTCATACATGATATTTTTAAATTAAAATTAATTTTTAAAAATAGAATTAAATTAAATTATATAAAAACCAATTTTAATTAAATTAAAAATTTTCATATTTTTATTCTCTCTCCTAGTGATCCTTTCTTCTTTTTCTTAATGCATTTTTTAACCATTTGACAAATTTTGTTTGCAACCATATTTTTCTTCTCAACTTCTTCCAAATATTTGAATTTAATGTTTTATTTGAGTTTCTTATTACAAAAGTTGATCCAATATTAACTATTTTATACATAGTATATAAAAAAGAACAAAGAAAAGAAAATTCTTAAGTTTTAAATTGGGATGAGAAATAAATCTAAATTGAGACTTAAAACGGAAAATTAGTTGTTGGAATTTAGGTTTTGTTGTCAAAACAGGGTTTGAATGAATTTTTCAAGGAGTTTTGAATTTTTTGTTACCAGAGTTCTTGGGTGTGAACAAAAGAGTTGAATATGTTTATACTTTTCTCTATAAGAAAATAATATTTAATTTTTTTTTGGATTTTTTAAGTAAAAAATTATCACATGTCACAAAATGATTAGTTAATTTTTTTTAATGACAGGAGTAATTTGGCTAAGAGACACCATTTGTGACAAAAAAAAAAGTTTATGTGCCAACTTGGAAAAATATATAATTTAAGTACTACTTTGGATAATAGAATTTGGGTGACAAAAAAACATTTAGATACCAGCTTAAAAAGTATAATTTAGACATATTTTGTGATTAAGCTAAAAGAAAAAAATTATTAGAGATTATATGACCCGAATCTCGTCACTTGTTGAAGAAATATATACAATAACAAAATAATGGGATCTGTGGGGTTGTAGCCCACCATAGATCGCTATTAAGTACAAAACTACACCTCTGCGATATAAACCATACATCACAAGTTGAATCTGTATAGAACTATTCTTATTTTATTTAGCTTTGATTAGAATAAAGTTTTTTAACCCTTAAATAGATGTAGCGAAACTCCTCTTAATCATTTGTTTTTCTACATTAATAAATTTCTCTTTCTCTGCTTGAGTTTATTTTTTAAAAAAAATTTCACTTAAAATATGTATATTCTTTTTTATTACTTTGTAACCGTTCTACTACCACTACCTACTATCATTATAACAAAAACATTAATAGTTATCAATAGCAAATGATTTAAAGTATAATTTAATATGAGAAAAAAAAACCTTAAAAATAATAGTTATTTGTGAGTCCAGATTGTAATAGAAAATTAAAAACTAGTGTCGGCAAAGCCAAAATATCTTGTATTGAAATGAGATACATTGTCTATGACTTAATTTCTACCTAATTGCAAAATTATATACCAAAGTGGTCCACATTTTGGTGTAAAATTATTAGAAATAATTGGCACAAAAATTGATATTAAATAAATAATAAGAAAATTAGGAATAAATAGCTAAGGTTTGGTGGTTGAGTGCTGGGGCCATTCAACAATACAAATTCTAATTGGAGAAAAACGAAACAAAGAACACCCAGAAACGTCTCCTTTAGTCCTTTTGGCTTTTACTACTTAACAAGTCATCTGAATTCTGTGCACCGACAGTACCTGCATTTACCATTAACCCCAACCCCATGACAATATATAATAATTATATTAAATATTTTATATTTTTAAATGCAATTAATAATCTAATTTTTTGTTTTCTTTTATGAGTTTATGTCCTACTTGCTTTTATTCCGATTTCCATATTTAAATGTTCAGCCGTTCCATTCCAGTGTTGCCCCCACCCCCAATTTTGTTTCGTGACAATTACACAATGGAGGTTAAGAGAGTAAATTGCATTATTTAAATGTAATTTTTAATTTAATAATATATGGGAAATAATTGAAGTAAAGAAAGGGGCAGGATGGTGATTTGAGTGTGTGCATGTGGTTAACGAACGAGTAATAACCGACAGCTTGCACCCATATGGATGGAGCATGTACCTCTCTGTCTCAGACTCTGTACTAAAATGCTTTTATAAGCTTCACTTGCAACTCAACAGCTGACCTCTCTCTTCTCCATTTGATGTGAGAAGGATCTTTCTTTCTTTATTCTGCACATCTTAACCTTAACCACATCGTAAGATAGAGATCTCTTAAACGATCGAGTTATGGAGACTGTCTTTTCAGCAGCAAGTAGATCCATTTCCAAGCTCATTAACTTCACCGCTTTGCTTCTTTTCTTGTTTTCCTGCTCTACTTTCACTTCTACTGGTAAGTTCCCACTTGTACTTCAATCTGATTCTTTATTTACTTTAAGATAGTTGGAACTTGAATGTCTTTTCATTGTTTTAGTTTTGGAATCTGACTTTTGTTGATATAAAAAGGCAAATTGGGTTGCTGAGATTAGTTTCAAAACTTGATTTTCGTGTTTCTTTATAGAATGTGTTTATTGGATTTGGAAACCTTAATTCAATTATATGTCATTTTGGCTTCTGTTCTAAATTTAAAACCTTCTTCCTCAGTGAATGGATAAGCTACTTTTTTTTCTTTCCTTTTAATCAGTTTGGTATTTGTTTAGTTTCCCAAAGAGGAAAATCTAGGCATACTGACTGAAAGATCGTTTTTTTTTTAACATTTACTGTCCTCATTCTTGCTAAAATAGCTTGCTCAATTTGGGTTTTTTTTTTTTTTTAGTAACGAAGAGAGGAAAGAAAGGACTAAAACAGATGTGAACACAAGATTTATGTGGTTCTACCAACTGAAAAAGAGAAAAAAATCTACTTAGGAATGGAGATCTGTGAGGTGTGATAAAATTGTACGCTGTTTTTTTTTTCTGAACATAGAGATGACCAAAGTTGACCCAACAAAGATTTTGAGATTTAGTGTCATAATGCAAGAGATAATTATTGAAGCTTAAAATTGAAGTCTCCATCATTAAAATCATAACTCTAATACACACACAAAAAAAAGTAGGGTGCCCACTATTTCTTTTATGGTGTACCAATGGAATCATGGAACTGCTTAACATCTATGCCATGAGGCTGTCTTAGCATTTCAGAATCTAACTTCTCATTTGGATCCTATATGTGTCCATAAATTGCGACAAGTACTAAGTACTAAGTAGTGCTAGACAGGCCAAAGGTCTATACCGAGGCCAAGGCTGAAAGGGCAAACTGCTATTGATTTGCAAACTTCATCTTTCTCATGTTCATTTTGGATTTGTGATCCAGTTCCAGACCTAAATTATCAATGGTTTTTTGTTTGAAATTCAATGCCTTAAGTGTCTTGTAATTTAAAGTTTTGAGATCTTTTCTTGGTTGTTTCTGCAGAAGCTTATGATGCGCTTGATCCAACTGGCAATATCACTATCAAATGGGACGTAATAAGTTGGACCCCAGATGGCTATGTTGTAAGTTTTACGGAGGGTCCATTTTCTTTTACATACAAAAGACTAATGACTTCAACACTGAAAGGAGCATCTACTTTCTACCAGAAGTTTAAAGATCAAAGCATTCTTTTTACTTTTTCTCTGTTTGCTCTAATTTAAAGTTCTTCAAAAGACATCACTTATACATACATATTTACTTGCGTCTTGTATACAATTGCCTTTTAAAGTATGGAACAATTGAGGCCATGTCGCTGTTTCTTGTTTTCCCTTTTCTTTTGGAAGCACACTAAAAGTATATACTCTTATTCAACACATATAGAACTTATAATACTTAGGCTGAAATTTTACCAATTCAGCATTGCAGTTCCATTATTTTTCATTTTGAAGTTAAAAGGTGTTATTTTACTTCTTATGATTTATAATATTAGTTATCCTCCTTGTGAATTTGGCAGGCTGTTGTTACAATGTACAATTTCCAACAGTATCGCCATATTCAGGCACCTGGTTGGACATTGGGGTGGACATGGGCCAAAAAGGAAGTAATCTGGAGCATGATGGGAAGCCAAACCACGGAACAAGGGGATTGTTCAAAATACAAAGGAAACGTCCCTCATTGCTGTAAAAAGGATCCCACAGTTGTGGATTTATTGCCTGGAACTCCTTATAACCAGCAGATTGCAAATTGCTGCAAAGGCGGGGTATTAAATTCATGGGTTCAAGACCCGGCCAATGCAGCAAGCTCATTTCAGGTTAGTGTGGGCGCTGCAGGAACGACGAACAAAACTGTGAGAGTGCCTAGAAACTTTACCCTGAAAGCACCAGGTCCAGGATATACTTGTGGGCCTGCCAAGATTGTGAAACCCACTAAATTCATAACGGCTGATAAAAGGAGAATAACTCAAGCTATGAGTAAGTTACTTGCTAAGCTCATGTTCTGCTCTTGTAGTAATTAAGTCAGATATGTCCCCTTTTTGGCATATTTTATAGATTTTTCATTGAGCAACACGTTACTGACTCTCATTTTAGTAATATCTACAAGCTTACATACATGCCTCACTTGTATATCTGCTGTGAGATAATTTTAAAACTTATATGATGTTATGTTCTCGATATGAATGTACATAAAAAAGTATCGAACTAAAGTACTAAAACTTGATACATAAGTGAGATAAGATATTTTTTGTTAGTAATAAGTCAGCATGAAGGAATGAGAATTTAAGTCTCATCTTATCTGCGAATAATTGCAGTGACATGGAATGTTACATGCACATATTCCCAATTCCTGGCTCAAAAGACTCCTACATGTTGCGTCTCGCTCTCTTCCTTCTATAATAACACTATCGTGAATTGCCCGACATGTGCTTGTGGCTGTCAGAATAACTCAACTGAATCTGGGAGTTGTGTAAGGTAAGATTTTCTGTCCTTCCCTCTAGTTGTCCTTTTACATTTTGCAGTTGTATTTATTTTCTTGTTGATGACACTTTCCAGCGAAAGGTCTTCACATTTAGCTTCAGCTGTTCCGGTCAAATCTACCAATGCACCTTTGCTTCAGTGTACGAGCCATATGTGTCCAGTTCGAATTCACTGGCATGTTAAGCTCAACTACAAGGAATACTGGCGTGTGAAGATCACGATCACCAATTTCAATTACGCATTGAACTACAGTCAGTGGAATCTAGTTGTGCAACACCCCAACTTTGACAATCTTACACAACTTTTCAGCTTCAATTACAAACCATTAACTCCTTATGCTGGCTTAAGTAAGTCTATGTTTGCCATTAATTATTTCTTTGCTGTAGCAGCATTTTGTTTTCCAGAATCTGTGCATTGTTTCGGTTATATGCTAATATATGCTTTTCGACCATGAACTGAAACTATAATAAACTTTTCTTTTGCAGATGATACTGCCATGTTATGGGGACTTAAGTTTTATAATGATTTCCTCAACGAAGCTGGTCCTCTTGGGAATGTGCAGTCAGAACTATTATTCAGAAAAGATGCATCAACTTTTACTTTTGAAAAGGGATGGGCTTTTCCACGGAGAATATATTTCAATGGTGATAACTGTGTCATGCCACCTCCCGATGCCTACCCTTGGTTGCCGAATACTGGTTTGAAGCCAGTTATCTCTCTGTTTCAGTCAGTCATGATGATCTTGGCGTCATGTGTTTTCTTATGGGCTAATATGTGATGAATGCTGTCTGCGGAAACCGCTAAAGCTATTTGTTCGACATCCTGCAATTTGCATCTGATTTCATATTATCACACTGAAGCTTTTGATGATCGATTCAATGGTGTTGGAATAGTTTGGTGCGGCAATGTAACACGCTAAAGAGTGGATCAAGGTGCACAATCTCTGGTCCGTATAGCATGTGGTGTATTATTTATATGTTGGGGTTTGTAATTTACACCATTTCTTTTTGGAGTTAACTGCTTTGTTGTATGTTTCATTCACATCATACACATGATCCATTTATTTGTAGAATATCCTTGAACAAGTTTATAGCATTGTATTCAGGAGCATCTCTGAGAAATTATAGTGATATATTGTTTGTTTTGTTCCAATTGAGACATGCACCATGATGCATTGATGCAGCTCAAAAGCAATTGCATTTAGTTCACATTTTTTTTCCAACTACTATAACAAATTGTCCCATCCGGACTTGATCTGTAAGCTTCTAGAAATCGTCCCTAACAAAGCTCTACGGTAAACAAACCACTCTTCTTATGTGTTGTAATAGTTTCTTAGAATCTTCTTCTCTGCATGCGATCTCTAAAGGGTCAAAATAAACATAAGGAGCGATAACATCATTGCCCATACTGCAATCGAATTTATTTTGGCAGAGTTTGGTAGAAAAGGGTAGGTATCTGGAGGTGGCAGCAAGCATTCATCGCCGTTAAAGTAGACTTTCCGAGGCCCTCTGACTGAACATTTCCTTGAGGCCCTGCTTCCATTAATAGGTCATTGTAGAATTTCATGCCATAAAACATGCCTGTATCGTCTGCATCGATCAAGGTGTTAATGAGTCTGGGTTTCAATAATGCTTTGCGAGGTTAGTTCTGCAAGAGTTTCATTAAATAGAAATGAGTTTCAGGCACTCACTTATGGATTCATAGGGCACCAGAGGCTTGTAATCGAAACTAAAGACTTGGGTGACGGAGTTGAGATTCGGATGCTGTGCAACAAGTGTCCACTGTGTGTAGTTCATGCGGTAATTAAAATTCGTGATGGCGATCTTCACACGCCAGTAGTCCTTGTAGTTTAATTTAACATGCCAATGCACCCTAATAGGGCACATATGATGTGTGCATTGCAGCAATGGTGCATTGTCTTTCCTTGGAGTGTTTATCCCTTTCCTATGTGCCTGCTTTGAATCACTCCTGCAAAATTGAGCCATAATGAGCTTTGAGCACCAGGAATGAAATTATCGTCCAAATTTATAATGTAAACACTTGAATATAGAGATCCAGCGAGAGGCTTACATAACACAGTTGTTTTTGTTCTGGCATCCGCAAGCACAAGTAGGGCAAGGTGTTATAGTCTCGTTATAGAAAGACGAGAACGAAACACAACAACTCGGGTTTCTTGAGGCGAGATATTGTGAATAAGTGCATGTTACATTCCATGTCACTGCATTAATGGAAAACATTTAGACCACTGTGGAGAATTCAGTAGAGAGTTGCATTTGCAGGTGAAAGAATGCTTACTCAATGCCTGAGTTTTTCTCCTACGATCAGGTGTGAGGTAGACTGTGGAAGGCACGACTTTAGCAGGTCCGCAAGTGTAGCCTAGTCCTGGACCGAGCAAATTGAAATTTTTGGGAAGTTTAACCGTCTTATTCGAAGTTCCTGCAAGTCCGACACTTACTTGAAAGGCTGAGACGGAGCCTGTAGGATCTTGTCCCCAAGCAGACATGACGCCGGCCTTACAACAATTGGAGAACTGCTGGTTGTAAGGAACTCCAGGGAGCAAATCAACCACTATTGGATTTTTCTTAAAACAGTGAGGTACATTTCCTTTGAACTTGGAACAGTCTCCTTGCTCAGTAGTTTGAGCCCCTACCATGGACCATATCACTTCTTTATTAGCCCATTGCCACCCTAGGGTCTATCCAGGGTTCATGATGCTACGATACATTTGGAAGTTGCTCATCGTCACTGCAGCATGTAAACACAAAGATCAATATAGACCATGATCAAGGCCTCTCCCTTTAGCCTAGTGGCATAAACCCAAAGATCAATACTCCTATTTGAAACTAGCAGCATAATCACTCAAAACCAAGTTACATAGGCGAGAAGCAAGTCTTTTTCCACAATTTGTTACTAAAAATCAATATAAAGAAAATCACAAGCTGACACGTTGAAGAAACCCACCACATAGCCATCTGCTGTCCAAGAGACAATATCCCATTTTATTGTTATATTTCCAGTTGGATCCAATGGATCATATGCATCTAAAAACATCAAATAAAAATTAGAAATCAGTGGTAACAAAAATAGATCAAACATGAAGTTTTGTTTTTTGTAGCGGGAACTTTACCAGCATTAGGATTTAGGAAGCATTAGAAGAAACACAACAACCGGAATACATATGGACTTCATTCCTGGAAATAAGCAGCATTTCCGATACCCATAATAACATGTTTGGGTAGATTGATTGAATCTCATTTCTTCCATTGAAGTCTCCAAAAATTCAGAGCAAAGAACTCAAAGGAGAGAGTGGTTTGTAAGTTGTGTTTGTATTACTGCATTGTGTTGAATAAAGGTAAGGGAAAAAGTCTAATAATATTGGCAATGAATGAAGCTTGGAAAATGTCTTACCAACTGGTTGTTAATATTTCATGGGAAATTTAATTTTTAATTTGAAACACGAACACACACAAAAGGTATAGTTGTCTGCATTTTGAAGCAAAACTTTAAGCAAGGAATTGGCAAAGCTGACAGGAAATTTTGAGAGTTTAAGGAGCAGCAGAAGTGCTCAAAGATTATTCAAGCTTTCAGTGCATTGCTTCTATGCCAAGAATCTGGATATTTCCCTGTCGTACACTATTCCTTTTAAAGATCCATCTTCATTCCCTTTTCTTACTATCCTCGGCTTAAAATCAAATTTCCATTAAAAAGTCATAACGAAAAAACCAGTAGTAATACAAATATGACAGTGAGATAACACGTCAAAAATTTTATAAAAATTTATATAACATTTTAAAAATGATTTATGACAAAAAAAGGTAACAGGAAACTGTAGGGTTTGAAAGGACTGGATTTGGAGTCAAGAGGATGGGGGAGCAAGGCAAATTAAAGATACAAGGTAGTGAATCTGATATCTCAGCTCATTTTCAGAGAAAACAAAATTAAAGATATAAGTTAGTGAATCTGACATCTCAGCTCATTTTTAGAGAAAACAAAATTAAAGATATAAGGTAGCTCTCTTGTACGTTATATCCATTATTATTTCTTCCGAATAACCTTTTCACTATTTCTATGTAGGGTTATTGAAAGGGAACCATAATCTGAATGCTCTTACATTATGGGTTGGATTGAGTTGAGGCTTCCTAAAATTAGACACCTTCATGCTCTTTGCAACAAGTCATGGCAAGTTAAAGTTTCACATATAAGTCGTGATCGGAATAGTTGAGCGGACTGTATGGCACGTATCCAGCGGAATTGACCATATTTTAGGCCCCTCCAGTGGCTGTTCGCATCTGTCTACTGCAAGACTATGCTGGTGCTGTAGATGAGTTATAAATAACTTTATGTTAGCAACATCCTGGGAGAAATTATTGTTACTCCACTTTCTAACTTTGCTCAATCAACTTAGCATCCAACCAGACTTGTTTAACAGGGATCGGGTTACTTTTCGGTCGGATATATCATGTATAGCTCAAGTGTCTGGGCCCTTATAAGGAGGCAAAACCCTTCAACTTGAAGGGTTGCATGGGTTTCTCTAACTACACTGCTGGACATTTCCTTGAAATAACCAGCTTCTTCGAATAGTCGCTTATTGGCCTTGGCCACCCACAAATAGCAGGAAATAATAATAAAACCCTTGTATAATGTATATATATTGATAATGTGAGTTCTCTTCAAATATATTGATCTGGTTCAAATACTATAATGCGTGAGTTCTCTAACCTAATTGTTCATTGTTATGGTTTTTTCTTTTTGTACAAAATGGAACAAATTAGATAGATAACACGATATAAAATATTCCCGTTAGCATCAGTTGTCAAAAGAGGGGAAAGACTTGGAGAGGACACATCACAAATAAACAAAAGATGGTGTTGAACAATAGTATCTGGGATAGACAAAGTAAGAACATCCATACATCTATTCTTTACATTAAACATGCACTTAAGGGACATTGTTTTCCAACCTTGATGGGAGAGCCTTACAATCAGAAACAAAAGTTGAAAGTAAAAAAATTAGCGAAGGAAGCCTTGCGTATCATCAATTTCAAGATGACACAAATGCTAACTCTGCCACTAGTATATGGTATACCACGATAGTTAGGAATTTATAATCCATCTTTCATTCTCATCATGAATGATCACTCCAACATCTGTCTTGCGGAGCCATTAGAATTAAGTTTTGCCCACCCTCTTTTAGTGGCCTCTCTATGATCAGTGTGGGGATAGCAAATCTTGTAGTCTTGGTAGTGAGTGCATGAACAGATCCTGCTTGATGCAGGGCACGTTAGGGAGTGTGATCATGCAATGCAATTTACCTTACCAAATGGGACATATTACTGTTGCTCCATTAATGTTAAAGTGTGTAGTGGAGTGTGATCATGCAACTAGACTTGTTAAATATGGGTTAGACTTAATTTTCGGTCTGACATAATCCCCTCAATTACAGCAATTACCAATTATTGGGTTGTATGGGTTCTTCTAATTACAGTGTTGGACCTTTCCTTCAAATAACAGTCTTCCTTTTTATCAGTCGCTTATTGGGCTTGGTCAACCACCACTTATGGAATGAGTTTCAACTCTTACAATATAACATTTAATAGTGGTTTTCTCTGTGAAGGTCAAAATAAGTAAAGAACAAACATAATCATAATCATAAACCGTCAAAATCTCTCAAAACCCCACACAGTGATTTAAAAATATGTAAAACCCAACTTAAATCTGAGTTTTCTTAACCAGAAAAAGGGATCTATGGATTTTCGGTGGGCACTGAAAAGCTTAATAAATCCTTGCATCGTCTCTCTCGTGGATGGATCATTCAAGTTTTCTATATGAAGGCGTTCTCTACAATTGAAGAGGAAGGCAAGCGAAAACTAGAATGATTAATAGCAGTGAAGAACGGCTGGCGGCAATGAAAGAGATAAAATGAAACCCTAAAAATAAAACCCAGTATGAACTTTTTCTTCTCTTCTTAATTGTAATTGGTGAGAGCCATCTTTTGAATTTTAAAATCTTTAGGTATTTATATATTTTAAATTTCGAGAATAAATTATATTAAAATCATCTCATAAAATATAATTTTTAATTACTAATAAAATAATATTGTATCATTGGTATTATTATACCTTCATTCTTAATATAATTTTTCTATTTAAAATTATTTTCTATTTCATGTTATACAATTATTTTTAGAGTATATTACATTGAATGTTGAATAATAAGAATTTTGTAAATTTTAAAGTTTTTATGTTTTTTTAATATGATTTTAAAGTTTCTAAAATTATTTATTTTAGTATTATTTTAATATAATTTATTTTCATAAATATACCAAATATAAATATAATAATGATTAAGCAGAACAATCAGAAACAACCGACAGCCAATGATGACCCAGTCAACCAATTTTCCAGTTTCCATATACAGTGTTAAAAGATAGAATTACAGGGCCAGTCATCCGGACAAGGAAAAAAAGGTGACCTCCCTCTGCCAAACCGCCACGTGTGTGTCATTGACATGACTTTTTCCTTGGCATTGAACATTGAAGTAGTCGTCCCCCGCGTACATGGAACACTCAGGCACGTCACTCTACCGTTCTCCACATAGATCGTGTTGACCACGCTCGTCTAACACGTGCCAACTTTATTATTACAATTGTAAAAAGGAGTTGGGAAAAAGTGAGCGGAAATAAAATATTTTTTTTTATTTTTAAAATATCATTTTTATCCTTGATTTATTCTAATGATTTTTTTATTATATCTTATTTTTTTATCAAATTAATAAACTATCAAAAAAAGTATATTTTTGAATTATTAGGACTCTTTATTTTTAAAGTTTGTAAAATTTAATTTATATTTTTAACACTTGTAATTATTATTTTATGAAGAACATTAATTTTTATAATTTATAATTTAATTGAATTATTATATGTTATTTAAATAGGTTTTAATTGAAAATTTTATTTAAACAAATTATTTACTTTACTTTTCACATCTTAACCAAATAAAAATGTTAAAATTACTTTCCTTTCCTTTCTTTTATTAATTTTAGCTATTTAAACAATAAATAAATATTTGTGATAAAAAAATAAAAATATTTCTTGCTTTTCTTTAACCTTCCCTTTGTTGAAAGGCTGATTGGAGGTTATTGGTTAGTTTGTAATTCTAACTGAATATTGTTACTTAGTTAAGTAGTTAGGGACTAAAGCGTTGATGAATAAATAGTTGAGGGTGTAACTTAATTATTAATTTTTTTTCTCTTAATAAGAAGTTTTCTTCTAAAGAGTTTACAATTCCCCTTTTTTCCTTAGCCCTAACTATCGACAGAATTTCATTGCTCTATTTCTCTGTATTCATCACCGGTGTACCAACATCCGACGACGGTTGATGATGATTTTCAGCATGGTATCAGAGCTACCGGTGGCGCTTCTTCTCCGGTCGTCGTGAGTCTATTCTCCTCCGTCTGTCTTCACTGTTTCCAGACGTGTTTTTCCTATTCTTTCTGGGTTTTTTTTTGGTCGCTTGCGTTGTTAGCTACTGGTTGTTGACTGTTTGCGATGGTGACTCCTGCAAATGGTGTCGATTTTAATCATCCATTATACTTGCATCCATCAGATACTCCAGGTACACAATTGGTTTCTTATCAACTTCTTGGAACCGAGAACTTTACTGTTTGGAGTCGTGCAATGCAAATCGCATTATTAGCAAAGAATAAGTTAGGTTTTGTTGATGGTTCGTGTTCTAAAGAATCGGTGACAGCCGATTTGCATCCGCAATGGGATAGATGCAATGCTTTAGTATTGTCATGGATTTTAAACACTGTTAGTAAGGAGCTTTCGGCTGGAGCAGTATTTCTTTCCAGTGCTGCCTCAGTTTGGATTGATCTTCATGAACGTTTCAACAAGAAAGATGGTTCTCGAATTTTCTTTTTGCATCGAGAAATTGCTTCTCATATTCAGGGGACTACATCAGTGTCTTTGTATTTTACTAAAATGCGGTTGTTGTGGGATGAGTATGATGCACTTGTGGCTTTTTCCTCTTGTGGTTCTTTGTGAACATTCAAGCGCGAATCGTTGAACACATTGTTCAAAGAACGATTGTTCCAGCTTTTTAATGAAATTTGAATGAAACTTATAGTGCTGTTCGTAGTCAGATCTTATTGATGGTCCCATTGCCTACTGTTAGTCAGGCTTATTCCATGTTAATACAAGAGGAAGCTCAGCGATTTCATGCTTTAGGACCAGTTGCTTCTGAACCAACATCGGTGTTTTCGGCTAATGCTGTTCAGAAAAAACGGTTTAATGGTATTTGTGACCATTGCAAAGTCAAAGGACACAAAAGGGAGAACTGTTTTCGGCTAATCGGATATCCCCCTGATTTTAAGTTCACCAAAAAGAAGATTGTTAATTCTAGTAACTCAGTGGTGACTAATGTGACTGCAGCTGAGACGGTGGACAAAATGGCTAATATAGACTCGTCTCACACACCGCAAGCTCCCGTTTTCGCACAAGCTCAGTATCAACAAATATTACGCTTGTTGAACAAAGAGTCCTCTGTCGCGCCTACTGCAAGTTTGGCCGAGACTAGTTTGGCAGGTATGGTGTTACCTTGTGAATGGATATTAGACACTGGTGCTACTAACCATATGTTGTCTGACTTTCATTGTTTAGAATCTGCTGTTTCATGTGCATCATCTTCGTCTTGCGTTCGGTTACCTACTGGTTCATCCTCGCCAATCACACACACTGGTTCTTGCACCATTTCTCCTGATATTAAACTAGCCAATATGTTGTATATACCAGATTTTCGCTATAATTTGCTTTCCATTTCTAAGCTTACCAAAGACCTGCATTGTTTTGTCTCGTTTTATCCCCACTTTTGTATTTTTCAGGATCTCTCCAGTGGAAAGATGAAGGGGATTGGTAGAGAACAAGATGGTCTATACATCTTTCAGCCTTCTCAAACTGTTCGGTCACCAAAGTCTACATCCACCTTGGGTAACAACTCGTTCTCTATAACTACTGATTCATCTTTACTCTGGCATTCCCGGCTTGGTCATGCTTCTATTTCAAGGTTGAATAAAATGCCTTTGCAACCATGTACTTTTTCTGATAGTACTGCCATCCAACAATGCCCTGTATGTCCTTTAGCAAAACAAAATAGGCTACCATTTCCTATAAGTAAGACTAGAGCTGAGACAACATTTTCCCTTATTCATTTAGATTTGTGGGGTCCGTATAGAGTTTCAACACATAGCGGACATAGATATTTCTTAACTATTGTTGATGATTTTACTCGAATGACTTGGGTGTATCTTTTGCGTTTAAAGAGTGATGTTCTGGTACAGCTCAAATAATTTTTTCTTATGATTAAAAATCAATTTTACGCTCATCGTTAAAAAAGCATGCGGAGTGATAATGGCAGTGAATTTTTCAACACTGCATGTACTGCGTTTTTTCATACCATGGGAATTATACACCAAAGTTCTTGTACTCATACTCCACAACAAAACGGGGTGGCTGAGCGTAAACATAAACATTTACTTGAGGTAGCTCGTTCTTTAAAATTTCAATCCAATATTCCTAGCAAATTTTGGGGTGAGTGTGTGTTAGCAGCTTGTTTTATTATTAATCGCTTACCGACTCCTCTTTTAGATTGGAAAAGTCCTTTTGAGGTTTTTTACAAAAAATTACCAGATCTTTCTTGTTTAAAGGTTTTTGGTTGTCTCTGCAATGCTACCACACCTCATTATAGTGATAAATTTTCTCCAAAAGCAATACCTTCTGTGTTCATGGGGTACTCTACTGTCCAAAAAGGCTACGTTTTATTCAACCTCCACACAAAATTTTTTTTCTTAATCGGGATGTCATTTTTCATGAAGATGTTTTTCCTTTTAAATTTTCGATTCAGACACCTTTTTTCTTTCCCACATCTGATAATACCATGTTTCTTGACCTTGATGATTTTGTTCCTCATCCCCCTACTCCCGTTGTTCCATCACCAGATTTCTTATCTCCCAATTCCCTTGTTATTTCTCCTTCCATTACACAACCCTTACGTCGCACTTCGCGTTTACCTAAACAACCACAGTGGATTCAAGATTATGTTTGTTCTAACCAATCTTCTGCTTCTTCCATTGAGGCAAGTCCGTATTCCATTTCTCAGGTTTATTCTTCTTCTCATTTACCATATCATTCTCGTTGTTTTGTTACTAATATTTCTGCTATTACTGAACCTCAAACTTATCAAGAGACTGTTCTGGATTCGAGATGGGTTGATGCTATGAAACAGGAAATTCGGGCTTTGGAAGAAAACGGCACATGGGAGGTAGTGTCTTTGCCTCAAGGCAAGGTTCCCATTGGTTGCAAATGGGTTTATAGAGTTAAATATCAATATGATGGCTCTATTGAGCGGTTTAAAGCCCGGCTTGTTGGTAAGGGTTATCGGAAGCGGGCAGGATTCGATTTTCAAGAGACTTTTTCTCCAGTCGCCAAGTAGGTCACTGTTCGTACTGTTATCAGTGTTGCTGCTATGCATGATTGGCCGCTTTTTCAAATGGATGTGTATAATGCGTTTCTTCAAGGGGATTTGTATGAAGAGGTTTATATGGACCTTCCAGAGGGTTTTCGTAAACAGGGGGAGCATAAAGTATGTCGTTTACTCAAGTCTCTTTATGGTTTGAAACAAGCTTCACGACAATGGAATTTGAAGCTTACTGAAGCGCTCTTGCATGGTGGATATGTTCAGAGCAAGCATGATTATTCTTTGTTCACAAAAAAACAAGGTGATAAGATTGTTGTGCTGCTTGTTTATGTAGATGATTTGTTAATCACTGGAAATGATATTGAGATGATTGATGAATTAAAAGGGGTTCTACATAGTAGTTTCAAAATGAAAGATTTGGGAAGGCTGAAATTCTTTCTTGGTATTGAGATAGCGCGATCAAACGGAGGAATCATTTTAAGTCAGAGGAAGTATGCGTTGGAGTTGATTGTAGATGCTGGATTCGGAGAAGCCAAGCCAGCCAGCACACCTCTTGAGCAGAATAAGAGGTTTACTACAGCTGAATATGATGATATTGTAGATTTAAGATGCAATGATGAGTTAATGCAAGATGTGTCAATGTATCAAAGGCTTATGGGTCGGTTGTTGTACTTAACAAATACTCGGCCAGATATTTCATATGCGGTTCAGCATTTGAGCCAATTTATGCAAAAACCGAAGAAATCTCATTATGAAGCGGCACTTCGAATTATTCGGTACATTAAAAAAAATCCAGGGCAAGGGATTTTTTTGGCTGCTGAGAACAAGGCGCAACTCATTGCTTATTGTGATTCTGATTGGACAGCATGTCCTATGACTAGAAGATCAATAACAGGTTTTTGTATCAAACTTGGAAACTCACTTGTGTCTTGGAAGTCAAAGAAGCAAAGCACAGTTTCGCGTTCATCAGCTGAAGCTGAGTATAGAAGTATGGCATCAACAGCTGCCGAAATAGTATGGTTAAATGGTCTATTGAAAGATATATGCTTTGATCAAATTGGTCCAGCTCTGTTATTTTCTGACAGTCAAGCAGCACTCCAGATCGCGGCAAATCCAGTATTCCATGAGCGAACTAAACACATTGAGATAGATTGCCATTTTGTTAGAGAAAAAATACGAGAAGGGCTAATTCGTACGCAACATGTGCGAACTGATTAGCAACTCGCAGATGTGATGACAAAGGCACTTGGAATCCAACAACATGAGTATTTGGTGACCAAGTTGGGGGTTAAAGATCTTTATCACCTTCCAACTTGAGGGGGAGTGTTGAAAGGCTGATTGGAGGTTATTGGTTAGTTTGTAATTCTAACTGAATATTGTTACTTAGTTAAGTAGTTAGGGACTAAAGCGTTGATGGATAAATAGTTGAGGGTGTAACTTAATTATTAATTTTTTTTTCTCTTAATAAGAAGTTTTCTTCTAAAGAGTTTACAATTCCCCTTTTTTCCTTAGCCCTAACTATCGACAGAATTTCATTGCTCTATTTCTCTGTATTCATCACCGATGTACCAACATCCGACGACGGTTGATGATGATTTTCAGCACCCTTCTCTTCCCCTCCTTTCCTTTATTTTTAATTATCTAAACATAGGATTAGTTTCCATTATAATAAAAAATTAAAAAAAAATCAATAAAATGTTAGTAAATGAAATAATAAAAAAAGATTAAACTTTGAAAAAATAATAAACAATTATTTACAACTTTAAGTACAATTAAAATATATCTAAATTAAAATTAAAATAAATTTTGGAGAAAAAAACACAAGGGAAGATTAAAACCTAAAAACTCTGACATCCCAACACCTCAATTTTACTATTAAAGCAAAGATTGAAAATAAATTAATAAAATCAAACTTGCATTTAATAGTTGAATCATGATGTTGAATTTAAGTTTTTTTTTATTCTCTTAAATAAATAAGTTTTTAAGCTTATAAAATTTAAATATGATATTTAATCTAAATATTTAGTATTTAAATATAAATTTAAAACTTAAATCTTAACCCTAGCTAATATTAATTTTATTAATGATATAAATTTATAAATTTCCAAAATCAACACAGTTCTATTGTTTTTTCTTTTATGAACAATTAAAATTTGGATTATACTTTTAAGTAGATTGTCACTTCAAATAATAATAAAAAAAATTCTATTTTTGATTTTGAGACCAAACAACACTTTATTTATATTAATATCATAATTAAATATATTGAAATTTTTCATGGGTTATCGAAACTATAGATAATCTAGAGTTCATAAATAATTGAAAAACTTTATGCTGAAAAAAATGAGTGACAAAAAAAGACAAAAAAGTTATCATTACATTATAAGAAAAAAATCCACTTATTTAGTTTTTTAGTTCTTAAGGAGCACAAAAGAAAGAATAAAAGAGGAGGGGGTCAATTGGGAAAATAAGAGTAGAGAAAATTTACAATATATGATCTATCTGTATCTAACGTACCAACTCTAAATATTTAAAATAAAAAGATTAAGCTTTTATTTCGAAATACTTTGATATATGAGATGAATTTATTATTTTGATTTCTTACTTGTTTTGTTACTGAATTAAGTTGAGCGGTTTTATATTTACAGACACAAAAAAAATAATTTCTGTAGAAAAAAACATTTTTTTTATGTTATGACTCTTTCATATATGTCTGCTTTGGTTTGAATGAACATTTTGAAGAAATTTCAGTTTAATTCTGCAATAAAAAAAAAAAGAAGAAAAGGAATTATTGGATTGAGTTTTTTTCCCAACAAAAAAGCTTAGCACACATTGAAAATATAAGGGTTTAATTGAAATGGTTAAATAAGAAGTGAATTAGATTTGATGGCCAAGTGTTCGAGAATCATCTCTAGATATTCAAGTTTGAACTCCCTTCCTCTCATTTTATTTTCAGCAACCTAAGGTAAAGTTAAACTCAAAATATACATGGTCAATAGTTAAGACTAAACAAAAAATGAGCCTTAAGCTTAATAGTTAAGTGTAAGTTTCCTTTCTTTCGGGCCCTAGGTTTGAGCCACTTCTTTCCCTTTCATTTTCTTTTGAATTTCAACGGCTTTGGGTAAATTTACAAGTGTCACCCCTAGGTTTTCAAACCTTAACTATTTAATCATTTTTTCTCCATTTTGATTAGGATTTCCTCTTTTCAAATTCTAGTAAAATTCCACTTTATCTTCTATTTCTTTTCATTTCATTTTCTTTACATCATATTTTCATCCTATTGTTGTTGATTATTTTACTTTCCCGAATCAATCATCCCTTGTTCAATCGCTTCTATATTGATTTTGTGATTTCCATAAATAGCATCCATATCATTGCCAAAAAAATAATAAACACACCTCGTTTCGATGATTAGATCTCGTATTTCTATAATATTACTATCTGACGTTAATCTTTCGTTTGATTAATCAATATTTTACAGTTCTTGACAAATTCTTGATAATCTTGTTGGAATCTTGACACCAATTATTAATTCTAAATTATTCAAAATATTATTTTTATTAAATTTGTTCTTAAAATTATTCAAAATTAAAACTAAATAGTAAAATTCAATGACAAAACTTAATAATAAAAAAAAAAAAAGAAGAGAGGAAAAACTGAAGTAATAATATTGAGATAATATTCAATGGGCTAAAATCTTAATACTTTAACTGTAAAATGAAAAGAAAAGATGATATATACAAAGTAAAATAGATATAAAATCTAAAGCTTAAATTTATTTATTTTAATCTTATGGTTAAAATCATTTTGATTTTTATATTTTAAATTTTAAAAAAATTTCACTATAAATAAAATCGAAATGGTAGGCTGCGTTTTCCTACTAAAGAAAAGTTACCTTAATTTTGTTCGCACGTGCCACCCGTTGTAAATCCTTCTCTTATAAAAACACGGTTCCCCTCTTTCATTCCCCTATCTCAAGCAGTCAAACTCGCCCTTCCCTTCCTCTCTGCTTTTACTTTGCTAAGTCCAAGCTTTCGACAATGGCCGAACCCTCTACCATTTCACCAGCTCCCCTCTTGAAAGATGAACTCGACATAGTCATTCCAACCATTCGGAACTTGGACTTTTTGGAGATGTGGAGGCCCTTTTTCCAGCCTTACCATCTCATCATTGTTCAAGATGGTGATCCTTCCAAGACCATCAAGGTTCCGGAGGGCTTCGACTATGAGCTTTACAATAGGAACGATATCAACAGGATTTTGGGTCCTAAGTCTTCTTGTATCTCTTTCAAGGATTCTGCTTGTCGCTGCTTTGGTTACATGGTTTCCAAGAAGAAGTACATTTATACCATTGATGATGACTGCTTTGTAAGCTAAAATACTTATCTCTTTCCTCCTTTTTCAATTTTGGGTTTCGGGTTTTATAGAATTAAAAAAAAAAAACAAGTATCTGGTACTTTTGGAGATCTGGGTTTCAGTCAATTCTTGGAATTGGAAATGGGTTCTTTTATTTTTACTGTTCTGCATGTGGGTTTTATGTTTTGGATCTTGATGTGATCCTTTAGTCTTCTGGGCATGCAAGTTTAGATCTTGATGTGATTTGGGAATTTTGAATTTTGTTTAGTATTAAAGTTGAAATGTTCTTTTTTAATACAATTTAGTGGTATTTCCCCATCTTGATTTACTATTTGGATCTGCAACTTTTTCCCTGCTTCCC
Source organism: Gossypium longicalyx (assembly GCA_025698465.1). Lineage (NCBI taxonomy): Eukaryota > Viridiplantae > Streptophyta > Magnoliopsida > Malvales > Malvaceae > Gossypium > Gossypium longicalyx. The sequence continues at coordinate 9,085,387 of CM047006.1, read as the reverse complement.
TGCTTTAGCAAATAACATGTATGTATTTGTGTTTCCTGTTATATTTTCTATAGTTATCTGCTTTTACTTGTTAGGCTTTCGAGATAGTCATCCTACATTTACTCATTAACTAATGTTGAGCCGTTGTTCATTCAATGGTGATGTCAATCTTAGTAGCCTTTCTTAACAATTTCTTAGTCTTTTGCAGTTTTGTCATGTTTGTCTGTAAATTTTGAAATGTAGGTCGATTTTCAATGAGATCTGACCATAAAGTGTTGTGCTTTTCTGGTATTCTATACTCCATCTTGCCGTGTATGTAAATCTGAAGTTCGAGGCTGCTTGTGTTACAGGTTGCGAAAGATCCATCCGGAAAAGACATTAACGCACTGGAGCAGCACATAAAGAACCTTCTTTGTCCATCTACTCCGTTTTTCTTCAACACTCTCTATGACCCGTACCGAGCTGGTGCAGATTTCGTTCGTGGGTACCCATTCAGTCTCCGTGAAGGTGTTCCCACTGCTGTTTCTCATGGCCTCTGGCTCAACATCCCGGATTATGATGCACCAACTCAGCTTGTCAAGCCTCTTGAGAGAAACACCAGGTGTGTGTATATATATAACCTTCACATTTTGTCTGACCTATGTACTCGTACAAATGAAGAGTAATTCCAATGTCTAATTTGTACCAGGTACGTTGATGCTATTATGACAATACCGAAGGGAACCCTCTTTCCCATGTGTGGTATGAATCTGGCATTCAACCGTGAATTGATCGGCCCTGCTATGTACTTTGGACTCATGGGTGATGGTCAGCCTATTGGTCGATACGATGATATGTGGGCTGGCTGGTGTACCAAGGTATCTCATCATTCTTGCCATCACCTACTGATTTGTTGCTGTTATACTTGTCTGTAGCTTTATGTAAGTTTCCTATTACACTGCAACCGTTAATAGGCTGTCGGTTCACATTCAGGTCATATGTGATCACCTCGGACTGGGAGTGAAGACAGGATTGCCTTACATTTGGCACAGCAAAGCGAGCAACCCGTTCGTGAATCTTAAGAAAGAATACAAAGGAATTTACTGGCAAGAAGAGTTGATCCCGTTCTTCCAGTCTGTTACCCTTCCTAAGGACTGCACCTCGGTTCAGAAATGCTACATCGAAATCTCCAAGCAGGTCAAGGCAAAACTAGGCAAGGTAGATGACTACTTCAACAAGCTGGCTGATGCTATGGTGACCTGGATCGAAGCATGGGATGAGCTGAATCCATCTGGTGCAAAATCCGCCGAGCTGTCCAATGGTGCTTCGAAGTAGGCTTGTTAGTGTGAGCAGCTAACATATTGTTTAGCAGCCCTAGGCTTGTTTGGGGATCACCGACACTTGCCAAAGCTCCATTGGTTGGAGTGCTTATTTTGAAGGTTGGAGGAGGATGGGACACATTGTTATTTTATCATATTATTACTGAGTTTAGAACAATAAAAAATGGATGGCTTTATGGCTTCTTATGTATTTGGCACTAGAAATTGATGGCTTATGTATTTTGCACTAGAAATTGATGGCTTGTATCTTAAATTATTTTTATTTACACAATGATTGGGATTGTTTCTTTTTGAAAAGTTGTTCTTGTTATTGAATTCGAATTCTAATTTGTGGAATATCAACGAATCGGATTTTAAGATATTTATTGTATGATTTCTAAAACATGATTGAACCTACATAGAATACAAATATATACGCATAGTTACCAAAGTACGTGGATGTTTCCGCCAAATATTCATACCAAGAGTCTTTGTGCCGGCAGATAGATCTTGGAACTGTGACAAAGCTGTAATTTTATTGTCGGTATTGGGCAGTGGAGTCCCATGTGATGTGTTCCCAAATCCAATTATCCGACCTTGTTTCCTTGTATTAGAGCAATGCATGGACATTGACATTCCAGCGAAGCATCATTAGGTTTCCACAAAAAGTAAAATAACATCAGACAAAACTGTCATCTTCTTGTTCTTCGGAACATCCAGCTCATTTTGGGATTTTGGTTTGGTCCCACCCTCTCCCTCCTAACTTCATTATTTATCTCTTATTTAATTTTTCATTTTTTTGGTATATCGTATTTGGATGATCTGTTTATATTATAGGCTTCGTATATAATCATTGAGAATCCAAAATTTAGCTGCCTCAATGTGTTATAAAAGAGAATCAAAAACTGATTTTTTTCAAATTTTTTTTATTATGTTAAGAATATTAATTTAAATATTTCAAAAAAAAGAATATTAATTTAATAATAAAATGTTAGTCATGGTTAAACCAAAAGCCCGTAAATGCGGTTAATGATTGAATCTGTGGCTATGTTTACATAAAAAGGACCTCCTAAATTCAATTTCACCGACAAAATCTCTACCGGAATGGGGCCACCACCCTTTTAGCCCATAAAAGGATTTCAGTAAAAAGACTATACGCCGTTGCCGGGGATCGAACCCGGGTCACCCGCGTGACAGGCGGGAATACTTACCACTATACTACAACGACCTTATTGACTGTTGTTTTATTTTTTATACTATTACTTGTTTGTTGCACTTTCCTTCTCATAGATTGTTGACCTTTGCACAAACGGAACACTTCTGTACCTATTGCAATCATCTTTTATTTTTGGGTAAGTTTACACTTTATTCCCTTAATCACAAGTTATACAATAGGATTTTGGGACCTCATTTATTGCTATATTCTAATAAATTTGTTACCATCTAGCCTCCTCCTTCAATGGAAAAATATATTCAACCAAAATCTATTTTTCTTTATTCAATTTTACAGTTTAATTTTCTTTGAAATGATTTAAACCTAAAACCTTAATGGAATAGTTCTCTGATCTCTATTCACCATCATTGGATGGTTACTTGACTCCGATATGTTCATATTCTTAGCAAGACTTTTTCCTTGACATTTGTAACATCCGCGTTTTAACTTGAGGTTAGATACAGTGATGGATCAGGTCAAGAATTAATATAAAATTTTCGAAATATAATAAATAGGAATTTTGAGTATTAAATTAGGAAGTATATAGATCCAATAAGAAATTAGAAAAAAAATACTCTTTAAATAGAAAATTAGAAAATAGATACATTGATTTAGTTGAAAGAATAAAGAAATTGTTGTGGCCAAAGTAGGAAAAACATTAAGTTAAGATATATATAATAGTAGAGGAAAAGAAGGAAGGATTAAAAAGAAATTTAACCAAAGTGTTGTATGAGTCATACTAGGAAATATGAAAGATGAGGAAGGACAAAGTGGTAATTATCCAAGTAGATATTTATTAGATGTAATGATTATGGGTAAAAGTAAAAAAGATGGATGGCTTAAGGACTTAGTAGCAATTTGACCATTTTAATAAAAAATGTGAGATATTTTAGTGGAATGGTGTAGAAAGTGGGGAAATGATGAAAATATATATCATCTTTTCACAGGCCAAACCTTCACTTTTTTCTCCCAAGTTTCATCCAACTTTTCTTTTATTTCTATTCATGTCCTTCCATCATTGTTGAACAATACAAGTTTCAAACCTTCAATTTTCTTTGAAATTTCGTTAGTAAATATCAAAGAATTAAGGTAAGAAATGATGAAATTATCATACCATACATGCTTATTTTTATTAAATAGTATAGGAAAGTCAATTGATTGTAGACCTATTCATGGGTTGGGTCACCCGGCTCGACCCGAAGGCCCGTCCAAAATGTAGGAGAATTTGGGCAAAAATATAGGCACTAAAATGGGCTTAGACAAAAAATAAGGTCCGTTTAAAAAACAGGCCAGGCCTCGAGTAAGGTATTTTTGGCCCGACTCGAATTCACTAAAGGACAAAAAAATCTATTCTTTTTTAAATATTATTTTCTTATTGTGTTCTCCCTATTTTGCTACAATTTTACTATTATGTTGCTACTATTTTGTTGTTATTGTTTGGATATTGTATAAAACTTATTTTATTGTTAATTTTGTTATTATTTTAAAGACATTTGTTAATTTTGTTATTATTTTATAGGCATTTGTTAATTTTGTTATTATTTTATAGGCATTTGCTTCTTAAGTTGCATCTATCTTAGTGTTATTTAAGTACACTTTTTTTTTTAAAAATTTATTTTCAATTTGTTGGAAAATATTTATTTTGATATTTTTAGTATTTTTTATGTATTATATATTTTTTAAAATTATATAAAAATTAATATGAGTGGGTCGGATCGGGCCTGAGTTTTAACATTTTTATTCGGGTCAGGTTTGGGCAAAATTTTAGGCCCATTTTTCGGGCCATGTCGGGCCCGAGCCTAGCAAACGGGCCTAAATTTTTAGTTGAACCCGACCCAGCCCGGTCCATGCACGCCTCTACTTGAATGTGGTTTTTTAACATATAAATGTTATATGTTTTATATGAAATTGAAGAGAAAGAAAAGAAAGGAGAGGACCTAATTGAAGAAAGAGGGAAAGAGAAGGCTAAGGAGTGAAGGAAGAAGAAAATACATCATCTCAACCTTTTTGTTGTAAGTACTACAAGATTTTTTTAAATTATTTTTATTTAAATGCTTATATTGTAGTATGAAATTACTTAGAATAGAAATGTAAAATATATATTTAAATTTGTAAATAGATAAAAAAAAATTGATTATGAAATTTGTAAAAAAAATTATAGGTGGAGAATATGAAATGGTATATTGTTTGAACACTAAGTAATGATGTTGTGGTAAAAGTATATGTGTGAAAAAGGTATGATATTTGTGATTTGTGAAATGGGGACTAAATTGTAGATGATGGAGAAACGACAAATCTTTTTCGAAATGTTTATGTAAAGTATTTAAATGTATGAAATTCAACTTTAATGTCCAAGTAGACGGAATTTAGAACTACTAGGATATTAGTGGCATGCTATTAAAGGACCTTAGAGCGCTCTCCGATTGTTAGCACATTTGTGCTCTCTGTATAGCATTTTAGTGCTTTTTGTTCAGTAGTGCATAATAATGCACATCTGTATTTGTTTCGTATATCTGGTGTGTTCTATAAAGTCTACTTTGGGCTAAGAATATGAGTTGTGAACAAAAGTGAATCACCAATGTGTTGAGGTAAGTTTGATAACTTACAAAATGTAAGTTAAATTTTATTAAAGTAAGGTATAGTTGAAGAAACTTGCATGTGTGTAAATATGTATTAATTGAATAAGTTTAAAATGCTTTGTTGTGATTCATTTACCTATTTATTTTTGTAGTACTTACTAAGCCTTCACCTACTTAGCGCGTTTATTTTTAATGCGTAGGAACAGTTAGACTCGAAGAGGTAGAGTAGAGATAGGAGATCTCTCATCTCATCACATCCTCAAGAGCTTCAAGAGTAGGTAATATATTTTGAATTAAAATGACATGTACATAGGTAGAACAAATGTGTTCCCATGTGTTAGGGACTAAAATACAAACTCTTGAAACTCTATCTATTTTGGTTTTACTTGAAGTGTTTTAATTCTATATGAAATGAATTATTGAAACTTTAAGTATGTTTGCAAATATGGTTTGATAATATGATGATTATGATTGATTTGGAGTAGTTTTAAGTAATTTTAAGTAATTTTAATATATTTTGAATTGGCCTTAAGTGTTGAGAAGAATATATATATTGTAGGGGTTTTAGTGAACTTTTAAATTGGTTTTTGCCAAAATTTACCCAAGGTTATAGCTATCGATACCTAGGCTATGAAATACAAAATTTCCAAAACAGAATGTGATTTTGGTATTGTTTTTGTCATTGGTATCGATATTTTTTTCCCTGTTTTGAGTAGAAACAATGTTAAAATCATTTCCAAACATAATCTAACATCCAATAATGACCCCACATGTTTATATTAGTAATTTTTGAGTTCAAGAAGTTAAAATACTATGTATAAATGCTTAAATTAAATAGTGTCTAGCCAAAACCATTTTGGCACCAAATGTAAGTCTTATATCGGGTTCGTATGATCGGACCGGGTATAGGAGTGTTACAACCTTGGATTAAGCTTGGATCTTCTAGAAGTCCCCAATAATTCCTAATTGAATTTTGTATGTTTGTATTCTTTTTTGTTGTACTTAGATTCTTTTCTCTATTGTCCCTTTGCTTTTGTAAGTCATGTTTGGGGCTTAAAACAATAAAATTTCTTCTTTTTGTATTTACTTTTTTGGCTTTTTTTTGTTTGGTTTTATTGTGGTTGTGGTGATATTTAGTTGTTGGTTTTGGGTAATGGTGTGTGAATATCTTGATTGCAAATTTTTTTGGGTTACGATTTTAATCGAAGGGAAACAGTGAATGGATGAAGTATGAAGGGTTGCTGAGTTGGTTAGTTAGAGGTGAGGCATGAGATTGATAATGACTTTACTAGGGTTTGGGGCTTGAGCTATTGTTGATATTGTTTAGATTATGAGGCTAGGGAGTAATGGTGCAAATATTGAGTAACGAAAGTGTAAACTTACTAATAATTTAATAATCAACTTGTAACTTTTTAAAATTGAGTAATTAAAAAGATGTTAATTTTAGCAGGCTTAAGAACATATAGGGTTTGAGAATAATTTATGAATAAAAATATTTATCAACAAAACATGACATTGCAATTATTTGAAGAGGAAACACAATATTGCTAAACTAACATTGTAACATTATTGAATTAAGCAAAAGATTAATTAAAGACATGATTAGAAAGGGACCACACTGGGGAAATTAGAGTAATACATCATAATTAACGTACCACATACTACCCAATTTAGTTGTTAACTTGTTGGCGGTACTTGGAGCGCATCACACACTCAATTAGGCCAACTTTTTAACATTAAAATATTTATACAAAACTATATATTTTTAATTTAATTATTTAATAATATAAACAATATAATAATAACTCGCATTATGTAACGATTTTATGTATTTTCTAGCATGTGGGGCTTGATTTCAATAATTAAATATTAAATTATGGTACATGAATTAAAATAATCTTGTAACAAATAGATATGTAATTGACATAAAAATAAATAAATAATATATTTATTCTTGTATTATTAAGTTAATATTTTGTTTAAAATTTAATTATTTTGTCCTAATCTTATCACATAAATAATCAATTGAATTTTTTTTTTTAAAAATATTCCCATATTGAATATTTTTCGAATTTGTAAAATTATTTCAAGTTATTTTTTACTTAAATTTGGAAAATTTTATATTTTAATATTTTTTATTTAATTATTAATAACCCATAAAACAAAACTTATATCATCTTTTAATTATTCCAAAACTTTCAAATTCTCAAGCCTAAGTTTGAATCAAAGTGAAAAATTAATTTTAATGTTGTTGGAATCAAATTAGATTGATGACTTTAATCGGTTAAACTCGAAATAACTATTTGAAAAAAAAATATTGAACGAAATTTTGAGGGAATAACTCAGAATCACCATTCAACTGATAAAAAATCAATGAAATGATTAACATGAAAATTAAATAAAATACAAAAAAAAAACATAACATAAATAAATCTAGGGGAAAAAAACTTAAAATTGTGAAACAAACTTTGTTAATATATTTTTAATTAGTTAACTTTGGATTTTGATGTTTAATTAGTTTTGGATTTTGTTAATGTATTTATTGTTTGAAATTATTTTAATTAATTGAACAATATTGGATTTTGTATGAATCTTGACTCAGTTTAAAGATTAGTTATTTTGTTTACTTGAATTTATATTTTTTATTTTAGTAAACCATTCATTGAAGGTAATACTCATTCAATGGAATGACTATTACTTACTCTCTCGTAGCTATTCCATTCCATGCAACTTTGAATAACAAAACAAAATTAATTTATAGATTAGTCCTTTAAAAATTGGGCTCAGAAAATATAACAAAAAATATTTTAATATAATTTAATATAAAAATAATTATATTAAGAATGTTATTACATTATATTAAAATATGATTAAATTATTTATTATAATTTTTATTAAATTATATTTAATAATAATCCTATTATATTTTATAACCACAAAAATAATCATCTACCTAAAATAATTCTGCTAAGGGTGTTTTAGTCATTTTAGTTTTTTTCTTATACTATTACAACATCTATCACACTCAACTAAATACAAGAATACTATTACAATTTTATTCCATTACATTCAACCAAGTAATTGAATTACTAATTATAGTTTTATTCCATTACAGCCCTATTCAATTACAATAAATCAAACGTGCCGTTAATGTTTAATCGATGTTTATGTATTATTGTTATTATTTTTAGTTTATAAATTTATAAGAATTTTGATATTCTCTCGTATCTTTTCTCTCTAATGACTAATCCTAAGAATATGAACATTATGGCTCCAATTTTAAGGTTAGTTTTGCAATATTTCATGTTTTCCATCCTAACCAATTTTAAAATTTTAAAACACCGAATATTCGAAACATAAATAAGACTAGATTTGGTGAATGAATACATTTATAAAAGAAAAAAGATGGTATAAAACATGGGCGTCATGTCATTTTATACTACTTTTCAATTATTTAACAATATATTGTATAAAATATTATATCATTTTTCATTGAAAATTTCTATCCACTTGAAAAATTAAATTACTAAAAATATTTTTTTTAACAAATTACTAAACAAAAAATTAATCATTTTAGTGAATATTTAGAATTGAGGTGTTAGAGATGTGTGAAAAGGAATTTTGTTGTAAATTATTAGTGGAATGGTTATGGTTTAAAGTGTTCCAAAGAAACATGACTGTTAGTTTTATAATATTTCATGTTTTCCATAAACAAATATTATATATAAAACATTTTGGCCGCATATGAATTATAATATTGGAAAAATAAATAAATACACTCAACATAATCCGATTAGGTAAGTGTATCTTTTATGAAAATGAAGCACAAACATCATGTTACTGTTCAAAAAATGAATTTTATTTAAAAATTTAATATTAAACCTGTTTAAAATATAATATATTATTTATTTTATATATATTATAAAATTTATATTTTTAGAAAAATTAAATATAATATACCACAATATAAATATTAAATTATATTAATTAGCTTTGCTTAAAACTTTATTAACATATGTAATTGATAAATATTAAAAAATAATTATATTTTAAAAATAAAAAATATGCCCAAATAGATTTGGATTACTCATTCCCAATATTGAAGAGTTTAAGCAAATTTTAAAATTCATATTTCGAGTTAGACCTATTCATGAAAGGTTATTAATAAGTTAAGCCTAATAATAAGTTTAGAAAAAAAATTCTATCTAAAATATGAATTAAATTTGAGTTTTAATATTTAAAGTTCGGGCCTATCTTAATTTGACCAATTTATATTTTTATAAAATATTTTATCTTACTTTTACGTATTATATAATTTATATCACATAAAATTAAATATTTTTTTTTTTTTTTTTTTTTACAACTCACACTTCATTTAGTTAGGTGAGGTCAGGACAAACATTTTTGCACCATAGACCGGGTCTGTCTGAAATTAATTTAAAATAATAAAGAAGGGGTAGAGTATCATGGGTGTGATCCAGTGTGATTCTAGAAAGGGAGTTTTCGAAGGAAAATGTTCATTAATGGAACATTTTTTAAATTATTCAATTAAAAAAGTAAAATTTAATTAATAATATTTTTGAAATTATTTTTTTGTCATCTAATTATTAAGTAATACTGTTTTTGTTGGCACAATAATAATTTTAGTATTTAATTTTTTTATTTTCTGTTAATTTATCACCGATTATATATAAAATGAAAATGGAACTCTTTTTAAAAATTTAAAATTTCTAAATAAAAAATAGATATAATGGAGAAAATAAGGAAAAATTGTTTTTAAACCCTTTAAATTTTTTATGTATTATTTATATAGAAATACCCGACACTTTATTCTTTAAAAAACATAGAAAAAACAAAAATATTAAGCAAAATTATTGCTTCCAGTTTTTACCTTTTTTATTTTTTGACGTTTTTTTTTATAAGAAAAAAAAATTCAGAATATAATTTGTTTTTAAAGAATAATTTAAATGAATTAAAATTTTGAATTGTGTTTGAAAAAAAATTTGCGATATATTTTGTAGTTAAAAAATGGCATCAAAATTAATTTTACAAGTCATTGTAATATTAGTTCTAAATGTTCTTCAAATGCATGAAACTCGACTTGAAGATATGATTAATTTGGTCTCGAGAAATATTTGAGGAAGCATGTAATGATTAATTTTTTTTAATAATTTTAATTTGTTATTGGATTCTATTGAATGATAATTTTTTATTTTTCATGCATATTAGTTCTTCAACTACAACATATTCAAGATTTTATTTTTTTAGAATTTTTATATAGAATTTTCTATTTTAAAAATAATTTTGAGTTTTTTTATAATTTTTTATAGAATTAGAGTTAAATTGACAATATATATATATATATATATATATATATATATATAAAAGAGGAAGGATCAAATTACTATTCTACCAACTAAAAAGTGCCACTTAATAGCCAATTGATAAAAAAAAACAATTTTAAAAATATTAGTGCTCAAATTATATTTTTTTAATTAAGTGACTAAAACAAAAATTTATGTATAATTTAATGACTATTAGTGTAATTTAACCATATTTATAATTGTAATTTTTTTCAAAAACACTCCAAAATATAAACTTACTATATGAGACGTTTGAGTTATATAATTCAGTTTCAATCGGATTAAGTTTAGTTTGATACGTAACGTAGGCTATTTTTTAAAATAAAAATAATTAAATTATAAATAAAGTTAAATAAAATAATAACTTAAGCACTAAATTATGAAAAATCTATATAACAATTAACAGAGAATCTGTAGACAAGTTTGTTGCTAATTATGATTTGATATATTTGTCTTCTTCACTTGTATGGTAATAAGATTCTGTGTCATATTTAAATAAATTAAACGTTTTTCAAAAAGCTCTTCTGCAGAGAAGACTTTACCCGCCATACCTAACAGTCTGTTTCATATTTTTTAAGTCTTTATGTGAATTTTCTTTTAAGGCTATTTATAGAGCCATAAAGCTAATTGCACCGCACCCATTTCATCATGGAATCCTTCTTCGATTCCCAACCCAATTCTACTGAGAAAGAAAACGGAGACCTGCTTTCAAAATCATTCCAAGATATAATATCGACCCTCCCCAAAGGAAATTCCTGGGGCTTTCCCGACCAGTTTTTACAGTACCACGGGTTTTGGCACAGCTCGGTTTTCCTACAAGGCATCTTGTCAGCTCAACAACAGTTCCAGGCTCAACCTGCTGATATCATCCTTTGTAGCGCCCCCAAAACCGGCACAACCTGGTTGAAGTCCCTCACTTATGCCACCATCACAAGAACTTCATACGATGATTCTACCAGCCCTTTGCTTTCCAAAATGCCTCATGATGTTGTGCCTTTCATGGAGCTTGATCATGCCCATTTTTCCACTCATCGACATCTTGGAATCCCTGTTTTGGCTACTCATATGCCTTACTCTGCCTTACCCAAATCAGTAACTGATTCCGGTTGTAAAATTGTTTACATATGCAGGGACCCCAAGGATTCATTTGTTTCATTGTATCTCTTCGTTTCCAAGTACCAGAAATCCGAAACTATGCAAACCTTTAATCTTGATGAAGCTTTTGAGCAGTTCTGCCAAGGTGTCTGTTGGTACGGACCTTATTGGGACCATGTTTTGGAGTTCTGGAAAGCAAGTTTGGAACATCCGGATAAGATTTTGTTCTTGAAATATGAAGAAATGAGTGATGATACTATTTTGTATGTTAAGAGATTGGCTGAGTTTATTGGTTGCCCTTTCTCATCCGAGGAAGAGGAAAAAGGAGTGCCTGAAAAGATTGTAAAATTGTGTAGTTTCGAGAACTTAAGTAACTTGGAAGTGAATAAAAATGGGAAACATCGTGTAAGAGGGATGGAAAACGCGAATTATTTTCGGAAAGGGAAGGTTGGGGATTGGGAAAATTGGTTGACACCTGAAATGGCTGCACGGTTGGACCAGATAACAATGCAGAAATTGAGCGGTTCAGGATTAACTCTTTAATTCAATGTTGAAGAACTGGTTTAGAGTAGGTGTGTGTTTGTCTACCCTTTGAGTAAGGATTAGTTAAAGCTTGTATTGTAATTCGATGGAACATGTTTGATCTATGATTGTCTTTGTGCAACAGCTTTTAAGTTTGTCTCAATGAAAAAGAGCAATAAAATCCTAACATTTCATGCTAACGATAACAATTATAATCAACGATATTGAATGTAAGCCTCATCGCCAACATTGAGTTATCCCAAATGTTGATTGAGTTCAACTAAACATATCGTCGGTCAATTCTCTGTTCTTGGGGCTAATTTACATGATAAATTTTAACTACCACTTCAAGTATTATTAAAATATATAATATTGAAATTTACCGATATTAAAGAGGAGTAATATGTTAAAATAAATTATTTACCCTTCGATTGGCATTGACATTGTTGCCAGTATAGGAGGACATGAGTTTGAGTGCGCTGAAGACTATTATCCTCCTATTTAAGGGTTAGGGAGAGGTTATAGTTCTAAACATGTAGTTTGACCAGTTTAATCATCGGTCCAATTTTAAAATTTTTGCTTAGAGTATATTTAATTTTTACTTTATAATTTTTATAACCAACCCAATGCAAAGCATGGATGGGCTATACTAGTAATATAAGAAATTAGAGTGAAATAGCAAAGAGTAATTGGATGAAAAAAATAAATAAATGTTGTTTAATAAATTGAAAATTAAGTGATGAAATTTAAATATTAAAATATTAAATACTAAATTGAAGTTATAAAATATATTTGATATATTATTTAAAATTAAATATAAAATATAATTAAATTTAAATTTTAAAATTAGATTTAAAGAATCATGTTAAAAGAAATTATATGGTATTTCATTGAAATTTTTTTATAATTTATGTTGTATTATGTATTATCAAATGTAGTTGAAAAATTAAATCACTAAAAATATTTTAATAAATTATTAAACAAACCCTTAATCAGTTTAGTGAATATTTAGAATTCAGTGTGAAAAGGAATTTTGTTGTAATTTATTAGAGTTTGAAGTGTTCTAAAGTGAAACAATAAGAAATATGACTGTTAGTTTTATAATATTTCATGTTTTCCATAAAACATTTTGACAGCATAAAAAAAAATCCTTTTAAAATATAAATATAAATTAAAATATATTAATTAGTTTATGTTTAAAATTTTATTAACATATGTACTTAATTAATATTAAAAAAATAATTATATTTTAAAAATAAAAATAATATAAGTGTGCCTAAATAAATTGGATTAATCATTACAAATATGGAAGAGTTTGGGCAGAATTTAATATTTATATTTCAAGTTTGACTTATTCAAGGGTTGATCTATACGCAAAAGCTCACTTAAAATATAAGAGAATTTGGATAAAAGTACAAGATCCATTAATGGATTTGAGAAAAAAAAATAGATCTAGAATATGGATTTGACTTGAGCTTTAACATTCAAAGCTCAAGCCTGTCCTAGCTCGATCAATTTTATAAAATATTTTATATGATATTTATATATTATGTAATTCATATCACATAAATTTAAATATGTTTTTTTTTGTACAATTCGCACACCATTGGGTCAAGTAGGGACAGGTCTTTTTGCACCACATATCGAGTTAGTATGAATTTAATTTAAATAATAAAAATTATTTTTTAAATTTAATTATAAAAATATATAAAATATCAATTAAAAATATTTCATATTTTTAAATATATTTAAAATTTTTAAATATAAAATGTGCTTTTTGGGCAAATCAAGTGGGCTTGAAATTCTTTTTGAAACTTGGCCTCAACCCTACCTAGCCCATAGACACCACTACTCAAAACATATAAAGCCAAAAAATCGGTAAAAGTACTAGGGAAGCCTATGTACTGAGGGATGGATTGTATTTTGGTCTCTCTACTGAAAAAAGGGCAGATTAACCATTATACATTTTGGAATGTGCAAATTAGCCCATCCATTAAATTTTATCTGTTAAATGATGTGAGACATTAAATCTATCCTGAATATTATTTTTTATGGATAAACTATAAAAAGGGCATCCAACTATGCCTTTCTTTCTATTTTGGTCACTAAACTATTAATTTTTCGATTTAGTCACTAATTTTTTAGAAATTAAATATTTTAGTCACTTTGAGTGATGTGAGCTTTTTTACCTGTCTAGTAACAAAATTAGCCCTTTAATGTTTACACATTCTATCAATTTGATTCTAGATATAAAAAATTCAACAAAATTAACCCTTTATTTTTACAAAAATTTTATTTTATTTCTAATTCTAAAAAATTCAATAAATTTGGCCATCAACATTAACAAAATCTACCAATTTAATCTTAACTCTGAAAATTAAAAAAAATATTTTTTAAAATATTCATTTTTAGCCCTTTATGACCCATTGGCTAACCTATATGAAATATTAAAATAAGAAAACCATATTTCAAGTCACTTGCAAAAGAACTCTAAAAGGTTGGGATAAAAAAAATTAAGATCCAAAAGAAAATAAAGGCATTAAAAACACTATCTATTCAGGTAGTAATGCAACTAATTATTCCAAATAAATTGGATTGATCCAGTATGATGCCTAAATTATAGTAAAAGAAATTATTGCAAGTGACTTGAAAGATGATAGATACTCTTTCTTATTTTAATATCTCGCATGGGTTAGCTGATAGGTCATAAAGAGTTAAAGTTGAATTTTATTAAAAAAATATATATTTAAAATTTCTAGAGTTAGAACTAAATTGACAAATTTTGTAAATATTGAGAGCCAAATTTATTGATTTTTTTAGAATTAGAACTAAAATCATAAATTTTGTAAACACCGAGGGCTAAATTTGTTGAATTTTTTTATATTTAATATCAAATTGATAGAATGTGTAAACAATAAAGGGTTAACTTTGTTACTAGATCAATAAAAAAAATCACATTTACTCAAGGTGACTAAAATATTTAATATTAAAAAGTTTACAGACTAAGTCGAAAAAATTAAATAATTGGGTGACTAAAATAGATCGAAAGACATAATTAAGTGACATTTTTATAGTTTACCTATAAATAATTAATTTTAGCAGTCTTTTAACACATCAAGGTACCCAACTCCTAAGCTAATATGAAATTTATGAAATGAGTTATGGTTTCAGAAAATGGAAACTTGATTTAATTGTTTGGAAACATATCATTAAACACTATGCAATTAAAAGATAACATTTCATGTCAACGTTTCATGTCCCCAAATGCTAACGACGACAACTATACGAACCTTTGATCATGTTCTTATAACAACTTTCGGGTCTTTATTTTTTCAGGCAAATGACTGCAATAGCTAAAGTTTAGCAATGGCTTACTTTGCTGGAGAATCCCAAATGGCAATTTCTGAATATCCATCTTCAGTAGCACAAGCACGAAACATGCCAGTGGTGTTGAAGAGCATAGCGACTTCTCCGGTGGAAGACACGGCAATTAATCCTGCATTGCCCCGTGGAACTCGGTCCATAGCGTAAGCAGCAGCTTCCTTGAGGGAAAGACCTTTGAACTCCATAACAGCAGCAACATCCCTTGCGATGGTACCACGGATTATTGCTTCTCCTCTGCCTGTAGCAGAAACGGCACAGAGATGGTTCGCGTAAGTCCCTGCACCGATGATTGGTGTGTCCCCAATCCGGCCTACCATTTTGTTCACTATTCCACCAGTTGATGTTGCCGTAGCCAAATTTCCTTCACTGTCAACAGCCACACATCCAACAGTGCCAATCTGGCTATCACCATCAGCAACTGCAGCTCCTTTTGGCACCTCCCTTGGAATTGGTTCAGTGTAATCAAGCTGCAGAATAAAACAAAACCAAAGACATAAAACTTGAAGCATCCGTTCAAAATCAAACTTTGGACAAGAATAAGTTGAAAGCTGGGGAAACATTTTCCGACACAAAGATAAACAGGCAGAATAATTTTGTTCGATGCCATACTAAGATATTTCAAGCAGTATTGAGGTCTGATGTTCTATGGTTTTATACGTTATATTTTCGAAAATCGTAAAAGAAATAGACGGTTTGAAGTTTGAACAGACCAAGACTAAAGTTTTTATAAGAAAAATACCTGAACTCTGTCAGCTTCTTGTGCCTGCTTAAGTCTTTCAATGTTTTCAGGGGTGATAAAATGGCTCATCTCAACAGTCTCAAGACCCTGACCCGATGTAGAACAAAACAGACATAAGAAAAGCAGATCATAATCACTTCTATAGTAATTCAAAGCTATAAGCACCATATATTTAGTTTTCTTTGGCCAGTTATCAAGGAATTAAGGATGAGTGTCGTATAGTACGTGTGTCACATGGATATACTCACTCTTTTTAAAGTTTTTGCATATGCTTGGAGGATCATAATCTCCTAAACATGTTTGCTATTGTGTCTGAAGAAGGCGGATTTCGAAGGGCTAATGATATGTTTCACTCCACTTAATTGAACAAAAAGGATACCAAACTAAGCAAATAAACAACATAGTTGATGTAATTGATTGTAGGGTAATTGTTCGATCTATTCGAGTCTAGTCGAATGAAAATTTTTTGAGTTAATCGAGTTGACGAGTCCTATTTTGTCATCCGAACACGATTTGAAATTTTTTGAATCAAGTCAAGTAAAATGAAATTTGAGTCGAATCGAATCGAGTGAAATTATTCGACTTAAATTTAAAAAATTAAACATGTACTCTGTTATAATATAATCAATATCATGTTAGAGCACAAAACCATATATATTTGAAAACTTTTTCAAAAAAAAATAAAAAATACTTTAGTATTGTATAGTTGAATCATTAATTAACTTATTTAGATCCCAAAATTATTATTTTAGAAAAAATTTAAAATTTTAACTTTCTTTATATATTCTTTAATTTTTTTAAATTATTATAATTTTTGAAAAATATAAAATTTTGAATTTTTATAAATATTTTAAATTTTAAAAATTATTTTGAATTATTTTGTAATATTTGTTGAGAGAGACTAATTTATTTATTTTCAAAATTGACAAAGATAAAAGGGGTATTTACACAAATCTATTATTTGAATTATTCAAGTCATTCGAATTGTAAAATTTAACTCAATTCGAACACGAAATTCGAATTACTTATTTTAGTTGACTTAAATAACTTGATTCAATTAGCTCAAAATTTAATTTATTTTTTATTTTTTCTAATTGAATTGAATTTTGGAAAAGAAAATGGGAGAAAATGAAACTTACCTAAAAGAAGAATATGTCGCCTAACATTTGACAAATTAGAGCAATAACTTAAAATATTTTAAAAACCTTGAATGTTTAGGAATAAAGTAGAACAAATAATACTAAAGGCAAGCGACAAGGAGCTAAAGAATAAAAGGTTCAGATTTTTACGAAATTTAAGAACAGATCCGAGAGACCTTTCAGTGACATGGATGTTAAAGAGCATTAGCAAATCAAAGATTGCATGTCACCTACTTGTTCCCTTGCGAAGGCCTCAGCACCATCAAATGCCAGATAAATATGAGGAGTCTTGTCCATGACTAACCGCGCAAGGGATATGGCATTCACAACAGTGCTGACACCTGAAACAGCTCCACATTTCATTGTCTTGCCATCCATGATGCATGCTTCCATCTCAACTGTACCTGAGGCGGTAAGGACAGACCCCTTTCCTGCATTGAAATGCGGATTGTTTTCCAGTTCACGAACCTATGAAGCAAATGACCGATAAACCCAGAACTCCTTAGAATATGCTTACAACAACAGCAAGAAAAAAAGACTTGTTTTGGTCTATTCAGAATCAGATAAAGAAAAGAACCCATTTCATGTTGGCATAAGCTCTTGAAATCTAGTCCTTCTGCCTTCTAGGTACTACATATCACTAAAGTGAAACCACTAATTCTTGGCTAAACCAGTCCTTGTTCCAAAGTTGCAGAATTTCACAATCAAATGTGCCCCCATAAGTAGTGATTAAAATGAAATTTCAGCTACAATCAGAACATCCAAATATTTATAGCCCACCCATTTGGTCATACTATCTACTTTACATCGGCACCAACTATATTGCAAAACAAACTACTTATTTGACATAAACCAAGACTAGAGATGCAGTGAATAATAATAAAAGTAAATGTATAGACGGCAATAAAAGCCAATACCACAAGTTCAACAACGTCCAAGGGGTGGTTATGGGCTTTGAGAGCGGCGATCCCAACTTCAAGGCAGCGGCGGAGGCCAGCTTCACGAGGGAGACGTTTTTCTGGGGGCAAAGAATGTGCGATGTCTCCAACGCCTCCATGAACAGCAATTGCCCACCCCATTTCTCCTTCTTTTGCCTTGTAAACTCTAAAGCCCCCACTTTCCCGCTCCCTCTCCTCGCTCTTATTATTGACTTTGTATGTATCTCTTCCTATTTATTGGGTACTTATATTTTGGTTCTTTTAACCAGATTTAAAAAAATTAATTATTTACGAAAATAATTAAAGTAAATGATTCGTTTTTTACTGTGATTGTTGGTGCCACTTCAACACACAGGCAGCACCATTCCTTCATAATTAGTTAATAATAAGTTTATTTAAAAAATTATTTTTTTTGTGTCACCACTATGTCGAGAAGGAAAAAATATATTTTTTAATAGGTGCTGTTAATTTATCAAACAATACTAGATATTTAAACTGTAAAAGTCAACAAAGAGGAAATATCTTTTTTAGTATTGAAATTTGTATGAAAAGTCACCGCAAACAGTAACATCAGTGACTATTAAATATAACTAGTGTTTTCAATTGAGAAAAAGAAGGGAATGAAATAAAATAAAAAATAAAAAAGACAACTAAGTACGACGGTTGTTAGAGTCTTCAATTGAGGAAAAAAAGATAAATTTGAATGGAAAAGAAAGGAGAGTCAATGAAAAATAGAAGATTAAATATGAGAGAAAAGAAAGTAACGTATATGAAAAAATAGAGAATCAAATATTTTATTCTTTTTTCGTTCTCATATTTGAGTTTTCTTTTCTAGTTACTTCTCTCAAATCTCTCTTTCGTCTCTATTTTTCTCCCATATCTTTCTTTTTAACTCTCTTCTCATTTAAGATTATTTTTTTAAAAATAATATTCCTTCCAATGATAGTGTCATTGACAAGCCAAGAAGACAAAAACTACCTATGAAATAAGCGTAGATCATGTGCTTCCTCATTTTTTTTTTCTATTTTAACTGTTTCCTTTCAGACTTTTTTTTGTTTTACCTATTTTTTTTAAATTTCTTTTAATGTTGCTTGACACACCGATGGTACTAATTTTTTTTAAATTTATTGATCGATGTTGCTTAACACACTGACGACACTCAAAAAAATATTTTTTTCTCCCTAAATACCCATATTTTTAACAAATATTTTAAAAAATACATATTAATACTGTCTGATAGAGTGGTGATACTTAAATATTTTTTAAAAATCAAGTGGCTAATAATGAGACGGTGCCATCATAATGTGAAGTGACGCCAACAATCTCTTGGGAGAATGGATGATCATAATGTGAAGTGACGCCAACAATCTCTTGGGAGAATGGATGATTTACTTACATAAATTTGGACTTGGATTATTTTAATAAATAAATAACTCCTTTGGATCAATTACGTAAAAAGGCCTTATATTTCACACCAAAGAAAACAAAACAAAACAAAACAAAACAGAGACTGTGCTGTGGTTGATGCACAGGAATACTCCCACTTACATTTTTCCCAAATTGGTCACCAGTTTCCTCCATCCTCCAACATAAGTCATATGCCAATCACAAACTTTCTAATTTCCTAACTTATAACTTTTCGCTTGCTTTCTGCTGCCATTCCTTCTTCTTTTCCCCTTAATATAATACTAACATTTATAATTTTATCTTTAAATTTAATGAAACAATATTCTTGATTTTTTTAAAGAAATTATTATTATCACTAACGATAACAATGAATAAAAAGAATAGAAAGACATGAGATATAGTCTAAACGATAAATAAATCACTAGTTATTACAAATGAATGTATAAATGTCATGTTTACAGAATAATTTTAAAAAAAGAAATAGATAAATTAGCAGTAGTTACAATTGAAATAATTTAGAAACAAATCAGAGATGTACCAACTTAATCAAATTGTTTAAAATTTGCATCTAAGCCCGTCATCATTAAATCAACTTGACGATAAATATCGATCAAATAATAAATAATTATCAAAAGCCCCAAAAGAGTCACCGCATTAATGATGAACAAAAAGACAAGTCTCAGATGACTTATCTTCCTCCTTCATCTCATATTTATGTCCTCTTTATGATCTATTATGATTGGGCCCTTCGAGAAGGGTCTTAATTAATCTGATAACACCCTTACATTGACAAATCTTTTATATATATATATATATATATATATATATCAAAATATGACTAGCAACTAAAAACTAAAATAAAACCATGTAGGCTTTAAAAAAAAACATAGTGAACAAAACAAGAATTACGAAAAATAATGTTGAAGAAACCACAACAAATAACCAAATTAAATTGTCGCCAATAAAACGAAAATTTAGTTTGAAAAAAGTTGAGCGGTTAAGATTTTCAAAGGAAACTTTAATAGTTGAGGTTTTTTATTTAAGGTTAAAGGTTGAAATTTAATATTACATATTATTTTTAAGATTTAAAATAAACTATTTAAAGACATAAATATCCTTGTTTTGATATTTGATGTTTGTAAAATAAAAGAGATTTTAAATTTTCTCTAATTCTATTGGTATCGAGCACACCAACTTAATAAAAAGCGTTATTTATATCATAGATTCAATACTTATAGGTTTTTCTAATTTGATAATTAAAGTTTTTTTTTTTATTTAATATAATGCTCAAACTTGATAAATGTTATACAAATTATCCTTGATAACTAGTGCCTTTCATGCTTTTGTTACATGTTGATAAGAGCCAAATTCTTTTCTAATTTACAAGGGTTATGTCGAATTTTTTCAATTATCGACATCTAATAAAAATTTTGACAGTATTAACTATTTTGTGTATGTTGTGTAACTTTTGTCAAGTTTGGATTTCACATTGGATAACCAAATTCATACACTAAATCAAGATAATGTATTAAATTTGGGTATCAAATGTTATATTATACCTTTTCATTTTTAACACTTTTTAGGTAATTACAATAAATCTCTTTTATTCTAAAGTTTAAGTTGTGTTAAACATACTAGTTTGACTTATATGGAACGACAGTTAAAATTCTTATTAAACACCCGTTTAACATTGTTGATGTTGGACATTAATAAGGGAGGAGACACGAGGGAGAATGTGGTGGTTATAATGGGGCCAATTCACCTAGGTAGGACAAAGAGTCAGAGGATGTATGTGAGCAAAGAGGGCTGAAAATACTATTGAGTGTTGAAGATAGTAAGGAGGTTAGGATGCTTTAGGATCGACCATGTCTTCATTGTGTAGAGAGATATATATAGAGGAGGTTCCGTGTTTGGTGGCGTTGACATGGTGAATATGTTATCTGCCATTATTGTGAGATGCAAGAGAAGGAAATCTGTGATAAAACATATTCCGACATTCCTTCTAAATTGTGGTGTAGAGTGATTAGGCTCATGCGTGGTTTGGTGGTTTAAAGAGATTGTCAATCAAGACCTTGTCGATGAAAATAGAAGGTCAAATGGAACCAGCCCTTGGTGACTAATAGGCTAGCACTGACTGGAGGGGTGTTCCTTAGGTATCTTGTTATACTACCACGTGTCTGAAGCCAAAAGGGTATAATAAATACTTATTCAAACCATGTGATCTTATCCCTACTCCTAATATTGTATAAAAAAAACCAACCTAATCATACCATTAAAATTTTAAATTCAAGTTTGATCGTCTCTATAATCTCTCTAAATTTATTTTATTTTATAGTTTAAATATATTTTTATCATTTTCTTAAAAGTAGATCTAATTTGATTATTAATTTAATAATTTACTGTGACAATTAATTATAATTATAATTATTTAAATTATATTAGTATATTTTTGTTTTTATTTTAAAAACAAAGTAAAACATTAATTAAAAAAAAAGCTCTTCTAAAATCTATTTGCTCCATTTAAAAAACTCAAAATTGAGATAAAAAAAACATCAACCTTAATATCATTTCACGTACCAAGGGTCACTAAAACCACGCTCTAATTGCATTCATCTGCCTGGAGAGTGCTCTAATAAAAAAATTGAAATTGAGTTCACAAATTTTATTTTATTTTTTTAAATTAATTTAAATTTTTTTTAAATTAAATCGAATAAAATAAAATTTGAATTAAAAATATTTATTCGAGATGAAAAACATAATATTAATATATAGGGAGCTTAAACTTACGTTCAAAGTCTCAAAATTTATAATTAAATATTAAATATTAATATATTAAAGTTAGGACTGAAACCGATAAGGATAGACTGAAAAGAAAAGCTTTAGGCAAGTGGGTTTAACACTATCTTCTTCTTTTTTTTTTTTTTTTTTTTTTTTTTTTGCTTTTTACAAAAATTGGTGAGTATTCATTTTAGTAAGTGATAGAAAATTCCTGAAGGAAAGGTTAGATAATTCATCTTTAAATCAGGTAGCTGGTTGGAATCAGGTACCAGATTCAATGTAAATGCATTGTCCATTATATATATAAATGTCAACTTTACAAGTTCTTTCCCTCTAATTATTATTGACTGTATTTGCAGTACTAGATTCAACGGGGGATAATTAAAAAGAAAAAAAAAGGGGTAACGTGCAGCTGCAATTTCATAAACATTATATATATATATATATAGGTATTAAGTTGATTGATATGAGATGGGCCATTGATGATGGAAGCAAGAAAGCAGCAATGGAATTAGTGGAATGAGATGAAGTGGGAACATGTGTGGCTTTCCACATTAACCACTAAAGCTCTCATCTTTGGAATGGGTAAATTTTTGTTTCTCTTTTTAAATGAAAAAGGGGGAATGACCATTAAGATTCAATGTGCGGACAATAGGGTTGAAATGGAACAGCTTTTTAAATGGGCAAAAAGGTGTTGAATGTGGAAGAAGGTGAGCATAAAGACAGGGATATATTGTTTGTGTCTATATGATGTTCGTCAAAATGCTCCAATCAACCCCACATTTCCATTTCTACTATAAAACAAGTAGGGAAGCCCACATTTTCTACATTGGAAAAAAAAAATCAATATCTCCAAGGAAAAAAACAACAAAGAAGTTACATTTAAAGTTTCTTTTCTTTTTCATTGTTTGGATTCTACATAAAAACTTGTATAAATCCAACAACAAAAAAGAGCATGTAACATCACTGAAATGAAAATTGCAAAAGAAAAATGGCGATGGAACTCGAAACTCTGGTGTCGGAGATAGTTTTCAAGTTAGATTTTACTTTTGTTTTTTCAAAATGGAAATTAAAATGGGAAAATAAGTTTAAAAAGGTAAAAATTAGAATTTTATTTTTTTTTTCAAAAACAAAAAGTTGGTTGTGATATTTAAAGTTATATATACTTAATTAATTTGTTATCGAGTGTGAACTCATTTCGAATCAAATTTTTTTTTTATAAAATTACTAATAGATAATATGTAAATAAAAAATATCTCTATAAATCTTCTAAAATAATTTATTAAAATAATATTATTTTTAAAATATTTAATCTAAAATTAAATTATCCGATAGAGTTTCAATAGAAGTGTGATTCTTCTATTACTCAATCATTGAAAAATCACCATTATTGACCACAGAATTTCTGTCGTCACGACCACGCCCCACCATCATTGTGCCCAATGGTGTTACCGAAGGCGCGACACTCTCATGACACCTAAAGTCGATTCGACTACTGCTGGTTAAATCCAGGCCAGTGACAACCCGATTAGACTGTAGGCTCAATTTCACATACAAGATTAGGTTCGACTAGTTTTGAATCTCGATCTCGATTTTTTATTCTCGATTTCAATTTTTGATCTCAAGTTCAAATTTTAAGTTTAATTATGCTAATTGTCTGACTTGAAAATTAATTTTAAAAAATATAATGTTTATTTTAATTAATTTAATTTTGCTTGATCATAATTAATTTTTTAAAAAATCACTGAGATTTTCAAAACTTAATTTTTAAAGAAATTCTTTAATCAAATTATTTACCTGAACAATTCTCGTAACTGTTTAATTTAATACAATCCATTCAAGCTTTTATCATCCTTGGCCATTTTTCAATTATTTAATGAGATATCAGTAATTTTGGTAATTTTTTTACTATGGACCCAAACTTTAAATCCTAAATCTCAAACCTTAAACCCTGCTTGTAGGAAGATGGCTCGGACAATCCTCCAATCTCGGATATCCGTTTTCACAAGCAACCATCACCCTCTCCCCCGCAAAATCAATGAACACAACTCCTAAGCTTATATGAAATTTATAAAATGAGTAATGCTTTCAGAAAATGGAAACTTGATTTAATTGTTCGGAAACATATCATTATTAACACTAAGCAATAAAAAGATAACATTTCATGTCCCTAAATGCTGACGACAACAACTATACGATCCTTTGATCATGTTCTTATAACAACTTTCCAGTCTTTTTTTTCAGGCAAATGACTGCAAATAGCTAAAGTTTAGCAATGGCTTACTTTGTTGGAGAATCCCATATGGCAATTTCTGAATATCCATCTTCAGTAGCGCAAGCACGAAACATGCCAGTGGTGTTGAAGGGCATAGTGACTTCTCCGGTGGAAGACACGGCAATTAATCCTGCATTGCCCCTTGGAACTTGGTCTATAACGTAAGCAGCAGCTTCCTTGAGGGAAAGACCTTTGAACTCCATAACAGCAGCAACATCCCTTGCGATGGTACCACGGATTATTGCTTCTCCTCTGCCTGTAGCAGAAACGGCACAGAGATGGTTCGCGTAAGTCCCTGCACCGATGATTGGTGTGTCCCCAATCCGGCCTACCATTTTGTTCACTATTCCACCAGTTGATGTTGCAGTAGCCAAATTTCCTTCACTGTCAACAGCCACACATCCAACAGTGCCAATCTGGCTATCACCATCAGCAACTGCAGCTCCTTTTGGCACCTCCCTTGGAATTGGTTCAGTGTAATCAAGCTGCAGATTAAAACAAAACCAAAGACATAAAACTTGAAGCATCCGTTCAAAATCAAACTTTGGACAAGAATAAGTTGAAAGCTGGGGAAACATTTTCTGACACAAAGATAAACAGGCAGAATAATTTTGTTCGATGTCATACTAAGATATTTCAAGCAGTATTGAGGTCTGATGTTCTATGGTTTTATACGTTATATTTTCGAAAATCGTATAAGAAATAGACAGTTTGAAGTTTGAACAGACCAAGACTAAAGTTTGTGTATAAAAAATACCTGAACTCTGTCAGCTTCTTGTGCCTGCTTAAGTCTTTCAATGTTTTCAGGGGTGATAAAATGGCTCATCTCAACAGTCTCAAGACCCTGACCCGATGTAAAACAAAACAGACACAAGAAAAGCAGATCATAATCATTTCTATAGTAATTCAAAGCTATAAGCACCATATATTTAGTTTTCTTTGGCCAGTTATCAAGGAATTAAGGATGAGTGTCGTATATGAGTATGTGTGTCACATGGATATACTCGCTCTTTTTAAAGTTTTTCCATATGTTTGGAGGATCGTACTCCCCTAAACATGTTTGCTATTGTGTCTGAAGAAGAAGGCAGAATTTGAAGCGCTAATGATACGTTTCACTCCACTTAAATTGAACAAAAAGGAACTAAACAAATAAACAACATAGTTGATGAACTTGATTGCGTCAAATTTGCAAAACGAAGATCGCATGAAGAAAATGAAACTGACCTAAAAGAAGAATATGTCGCCAACATTTGACAAATTAGAGCAATAACTTCAAATATTTTAAAAATCTTGTATGATTACTTAGGAATAAAGTAGAATAAATAATACTAAAGGCAAGCAACAAGGAACTAAAGAATAAAGTGACATGGATGTTAAAGAGCATTAGCAAATCAAAGATTGCATGTCACCTACTTGTTCCCTTGCGAAGGCCTCAGCACCATCAAATGCCAGATATATATGAGGAGTCTTGTCCATGACTAACCGCGCAAGGGATATGGCATTCACAACAGTGCTGACACCTGAAACAGCTCCACATTTCATTGTCTTGCCATCCATGATGCATGCTTCCATCTCAACTGTACCTGAGGTGGTGAGGACAGACCCCTTTCCTGCATTGAAATGCGGATGGTTTTCCAGTTCACGAACCTATGAAGCAAATGACCGATAAACTCAGAACTCCTTAGAATATGCTTACAACAAGAAGAAGAAGAAAAAAGAGACTTGTTTTGGTCTATTCAGAATCAGATAAAGAAAAGAACCCATTTCATGATGGCATAGGCTCTTGAAATCTAGTCCTTCTGGCTTCTAGGTACTACATATCACTAAACTGAAACCACTAATTCTTGACTAAACCAATCGTTGTTTCAAAGTTGCATAATTTCACAATCAAATATGACCCCAAAAGTAGTGATTAAAAAGAACTTTCAGCTACAATCAGAACATCCCAGATATTTATAGCCCACCGATTTGGTCATATTGTCTAATTTACATCGGCACCAACTATATTGCAAAACAAACTACTTATTTGACATAAACCAAGACTAGAGATGCAGTGAATATAAATAATAATAATAATAAAAATAAAAGTAAAGGTATAGACAGCAATAAAAGCCAATACCACAAGTTCAACAACGTCCAAGGGATGGTTATGGGCTTTGAGAGCGGCGATCCCAACGTCAAGGCAGCGGCGGAGGCCAGCTTCACGAGGGAGACGTTTTTCTGGGGGCAAAGAAAGTGGGATGTCTCCAGCTCCTCCATGAACAGCAATTGCCCACCCCATTTCTCCTTCTTTTGCCTTGTAAACTCTAAAGCTCCCACTTTCCCTCTCCCTCTCCTTGCTCTTAATATTGGCTTTGTATGTATCTCTTCCTGTTCCTTGGGTAGTTGGTAATTTACATTTCACACGAAAGGAAACAAACCAAAACAGAGACTGTGCTGTGGTTGATGCTAGAGAGTCACTCGCGAGTAGGGTGAGTAAAACTCAATTCGACTTAAAAAAAATAAAAAAAATTAAATTTTGAGTTAAACGAATTTAGTTATTTGAATTACTCAAATTAATTCAAATTTTTTTTAAATTTCGAGTTCGAATCGAGTTGAGATTTTGAATTCAAATAACTCAAATAATTCGAATATCAAACTATAATATTTTATATTTTTACCCAAAACTCTCAAAACTTTTTACTTTTCCCTCAAAACTTTTACTCCTTTCCACTTTCCTCCTAAAACTTTTACCCCCTTTCATCTTAATCCCCCAATTTACCAAAAATCTATTTCCCACTAAAATTTTACTCTCCCATTTACTTTTTCTCAAAATTTTACTCCTAAAAATCTTTAAAACATTTTATTTTCTCCCAAAATTTTTAGTCCCTCCCACTTTTCCCCTAAAATTTTTACTTCCTTCCCATCCCACCTCCCATCTATCCCAAACCCATCCTCCTCCCAATTTTTTTTCACCCTTTATTTTTAAATAAAAAATTAAAATTATCCAAAAAAAAATTACTAAACATAAATAATAATAATTTTATTTATATCTACTATTTATATTATTAAATTAAATTTCACATTTTATATTATTTATATTATTGAATTGTTTAGTCATATTGAATATTTATATTAAAATTGAATTATTAATTATGCCATTAAATATTCGTGTTAAAATTTTATATTTGTATCAATTTCACATTTTATCTTTAAAATAAATTTTATTAAAAAAATCATATTTTTTACATTTAATATATTTTTTAATTTCAAAATACATAGTGATAAGAATCTGAAGATAATTGAAACAAATATTAATAAATATTAATAAATAAATTATGAGGTGATGAAAGTTAATAAAAATTTTGATTAAGGTGAACAAATTTTATTACGATAGGTGACAATAGTTACAAGGACCCAAAATTATTTTTTAAAATTTAACTCGAACAAATATATTCGATTCAATTCGAATTTCATTTCACTCGACTCGATTCGAGAAAATTTCAAATCAAATTAGAATGATAAAATATGATTCGTCAACTCGATTAACTCGAAATTTTTTCATTCGATTTAATTCGATCCAATCGAATGCTCACCCCTACTCACGAGATAACCCACTTATATTTTTCCCTAATTGGTCACCAGTTTCCTCCCTCCTCCAACGTAAGTTGTACGCCAATCACATACTTCCTAATTTCCTTAACTGGCCACCAATTTATGGATTTAGGATTTTGAGTTCCTTATTATTTTTCTATTTATATGTTAAGAGAGAGTGAATAGTTGTACATGTTATTAATATAGAAAGGAGATGCAACCCTAACCAATAAGGTACTTGTGTAAGGCCAACAAGTGTTGGGCATGGTAATGCTAAAAAATATATGCATAATAAAAAAAAGATTATCTGAAATTGAGATATTATGTTTTTAGTATTATTTTCAAATAATTTAATGTCTTTTCAACACTTTTATCCTAAATTTCAGTATATATTGATTTTTTTCAAGACGAAAATATTAAAACGATATTAAATTATTAGAAAGTGATACAAATAACATAGTATCTTAATCTCATAAAATCCTTTGTCAACATAACAATTAACCATAGAATTAAAAAAAAAAACTTCACAAACAAATTTAGAAAGTGGGGATGTGTCAATTTTTAATTAACTTTTTTTTTATATATAATTTAAAGGCACTTAGCGGCGTCCGGATTTAATTCCATATTCAATATACAAAATAGTTATTCCCGTTAAAATGTTTAATTTCAGTAGCAAAGTTTGATTTTTACTACATATCTCATTTAAAAAGAAAGCTTTTGTTTTATTATTTACAACTTCCTAATCCTAAAGGAGTATGTATCACTCATTTAAACCTTATTTTAGTGTTACTTAAAAATATACAAGTAGAACAGATACAGATAATGAAACGAAATATACATAAATATTTTAAATTTAAAAACGTATGCAAAAAAATAAAATTAAAAACAACTTGTACAAGTAATTCATGATTAATATGAAAAAAAAATTAACAAAATAAAATATTTATAAAATTATAAAAGAAAATAATCAAATTAATTTGTATTTAATGAATAAAACTCTTGTTTTGTTTGATGTAGTTGATCTGATCCAAGTCCAAGTTGTTGACCTAAATACAGGGTTTTGCAAGATAAAGTCAACGATTGGAATAAAGTCAATGATATTTTGTTTCTTAATCAATTGTTCCACTATTTTTTGAATTGTTAAAAAAATAAACATCTGATAAATTTACATTAATCCTTACCTAACCTGGTAAATAAATTATGTTACTTACATTTTTATTAACACAGCTTAATCTTTTAATATTTATATATATACCAGAAATTCTATCACGTGAAATTATATATTTAGAACACAAGATATATTTTAAAATTTAAGTTTAAATATGTTTAAAAGTTTTCATATTCTTTCAAAATTTAAAATTTAGTCCTTATATTTTAATTTTAAGACATTAAGTCCCCATATTTTTTTATTTAAGAATATTGGATCTTTACATTTAATTTTACCGTTAAAGTTAACAATGTCAAAAGTAAAATAACTTTTTTAGTCCTTAGCCTTTTACAATTTTTTTATCAATTTGGTCCTTACCCTTTAAAAGTACATAAAAAAATTTAAAAATTACTTTTTTATATTTTAAATAAAAAACATAAAAGTTAAATAATTATAATTTTTAAAAATAAATAATTATGAAAAATAAAAACAAAAATGATTTTAAAATATAAAAAAAAATTTCAAAATTCATTGGTATCTAAATTGAACTGGACTAGACCAACTAGTTGGATGGGAATCAATTGGGGTATTGGTGTAGTGAGAGGTAAAAAACTGATTGACCTACGAACTGGTATAGACTAGTTAAATCAAACTAGAAAGTCAGTTAATCCGATTTCAAAATATTCTGACCAATTGGTTTCCAAAATGATCAGTTTGACCGATTCAAAGTAAATAAATTGTTAAAAATAAAAAAATTATAAAAACCAATTAAATTGCCACTTCAACTGATTTTTTAGCTTGGTTCAACTAGTCCAGACTAGTTAATGAGTCAACCAATTTTTAAAATTTTTAAACTTTTTTAGCCCTCAACATTTTATAGTTTTTTTTTTATCAATTTGGTTCATACCCTTTAAATGTTGGGGCTAAAAATTATAAAAAATTATCAACTGATTTTTTAGCTCAATTCAACCAATCCGTATTGATTCTCGGGTAAATCAGTATTTTACCGCTTGTCGGACCAATATCCCAATTGATTTGCTAGTTCGGTCTAGTTTAGATAACATTGAATTTTGGATTTTTTTATATTTTATATTTTTGAATTTTAAAGAGTTTTCATTTTTCATATATATTTTTTATTTTTTAGAAAATTGTATTTTTTAAATTTTTATATTTCTAGTTAAAATATAGAAAAAATCATATTTAAAATTTTTTATGAACTTTTAAAGGTAAGGACCAAATTGATAAAAAACTGTAAATGTTAAGGGGTAAAAAAATTATTTTACCTTTGACATCGTTAACTTTATCGACAAAATCATATGGAGGGAAAAATATTTTTAAATAAAAAAAGTACAAGGACTCAAGGTCTCAAAATTGAAGTATACAAACTAAAATTTCAATTCCAAACAAGTACAGGAACCTTTGGCATATTCAAACAATAAAATATAATAATTAATGAAATGTATGATTTAAAACTAACAAATAATAACACATGCAATGTGTACGATATTACAATGAACAAAAATTAGATTAATTGTAAATAAAACGAAATTTAAATACGTAAATACATCAAATTAAGAATGTTAAATTCACTACAATTATTTATCATTATGATACCACCAATCTTGAGTTGATGTTGCGTTAACTTGTGATACTAATTCGATCAAAAGTATTATCAATATATAGAATTAACGAAGGTAATAGAGTGGGCATAATAGAATTAAAATGTACAAAACATTTCATGGTAAGGCTTTGGTTGATTGATGAAGTTAAAATTTTGTTGATGTAAATATCGTGGGTTCAAATTTCACCCAGTGCAAAATTTTATTTATTTATTAAATGAAAAGATTAAAATATCTTAAAATAATATAACTTATTTTAAATACAAAATGATATTTGGACAATTTGGTGTGGTTAAATTTTATTTTTTAGTTACAAAAGATGTTGAACTTCAAAACCTCAACCAAGAAATAAAGGATTAGGTTGCTAATACTGATCACATAACATAATATCTTGCATCACTAGAGGCAAGTAAGAGAAAAAATGAAATCCTGTTGTACAACTCCTTACCACCCTAGTCATAGCATCAGCTGTAGGGGCGAAGTCAGGGGGGCTGGCATGGGCCCCGGCCCCCCCCAAAAATGTAAAATTATATTTTAGGCCCTTAAGATTTTTTTAAAAATTTTAAATTAATAAAAGTAAAATTAAACTTTAGCCCCCCTAAAATTATAAAAATTCGATTTAATCATTTACAAATTATAAAGATATAACCTATAAAAAATTAAAATTTCATCCAGCCCCCTTAAAATTTTTTTCTGGCTTCACCGCTGATCAGCTGTCATGTTCTCTGTTCATGGCACATGTCGAATTTTTACTTGTCAGCCCCTCGCCATCCATTTTCGAATCTCCAACCCCAGTAGTGGTATCCCCAATCTTTCAGTTTCCAGTATTAAGTTTACCACTGTTTTGCTATCGCTCTCAACTAATGGCCGACTCACCTCTTCTTCCCAACTCATTTTTTAGCTCATCTACTAATACTTGAAATTTTACCTCTAAAACAGAACTAATACTTATATTTCGACCATATCCAAACACCAAATCTCCCTTCAGACATCTCACTAAACCACCCTTAATTGCACCATCCGTACACTCCACCGTCAAAGTGTGGATTTTTCCATTGAGCAAATACTTAAAGTTGTAAAGATTATTGTTAATTTAAAAATGATTTCTTTCTCCCTAACGACAAGTCTGTGCCCATTAAAAAGGACTTTGACGCCAAACGTGATTGTTGTTTCCATTTTACTAAGGGTCTTTTTCCACCGTGCCATTTCAGTTTGAAATGGACGCTTATAACCAATCTTCCACACAATAATCTTCTTTGAAATTTTGACAATTTGCTGAAGTTTAAATTCCAAAACTTGAACGTGTCCAACTATGGTAGAATGACATGTTTTTCAATTCTACCTACTTTGAAAGCCATGTTGAAAGCTCCAGTCAACTACGAACAAACTACTCCATTATATAAACCATATTCCTTTACCCTAAACCTTGCATCCTTACTTGAGCCATTAAAGCATGATGGCATTGGCAAGCAAATTGCTGGTTTTCGTGGCGTTTTCTTTAGCCGTTCACAACACCGTTGCGTTGAAGCAGAAGGCGACGCGGATCCAATTTTACATGCATGACATCGTGGGAGGACCCCAGCCGACCGCGGTTCGTGTCGCCGGACGCTCCAACTTCACAGGTCAAGACTCGATTGCGGCCACGTTTGGGTCCATTTCTGTGATGGATAACCCACTGACGGCCACCCCGAGCATGAACTCGACATTAGTTGGTCGTGCTCAAGGGATTTACGCAATGTCGTCGCAAGAAAAAGAGCTCAGTCTTCTCATGACCTTTACTTATGCTTTCACAACCAGGCCTTACAACGGTAGCACTTTCAGCGTTGTGGGTCGGAACCCGGTGATGAAAGAAGTGAGAGAAATGCCGGTCGTAGGAGGAACCGGAAAGTTCCGGCTGGCTCGTGGGTATTGCCTTGCTAGGACCTACTCGATGACACAAATGGAAGCCGTCATTGGATACAATGTTACTTTACTACACTATTAGTATTAGCCGTATTGATTCTAATTTCATTCTGCTATAGATTTTCACACACTCGTTGTGATGGTGCTTTTTTTTTATTCGGATCTCCTTTAAGAGATGAATGCTCAATAATAATCTATCTTTAAAATATATATTTGACTCAACAATTTAATATTTTTTCATAGGAGAATATTAGATTAAATTAGAAATTGTGGACACTTTTTTTTTCATTAATTTATTTTAATGGTTAACTTGGTCAATGACGAAAATCATTAATTATTAATGAAGGTTTTTTATTTATTTACATTTTCTCAAGAGATTTTTTTAACATATAAACCTTTAAAATTTGTATATTTAAGATAAATAGCTAATTAAAATTTTAAGTAGAAAAAGCATAAATGCTCCATTTGTCATAATAATATATTTTGTACCTCCTTATATGTATATTTGAAGTTATGCGGTTTTCTGTTCGTTGACATTAAGGGTGTATAAAGAAGAAGGGTTACTTGATGGTTTCATTTCATGCAATGGAGATCTCAAAATCAAACGCAAGCAGCACTGAGTACTGAGTTGTTTCACTTTCGGCTGCGAGTATTGTCACCTTTCCTGCTAAGTCTCTGGGTAGTTAGTTGGGCTTATCCACCACCCAAGCTACACTTGTTTATTTCCTTCAAAATTTGTACTTGTACTCTATTTTCATCGTTGCATAGTATCAAACTATGACTACCTTCCTCTGTGTTGAAATGCTTATTCTCTTTGCATTTTTTCTTAACTTGATACCATTGCTCCTTCATATTCCCAGTCTACACTTCTTGGATCTCTTAGTATTGGAAGGTATAACATTTTTCTATCAAATTGATGGGAATATTTGTACAAGCTGGCATAGCAAATTATTCCCAGGCATTAACTATTGATTTGAATTCAGGGGATGATTATGGAGTTGATGATCATGTTAATGACTGTCAAGTTGACGCTGCTGCTCCTGCTGATGTGCACGAGTGTTAGTATTTGGCCTTGTTGGGATTCACTTCTGTTGGAAGATCATAGAGAGACAACTGAGGATTGGGGGCGATGCTGCTGCTGCTGCTGATGATGAGAATTTGCTTTTGCTTTCCATTTCCCCCTACAGTAGCATCTGAAGATGTAGTTAGTTTCGATAGGGAAGCTGGGTTGGAGACCTTGGGGTGGGGGTGGGAGTGGGAGGTTTTGTTTAATACTATTAGTTTGGAGCTAAACCCGGACATGGATGAGAATGCTGAGCATTTTTTCGCCGATCACGACAAGTACTATATCTGTTCTGCAGAATTGTTTGTACAATTCACTGAGAATGAGAATGCATACATTGGGAGGCCTCCAGCTAAAAAATCTGCAGTCAAGTCTTCCTTGTATGGTTGTGACTCAAGAGAATGTGACAAACACTATGTGCTTTGTGCAGTTTGTAAGGATGAGATCAACCTTGGTGAGAAGATGAATCAGCTACCAAGGAGACTGTATTATACCGTGGTTGGGGATAAGGAATACCTGCCCTGTGTGTCATCATGAGTTGCCTACGAATGATGCTGCCTATGAAAGGAAAGAGGTTAAGAACAGGTAGTATAAGAATGTTCAATGACTGAACCTTGGGGATTTTGTTTAGAATAATTATCTATTATTTATATACATTGACTGGCTGGCTACTTGTCTTGATCCTGCAATGGAATGATTGTGCTTCAATTATGTTTTATGGCATCCGAGATGTATGATTATTCAAGAGTTTGGGATGTTATGTTTTGTGAAATAGAATATCTCATTCTACCTTCTCATATTAGATCAGCTGAAGGGATGCATGGTTTGATCTTATTTAGTTAGTCATACATGACTGAAATGGGACTCGGATGATACACTCATCAAGAAAAACTTGTGGGAGGTGGTTTCAGGTAAGTACTTGGCCAAGGGGGTTGGGATTTTTATAGATCACTATAATGCTGGAGCATCAGCAGACTCACATTTAAATGACGAACCTGACGGCTCTCGTCTTTTTAGTCAGTTGTAGAGCTTCATTTTCTGGTAGCCAAATCTTGATATTTTTGGACTGAGCATTTGATGGATTAGAAACCAATTTGAAACCAAATGGATGTTGCTTGTATATGGTGGGTTTTAGTACTCCTGGTAGCTTCATTTTATGCTTTTGTTTCGGCCTATTGATCTCGCCCATCCTTGAACTTGATACATGTATGGTTGTCATCTTGTGTATTGTGGCTAGGAAAATTTTGGTGGATCATCAAAAGCTGAGGTAGTGTTTTTTTTGGTTAATAGCATTTTATCCCTTCTCTAAGATAATTTTTTTTTTATATTTTAGGAAATTATGCTATTAAGCGTATTTTTTTCGAAGCAACAATTTTTGTTTAAAATAGTAGTTGTTTACATAAACTCTTATTCAAGAATAATTATGTTCAGAATAACTATGTTTAAACAGGGCT
Organism: Gossypium longicalyx; assembly: GCA_025698465.1. Taxonomy (NCBI): domain Eukaryota; kingdom Viridiplantae; phylum Streptophyta; class Magnoliopsida; order Malvales; family Malvaceae; genus Gossypium; species Gossypium longicalyx. The sequence goes on along the minus strand of CM047006.1, from coordinate 9,049,920 downwards.
TTAGTTAGAACAGCTGATATCCAATGTAGTTGTTATTTAAAAACAACTCCTGTTAATAACAATTAAAGTTTAGATAAACTCTTGTTTAAAATAATGGCCTTCCAAGAATACTTATACTTTGAACAACCATTATTTGGAAAAACTTATATTTAGAATAACTGTGTTTTTTTTGGAAGGGTCATTATTCAAAACAAGTTTTATAAAAAAAAATCATAACAGAACAACTCTTATTTGGAACAATTTTTACATTGAGAGCAACTATATTGAAAACAACTCAGGTTTGGAACAAATCAAAATAAATATTATTCAGAAACAACTCTCATTAAAAAACAATCATCATTTTACGTTTTTACATATGTTTCGTGAAAAATATTTCACATTGTATTGCTTCACAAAAGTAGAAGAAGTTGAAATAATTTCGGAATATGATAGAATTCTTGGATTATCTTCTCTTTTGATATGTTACGGAGAGTTTAACTTAGTGGTTAGATACAGAGATAGTTAAAAGTTTTCTTCTTAACTTTTTCTAATAATGTTAAGTGTTTTTCTCTCCTTTCAGAAATATAGTCAATTCTTCTTTCCTATTCACTATTACCATCACCATCACCATCACCATCACCATCACCGACAAAAACTCTTCATTATCCTTCTTAATTATTAATGTCATTGTAACTGAAATTTATTCCATTATTCCTATTAATTGGCACTTTGAAAGTCTTGACTCTCAAAACTTTTTCTAAAATTTTCTCAAATTATTTTTCTTTGCTTAGTCAGATCACAAGTCACATTTCCCTTTCTGTACATCATGATTACTTATTTGCAACACCAACTCTCTCTACCAAATAACCCTCTAGATTATATATATTTTTTAGTACAGAGGAACTGCAGTCTAGACTTGTATGAACCAATTTGACTAAACCCAGTTCAAAGGGAAATGATAAATCAATCTGGTCTGAGGCATTTCTCAGCTTGTGTAAACTTGCTGACCAAAGCACCCAGAGTATAGATAGGAGTCCAGGTAGGGATTTCAACATTATTTTGATTTTTAACTGCACATGACAGGCTTCTATAGAATTCTGTGGAGGCCAATGAATCAGATTCATTCAATTTTGCTGTCAAAGAGGGATGCAGCTAATGCTTTACCATTAAAGGTGTTCATCTACTTTGATACTGCATTTCGTTCTACCACTCAGCCCTTTCATAAATCATCAATTTCGGAATTCGGAACTTGTAGTTGAAGTTCCTTGGGAAGTTTCTCTAAGCTTCAAAGCACTTCATGCAAACAAGAACTAGAACATGTTAACATCGTTATTATCATTACATGGTTATTACTGAGGTCATCCATGATTGATTATAATTTTATACCATGTTATTTGGATTCGAGATGCATATTGAATGTGGTATGTGTTAAACATTGATATGCTCAATTTTTTGTTTTTTTATTATAAAGTTTTTCTATATTCAAGAAGAGTCAAACATCGGTGCCCTCGTCCTAATATGTGTTGGACACATTAGCTAGATATGGATACTTTAAGAAAATAAAAGATCCGAGTAATATAGATGATAGCAATACCGAAAAGTTGTTTTCGGTGCATGTAGAAAGGGGGAAGAATGAAAAAGAAATGGCAAAAGTAGTTGCCTCACAGCAATTCTAACGTATCAAGGGTAAAAAGAATGATACAAGTCATTTATTCCTGAGACCATTTCCTTCACCAATGTGTAACTGTCAATGCCATTTACTTAAATGCACATTCCTGTTCTGGTAAATGAACTTCTTGAGTAACAAGTTACCTTCAACCTTTTATTAAATTCCACATACATAAATTTGATAATTTTAGACACAATATGAAAATACAAAAGATTTAAACACTAGTACCACAATAACTTCAATACATACATTATGTTCGTATTTAATATTTTAACATATTTAATAATTTATGTTGCATTCATATTGAATTAAATAAGGCAAGTTTACTTCACTTTAGAATAAGATAAAACGAAAGACAAAAGAAAAAAAAATAATCTTATGAGTTTTGTTTTTCTTTTTCAAATAAAAATATATAATAAACCGAAATGAAATATAAAAAATTCAAGTTAAATAAATGTGCATATGAAATGTTGCTTTTGTGATATTAATAAAGAAACAGTGTTGTCTCCAAGAGTGAAGTCAGAATAAATTTTTAGGGTGCCGAATAAAATTTTAATTTTTTATAGTCTATGTCTTTATAATTTTTAAAGGATTAAATCGAATTTTTATAATTTTAAGTTGAGCCAAAGTGTAATTTTACCTTTATTAATTTAAAATTTTTAAAAATTTTAAAGGGCCTAAATAATAATTTTCCATATTAGAGGGATCGAGGCCCCTGCTAGCCTCCCTAGATTCACCTTTGTCTACCTCTATTTTAAATGCACATTGCCTTGTGCTTCACCGCAGTCCCATTTCAATCCGAACGCTCTTAATAAATTTATAAATCAAACATTCTTTTTGAAATGTTATTTTATTATTTATTAATTTATAATTCTAAATTTATAATTCTAACATTTTAAAAAGGGTTAAATAGAAATTTCTTTTATATTTTGAAGAGTCAAAATATAATTTTATCATAATTAATTTATTATTTTTAAAAGAATTGAATTAAATTTGTTTACTTTTATGAAGTCCGACACCCCTATCAGTCTATGTGTGGCCTTTAAAGTCTACTTTTAACACACATACATAACATATGTATGTACAGGGTGAAACTAGGGGAGTTGGCGGGATCCCGACCCCCTAGAATGAGAATTTTTTTATTTAAGTTTTTTGAAATTTTTAAAATTTTAAATTAGTAAAGGTAAAATTGTACTTTTGCCTCCATAAAAATGATAAAAATTTAATTTAATCTTTTAAAAATTATAAAGATAGAGACTATTAAAATCATGAAATTATATTTTTATTATCATAAAAAATTACAATTTAATTTCGAGCTCCTAAATTTTTTTTTGACTTTACTCCGATGTATGTATAAATTCCATCAAGTCTCATTTTTTGAGTTAGTTTGGTAGAAGAAGCAAACAAAAACTAATTGCAATTTACGACCCCTTACACTTTGACTTTCCAAGACTTGTAAGTATTTATACAAAGGATGCTGGCCACGGATTTTTTTATTTTTTATTTTTCTCAAAATATTTATAGAAATATAATCTCCCAAATTTATATATAAAAAAAAAAGGTTATATTAATTCGAAACATACATGTATTCATACTCTACACTTAATTCAAAGTTTAATCAAATAAAATGATATTTACCTTCTTCCTTTAAATAGAAACAAACACGTTTCTTATCTCTTAAAGCCTATATTGTGAAAAAGTGATATATGAAAGAGGAAATGTGGGAGGGCAATTTAAGTAAAAGGTGGAGTAGAAAATGAAAAAAAAAAAAAAAAAAAAAAGTGTAAAGAGAATACAAGGGGCTAAACCCTGCCATTTTCATATAATGTAAAATATTATTGCCGAAAGTTATTTTGAGGAATTAATATTCTCTCACATCATCAATTCAATTTTTGTATATAAAATATATTTGTTTAAATAAAATTTTTTTTTTTGAAGAGAGTAAGAGCCCATAAGTATAGACCGTTGAAAACGCACTGTAATCTTAACAAAAAAAATTTAATAGAGTAGATAAAGGAAAATGGTGCTATATATTATTGATTAACGAAAGTGAATGAATCTTTGACTGATCTTCATATTCAAAATTTTAAGAATTTTCTTTCTTTTTTTTTTCTCATTAGATTCTCAATAAATTGCGATGGATGAGTAGGTAAACATAAAAGATTTGGTTAATCTTAAAACCAAGGCTAGAATCGAGGTATAGGAAGAGGTTAGTTTATAGGACTGTGCATAATCGTTTCAAGACTAATGTCATGTGATTTTCACATTGAACATTAAGGTGTAAATAGTGAAGTTATGTTGAATGTTTATTGAAGGTGAATATTTCTTCTCTGAACATTTTATTGACAAAGAATAAAATATATATATATATATATAAAAGTTTATATTTGTGAGGATTTTGAATTAAATTATTATTATTTTTTGTGACAGATAAGGGATTAATTATCATATATATATATAAAAAAAAAAACAATGGTATGAGATCTTATATCTTTAAAGCCTATTCAAGGACAATGTGTATGCATTATGTGATACTAATAAACAAAAAAAATCAAAAGTGATGAGATGTTCTGTTGGAAGAGGGAAATAAAATGATACAGTGGAAGTTGTTGATTTATTAATGGACCAAGTGAATGAAGTTGGCAAGTTGGTGTGGAGGGATCCAACATGTTCGCGGCTTGGTGTTTTCTATTTTATTGCTAAACTCCACAAATTTTAGTAGCTCAAGTTGTTATTATATAATTCTTAAATTAATATATGATTTCATGAAAAATGTTTAACTTTAATTTTCAAATATTTTGATATAACAAAATAATTCTTAAATTTGCAAATATTAATTTGTTTACCCTTAAAATTATTTTTCCAAGTGTTTGAAAACACAATAACTTAGTTTTTAAATGTCTTAGACAATTTTCAAAACTTCCAACTCCTTTAAAAAGGTTTCTAAGCCAAACTGTATAGTTTTCCATTCTCAATACATAAAACTATTTAAGTATTGAGACAAGCAAGTCAATAGCTAAAGTTTTGCTTTTTGAATCCAAAGTCTCGAGTCATTCTTTCAAAGTTTTCAAACTTGTTCTTGATGTCTCGAGATATCCCTTCAAAGTCTTGATACATTGTGTTTACTAATGGCCATTTTTCAATAATATCGCAAGACATTACCATGCATTTTGTATTACCATGATTAAAAAACAATCAAACGAAGACAAGAAATAAATCTAGAAAGCACAAAGAAAAGAAAAATCTAAATCTTTCATTGTAAAACACTTGTGGGGTTATTTATATTTCATTCTTTCAAGAGCTTGTTTGTTTTAGTGAGAGCAAATCCTTATATATATCAACCTTTGAGAGATTTTTATTCTCAATTTTTGAAAGTTTATATAAAATTTTAAGGAGAAGTGATGCTATCTTACCAAGTTAAAAGATAAGAGATTGTGTAAAAATTATATATTGTCCTAAAAATGTACCAATCATTCAGTTGAAAAAAAATTAATTGTGATAAGTTAAAATAGAGGAGGTAGGTATTTAAAACTAAACCATTTTCTTAAATTTATTTTTCTAATTTTTTTAAAACATCAAATCACTACACCCTTGGTGTATATTGAAGATAACAAAAACTCCTGAGTTAAAAAAATAGTTTTTTTAATACTAAATATGTATCCATCTTTGGATAGTGATTTCAATCTCAACATTTAGAGTTCCTTCACTTATTCCTAAGTTAAAAAAAATTATATATTTCGGTATTAAAATTATGACTCATCATAATTATATATAAAATTAATTTAATGACTTTTGTATGAATTTTTTTATTTATTCAAAAATTATATATTTTATATTAAGTAAAATTTACACATTTTGTTATTTTAATTAGTTAATAAATTATGAACATAAATTAAATTAACATATCTGTATGTATCATTATTATATACATATAAGAATTTTTGTTTAATTTTTTTTGTCAATTAATTTTTTGAATAGATAATATTTTAATTTAAAAAAAAAGAAAAGATAACATTCACGTGTTTCATAAATTTATAAATTATTTTGTCATTATTACCTTAATTATTTAGAATACACATTTATCCAAAGGGAAGAATAGCAACAAATGTAATATATAATACTTTTTTATCTTTCTTTAAATTCTAATATGCCAAACCAACCCTATAAGCATCATTAATGAATTACAAGACAATGAAAGGTAGCTTGATTTTCTCAACAAAACATGGATTAAAAAGGAGTAAAGCAATGCTTGTTTGTTTGTTGGAGTTCTATAAATGGAGATAACATTTGGGTTCGACCTAACTCGATTTTAATATTAATTGAAGTTTGATGTGATCGTCGGATATAGAATAAAAAAATAATGCTTGCACTACAAGAAATCCCCTGTTAGATTGCTAATCCTCGACTATAAAACCTTGAATCCATCTTCAAGTTTCTTTCTCTCAGCCACCTTAAATATTGAATCCAAATGGAAGTGCCTGGATTTGATGTTGATCGTGATCCTCAACCCCATGGCCATGGAAGCCTGATTCAAAGTTTGTTTGCTTTCTGTCCTTCACAGAAAGCATTAACAACCTCTGCAACTCACATAAACATGGAGTCCTGGGATGGAAACTCGTCATCTTCTCAACATCCCGATTCAGGTATTTTCTCCCACAGATTATCACCCAACACTCAAATCCATCTTTTCTCACCCAACCCCAGCAATGAAGATGAGGGCAGAGAGTGTCAAGCAAGCATTGTGGTGGATGAAAAGAGGCTGAGGAGAATGATATCCAACAGGGAATCTGCAAGGAGATCCAGGATGAGAAAGAAGCAGCAAATCGAAGAGCTTCAATCACAGGTTAATCAACTTCAAACAATTAATCGTCAGCTTTCGCAAAAGTTGATCAATCTGTTGGAAAACAATCATGAGATCCTCCAAGAAAATGCTCAGCTCAAAGAGAAAGTTTCTACCCTTCATATGGTGCTTTCTGATGTGTTTGCACCTCTCAGGAGTTCGGATGATTCCTCCTCCATGAAACCTAAATCAGCTTCTTAGAGATGCTAACATCTAAATTGGGGTGTATTTATACATATACATATAACAACTTGTGAAGTTAAAATGGATGATGAACTAAGCAGTACTATGGCTCTGGGTTGGTGCTTTTGTTAATGTAACTTTATGTAAAGAAATCATTACAGGCTTCAATGGATTATATGTATAAGACACACACACACACACACACACACATATATGTATATCAAACTATACGTGTAATAAACTCTTCAGATAGCGTATGTCGAACTTTACAGTATTCATCAGGATTAAACTCCATTAAAGCAGTTTGAATGTTCAATACCTGAACATCAGCCAAAATTCAGGCATTTGCAAACATCCAAATCAGCATTATTTTTTTAAAAGAAAAAAAATCAGCACTATTCATTCCCATCCTTAATGCTACATGGGATTTTAATCAAGTTTTACGGGTTTGTCCCGTGATGAATTAATTAGATGTTTAAAGGTCGATGGAACATTTGCCTTAAGTTACTTTCCTACAAAACATACATGTTGTTTGTGTTTTTTGGAGGTTGTGTCCTTGTTCTTTTGGGTACTGAATGGACATATACTGAAACATTTTCCAAACATAAAATTCTACTATAATTAAAACCATCATTGTATTTTTAAGCCAAATCTTATAGCATAAAAGTGTCTATTGATGCCAATGAGATCTTTTGGAAAATGACAATGACAGAAATTTTAAATCTTTTGGATGAGAGATTTAGAAGAAAATTTTATTTTTAGCAAAATTTTAAAATTTTATGAAAATTTTAAAGGAGCTTTGAGTAACTAAAATTTCATCGTTTTTCAAAATTCTTTTCTTTTAATATATGTAGTCTCACAATTAAAAAAAAAAATTAACTTTAAAGTGGAGTAATTTTTATTTAATTTCGATGTATATTTTTATATTTTATATTATTAAAAACATTTACATACTTTTACAAACCTAATATTGCATATTTTTACATTATTTATTTTTAATATCATTATTTTTTTATCACTATTTTTTAACTTATTAAATTTCATTAACCTAATTTTTTCTTAAAAAATTATTTATTCAAACGAAATGCTAGGAGAATTTTTGATAACCCTCACCACAAGCTTGATTTTTGTTCATATGACTAGTTTTATAAAGTAAATTTAAATTTAAGTTTAAATAAAAATATTTTTATTTTTATTATTAAATAGTGATTTAGTGAGTCAGGTAAAAATCATGAATTACCACAAGATCTGACCCAATCAAAATGAGCATAGAATCCAATCCTTTCACCAAATCCGTCTCCAAAAATAATTGCTTGATGTATTAACATAGTTTATGCTATTTGTTACATAGGAATTGAAAATAAAAGAAATTTGTTAACAAAACATTGACAAATTGTAAAAAATTTCTGCTCTATTACTTCAAAAAGAGTTTGTGGTCTACATAATGCCTTTTTTTGCATATGATAGCATATTTCAGAGAATGCCATCACTTGTGATATCAGCTATTCTTCTTAAGTGGGAGTTTCCCGTTTGAGATGTTATTTCAAGGCCTCGGCATTTGAACCACCATTGTTCGGATCCTTGAATGCATTCATCGGATCTGCAAATGATCGAGTGCAAGGCCACCTATAGACAAAGTTGTTCAGCACTAGCCATTTTTCTATGCTATTCATGTTGAAAGAAATTTGATCGTACCTGCTTGATAATATGGTCTCACTATCTATTGTTGTTTTCTCATAAAAAACGTTGCCTGAAAGAACAAAACGTTATGAATTGCTTTCAACTTGTCGTCAACTTAGAAGACATTCGGGATGGGTAAATATATTATGTAAAGTTAAAAACAAAACAAAATAGGAGCAGCAATGTATACCTCCGTAAAAGTTCTTCTTAGAGAAATATTTTGCCATCAACCGACGGGTGTAGTCAGCCTCAAATTTCTTGTACTTCTCAATGTTTTCTGGATTATCAAGAACCCTAACCAAAATAGGAGCACATCAAGTGATAGGATCACTGTGATATCCCAAGCTCAAAATAGGATCACTCTTTAACCGTGCACTTCATGATTCGAGTTATTCATATATGAACAATGGTGTGCTTTGGGGGAGAAATGATCAAGTTAAAAATAGTGAGAAACTAATGATTCATTAGAGTAAAGATGGTTATTTACCCATACCACCCTCATAAACTCATAGTTGCTCAATGTCATGCAATCGTTGGTGACTAGACATGTCAATAAATGCTAAACAATTCAAAGAACTACATTCGAGTTGGATACAGGTATGTGTGACATGGATATGTTCAATGGTTTTCAATTTTTTTAATGTACTTGGAGGATACATTGGAAGATCGTATCCCCATATCTATATATGAACATGTGTTGGATGCAGTGCCGGACATGGATACTTCAGAAAACATAAGGAGTCGGAAGTAACAACAAAGTCATAGAACAAAATAACCAAAACCCAAAAGACTAAAATGATCAGCAATTTATTGTCCACTTGTCTGTCATCTACCAAGAATGTCAATAACAGAATATCATAATTTAAACAAATAATACCCTTAAATGACTTCTCAAGACTTTCAGATTAAAACTAACAATCTATACTACATACAAATTAAAACCTTGTTTAAGCAAGAGCAGAATTCGTGATTAAGAAAGCTAATGAAATAACAATACGAGAGATGCACAACCATTCCCATTAGTTTTTCCTGAAAGTGAGAACATATGCTTTTCCATTTAAAACACATGATCCAGAAACAAAGGACAGGATCAAAATAATTATATTAGAAAGTTAGAAACTATAACATATAAAATAGAAAACCATTTTAGACCACTATTTTCCGAATTAGACAGTAAGCTTTTCGTTTCACAAAGAGTCATATAACTGCAGAGAAACAGCTATGTCAACTGTTTTAGGAAATTCTTCTCCCATACTAATGGATTACCGAATAATCATCCAAGAATGCTGTTCTTCTAATGACTACAGTATTATACAACATCCTCCAGAAGTATGTAAACAGATCCGAAATGTATAAAATGCCATTAATCCGACTGTGGATCAAGCTATTATTGCAAAAATGAACCAAAAACAAGATATTTTTTCTCTGGTTTACAAAAACTAAAATTCTTGATTAGACTTTTACCTTTATAAGTGTGTGTGTGTATATATATAATTTGAGGGTTAAAAAACAGTTCAAATAAACAGGGTGCTATTGGTCGATAACAGCTAATAACTAGCCTAAAGTTTATGCTTTTTCCTTCACAATCATTCCTTTAAACATGAAATTACTGTGCAGAACTGGGTTAAATCAACGTCACATGCTTTAAAGAGATATTAAGCAATTACTTTCAAGTGGCTCGAAGGAAGAAGGGTGCTCAATGGAATTATATCTAAAATTTGAAAGTTAAAAAAGACATACTCAAACTGAACCAAAAATGGTAAATGTAAGTATTTCTCTGAAAAAAAAAAAACACTGATGAGAACTTCAAATGTAAAAAGAGTAGGAAAAACCAACTCACGCAAAATGATTAGCAATTTGAGGCTTTTGGTCATCGACATTGAGCGTTCCATTTTCGGCGGTAGCAACAACCTGAGCCTGCGGTGGTAGAAGAGCGGTGGCAAGCGTGACGGAGGACTCAGAATGGGAAGCGGAGATTGAAGGAGGTGATGGCGCAGGTGGAGAAGATGGTAGACTCGCCATCGCCATAGAGATTTGGGCTTCTCTTTTGCTGAGTTTCTATCGAATCTCTACTCTCGACTGACCAATCTCCTTCCTCACAAGAAATAGGGTTCAGTTTGAAGAAAAAAAAAAACCCTTAGAATTCAATTGGGTCACCGTCGTCCGACAAGCCGGTTTCAATAACACTTTTTTGGTACATATTTCAGTAAAATTTTTAGATAAACTATAAAAATAGCCTCCTTAGCTTATTTTTGTTTTAATGGTCTAAAATTTTTTATTTTTAATAAATAAAATCTGAAAATTAAGAATAAAAATTAAAGTCAATAAATTTCAAATTTTAAGAAAGTTAACCTCTTTTGATGAACAAACACCGATAAAAAGTAATGGCTTTTAATCAATCCTTTCACAAGAATTAAGTAAGTCAAAGTTATATAAACAACGTTATAACAATTATTGAAGATTTGAAGTAAAAAAATTATTCCCATAAGAGGAAAAAATTTGATTTTTAAATTTTTAAATTTAATAATAATAAAATTATATTTTAACTCTTTAAAAATATAAAACTTTAATTTAATTATTTAAAAATTATAAATATATATACTGTTAAACTAATAAAATTACAATTTAATTTCAACTTAAATTTTTTTTTTATAATCCACCACTAGATATAATATATCTAGTGCCTATAAACTATAATATCACACACACACTTACATATACACATATAAGACTTCAAAAATATATTATTGGACTTATGTATAATTGATTTTATGTCTTAGAATTGAATTAAATATGATTTAATAGCTAAATAAAGTCTAAAACTAATAATTTTAGTAGTAAACATGTCTAGAAATTTTTGCTTGCGCAATTTTACTAAAACGATCCTATCTTAAACTCCAAAATTAAAATAAAAAAAATTCAAAATATATTTTAAAATTAAAATATATTATTTCATCATTTAAAAGATATCTTGACCTAAAAATATATAAATTCTATTTAAAAATTTTAAATTTAAACTCTAAATTTTAAAATTGATTAACTTTAAGAAATTTAATTTTATAAATTTCAACCCACTCGTGCGCATCATTTGGGTCACTTCATCATCTGCCTGTGCCAAGTTTTGGTGCCAGTTAAACCTATCGGACGCCATTCCTGCAACATAATAAAACAAAGTTAACGAGAATGAAATGAATTTGACAAAGTAATTGTGCACCCAAACCCCCAACCCTTTGGGACTTCCATCACAAACATCAATAGTAGGACCCAAACCACTTTCGGATATGACAAGACTAGCCTCTCACTATATAACTATCTATCTAATGGAATAAAACATCTTCCTACTTAAAAGAGAGGCCTCATAAGCAAAATGGGTTTAGCTTATGCAATACTTTTAGCATAAAAGGCTTTGCCATTTTCTACTTAGATGGAGTGCGTTGAACAATGCTACTACTTCTCCCTTGCTTCTAAGAAGCTTTCCTTTTTAGAGCAGCGGCCTCTTCCATCTTGTAAAGGCCATGTCTTTATGTCTATATAATCCCTAAAGTTCTCAGCATCATCAAGGGTCACACCATTTAGGCCTTTTCTTTCTAAGCATTGAACCCTGATATTGTTAAACTTGAATAACTCCTTTAACAGAAAAAACATGAGCTAAATTTGTAACGGTTGATGTTTTAGCAAGGTAATCTTCAAAGATGGATTTCCTAAAAAGTTTCAAGGAGTTAAAGACTCCTACCAGGTTAATTAGCGGAAAAAGGAAGGAACCAAGTTGGTCCTTCATGAAGATATAACAATCCTTATCCTGATGCTAGTTGTTGGGTTTGCCAATGGTAGGGGCTCCTATGCCCCAATGCTGTTGAAAGAAACACAACCCTTCTTGAACTGGCTTGTGTGACAATTGCACATAAAACAAGGCATGGATTTTCCCCTCGGATACAATACTCCAAGAGAAAGCCACCAATTGAAACTAGGACCCTCCTAGTTGGCTTGGTGCTACGTTGAATGAGCGCAAAACTTCCACAAACGAAGGATGAAGAGGAAAGTGAAAACTTAGTTCTAAGATGTACTGGGGTAAGAATATACCCCTTCCATTACCAATCATATCACTTAACTAATTGTACATCTTCCCTGACAAATGATTGATATCAATAATGTAGGTCCTCTAGTCCTCTCAAACAGAGAACCTCTTGCTTTTCCACCATTGAGGTAGTACAAAAAATACGGTTCCCAACTTCCTAGACTCATTAACCCCATAGTATTCCCATCTAGCATACGTCTCATGTGGGTTAAATCCAGCTCACACCCTAAATTCAACATACAATTTGACTCTACATAAAGATCCTCCAAGCCTTTATCCATCTATATATAAAACAAGTTTGCATACCCCTACTCATATAACAACTCGACATCTTTCAACCACCAAGAATAATAACTCACCGCATCCCATGGTGTGAACCATTATCATTCCAATAACTCTCCGTACCCCACGGTGTAAGTCGTCTTGTCAAGCAATTTTCAATATTTTGTGTTGTAACAAATTTGATATTTGAGAAAGAAAGAACCCGTTAAACCAACGCAAAATTTTATTAAACGAATAAAAAGGAATTTACAGGTAGGCCATTAAGGTTCACGCGGCACATATAAAATAGTAATATAGTAAAATTAAAATTAGTTAACGCGGAAAGGGTAGATCCAAACTATAAAAGTGTGGTACGATGAGCAAGGAATGACCCAAACTCAAAGTCAAAGTGCAGCTTCTTCTTCTTCATCTTCTAAAGGCAAACAAAATTGCAGGTCAGTCTACCAATCTTCTCTTCCATTTCTTCTTTTCTTTGGTGATCAGTTTTGTATGTCTGTCAAGCTCTTGTTTGATTTCTGTGTTTAGTGCATGTATTGTAGTACCAGTATATGTGTCAAATCTTTAATCACCGTAACCCTACTTCACGTGTGTTGTTTCTCATTTCTTTTTCCATACAAATTTATGTATTTTTCAATTTCTTTTAGTGAGTTTCTATATTTGCAGGGTAAATCAAAATAACATGTACTTAAACTGATTCAACTTTAGATAATAACTTAATTTATTTTATTTTAATCATTAAATTATATGTGACTCTGTCTCGTGCTAAATACTTACTAAATTACAGGTTACTTCTTGATATTTTTTGGGTTCTAGGTTAAATAATAAAATAGAGTTTTAGATCGTTTAAAAGTTGATAAAAAAATTTGAAACCCTTAAAAGTTTATCCTTTAAAAGTTAAAAAAAAATTAAACCTCTTAAAAATTGAAAAAAAAATATTTTGAATCTGTTTGAACTTTTGAACTTAAGCAGCCATACCTCTAAACGTCCCTCCAAAGCTAAGCCTGCTAAATTATACCTGCTGTCAATTCATTTATCCATGTAGGTCAGTATATATTTTTATTTATGTAACGGGCATAAACATCGATACATTATTATTATATTTAATGCAGACTTTAATTTCTAAAGCAGCTTATCACTTTTTTCACTTTAGTACTTAAAAATTTTCTTTTGTCTATTTCAGTTCCTCAGACTGTTTCCAATTTAAGTTTTTAGACATTAAAAACTAACAATTAGGACAATCAACTAATCATACGTTATCCTGTGTCAGATCTCATCCTGAATTTCCGGATAAACTTTTGTGGTATCATACTTCACACTTGAGCTAAAATGCAGTGGTCTGTTACCAAGGCAAGTGGGCCAGGATTGGCCGAGGTACAAAAGGTGGAATGGGCAGCTGAAGAGATCCATTTAGCAGATGATAAACATAAAGTGTCTGAGCTGCCAAGATGTCCAAACAGCTCTTCATTGATTGCATTGTATTTGCAGGGAAATTATGAGCTGACAGCTATTCCTCCCTTATTCTTTCAGCGCATGCAACTTCTCCAAATATTAGATTTGTCCCGTACTAGCATCAAATCTTTGCCCAAATCTCTTCGTAAGTTGGTTGCATTGAAAAAACTCATGTTACAAGATTGTGATCTCTTCATGGAACTATCACCTCAAGTTGGGAAACTCGAAAATCTTGAAGAGCTTGATCTTGATGAAACTCAGATCATGGATTTGCCTAAAGAGACTGGAAAGCTACTCAAGTTAAGACTGTTGAAAGTATCATTCTATCATTTATGTGGCAAAAAGACGTCGAAATCGAACATTTTGATTCACCCTGAGACGATATCAAATCTCTCTCAACTTACAGAGTTAAGCATTGATGTGAATCCTGCAGACAAGAGGTGGGATGATTCTGTGGAAGCCGTTCTGAAGGAAGTATGCAACTCAAAAACATTGAGGACTCTTAGCTTGTACCTACCCAAGTTCCAACTTTTAGGTGAAACATCATTGATATATCCTTCCTTGTCACGCTTTAGATTTACTGTTGGCTATCATAAAAGGAGAATCATATCTCATGTACCTGATGAAGTTGAAGCAGAATTCAGAAAATGGGACAAATGCTTGAGGTTTGTGAATGGTGAAAACATCCCAATTCAAGTAAAAGGGGTACTGAAATATTCTACTTCATTTTTCTTGGATCACCACACAACCGCTATGAATTTATCTGAATTCGGGATCGAGAATATGAAGGGGCTAAAATTTTGCTTGCTGGCAGAATGTAATAAAATGGAAACCCTAATTGATGGAGAGATGCATTATGAAAGAAATGAAGATGACCGATCTGAATCTGACCCTGGTTCTGTACAACACATGCTTGAATCCCTAGAATATTTGAGCATTTATTACATGGAGGATTTGCAGTGTATTTGGAGAGGACCAGCTCGTGTTGGATGTATGTCTAAGTTGAAATTCCTGGCGCTGCATGCATGCCCCCAGCTGAGTAAAATTTTCAGCCTTACTTTGCTTGAAAATTTTATCAACTTGGAGGAGATAATTGTTGAGGACTGCCCCCGAGTCACAAGCCTTGTAAGTCATGCATCCGTCAAGCCTATCATGTCAGATAAAATATTTCTTCCAAGTTTGAAAGGATTGCTGCTTCTTTATCTTCCTGAGCTGGTCAGCATTTCTAATGGCCTATTGATAGCACCAAAGTTAGAAAGCATAGGTTGTTACAATTGCCCAAAGCTCAAAAGTATATCAAAAATGGAATTGTCAAGCAAAACTTTGAAGATAATCAAAGGAGAATGTGAGTGGTGGGAGGGTATGAATTGGAATGAAACAGAGTGGGGAAATGGGCCAGGTTATCTGATGCATATCTTTTCCCCTATCGATAATAAGAAAGATGTGATGACCCAAATGGTAGAAGGTAGAGATCTACTTCAAGCAACCACACAAAGTGAAGACCAACAACTAGGTAATACATCTTTTGATCTTTTTCCCCCTTTTCATTCATCATCTAATTTATTAGCGTATGTGTGAGATCAATTTATTGACTACTTGACCCCTTGTTTTGAACAATTGTGTGGTTTTTATCATCCCAAGAAAAGCTGGCATGGCTGGCCACAAAAAGTACAAACTGCAAAAGCAGTAAGCCAAGAAACTTGGAGCAGACTAAGCTCCAGAATCATCCTTTCATATTTCTGTCCAAATCATATAAATGTAGGCAGTCCCGGCAACTGGCATGATAACTGAGATAAAAGCCTTACTTTCTAGCCTTTGCTTTACCCAATAAAATTCCATGGTCCAGATCCAGTCACTTTGTTGTCTCTGTAAACTGCAGAAGAGCTTGAATTCCAAACTTGCTGTGTGAAATCACAAGCAAGAAACAGATTATCCCTGGACTACTCAACATAATTACAAAATTTGGACAAGCATGGAGCTCTCGAAGAGCTAATCTTCTTTTAGTTGGAGTCTATCTGAATGTCCATGAGGACAGTGATTGGATTCCTTGGTATATGGTATTAAACCATAAATCTATGCCAATAACTATATCTATGTTTTCATGTACGTATATTATGGCCTAAATATATGAGAAAGTGCGCCCTCATTAACAAAAAAGTTTGTTATTGACTAATGAGAAATGATTTTAACATTGCTCATTTGAACATCGGTAGGTGATCAAAAGCTGCTTGAGGTTTCAACACAAGATCATCGAGGCCACTGCTTGGGTAATTTTTCTTTGCAACTCTTATGAAACAATTTATATTTTTGGTTTCTTTAACTCATTTAGGCATTTGTGGTTAATAACTGTTAGATTATACTGAGGAAAGAATGATGGGGACAGATGTGAAAGAACTTCCTTCGGGATGCGTATTTCCTAACAATCCTTTATGTAGGACTTCCCATGTAAGTATATATTTACAGATCAACCAAAAACAGCATATATGTTTTCTTCTTGTTTTATTCAGAGGTTTTACTGTCATGAATGTCTGTATTTCAACTGCAAGAAACTGACCTCTTTAAACCATCTCAATCATTTTTTCCCAATACTTTGTGTCGTAATGAATTTGGTTTATCTAGATTAACTTTCTTCTTTTAAACAGAAAAGAAACTGTGAATATCGAAGTTATACATGTACATGTAGCCAAGTGGCCATAGTGTTGTTATATTTTGGTCCATGTCCAGATTTGATCCCTCGTATTGAAGTCAATCTCGTCAATAAAAGGCAGACTTATGCGGCATAACCTTCCCCTACTTGATTTCTCTCAATTTTCTGTTTGTTGGTTTTTTATTTTAAGTTTTTTAATTTCTTTAAATAAGAATTAACTGCTTTTTTAATGCTTTGAGATGGGAAAAATACACTCTAAGGCTCTTTAGATTGCCATTTGATGTGTATTGTGGGGCCAAATTTTTCAAGATGGCCCGGCATGTCATTGCCTAACCTGCGACATCATCAAGTTAAGGATTTAACTGTAATCAACATTTTATGAAAGTGAAGGATTTAACTGATTTTATAAACAATCCGTGTATTGAGGACCATGATAAGCCATCCCCACATGGATATCACAACCTTCAGCAACCATATGTATTTAATTTGGTTTTGTTAATTTGAGTCAAATCTTATTGTCAGCCTCGATTTGCTATTATCATTACTCTGAATTTGTTCAAATTTCAGGCACCAGAACAAGCAAGGAGCTTTACATCAGGGAATAACAAGTGTCTAAAAGATGATGAATGTTTTCTGGTTCCAAATATTGTTGAAGTAGACGTAGATGAAGATGAACCTAAGGCCAAAAGATGGTCAGTTCAGCATTTTATTTTGATGTAAATTTTGAAGTGGCCTTCACTTCCTTAAACCAGAACGTTTGCTTTGCTGCATCTGCTGACCCCATTTCTCCGATATAAAGTGCCTTCAAATTTCTTTCAGTTTTTGCTCCAAGGATATAATTAAACTAGTGGAAATCAGTTCTGCAAGTGGTTTGGTTAAATAATTGAGCTTACGGATTACAAAAAGAAAAGTTTCATGAAATAGAATATTAATGCAGTGGTTGCATATTCTGCAGGAACTGTACTGAGAATGAAAACAAGGCTCTCAAAGATTCTGCAAGCAAAACCACGCCAGGGCATAGAAGTGTAGTCAGAAGCAAGGTACTGGATGATGGTTATGGATGGAGGAAATATAGGAAGAAAATGGACAAGGGTAGACCCCATAGCAGGTGATTACTTCACCTAATCTTGTTCAGGAAGTTCTGAAGTTGCTAAACAGTTTTGTTTATTTTATTATGCCTTTCTCCATGTCTTTATCCACTCTGTATAGGTCATACTACCGGTGTTTGTATACTGGTTGTCTAGTGAAGAAATGCGTTAAGCGAGACTCCCAAGATCCAAGCTTTTTTATCATCAACTACAAGGGGAAGCATAACCATGATGTGTGGGATTTCAGGGAGTCGTATAAGTTGCACTCTCAACCTTGTATTGATCGTAGGGCCAATAACGTGAAAGATGCTGCTAAGGCAGAGAAGAGTATCGGCCCTACAAAAGGTGGAGATACAGTACCCTTCCTTGATCATCATTTTATCAGTTTAATGCAAAATAGAGAGTAATAATTTTCATTGAACCTTTACATAAATTGGAATTTTTTTATATTCTATTTTGATGATTAATACTTGCTTCAGAAAATTTTAGAGGTGTGGAGTTTACAACAATTTTTGCAATCTATACATGATTTCTGTAGAGTGTGTTGATAAGTGCTTAGTGAAAGATTAAACGTAAATCTGAAAAGAAAAAGGGAATAAATCATTTTATATCAGTAATTTGATCATAAAAACTTCAGTGGTGGAGAAATATGCTCGACTTTTCTGTTTCTCTCGTTGGCTTGCACTAGAATTATATCAGAAACATTGCATTTAACAGCAGCTATACAATGCCTAAAAGATAAAAGGCTATTTGAGAAAAATTGTTACTAAAGTCTGGTTCATTTGACATTGGCAGAATATGGAGATGTAATTGAAGCTCCAATACAAGATGAAGAAACACACTCAGGTAATTATTTCTCAACCTTAATATTTCTGATTTTTTGCAGTCAACTAACTGTAAATACAGATAAGAAACAGAGATATCTCTGAGTAATGAGCATTTCTTGAAATATGTATCTTCCATGTCATTTTACAATTTGAGGGTTAATATTAATAAATAACTAACATAAAAGGATTGCATAAACCTGAATTTGTCTAGGGGCTTGATGACCCAAGCCATGTATAGTATTGAAACTTTCTAGATTTATTTATCCTTATTTTTCTGTTCATTTGGAAAACAACTATGCTCTTATTGATGCATTGTAAATTGGCAGAATATTCAGGTATTCATGAAGCTTCAATACAAGATGAATCCCAACAATCAGGTAATGTTATTCAATTTGAGTCTTTGAGAAAATGTATTATTTGCATTTCCTTGTTTAACCCACACATAGGCAATTGTTTTATCTGAGTAACAATATTTTATGCTTTTTGTTGTACTTATTTTTTTGGCCAGTAATATTTCTTGTCTAGCTAATACTGTGTCATACAATCATGCAACTTGATAATTTATGTCTAATGGAGAAATGAGTCCTTTAAGCCATGTTCGGCACATGGATTAGCTATGTGAGATTGAAACTAGTGGTGATGGGAGATTGATAGTCTACTGGTGAGATTGGGAATTGCTGCGATTAGATTGAAATTAGTGGTGTGATTAACTGTGCCACGACATGCTTTGCCGGTCAGCATGGTGTTGAATGATTGGACCTAAAATGTGCCAACTGCACTGATATATAGCTCCCGAATGAGCCAGATTAGTCTTCTTTTGATTGATATTTTTGCTTTTCAATGAAGTTGGGCTCTCAAATGAGCTTAAGTATGCTGTGCTTGATTGATATGATACTCTTGCCAAGGGTGAATGGGAGCAAAAGAGTCTGATAAATGAGTTAACACAAGAGAGCCCAGGCAACTTCAAGTCTATCTAAATGTTCCTCCTTTTGGACTCAACATAATTACAAAAGATGGACAAGTATGCATGCGAGGAGGAGCTGTGGTCCAAGAACTAATCTTCCTTGGTTGGAATTGTATCTGAGTATCCATAACGACATTGATTTCATATTGCATTCCTTGGGAATTTGGAATTAAACCATAATCTATGCCCAAAACTTCCTCCTGCTTGTGCCAAACAACTTCCTAGTTGCCATATGAAAATGCCCTATGAGAAAATTCGCCCTCATTAAAAAAAAAAAGGGTTTGCTAATGGCTGAAAAGAAGTACTGATTTTAACATTACTCGTTTGATCAATGGTAGGTGATGAAAAGTTGCTGGAAGGTTCAAGACAAGATCATAAAGGCCAGTGCTGGGGTAATCTTTCTTTACGGACTCTTATGAAACAACTCTTTCATTTTTGGTTTCTTTTAAACTCATTTAGGCAATTTTGGTGTATTACTTTTAGATTGTAAAGAAGAGAGAGCAATGGGAACAGATGTGACAGAGCCTCCTTCGGCATGCATACTTGCATCCAGTCCATTATTGAGGACTTCTCATGTAAGTACATCTCAACTTACGGAGCAACCAGAAACAACATATGAAGTGTTCTTTTTTTCTTGTTTTATTCGGGGTTTTACCATCACGAAGGTCTGTATTTCGACCGGAAGCAACTGACATCGTTATACCACGAAATTAAAAGCCTTGCCAATTTGCTGAGTCCAAAGTTCTTATTTGGCATAGTCTTTTATTTTTCCTTATTGGGATTTTTTTTTTGCTAAAATAAAACTCAAGTTATTGGCTAAAAGAAACCCAAATCTTTATTTTAAAGATTCTAACATTGATTCTTTTTAACCACACAAGTGAGTCTATATGATTGTTACATGTCCATTTAATACATTAATCAATGGTTTTAGCCGGTTTCTGGAGTTATGACTACTCATTTTGAAATTATAAATATTTTTCTATATAAATTCAAAATATTCAACTTATTTTAGCAATTCAAGTATCTCAATATTTTTTCTTTCTCAATACTTGAGTCTTAGGCTCCGTTTGTTTCACTAAAAATAACTTTCGGAAAATGATTTTTGAAAAATGATTTACTTTTCTTGAAAAGTAAATATTTTCTGGTGTTTGTATGAATTTGTTTAAAATATTTTTTGTTATTTAGTAGATTTTTAAAAAACATTTTATAAATTTTTTCAATTAAACAAACATACATTTGAGATTTTCTTATTTTTTCATTGTTTAATTAAATTTATTTTTATATATAATTTTATATATTACATTATTTTCGCATATATTAAAAATATTATGTTAAATTCAGATTCATTGCAACATTATTTTTTAATTACATGACTACTAAGTGAATATTTTTATTTAAAAATGTGACATCAACAAAATTGACAAAAAAATATTAACGATGTTAATAATTGGACTTGATTTTCAAATTTGAAAAGTAAAAGGACTAAATTCTTGAAAATAAAAATACAAATATTAAATTACAAATCTGTGAAGTATACATAGACTTATGACATATTTTAACATTTATACTACAAAACATTTATTATTAATATATTTATAATTATAATAAATATTTATTATTAAAATATTAATATTAAATATTTTCAATAATATGTGAATAATATTATTTAAAATTATTATTTTTAAAATTTATTATTAAAATAAAATTAAAATATTAAATAATTTATTAAAATAATAAATTATATTTATTATATTAATAATTTATCATATGACTAAATATAAATAATTAAATATGTATGTTTAATAATTTTGAAAAATATAATATTTTAAATATTTTTAAAAATAAAAATAAAATTTATTATCAATATAATAATATTAAGTTTGATTTAAGTTAATTTTTTATATAAAAATAAAATTATCTATAGATAAGTTCTTTTCGAAAAATGACTTACGTTTTTTAAAAGGGTAACTCATTTTATAGAAAAAATATTTATAGGAAAAATAGTTTATTTTACCTTAACCGTTGACTAAATTATTTTCTGTGAAACAAGCACAGAAAAAATATTATTCTTAATGAATTCTGATTTTCTAGATTTTAACATTTTCTTTTAAACAGTAAAAGACGTTATAAATCCATACAGAGACAAGTAGCCAATGTCCAGAATATTGTTATATTTTGGTCTATATATGTACAGACTGATCACTCGTTTGTTTTCATTTAATTTTTTCCCTTGATTTTTTGAATGTTTTCTTCTAATTTAACGCTCTTTAATCGCAATTAACTACTTTTTTAATATTTTGTAATGAAAAATCTTAAGGTTGTTTGGATCTCCATTTTTTTCCTTTTACTTTTTTGGTTATATCTTTTTAATGTTTTGTAATGAAAATTTTTTGAAGATGGGTGCAAGTGGGAAAATGGAGAAAGAACTCATGTTCGACAAAGTGGTGACGCCAAGCGACGTGGGGAAACTCAACCGGCTTGTTATCCCAAAGCAACATGCTGAAAAGTATTTCCCATTGGATTCTTCCATAGACAGGAAAGGTGTTCTGTTGAATTTCGAGGACAGGTATGGGAGGGCGTGGAGATTCAGGTACTCTTATTGGAATTACAGCAAAAGTTATGTTCTGACAAAAAGGTGGCGCCGTTTTATAAAGTATACGAAACTCGATGCTGGGGATATGGTTTCTTTTCACAGAGGAGTTGGTGAGTTGGGTAAAGATCGTCTTTTTATTGACTGGAGGCGGAGACTACATGCACCGGTGGCCCAAGGCAAGGCAGCAGATGCACCGATTAGACTTTTCGGGGTGAACATCGGTTGCCCCATATTGAAGTCTGATAAGCCCGACATGATATCTACGACTACCATGGATTGCCCCACGTCGGAGTCCGATGTTATATCTACGACTACCACAGCAAATGCCACAATCGCATCTCCTCAACGTTCTTCAACATCGTGTCAGCATCCTCTCCAATTAAAGGCTCTACAAAGGAGATCCACCGCCCCAACGGACTTCCATAATCGCCAACAAAGGGAAGGCTTCCATGTCCTTGGATTTCGATATCTGACCTGACCACAACCAATTGATTTGGCTTTCAATTATCTTTGCCACAATCAACAACAAAATGGCTTAAGACAAGACTAGAAAGAATTGCAATGCCAGCTGCTAATCCGCTTTTATCTTTTTTGTTTAATTTTATCACTTGTTGATTCGACCCAACCCAGGTGCTTAAATATACAATGCTGCTATATGATCATATCCTTATCATACTAAATTTTATGAGTAATTTGATGGGACAAACAATTAGATCTCAATGTTGAAAAAATTACTTTTATGAAAACTTTGAGACATATTCTCAATAAAAAAAGGTGGAGAGTTGAATCATAAAATTATGGTTTCATATCTACTCCATAAGACCTTTACAACGATATACCATATGCTCAAAATAGTTAAGTAATGAATGAGAAATTGATGCTCAAAGTAAGTTACATAGAAATATTATTGAGGAAAAAGTAATATAACACATCTAACCCATATCTGCCATCGGAACAGGGTTACGAAGTATTACCGGAGTTTACAGAACAATTGCAATTAATTCATGTCATTTACTGTTCATATATGAAATTAATTATATTCTAACATATAGTCCCTTTAAATGGGCCATCGAGGCCCAAATTACGCATTAGAAACAAATAGGGACTAAGTCAAAGACTTAGTAAATTTTTCAAAAATATTTAAAATTTTCAACTCATGCCCATGTGGCCATGTGACATGCCCATGTGGCCATGGGACACACCCGTGCTTTAGGCTGTGTCCGACCCCGTGTAACTCTCTAACTTAGGTCGCACGGCCAGCCACACGCCCGTGTGCTAGGCCGTGTGATCAATTTATTTTCTGAAAATTAGGTGCAAGTTTCACACGGCCAGGGCACATGTCCGTGTGCTAGGCCGTGTGTCTCACATGGCTAAGACACACGCCCGTGTGGACAACAATAGGCCATTTTAAGGTCACATTTCTCACCCAAACTTTATCATTAACTTAACTCATTCAAATTGCTAATCAATAACCCAATTCAATGTGTTCAAATTAAACTAGTATCATGTTTTAATCATGTAATATTATCATGTATATCTTTATATCCAAACTTACCTATTTATCCAAACACGTATGTGTAAATTTTTAACAAATAATCTTCTTGAAACCAATTATCATTATACCTATATGTTCACACACAACCAATATGCTTTTAGGCACCTTTTATGCATATTCGACTACTATTTTACCTCTCACCATTGAATCACATCAACATTATAAGGCAAATCATGCAAATACCACAATGCCAAAACACAAGCCAAATAAATGACTAATCTAAACTTAATACCTATAAACTAACATTTAGTCCAATTAACCTATACATGCCATTATAACCAGAATCAAATCATCCATAATTACCGATAGAACCAATGGATAGTGTGATATAGCTCCAATAAGCTTCCAACGTATTCGAGCTTCCGATAATCTGTAAGGTAAATAAAAACAAATACGTAAGTAATGAATGATTAATAAGCTCGTATAATCTTTAATCATATTAACTCATTTCAAATATAAAATTTATACATATCAACAACAATCCATTATTGTTACCATAATACTCATAAAACTATATTCACTAATTCACAAAGTAAATAAATCCATAGTATCACACATATACTTATTACCCCAAGCTTAGTAGATCATTTATATAATTTTAACTCTTCCACACTTATTCCATATGCATGTTATACAAGTCATATGCATATCATTCAGCCATGGTCACAAGTTAGTGCATTTAACCAAAGCCTTTTTCTAATCAGACACATATTAAGTCATTCCATAAGAAATTACATAATTTAAACCTTACCATTCTTTCATAAGCACTAACTTATTTTCACTTAAAGACTTACCATTTCAATGCATCAAATTAATAAATATATTACTATTCAATCGATAGCTTGACACTTGCCTAAACATCAAGCAACAACAATAGTTAGCATACTTGTACATCTTACATATAAATTCAATATTAATAAACTTATTTTCTCGACATGTCACACTTGGATTTATTACTAGTCACCACATACATAATTTCCTTGTATCAACATATCAAAGATAATCACATATTTGCATGTCATGATACATATTATTCTTTTGCCGTTTCTTCATAAATATATATCATTCATTTCATTATATCAATATTTCACATTCTATTTTCAATTCAGTTTTCACTTTCATTTCTCCTATCATACCATTTCAATATCAATTATAAAATTTTATTATGCATTTACCCCTATTAACACCACTCGGACTCGGACGGATATATGGATCCAACCAAAACACACCAGTTTGGCACCCAATGCCTCATCGGATAATTCAAAGTAATAATTTGACACCAGTCTCTCATCGGCTAAATCGAAGTAAATTGGCACCTAGTGCCTTATTGAATTAATCCGAAGTAGTAAATCAACACCTAGTGTCTCATCGACTCGAAGTCGAAGAAATCCCTAAAACTCTTCCAATCCTATGGCATGCCATCTATATCCGACTCAGCCTGATACAGTTAATAGGGTTTAAATTTCACAATTCAACAACAATCAATATTTCATGTACCATCATTTTCATAAATTTCGTGTATATTTATTTCGGTAACAATTCATAATCATGAATATACGTAATTATCAGGCAAGTTCATATACATGAATTTTCCATGTCATTTTTCAATATATCAATTAAATATCATTTTCATGTATTTCAGGTATATATCGGTAATAACCATAAGATTTTCAATATTAATTTCATATGTCACTTACCAAGTCTTTCTAAATCAGAGAACGACTTATGGATATGAGTGCATCGTTTTCTTTGTACCATAGTTCAATTATGGTCTTAATGGTCTTTCATTTGTAGTGCCATAACTTAGTTATGGTTTTTTCATTAAAATGTCATAGCCCAGCTATGGTCTTACATTTAAACATTAACATGGTCTGATGTGCGTGATAAGTTTTAAATTTATGATTGATTGTACTTGAAAACTAACTATTATCACGATAAAGGCAAGCGGACCTATCGAACAGTAGTATAGCTTATAGCAAGACCGGAATGTCGAACCCACAGGAACTAAAAGTACTAGTATTAACCTTCTTTTTATTAACTAGCCTAAAAATAAGGGGATTTACTTTATCTAAACTAATCAATTAAACTAAGAATGCACAGGAAGTAAATTGGGGAAATACTTTTGGGAAAATTGATTAATTTGGACAATACCCAAGGAAAAATCCACCTAGACTTCACTTGTTATTTGACTCTGAATTAGACGATTTATTAACTTGACTCGATCCGTAGAAATCCCCAATTTATATTATTATCTCTCTCGAGACTAACAACGTCTAACCCTAGGTTGATTAATTGAAATCTCTTTCTAATTAAAACCCCTAGTGTTGCATTAACTCAATCTATGGATTCCCTTATTAGGTTTGATCCTAATCCGGCAGATTTATGTCGCCCTATGTCTAGGGGTGCAATCAACTCCGCTTAATTATGCTAGATCTACTCTTAGACAGGGACTTTTGCTCCTCTGAATAAGCACATCAATACTTGAATCAATATCCTGGAATATTAAAGCAAGAATTAAGAATATATAATTAAGAACAAATCAAGTATTTATCATATAATTCAGAAAATAGTAACAAGATCCATCTTAGGTTTCATTCCCCTTAGGTATTTAGGGGATTTAGTTCATATGTATAAAAGAAAACATCTCAGAAGAATAATAATAATAACAAAACATAAAGAAACCTAAAAACCCCTGAAGGTAATTTAAGGGAGATCTTCAGTCTTGAAGGAGAATCCGGCTTCTGAGATGGATCAATCGGCTTTCTTCGAGTAATTCCTTGCCTCCCACTCCGTGTTTATATAGGCTTTAGAATGCCTTAGAACCCTCCAAAGTGCCCTTTTCAGAATAGAACTAGACTTGGGCCCGACAGGGACACGGCCGTGTGCCACGCCCGTGTGAGGTGGCTTTGGCCGTGTTAAAGTTTGTTAAATAGACACGGGCGTGTGGTCTACCCGTGTGAGGAAGTCCAGGCTGTGTTGATTTCCCATGTTGACCCATTTTCTCCATTTTGGCCCGTTTCTCGCTCTTTTTACTCTCCTATGCTCGCTTAAGTATAAAACATGAAATTAAAAGATTAAGAGCATCAAATTCCAAAAATCTAATGATAATTCATCCAAAAATGTGCTAAGCATGGGATAAAAATATGTATAAATTACGACTTATTAAATACCCCAACACTTAAGCGTTTGCTTGTCCTCAAGCAAAATCATAAATTCACAATTAAGAATTTATTTTTCTCAACTTATAACTCCTATTAATAATATCTCAAAATAATCTATAAGTAATCATACATTGAGAATTCAACTAGAAGAACATCAAAGTTTCAAACATTCCAAGTTGAGCATTTTATTATGAAAGCATAGGTGTCTCCCCTCATCTAAGTAATCACCTTTAATTCAAAATATCACAGAGTTTAACATCCTCACTAAAGATTCACTCAAATCACTCGAGGTGTTTAAGGACAACAAATTTAGCACTCAACAGTCAATATGAAAAGTTATTACCATAGGCTTGCGTGAAAATAAAATCTCCACCACTATATATTGAGATGATACATCAATCAAAAGGTCTTTAGAGGGTTGTAACGTGGCTTTGGTTAGGGGTTGTGGTCACAAGCTGAAAGAGAAGGTTAGAATCGAGATTGAATTGAAAAATTACCTAACTAGAAAAATACTAAAACTGACAAATTACATTCCTAATTAGATGATCCTAGAATTGAGCTTTTCTTCATAGATACATCGTTTTAATCCAAGCATTACATAATTTCGTAATATGCTAGATGACAAATCTCAATTGCAACAACTTCATTTTAATTTTTTTTAATTTTTTTAAATTTTTTTTAAGAACAAATCATAGTGACATAGAACTTTGCTAACTATCAAAAATAAAACATAGCTAAGCAATTTATTCAAATCAAATCTCGACAAAAATAGGGATCAAATTAATTGAGGCGATTTCAACAATAATGGGTTATGGGTTAACATTAAGGGTAAATCAATGAATGGCTTGTTAGGTTCAAGGTGGTTCACTAAGGGTTAATTATGACGGTAGACTTTTATGGAGTGAATGGGTTAAACCTAAGTGTCTTTATCATATCGACATATCAAATCAATAGTGTGGTCTTGACATGCATAATTGAAGCAAGTTCTAGAATAACAAATCAATATTGACGCACTCATAGTAACAATAAAAATGAGTATAAATGTAACACCCCTTACCCGTATTCGTCGCCGGAATAGGGTACGAGGCATTACTAGAGTTTACCAAATTAATTTTTCGTTAATACAAGTTAAATACTATTCATTTACTAAAACATGTCATGACGTCCTTTAGATGGTCCTCCAAAGCCTAAAACATACTTCGAGACCAAACCAGAATTAAATCGAAACCATAGGAAATTTTTCGCAAAATCCTAAAGTTTTTTTTTTGTTCAATATAACCCATTTATAAATATCTAACCTTCCCTGCAAATTTTAAAACCGAGACCAATCCAACCAACCAATTCATTTCAATCAATTTGATACCAAATTATACTTCTATTATAATCATACTATTTAACCTATTTATCATTTTTTTACTTTAATGTATATTCATTAAACAAGTCTTAGCATTTATATAATCATCAAACCTTATACATGCCATATAAATTAAAAAGGAAATTTACAAAAGCTACCGGAGATAATTTGGATAGTGTGATTCTCTGTGTTGATCCGATCCTCCGTATACTTCCACGTTAATCTACAAGAGACATTGAATACACTCAAGTAAGCTTATAGAAGCTTAGTAAGTTCATAGGCAAAAACATAAATCATACCAAATATTTATACACTTATACAATATACACAATTATTAAGTTCACCTGTCAACCACAGTCAGTGGTGAGTTCCCTTGTATAAACTTACTACCACTTATCCATTTCCTTTAATTCTTTTGGGCCCATTTGTCACATATCATTCTTTAACCAAATTAGGGAACGGTTACGAAAAATTGAGTACTTCACTTTCACTTTGCCATAGTATAACTATGGTCTTGCATATGATCACTTATCACTTTTTGAAGTCATAGTTCTGCCACGGTCTTACACTGATCACATTCATCACTTGTCACTGATCAGATAAGTGTAGCTAAAACTACCACTTATCACTTATCACTTGTCAACGATCAGATAAGTGTAGCTAAAGCTACCACTTATCACTTATCACTTGTCACTGATCAGATAAGTGTAGCTAAAGCTACCACTTATCACTTGTCACTTATCACTGATCAGAAGTACTCAAATCCGACGTTTCGCTCAATTTGATCATTTATTCGATTTTCTGGTTGTTATTTTATTCTCTATTCATCAATAAATATATTTCATCATACATTATATAATTCATAAAATTAACATATTATCATTAAACTTCAACCATATGAACTTACCTGGGTCGATTTGCAAAATTTGTGAAAGTTCAGGGACTAATCAGCTACTTTTTCTTTTCCTCGACTTGTTTCGGGTTCTCGATTTGCAGTAAAAATATGAAAAACCATCTTAAGAAAACACTTTTATGGTGTTTTTTGCTGATGAGAATGCAGAAAAATAATGAGAAATCTAGATAATTCCACTTTAGTCCTAGCTTTATTAAGTAAATTTTGTAATATTCCAATTTTGCCCTTAATTCATCAATTTTCCTGCTGATTTCATGCCCTTACCATCCAGCCCAAACAGACCTTGGGTCTATGTCCCTTTAAACCCTCTTTATTTTATCATTTAAGCTATTTAATCATTTTCCATAATTTTACATTTGTTACAATTTAGTCCTTTTTATTCAATTAATTATCAAAACTTTAAAATTTCTTGACGAAACTTTAATACTAATTTATTAACACTCCATAAATATTTATAAAAATATTTATGGCTCGTTTTAAAATTTTCAAACTCTCGATATCTCATTTTCGATTCTAATTTTTTTATATTTTTTTCTAGTACACTATTCGCAATTTCAAAAATTTTCCTAACTTCACATTTAACTTATATTCACTAAATTATTAATATTTTCTATTCATTTATTAGATTTAGTGATCTCGTTTTAACTTATATTCACGATTTCGACACCACTGAAAATTTAGGCTATTACAATTCTCCCCCTCTTAAGAAATTTCATCCTCGAAATTTGTTACCTGAAAATAGGTTCGGATATTGTGATCTCATTGATTCCTCTGTTTCCCAGGTTGCCTCCTCCACACCATGTCGATGCCACAACACTTTTACTAACGGTACCCGTTTGTTCCTTAACTCTTTAGTTTCCCAAGCTAGAATTTTCACCAGTTCTTCTAAATAAGTCATGTTGGGTTGGAGCTCTATTTCTGTATGAGGAATTACATGCAATGGATCTAATCTGTACCATCTCAACATTGGCACATGAAACACGTTATGAATCTTTTCAAGCTCCGGGGGCAAAGCCAATCTATAAGCTACCGGACCAATTCTTTCAATGATTTCATACGGCCCGATAAATCGTGGGCTGAATTTTCCCTTTCTACCGAATCGCAAAACTTTTTTCCATGGTGACACTTTCAAAAATACACGATTACCCACATTAAACTCTATATCTCTTCTCTTTAAGTCTGCATATGATTTTTGTCGATCGGAGGCAGCTTTTAAACAATCTCGAATAATACGAACTTTTTCTTCGGTTTCCCGAATCAAGTCCACTCCCATTAGTTTCGGTTCACTTAATTCAGACTAATATAATGGAGTTCTACACTTTCTTCCATACAGAGCTTCAAATGGTGCCATTTTAATACCAGTTTGATAACTATTATTATAAGCAAATTCGACTAAAGGTAAATACTTTTCCCAGCTGCCGTCAAACTCAAGTACACAACACCTTAACATATCTTCTAAAATCTGAATCACTCGCTCGATCGCCTCGTCTGCATCGAGGATGAAAAGTCATCTTTGAAATTTAATTTAGTGCCCAAAGCCTCCTGTAATTTACTCCAAAATCTGAAGTAAATCTCGGATCCCGATCCAAATAATAGATCTTGGAACTCCATGTAATTTCACAATCTCATAAATATACAATTTCGCTAACTTCTCCAATGAAAAATTTGATCCGATCGAATAAAATGTGTCGACTTTGTCAATCTATCAACGATAACCCAGATTGAATCTTTCTTTTTCGGAGTCACATGCAATCCTGATACAAAATCCATCGTAATGTGTTCCCACTTCCATTCAGGAATCATAATAGGTTGTAATAAACCTGTTGGTACTTGATGCTCTATTTTCACCTATTGATGATTAGACATTTTGCAACAAATTCACAAATCTCTCGCCGCACTGTGCCACCAAGACATTCTTTTTAAATCGCAAAACATTTTTGTACTACCCGGATGAATAGGATACTTACTATTATGAGCTTCAAAGCAAGAATATCATTTTTCAATTCGAATTATTCGAACACAAATTCTATTACGATAACGCAAGCATACCACCATCATCAATACTATATTCGAACTCAAACTATCCCGAATCGCTTGTCGCGTTTCAAAGACTAGTTTCGGACCATCACTCAGTAATTCACGGATCCGTTGAAGGAATGTAGATTTTGCTTTCAATTCTCGCTAATATCGAACCGTCTTCATTAACAGACAAATGAACATTCATTGCTCAAGTGCAAACAATGATGATTTTCGGCTAAGTGCATCAATGACCACATTAGCTTTCCCGGGTGATAATCAATAACAAGATCATAATCTTTCAATAGTTCGAGCCACCGTCTCTGCATCTCAAGTTCAGCTTCTTTTCGTGTTATCAAATATTTTAGACTTTTGTGATCTGTATACACATAACATTTTTCCCATATAAATAATGTCTCTAGATTTTTAAAGCAAACACAATTGCAGCCAACTCCAAATCATGGGTAGGGTAATTTTTCTCGTGCGGTTTTAATTCTTTGAGAAGCATATGCCACTACTTTCCTCGATCGCATTAAAACACAACCCAAACCATTTAAAGATGCATCACTATACACAACATATGGTATACCGATTTCATTTGAGTTAACACTAGAGCTTCTGTCAACATCTTCTTCAACTGATCAAAACTTTGTTGGCACTCTTCAGACCATACAAATTCAACATTCTTCTGAAGTGGTCGAGTCATCGGTAAAGCAATCATTGAAAATTTTTTAACGAATCGGCGGTAGTATCCCGCTAATCCCAGAAAACTTCGCACTTCTGTTACGTTCTTTGGAGTTTTCCAATTCACCACTGCTGACACTTTACTTGGATCTACTCGAATTCCTTCTTGGTGAAACAATATGACCTGTAAATCCAACCTCATGTAGCCAAAATACACACTTGTTGAACTTTGCATACAACTGCTTCTCTCTCAAGGTCTGTAACACACTTCTCAAGTGTTGTGCATGATCAGACTCGGTTTTCGAATAGATCAGTATATCATCAATAAATACAACCACGAATCTATCCAAATAAGGTTGAAAAATTCGATTCATCAAGTCCATAAATCCAGCAGGAGCATTAGTTAAACCAAATGGAATTACCAGAAACTCGTAATGACCATACCGAGTTCTAAAGGCAGTTTTTGGCATGTCACATTCTTTAACTTTCAGCTGATAATACCCAGATCGAAGATCTATTTTCGAAAACACAGCAGCACCTTTCAACTGATCGAACAAATCATTAATGCGGGGCAAATGATATTTGTTCTTGATTGTAACCTTATTTAACTGTCTGTAATCTATACACAATCTCAACGAGCCATCTTTCTTTTTCACAAACAAAACAGGTGCACCCCAGAGAGATGTACTCGGTCTAATAAACCCCTTATCTAACAATTCTTGCAACTGAGTCTTCAACTCTTTTAATTTGGTCGGTGCCATTCTGTATGGTGTTATGGATATTGGAGTTGATCCCGGGATCACATCAATCACAAACTCAACTTTACGATCTGGCGGTAAACCCGGCAATTCCTCAGGAAACACATCAGCAAATTCATTAACAACTGGCAACTGTTTCAACTTTAATTCAGAATCCCGAGTACCAAGAATATAAGCTAAATATGCTTCATTACCCTTTCGTACTAGCTTCTAAGCTGAAAAGGCTGAAATAATTCGGACATTATCTTTCATATTTCCAAACTCAGCCGAAATCATTTCTCCTGTCTGATTTTTCAAATCAATTTGTTTCTCTCGACAGTTCACTACAGCATCATGTTTTGTTAACCAATCCATCCCCAGAATAATATCAAATTCACGAAAGGGTAACAACATCAAATCAGCAGGGAATTTACAGCCTTTCACTTTCAGTGGACAATTACGACATATTAATTTAACCATCACACTTTGACCTAATGGATTAGTGACTTGTATATCATAATTAGTGGACTCAATAGATAATTTCTTTTCAGATGCTAGCATAGTGCAAATATATGAATGAGTAGATCCAGGGTCTATTAATGCATAAACAGTAAAATCATAAAGATAGAAAATACCAGCAATTACATCAGGAGCCATATCCTCTTCCCTCGCTCGAATGGCATAGGTACGTGCTGGTGCTCTATTCTCTGATTGACTAACTGGTTCTCTCATACCCAAACGAGTAGCCCCTGTAGCACCGCTCTAGCCCGAACGTCTACTTCTTTGGGGAGTGGCTGTATCTCTTTCTGATCCACTTCATCTTTTTACAGCTGGGGACAATCTCGAATAAGATGATTAGTAGCCCCACATTTATAACAAGCCCCTATCTTAGTCCTGCATTCACCGAAATGTTGTCTTCCATAATATTGACACTTAGGCCGGGGAGTATTTTGAACACTGCTCACACTTGTTGCAGGTCTATGAAATACCCTAAAATCAGATTGTCTTGATCTACCTCTACGCAATCTTCCCGGCACTGATGTAGTTCGACTAATTTCTTCTCTAGATTTCTTCACTGGCAAATCTGAAAATGACTTAGAAGCACCTCTTTTAAATAACTCTTTATTTTTTCGATCTCGCTGCATTTTTCTGTTATATACTTCTTCGAGCTTTTGAGCGCGGTCTGACAGAACAACGAACTCCCATATTTCATTACCCCCAATCATCATTCTAATCTCATCATTTAACCCCTCTTCAAATCTGATACACATTTCTTCTTCAGTAAGTACAATGTCTCGAGCATATTTGCTGAGGTAGACAAACTCTCTTTCGTATTCAGCTACTAACTTATTTCCCTGCTGTAGATCAAGAAATTCTCTCTTTTTCTTGTCTAGATATCTTTTCCCCACATATTTCTTTGTAAACTCGTTCTGGAAAAATTCCCAAGTAAGCTTCTCTGCAAGTACTACAGCTTTCACAGTTTCCCACCAGTTATATGCTTCTTCTTTTAACAATGAGACAGCACATCATAGATAATCCTCCAGAGAACAAGCCATCTGTTTAAAAATTCTTACCAAACTCTGTAGCCAATACTCAGCTTTTACAGGGTCATCATCTGATCTCCCTCGAAATTCCTCAACTCCAAACTTCCTTAGCTTTTCAATCGGAGAGCATTTACTAGTTTCAATTATTGAAGGAGGTAGAGGAGCAACCGGAGGTACCATAAGTGGTGCAGTAGGGGGAGGAGGTGGTTGAGCCTGACTTCTTTCTTGTATCATCTCATTATACCACTGATTCATAACTCCATAAATCATATTTTTAAGTTCTCGCTCTCGCATCATAGAAATTGGAATATCACTACTTGTTCCTCGTTCAGAAGTCTGCACTCTACTATTAGCTTCCTCTTATTCAGTACATTTAGGTCTATCTGACATCTTTATAATCGGAGAGTACCTATAAAAATGACAAAGATTAGATCAGATCATACACATCACACTATCACAGATTTATATGGCATGTATTTCTAAACACTTTACACATAACACATGTTTCAAGAATCGGTTAAATCGGGCTCTGATACCACTAAATGTAACACCTTTTACCCGTATTCATCACCGGAATAGGGTATGAGGCATTACCAGAGTTTACCAAATTAATTTTTCGTTAATACAAGTTAAATACTATTCATTTACTAAAACATGTCATGACGTCCTTTAGATGGGCCTCCAAAGCCCAAAACATACTTCGAGACCAAACCAGAATTAAATCGAAACCATAGGAAATTTTTCGCAAAATCCCAAAGTTTTTTTTGTTCAATATAACCCCTTTATAAATATCTAACTTTCCCTGTAAATTTTAAAACCGAGACCAATCCAACCAACCAATTCATTTCAATCAATTTGATACCAAATTATACTTCTATTATAATTATACTATTTAACATATTTATCATTTTTTTACTTTAATGTATATTCATTAAACAAGTCTTAGCATTTATATAATTATCAAACCTTATACATGCCATATAAATCAAAAAGAAAATTTACAAAAGCTACCGGAGATAATCTGGATAGTGTGATTCTCTGTGTTGATCCGATCCTCCGTATACTTCCACGTTAATCTACAAGAGACATTGAATACACTCAAGTAAGCTTATAGAAGCTTAGTAAGTTCATAGGCATAAAACATAAATCTTACCAAATATTTATACACTTATACAATATACACAATTATTAAGTTCACCTGTCAACCACAGTCAGTGGTGAGTTCCCTTGTATAAACTTACTACCACTTATCCATTTCCTTTAATTCTTTTGGGCCCATTTGTCACATATCATTCTTTAACCAAATTAGGGAACGGTTACGAAAAATTGAGTACTTCACTTTCACTTTGCCATAGTATAACTATGGTCTTGCATATGATCACTTATCACTTTTTGAAGTCATAGTCCTGCCACGGTCTTACACTGATCACATTTATCACTTGTCACTGATCAGATAAGTGTAGCTAAAACTACCACTTATCACTTATCCCTTGTCACCGATCAGATAAGTGTAGCTAAAGCTACAACTTATCACTTATCACTTGTCACTGATCAAATAAGTGTAGCTAAAGCTACCACTTATCACTTCTCACTTATCACTGATCAGAAGTACTCAAATCCGACGTTTCGCTCAATTTGATCATTTATTCGATTTTCGGGTTGTTATTTTATTCTCTATTCGTCAATAAATATATTTCATCATACATTATATAATTCATAAAATTAACATATAATCATTAAACTTCAACCGTATGAACTTACCTGGGTCGATTTGCAAAATTTGTGAAAGTTTAGGGACTAATCAACTACTTTTTCTTTTCCTCAACTTGTTTCGGGTTCTCGATTTGCAGTAAAAATATGAAAAAATAGCTTAAGGAAACCCTTCTATGGTGTTTTTTGCTGATGGGAATGCAAAAAAAAAAATGAGAAATCTAGATAATTCCACTTTAGTCCTAGCTTTATTAAGTAAATTTTGCAATATTCCAATTTTTCCCTTAATTCATCAATTTTCCTGCTGATTTCATGCCCTTGCCATCCAGCCCAAATAGACCTTGGGTCTATTTCCCTTTTAAACCCTCTTTCTTTTATCATTTAAGCTATTTAATCATTTCCCATAATTTTACATTTATTACAATTTAGTCCTTTTTATTCAATTAATTATCGAAACTTTAAAATTTCTTGACGAAACTTTAATACTAACTTATTAACACTCTATAAATATTTATAAAAATATTTATGGCTCGTTTTAAATTTTTCAAACTCTCGATATCTCGTTTTCGATTCTATTTTTTTATATTTTTTTCTAGTACACTATTCGCTATTTCAAAAATTTTCCTAACTTCACATTTAACTTATATTCACTAAATTATTAATATTTTCTACTCATTTGTCAGATTTAGTGATCTCGAATCACGATTCCGACACTACTGAAAATTTAGGCTATTACAATAAAAGAAATAATATAAGCTCTAAAGGCTCAAGATATCACAAAAATTATGGCTTTTTGATGTTGACTCTGTGAATTTCAACTTCAAGATAATACCTAAACTTGGGGAAATAACCTAAAAAATTTTAATTCTCAAAAATCAACTTATCATGCTTGATTCTTTAATTACTTAAAGTGAAAACAATCAATGCATAAATGCCTATGTTTTAATTTAAGATATATCAATAAAAATCACAAATTAATCAAAATTCATTCTAATAGTAATATGAGTGGGTCACGTGAGAATAAGACAAAATTCAGGGATTTTTTTGATAATGATATAAATAACCCCCCACACTTAAGATGTACATTGTCCTCAATGTACAAAGATAGATTTACTGAAAAATATAGATATATGATCATAAAATAGGAAGAGAAGTGAAACTTCCTGAATGTTAAATGGAATC
Organism: Gossypium longicalyx; assembly: GCA_025698465.1. Lineage (NCBI taxonomy): Eukaryota > Viridiplantae > Streptophyta > Magnoliopsida > Malvales > Malvaceae > Gossypium > Gossypium longicalyx. The sequence goes on along the minus strand of CM047006.1, from coordinate 9,012,788 downwards.
CTTGAACTGGAGTTATGAAAAGTAATTGGCTAAGGCTACAGTGAGATTGGAGGAGGATACTCTAGCGGTGGTAGAGGTTGTTAGTCCACAAGTGCTGTGCCAAAAGAATATTATAGCTGGTGGTAGCTATGGTCGTGGTCGAGTAGAGCATGGCAGTCGTGAAGGACCTTTTCCAGTGGAGTTGAAAATTCCTAAGTAGTAGTGAACTTTGGAGCTCTTCATAACTGTGATAGAATCAATAACTCTTTGGAAATATAAAGTAGCATGATTACTCGTAAAGAAATGGTCGAAAACATAAATTACTTAATATAAATTGTAAAACCTAAAAATGATGTAAAAATAGTATTAAAGAGAAATAAAAATTAATTTAAAAAGATAAATAAAGATGAAAGTAAAAAAAATGAATAAAAGTCTTCAAAAATCCTTATCGCCAGATGGTTCGCGAGGTGGGGGTGACGATGAGATGTGAAGGTGCTGACAAATCTGATGTAGGGTTGCATCAATGTGATCAAACCGCTGAAAACATTGCTGCTCGAATCGAGTGAGACACTCAGAGATGCCAGAGAGTGAAGCAGCCGTATGAACTAGATGATGAATAGGTGGTGGCTGAGATGGTGGATCCTCGTGAGGTGGAGGGACATCATCAGTAATGTCCTCTGAGTCCTCCTACTTGGCTGACTGGACAAGGCGATATTGAGGAGGATCAAATCCACGTCATCGCTCGATCATCCTCATATGGAGCATACTCGAGATGCCCTATGGGGACATCTGGCCGATAAGGGTGAGGGAGGATGATTAAGCCGCCATGTTGAGGAGACCGAAGTACCGCGCCAGGTGAGTCACATAAGGGCCGATGGAAAAGACTTCCTTCCTATGTCGCTCTGGCTGATGCGAATGGCGAGGGTGACGAAATAAGCGAGGTCGAATACTTGTCCATGTGCCATGCTCCATAAAAAATAAGCGTCGTTAGTGTTGACGACATCGGTACTCTCTTGCCGTCCTGTCAGGGTGTGGGCTAGGATGGTGTGTAAGTATCTCAGTGATGGGGCAAGAGCCGATGCCTTGGAGCGGCTAGGATCATAAGTGGCCGAAGTAGGGACTAAGGCCTTTCAGCAATTTGAAGGAGAATAGTGGATGTGGCGATGGAGACTGTCAAAGTCGTCGTTGTCCATGAACTCCTCTGTATATAATCCTAATGCGACATCGAACTCAGGCACGCTCAACTGGCGAACTAAACTGCCGAGACGGAACTGGACCGTTTCGAGATCATCAAACTCTGTCATAACGGTTTGAAGGTGGAAGGTCAAACAAAGTTCTAATGTAAGCTCGAGATATGTTGGCTCGACGATCTCGAAGAAGAGCCCCTATAGGTCAGTAGTCAGGAGAGCTCAGACTACGTCAGCGAGTTGGATCTCCTCTAGAACGATCCAATCAATGCAACGGCCCACACCTAGAGGTCGGCCCCGTAGTATCTGGAATAGTTCCTCCTGAGGTCCTGGTGGAAATTAGAGGAATGGATGTCGTATCTCGGTGGTAGGACCCGAGGAGGATGCTACTCCTTTTCACTTTTTCGGGGCAAGGACGAAAGTATTTTTCCCATGAGTATTTGACATGGTATATCTGCAAGAAGAACGATTATCGTGTCTTAATGAACGGAAAAGATAACATATGCTAACAAATCCAAAAATGAATTAACCATGAATATAATTAAACTAATAAATTCAATCAAAAACTAATGACACTAACAAGACTCAACCAAAAGCAATCAAACTTCATAACATAAATCAATTGACGACATAAATTTTATGGCAAATGGCATAGGAATAGCATGACTAAATTCAACACGGAATAGATGAAAGTAGCAAATAATGGTAAGAAAAGGGTACAAAATACGTGAAATAGATCCTAAGAATGAGGATGATATGATAAGAAATTAATAAACAAAATGTAAGTAATATGAGAAAATTAATATCATCATGACAGTAAGCATCAAAAAAATGTAAAAGAGAAGAGAAAACCGATACTGGGGGACTGGTGGCCAGAGGCGCGACGGCGCGATGGTGGGGGTTTGTAGTGTGGAGAAAAAAGAGAAGAAGGAAGGAATGTGTAGGGAATGGAGGATAAGAGAGAAGACTTTGATGCGCATGTGGGAAAAGGGAGGAGAAAATGGTAGATTTTTGGGTGATGGTTAGAGCTTAGGTGGCGACGGCAGCGGAGAGAGCGGCGGCTAGGGTTAGGGTATTGGGGAAGGGGATGATGAATAGTGGAGGTTTATATAGATATTGGGGCACACGGCCGTAGGACGCGCCCGTGTACCTTTATTTCAGCCCGTGTGTTTCATGGTTTTCAAATTGGGGTACGTCTGGAATTCGGCCCACGCTCGTGTTTTGTGGGCGTGTTGGTGCACGCGGTCGTGTCGCACGGCCGTGTCCTGCTTTGTTTACTTCTCCCACACCCGTGTATATATGCGCACGCTCGTGTTACTTTGACAGTTTCGACCACGGGTGGTAGGCATGGGCGTTTAGCACGCCTGTGTTAATTTCTCAGTTTCTACCACAGCTTATAGACCCGAGCGTGTTGCACGTCCGTGTTGATTTGGCCGGATTGCCCACAGCCATGTCGTACGCCCGTGGCCAAGTATCGAATCCCGTGTTTTAAAAAAAAATTGCTCTATTTTCACACGGTTGTGTCGCCGTCCGTGGTATGAGCACGGCCTAAGGCACGCTTGTGTGCCTGGCCGTGTGGATTTGAAAAACCTGTGTTCAAGGACTCAGTTAATGATTTAGATGTTAAAAACTAAAATTTAAAGAAATCAACACCGTTAGTGTTCGGGTTTCCTCCCGAGAAGCACTTATTTATAGTCTAAGCTCGACTCTACCTTGTGGGCATATTCAGGGAAGTTCGTAGAGCCGTAGCTCTTTTCTATCATCTTTAAAATTGTTACCATTATAGAGTTTGAGACGATGTCCATTTACCTTGAAAGTGTCAGATTTGGAATGAGTTAGCTCGATTGTACCGTATGAGAAAATGTTAAGTATCGTAAAAGGAGTTGCTCCATTTGCATTAAGCTCTAAAGTATCAATTCGAGGGTCATTTTCATCTATCAATACTTTATCCCTAACTTTAATTTACTTTGTTTTATCCCTACGCTTATTGTGGTGTCGGTTTGATTTTTCGTGTGCTTTTGGTTTCTCTGGGACATGTGTTCGCCATTTATCTAGTTCATCGATATGAAGCCTTCGTTCTTCGTAGGTCGCTTTATTTTTGTGGCATGGATTAGAATGAGGCTCTATCATATTCTTCCTAAGGGACTCCTGCAAAGAAGTTTGAGTTGTAACGTTATTTAAATTAACCGAACTTAAACAATCATCTCGATTACTAGATATTTTAGCAGAATCACGAGCTTGGAGAGTAATCGTGTCATCGCCCACACGAAGTATCAATTCCCCTGTGCCAACGTCTATGATAGTTCTAGCAGTTGCTAAAAAGAGTCTTCCCAAAATTAAAGGCACGTTACTATCCTCATCCATGTCTAAAATAACAAAATCAACTGGGAATATAAATTTATAAATTTTAACAAGCATGTCTTCAATAATACCCCTAGGAAATCTAAGTGTTTTATCTGCCAGTTGAACATCCTAGTTTGTTTGGGTTTCCCAAGACCTAGTTGTTTAAACATTTTATAGGGCATGGCATTAATACTTGCCCCTAAATCAGCCAAAGCATTGCTAACATTTAAACTACCAATTAAACAAGGCATCGTAAAACTCCCTGGATCTTTCAACTTGTTGGGTAGCTTATTCTGTAGAATGGCTGAGGAAATTGCATTCAACTCCACATGCGACGCCTAATCCAACTTCCGCTTATTAGCTAAAAGCTCCTTTAAAAATTTAACTGCGTTTGGCATCTGCGATAGAGCTTCAATAAACGGTAAGTTAATATGTAATTTCTTTAATAATTTAAGGAATTTACCAAATTGTTCGTCCGTGTGGTCTTTCCTTGTTGTACTAGGGTATGACACACGAGGTTTATATTCTCTACTTACCGGTTTTTGCTCACTGTGGTCCACCTCATCCTTACCTTTACTTACCATAATTCCTTGCCTCGGTTTTGGTTCAGGTTCAACTAACCCTTTTTCATCTCGAACAGTAATTGCTTTAAGTTGCTCCATTGGGTTAGTTTCAGTATAACTCGGCAAGCTACCTTGTGGTCGTTCGGAAATTAACTTAGCAAGCTGTCCTATTTGAGCTTCGAGCCCTTAAATTGACGCTTGTTGATTTTTAAGTGCTGTTTCGGTATTCTGAAAACTATTTTCTGACACCGAGATGAATTCTGTTAGCATCTCCTCAAGGTTTGGCTTCTTTTCCTGTTGGTAGGGTGGTTGTTGAATACCTGAGGGATATTGTGGCCTTTGATTTCCTTGACCACCCCACGAGAAGTTGGTATGGTTCCTCCAACCTGCATTATAAGTGTTACTGTATGGGTTATTTTGAGGTCTAGAATTATCATTACCCATATATTGAACTTGTTCCTCCTCGGTGCTAAGGTTGAAGGTTGGATAATCTGTGTGTACTCCTCCTCCACTTGAATCACACCTTATCACTGGATATACCTGAGTAGAACCATACACACCATCAATCTTTTTATTTAAAAGTTCTACCTGGTTAGATAGCATAGTAACCGCGTCGAGGTTGAAAACACCAGTAGCTTTCGTTGGCTTTGTTCTCATAACTTGCCACTGATAGTTATTCAGTGACATCTCTTCAATAAATTCGTAAGCCTCTTCAGGTGTTTTGTTGTTCAATGTTCCACCAGTGGCTGTGTCGATAAGTTTTTCAATATATCAAGTAAATATCATTTCCATGTATTTTAGGTATATACCAGTAATAACCATAAAATTTTCAAAATTAATTTCATATGTCACTTACCAAGTCTTTCTAAATCAGAGAACGACTTACGGATATGAGTGCATCATTTTCTTTGTACCATAGTCCAACTATGGTCTTACACTTGCATTACCATGACCCTGCCATGGTCTTTCATTTGTAGTGCCATAACTTAGTTATGGTTTTTTCATTAAAATGCCATAGCCCAACTATGGTCTTACATTTAAACATTAACATGGTCTGATGTGTGTGATAATTTTTAAATTTATGATTGATCGTACTTGAAATCTAACTATTATCACGATAAAGGCAAGCGTACCTATCGAGCGATGAGTGACTTATATAGGAGACCGGAATGTCGAACCCACAGGAACTAAAAGTAATAGTATTAACCTTCTTTTTATTATCTAGCCTAAAAATAAGGAGATTTATTTTATCTAAACTAATCAACTAAAATAAGAATGCATAGGAAGTAAATTGGGGAAATACTTTTGGGAAAACTGATTGATTTGGACAATACTCAAAGAAAAATCCACCTAGACTTCACTTGTTATTTGACTCTGAATTAGACGATTTATTCACTTGACTCGATCTGTAAAAATCCCTAATTTATATTATTATCTCTCTCGAGACTAACAACATCTAACCCTAGGTTGATTAATTGAAATCTCTTTCTAATTAAAACCACTAGTGTTGCATTAACTCAATCTATGGATTCCCTTATTAGGTTTGACCCTAATCGGCAGATTTATGTCGCCCTATGTCTAGGGGTGCAATCAAATCCGCTTAATTATGCTAGATCTACTTTTAGATAGGCACTTTTGCTCCTCTGAATAAGCACATCAATACTTGAATCAATATCCTGGAATATTAAAGCAAGAATTAAGAATACATAATTAAGAACAAATCAAGTATTTATCATATAATTCAGAAAATAGTAACAAGATTCATCTTAGGTTTCATTCCCCTTAGGTATTTAGGGGATTTAGTTCATATGTATAAAGGAAAACATCTCAGAATAATAATAATAACAAAACATAAAGAAACCCCAAAACCCCTGAAGGTAATTTAAAGGAGATCTTCAGTTTCGAAGGAGAATCTGGCTTCTAAGATGAATCAATTGGCTTTCTTCGAGTAATTCCTTGCCTCCCACTCCGTGTTTATATAGGCTTTAGAATGCCTCAGAACCCTCCAAAGTGCCCTTTTCAGAATAGAACTAGACTTGGGCCCGACAGGGACACGGCCGTGTGCCACGCCTGTGTGAGGCGGCTTTGGCCGTGTTAAAGTCTGTTAAATAGACACGGGTGTGTGGTCTACCCGTGTGAGGAAGTCCAAGCCATGTTGATTTCCCATGTTGACCCATTTTCTCCGTTTTAGGCCCGTTTCTCGCTCTTTTTACTCTCCTATGCTCGCCTAAGTATAAAACATGAAATTAAAAGATTAGGAGCATCAAATTCCAAAAATCTAATGATAATTCATCCAAAAATGTACTAATCATGGTATAAAAAAATATATAAATTACGACTTAATATGGTCCAACCATGGTCTTATAAGTCAATTCATCCTTTGCCACAGACAATGGTACTCAAATCTCGCGTTCCATTTAACACGATCATTCACTTTAAATTCATTATATAATAATATTCCATGTTTTTGCCAAATAGTATAAATAAATACATTATACCATCCATCAATTCAATATAATTATCAAATTTCAACCATACGAATTTACATGGGGTAGATTGTAGAGGTTGTAGTAATTCAAGGACTATTTGGCTAATTTCTTTTTGTTTTCACGTTTGTCTTTGGACTCTTGATCTATAATATAAAATTATTCATTCATTAGAATCTGCTTCAATTCTAATTCAATTTACAATTTATACCCTTCAATTTTTGAAATTACACATTCACTTTAAATTTTATAATTTTTACAATTTAGTCCCTTATCAATTTTCCTATCAATTGAGCTAATTTTTCTCAATTGATAATTTACCTAATTATTTTAAGCTACCATACAGCCATTGATATTAAAATTTTCAGTACCAAACCCCAATTCTTAACCTTTCACAATTTGGTCTTAAAATATATATCTATCAAAATTACTTAATAAAATCATAAAATAACAAAATTAAATCTTAAAATCCATGTTAATTCATCATAAACATCCAGCACACATCAATTATAACTTCCAAAATTACCCGTAAAATAAATAAAATGAATTAGATAGTTAGACATAATTGCAAAAGTCTTAAAAACACAAAAATTTTAAGAAAAGGGCAAGAAATAGACTCACATTGAGCAAACATAGGTAAAACCAGCTTAAGCTCTCTTTCGTGGCATTTTTGAGCAGAGAATTGAAGAAAGAAATATCTAGAAATCTTTATATTCAATTTGTTTCCTTTTAATTTTGCCTAAATTATAATTTTACCCTTAGCTCACACTAATTTTTGTTATTTTTCCTACCCTTATGTCGCATCAACCAATCACTTAGGCTAAATTACTCCTTAAGTCCTCCCTATTAATCATTTAAACCATTTAGTCACTATTTCTTTCATTTAACAAGTTTTGCACGTTTTTCAATTCAGTCCTTCCTATTTAATTAGCTATCAAAACATTAAAATTTTCTTACAAAACTTTAATACTAACTTACTGACACTCTGTAAATATTTATAAAAATATTTATAGCTTGATTTATAAAATTGAGGTCTCGATACCCCATTTTCAACCCAGTTTACCTAATAAATTATCCTAAATCACAATTCATTAATTCAAAAGTCTTCAAAAAATTACACTCAACTCATAAATAATGATTATTAAAATTTTCAAACTCACTCGTCGAATTTAGTGGTCTCGAACCACTTTTTTCGACACCACTCAAAATTAGGCTGTTACAAGTAAAAGCTTAGATCTCATATTGGTTAAATGCCAAGTGTAAGATATATTTATACATGTGAACTCTCTTAAAAGATAAGTGAATGACTAAGCTTGTAACCTTATCTTGAGTGCAAGGGGGTGTAGGTCCAAACCTGATGGAGTTAGAGCGCATACACAATGTAGGTGATGTGAAATGTCCGGACTGGTCAGGCCCAAATGGGTTAAGCCCAATTTGAATTTATTTTTCCTTAGCAGACATAATTTTCTTATATATGGATAGTATCTTATTTGACTTAATTTTTAAATCAAATTGATTTTTGGCTCAAATGGTCGCTAAATCGAATAGTAGTATAGTTATAGTGAGACCGAAAATATCGTATCCACAAGGACTAAAAGTACTAGTAATTACTATCTTTTTATTATCTAGCTTAAGAATTAAATGGATGTTTTTAACTAAGATTAACTATCTAATTAACTAAGAGATACGACAAAGATGAAAGTTGAAAAATACTTATGGAAAATCGATGAAGAAGACAATACCCAAGGAAGAATCCACCTAGACTTCACTTATTACTTCTGAATTAGACGATTTATTCACTTGACTTAATCCAAAAAAATCCCTAATTTATGTTATTATCTCTCTCGAGACTAAAAACAACTGAGTCTAGGTTAATTAATCGAAATCTCTTTCTAATTAAAACCCCTATTGTCGCATTAACTCAATCTATGGATTCCCTTATTAGATTTGACTCTAATCTGGCAGATTTATGTCGTCCTATCTCTAGGATTGCATGCAACTTTGCTTAATTATGGAAGATCTACTCTTAAATAGGGACTTTTGCTCCACTGAATAAGCACATCAAAACCTGAATGAATATCCTGGAATATTAAAGTAAGGATTAAAACTTCACAATTAAGAATAAGAACAAGTCTTTATCATATAATTCAAATAGTAATAAAATCCGTCTTAGGTTTCATCTCCCTTAGGTATTTAGGGAGTTTAGTTCATAATAATGGAAAACATCTCAGAATTGGGAAAATAATAAAACATAAAGAAACCCAAAGAACTTCTAGGAAATTGAATGGAGATCTTCAATCTTGAAGTAGACCCTTCTTCTGAGTTGATTTCGATGGCTATCCTTCAGTATTCTCTGCTTTTTGCTCTGTATGTCCCCCTTTTAATCCTCTTCTATGGTGTTTAAATAGACTTTGGAATGCTTTCAAACCCTCAAAATTAGCCTTTTTTGAGTAGAATTAGACTTGGGCTCGACAGGGATACGGCCATGTGCCACTCCCGTGTGAAGGTGCTCAATCCGTGAGTAATTCCTAGTTGGTTTTTAGTCGACACGGCCATGGCACACGGGCGTGTGGCCTGCCCGTGTGTCTCACACGAGTGTGTGATTTACCCGTATGAAAGTGCCCAGGCCGTGTGAAATACTGAAATAAGCTTATTTTTTCTGTTTTTGGTCCGTTTCTTGCTCTTTTCACCTTTCTAAGCCCTCCTAAGTATAAAACATGAAATTAATGGATTAGGAGCATCGAATTCAATAAAACAAAAGATAAATTATCCATAAATATGCCAAGCATGGGATAAAAATATGTATAGAATATGGTTTATCAAGCTCATTAATGGTAGATTTTATGTTTATTTTCAAAAATTTTCACTACACTAAATGCCTATAAAAGGTTGTTATTATGTTTACTTCAAATGTTCTGGTGGTAAAAAAGGAAAAGTTCGTTCATTGATCGTTGTAGAGGTGCTACTACTTTGATCATTGTTGTTGTTGTATATTGGGAGACTTTCGACCAACGTTTCTCCAAGTACCGTAGGAGCAGCTGATATGCCATAAAAGTAACATATTTTAATCTCATTCTTAATGCGTTTTTAGATGTTTTATTATTCAATTTAGTGAATTTGATGCTCTTAATCCTTTAATTTCATACTTCTATACTTAGGAGAGCATAAGAGAACAAAAGGAGTAGAAAACGGGCTAAAATCGGACAAAACGAGCTACTTCAGGATCCACACGGCCTGACCATTCCCACACGAGCTGGCCACATGCCCATGTGCCAACCTACATCGATATCGCTCCCTGTTTCCCAAACACGCGAAAAAAACCAATTTTTAGGGTTTTAGAGCATTCTAAAGTCTATAAATACACACTAGTAGAATGAAGAACTTACTCGAAGAACGCTGTTGGAATCAACTCAGGAGCAGGATCTCCTTCAAGATTGAAGATCTCTAGTCAACTTCTCTAGAAGTTTTAGGTTTCTTTATGTTTTGTTGTTTTCCTAATTTTGAGATGTTTTCCTCCCAAAGTATGAACTAAATTCCCTAGATACCTAGGGAAGATGAAACCCATGATGGATCTTATTATTTAATTATTTTGAATTACATGATAAATACTTGATTTCTTGATCTCAATTATGTGTACTTATTCCATATTTTAATGTTTTCAAGATATTAATTCATGATTGATGTACTTAATTCAGTAGAGCAAAAGTCTCTATTTAAGAGTAAATCTGGCATAATTGAGTGGAGTTGCATGCAATCCTAGAAATAGGACGACATAAATCTACCGGATTAGAGTCAAATTTAATAGGGGAATCCATAGATTGAGTTAATGCAACGATAAGGGTTTTAATTAGAAAGAGATTTCAATTAATTAACCTAAAGTCAGTTATTTTTACTCTCGAAAGAGATATTAATATAATTTAGGGATTTCTACGGATCAAGGCAAGTGAATAAATCGTTTAATTCAGACTCAGAATAATAAGTGAAGTCTAGGTGGATTCATTCCTGGGTATTGTCTCTTATATTGGTTTATTCGATTATTTTCTTACTTTATTCTTTGTCGCGTCTTAATAATTAATTTATATAATTTAGGTCAAAAACAAAATTCTTCAATTTACCGACTAGATAATAGAAAGATAGTAAGTACTAGTACTTTTAGTCATCGTGGATACAACACCTAAAGTGGCTTATGAGTTTATGGAGGAGATGTCACTAAATAATTATCAGTGGCATGTCATGAAGACAAATCGATGAAAGCAGTTGGTGTCTTTAACGTTGATGTGGTCACCATCGAATCAGGTAGAACTTTTAAATAAAAAGATTGATGGTTTATATGGTTCTATGCAGGTACATTCGGTGATGCAGTTTGATACAAATGGAGGAGGGATGAATAATCAAGAATGTTTATCCTACAACCCTAGCACAAAGAGAGAACAAGTCAACTATGTGATTGTGATGATATTATACTGACGATGAATGTTAAGTCATATGTGTGTATTTATGAGAGTCAAGTTAGAGGCTTTACAACTCCTCCTTACCAGTGTTGCTTTTGTGACGAAATTTATGAAAATTTTGTTGAATAAGTTCACAAGTATGAGACTAAAGAGTTCAATGGTGAGATAATTAGTAATACAAACAGAGTAGAGTACAGGGTAACAAATGAACTCAGTTTTAGAAGAAATATCATATTGTTTTAAAGATTATATAGATTATGTAATGTCATGGTTAAAGAAGAAAATTAGTTTCAACTATTTGACTCAAACGGGTATGAAGTCTAAAGATATGGTTGCTGAGATTCTTTTCCAAATGGTTTTCATTAGTAAGTGGTATAATACAGAGTTTATGATAATGGAATTAGTCAAAGAATGATTATAGAGTTATAAAGATGCCTGCATGTAACGGTTGTAGTCGAATAAATTATAAAGATCTCTTTTGAGTATTCTATATATATATTCATTCATCCTCTGGGGCTCATGTGAATGTCTGTTTTCTGAAGAAAATACCATTGTATGAGTATACGGGCTGAATTTGTTTATTAAATGAAAGCACTATGAGTCTGTTTGAATTATAATCGACATTTTCTTAATTCTCTGAGACTCCATTCTATTATGTTGGGTTAAAGATGAGGGTAAAAAAAAATTATGTGAGGTTGTTCCTTTGTCTTTTTTGGATGATATAACTTACGTGTATATATGGAAAGCATGATATCTCTATTACAATGGAATTCCAGAACATGTAAACAGCGGTTTCCTTCTAGTTTTCTTTGGAAAATTATCCTGATCTTTATAATTATTTCCGTATAAGTTACGTTCTTGAATTTCTGTTATGAGATCGTATTTAGGTTTTCTTATCTTCTTTATTGTGTAGATTATCTGACAGGGTTCGTCTTTAAAGTATATTCTTTGATCTGTGGTGAATATGTTTATTATGATAGTATTTTTGGATTCGATAATAAGAATGTGGAGATTTTGGTAACTAAATTTCTCTGATTCTCGTATAAGGAATAGTCATTGGTGAAGGTATGTATATTAGAAGCTTGAGCTTGAATTGCATAGTAGTTTTCTTTTCCCGGATGTGTATGGCTAAGGTCAGTAAGTTAATCGGAATATCTTTGTTTCTCTGAGCTATTGTATTGCAAGATCTTTGCTTTGCATGTTAAGAGAAATTTGAAAGATTGTGTGTTTGAGTTACTTTATCAGCATGAAGAGAAGGGTATTTTGATAAGTTATTATCCGACAGTTGAGATCAAAGAGTGAACTGGTCAATTGAAGTATGAATTGAGTTACGTGTATTTAAAGTATCCTCGGGTATGGTAATGAATTTTGTGCATTCACGAGTATGTAGACGGATAGTCTGGATAAAAGGAATTATATTCTAGAAAGTATGATTCAGAAATATGCTTATTGGACAGTTCTAAATGAGTGATGTTATTACGAGTTAATCTGTTCTGATTGATAAAGCTATCACATTTGTGAAAGTTGGAATAGTCTGTTGCATGTTAGCAAGGTTGAAAACGATTAAGAGTATTACTAACTGAAGCTTTAGTTCTGAGTTTAGTTTGAATTGAGTAAATAATTTATAAATTTTAGTGATGTATTATTGAAGAGATTAGAATAAGCTTTAATACGAGAATGTAAAGAAACAGTTTGTACTTTCAGACGGTTAAAGTCACGATAAAAGAGAATTGTTCGATTATCGATTTAAAGACAGTCACTTTTACGTCTGTGGTGTGAATTTGATGATATCATGTGTTCGACAGAAAATGTCATATGCTTCCTGAATTCTAATGGGTTAAAGTATATAATGTTACCGGCAAAGATTTGAAATTAAGAAAGTGTCAATGGTTTGAGATATTGAAAGATTCCAAGTGGTTATTGATTAATCTCTGAGAGAGCAGATATAGTTACAGATGCAGAATGGAAAGATCTTTACTTATTTTGTGCGAGTGGTTACTCGAGTGATCTTATTTGACGATGGTTTGATGTTAGCTATATAAAAAGCTAAATTGATGTTTTCTTTGCTAGTTTGAAAAGCTCAGAAAGGTGTTAGTGCATTGCATGCTAAACGAGTACAGTGTGAACCGACTTTCGATTTCGAATTTCAGAAGTTTTTGTATGAGGCTCAGTAGTAGGTTGTCTGTTATCCGAGAGTAATAAAATATACAGTTATATGAAGTTAATGTTCTGGTGTACGGATATGAAACCCGATATTTCTGATTCTGGGTTCAGATGTTGATTTGTCAATAGGTTAAATCCGAAGGTTAAGTGTATTCAGGTCTAATACAGTCAGTGATAGTACGGGTGTGATAAAGAGATAGAGTCACTATAGACTTCGTATTGAGGTTGTTATTATCACTATAAAGGAGATGTTATTCGTATTTTGGTTAATTGTTTGACCAAAAATCCGCATGATTGTTTCAGTATATACAGAGTTCCTATTTGACAGATCAACTAAACTATGCGTTCTGAGTGAGTAATTCAAAATTTTGACAAGATGCTCTGGCACCGTGTGTTAAAGTTTTAAGGATTTGGGAAAAAGATATGCGAGGCTAAAATTGATTTGTGACCCTAAGAAATTAGTGAAAGGGATTCAAGATTTGGAAGCAACTTCTTCTGGTAAGATTTTCGGGGACGAAAATCCTTAAAGGGGGGAGAGTTGTAACAACCCGTTTTTGGGGTTAATCGAAACATTAGTTTCGGGACCATAATATGAAGTTAAAATATTTATTTTATTATTTTAATAAAGTCTACAGTATGATATTAGAGATGTGTGAAAGTTTCGTAAAGAAATTTTACCGTTTGAGTGGTTAATTCGATAAAAAGGGCCTAATCGCGTAAAAAGAAAAAGTTGATAGTTAAATGTGAAAATGTTTAATTGAATTTGTCCTTATAATATGATGCATTTACAATGTAATTAGACCATTATAAGGTTTAGTGGAATTAGAGGTGTGCATGGGTGGTAGGCGGTTGTTTGGCCGGGCCCATAAAAAAATTTCGGCCCGTTTTCAAGGCTCGGGCCCGGCCTGGCCCGAAATATGGGCCTGGAAATTTGTCCAAGCCCGGCCCGAGAAAAAATGGTAGGCGAGCTGCCCTACCGGCATTGGTCATATTAAATTTTTTTTTTTGCTTTTTATTAAATAAAAACTTTAAAATATAATAAATCAAATACATTCAAAACATAAAAAAATATTAAAACAAAAATAAATAAAAATGAGACTAAAATAATTATTAAAATAATACATAAATTAAAAATATAATAAAAAGTAATTATATTAAAATTGAAAAATTGAAACAAATTAAAACTAAATTAAGAATTAAATTATATTAATAACAAAAGTTTTACAATATCAAAATAACATCAAAACAACAAAAAAGTAAAGTAAAAGTACTAAAGTTATTTAAAATTAAAAATAAAAAAATTTTAAAAATAATTTAATATTAAAATCGGTAAGGTAGACAAGCAGTGCCCGCCAAAAATCTTACCGAGGCCTGCCCGTTTTCTAAACGGGCCTCGTTTTTTGTCCAAGCCCATTTTTCGGGCCTATATTTTTACCCAAACCCTCCCATTTTTCGGGCGGGCCTTCGGGCCGGGCCGGGCCGCCCGGCCCATGCACACCTCTAAGTGGAATTCATGGCTTGGCAAATTGGTAAATAAAATAAGTTTTAAAGGTTGGTTAGGTAAATTGAATAATAATAGATAAAATAAATAAAAAAAAATACAAAAAGTATGGCCATATTTCTTCATTATTGCCGAATATGCAAATAAAGGATAGGAGAAAAGAGTTTTAAGGGTTTGGCACATTTGGGGCTTGATTTAGGTAAGTTTTAAGCTCGGTTTTCGATAATTTTTACGTTTTTAAGATCATTGCTTCGTGTTTTACAAAACCCATGCTTAAATTTTAGTATTTGATGATGATTTCATGAGATGCCATTGTTGATTTTGTGAGCTTTTTTTATGATAAATGGTGAAATATGAAAGCTTGATGATAGATAAATATATTTTGTATTGAGATTTTTGATGAACTTGAATATTTTGGGCTAATTGGTGAAAATGAGAAATTGAGGGACTAAAATATGAAATAAATTGTATATATGAGCTTATATAGACTAGAGGAAAATTTGGCCAAGCATGAGTGTGGTCAAATTTTGAATATTTTGTGTTTTATGATATATGGACTAAATTGTGAAAAATGTAAAATGTCAGGGGCAAAAGTGTAATCAGCCCATTTATGTGTTTTTAGATGAGTTTGATTGAGTATATGATTAAATAAGTTGAATTTGCATTGAATTAGATCAAGAAATGAGAAAATCAGATTTGGATCGAGGAAAGTAAAAAATTATCGAATAGACGTTCCGGTCCGTTTGTATCCGTATGAGGTAAGTTCATAAGTAATTAAATGTTATTAAATTGAATTGTATGTGCATTATATATATGCTGAATTAAGTTGTAAAAGAATATAAATGTGAAGTTGAAGTATGTAAAATATGAATTGAATTTGAGGCACTAAGTGTGTGATAAATGAAATAGCTACGGCTATTAAAATGGCACTGAGTGTGCGAGATTATAACAACATTGGCTGAGTAAATGGCACTATGTGTGCGATACCGATATGAGTTCGGTTTAATGTAATGGCACTAAGTGTGATATAATTATAGCTTCGGCTAATTAATTGGCACTAAGTGTGCGATTTTGTTGAATGTTCATTGGTGATCGAATGAATTGGTGCTTCGAGCATTAAAGTGATAAGGGTGATAGGTAAGAACATAATGGTACAGGTATGTACAAAATCTATGTGATTGATGATGTTAAATATGGAGTAGATGAAAAATTATGCAATGAAAGCGAGTATGATTATGATTAGTAAATATATGATCTATGTGAAAACGAGATGTGGATACTAGTAAGTTAATTATGATCAAAAGAATTATATGAGAAAGGTAGAATTGTAAATGTGATTTGCCATATATGATTCAGGTACATGTGATGTATATATGAAATTCTGATATGAAATGTGAGCATGATTCAAATGATGATATGTGAAATATATAAGAAGGAACGATGTATTATAAATGTGCTCGTTATATAAAATTATGGTCCTACATTTTGGACACGAGAATTATAAAAAAAATGGAATATGGTTATTCAGGTTTTGAAATGCATAAAAAGGAATTTATATATTTTTATGCATGAAATGAAATAAATGACTATGTTTTGGTTGGTTATATAACGAAATTACTTAATGTGGGGATGTTGGATTATATAAGAAAAGTGATTGAATATGTGTATGAAGGTAACTAAATTTTGGCTTAATCAAGTTGAACTATATGCATGATTTTGTGAAGATTTAATTGCTTATGACTTACTAAGCTCTTGAAGCTTACTTTGTGTGTTTTTCCTTTGTTTATAGAGTTTCGAAGACTTGCTCGGGTTGGAAGTCGCAGGAGATCTCATCACACTATCCGGTTATCGTTTTGGTAAATAAAAGCTTTGAGTTTGTGGTTAAGTGGCATGTATAGGCTAGAGTTATGTCAATATCAGTGTAATGTATTTATAGCCATGTGATATGGCTTGGTTTTGGTTGTGATTGTATATATGTTTTTTATATGATTTGGTATGTGTACTAAGCATAGTTTTGGTAATTTGTGATTTGGCATGAATGATGTATGCTTTGGTGAATGAATTGGTGAGAAATTTATTTAAAATATGTTTGATTTGGTGCTTATAGGTTTGACCCAATTGGGGTGGCAAATTGGCTATTCAAATGGCCTATTTTTGTCCACACGGGCAGAGACACGGGCGTGTGTCTCAGCCGTGTGCGACACACAGCCACGTTACACGGTCGTGTGTCCCTTGGGGTTCCCTACGAATTAAAGTCAGTATGTATGCCATATTTGGCCACGGCTTAGACAAACAGGCGTGTCTAAGGTCGTGTGAGGCACACGGCCTGTTCACACAGGCGTGTGACCTGTAAACCTTGGAAAATTGTTAAGTTTTTGAAAAAAAATTTATATGTGTTCAGTTTAGTCCCGAGCCCTTTCTAGTACATGTTTAAGGTCTCAATGACCTATATATGGGACTCCATATTGATGTTTGATCTATGATGTTTCAAAGTTTACGAAATGAATGTGAATGTTCCGTATTGTCCGGTAATGCCTCATAATCCAATTCCGACGACGGATACGGGTTAGGAGTGTTACAAACTGACCCTCGAATAACCACTTTAGACCATAACACAAACGGAATGACTCCTTTTACGGTACTCAATGTCTTCCCATATGGTACAGTCGAGGTAACTCATTCTAATTTCGACACTTTTAAGGTAAATATTACTATACTTTAACCTTATTTGAATAAAAGTATTAACAGAGAGAAAGAGGAGTTTCGATTCTGCGAACCACCGTGACCATGTGAATATGAGGTAAGTCGTGCTTAGACTTTAAATAAGCGCTTCTCGGGAGGCAACCCGAGTATTAACATTCCTAATTTACTAATTTTATCTCATGATCTTTTTTAAAATTAATTACTATAAAAAAATAAAATTAAAAAATAGTTTTTTAAAACCCACACGGGCGTGTCCTAGGTTGTGTGGATCTTTTGACTTAGTTTTAAATTTTGAAAAAAATCAACAGTGAGTTACACGGTCAGGAAACACGACCGTGTGTCCTACACGGCCTGGACACATGAGCGTATTCTTGGTCGTGTGAAACCTGGAGCTAAGATTTTCAATTTTAAAACAAGTTAGAGAGTCACACAGGCAAAGCACACGGCCGTGGGAGAAACAAAAGAGATTGCATATGGGCGTGTGACATGCCCATGTGGTCTAACACGAGCCTCACACGATCGTGTCCCCTTAAAAACCCTAATCCCTGTTCTTATTACTATTTGAATTATATGATATATCCTTGTTCTTATTTTTAATTATGAGTTTTATTCATTGCTTTAATATTTCAGGATATTAATTCAGGTTTTGATTTGCTTATTCAGTGGAGCAAAAGTGTAATACCCTGAAAATATTTACAGTAAGATATTATCCTTGATATAGTAAAATAAGGAAATAAAGTGAAAAAAAAAAAAGAAGAAATTTTGAGATATGTCAATATTGAGAAGTATATTATGATATATTAATTCAAGAAAGGACTAAATTGTAAAAGTGAGAAAAGTTTTGTTGCACAAGAGTAAATACTCAAAATTTGAGGGGTTAAAGTGTAAATATGAAAAATTTGAAGGACCAATAGTGTAAATATTTTAAGAGTGGAATAATCTAGAAACTAAGGAAAATGGATGAATTAGGACCAAATTGAATAGATGAAGAAATTATGAGGGACTAAATTGTAATTTTACCAAATTAAATGATGACTTAAGGATGGCATTTTAAAAGATAATGGAGGGCAAAATGGTCAATTGGAAGAGAGAGAAATCTAGAAAGTAATAATGATGCTAGAGATATTTTGATATTTTATAATTATTTAATTGGATAAATATTATTTTATTAATATTTTAATAAGATATTTTATTATTATTATTTTATTATTATTTTATTAGTATATAAAGAAAGAAAGATGAGAAATTCTCATCCATATTTCCCATGCACTAACGTGAGAGAAAGAGAGGAAGAAAGAAAGTTTTGCTTTCTTTACAATTTAGTCCTTTTACCAAAAATTCACCATTTTCACCCAAAAATCAAATGAATTTCCATAGCTACCAAGAGAGAAAAATGTTAAGGAGACCATTGGGAGTTAGAATATCAAGTTGGATTCAAGAAATAGAAGCTGGAGGAGAGAGAAAATCAAGTTAAAGATTAGTATCAATAGAACAAGGTAAGTATATCAAGATTTCAATATGTTTTTAAGTTTGTTATTATTGACAAAGCATGGAAATAATGTTATAGTAGAGTTTTCTTACATAAGGTCCTATGTTCATGATATGTTAGTGAAGAGAAAATAAGAGAAAGTGATGAGAAATGGTGTAGAAAAAGAAAATAAGGGTGTTATAACATGGTAATTAATATTTTGTACTAAAACAGTTTTGGACAGCAGCAGTAGTCTAACTTCAAAAAAATCATCAAAAATTTTAGAAATCTAATTATAGGATGAATAAAATATGAAATTAAAGCTTATTAAGTCTAGTTTCTTATAGAAGAAATTATGTAAGCAATGGAATTGTAAATCATGAGATATGATGAATTTTGTGAGACAAGGTCAGAATGATTTTGGGTTCCCCTGTTCTGACTTTGTAAAATCATAAAAATTTGGATAAAAATAATTAGGGGTTTAAATTTATATTTTTAGAATCCTGAATGAGTCTATTTTCAATATAAACAAACGGGAACATCATTTGAATTCTGTACAAGGAGATAATTAATTTTTAGTGAAGAAGGGTCAGAACTGTTAGACAGCAGAACATGGGTAATTTTAAAGAATAAACTGTACTTATTGGATAAACTAAAAATTCTTAAAATTTTATGGTAAGAAGATATATGAGTCTAGTTTCAGGGAAAATTAGCGGATCTTAATTTTGAGTTGCAGACAGACAGCTTGAATATTCATAAAAGTAAATAATAAAAATTATGGATAATGTTACTTACAAGTGTATTATCTACATTAAGGACGTGGAATGGAGAGAAGGAGGAGGAAAAATATGTATGAATATTCATCTAGCATGGCTAATTTGCATATTCTAGGCTCAAGGACTAAATTGAATAAAAGTAAAATTTTATGGGCAATTTTGTAAAAATGTAAAAAAAATGATCAAATTGCATGAAATGGATTATTTTATTATTTAAATTACAAAATTGAATGAAATTATTAATTTAGTTCAAGATCGGGGGAAAACATGTTTTAGGGATTAAATTGAAAAGTGTTGAAAGAATAAATTGAAAAGTGTTGAAATTATAGAAAATTCTGATATTTTATAGAATTCATGGACTGTTATCAATATATATAAGAATAATAGCTGGAAATAAAGATTAAATTGCAAGAATTTTATTTTCCCCGACCCTAAGGATGAAATCGTCATTAATTAAGAGTTCAGGGGCAAAATGGTAAATTTTGCCTAAAGCATTAATTAAATGCATTAGTATATGAAATGAATGAAAATGATGATCAAATTTATTTATAAAGATCCGAACGACTCAAATATGAGACTCGATCGTGAAAAGAAAAGATATCGGATTAATGAAATTATAAACACAAACAAGCAATGAGGTAAGTTTGTGTAACTTGAATTGTATTTTAAATACTTGAAATATGTGGTTATGTGATGAAAATATGATTTGAATATTCAATTCATGATATTTGATGAAATATTGATAATACTCGAAATAAATTGAAAATAAATCTCGGTTGAATGAAAAGGAAAAATTCGATGGATCTCTGAAAAGGAATTGACGGTAAAAAGGATCTAGCCCGGACGGGTGATCCTATCCTGATATAGCCCTCCGAAGAATATGTGTAAAATGGATTTAGCCCGGACGGGTAATCCGAATCAGGGTCTGAATTTAGCCTGGACTGGTAATTCAGATCCAAGCTCATTAGAGTAATTGTCGTTGCGAGGGGATTTAGCACGGATGGTAATCCCGACAATACTCTATGAGTTTATATTACTGAGGGATTTAGCCTTGGACTAGTAATCCCATTTGTAAGGATGAGGTTCGCGGAGTGTGCTCGATATGAAACGTGTAAGACCATGGTTGAAAGATACCATGGCAACCTGATATGAAACGTGAAAGACCATGGTTGAAAGATACCATGGCAACTTTGATATGAAATGTGTAAGACCATGGTTGAAAGATACCATGGCAAACCTGATATGAAATGTGTAAGACCATGGTTGAAAGATACCATGGCAACGTGATATGAAATGAACAAGACCATGGTTGAAAGATATCATGGCAACATGACAGAAAATGAGTAAGACCATAGTTGAAAGATACTATGGCATCATGTCAAAGATGAATAAGACCGTGGATGGGAGATGCTATGACATCTGTTGGACAATTGATATCCAGGTAATATGTATCAGATGACGAATGGTTATATGAAATGGTTGTGTGTAATGTTTACAAGAACTGGTCATATGGAAATATATATGTACAAAATAGTTGTATGAAATAATTATGAAGATAGATAAAAGAAATAAGTATGAGTACGTGGAATATAAATTATGTTAGGTTTGATATAAGCTATTGTCGGAATAAATATACATAAAATATATGGAAATGATAGAGTATGAAATATTAATATAATGAAATGAATCATATATGCTTATGAAGAAACGGTAAGAGCATGATATGTTTCATGACATGTACATATATGATTATCTTTGATATGTTGATACAAGGAAATTATGTAAGTTGAGACTATTATTGAACTCAAGTACGATATGTCGAGAAAATAGTTATATCAATGTTGAATTTATATGAGATATGTGCAAGTACACTAACAATATTACTGTTTGATGCTTATACAAGTACTAATCTGTTGATTGAATGGTAATATATTTATTTACATGATGCATTGAATCGGTAAGCATTTAAATTTTTTTTAAGTAATCTGCAAATGGTAGTAATGCTCCGAAACCCTGTTCTGGCAACGGATACGGGTTAGGGGTGTTACAAAAAGTCCCTATTTAAGAGTATATCTTCCATAATTAAGCAGAGTTGCATGCAATGCTAGACATAGGACGACATAAATCTGTCGGATTAGAGTCAAATCTAATAAGGGAATCCATAAATCGAGTTAATGTGACAATAAGGGTTTTAATTAGAAAGAGATTTCAATTAATCAACCTAGAGTCAGTTGTTTCTAGTCTCGAGAGAGATATTAACATAAATCAGGGATTTCTACGGATTTAGTCAAGTGAATAAATCATCTAATTCAGAACTAATAAGTGAAGTCTAGGTGGATTCTTCCTTGGGTATTGTCCTCTCCATCGGTTTTCCAACAGTATTTTTCAACTTTTATCTCTGTCGTATTCTTAGTTAATTAGATAATTAGTCTCAGTTTAAAAACATCCCTTTAATTTTTAGGCTAGATAATAAAAAGATAGTAATTACTAGTACTTTTAGTCCTTGTGGATAAGATATTTTCGGTCTCACCACAACTATACTACAGTTCAATAGGTGCGCTTGCCTTTGTCGAATTTTTAGTTAGTTTAGCGACCATCAATTATTACTATTCTACTTTATTGGTAATCTTCTGCTTCTTGTTCTTACTATTATTCTCCGTTTGTTAGGAATAGTATTGAATTCTGCTTTATTAACCATTTCGCCATGCTGCATCTTGTTATTCGTTCTTTTCGTCGCTGATTATAGTTCCTTTTGGTAGTTTTGTGGATTTGATTAGTCGTCTTAGGATTTTCGTTATTGTTTACTTATTTTTATTATTAGGTGCATTGGCTTGTCCCTGTTAGTTTAGTTACTATTTCTTTTTGCTATTATTATTGCTAATTAGTTTCGTATGCTGTTAGTTTAGATTAATATACTGTTAGTTTTAGCATATAGGAATAAATTCTAAATCTCAGCCATTTTTATTTTATCACACTAGAGACCTTCAAGTCATACTTTTGTCTTATTCACATGTTTATTCATAGAATTCTCAATATGTTTGATTGGTGATTTTGTCGTTCCTGTTTTACTGATATTGGATTGTTCTATTTTTTCAGGCACACCATGACAAACACTCGTGGGAAGACTAAGACCTCTGTCCCTGCTTTGAAAAAGCAGAAAGGCCCTGGCGCGACTTCCTCATCGAGCGCTTCTACCGAGGCTTGCCATCCCTATCTTCGATTCTCGGTGGATCCTCAGGAGGATTTATATCAGCTCCTTCTAGTATGTCCACTCGACCTAAGCCGCTACATTGATTGGGCCACATTGGAGTAGGTCCGACTCGTTGATGACGTGCGCACTATTATCGCCACCGCTCTATAAGATAGATTCTTTATCATCATCAAGCCCACCTACATGGAGTTGACATTGGAGTTCTGCTCGACGTTTTTGGTTCAGCAGGTTATGACGGTTCATGAAGATTCTAGCACCATCAGTTTTTGACTTGGTAGGTTGGTACGCCACATGAGCGTTCCTGTAACGCCCTTAACTCGAATCCATCACCGGAATAGAGTTACAGAGTATTATCAGAGTTATCGATTTATTTATTAGATATTTTATTTCATCTAATATTCATATTTGGAACCAATTAAAATCAAACATATTGTCCCTTAAACGTACTTATTTTTCTCAACATGTTTTACTTGAATTTATTACTCGTCTCAATATACTTAATTTCTTTGTATCAACGTATCAAAGATAATTACATATTTACATGTCATGATAAATATCATTCTCTTGCCATTTCTTCATAAACATAAATCAGGTAATTCATTATATCGATATTTCATGCTTAAAAATACAATTCAAGTTACACTAAATGTGGAAAACATATCGCTTTTCTGCTTTCCTGTCTGTTTTTCAATCATAATTTTCCTGTCTGTTTTCCTGTTTTCCTGTCTGTTTTCCTGTCTGTTTTTCAATCATAATTTTCCAAGACTTAAATGTGGAAAACACATCGCTTTTCTGCTTCAGGAAGAACGCCCAAACTTTTCTGGAAAAATCATCAATAAAGGTTAGCATATAATTAGCTCCACCTCTTGAAGGCACTCTGGATGGCCCCCACAGATCAGAATGAATATACTCCAATGTTCCCTTTGTGTTATGGATTCCTCTAGTGAATCGAACTCTCTTTTTCTTCCCAAAAACACAGTGCTCACAGAAATTCAGTTTGCAAATTCCTTGCCTATCAAGAAGTCCTCTTTTGCTCAATTATGCCATGCCATTCTCACTCATATGCCCTAGGCGCATATGCCAAAGTTTAGTAATATCATCATCTGATAAGGAAGAGGAAGCGGCAATTTGCATCACGATATGATGAGAGCCACGCAAAACATATAACTTGGCAATCTTTCTCTGCCCTTTCATCACAATAAGGGACCCTTTGGAAATATTTAAAACCCTACTTTCAGCTGTGTATCTATACCCTTTTGAATCAAGAGTACTCAACGAAATTAAATTTCTTTTCAATTTTGGAACATGTCGACGTCACTAAGTGTTCTGACAACTCTATCAAACATCTTAACTTTAATTGTTCCAACACCTGCGATTTTACACGAAGCATTATTTCCCATCAAAACAACACCTTCAGACACTGTTTCGTAAGTTTTAAACCAATCCCGATTGGGACTCATGTGAAAGGTGCAGCCTGAATCAAGTATCCACTCCTTGTTTACTTTAAAATCATTGACAGAAGCGACTAGAAGTTCACCATCGCTGTAGTCTTCTACAACATCAGCTTCACCGAAATTTTCTGGTTGTTTTTCCTTTTGATTTGTAGCCTCCCTTTTAAACTTATTCTGTAACTTGTAGCACTCAGATTTAATGTACCCTTTCTTCTTGCAGAAGTTGCAAGTTTTACCTCTGTTTGAAGACTTTGATCTACCCTTAGATTTACCGCGAGGATTCCATTCCTTTGTCCTTCCACGATCATCATCAGTATTCCGATCTTGTCTCCCACGAATAATGAGACCCTCTCCTTGAGAGTCGAGTTTAACTACAAGATGCTTCATCTTATCATACGAGGTCAAAGAATCATAAACCTCATCAACTGTGAGAGACTCGCGGCTATATAAAATCGTGTCTCTAAAGGTTTGAATAAGACGGGGCAACGAACAAAGTAGAATCAACCCCTAGATCTTCCTTATCATATTGAACCTCCATGGCCTCCAAGTTTGAGAGAATTTCTTTAAACAACTTTGTTAAGTGTTCGGTGTACTGACGCACCTTCCTCCAAACGATGGGCATAAAGACGTTGCTTCATATGCAACTTGCTTGTTAGAGTTTTCGACATACATAATTGTTCTAGCCTCTTCCATAATGCAGTGGCGGTCTTTTCTTTCATCACATCCTGTAAAATTTCGTTGGACAAATGCAGATGTAATTGTGTTAATGCCTTTCGATCCTTACGCTTATTCTCTTCATCTGTTAGTGTCGAAGGCATCTTATCTATCCCTAGCAGTGCATCCTCCAGATCCATCTGCGCAAGAACTGCTTGCATCTTAATCTACCACAACGCAAATCTGGTGTTACGATCCAACAGCGGAATTTCATACTTCAAAGACGACATTACCGTGATCGAGATGAATAACCTAGAAACTCTAATACCAATTTGTGAAAAAATAAAATAAAATAAAATAAAGAACACACAAATTTTACGTGGAAACCCTTTCGGGAAAAAAACCACGGGCAGAGGAAAAGAAAATTCACTATGTCAAAAATTTTGAATCGATACAAGAAGAATAGACTATGTCTATTTATAGGCTTGTAAAGCCATATTCTAGTAGGATTGAAACACCTTATCCTAATCAATATAAAATAGATGGAGTTTAATAAGGTTTAAAAAAAAACCTTATTCTAAAATAAAATAAAAGAAGTCTAATTCTATATGGATTTTACTTTTATTTTATTTTCCATCGTATTTTATTTAAATAAGAATTTGGGTCACTTAATTCTAACATTATGTTTACAAAATATATTTTCTTTTTAGAAGATTTAGTATTTATTAGTATAATATATTTAACATTTATTAATATAAAATCTTAAGTTATTTCTTTCCATTTTTAGCATTTTTTTTTGTTATAAATATCTCTGTTACATTGTCCAAAATATGTGAGTGATAAATAATAAAAAACCTTAGTAGACAATTTTGTTGCTAAATTTTTCATTTTTTCTATACAATTCTTTATTCCTTAGTATCGAAATTCCAAAAATTGATACCAGAGTTGTCTTCTTAAGGGTCGTAATTGATCTTTCTAAGTTATACATGGCTTTCGCAAGCTTCTCACCACCTTCACTGTTTGTTTTCAATGGTGAAAACTATCATATATAGGTTGTTAAGATGAAGACCTACCTACAGACTTATGACTTGTAGGAAGCCATGAATATTGATGTTAAGCTCGCACCATTAAGGGAAAACGTGACAGCCGCTCAAACCAAACACCATAGTAACAAGCGAGCTAAACCATACAAAGTAATGTCCTGTATACAAAACGGCGTCTCAGATGTCATATTCGCACTTATTATGTCTTGTGAAACCCCAAAATAAATTTGAGATAAGCTAAAGGAAGAGTTTCAAGGTTTAGGTATGACCAAACTGCAACAGCACAGTAATCTCAAGAGAGATTTTAAGAATTTGAAGATAAATTAGGTTGAAACAGTGAAGCGGTATTCAAACAGGATTATAGCAGTAGTAAATAACATCAAGTTACTTAGGAAGAGTTCGCAGATAGTAGGGTTGTTAAGAAGGTCATAATAACACTTCCTGAGAGGTATGAATCTAAGGTTTCCTCACTTGAAGATTCAAGGGACTTTTCGACGATCTCTCTTTCAGAATTGATAAATGCCCTGTATACTCAAGAGTAAAGAAGAGCATCAAGCTGAGAAGAGCACACAAAAGAAGCATTGTGAGCCTTCAATATTGAAGGTGCGAACCCCTAAAAACATAAAGGAAAAAGTTAGTCAAAGAAGAAGGAAAGGTCAATGCAAGATGGTGGAAAGAAGAAACATTCACCATGCTCGTATTGTAAGAAAAACATTCACCCTAAGAAATACTACTAGTTTAGAGCAGATATTAAGTGCAACTCATGCAAGCAATTAGGCCACATGGAGAAGGTGTGTAAGAACAAAGGGAGAAACCCTCAACAGAATGTGTAGGCTTAAGCAGTTGAGGAAGATCACATTCAGGAGGAGTAGGTGTTCACTGCCACATGTTTTACATCAAAAAATGGAGTTGTGAAAGGTTGGTTGATCAATAGTGGATGCACTAATCACATGACATCAGACGAAAGCATCTTCAGGAAGATTGATAGAAGTTGCGATCTTAAGTGAGGATTGGTAATGGCAAACTTTTAGAAGCTAAGGGAAAATGTGAGGTGGTGATCAAATCGCCATCAGGTACTAAAGTAATCTCAAATGTTCTTTTAGTACCTACTATAGATCAAAATCTTATTAGCATTGGTTAACTGCTTGAGAAAAATTACAATGTAATTTTTTAAGAATTATGGTCTCCATGAAGAATAAAAGTTTTATGTTGGACTGGAATTTGACGAACTCAAGGGCCTATACCAATTCTGTTGATGATGCGAATCTTTGGCACAAAATATTGGGACATGCGACTATAAGTCCCTTAGTCAAATGTGTGAGGTAGGATTAGTTGAAGAAATAATCAGTGTTGAAAAGAAAAGTGGTATCTGTGAAGTCTGCCAACTTGGAAAGCAGGTGAGGTTACCATTCCCAATGAACAAAGCTTGGCGAGCTCAAAAAAAGCTATAGTTGGTGCACTCTGACGTATGCGAACCCATGAAAACATCCTCATTAAATGGGTGTAGATACTTTGTTTTGTACATTAACGACTACACCAGGTATTGTTGGGTGTACTTTTTGAAACAAAAAACTAATGCCACAAAAGTATTTTGGAAATTTAAAGTACAAGTTGAAGACTAGATTGATAGGAAACTGAAGAAGATCAGGTCTAAAAATGAAACTGAGTACACCTTAGAGAAATTCCAAAATAATTGTGAAACAGTTGGAATCCATCACCAGCTCACCAATATCTACACTTCGCAACAAAATAGAATGTGCGAGAGGAAGAACAGGATAGTGATGGATATGGTAAGGTGCCTATTATTTGAAAGCAAGTTGCAAAATGAGTTTTGGGCTGAGGCAGTGAGCACATCAATCTATTTGTTGAATAGACTACCATCTAAGGCTGTAAAAGAGTTGACTCTATTCGAAGTGTAGTTCGGAAACAAACATTTTATTTCTCACTTAAAAGTTTTTAGAGACGTTTATTTTGTTCATGTTCCACAAATGAAAAGAAGTAAGTTAGAAAGGAGGTCACAGCCAAGTATCTTCATTGGGTATAGCAACAATAGGACGGCTTATAGAATCTATGATCCTTCCTCTAAGAAAATTTTGACGAGCAAGGATGTCGTGTTCGATGAAAATAGAATATGGAATTGGAATGCAACTAAGACTGAGCAAAGAATGGGCAAACTGGGTTCACAAAATCATTATGATGACGAGTCGAGGTCGTAATCAGGTGATGATCTTGATGACACTCCAATAAGAGGCACGCGATTGTTTGACAGGATATATCAGTGAGATGACGTAGTAGTACTTGAACCTGTAAACTTTGAAGAAGCAAAACCATCGAAGGCTAGAAAGAGGCCATACGAGAGAAGTTGAATATGATTCACAAGAACTAGACTTGGGAGCTTATTGACAAACCATTGCACAAAAAAGTTATAGGCGTCAAGTGGGTGTTTAAAAGTAAACTAAATGCTGATGGTTCTCTCAATAGGCTGAGGGTGAGGTTGGTTGTGAGAGGTTTTAGTCAATAGTGTGACATTGATTACTATGAAACTTTTGCACTAGTAGTAAGACTTGATACGATCAGATTATCATTGGCCTTAGCAGCATAGTTGGGTTGGAAAATTCACCAACTTGATGTTAAATAAGCATTTCTGAATGGTTATTTGCAAGAAAGAATCTATATGGAGCAACCTCCTAGGTTCGTAGTTAGAGGGAAAAAAGAAAAGGTATATAGGCTTAAGAAAACCTTATACAGTTTGAAGCAAGCTCTGGGAGCTTTGTATACGAGGATAGATTAACACTTCGCGAGTCTAGGATTTAAAAAGAGCCCCAGTGAACCTACCTTGTATGTTGAAAAGGTCCGCAAAGTTACTTCACTGATAATTTCCTTATATGTTAACGACCTACTTGTGATTGAGAGTAGTAAAGTCTTAGTAAATAAGTTCAAACAACAAATGGAGAACATGTTTGAAATGTCAGACCTCAGAGAAATGAGATACTTCATTGGGATGGAAATACGACAAGTTTATGAAGGAATTTTCATCAACCAACAGAGCTTGTAACACTATAACCTGTTTCCATCGTCGAAATAGGGTTACAAAGTCTTACTATACAAAATAAAACATTCCATAACATATATCATTCAATTATCAAATTGACTTAAATAAATACATATGTAACTCAAAATGGAATAAATCATAAATTTACTGACATTAAATCGAGCCTACGAGGCCTTAAAAATAGTTTAGAAACAATCAGGGATCAATTCGAAACAAATCAGAAAGTTCAAGGGAAAACTAAAATTTTTTAAAATAGGGGTTACACGGCCTTGTGACATGGCCCAGGCCATGTGGTGCATGGGCACGACCGTGTAACTACCAGATTGTGTACCTTTCGAAACAACTCCATATAGTCATTTTGCTGGTCATGTCCTATCTTGTGTAACATTCAAAGTACCCCCACACGGTCATGCTGCAAGCCGTGTTCGAGACTGTTTTGAGACACACGACTGTGTCGTAGGTCGTATGTCAGCCCGTGTGAAAACTACACCTAACATACTCAGGGCACACGTCCGTGTAGGCTGTTTGTGTGCATCACACAGCCTTGTAACAGGCTGTGTCCCAGGCCGTGTGTGCCTAAAAGTGACTAAAATCATGCTTATTCTTCATTCAATTTTCATAGCAACCTAAACCAATTTATATCACATCATTTCAACACCTTAAAACACATCAAAGGCAACCAAAACATGACAAATATGCTCGCCTAAACCTAACCTAATTATCATTCAAAATCACATCATGTAATACTTATAAACTTCATCCCTTAAATTAAACATACATACCACCATACACACATATAAATTACACATACAAACCAAATACAACTATTCATGTTCAAACACTTAGGCACAACTTAGGAGTTACCCTAGCATACCATATGAAACTCTAAAGTTTATAACATCAAGAGTATACCAACCAACACATAGCTATAAACATTACAACAAGTTCATTAGCCCTACTACATGCCATATAAGCCAAGATATTTATAAAATCTACCAAAAGAGTTCTCATGATAGTATGAATCTTCGAGTTGATTCAATCACCCGATTGTCCACAAAATATTATCTATAAGAAAGTACAACACAACACTAGTAAGCTTTTATAAGGCTTAGTGAGTTCGTCGATTAAATGATAAAGTTTATCGAAATAACATAATAATTCAAATAATTAGTTTCTTGAACAGTCTTCCTGTCACAACCCAATATCAAAACTCTTGTCAAACACAGTTCATAACAGGTACATAAAATGCTCAAACATTAATACGGTCAATAATCAATGCCTGATGAACGATATACGGATACAAGTCCACTGTTAACCATCTGAGAACATGCCAAACACTCATATGAGCTAATCCAATTGATAATATGCCTCGACACCAAGTGCCTAGCCCGTAGGCTAATGACTGCCCCCGAGAACATGCCGAAAAGCACTAAAGTATAACACGATAGTCTACAAAAAATGTTAGACTTCAGTATATTCAATGAACAGGAAATAACAAGAATCATCATCTCATCTCAAATTAATCCATACAACATGCACTATAACCTATTGGCATGCCAATCGCACTCCATCCTACGTTCATCAGCTCAGTAGATTTCAACGGTATCCAATGCTATAATGATTTGTTATTCAATTCTCATATGCATACATAATAGTAAAATCAAAGTCACAACAAATTAATTCATCCCAAAATTCAATTAAAAGTACTAAAATTAAACCGAGTGAACTTACTCACTACTCCGTAGTGACAACGAAGGTACAAGGACTATTCTGCTATTTTTTCTTTTCCGCAGCTCTCAACGCGTTCTTAATCTATAATAATAATTTCATTAAATTAACTATATCAATAGAAAAATTAAATTATTTCATGCAATTAAGTCCTTTTTGATATTTTACAAATTTACCCTCACATTTCACTTTTATTCAATTTAGTCCTTATGCCCTAAACATGCAAATTAACAATTTTTAATTTAAACCCACCTTGACCGAACCTTTTAGGGCCTTTCTACAGCTCCTATTTGCTGTTTTCACAACAAATCCTTATAATTATTCACTTTTAACTATTTAGTCCTTTAATGTTAAAATCATCAAAAAATACTTTACAAAATAATCCAATCTAACAACAAAGTTTAATAATCTTCCATAAGCATTTAAGAAACAACTCAAGTCTTTAATGGAAGAAGTTAGAATGTTTGATAGTTTTACAAATTGGTCCTAGTGTCACGGGTCGCAGTTTAAAGCCTATGACCATTGCACCAAATGCATTCGATGGAGGTCTATTGTGTAGATGAGGATCATTTGGCCCGCAAGAACTGGCCCGATTCGGTAACCTGTTGGAGAAGTCTGTCAGATTGAAGCCTAGTTGGCCCGATAATGAAGATATGGTCGATGTCAATGTATCTTGATCGTCAGTTTTGGGGGAGCTCAACTATAAATAAAGAGCCTCCCCTTCATTTGTACTCATTCCATTCATTATTTCATTATTCCTTATAAATAAGAGAATATTAAGAGCATTTACTCAAACACTTTGTGTGCGCTCTTTTTATTGTTCTTTGTAAGCTTCTTTTGGCATAAATCACTTCCGCTATACAAATTCGTGCCTTGGAGGAGTTCTTAAGGAATCTTCACTTGAGTTAAGGTTGACTTAGGCGAGTTTGGATGAACGGATCGCCTAAGGCCGCACGGATTGCGAGACAACAGATCTAGCTCAGTGACACTAGGATTAGCTAGATTAAGCTAATACGAGCTCAAAAACATAAAAATTACTAAAAACGAACGAAGTTTCACTTACCTATTGAGGAATCAAAGTTGACTAAATGGTGTTCTCTTCTTTTCTCTAGGGTTTCGACTAAGAAAGAAAAATAATAGAAAGAAGATGATGGAATTTCAACTTTGTTTTAAATTAATTTAAGCTTATTTAAATAATTACAAATTTACCCTTTTAATTTCACATGAAATTTTAGCTAACTGAAAGCCAAATCGTCCACTCACCTTCCTAATGGTGTAATTACCATCTAAGTACCTTACTTTCCTTTTCAATTATCATCTAGTACCTTTAATTAATGGACTCAGTTTTTGCAGCTTTTGTAATTTAGTCATTTTACTTAATTAACTATCAAAACGATAAAATTTCTTAACCATATTTTAATAGGACACTAATGACCTCATAAATATTAATAATTAATAGTCACGAACCGACACGTTGGAGTTGTGGTCCTAAAACCACTAATTTCGACACCACTGAAAGATGAACTATTACAGAGCTTTGCACTGAAAATTTTAAAAAGGTTTTGCATGGCGAAGTGTAAACCAATCAGCACGCCTGTTGCACTTGGAGAGAAATTCTGTAGCAATGAAAATTTTCAAAAAATTGACAAGAACTATTGAAGTTTTGTGGGTTGTTTGTTGTATTTAACAACAACACGACCATATATGATATTTGCAGTTGGCCTATTGTCAAGATTTATGCACTACTGTGATATTTCTTTTTTCAAAGTGACGAAGAGGGTGCTGAGATATGTCAAAGGAACAATTTATTTTGGTGTTTGATTCGCAATGGCGAACTCCTTGAAACTTATTGGGTACACTAACAATGATTGGGCTGGATCAATGGATGATATGCGAAGTACTTCTAGATATTTCTTCTCACTAGGATCTAGGGTACTCTCTTGGAGTTTGAAGAAGAAATCAATAATAGCTCAATCCACAGCTGAGGTTGAGTATGTAGCTACAACAACAATAATTAATCAAAGCAATTTGGTTGAGAAAAACTTAGTTTGATTTGAATCATATGTAGGTTGAAGGAACTCAATTTTTTTGCGACAACTAGTTTGCCATAGCAATTACGAAGAACCTAGTCTTTCATGGAAAGACAAAACATTTTAAAATCAAGTATTACTTTGTGAAATAAATCGAATAGAGTAAAGAAGTGACTTTGGTTTATTGCAGTATTGAAGATCAACTTGCAGACATCCTAACCAAACCACTTGAAAAGCCAAAGTTTGAAGAGTTGAGGGATAAAATTGATGTTCGCAAAATGAAGGCCAAGGAGGAGTGTAGCGAGATAATCGTTCATGCAAAGTTGGCGAACTTATAAAAATATGATTTGGATTTTTAGAACTTACTTGCAAGTTATATTTACAGAATATATTTTCTTTCTAGAAGATTTAATATTTATTAGTACAATATATTTAACATTTATTAGCATAAAATTTTAAGTTATATCTTTCCATATTTAGCAGCTTTTTGTTATAGATACACATTTTAAATTGTTCAAATATATGAGTGATAAATAATAATAAAAACCTTAGTAGACAATTTTTTTGCTAAATTTCTCATTTCTTCTCTACAATTTTTTCTTCCTTAGTACCGAAATTCCAACAGGATTTCCCCATATTGAAGTCTGATGAGTTCGACATGATATCTACGACTACCATGGATTGCCCCATGTCGAAGTCCGATGTTATATCTACAACCATAGCAAACACCACAGTCGCATCTCCTCAATGTTATGTCACTTAATTAATAATATATGGTCATAATCATTCAAGTAGATATCTATTAAATAATTATGTTTATGTATAAAGATATGACTATTAAATTGGGTAGTTATCTTCCTATGAAGAGACATGAGTGTGAAGTTTCATTTCCAGAAAACACTAGAAAACTAGTTTCTTTCTATTCTTCCACCATATTTTATATTCATAGATTATTCTATAAAAAAATATTGTAAATTATTTTTTATAGAAATTGATATTCTTATTATATATGCTCCACTCAATATTCAATGGACTATTTCTGTCAATGCAAAACGTTAACAATCATTGCACTTTATTATATCCTCAAGATTTATTTACTAATAACATTTTTAAACACCATAAAATAAGTGGGAAAGAAAAAAACCTTAAACAATCATATATCAATGTGGTTATTTTACCTACTGGTTAATTAGTACCCATCCCATTGTTTCCACTGAATTAGATCCCAATCATACATCTTTTTTATAATAGTAGTAATTACCTTTTATCTTTCTCAATTCCTCAAAATTATTAGGTCAACATGCATAACGAAGAAGATTATATTCTATTCTCCGATTTGTAATTGATGCTTTACTAACAAAGTATCTTAGCAGGCAGAATCCTTTGGAATCTCACAAGACACATGCGGTAACATGCTTCATACTTGAGCCGTAATGCAGCGGTTTGTTCCTAAGGCAAGTGAGTCTGGATTAACCGAGCTACAAAAGGAAAAAAAATGAGCAGCCAAAGAAATCCATTTAAGAGATGAAAAGGATATGTGATATGATTGGTTACTAGTGTAAAAAAGCTAGGCATAAAATAAATAATAATTTGTACAAATTTAAACATGTAATTAGAAAAATGAATAAAAACTATTATAAAAAAATAAAACCTTCAAAATAAATCAAAAAAATCTTTCTTCTTGCCATAAACAAGTCATATGAGTGGCTAAAAATTACCAATTGTGATTAGTTTATAACTAACCGAAGATTAAAACATGTGAATGAAATAATACTCTAACTAAACATAACAACCGAATTACCAAAATATCCAAAGTGACAATTAACAAAGAAAATAGTTTTATTGAATGACACCAAGCTCTTCCTAGGGATGACCTTATTTTATAGAAGAATTATTTGACAATAAAATTCGAAATAAATGATAAAAACAACAATTTCAAAAACAAATTATCATGTGAAAAAAATTCAAATAAAGGATAAAACTAGAATATTCAAGCACATGCTTAATACACCCCCATCAAGTTAGTTGTGTTACAACACCACCCCACTTGGACAGGATCCGAAGAAGAGCTGGTTTAGGCAATAGTTTTTAGTGTATCTACAAGTTGATCAGTAGCATGAGTGTGTTTGATGATTACTTTGTGAGATTGAACATGATTTTGAACAAAGTATAACTCCAATCGTTTGTGTGTTGCTGTTCTTAAGGTGTTATATGCCCCAGTTATAGGTACTCGTATAATTGTTACTTTATAACTTGCAAAAATCACTGCTTCTACATTGAAAAATACTGAAGTTAGCCAATAACACGAAGGTACATCATACATGGTTGCATCAACGGTATGAGACCCATCAGAGGCTCGAAGCAAGAAATTAAAGCACGTGGGTGTTGATATACCTTTACAGTCTTGCATATTGGGTCCTTTTGATGACTCAATTTAGGGTTGGTATTGATAAATGGTTGGTAATGGTGGCTCGTGTTGAAATTTCAGCTTCAGTTTGCATGAGGAACGATAACTAATTCGGTGGTTGGTGAATTCAGGAAGGTTAGACGGTGTGAGTTGTGGTTTTGGGACGTGATGGAGGTTTGGCTTGCTGAAAGTAGTCTGAGGGTCTTCAACACTGGTAGGTAAGAAAAGGTTGAGGTTTGGATCAGTTGAAGATGGGGACTCTATTCTGATGTTATTTGAGTTGGAAGGGGGAGAGAAAGTAGGAGGAGGTGGGGAGATACCTATGGTTGCGGTTGTCGTTGTATGGAGCCCAGAGTCAACGATAGAGGAGATGGGTGCATGTATAGGAAAAGGGTGGTAGTTGTGGCAGAATTTGATTGATTGCGTGGACTTGAATTTTTCATTAAAACCTTGAAAATGTTGGTTGCACGGAAGAATACATGCTTTGAAAGGGAAATACTTGTTAAAAACAAGACATCACAAGAGATAAAAATTTGAACTTAACTGGGTCATAACATAAATGAGCATGATGAGCTTCTGCTTTGATGATAAATTATATTTATCAAAATTATGGTATCTAGACTTTATCTTTTTTGGTCAACAAAACACTTTTATCTTTTTTGGTCCACAAAACACAAACTCTATCTCTAACTTCAACTGCTCATGACCATGGTGTTCTTCTGCTTTTTCTAGTCAAACAAATTTGCAGGTCAGTTTACCTATTTTTCTCTTTTCTCATTGCATTTTAATGGTTGATAAGCTAAACTTTGTGTGTTAGTAGTTGTTTTAAATGGTTTAATCATTGTTTATCGTTGTTCAAGATTAGTTAATCAGAATTAGAAATAATATAAGAGAAAGGGTTCCATGTTTTGAATCTTTAATTACCATAATACCACTTCATGTGTGCTTAATGTGTTTTCAATTTTTTTTATTTTTATTTTTTAGTTTTTGATTTTCTAATAACAATAATTTTAAAGATACTTTCGCAAATAAAGATAATGAATTATATTTAATCGTATTTATTATATTATTTTGTATTTGTTAAACATAAATAAATGTATAAAAAGCAGGTTGTAATACGTGACTTTATCTATTGAATATCAACAAAGAAAAAAAAATTTGAAAGACAAAGAAAAGAAAGTTTAAAAGGGATACCAAAGCAGGGAACAAGAAAATAAAAGAGAAAGCGAAAGCGGAGGCAAAAAGGGAGAGGAAAAGTGAAATAAAAGAAGAAAAAGAGTAAGTTTAGGGAGAGAGGAATTAGATAGATTGAAACTTGAAGGAGGTTTTGGGCCGCAAGGGAATACTCTGATGTCAGCACTTCCATTGGCAAAGCTTCGTCTTGCTTTCCGCCTGCCGCTGGGGATCGCCATCAGTCATGGCTAATTAAAAATTTGGAGGGAGGATGATCAATTTGCTTTTAGCTGACATCTGGAAACTAACCAATAAGCAATACAAAAGTTTCAAAAGTTTTTCTTCTTTTAAGCATATAACCGGGAAAAAGAATGTGTATTTTACATTACAATAAATTATCAAAGGTCTTCTACTGTCTTTCCGAGAAGTGTTTGATGAGTAACCCCAGAGAAGGTCAAGTCGAAAACCAACAAGCGAAACGAAATTTTCATATTTTTTGTTGTTTAAAGCAAAGACCCCGGGGAAACAATGTTATCATTCCAACAATCAAAGGTCTTTATTGTCCGTTCGACAAGTGTTTGATGAATAACCCCTGAGAAGACCAAGTTGAAAAGTAAGAGTGAGTGGGTGACAACGATGGTAAGAAAAAAGAAACTGGATAAGAAAAGAGACGGTGAAATGCAGTGGATAAAGCCTGAGGCAAGCCATTTTTTTAACTCCAGAACAAACTATCAGGTGTTGGCTTTCAGTATTTTCTCTCTTCATTTTGTTTTAAATAATACATTTTCTTCTTTTAGTATAAAGAAGGTGGCAGCCCACAGATCGGGGAGAAGGAAGGTGTTTTGCAGAAGTGGAGATTTGAATCCTAAACTCGTTGAATGTGTCTCCTAAGTAATTATATGAACCAACCAGACCAGTTTGGATTGTTGTAAAAATGTAGTTTCTAATTCCTTGCCAATGCTAAGTGGGAAAAGAATGCTGACATGACACGTTTCTAACATGATAATGTTAATGGTTAATTAGAAAGTTCAAGAAACTTGAATGACTGATGCTGTAATTTATTTTATGTATCACGATACATTTACAATATGATAGAACTTGTATATTTTAGTAACGATTTTGAAACCAAAATAACCCCCTAAATTCTGAACTTAATCGATTTGGGACAACACTTTTCTTTTTTATCATTCGATTTGGGATAACACTGTTAATTTAATGGTTTGGGTCCTATTTAAATGGGTAAATAAGAATGATTAGCCGTCTTGAATTTAGATCCTGTATGCGGATTTTTGTTGGTCAGCTAGTAAAAGGAAATGTTTAAATGGTTTAGGCTAAAGAAAAATAATTGCTAGAACTGTTCTTTAACTTCCCTTGTTATGTTCATATTCGTTTTTGTAGTCTATTTCAAATTTCTGGTTTATAGTGCAAATGCATATGTTTATACTTGGCTTGTGTTAATTGATATGGTAAATGATGGTGATAGGTGTTAATAAGAAAAGTATACTATACTTTTGATTGCTCTTTAAGTCAATTTTATTTGTCTGAAATATTAAACTGCAGAAATATTTTTCCATGAAAATCACTGCTCCAAAAATGTGAAAAAGAAATACATGGAGAATATACTTCTTTTTATAGTAGTAATTAACTTAACTTTTATTTCTCAATTCCTCAAAGATTATTTGTTCAATATACATAATGAAGGATATTATTTTCTTCTGTTCCGACAGCAAGTGATGCTTTACAAACAACGCATTGTGTGAGGCAAGATCCTTTTGAATTGCCCGATAAACTTTTGTGGTATCATACTTCACACTTAAGCTAAAATGCAGCGGTCTATTACCCAGGCAAGTGGGCCAGGATTGGCCGAGGTACAAAAGGTGGAATGGGCAGCCAAAGAGATCCATTTAGCAGATGATAAACATATAGTGTCTGAGCTGCCAAGATGTCCAAACAGCTCTTCATTGATTGCATTGTATTTGCAGGGAAATTATGAGCTGACAGTTATTCCTCCCTTGTTCTTTCAGCGCATGCAACTTCTCCAAATATTAGATTTGTCCCGTACGAGCATCAAATCTTTGCCAAAATCTCTTCGTAAGTTGGTTGCATTAAAAAAACTCTTGTTACAAGGTTGTGATCTCTTCATGGAACTATCACCTCAAGTTGGGAAACTCAAAAATCTTGAAGAGCTTGATCTTGATGAAACTCAGATCATGGATTTGCCTAAAGAGAC
This sequence comes from Gossypium longicalyx, assembly GCA_025698465.1. Lineage (NCBI taxonomy): Eukaryota > Viridiplantae > Streptophyta > Magnoliopsida > Malvales > Malvaceae > Gossypium > Gossypium longicalyx. The sequence continues at coordinate 8,974,189 of CM047006.1, read as the reverse complement.
TGGAAAGTTACTCAAGTTAAAACTATTGAAAGTATCATTCTATCATTTATGTGGCAAAAAGACGTTGAAATCGAACATTTTGATTCACCCTGAGACGATATCAAATCTCTCTCAACTCGCAGAGTTAAGCATTGATGTGAATCCTGCAGACAAGAGGTGGGATGATTCTGTGGAAGCCGTTCTGAAGGAAGTATGCAACTCAAAAACAGTGAGGACTCTTAGCTTGTACCTGCCCATGTTCCAACTTTTAGATGATGCATCATTGATATATCCTTCCTTGTCACGCTTTAGATTTACTGTTGGCCATCATAAAAGGAGAATCATATCTCGTGTACCTCATGAAGTTGAAGCAGAATTCAGAAAATGGGACAAATGCTTGAGGTTTGTGAATGGTGAAACCATCCCAACTCAAATAAAAGGGGTACTGAAATATTCTACTTCATTTTTCTTGGACCACCACACAACCGCTATGAATTTATCTGAATTCGGGATCGAGAATATGAAGGGGCTAAAATTTTGCTTGTTGGCAGAATGTAATAAAATGGAAACCCTAATTGATGGAGAGATGCATTATGAAAGAAATGAAGATGGTCAATCTGAATCTCACTCTGGTTCTGTACAACTCATGCTTGAATCCCTAGAATATTTGAGGATTTATTACATGGAGGATTTGCAGTGTATTTGGAGAGGAGCATATCGTTTTGGATGTATGTCTAAGTTGAAATTCCTGGCGCTGCATGCATGCCCCCAGCTGAGTAAAATTTTCAGCCTTACTTTGCTTGAAAATTTTATCGACTTGGAGGAGATAATTCTTGAGGACTGCCCCCGAGTCACAAGCCTTGTAAGTCATGCATCCGTCAAGCCAATCATGTCAGATAAAATATTTCTTCCAAGTTTGAAAAGATTGCTGCTTCTTTACCTTCCTGAGCTGGTCAGCATTTCTAATGGCCTATTGATAGCACCAAAGTTAGAAAGCATAGGCTGTTACAATTGCCCAAAGCTTAAAAGTATATCAAAAAGGGAATTGTCAAGCAAAACTTTGAAGATAATCAAAGGAGGATGTGAGTGGTGGGAGGGTATGAATTGGAATGAAACAGAGTGGGGAGATGGGCCAGGTTATCTGATGCATATCTTTTCCCCTATCGATAACCAGAAAGATGTGATGACCCAAATGGTAGAAGGTAGAGATCTACTTGAAGTAACTATACAAAATGAAGACCAAGAACTAGGTAATACATCTTTGGATCTTTTTTCCCCCTTTTCATTCATCATCTAATTTATTAGCATATGTGTGAGATCAATTTATTGAGTACTTGAACCCTTTTTTTGGACAATTATGTAGTTTTTATCTTCCCAAGAAAACCTGGCATGGCTGGCTACAAAAAGTACAAACTGCAAAAGCAGTATTCCAAGAAACTTGGAACAGTCTAAGCTCCGGAAATATCCTTTCATATTTCTGACCAAATCATATAAATGTTGGCAGTCCCAGCAACTGGCATGATAACTGAGATAAAAGCCTTATTTTCTAGCCTTTGCTTTACCCAGTAAAATTCTATGGTCCAGATCCAGTCACTTTGTTGTCTCTGTAAACTGCAGAAGAACTTGAATTCCAAACTTGCTGTGTGAAATCACAAGCAAGAAATAGATTATCCCTGGACTACTCAACATAATTACAAAATTCTGACAAGCATGGAGCTCTCCAAGAGCTAATCTTCTTTTAGTTGGCAGTCTATCTGAATGTCCATGAGGACAGTGATTGGATTCCTTGGGAATATGGTACTAAACCATAAATCTATGCCAATAAACTGTCTTGTGCTTGTGTCAAATTCCTAGGTACCGTATGAAAATGCCCTATGTTCTCATGTATGTATATTATGGCCTAAATAATATGAGAAAATGTGCCCTCATTAAAAAAAAGTTTGTTATTGACTGATGAGAAGTGATGATTTTAACATTGCTCATTTGAACATTGGTAGGTGATCAAAAGCTGCTCGAGGTTTCAGCACACAATCATCGAAGCCAGTGCTTGGGTAATTTTTCTTTGCAACTCTTATGAAACAACTTATATTTTCGGTTTGTTTAACTCATTTAGGCAATTGTGGTTAATAACTGTTAGATTATACTGAGGAGAGAATGATGGGGACAGATGTGAAAGAATCTCCATCGGCATGTGTATTTCCATCCAATCCTTTATGTAGGACTTCCCATGTAAGTATATATTTACAGATCAACCAAAAACAGCATATATGTTTTCTTCTTGTTTTATTCAGAGGTTTTACTGTCATGAATGTATGTATTTCAACTGGAAGTTACTGAAGTCTTTAAACCACGAAATTAAAAGCCTTGGCAATTTGCTAAGTCAGGTAAGGATACAAGCAACATGATTTCTTTCTACAGGCCCAAGTTTTTATTTGTTCTGTTTTTTGCTAAAATAAAGCCCAAATTATTGGACAAAACCAGAATCATCTTTATTCTATTATTCGATAATAGTAGAGATTAAGTATTATTTTAAAGATTACAAACATTGATTTTTTTTATTTTATTTTAAGTGAATTTATATGATTGACTACCCTAAATATACTCACTTTGTAACCGCAAATATAGTTTGCATGCAACTTTAAATTTTTTAGCTTATTTGAGAAATTGAACCATCTCAATCATTTTTTCCCAATACTTTGTGTCGTAATGAATTTGGTTTATCTAGATGAACTTTCTTCTTTTAAACAGAAAAGAAGCTGTGTAAATCTAAGTTATACATGCCAATCTACACATACAAGTATATGTAGCGAAGTGGCCAGAATTTTGTTACATTTTGGTCCATGTCCAGATTTGATCCCTCATATTGAAGTCAATCTCGTCAACAAAAGGCAGACTTATGTGGCATAACCTTCCCCTGCTTGATTTCCCTCAATTTTCTGTTTGTTGGTTTTTATTTAAATTTTTTTAATTTCTTTAAAAACATTGCATGCTAATAGTTATGATTTTTTCTTCTACTTGAATACCCTTTAATTACAACTACTTTTTTAGTGTGTTGAGATGGGAAAAAAACACACTAAGGCTCTTTAGATTGCCATTTGAACTGTATTGTGGGCCAACATTTTCAAGATGGCATGGGATGTCATCGCCTAACCTTTCACATCATCAAGTTAAGGCCGGTCCTTAACAATGTTAAGGATTTAACTGTAATCAACATTTTATGAAAGTAAAGGATTTAACTGATTTTATAAACAATCCTTGTATTGAGGAGCATGATAAGCCATCCCCACAAGGATGTCTCAACCTTCAGCAACCATATGTATTTAATTTTGTTTTGTTAATTTGAGTCAAATCTTATTGTCAGCCTTGATTTGCTATTATCATTACTCTGAATTTGTTCAAATTTCAGGCACCAGAACGAGCAAGGAGCTTTGCATCAGGGAATAACAAGAGTCTAGAAGATGATGAATGTTTTCTGGTTTCAAATATTGTTGAAGTAGACGTAGATGAAGATGAACCTAAGGCCAAAAGATGGTCAGTTCAGCATTTTATTTTGATGTAAATTTTGAAGTGGCCTTCACTTCCTTAAACCAGAACGTTTGCTTTGCTGCATTTGCTGACCCTATTTCTCCAATATAAAGTGCCTTCAAATTTCTTTCAGTTTTTGCACCAAGGATGTAATTAAACTAGAGGAAATCAATCCTACAAGTGGTTTGGTTAAATAATTGAGCTTATGGATTACAAAAAGAAAAGTTTCATTAATGCAGTTGTTTTACAATCTGCAGGAACTGTACTGAGAATGAAAACAAGGGTGTCATAGGTTCTGCAAGCAATACCACGCGAGGGAATAGAGCTGCAAATCAAATCAGAAGCAAGGTTCTGGATGATGGTTATAGATGGAGGAAATTTGGGCAGAAAATGGTCAAGGGTAATCCCTATCCAAGGTGATTACTTCACCTAATCTTGTTCAGAAATTCTGAAGTTGCTAAACAGTTTTGTTTATTTTATTATACCTTTCTCCATGTCTTTATCCACTCTGTATAGGTCATACTACCGGTGTTTGTCAACTTGTTGTCTAGCGAAGAAATATGTTGAGCGAGACTCCCAAGATACAAGCTTTTTTGTCACCACCTACCATGGGCTGCATAACCATGATGAGTGGAATTCCAGGGGGTTGTCTAAGTTGCACTCTCAACCTTGTATTGATCATAGGGCCAATAACGTGAAAGATGCTGCTGAGGCAGCGAAGAGTATCTGCCCTACAAAAGGTGGAGATACAGTACCCTTCCTTTTTTGTCATATTATCAGTTTGATGCAAAATAGAGAGTAACGATTTTCATTGAACCTTGAATTTTACATAAATAGGAATGTTTTTATCGTCTGTTTTGATGATTAATACTTGCGTCAGAAAATTTTAGAGGTGTGGAGTTTACAACAATTTTTGCAATCTATACATGATTTCTGTAGAGTGTGTTGATAAGTGCTTAGTGAAAGATTGAATGTAAATCAGAAAAAAAAAAGGGAATAAATCATTTTATATCAGTAATTTTATCATAAAAACTTCAGTGATGGAGAAATTTGCTCGACTTTTCTGTTTCTCTCATTGGCTTGCACTAGAAATTATATCAGAAACATTGCATTTAACAGCGGCTATACAATGCCTATAAGATAAAAGGCTATTTGAGAAAAATTGTTACTAAAGTCTGGTTCATTTGACATTGGCAGAATATGGAGATGTATTTCAAGCTTCAATACAAGATGAAGGAGCACACCCAGGTAATTATTTCTCAACCTTAATATTTCTTATTTTCCGCTGTCAACTATCTCTAAATACAGATATAGAAACAGAGATACCTCTGAGGAATGAGCATTTCTTGAAATATGTATCTTCCATGTCATTTTACAATTTGAGGGTTAATATTAATTAACAACTAATATAAAAGGATTGCATAAACCTGAATTTGTCTAGGGGCTTGTTGACCCAAGCCATGTACAGTATTGAAACTTTCTAGATTTATTTATCCTTATTTTTCTGTTCATTTGGAATGCAAGTATGCTCTTATTGATGCATTGTAAATTGGGAGAATTTTCAGGTATTCCTGAAGCTTCAATACAAGATGAATCCCAACAATCAGGTAATGTTGTTCAATTTGAGTCTTTGAGAAAATGTATTATTAGCATTTCCTTGTTTGACCCACCGAGTAACAATATTTCTGCTTCTTGTTGTACTAATCTTTTTGGCAAGTATTTTTTGTCTAGCTAATACAGTGTCATTCAATCATACAACTTGATAATTTATGTGTAATGAAGGAGTAATGAGTCCTTTAAGCCATGTTCGGCTCATGGATTAGCTACGTGAGATTGAAACTAGTGGTGATGGGAGATTGATAGTCTAGTGGTGAGATTGGGAATTACTGCGATTAGATTGAAATTAGTGGTGTGGTTAGAAGGAGCCAAACTGTGCCACAACATGCTTTTCCGATCAGCTTGGTGTTGTATGATTGGACCTAAAAGGTGCCAACTGCACTGAAATATAGCCCCCGAATGAGCCAGATTAGTCTTCTTTTGATTGATATTTTTTCTTTTCAATGAAGTTGGGTTCTCAAATGAGCTTAATTATGCTGTGCTTGATTGATATGATACCCTTGCCAAGGGTGAATGGGAGCAAAAGAGTCTGATAAATGAGTTAACACAAGGAAGAGAACACAGGCAACTCCAAGTTTATCTAAATGTTCCTCCTTCTTCTTCTTATGAAACTCAAGAATTGTTAGTCCAAAAGATCCAAGCTTTGTATGAGAAGGCACTTTCAATGCTGAATTGCAATATTACTTCTTTGATAGCAGGAGTTGAGCCACAACCCTCTGCACTGGAAATCATAGTGTCGGAGTCAACAGAGTCAACCCCACTTCCTCTTACTGGAAGCCCCTTGAGTGGAGACTTTGATCGTTATTTCAAAGAACAGTATCAGCTCCATTTAGATGCCTCCAAGAAAAGGTATGTAAGATAAAAACACAGGCACTTTTATAAAGGTATATACAACCATTATTTCATGCAATATAGGTTAATTATGTTTTATTCATTTACTTTTTGTTGTTTATTGTTTGCAGCGAAACTCGACAAGTCCGAGTAAGGCCTGGTACAGACTTGGCTCCTGATGATGGCTTCTGTTGGAGAAAATATGGACAAAAAGATATCTTGGGAGCAAAATATCCAAGGTTTGCTAATCACCTTTAAAGCATGCATAAAACTCTCTGTACTAGTTTTGATGACATGATACATCAAATTATAAATATTAAAAAAATTAAAGCGTAATATCAAGAGAAAGTAGACATAAAATCTTTTTAATTTAATTTTTCTATCCACATTTTCACATGAATTATTTAAAATATAAATATTATAGCATTTTATAGTAATATCTTTTTAGTTATTTTATCTGATAATTTTTGAAATTATAGTTTAATTGGTAAGTTAATGTTTTAAAACTATAATTTTGTTTTATATTCAATTTGGTATTTTAAAGTTAATGATATTTATAAAAATATTTAATATGTTGTAGAAAATTTACTATTACCTTCTATTATTAATTGTTGATTTTTGTGTTATATATTAGTTTCTATTATTTTATCTCAAATAATTTTTACTTGACCTCTATTTTATTAATTGGTTACAAAATATTATCATTGACTATTATGTCATATATCATATATTATTAATTTATAATTATTTATCTTTAAATTTATAAAATTATTAATACGTTATTAACCTTTTACTAAGTATGTTAAATTTTTAGTAATAATCTTATTTAATAAAAATTTCAACATATAAAAATACCTAAGTTGGAAATTGATTATAAATTGACATTTATAGGATTTTTAATCCGAAAACTTAATGTTACCAAACTATTAAAATCATCAATTTAAGCACCAACTCGATTATTAGAGACTAACCATTAGATTACATGCCAGTGTTATAGCACATGCTAGACAACATGTGGTACTACCACGTCATCTAACATATAGCGTAACATTATATCTATTATTGTAATTTTGAAATTAAGAAAAGATAAATCATAGTTTTTACTATTTATCGTTTGGAGAAGTTTTATTTTAGTTATCAAATTAATAATTTGGTCACCAAATTTTTATGTTTGTCAAACTTATTTACTAATACATTTTGTCTATGTATTTATGTTTCATTGAAACTCATTATAGAGGGTTGGGTTCAAATCTTATTATGTGTGTATATATATTTTATTTTTCTGTATAAAAGATATAACATGACAATACTTGTAAAATAATACAATTTACTTTGTAAAGTAAGGGTATTTTAGTCATTACCCAATTAAACTGGTGTCCGATTGACTCATGACTTCAATTGAGTTAAGTGCTTAATATCGATTCCCATCTAACTTCCACTTAGAAGTTATTCTCTCTGACTGTGTGTGTATATATTAATAAACTATATATAAGGTTATATATATATATACTAGATTATGGCACACTCACAATATGGATAAAAAATAGAATTATATAACAAGTATATTTATAAAAGAAAATTGATATAAATACTAAATATAGTTTTGATTGAAATGGTAAAGTACAAATGTTACAAATTATAGAGGCTTGGGTTCAAATTCTATTATATGTTTATATTTCTTTTATAAAATATATAAAATGAAAAAAATCCCTTCAAAATAATATAATTTACTTTGTAAAGTAATGGTATTTTAGTCATTACTCAACTGAGTTGATGTTCAGTTGACTGATGACACTAACTCAATCAATTGTTTAATTGAAATTTTGATAAATAAATTCAATTATCAAAACTATTAAAATTCATTACTTGAAATATTTAATATCCATGTTATCTAAATAAATTTAAATATTTATTGCATACTACATCAATCACTTAAGAAATTATAATTGAAATATGAAAATTTTTAATTTTAAGACAAAATATTAATTATTTTATAGATGTTAGTGATTAAATTGTAAACTTTTCGAACAGTTAGATGATATAAATAAAAATTTTCAAAAAATTAACAATCCAAAATTGTCAAATTATCTTAATTTCATGATTTATATGGACATTTACACGTAGCATGATGAATATTTTAGCAATACCATGTAACACATGATAGATGTTATATTGTTTATATCATTCAATCATTTGTGACTAACGACTAAGAGATCAAAATTCAGTATCCTTAATTTTGGTAGAAGCTTCTTCCGGTGTACCCACAGACACATCCAAGGTTGTTTAGCGACAAAGATGGTACAAAGATTAGATGATGACCCAACAATCTTTGAGATTACTTACTGCAGAAAGCACACTTGTAATCTAGCCTCCAATGTCTTGCCTCCCACAGCACCTTCAAGACATCAAGAACAAGGAACCAGAATAGAACCACAGCAGCAGCATAGCCAGCTACCAGAAGAAAACCAGAAACAACAATCACAAGATTTACTGGTGAGCTTCCAGAGAGGCCTTAAAGTTATAGCCCAAGACTTAGAGACACCTGACTGAACATAACCTTCATTCCTTAATATTTCATCTATAGTTCATTTTCATTTGTAACTTTTAGAACTCAATTTTGAATGAATTCACTTCTAGAAAAATGCTTCGAAGATCTTGTTTGTGTGTATGAATGTGTAATACTTCATTTAGTGGTCCAGCTCCAGCCTGATAAAGGAGCATTAGTTTCATTATCAGTTTTAGTGTCTCTTGTCAACTTTAATCTGTTTGTAAAACCGAATCTTTTTTTTTTACGCCTATGCGTAGCTTACATTATTGACATAACTTTGTCATTTTTGTCACATTTGCAGGTTTTGCCATCAACACCTGGACAATGTGTAGAGCAGTCTTTGAATCATAAAAGCAATTCAGGCAATGACCAGCAAACTATCAGTCAGGAAGACAATAATTCCACGATTGTCTGTCAGGCATCCTCACCTAGCCCCTCTGATTCTTCAACAATGATATCTCAACTTTCTGCAGCAGCACTTTCAATTGTATGTATATATCTTTAATTTGTATATTATTAATCTTGTTTATCCTCTTAGCCTGGTTGGCCTTCATCAGCATTTGATTCGATTTATTCAAATTTCAGGCACAATTACAAGCACAGGGATTTGAAGAACCTGCCAAACAAAATCAATGCAAGTACCTTTTTTTTTCATTAAGTCAACTTTTCAGTTCAACAATTTTATAAGCTACAGATTGTACATGAATTTTGTTTGTTGATCAGTATATATGAATTACTTGGAAAATCTTATACAAATTATTTGGGTATTGAAGTATACAAGAAACATTATCCGCCAATGTTGGCAGATGAAGTTTGGCGTCTAGACAGAATTGGTAAAAATGGAATTATTCATTTAAGGCTAGCCTCTGAAGGCATTAACACAGTGCAAGACTTCTTGAGAATGTCGGTCGTCAGTCCTGGTGAGCTTAGAAGGGTAAGAATTTGCAATCACTTGACTAGCCCAGAACCTGATATATGCCAATTTAGTGTATGTATTTCTTAAATATAATCATAAATGACTTATTTTAAATCATGTTGAACAGATTTTAGGCCCTAGAATGTCTGAGAGAATGTGGGATAATGCAATCAAACACGCCAGAACTTGTGTTATGGGAAACAAATATTATGTTTTTCGAGGCTCAAATTACAGAATCTTGTTGAATCCCATTTGCCAACTCATGGGAGCAGAGATTAATGGCAGTATATATCCTACTCACAGCCTGAGTAATATTGACACAGTATGTTTTATGAAAAGCTAAATCATTTATTTATTTTGGGTCTTAAATATCTATTAGTCTAATATTCATTAAATTGTGAACCTGGCATTTGCAATTGCAGGTATATCTTGAAAAGTTGGTGAGACAAGCATACGTAAATTGGTCTTCCTTGGAAGAGATAGAAGGAATTTCCGATGAAATTATTGCCCTTCTAACGCAAGGTAATTCCTTTTCCAAGGAACTTTCATAACATTAAACTTGAGCTTGTTTTCAGGGCCTTTTTAGTATTGTTTTACTTTTACATATAGAAATTTTCAGAATATGAAATTGCACTCAGACTTTAGAGTTCTTTTATGCATTAGAGCTACTTTTTACCCCTTATTTGTCATCCTAAAATCAGTTATGACTTATCATTGTCAGATATCATGGCACAAAGGACGGGGGCAAATGTGATGAATACAATTCCATCTAATTTGCCTGCCATGCCTCCTTCTGGTCCCTGGTTAGCTGAGCTTCCAGATCACCCTGTTTTGATGGACAACTCCAATGTAAGTACATATTAGCGCTCAAGGTATTTTTGGTTTGAAAGAGGTGACAAAGTAAGCTTTAGGAGACGAGTAAAACGCATCAATCACCTCTGAATGATGTTTCTGTAATATTCATTTTCATTCATAAGTTTTAGAACTCAATATTTAAAATATTCAGAGTTTGAAAAATGTTACGGATCTCCCTTGTTTGCGTGGATGTTTGAGTAACATTTCACTTAGTTGTCCAGCCTGATAAAGAAGCATTAGTTTCATTATCCATTTTAAAGCCTCTCTCAACTTTAATCTGTTTTCAAAACCGACTCATTTAGTTTTTGTTTATCGATTTTGCCTATGTCTTACATTATTGGCATGACTCGTCTCTTTTGTCCCATTTGCAGGTTTTGTCATCTCCAATGACAGGAGAATGTGCAGTGCAGTCTTTGAATCAGAAAAACAATTCAGGCAATGACCGGCAAACTATCAGTCAGGAAGACAATAATTCCACCATAGTCTGTCATGCGCCCCCACCTAGCCACTCTAATTCTTCAGCAATGATATCTGAACTTTCTGCGACCACACTTCTAATTGTATGTGCTTAATCTTGTTTATCCTCTTAGCCTGGTTGGCCTTCGTTAACATTTGATTGGATTTATTCAAATTTCAGGCGCAAGTACAAGCACAGAGTTTTGAAGAACTTGCCGAACGAAAACAAACCAAGGGGAATTTACAATTGCAAGCATGTTGCTACAAACAGGACTCTGATTTAACTAAGAGTGGAAAAGCAGCTGATGCATATACTTGGAAGTGTTATGGCACCAAAGGATTGATTGGAAATAGAAGAAAAAGTTTTTACAGTTGTGCACACCCTGGTTGCGGAGCTAAGAAGTCAGTTGAGAAGTCACTAGATGGGAAGAGCTTCATAGTGCTTTATAGAGCTTCGCATAACCATCCTGAGTCACTGCCTACTAGAACTTCATCACTGTCTGCATGTTCTCACATTCGGGCTTCCAATCATCTTACCATCAAAATCCCGGATAAGTCCTTTGTTACATATGAAGGTGGACAAATGGATATGGATGGATCTGTGATTTTTATGAGATCAGCGGAGGATGAAACTGGACTTCAAAATTTAATGGATAAAAAATTTGATCAGCCTTCTGATGGACATAAAGCAACCGTTGGTGTAGGTGTTCGTAAGGCCAAAAAAAGGTTAGTCGAAACTTGGAACACCATTCTAACAATATAATAAAGTTGCCTCTTAGATTTACAAAGAATGATCTCAAAACTGGATGCTCTCTTTTTTTTTTTTTTTTTGGCTTGATCTAATTTAAGTACTCAAATAGTTTCAGGAAACGTGCAAAAACAACCATTTTCAAGTTATCAAGCGTTACTAATTTTAGGGAGATGGTAGAAAGTTTCACCGGAAAGCATACGAGTAAAGTACAGGAAGAAAAAATACTGAGAGGAATCCCTAGGAAGAAAGCATGGGATGCAAACCTGAAAGAAATCAGTGGCAATGATATCCATTGTGTAAGGCAGAATGTAGACGGCCCGTATGAAGCTGAAGGGACGAGTCAACCGGAAATCATACAAGCTGATCATCCAATCATACGCTGCATTCCCAGATGAATATCTTGACTTGGGCTGGTACTAGAAACAATACTAATAATTTGAAAATACTGTATGCCTTGTCAGACACCCATTTGGCATGAGTTTAAACCGCACCTATCCCTAACATTATATTGAAAGAAAGAAAGGAAGAAAATATTGTATAACTGGCGAACTTATATGTATTTATAAATAAATAAAACTAATAAAGTTTTTTCCTTTTTATCTAAGCTGCCATATACATTGAATCACAATCACTGAAGTTAAAAATCTAGTACTCTACAACTCACATTAAATTACTTATTCATGCTTTCATCTTTTCGCTTGTATCAATGAAAGTTTCTTGTTTTATACATGCACGCCTACATACAAGTGTGCATATATGTACTATACATGCATGCATGCATGCATACATACATGTATAAACTACTTTCCTTTGTAGTTTGTAAATTGTATGATGGGGATCTGGGACTGGAAAGCCCGGCAGAGCCAGCTAGCCAGTTTGAGGAAAAGTGAAGTGAGCAGATGGATCTTCCATGGCCTGCCGAAAACTCATTTTTGGTGGAAAACAACATTGTCACCCTAGAGGGATGGGACCAGCTCCGTGGAGCCCGACCTGAGTAATGAGATTGACTCTTTTGAAACCCTGAAAATGAAATATGCTTAGCTGAATTTAACAACTAGTCACATGCCCTGTAGTGAGCTTGTTAATTATATATACATATTTCTTAGGTGACTTTGGGTCCATTTCAGAGTTATGATATCAATGAAGTAAATGACTCCCATTATATGTAGGTCAAGACAGAAGATCTAACTTCAAGATTTAACATAAATATTTGGTATTTTCCTTCTCTAATTATTCTTCATCATTTCTCGAATGTTTTGTTAAGTGCCAATGAATGAAATGTACTTGACAATTAAAAAAAAAAAAGAGCAAAGCCCCATTCCTATGCAAACAAGACATCCCCTGTAACAACCAATAATTAGGTGTACCTGAGGGAATGAGAATTGTTGAATTTTAATCAAAATCTACTACATTAAACTTGGAATCTAAAGTGAAACTGCACCCACCACATAAAAATTGTATGTTTTTTTGGTTACGATTAATTAAATTATTGAAGGAACCTAAACTCAGCAGTGTTGTTTAGATTGGGATTTGCTGGCTCAAACTTTAATCATTGTGAACAATAATGGAATGAGTTTGGAAGTGGTTTCATTTGTTGGGTAATGCAGAAGAATCCAAAATTGGTGAAACCCGAAGTTTGCCAAAACCAGCCAGCATTACCTGAAAGGTACGTGATTGTATTGGTTGGGTCCAGTCGTCCAAAGACCTGTTGCTGTTGAGTTGGCCAATGGCTTGGCGGTCTTGGAACTGTCTAAATCCTTGGCTAAATTACTAAAATTCGCTTCACCCCACGTGCAGGACAATGTGTCCCCCCCTCCTTAATGGAGCCACCATGATAATGGTGCTTTCCCTGTAGTGATGCTAATTAGGATGTTACCTAAAATACAAAACTACTCTACAAGTGTTAATGGGGGATTAAAAATAGGTGCTTACCTAGAATCGTCCGGATTCAATTTATTGGTGGATTAGTCTATTTCATGTTTGTTCTGAATAATCATTCAAAAGAAACAATTTTGGGGGAATCCGTGGAGTGCACACTCGGAGAACCACAAAAAAAAAAAACTAGATTATTGAAACCCCAATTTGACGGTCCTTCATTCGGTGAACCAAAACCTCCCATGCAACTTCCATATTAAGTCATGAATATGACTCTTGGTTTAGGTGTCTATGGGTTTATAATGAAGTTCCTTTTCCTTTCTACAACAAATAACTGATCTGTGAATATAATATTTGACTAAGGATTTGTCATTTCTGTAGGAGTAACATCCGTATACGTCAACTAGGTGTAGGTGGATGATTGATTTTGCTGCAATTTCCAATGATTCAATCATCTCTCTTCCAATTTCTTTCTTTGCTATGCACTTTGATTATCTTGTTCATCAAATTTATCATTACTAAAATAAGGGTGTACATATATTTTTGGGAAATTCATTAATTTATTCCTTAAATGGATTATATAATTTGGAAAAAAAAATTCATTGTAAGTGGTAAATGATAAATTTCATCAATGCAATAAATGTTTTAATCTTAGTATCAATAGAACATTATGTTACATTGATAATTGCTTTTATCATAACTCAAGCACGATATATCTGGACTGATTGCTAACATTTAATACAATAAAAAAATCAGCTTTGTATGGTACAAATCAGTGAGCAAAAATCAGCAAAAAAAATTAAACATCCCATCAAACTGAAGAGGACAGCAACAAAACTATTATTAAAATCACTTGTAAAAGCAAGACTATATGCTTAAGTAAGACTAAAAAATATGCTATTAGAGCAAACAAAAAATTTTAAAAATGAAACTTATTAAACAATAAAAAAACAAAAAAAAACATATAAAACTTAAGACAACACGAGTCTAAATCTACTTATAAAATCATTTATTATTTTAAAATGCTCTTAAAATATAAACAGATTAAGAAGCCAGTGAAGAGCTACCCACTTTTCAAGAGAAATTATTAGTAGCTGATAGAGTTTTAGCAATGATAAGCACCGTCATCTATCAATCACAATTTGTGGAGGCAATAAAAATACTCACAAAATAAATCTGTGAATTGAAAAAAAAATATATGATGTGAACGAGGAAAAGAAAGAGTTAATGAATGAGAGAAAAAGGTAGGTGGTAGCCAATTGGAGATTGGCACCACCATTGGAAAAACAAAAGAAAAAAAAAAGCAAACAATTTAAAGAAAAAAGAGAAGTTTTTAAGATTTGGTAATCTAAAACTTTTTAAGGTTACAAGGACTTCTAATGTTTATTTGTTTATTTATTTATTTTGAGTAATTATTTCTTAATTTATGACAAAATATGTTTAAAGGTAGTCAGGATTATTTGTTTAACTCTAAAGGTAGCTCAAAATTCGAGAACATTTTTTAGACAAATTAAAATGTTATGAAGAAAAAGGTTTAGATAATTTATTTATTTTTTTATTTATTTAAAAGGATTAGTATTCTTTCCTAGAGTTTTTTTAATTCTATAACTACATGCCTTTTTAATTTTTTTTCAATTTTTTTAATATTCCCTTAAGACACAAGGCATAATTTTTATTTTTGTTTGTAAAGTCATAAATTTTACTAACAATGTATCAAATAATTTTCCTATTTAAAGTATAGATTAAACTTGAGTTTCAATCTTTAAAGCTCGAGCTCAATTGGATTCATTTTCAAATTTATAATATGTTAATTTTTTTTCTTTTATATATGTTGTATATTATCTTATATGAAAATTAAAAATAATATACTATAATCTAAATATTGAAAAATATGTTAAATTGCTTATGTTTAGAAATTTAATAAAAGAAAAAAATATGTCACGATAGTAATAGAGATATATAAATGAGACTTTTGATTCATGAAATATAAGATTACTTTAAGTAATAGAATTAGGAAAGGTAATATTAGTTATCACATTACTAGATATGTTAGATTATTATTATTATTATTATTATTATTATTTGATTGGAAAATTGAAATGTAAAATTTTATTGTTTAATTCATGAAATGTAATTTTAAAAAATTTAAAATTAAATATTTACAAATATTATGAAATTTAAAACCCATATCTTAAATCTCTAAGGCATAACCAAAATTAAAAAAATATATATATACCCGACACTTGAATTGAATCCGAATCCGAACCTGGAAGCATTGGTATCTCCCTTCCTACTACTACTACTGCAGCAAATTCTTTGTGCTTAATCATTAATATATTCGAGAAGGATATAAATTTCACATTAATGGAAGCTTATAATTCTTGATTCAACTCTTACATCAGAGTTTTCATAATACCACAATACATATACATATATACCCAAGTTGTTACGCTGAATTCTGATAAAACATTTTTGCCTGAAAAACCAGCGAAAATGCATGGGGGCAAGAATTTGGAACAAAAGCCAGATGCTTTGTCTTACCTTGTAACCAGTCGACAAGTATCATATAATGCTGGTTTTGGTCTTCAGCGGCGTCTGTTTCTTCACTTGTTTGTTTTGTTTGTTTTTCATTAACCCAACCTTATGCTTCTTCTCCTTTGATTTCCTATCTTTCTTGCCCGAAAAGAAATTCCTTTCATCCTCATCATCATCTTCTTCTTCTTCATCATGCTTGAAATATAACGTCGTCGTTCCACGGTGGCCTTTATGGCTTGGACCTGAAGAAGCATCAGACGCCATTGAATCATCACTGTCAGCTTCTTCATCAGCATGGTTATCATCACCATAAACACCTTCATCATCAGCTTTTTCACTGTGTCCATCGCCGCTGTCGTCGCCGCCGTGTATGGGGGAACCAATGTACATTGTCCACCCTGATTCACTACTATGGCATTCCTCGATGCCTCCATAGATTTTGGAAGACTCCATAGTAAAGAGAAAGGAACCCTAGTAGAATAAAGTAGATGACAAAATTAGTTTCAGTAGATGGAGTTGTTGCAAATATAATGAGCAGAAAGGATGTGTATTTAGAGAAGGCATGAGCATGAGAGCAGCTTCATCTATTTCACTGTCAAAACCAGCTTTTGATGACAAAAGGAAACAACAGATATACCCATCTCATCACTTATTTGAAAGCTACATAAACAAAAACGACACGCAAATATGTATATACATAGATATAGAAACTGAATGATAGATATAGATATAAATTCACCACCTGGAAATCTATACACCCATTAATTCTGACTTTGAATCAACCAGAAGACAGCTAGAAGCTGTCAAAGGAAAGTGAAATTTATCTTACTCAACGCATAAATACCATAAGTTTCTTAAATTTCATAGGACAAAAGTTGTTGGCTTTGCATTTCTCATTATGATTTTGCTGTGTCTACT
The DNA here is from genome assembly GCA_025698465.1 of Gossypium longicalyx. Lineage (NCBI taxonomy): Eukaryota > Viridiplantae > Streptophyta > Magnoliopsida > Malvales > Malvaceae > Gossypium > Gossypium longicalyx. The sequence goes on along the minus strand of CM047006.1, from coordinate 8,957,383 downwards.
CCTCATGCAATGTTTTTTTAAAGATGCCATTTATAAAATTAATTTTAAATAAGCCTAAATAGGTGTACAAACATCCAATCAGAAATCCAATGACTACTTAGAAAAAAAATATAAGCTACACAATTAAGTTTTTAGTGATAAAAAACAGTGTTTTTTTTTTTTTAACAAAAATTATCATTGACCAGCATGGCAAATCAAAATAAAAATTATACATGCAGATTGAATTTGAATAATATTATTCAAATTCAAAATTCATTTCAACCCAAACAATTATTATTTTAGATTTTTTCTAAATGAGTATAAACCTATAAAAATTTAAAAATTATAAATAAATAAATAACCCAAACATGGAAAATTTAAAAAAGTTATTAATAAATATTTTTTTATATTTTATTGAGAAATTTTTTATTATTAAATAACAAATAATTAGTGCCTATGATGTGAGGAATTATTTGCCACTCTGATCGAGTTTAAACCACCATTTCATTATTATTTCCACCAAGATCTCTAGGCCTTTTTTCAATTATTTTTTTTTTGGATTTATTTTGTTTATTATCGTTTTCTGTAGTAAAATAAATTCTTGGTTTTTATAATTTTTTGAGGGAATAAATTTTTTTTTAAAATGGTTTTTATTATTATAGATTTTAGCTTTTTTTTTGTGTGTGAAATTAAGTATTAAATGATATGATAATGATTTTCAATTCTTTTGAATTTTTATATTTAAATTTTAATAACGGTCTTAATTGAGTCTTAGTTTAATTGGCATGGGTATTGTTGTCAATATAAGAGGACATAAGTTAAACTGCTTTGAAGGTATCTTCCTCCTATTTATAGGATGAGTTGGGGAGAGGCTATAGATAAATATTGTGCCAAAAAGAGTAGATATTAATAATTGTTAGTAGTTTATTTTTTTTTTTAAGTTTGAACTCATCTATATTGAATATAAATAACCATTTGTCTATATTTATTATGTATACACATTTTTATTATTTTTTAAATTTAAAAATCTTTAAAGTTTGAATTGACGTGTCATACTACGCGGTAGCTTCTAATAGCTTTGTCAATAGCAATTAAGTGTCAAATCGATTAATGATAATTAACGTTCATAAAAATTAATTAAAATTTTAAAAGTCATTAAAAATTCAATTAAATGTATTTTTTTCATAATATTTCAATTAATTTTTTAATTTTTTTACGGAGGGTTTTTAAACACTTTAATTTTATTTATCATTTTTATTATATATTTTCCTAAGGTATTAAAGACTTTTGTAACTTGTATCTTCTAGACATTCTCTATATAATATATAACAAGTGGTAAAAAGTGTTTTTAAAATACTTATTAACAGAATTCTCAACATGAACAAAATATATTTTTAAAAAGTTTTCTTAATATACTAATTATCGAAATTATAAAATAATGATAATAATAATAATAATAATGTTTAGCAAACAATTCTTTTATCTGGGTAGAAATTTATTTGTGGTTTAAAATTAAATTATAATTTTTTAAAAGAGTTAAAACTAAATTATAAATTTTAAAGGGGTTAAAGTATACTTTTATCAATATATTAATTTATTATTTCAGAACTTTTAGAGGGATTAAGTGAAATTTTATCATCTTGAAGAGGCTAAAGAGCAATTATACTGTTGATTAACTTATAATTTCAAAATTTTAAAGAGATTAAAGTGAAATTTTACTTTTTTTGGTTTTTTTCTTTCTTCCTTCCATTTTTTATTTATTTATTTTTGGGGTGAGAGGGCACAAACCTAAAACTTTAACCAAGCAAACCGTATGGCCTTAAGTGGAGAAGTTACTTCCAACTTGTCTAAGTCAGCCTAAACACTCAAGTTGAAAATCTTAAAGAATTTTGTAAGGTACTAAAGCTATGCGAAATAAGCAAGAAAAGTAAGAACACTTAAAAAAAGCTAGAGTAAATACTTTTGATGTATTTAATTACTCAATGATGAATGATACAAATGAGACTAATAGAGGCCTCAATTTAGTACGGGTTGGATTACATCAATAGTTTAGATAGGAACTATAATATAGGGATTAAATCTCGAGTTTAAGCATATAAAAAGATAATAACCATAATATATCCTAAAACAATTTATACATAACACAGTCATAAAAAAAGGATCAACTCCTCCGTTAGTCATTCAATTATTAGCATTCTTTTGTTTTGGTCACCAAACTATAAAAATTCTTAATTTTGTCACTAACGTTTTTTATCGATTCTATTTTTGTCACCCTTGATTAAATCGTTAACAGGAACGATGATGTGACTTTTTTTAATTGATATAATAACACATTTAGTTATCAACATTTACACATTCTATAAAATTGGTCCTAATTCTGAATAATTAAACAAATTTAACCTTTCATATTTACGAATTCTATCAATGTGGTCATCATAAACCAGAATTTCAAATCAAATACAAAACCTTGGGAGAGAGAAAAAGATGATGAAATTGAAATCGAGTGTTATTAACCACGTAAGGAGTATGAGGTTGATGGAATTGATACGACTTAAACAATATAAGAGTGATTACAATTAATGAGACTTGGAAAATATTTGGATTAATTCAAAACTGAAGTAGAAAAAGAAATTCCCAAAGTGTTAGACTCTAAATGAATTCTAAAAGTTACAAATAACAAAGAAAAAGAAACAAAAATTACAAATCCAACTTTAAAAACACCACTAATAGAAAACTAAAATTCTGCATATTTTAAGATTACAATTTCTCCAAATACAGTAGACTAATTTTGAGTCCACAATGATAGATAAGTTAAAAAGAAATAAATAAATAAAAACTTCAATTCTGCATATTTTAAATTACCCAAACCCCAAAAGAGTAAAATAAATAATAATAATAATAATAATAATAATTAAATAAACCTTCAAAAACTTAACTTTGTCTAAACTCAGAAACAAGATAGTTCTTTTGTAGATGAAAATCTCAACAACGACTTTTTTGGGTTTTATGGTTGTGCCATATGCCTTTATGAAGAAAATATAAATGTTGACTAATATAAAAATATTTTCCAGTTAAAATATTTAATGTGTTTATAATTCTAATTTACGATAAAATGTGTTTGAGGATATTTGTAAATGTAGAGAATTAAATTTGTTAAATTATTTAAAATTACGATCAAATTAATAAAATAAGTAAATATTTAAAATAAAAAAAAAGACATCATCATCATTTTCGTTAACGATTTAAAAGAAAGGAATTGAAAATGCACATGACAAAATTGAAAGTTTTTGTAGTTTTGTGACTAAAACATAAACATTTTAATATTTGTACATCATCAAATAATATTAGTGTTGTGTGATAATTACTCACCATGAGGTACCCATAAATATACAACACATTTCATGGTTAACCTGGCTTATATTATTCTTTACACGCTTCTATTTTGCTAATTTGCTAAGTCCCTTAAATTTTTTAATTTCATGTGATTAGATGAAGGACAGTTGATTTTGATGGTAATTTTATAAATAGAGAAGTGAAGCTCATGAAATTATAGTACTAATATATTATTACATCAATCTAAACAAACTTCACCTAAAATATGGTTTCAAATTGTATGAGTTTGTACCTATTATTTTTCCAGTTATTGAAAAATTATATTTTTTTCCAATTTAACCTTTACTTTTCGGTTAGGTTATAAAATAGAGAATATATTTGTAATTTAATTTTTTATTTTTATTTTTAAAATCTAAAAATATAAATTTAATTGTTAATGAGAATAAATTCTAAATATATAAATTTTAAGTGGAATTGAATCGTGCTTTTACCATCAACTTTTACTCTATAATTATTAACTTGGTGTAGATTGACAACCACTAATAAATATTAATATTACATGTGAGAGGTAGATGTCAAAATAGCTTTTTGTTTCTGCTCTTCTGTCTTCCTCTAAGTTTGATGGTGCCTGTCTTCTCAAGGCTAGGGCTTTTGTCTTTTGTTTCTATTGGAGAAGGAATATTTTTGTTTAATTTTTTAATTTTAATGAAAATATTTAGTTATTACACTTCGGGGTTTTTTTTTTTTTTTTTTTTTTTTGTTTATCAAAATAGACTATGTATTAAAAATCAAAATTCGATACAAAGAAAAACTATAGGTATCAATTTCAACAGTGCCTCAATATAAACAGGGGTTTTTACAAATACACAAAATAAGATTCCCGACCTTCTTGTTTTTAATAAGTATAACGTTTGGGAGGTAAAGACAACTTTTGTTAGTTGCCATAGACAATGCCAATTATTACAACACAAAATATGGAGCGGTTTGCTATGATGATTTACGTTGTGAGGATGCGAAAAGCAATTAAGATGAAGGTGATTCACACCATGAGAGTGTGAAGAGCTGCTAGGAAGATGGTGATTTACACTGTGAAAGGTGCGGAGTTATCATACTAAAGATTAAATAAGATTGTGGGGTGAAATTGTGATAGAGTAAGGTTATTTGTGTTTTCTTATCCTCTTTTTACCCTGATAATAAGAGGATATTTATAGGGAAATAGAGGCTAGGCAGTGAAAGTTTCAGTTAGAATTGTCTAATGGTCGGACTTGGATAATAATTTTTATATTTTTGAGCTGCCCTAAATTCAATTTATATAATTAGAAATATTTTCAAAATTAAAATCTTATTATAAAAGATATAAAATAGAAAATAAAAATTATGTTTTTAATATTTTATTAATTTTAAATAGTAAAATGATTTTTTTAAATAGACTAAACCAACCCAAAAATAGGCTTAGGCTTAAAAAATATTTTAGAATCGGATCTCAACCCAACCTATGGACATCTCAAGCCTCAACCACTTGGATTCTCCTCGTAAGTGTAATGATAGAGTGATATGTGTCAACTTAGGGCACTACTAAAGTAAATATGAAGGGACTATACGATAAGTCTATCAAATGTGATGAAGTGATGGATGCCGTTAAGGGTGTAAAATTAGATGAAATACTTCTCTTTTTTATATATATATATATAATATTATCCGGTCAAACTTTGAAAAATTTATATTGACATAGATGGGAAATGAATAAGATAAGAAATCGAAAGTTTTGCTTTTAAATATCATTTTAATCGATATGAAGTAAATATAAAAAGAGTAGCTAAAACAAAGTGAATATTGAGTTGGGCCCCCCGGTGAAAGAACAAAACGAAGTTCAAAGAAGAGTTTCGATGAAAACCAGTGAGTTGGAGCAATCTTTGTCCCCAAACTTGTAAGCATGATTTGTAAGCATTCTACCACCTTGTTTTTGGTTTTAATTTCTTATACAGACATCATGGCCCCATGCATTCCGCATTGTTTCTTTGTCCTCTTCCTTGAATTTGCTAATGGTCGGACAACCTCTTTCATGTCTTTCATTTCATTCCACCCCTTTCTTCTTTATATTGATATATTTTTCATTTATACATAAAGCTTGTTGTCATCTGATAATAATAATAATAAAAAAAACCAAGTATTAAATGTTAGATTTTGGATCACATGTTTATAAATGCTACCAGTTGGAGATGATTTTTGTTAGGTTAAGCTATAAGAAACTTGTTCAAGTTTTGTGAATAAAAAATAAACATCCCATTTAAAATCCGACCCAGCTTGATTCTACTTAATACCAAACATCCACAGCATCTGAATATCGTTTATCGACCATGCAACCGAACCCCAGACTAAGGTCTTTGTGCTCTCTTCATATTTACGACGCTACAACTCTTATATACTAAATTTTATTTTAAAGAAATTATTAAATTGTTAATAAAATTGTATATTATTATTTTCTTTTACAAAACTATGTGAAGAGTTGTTAAATGAAAAATAGTAGATACAATGATAAAACCACCCCCCCAAAACTAAAAAATGAATCCAAAATGAGAGTCAGTTCCAGATATGATTGTATGTCCAACTTAAATCTATGTTAGATTGACATTTTTTTTTCTTATACATCCATAATCATGTTCGACAAAGTGTTAAATACTTCAAAAATAAATAGATTTAAAGTTGAGGAAATATAGTTAGTTACCCAGAAGTATAAACTAAATGGATAACACAAATTATTGGGGTTTTCCTATAAAATAAAAAAAGAAGAAGAAAAAAAGTTGGATCTTGGATGCAGAGGGACGTCAGATCTGGACATCAGCAAATTACAGAACATGAAGTCCATAATTATGACAACAGAATGAATGCACAACCACCACAACTACTCCAACAAGCTTTGGCTCTTCATTTTCAATAAAATACATGTGTCAGACTCCCGAATCTAACACATATTCATATATATAAATACCGCATATGATTATTTAAATATATGGAAAAAACTTAAAAAAATAAAAAAGCATAACAATATCCAACATTTACCCCAAATCTGAGTAACATGGACAAAAAGGATTACTATGGAACTTTTTCATAAAGAACTGCTACTGTTGTCACTTCAGAAGCATTTCGAAGACTTGTGAAGAAACTCACGTTTATAACAAGTTGCTAGAATGTAGATGATCAGCTCGTCCATTACTGATTGAATGCCCTTTCCTTCTCACCCTAATCCCTCTTATGATATTTCACTGTGAAAACTTCGAGATTAACTTGTCGACGTGAAATATGATATCATCTATGCGAGGGCGAACACTAGGCTGAGGCTGAAGCATCCAAGTCACGAATTGGTGAAGAGCTTCAGGATACTGTAGTTTAGGTCCAGCTGGCCACTTAATCTGTGCATTTACAATGGCCAGTTGCAGGCTTCCTCCAGATTCTCCAAGTGCATACTCAAATGGGGATACCCCATACCTGCAACAAATGCCAATGAACATTATAAGTGGATAATTTTTTTTTTTTATATATAAAAGCAGCTAAATACATCATCTCGAAAAGGTTGGATATAGAGTATACAAACAATTATTTCCGAAGATAAATGAAAGCATCTGAAGGAAGTACAAACCTGTAACTGCTTTAACTTGTTTTACCAAAATTATCATCAAAATACAACTTCATGACTCTTTCTACCAACACTAATGGGCAACTTAACTTTGAAATACAAACGCCTGCTTTTCGCATTATTTAACTTTAAAATCAAATACTTAAAATATGCTCCTTAGATTTAGCCAGATTCAAATACTTTGTTTACTCTTTGTCTACTAAATTGTTTTTAGGAAGAAACGTAATTAACAAATGAAATGAAAGTACAACAACAAAAAAAAAGTTTATTAAATGAAAGAAAACACTGTTTAAGAATTGATTCTTACATTATTGCATATAAAGTGCACCCCAATGCCCAAATATCGGTTCGCTCATCAATATCTGCATGACTTGGGCAATCCCACAACTCAGGAGCTCGGAAAGGTGCTGCACAGTGCTCAGATGCCCATTCCTAAATATGGAAAGAAAAAAAACCATGATCATTGTAGAACAGGCACTAAGTTTATAGATAGAAATAAATATCATATTCAAACTTAAGCAGAAAATATAAGGATGATAACCATAAGACAATGCAGTAAAAACCAATCAAGAAAATAAGAAGAAGACTTTCAGCATGTTTTAGGATATCATAAAATGCATCAAACAGATAAGCCAATTATGTACTCATACATCATTTTGCTCATGTTTAAGTATGCATATGTTTGTTGGTAGAACATGAAGCATACAGGTTTAAGGAACTAGAAGAGCTTGGGATAGTTTTCAGCGAGGATGAGAAAGAAGTTTGAAAACAGAGAATATAAGAAGACTCTTCAATACTGAAGAAAAGTAAAGAAGAAAAAAGCACCTGAAGCTGTAGTGCCTCAGAACGAGAGCGAATTTGCCTCCTTGCAGGACGAGCACTCCCGAAATCCATTAATATAGCAAGAGGCGATTCCCCTTTCCTATGGGTTAAAAGAACATTACCAGGCTTGACATCATTATGTGCATATGGAGGCTCAAGACTGTGCATATGTTCAAGTCCGGCACACAGCTGTGGAAATAATTTGGCACAGTCAAAATGCTTATAGTCAATTCGAATCAGTTATGACATTAATGAATCTGAAAAGAAAACACCATTACTAATACATAAATGATCAAATATTAGAAAATAGAAGAATGCATTGGATCCACTGATAACAAGTGCCACATGGTTATCATTTAAACCTCTATAAGAAAATGGTTAGAAAAAGACAGTTTTACTTACCTGCCGAAATATTTGAAGAACATCCGAGGTAGAAAAGAAATCATTTTTAGCACTCATAGCTTTGAAATTGTCCAGTAATGTTCCATCCAAATGAACGGGAAATAGTAAATATGCTTCGTGATTCCATGATCCTTCTTGTGTAGGCTAGCCAATTAAATCAAATTGTTTCAGACAAATACAATTTTGCATGGAATATGATTTAAAGAAAGAAAATGCATCTTGGAGAATAGTTTGTTTTACACCGCTAATTAGAATGAGAGATCTGAACAATTACCTTAACAGAAATGATAGCATGATCAAGAAGGGGAAGAAGATTACGGTGACTAAACAAGGATGAAACACGGATCTCCTCCTGAACCAATTCTAACTGTTCATTATTCTGAATGAGAACTTTCTTCATTGCATAAGTTCCATCATCTGCAAATGCAACCCAAGTAAGTTCATTCCAAAACCAAATTAATTTTCCCTTTGATCTGATGAATACACAAATACCAAAATAACACGATAAAATCTGGCAGATGGCATAGCAGATGTCACCATCCTAGATAAAATCCCCCAGCAAAAAAAAAAGGTTAGCAAATCCATTTAAGATGTAAATTCAGATAATAAGAGGGAAAATGCAAATAATAATAATAAATTAAATTAAATGGGAAAGAAAAACCATCATAAAACTGAAAACATGATGATTCCATAATATACGAATTCTAGTCAGGTTTACCAACAGAACAGAGATCAAAGATTCAACTGATCCATAATTTTAATTATGGATCCAATTGTAATTCGATCATCAGAAAATTTTCACTCGTATACCCCAATGATCCAATTTTATCAGACCCCGTATTCGGTAAACCAGAATGGAATGAATCCGTACATTCAATCACAATAGTTGACACATTACTTGAGTTAAATTTCTACAATAAATAAATCACAAAAAACCAATCCAACGAAGAAAAAAGCAAATGCACAATTTAGAAAAACATATAATTAGAAACTCAAAGCAATCAGCTACAAAAAAAATTAAAGAAACACCCAGATCAGTAGTAAACCAATCCAATAGAGCAACACCCAAATCATAAAATCCTTGTAAAAAGAACGAACCAGATAGATGAGAAGGGTCCTTGACTTTCTTGGCTAAACCACCAGCTGAAATTGAAGAAGAATCGGAGGTGACTTCCTTAACCAGATAAACATAGGCGAAGCCACCTTCACCCAACTGCCTCACGATCTTGAACCTGATGTCATTGATCCAAACGTCTCCTCCCCCATTAGCAGCATCGTACATTGCATTAAACCCTGAAAATGTACACCCCATTGTTTTCTCCTTATGCCTTTCACTTGCACAAAAATTCCTTTTACATCTTCAGATCTCTCATATTTTTTTTTCCTTTTTGGGTGTGTTGGAATTGAGAAACGTAAAAATGGCGGATCTTAACAAGCTCTCTCTCTTTCTCTCTCTCCTCTATGCTCTGTTTTGGAACATTATTTTTAGTTAACAGATTTCAGCATTTAAAGCTTTCCATTTTTCGGTCTAACAATAACTGTTAATTTTATTATAGTTTTAATTATTTTATATTTAAATTTGATGTAATTAACAAATTCATAATAATTTCTAGTTTTTAAATTTTAAAAAAATTAAATAATTATTTTGTTTCGAATATTAATTATTTAGAGTGAATTGCATTAATCTCTCTAAATTATGATTCTTATTCTAAATTAATTATCAAATTTTAAAATATTTTAATTCTATCTTTAAATTATCGATGTTATATCAATATGGTACTTCCTATATTAAAATTATTAATTTTATATTCAGACATTGAATCTTATACGACATAAATTAATATGAAAATTTTAAAGAAAAATGAGTGTTGTAAAAATTTAACCTTGATGTTTTCATAATTTTTACAGAAATTATTGTTCACTCTCTTTTTTTCTATTTTACTTTATTTTTACCTTTTGATTTTTAAAAGTCATGAGACAGCATTTTATTCTTTTTTTTTAATTTTTATTTTAAAATATGTCACATAAGATTTAACATGTCATTTAATGGTAAATTAACATTTTCATAATGAAAGGGTCTAGTTGATTTAACATCAATAATTTAAAAGTGTAATTAGAATGTTTTAAAATTTAGGAACTAATTTAAAAAATGACCATATTTTAAGGGTGTCTAGTGCAAATTAACTCTTCTATTTATTTTAAAGATTTTTTAATGTGTTATTTTATAGTTAACTGTCATTGTATAGAGGCAATATAGATAAATTATATAGGGTCCGGTTCTAAATAAAAAAATAAATGGAAATTATAAAAATATATAAAATCACCTGGGTCGAGGTCGGTGAGTGAGAAGATAGGAGGTAAGTTTCATTACCGAAAGGGAAACAACTAAAATCACTAACTAAGACCCTTAAATGACTGCTCAATGATAATTGATCATAATTAAAAAAAAATGCATAATAACTCACTAATCAAAGATAAAGGAGGCTAAATAAAATGTGGAAGTTGTGAGATGTAAAAACAAACTTTTTTAAAAGTGAAAAAGTTAAAAAGTAAATTTAAGGAATATTTTCATATGTGTATTTTGTTTTGTAAAATACATACATTAATTTATATTCTCAAACATACAATTTTATTACAAAATCCTATAATTTTTTCTTTTTACATTGTATATGTTCCAATATTTTTTATTACAGATAAATTTATCTAAAATATTAATAAAAAATAACTTAGGTATATCAAACCAATCAAATTTTAAAAAAAATAAAAAAATAAAAAAATCTTTAAGCTCCTTCAAACCATACCTGTCAAACTCTACCGGGTGAATTGATAAGGCATCTCTGTAATGGAAAAAAAGAAGAAGAAGCATCTCTTACAGTGGTCCATGTTTGTACGATTATGTATCCCAAGAGTAATTGAATTTTCTTTTTTTCTGATTTTAAGTTAAAATAGCCTTCACAAAATTATATTAAAAATTCTAAAACAATATAGACATAATAATTCAATTATTAAAAAATGTATTTAAAATTAAAATTAAATTATTTAACAACTAAATTCAAACTAGCAAAAACATCATGTGACGTTGTCACAAATAATAATAAAATAAAAATTATATAACCTTAAAATCATTACTTATGACAATCTTACCCTTCAAATTATAAGCTGAGCCTTTCAACTTAAATTATTTTTTATTATGTACCAACTAAAAACAAATTTTCGTTTAACCAACCTATTTCGAAATTCTCTCTAATCCACTTTATGTTATTGTCTGAACTCTGGAAGGTGGCTAAGCAAGCAGCCTTTAGTTTGTTGCCAATGACATCCCACCAACTCAGTAATCACAAGAATCTCTAACTCTTCTTCCGCCTTTACATAAAAAAATCCCAGTAACTGTAGTCCATATTTTTCTTGGTCTTTAAAGTTTGACCTCGAAGTCCTAACACTAAAGGTATGATCTTCAAACTATGATTCCCGGAACTTAGTTTACAGTCACCACAAATTGTTTTCATGCTCATCTTGGTTTCCCTTTAGCTTCTGGGTTCTTGTTATTTGTCGAGTTTCAATTCTGGGTATTTTGGATTTGTGTTTATTTTGTTGTTTGTTGTTGAATTTGATGGTTTTGAGTCTCCTTAGGAGCTCGAAAGTTCAAGCTTTTATGGTTTGTTCGTTGTCTTTTCGACCTTGAAATTTAATTCAGACTGGTTTCTATGTGTTCAATCAAGAGCATCAAAAAGGAAATGAATATCATGTTTCCTTGATCATAGTTTTAGTTACCTCTTCTTGGGATAATTGCTTAGCTTCCTTCAGAGGGGACATGGAAAAGCATAAAAGAAAGAGGAACTAGTGTTCATAAATCTGGTGAAGGGTGTAAAGGTAAACATTTTTCTGGTTAGAAAAAAAAAGAAAAAGAAAGAACATTTACGTATTATGAATGGGGGGAACACTGAAAGATAATGATGGTTTAATTTCTCTTCACTGATTTAAATGCTGTGATTACATGAGCTGCTGACTGTTGTATAATTTGGCACCTGGATTCGATGTTAAGCTCCTTAATTTTCACTATTCTATAACTGGTTCATGGGCATTTCAATTTGTTCATGATCTGAACTTGTGTCTTCTTCATATTTTTTTTAGTGCTGCTAGATTATTATTACTTTGTAATTCCTAAAAGTTATTGAACTGCTGAATTTCCAGCGACATGCTTACCTTACCTTTTAACTTTGGCGAGTTATGGACTTTCCTCCCTTTGTGTGTTGGAAATCGTGATCCCACATCAAAAACTCCATGATTTTATTGCGATGTCATCTCTCTTGAAAATGTAAATATCTGACTGTTGCATCTTTCAGTGCAGCTGTATAAAGGAGAAGTTTCAAATCTCTTAATGGCTCAAGATACCTCTTCTGTTGCTGAATCACCTCGACGGCGCTCTGGTCTTCTGCGAGACCAGGTGCAGTTGATTAAAAGAAAAGACTGTGATCGCTATGAGATCATTCCAATCGAAGATAAACTGTCCTTCGAGAAAGGTTTTTTCATCGTAATTCGTGCATGCCAATTATTGGCTCAAAAGAATGATGGATTGATTTTAGTTGGAGTAGCTGGACCATCTGGAGCTGGAAAGACTGTGTTCACAGAGAAGGTGCTCAACTTTATGCCCAGTATAGCTGTCATAACCATGGACAACTACAATGATGCTAGCCGTATCATTGACGGAAACTTTGATGGTAAGAATTAGAGTCCTTAACATTTTTAAAACTTTCATGTAAGGTGATCCCATCTTTGATTAAGGTGCTTTGTTTTTATGTATGAGAACAATGGATGCCTCCCAATATTGCTTGCTGACTTTGGTGGTTGACAATTAGCAGCACAGTATGCTTTTGGAAGTTTCTATGTTAAGAGCTGCTGTTTTATCTGCTAATGCTGTTGCATTTCAAATTGAAATAAAATTTAGGAGGCAAAATTGATAGGAGATAATTATTTCTAATTATATAAAACGGAATACAAAATGTGCAGTAAAAGCAATATGTGCTTAAGCTCATTTTTGTTAGCTATAGCATTCTATAGTTTGATTCAGGATATCTTTAAGCAAAAAAATAATTATAATTAATGGGAATTTTCATGAGTTATAGCTACGTAAAACATAACTTATAGAATCCTTTCCAGTGCAATGGTATATTTAGTTCTAAATATTGGGTAGTTGGAAAGCAGAAGGCAAATATGGCCTTAAGATTACTTCATTTGAAATCAGGATGTTAAAATAGATGTGTAGTCATATAGAGGGGAAAATGGATTAAGAAGCATATGTTGAGATAGATGGGCAGCCAAATAAGAAATGGACGATCTTTAGAAAGTAAAACTGTAACGGTTAAGGATGAACTGATAAAATGACCACTTGGTGGATTGATCATGTACAATGTAAACCATGAAGAGAGCTAAACATAGACCAAGAACATATTTCTTGAAGCAGTAAGGCTAGATTTGGCAGCTTGAGATCTCTTGATGTAGCCTTTGATTGGATGGAATTGAATCCTTATTAGTATTATTTATTTTACATACTAATTGCATTTCTTTAATTTTAGATTTTTTGGTCAACATTTTGAACTGGTCCCACAGATAACTTGATTGTTTGGTATATGTAAAACTAATGCCTTACTCTGTGGCACGCATTGTGCCAATGTGTGGGATCCATTTTCTTTACTAGAACAATTTTGTATTGCAATGGCTGGAGGAGGATGCATGGTAAAGCTCTGATTATTGTAGTATTATGAAACAGACCCACGGCTGACTGATTACAACACACTGCTTGAAAATATTCACGGTTTAAAAGCGGGGAAACCTGTTCAAGTTCCAATATATGACTTCAAGTCTAGCTCTCGCATAGGATACAGGTTCCCTATCTCTCTTTTATTTTTTGCTATTGCTTTAAGACATAGAAGCTCTTTTCATACAGTTTTAATGATGTCTCCACTCTCCACTTATTCTGCCTGCTAGGCAGGAAAGAAAAGAGACAAAAGAAAGGAAAGTGCATGCGAGCTGTTGGAAACAAATAATATGCATGTTCTTGATCTAGTTTTATTTATCACGATTACAGGACACTTGAAGTGCCTAGCTCCCGCATCGTGATTATTGAAGGAATATATGCCTTAAGTGACAAATTGCGGCCTTTAATAGATCTTCGCGTATCTGTCACTGGGGGTGTTCACTTTGACCTTGTCAAGAGAGTGTTACGGGACATTCAACGTGCTGGCCAAGAGCCTGAAGAAATTATCCATCAAATCTCTGAAACGGTTTCTTTATCTTACCTATTTTACTTTATAGGTGTCTGATTTAGCTGTTTTGTGAAATCATACCTAGTTATAGCCTTAAGTGCTTTATCAAATGCCTCCAAAACAAAGAGTAGTTATAGTAGTTCTCATGCACTTCTTTTTCACACAGGTATATCCTATGTACAAGGCTTTTATTGAGCCAGATCTCGAAACAGCACATATTAAAATCATCAACAAGTTTAATCCGTTCACTGGATTTCAGAATCCTACTTATATTTTGAAGGTCAAGCTCAAACTCCTTTATTTCCATGTCGAAGTAAATGGTTCCATGTTCCTTATTGTAGTACTACTTTCTTCCCACAACGTTACCACCAAGTGTTTTCTATCACTGTAGTCTACAAGGTTGGTGACACTGGATCAAATTAAGGAAGTTGTATCTGAGGAACACAAAGAAACTATAGAGGAAACATACGACATTTATCTTCTTCCCCCTGGTGAAGATCCCGAAGCATGTCAGTCATATCTGAGGATGAGGAACAGGGATGGCAAATACAATCTCATGTTCGAGGTTAGATGTTTCATTTTTAAGCCTTTTAAAATTCTTAATGAGAACATAGTGGCCTTTTCTGGGTCCATAAAAGTTTTCTTCCTTGTCAGCAATGAGATGTGCTAATCTCAATCCTTTTTGTACTTCAAACTCCACTGGGGTATAGATGCTAGGTTTAGATAGAATCATATTTTCATTGGAATCTCTCTCTTCTCATAGATCTTTACCGAATCTGAAAACAGCTGTTTTCATATATAGACATTGTATGTTTATGCTCTTTTTTGTCTAAAAATTAGAATTAAACAATACATGGAAGCAAAAATATTAGATGCTGTTTTATATCACATGCAGACAAAAACAGAATTAAACAGTACATGTAAGCAAAGTATTATCTATGTTTCAAGAATTTGTGAGAGCTAGTTTGGATTTGGTTTCTTTTATAAGTTATGATGACAAAACCAAACATTTACACAAAAATTACTTTAGATTCAATATGCTAATCTATTCGAGAATGTATAAGAATGTTCCTTTAAGATTTACTTCTATGTTCTTTCATGAGTTCTTTTGCTCATTTTATACTAAATATGATATCGAAAGTCCTCTCTAATTTAGGTTTTAATGCCATATTGGGTGTTTGATTTGTCTTAACTTTTGATATTTAGGATTCTGCTTAATATTCTTTTAGGATTAACTTAAATGTGGTAAGTTTTAGAGCTTCTGACCAACTTGCCTGGTTCTCAGGAATGGGTTACTGACAGTCCCTTCATAATATCACCAAGAATAACTTTTGAAGTTAGCGTGCGTCTTCTTGGAGGACTAATGGCTTTGGGGTATACAATTGCAGCCATCTTGAAAAGAAGTAGCCATGTCTTTTCTGATGATAAGGTGTCTGTGAAGATCGATTGGCTGGAGCAACTCAATCGCAAATACGTTCAGGTATCATATTCTTTAACATATGTGTATATCATTTGACATGGTTTATATATCAGGGTAATGTGATCTTTTGCCTCTTTTCTTATTCGAAAACATGTGTTTGGTCTTCGTTATCACAACAGTCATGTACCTAATTGGTTATGGCTTAAGATAGCAGCACGATTTTTTATGGCAATGCACAATTGGTTTTCTTCATTTATCTAAAAGGAACCAACAGGAACTAGATGAGTCCTTAGCAGACGAGTCAACAAAATACCATAGCATCCTGAGCATCCAAGCACAGCTGGCTGCTGAAATAGAATAGTCAACAAGTAGCTATAACTTTGGTAAGGGATAACTCTTTTCCCTTGAAAGCCCTTATCCTAGGCCTCTACTAATCCGCAACAGAACTCACCACTACCCAATCAATTCTCAGCAGAATAACTCGATAAAGGATGGTGAACTGGCTTTGTGCTGCCTTGCTATTAAGCATCTATTTGAGTTGTTTCAGATGACTTATTAGGTAAGTGTTGCACAACTTATAACTAACTGCAATGGTATGTTGTTTCTATAAGGTGCAAGGTCGAGATCGCCTATTTGTTAAATTCATAGCTGAGCAATTGGGTTTGGAAGGTTCATATGTTCCTCGTACTTACATTGAACAAATCCAGCTGGAGAAGCTTGTAAATGATGTTATGGTATGATTGTTCAAGTTGAGCATTAAATTTTTGAGCTCTGCATGCTGCTAACTTGGGAACTATTTTTAGGCATTACCAGATGATTTGAAAACAAAGCTTAGCATTGATGACGACTTAGTTTCAAGTCCTAAAGAAGCCCTTTCCCGAGCCTCTGCTGATCGGAGAATGAAGTATCTCAGCCGGTAATTTTTATATCAAGCTACGGTTTTTCTATCTTTTAAAAAACGTAGTGCTTTTCCACAACTTCAACAGAAAGATTAATTTAATGTGTTATTCTGTCTTATTTTTCTTTACAAAAGCACCTATTCTGATCCTGATAACAGTCACATATGAAATTTATCTATGTGTGGACCAGTATCTCACACTCGTACGCGACCCAACGGGACAAGAATTTGCCGAAGCTGACAAAACTTGCTATTAACAGTAGAAGGTTTGATGGAAGGGCACCAGAGTCGCCTACTCCAGTAGTGAATCCGGTGTGTATGTTGGCCCTGAACTAATTTCTGGAACACAAGTCTAGTTTTTCTTTATCCACTGTCAGAATCCTGAAAACCTGACAACCTTTCTGGTTTCTGAAAAGTTCAAGTGAAAGAAAACAAAAGCCTGACAACCTCCCCCCGTTATCTTCTCCAAGAAAAGAAAAAGAATGGATTAATTTCAATTCTTCAGAAAATTTATGAGATTTCTGTAAAAGTTAGGCTCCTGAATGAATCCTAAACCTCTTAATCAAATAAATCAATCTTGGTCCGTGGTCATAATATTTGATTACTTTTTGTTTGGATTGCTTAAAATCGATTCCCTTCATAGTTTTGTTCATTACTTTCGTTACTGATCATTCATTTGTGTTTTAGGGAGTTGTTACACAGCTCTCGGAGCAAATTTCAACTTTGAATGAAAGGATGGATAAGTTCACGTCAAGTATAGAAGAATTGAATTCCAAGTTCTCTACCAGGACCATTTCGGCTAGCCAACAAAATTTAGCTGTGCAGGCCGAAGCCTGCAATGGTTCTTTACCGACATCTCTTTTCGTAACTGGCTTGGGTAATGGTTCACTAACTGGTTCACTAATGCCTCATTCTTCATCTTCTTCCCAGTTGGCTAGAGAGTCCCCACTCATGGAAGAGGTAGCTTCATGTCCTAGTTCAACCCCTACATTTTGTTTCTCTAATCTGACCTTTTTTTATGTTACTTGTTCCGGTTCTTGGTTTTTATGGTAGCATCAACGGAAATGATTGTCTGAATCTTGGTTTTTAACCATGCAGGTCCTAGTTATTGCAAGAGCACAACGCCAGATTATGCATCAGTTAGACAATCTGAGCAATCTGATACATGAATACCGGGGAGAAAGATGTCGCCAAGAAAGGAACGATCGATCAAACAGAGCAATTGATGTTGAGACTATTGGTGTTCCGCTGATCTTTACTCTAGCAATTGGTGGTTTAGGAGTAATTTTGTTTAGGAATCTAACATCCCAAAAATAACATCATCACTTGGAGGTCCAAATTGCGATTTCGGGCATCGCGAAAATGATCTTATGCCCTTGTGCTTTAAGGGACCATGGAGGGCTAACACACGTACTGTAGGTTGGCATGGAAAAATTGTAAATATTGGAAAAACAAATAAAGGTGAAATTCTGAAACAAGTGTTTATCCAACATATGTCTTGTTCCTGTTATTTAATTTTTACAGTGAGTTCTATAATCAGAGAAAATCTCTGCAATCTTCTGATGTGAGAAATTTGTACACCAATAGAGTGGATATATTTTTGTTCATGTTCGTTAACATAAATGAACAGAAGTCAAATTGTTAATGAACTATTTAACAAACAATAATTTATTCACAGGCCAAGCAGGAAACGTAAATCTGATACATTTCATGTGTTTTTTTTTAACCATTACACATTTGAGAGAATGGGATGAGAATTTAACTAAATAAAGACAGAGATGGGTTAAAATGAAAGCGCATAAGCCAGATACATAGTTACAATGAAGTATCAACTCAGTAAAGCACATCGCCTAGAGAAGCAGAAGATAGAATCTAAACATCAAAGCTTACATATATATATGACAACACAATTTCTTAAAAGAGTGAGGATGTAAGCTCAGATATATCTGCTACTACCTGGCTATAATCGGCCTTTATCTTTTCTTGTTCCGAAGGGTCTAGTTCGCCTTTGGATGGCTTGGTTAGCACCAGAACACAGCACGTTGGTCTCTTGGTAGCTCCTGCAGTTGCAAGATCCTGAAATGGCAGAAGAAACTAATCAAACAGGCTCCACGTGAGACAGCTGATCGCTAGTTCATTAACTCAAGCTACAAACCTAAGCATGACATTAATCCGGAATGAGCCCTTTAGTTGTGCTGTGTATGTTTAGGGTTGGAATTCTGGGATGTACAGACTGAATTGGATGTCAATGTAGACTACAACCAAGAGTCTCTGTGGACTTAGAAAAATCGAACATAGATATACCATTGTGTTTGCTAAACCTAACAATGCAACTCTAATAAATAAAGGAAGAAAATGAACTCGGATGGGCTTGGCCATGTTATTGTAAAAGTGCAACGATAAATAATACAGAAGTTGGAAAATCACTAAATAAAAAATTAGGTTCTATGGGATTTGATAGTCAAGCAGGATAACAATTGAAGGATGCAAAGTCACCGAATCATACAGCAAAACAGAGGAGGTCAGAAGCTTACTTCTTTCGAAGGAACATAAACATAGGGAATGTCTGCCTCTTCACATAGAATCGGAACATGAGTTATGACATCAATGGGAGATATGTTTCCAGCTATAACACATAATCTGCATTCAGTAAAAAACAGAAGATAGAAGGAGCATGATTAAGCATTTATGTGATTAACATTAGAAGTTACTAAACATGATTAAGCATTTATGTGATTAACATTAGAAGTTACTACTTTCAGTAAATTCAAAATTTAGATTGAATCACATAAAAGAATGCCCTTCCATTCATCAATTGGCAACAAAACAAGTGCCATCCATGTATATATTCATGTATTGCAATTTCCTTCTCAACTATGCAGTCCTAAACTCTGAATTGCTACAGAAAATTTTCAGACAGCAACCAAAACAGATATTCTTTTCTTAAATCTTCCTATAAAACATCAGTCATAACTAGGAGAATAATGATGATAATATGCAATGGACGTAGTTTACAGGCATGGTCAGATAAAAAAAAAAAGAAGATTACGGTGTAGTTTTAAATCAAATTCCTGTTTAGAAATTTTATCAAACGAGCTTTGATCAATTAAGTGATCAAAGTATTTAGATGAAGTCAAACTTGTAAACGGATTTCCCCCCTCTCTCCATATCCTCATTCCTTAGTGATTACTCTGCTTCTTTCGGTGTAGCATAAATGTTGAAATCAGCACTCTTCTCAACTGAAACTCAGCAATTTATAAATTTGAACACTGGCATTAAAATAGATAATGGATTATTGCTACTCAGTTATGTTGTAACTCGTTGCTTATTTTACCCAAACAGGGAGGAGAGTGTCATATATCATATATTTGGAGAATCATATACCCCATATTTCAGTCCAAATATGTGTTGGACAAATGTGCTCCGCATGAGTATTTGAGTACAATGAAAAATCCAGGTGACATTAGGGCATAAGAACCCCTCCACGTAGAACTTATATCGG
The DNA here is from genome assembly GCA_025698465.1 of Gossypium longicalyx. Lineage (NCBI taxonomy): Eukaryota > Viridiplantae > Streptophyta > Magnoliopsida > Malvales > Malvaceae > Gossypium > Gossypium longicalyx. The sequence continues at coordinate 8,937,130 of CM047006.1, read as the reverse complement.
CATATCTGAACATAAGTAAGACACTAATATTTCTCAGTCCATGAAACTTATTCTTATATCTATCCAAATAAACATCTCAGAGCATAGGTCAGATTAAACATGCTTAAAAGTGGAAGGAAAAGGCATTCATAGAGAATCTGAAGTAAGCAAATATAATATATTTATATAAAATAAAAAAACACTTACCCTTTATGACCACGACGAATACTTTTAACCACTTCCTTTACTCCTCTCTTCAAGCATTTGTGCTCAGCAGCTACAGCAATAAAAAGAAATACATTGGTTATAAATTTTCACGCCACCAAAAAATTCCATTATTAGAGCTTTGGGTTTTCCTTATCATGGCTAAAATACCAGAAAGAGATCTAAATTATTCCGATTTCACAAGTAAGTCATTATATGTCTTCCGATTTATACTGAATAAATTCTTACTTCAAGTGAAAGAACGTTCTATGCTAAAAGCTTAGTGGGATATTAAGGTTAAAATTCGAACTTTTTTTTGTCAAATTATTGCACCATCAAAAGTAGAAATCCCCAAGAGTGATTTTGAAGAAGAAAAAAGGTTGAAAGGGAATAGATAAAAAAAAAAAAGATACCTTTGCGGACGAGCTTGAAGGTTTTCTTACACAGCCTTTTGCCAGCGAGTGGCTTTGCAATGGGAGCAACAGCTAACATCTTCTTCTTCTCCTTCTCCTTCCGCTGCTGCGACTTCTCGGCTTCACTATCGCTTCCCATTTCTCTTTAACAATGCAAAATTAACTAAAAACACAAAGGGAGTGTACACAATATAACTAGTGCAACGTGAAGAATTGTTAAGTGATTGCCCGAATTAGTGTACAAGTTCCCAGGGTTTAAGCTTTATCGTTATAATTTTTTACTCTTATGCTCCACTAGGCAAGAGGCTGTTAGCTTAAGCTTTATTATTATTAGTTATTATTATCTGGTTAATATATATAATTTTTTAATCTATTATCTTAATCTTTTTTTCAGTATCTCTCTTTCCTAGTTTTATTATTTTAATTCCATAATTTTTTTTTATTTCATGCTTAGAATTGGGGTTTTTCACCTAAATATATTAAAAAAATTTAAATGCCCAAATAGGTTGTCAGCTGGATTAAATACTAAAATGGTATGTTTTTTTGGGTCGCGCCTATTTGACAGGCGCATCCCATTTTTTTATATTAAATTTTTTTTCGTTTAATAAAATATTATTTTTTTCTCGGATCAGTATATAACCCGTGTATAGATACAAAAATGGTATATAGGTTGCGATTATCTAACAGGCGAGATTGGTTGTGCCTATTTGACAGACGCGACTGGTTGTGCTTATTTGACAGGCACAACTGATTGAGCCTATCTAACAAGCGAGACTAGTTGAGTCTACCTGATAGGCACGACAGGTGCTTAATTCTTCTCCTATATATACCCTCGAAAATCAAATGAGCACTAGGCACAAAATTTTGCAGAACAGAAGTAAGAAGACAGGGAGAAGAAAGAAAGAAAAGAAAACAAGAAGACGGATAAGGCATTTTAGTTTATTTCTTTTTTAAATAGAATATAGAGTTTTGTTAGTAATTTTATTATTTGAAAGTTATTTTGTTAGCTTATTAATTTTGTTAGCTTCTGAATGAAAAAATTTGCCTTAAAAATTTTATGTAACTTTTTTTGCTAGTCGAAACTGTTTTGAGAATTTTAAAATTTTTTTTAATAGATCTAGTATGAAGATGGAGAATTAGTTTTTCGTATGTGTGTTATTTTGATGGAGAAATTTTGACAACAATTGTGGATATATATTTGAATGTCGCAAACAAGTAGCAATAAAATTTAATAGAAATATCACGTTTGATGATATGAAGGAAAAAATTAGTGAAAAATTTTATAGACGTTGTGGGAAAAGGATCTCGAAACTTTTCTACAAGTTTCTAGTTTCGACGGATCCCATAAAATTCACTGAAATGGAACTTGTAGATGATGAAGACGTGGAGACAATGGTCGCTCTTTATTGTGGGACTCGGAGCAACAAAAATGCACCGATTTAGTTATTTGCTGAGTTAGCTGATGTGGAGGCAACTGAAGATCCCACTCCATTAGGTGAAGAAGATGGAGCTCAAGAGACGTGTATGGTGGTTCCGATATCGTACGTTGATAGCTAATCAACTATGTACACGAGATCGACATTGATCTTAATGTTGCACCCAAAACTGATATGGTTGGTGATGATGTATACCATATAGTGATCCTTCTGATCACGAAGTCGATAGTGATAGAGATCCCGATGTGGACGAGGTCTCGGATGATATTGACGGCGAAGGCGTGAATGAGGATAGAAACGTTAACACGTCTTCAGTCGGGAACCAGATTCGTCGTATTGTGATACACAATAATCCTGGAGCACACATGTCTCGGATAGACCTTGATGCGGCGCACGCAGCCAAGTTTTCGGAGTATCCTAAAATACTACATGCTTACCGGATGACCGTATATTCTAATCCTGAGGAGTTGTTCATGGGCCAGAGATTCGAAAGTAAGAAAGAGTGCGTATTTGTCATTAAACAATATAACATGAATATATGAGTAGACTACAAAGTCGTCGTGTCTAAATCGATATTATATATTGGAGAGCGTTGGAGGTCGACGGGAAGCTGCAATTGGCGGATAGAAGCTACATTTATCCAGAAGTCGCAGATGTGAGAGATAAGAAAATTTGTTGGGCCTCACACATGTACTTCAACACGTATGACAGAAGATCATCGAAAACTTGATTCCAAAACTATCTGTACGTGCATCATGCCAATGGTGAAAAATATGCCAACCATTAAAATTTCGGTACTGATTGCCAAAATGCAGGCAAAATGTAACACCCCATACCCGTACCCGAGACTGGATAGGATACGAGGCATTACAGAAATTTTCAGAATAATTTCAATTAATTTATATCATTTAGTACTCATTTTCATGTTTCAAGTAACATCCATTTCATATTATAATTCTCGTATCATATCAAATATTCTATCCGTTGAATCATTGGAGTTCCGATGGATTTTTCAATAGTACACTCAAAACGTACATTTTCATATTCCATCAATTCATATTCAGAAATAACCCTTAGGACGTTTAATCATCAAGCACTCTCTTGAGTCACATCTCATGTAACTGTAGTGAATCAGGATTACCTTTTCAGGTCAAATCATACCCACCTTAAGTTATCATAAGGAATCATATATCGTGTAACCGTAGCGAATCAAGATTACCCTTTTTAGGTCAAATCATATCCACCTTAGGTTACCATAATGAATCATATATCATGTAACTGTAGCGAATCAGAATTACCTTTTCAGGTCAAATCCTATCCGCCTTAAGTTACCGTAGTGAATTAGGAATAAATCCTATTCACTTTAAATTACCATAGTGAATTAGGAACAAATCCTATCCACTTTGAGGTATTATAGTGAATCAGGAACGAAACCTATCCACTTTATATTCTCGAGAAGGCTTTTGTCAGATTTACCATCTGGGTTATCTATTTCTGCAACACATGCAGGAACTCTTTCATTTGGGAAATCACCTACATCCATCTGGAACCCAATATTCAAACAGATTTTATCCCTTTCAAGTAGTTTCAGAACATGTATTATTTCTTTCATTTCAACATCCATACATTTCATATATTCAATTCAAACATCATATAAAATATAATACAATATTTAAATTGACATATTTACATGCTCATTCAAGTTATACGAACCTACTTGACTAAATTACAGAAATACCAAGATTTAGGGGCATTTTGGTAATTTATCATTTTCCCGATTTTCACCCGATTTTAAATTAATAATTTCATTCAATTTATTAATTTAGATAATAAAACAATTCATTCCCTTCAATTTGGTCATTTTGAAATTTTTACAAAATTGCCCCTTAAAGTTTTACTTTTATTCAATTTAGTCCTTGAGCCTAAAACATGCAAATTAACCATACTAGTTGAATATTCATATATATTTCCCTCCTCCTCCTCTCCATTCCACATCGTTAATATAACACCTCTAACCCGTATCCGTCGTCGAAACAGGGTTTCGGAGCATTACTAGAATTTACGAATCACCTAAAAAAATTTCAATTAAATACTTACCGAATCAATGCATCATATAAATAAATATATTACCATTCAATCAATGGTTTGGCACTTGTCTAAGCATCATGTAACGACCCGAATTTTAAGGTTATCAGAAAAATGTATTTTCGGATCTCTGTTTCTAAAAAAAATGGATTAGTAAATAATTATTAAAAATATTTATGAAGTTAGTCGAGTGGTTAATTAGAGTTTAATTGAGTGAATTTAGCTTAATTAAGAGTAATTAAGAAATAGGACTAAATTGAATAAGGGGTAAAAGTCAAATTATAGATTAAAAGAAAATAAAAAGGACCAAAATGGCAAGTATGCCATTTAGCATAAGTGAGGCGGCATATAAAGTAAAAATCTAAGATTTTTACTTTGATTTTAATTATAAAATATATATATATTTATTAGTAATAAATTACACTAAATTAATTTATTATAATTATATTATAAGATATTTATATGATAAATAAATTAAATAAAGACATATGTATGGTAAATAAAATATACAAGTGTAATACATATATTTGTACAATTGTAGTATATTTTATTTAATTGATTTCTATTTAAATAGATTTTTATATGAAATAAATAAAATAAATAAAAGAAAGACAAGTGTATAAAAATGATTTGGTACAAGTGTAATAAATATTATACATACATTTGTAATACATGAATGTATTTGCTTATTATTTAAGTAAATATTAATGTATTTATTATTATTAAATTGATATTATATGATGAATAAATTAAATAAAGACAAATGTGTGGATATGATTTGATACAAGTGTATAAATAAAAATATATACATTTGTAATATATGTATTTAATTATTAATAGATATTTATTAATTATAAAAGATATTTATAAATTAAATAATTATATTATAAGATTTTTATGTAATAAATAAATTAAAACATGACAAATGTATGATGATGATATGTTACATGTGTAAATATAAGTAATATTACAATTGTAATAAATATATTAATTATTAAATATATATTTAATATATATAGTAAATGAAATAAAAGAAAGGAAACAAAAGAGAAAGAAACAGAATAGCAAACGGGAAAAGAAGGAAGAAAAGGGGAAAGAAAAAGAAAAGGGAGAATGAAGATTTGGAAGCTTTAAATTTGAATAGGTAAGTCAATTTAGCCCTTTTCACTTAATTTCGATGTTTTAAAAGCTTTAGAACAAAGTTTTGATGAAATTAAATTAATATTTTGAAAGTTATTAGATTTCTAAATATTGTTCATATTGAATAAAAAGATGAATTAGGAGTTAGATTGATAGGAATTCAAGTTAGAAATAAAATAAGGATTGAATTGTAAAGTAATTCATAAGTTTTACGTTGTAGGGACTAAATTGATGAAATTTAGAAATTAGGAAAATATGCTGGAAATTTAATAGTTAAGTATGAGTTTGGACAAAATTTTAATAGAAATGAAGTACGAATTGAGATAGAAAAAGTACGTGAATTTAGTTAAGATTAAATTGAAATTAAAGTAGAAATTGAATAGAAATTGTATTAATTAGATATAAATTAGTAGTGAATTGACGAATATGAATTGTTTTAATTCCCGTAGCTAATGTTGTCTCGAGAAATCTCGGCTAAGCAAGGAAAAATAACAAAGACAACGGGAGTTAGCTCGAGAAAATACGGTTTGTATTTCTATAATCCGAACCTAGTTATTACTTGTTATATTTTATTCAATGCTTTTAGTGAATGTTGAAGTGAGAATTATTGTGTTTGATAATGGAAGAGGGTTGATTTGGTATGTTATGATTTTATTAAATTAATATTGAATTATATATTGATTGAATTTATTTTGATTGAATTATATAATAAATATGATTTATGTAAAAATTTGAATATTGAATGAATGTTATATTGAAAAAAATATATTGATTGGAAATATGAGGAAATTGATATGAATATATGACATTTGTGATATTTGAATATTTGATATTAAAAAGTAAATTGAATTGTGTTGAATTATGAATTAATATGAATAATTGAAATATATTTGTTGAATTGAATGAAAATGTATGAAATTATGAAAATGTGTGAATATACATGATTATTAGAATGGTATATTGATGAAAAAATTATTGAAATTGGAAAAGTAAAATAATACCCTATTAACTTGTCGGACTAGATTGGATACAAATGGCATGCCATTGGATTTGTGATGTGATGAGGAGATTTGCAGTTCGGCCGAAAATATGTTTCTGTTATTATATACTTCGGTTTGTCCGAAGAGGCATTTAATGCCTTATTGGTGTGTTTGGGAGGATATATTATATTGGTGTGTTATGGAGGATTTATAATATTCAGGTGTGTTTGGGTTGGATATTCTCGGTGTGTTTGGTTGGATCCGTGTATCCGCTCGAGTCCGAGTCATGTTAATAGGGGTTATTAAATATAATAAATGTTGATCGATTGTTACTAAATGAAGAATTGAAATGTGGACTGAAACACACGAATCGTATATATCTGATGAAAGCTATCTCGGGATAGCAAGTCGATTTGATATGAATGGTAATGATCATTATTGAAATGGATATGTACAGTACATTGATTGAAAAGTGAATAGCTGTATATAGTTTATTGAAATTAAACACTGAATTAAAGTATGATTGAGACAAATGAATCATGTAGCTCTGGATTGGATAAAAGTGAATATTATAATTGTTTAATGACTTGTGAATAAATTGTGGAAAGCTATTTAGGTTAGTAAATGAAAAGAATGGAATAAATAATAATGGATTTATTTAAGAATTGAACAATTATGTTATTGTGTTTATTATATGATTTGTATAGAATTTATATGGTAAGTAGTTGAAATTTATCAATGAAATAAATAATTAAATAATTGTAATTGTTACTATGATCGTAAGTATTTGTTATATTATTAAATGTTCGGATTATAGAAATACCATCGAGTATACCTATACTCGCACACGATTTGTTTGTTTCGTGCGCAGTTGAGTAAAGATAGAACGTTGAATCAGCATCCCAGGCCGATCCCGAATTCAATAAGGTAAAGTCTATTAACTATTGGTAATGGCATGTACCTAGGGTGTCTTATGTGTGTGTCATTTTGAAATTTTAAATGTAAGGATGAAATAAATAGATTTAGGTTTGGTTATGATATATAATAGAATTAAATATTGGATAATATGTAAATGTTTAAATTTGGCAAATTATGAGTGTATCTGGTTGTGTTGGTATTTATGTGTATATTAATTGTAAATATCTGATAGGTCTGGTAATACTCCGTAACCCTGTTCAGAGGATGGTTTGGGGTTAGGGGGTGTTACACATCAACAACAACACTTGTTAGTGTACTTACACATATTTCATTTATCTATCTTTTTAATTATTTCTTTCATCTATTTTGTACATATATTTCCATATGACCAATTCTTGTAAACATTTCATAGAACCATTTCATATAACCATTCATCATCTGATACATATTATCTGAATATCAATTGTTCAACTGATGTCATAGCATCTCTCATCTACGGTCTTATTTATCTTCGACATGATGCCATAGTGTCTTTCAACCATAGTCTTACTCATTTTCTGTCAGGTTGCCATGGTATCTTTCAACCATGGTCTTATTCATTTCATGTCATGGTCTTACACATTTCATATCAGAAAGCACACTCCCGCGAACCTCATCCTTATAAATGAGATTACACCAAAGCTAAATCCTGTAATATAAACTCATAGAGTATTGTCGGGATTACCAGTCCAGGCTAAATCCCCTGCAACGACAATTACTCTAATGAGCTTGGATCTAAATTACTAGTCTAGGCTAAATTCAGACCCTAATGTGGATTACTCGTCCAGGCTAAATCCATTTTCCACATATTCTTCGGGAGGGCTATATCAGGATAGGATCACCCGTCCGGGCTAGATCCTTTTTATCGTCAATTCCTTTTCAAAGATCCATCGAATTTTCCTTTCTTTCAATCGGGATTTCTTCCTCTTTTTATCAATATGTCAGTGTTTCATAAATTTTCATATAATGAACATTCAAATCATATTCATATCAAAAACATGCATTTCAAACATTTAAGAATATAATTCAAGTTACATGAACTTACCTCATTACTTGTTTGTGTTTATAATTTTATTAATCCGATATATTTTCTTTTCCACGATCAAATCTCTTATTTGAGTCGTCCGGATCTTTATAAATAAATTTGATCATCATTTTCATTCATTTCATATTCTAATGTATTTAATTAATACTCTAGGCAAAATTACCATTTTGCCCCTAAACTTTTATTTAATGACGATTTCATCCTTAGGGTCAGAAAAATAAAATTCTTGCAATTTAATCCTTATTTCCAGCTATTATTCTCATACATATTGATAACAGCCCATGAATTCTATAAAATATCAGAATTTTCCATAATTTCAACACTTTTCAATTTAATCCCTAAAAAAATGTTTTTCCCCAATCTTGAACTAAATTAATAATTTCATTCAATTTTGTAATTTAAATAATAAAATAGTTCATTTCATGCAATTTGGTCATTTCTAACATTTTTACAAAATTACCCATAAAGTTTTACTTTTATTCAATTTAGTCCCTGAGCCTAAAACATGAAAATTAGCCATGTTAGATGAATATTCATACATATTTTCCTCCTCCTCCTCTCCATTCCACATCCTTAATGTATATAACACACTTATAAGTAATATTATCTATAATTTTTATTATTTACTTTTATGAATATTCAAGCTGTCCATCTGTGTCATAGTCACTAAATTATTTATATCTAGAGCTATAGAACTCCAAATTAAGATCCGATAATTTTTCCTGAAACTAGACTCATATATCTTCTTACCATAAAATTTTCAGAATTTTTGGTTTAGCAAATAAGTACAGTTTATTCTTTAAATTTACCCCTGTTCTACTGTCTGACAGTCCTGACCCTTCTTCACTAAAAATTAATTATCTCCTCGTATAGAATTCGAATGATATTCCCGTTTATTTTTATTGAAAATATACTCATTCGAGATTCTAAACATATAAATTTAAGTCCATAATTATTTTTATCCAATTTTTTATGATTTTCAAAATTCAGAACAAGGGAACCCAAAATCATTCTGACCTTGTCTCACAAAATTGATTATATCTCATGATTTACAATTCCATTGCTTACATAATTTATTCTATAAGAAACTAGACTCAATAAGATTTAATTTCATACTTTATTCATCCTATAATTCGATTTCTAAAATTTTTTATGATTTTTCAAAGTTAGACTACTGTTGCTGTCCAAAACTGTTTTGGTACAAGATATTAATTACCATGTTATAACACCCTTATTTTCTTCTTCTACACCATTTCTCATCACTTTCTCTTATTTTCTCTTCACTAACATATCAAGAACATAGGACCTTATGTAAGAAAACTCTACTATAACATTATTTCCATGCTTTGTCAATAATAACAAACTTAAAAACATATTGAAATCTTGATGTACTTACCTTGTTCTATTGATACTAATCTTTAACTTGATTTTCTCTCTCCTCCAGCTTCTATTCTTGAATCCAACTTGATATTCTAACTCCCCATGGTCTCCTTAACATTTCTCTCTCTTAGTGGTTATGGAAATTCTTTTAATTTCTAGGTGAAAATGGTGAATTTTTGGTGGAAGGACCAAATTGTAAAGAAAAGAAAATTTCTTTCTTTTCCTTCTCTTCTAACATTGGTTGCATGCATGGACAGATGATGAAAATTCTTCATCTTTCCTTCCTTTTATACTAAATAATTAATAATAAAATAATAATGAAATAATAATAAAATAATAAAATATCTTATTAAAATAATATATATCTAATTAAATAATCATAAATATCATCAACATCATCATTACTTTCTAGATTTCTCTCTCTTCCAATTGACCATTTTGCCCTTTATTATCTTTTAAAATTCCATCCTTGAGTCATCATTTAATTTGGTAAAATTGCAATTTAGTCCCTCATAGTTCTTCACCTATTCAATTTGGTCCTAATCCACCCATTTTCCTTAGTTTCTAGATCATTCCACTCTTAAAATATTTGCACTATTGGTGCTTTAACTTTTTCATATTTACACTTTAACCCCTCAAATTTTAAGTATTTATTCTTGTGCAACAAAACTTTTCTTACTTTTACAATTTAGTCCTTTCTTGAATTAATGTATCATAATATACTTCTCAATATTGACATAACTCAAAATTCCCTTTTTTGTCACTTTATTTCCTTATTTTACTATATCAAGGATAATATCTCACTGTAAAAATTTTCAGGGTGTTTGTAATAGCCCTAATTTGACCCTAGTCGGGAGGTGGTTTCGGGACCACAAAACCGAGTCATGAAAATAACTAAATGTTAAATTTCATGTCTATTATATAAGATAATGCATGTGTGAAAATGCATGTGTGAAAAATTGATGCAATGATTTTTATCATTTGAATGTGAAATCATTAAATAGGACTTAAGTTGGAAACTTAGAAAATGTGCTTGGTTAAATTTTTTTTTAAAATGGCCAAACATTATATGATTTAATAGATGAGGATTTGCATGTCAATTTTGCCATTTCCAAATTAGTGGCCGACCATGTTGATTGCTTGAGTTAAATATATATATTTTATATATAGACATTATTAAATGAAATGAATTTAAAACATGAAAACAAAATTAAATAAAAGGAAAAAGGGTGACAAAAAAAAATGTTTTCCATATTCCTTCTTCCATTGCCGTAAGTGAAAGAAAGGTTGAAGCTAAGCATTCGGTCCTTTAGATATCTTGAATTAAGGTATGTTCCATGAGTTTGCTTTTAAAATTTTAGTGAATTTGAGATAGTTGCTAAGTCTTTTACTTAGCTCATGTGTAAATTTTAAGTTTGGTGTTGTCATGTATATTCGACCATGGAAGTTTTCTACTTCATGGATAGTGTGTTAATGTTTTGAAATAGATATGGTAGAAGGATAAGGTTTGAGCTTGTTAATTCTTGAATTGGTTGAGTTTGATAAAATTTAATATTTGTGGCTTAATTGTTTAATGACAATCGGCTATGTTGAAATGCTAAATTAGTGCTAAATTGTAAGTATTTAATTGAGTGTTAGCCGAAATTGAGCTTATGATAGTAATTAGAATTTGTGAAATTTATGCATTTTGTGGTCCAAGTGTGATAAGAACCATACGGTTATGGCATGTAAGCATGAAGATTAGATGATGGATAATTTTAAATGTGAGATGGTTAGAAGTTGATTTAAAGGCTTAATAAGTTAGTTTAAGGTGAAGCCATTAGCTTATGATATTCGGTTTTGGCTACTATGTGTTGGATCTTGAATATTTTAATGTTTTGAATTAGTAATGAATGAAAGAATTATATTGGTTTTGAAATGTATGTATCATTAATGCATTTTTAAGTAATAGTTGAAATTCTTGTTATGAGCGAATTATAATATAACCGAATAAAAGGCATGATTAATGAATTAGTGACAAGTGAATTTGTTTAATCTAGCTCAAGAGCTTAAGGAGCCTAATTCGGATAAGGGAAAAAGCTAAACTAACCGAATAGCATATCCGTAGTCATTCGACGACAGTCAAGGTAAGTCTTTGAGTAATGAAACTTAGCTTATGATTTGATAAAATCATGGTATATAAACATAATAAATAAATTGTGACCTATTGGTTCTACTTGAATTACGTAGTGGGATAAATAATTTGTGCATATGACTTGTAGCCGAATGGTTATAGAAATCATGTTGGATAGCGAAACGAAATCGTGTTCTTTGTATGTGGCTATTGAGCTGAAAGTGGAATGGTTGATAAGCATGTTGTGCTTGTGTTCAAGTAAAGTAAATGAAATGCTAATGTGTTATGATATATATATGTGCATGTTAATGGAGAATTATATCCGGGTTAAGTCCCGAAGGCATTCGTGCTGGTGTTATATCCGGGCTAAGTCCCGAAGGCATTCGTGCTGGTGTTATATCCGGGCTAAGTCCCGAAGGCATTCGTGCTGGTGTTATATCCGGGCTAAAGTCCCGCAGGCTTTGTGCTGGTATTATATCCGGGCTTAAAGTCCCGCATGCTTTGTGGTGATGATTGGATTTGAGTTTTAGACCTAGCAGACTTAATGCCAATGATTGGAGTAAGATTATGATTTCGAATGTTCGTAGTAAACTACCACTGAATATGTTCAATACATTAAGTTGGTCAGGTATGTATTATATACTTTTATATGTTAGATTGATCGGAATTGAATCATGAATGCGAAATGAGAAGTATATGTGAAAATCTCATATGTGTATGTGTGTATTCGGTTATGGTGAAAGGTTATATGAGATTGATTTGGTGATATACATGTTAAATAATATGAATGCAAAGAATGGGTAATAAATCTGCTTGGGACAGCAGCAGTAATGTGGTTTCGGAAAATCACCATAAATTGTGGGAGTTGAGTTAGAGGCTGAATAAATTATGTCATAAAATATTAATGAGTCTAGTTTCTTATAAAAGAAACCGTGTAAGCAAAAGAATTACCAATAATGAGATATTTGAAGTGGTGTGGAACAGAGTCAAAATGACTTCGAGGTCCCCTATTCTGTTTTCAGAAAATCATTATAAATGGTACAAAAATGGTTATAAGATAAAATTTATATTCTTAGACTCCTTAATGAGTCTAGTTTCAAATGAAATAAACGATAACATATTTTGAATTCTGTATAATGAGAAATTTGATTCGTAGTGAAGAGTGGTCAGAATAGTCAAACAGTGAAACAGAGGAAACTTCAATAAAAATCTGGTATTGATTGGTCATACAAAAAATTCTGAAAATTTGATGGATGGAAGATATATGAGTCTATTTTCAGGGAAAATTAACGGCACTTGATTTGGAGTTTTTTTTTAGCTCCAGTTATAAATAATTTAGTGACTGTTGCTCAGGAAGACAACTTGTAGTGAATTTGTGATTTTGTTGCAAATATGGTTAAAACTTGTTAATGAGATGCTTTTCGAGTTCTTATGATCTTATTTGTGATTTCAATATTTGGTTTTAATTGAGTTCAGATTCAAATGAGGTGAATTTGCTAAATATGCATTATGTTCATGGATACTTGGCCAAAATGGCAATTATCTAGGAATGATTTCTTGAAAATTTGAATAATCGATCTATAAGTAAATTAATTGTTTGCATTGCTTAAAACTTACTAAACATTGAAGCTTACTCCGTGTTCTCTTTTCCATTTCTTATAGGTTTATACTTTAGCTCGAGTTGGAAGGGCCGGAGATATCCTCACACTATCGAGTCATTATGTGAGTTGAGAAGATTGTATATCATCATGGTTTAAGGCATGTATAGGATAGACTATAGGTAGAATGATATTTCGACTTTGTATACATTATAGCCATGCAAAGATGCCTTGCTCATTTTGTTTAGAGAAGCCTTATAATTGAACTAATGTGGTGAAATGTTTTAGTTATAACTTGATAGTAGTTAATTTGTTATTAGATATTCGGTTATGTTTTGATAGTGAGTCATTTTGGAAATTTATAAGAGCTCTTATGGAAAATCAATGAGACATGTTTGCATTGTTGATAATTTATGTCTGGTAAGTATCTTTGACCTTATAGAAGTTTTGTTTAGTCAAGTAATACCTCATAACCTTATTCCGGCAACGGATACGGGTTAGGAGTGTTACAGTATTACAGTTAATATATATAACATGTTTATAAGTAACATTATTTATAATTTTACTATTTACTTATATGTATATTCAAAGCTATCCATCCGTGTCATAGTCACTAAATTATTTTTATCTTAAGATAAAAAAAACTCCAAATTAAGATCCACTAATTTTTCATGAAACTAGACTCACGTATCTTCTTACCATAAAATTTTCAGAATTTTTGTTTTAGCCAATAAGTACAGTTTATTCTTTAAAGTTACCCCTGTTCTGCTATCTGATAGTTCCGACCCTTCTTCACTAAGAATTAATTATCTCCTCGTACGAGGTTTAGATATATTACCGCTTATTTCTCTTGAAAATAGACTCATTAAGGATTTTAAAAATATAAATTTAATCCCTTAATTATTTTTCTCCATTTTTTTATGATTTTCCAAAGTCAGAATAGGGGAACCCAAAATTATTCTGACCTTATCTCACAAAATTTATTATATCTTATAATTCAAAATTTCATTGCTTACAAAGTTTCTTCTATAAGAAACTAGAATAAATAAGATTTAATTCCATATTTTGTTCATTCTCTAATTCGATTTTCACAATTTATGATTATTTTTCAAAGTTAGCCTACTACTATTGTCCAAAACTGTTTTAGTGCAAGATGTTTATTTACCATGTTTATAACACCCTTATTTTCTTTCTCTAAACTATTTCTCATTACTTTCTCTTCACTAACATATCAAGAACATAAAACCTTATACAAGAAAATTCTACATTAACATCATTTCCATGCTTTTTCAGTAGTATCAAACTTAAAAATATATTGAAATCTTGATGTTCTTACCTTGTCTCATTGATTTCAATCTTTAACTTGATTTTCTCTCTCCTCTAACTTCTATTTCTTGAATCTAACTTGATATTCTAGCTCCTCATAGTCTCCTTGTCATCTTTCTCTCTTGATAGCTATGAAATTTATTTTGATTTCTAAGTGAAAATGATGAATTTTTGGTGAAATGACCAAATTGTAAAGAAAATATAACTTTCTTCTCTTTTCTTCTAACGTGAATTGCATGGATGGAAAAATGACAGAAATTCTTCATCTTTCCTTCCTTATATATTAAATAAATTAATAATAAAATAATAATAAATAATAAAATATCTCATTAAAATATTAAAATTATATTTATCTAAATTAAATAATTATAAAATATCATCAACATCATCATTACTTTCTAAATTTCTCTCTCTTCCAATTGACCATTTTGCCCTTTATTATCTTTTAAAATTTCATTGAGTCATCATTTAATTTGGTAAAATTACAATTTAGTCCCTCATAATTCTTCACCTATTTAGTTTGGGCCTAATTCATCCATTTTCCTTAGTTTCTAGATCATTCCACCCTTAAAATATTTACACTATTGGCCCTTCAACTTTTTTTATATTTACACTTTAATCCCTCAAGTTTTGAATATTTACTATTAGACAACAAAACTTTTCACACTTCTACAATTTAGTCCTTTCCTGAATCAAGATATCATAATTTACTTCCCAATGTTGTCATAACTCAAAACTTCCCTTTTTGTCACTTATTTCCTTATTTTTCTATATCAAGGATAATATCTTACTATAGAAATTTTCGAGGTATTATACATGATTCCAGTATCGAGTATCATACTAGAAGGCATGGATAGCTAAAAAGATGGTAATCGAGAAATTGTATAGAGATTTCGATGCATCGTATAATGAGTTATAGAGATGGGTAGCCGCTATGAGGGAGTACGTGTCGGGGACTGTCATTGAGTTGCAGACACGACCTTATTATAGCCCGTATGACCAACTACAATCGGGAATACAATCGGGAAAAAGAATTTTCCAATAGATGTTCTGGACGTTTGATCCATGTGTGTATACATTTCCCCACTGCAAGCCATTTGTACAAGTAGATGGGACATGGCTATACGGTAAATATGCACAGATCTTACTTCTTACCGTTACTCAAGACGGGAACAAGAACGTGCTCCCGATTGCGTTTGCCATCATAGATAAAGAGAACATGAAATCATGAGAATTCTTCCTTACAAGCCTGCGATGGTATGTTATTAGTAATGATAATATTTGCATCATCTCCGATAGAGAGAAAGGATTAATTGTTGCCATTAGACCTTCCGGTGTGCCATGGAGATCCGTTTACTGCATCCAGCACATCGTGGCTAACTTTCACCTAGATTATAAGAATGAAGACTGACAGAGACAAGTTGTAAGAATGGGTAAAGAATAACCTTATCCTTTCAATATATAACCTAATGTTTTGTAGCGAGACTGTAACTTATATTTTCTTAATACATACACAGCGCACGAGCTAGAGCCACACATTTTTTGGCAAAGGATGACTCGAATTGAGAGTGACATGGAAGGTTAGACGAACACATCTTTTCAACAATGGTTGGGTACCATGGAGCCGTGGCAATGGGCTCAAAGTTTTGACGAGGTCTTTCGTTACAGTCAAATGACCACAAACTTGTTGGAGGGGATCAACGATGTGTTGTTGAATACACGACATCTTCCGATTTCATCTGTCTTCTTGGCTACATTCTACAGGTTGGCTACTTTGATGCAAAGAATGGGTTAGCAACAAGCCAATTAGATGGAGGCGGGACACGTGTTTGTTGAAAATGTCAGGATGCAATGGTTGAAAACATCGGATAACGAGGTCGATGGATGTAGAAGTATATTCATGACGTAATGAAAGGTTTCACGTTACAGAAACCATCGGTCGTCGACCTGGTATACCATCTAGGTCCTACGGAGTTGATCTCCAAAATAGACGGTGCGATTGTAAGAGGTTCTAGACACTTTATTATCCCTGTGCACATGTCGTGGCAGCTTGTGCTAAAGTCTCGCTCAATATAGAACAATTTATCGATGAAGTGTACACCCTAGAATGCACATTGTGTGTATAGGAGAACGAGTTCCTCGTGCTTCTTGACCTATCTACTTGGGAGGTTCCTCCGACGACCTTCAAGCTTATCCCAGACAAAGGGTTGTGTAAGAACCCGAAAGGTCGTCCACAATCATCCAGAATCCATAACGAAATGGACATTAGGGAGAAATTCGAAGGGAAGCTGTGTGGAGTATGCAGATTAGCCGATCATAATGGGAGTAAATGCCTACTCCAAAACTACCATATTGGACAATCGTCGCGATCGGATAGAAATTGAAATGTTGTTCATTACATGTTGAGAGGATTGAATCTAAAATTTGTCTATAATTTGTTGCGATTAATCTAATTTAACTTACAAAGTTAGTATAAAGTTTATTAGTTTAAATTGAAAAAAAAACCCATAAAATTGATAAATAAAATGGCAAAAAAGTCATTACATAAATATAAAGTTGGCTATTTAAATTGCCAAAAAAAAAACAAATTAAATTGATAAATAAAATGTCAAAAAATTCATTACATAAATATGAAGTTATTTATATTACAAAACCCCTTAAAATTGATGGTTTGATGGTGTGATTTTAGGGGTATATTTTTGCGGAGCTCGACGTTCACGTTACGGGCAATTGCAGCGATCAACGTTCTCTTCATTTGTATGTGGGGGTGTGCGAAACATAGACGAAAAATCATATGTCTCAAACGCCATCGATGAACTTAAGCCAGGGGGAGTGGAGTACGGCGGTAAATACAGGCCGGGAGAAGTAGATACGGGTCGGAAGAAGCAGAGTACTGAGGTGGATACGAGCCGGGATGACTGGAGTAGTGAGGTGGTAATGGGCTAAAGATATCAAAATCTGAATAATATCCGTGGCCTGAGGAGCCCGGGAAATAGTCATCGCACCTAAAATCTGGATGATAAGAACTATCCCAAGAGTGTAATTCCGGCTCTAGTGCATGATGCGAATCTAGAAGGGGTTGCCCAATTCATGTCATATGCGGGGGGACTACCATCGATCGCCCACCAAACAAAAATAGTTTCCCTATCTCTCAGTACCACTGTATGTACTCTAACGTGGGCTGCAGATCCAAAGCACAATCTATCTAAGGTACCCTCTCCAACCAGTTGTTCCACATCGTAATATATTCTTCATGCACTTCTCTCCAATCATTTCCATGCTTCCTTCTCCTGTTCATCCCATGGATCTCCCTTAATTGTACTGGCAATGTCGAGATATTCTGTATGCAACCAAACTGCCGAAGTACTCAATCGCCATGATACCATTCCACTATCTGAAAATTGATAATGGGTGCGCTTGTCAGATAGGCGCGACTCAAAAAAACATACCATTTTGGTATTTAATTCAGTTGACAACCTCTTTGGATATTTAATTTTTTTTAATATATTTAGGTAAAAAACCCTTAGAATTGTCATAATCTCTCCTCAACCTTTAAATTATAGAATAAACATATATCAGCTCGTTTGAACTCACATTGATAATAACATTAATGTCAATTAAGCTAAAACTCCATCAACAATTATTTATTTTAGTAGGAAAAGGTAAGTGATTAAAGCTTAGTATTTGTATTTGAAAAAAGAAAAATTTTGTATTTGCATCTTAGGATTTAGAAATTGAATTTTGCTGTTGTATCTTAAGTAATTCTAATATAAACTTTGATTTTATAAAAAACAATTAACTAATAATGTAGAGGAAAAAAATATCTTCATCTAGTTTTTAAATTTTTAAAAATAAATTTGTTTATTTCTGTAAAAATAAAAAAATCTTTTTAAATGGAATTTTAGAGAATTTAGTAATTCAAATTTTTAATCCAAAATTCAACTAAAGTGATAGCTTTTCAAAATTATTCAAAAATTTTTTTATATAATATTAAGGACAAGGGACGGGGTAACATGGTTTGAACACAAGTTAAGCGAGTATTTGATAATAACTTTAATCATCACTCTTTTTTTAAGTCAAAGACTCAAAATCTTTTATTCAGTTCACATGATGTCACAACTAGAGGTGTTCATAGGCCGGATCGAGCCAATGTAAGGTGTCTAAACTAAGTTTTCAAGCTCAAGCCGATCGGGCTCAAGAATGAGCTTACTTTTTGCCCCAGCCCGACTCAATTTAAGAAAGATAAACTCAAGCCCGACCAAATCATATTTGACTTTTTGTAGTTTTGTTTTTTATTTTAAAATAAGATTTAAAAAAATATAATACACCAAATACACTAAAAATTCTAATATAAAAGTTTTCTAACACATTAAAAAAAGTATTTATATAAAAAACACTACTATAAATATAATAAATATTTTATTATAATAAAAAAATATAAATATAACAAATATCTTATTGTATTAAATCTAATTTTAGAATTTTATATTTTGGATTGGGTTATTTAGTTGAGTAAAATATTTTTAGGTTTTGAATAGTGAGTTTAATTATTATTGGGTTAGGAATTTAATATAAATATATAACTATTATTTAATATATATAATTAATATAATTAATTTTTATAACATAAAATATTCAAGCCGGGACAGGTGAGGCTCGAACAAAAAAAATCTTACCCTAGGCCCGACCCATATAGAGAACGGGCTTTAAATTTTACCCAATCACAATTTTTAGGCTTCGTATTTTTTTTCCAAACCCTCCCATTTGTCAGGCGGGTCTTTAGGTCTGGACAGGTGACCCGACCCATGAGCAAGTCTAATTACAACAAAATAAAAAGTTTTAATTCTGCTATCAATCTTTATATTTTACGAAAGTTGTGGATTTAGCCCTTATATTTTAATTTGGTCATTTTTAATCACTATATTTTTCGAATTTTAAAATTTTAGTACTTACCAAATGATACCTATTAAATTCATTAAGGTAGCGTTTGAGAACTAGGATTTCAAAAATAGTGTAAACTGAGTAGTAACTATTTAAAAATGTAACATTCATGATTATTTCTCAAATTCATGGATTTACAAAAAGCCTATTTAGTAATCAATTTGGTCCTTAAAATATTTTTAGATTTGATAAATCTATTTTTATGTACTTTCTAATATATATTAGATTGAATCTCGACAAATTTGATTATAATATATGCATTTCATTCTTACCATTTAGATAATAATTGAAATTTAAATTCAAATTTACAAATGGAGCATAAGTTTATTATTTCCAAACTCTAATGCAACAATCATATTATCACATTTCTAATATTGTATCAACTTCTTATTTCTGCATATTAATTACTAATAATTATCATTTGTGTTGATACTGAAATTTTAAAATTAAAAAAATATAATGACTTAAAATGACCCAATTAAAGGATATGGACTAAAATGACCCGATTAAAATTTTCTATCCAAATGTACTAAAAAATTTAAATTCAAATCATTTTATATCGACAACAATACACACCTCAGTCGAGTTAAAAAGAATTACTCCGGAAGATATAAAACAACTTTTTAGGAACACTGCAGTATAAATATGAAGTCAATGAAATAAATGCTTTCTGTTAATGGCAATGGAATACAGACAACAAAACTTCATTCTTCACATACTTTTTCTCTGGAAAGCTTGGGAGTTTCCATATTTCCTGCCCTACTTTTCTTCATAATTCACATTTCACGCCATACAGCATAATAATAATTTGTGTTCCATTTCATGTTTTCTCCTATATTCGGTTCTTAAAGATCATTCCGTTACATCTCACTTATTTCCATGTCTGACGTATGTGTTCTATCTCACTATTAAAGAATCCGATAACCCTAAGTTCTCGCTTTATATATGCCATAAAAATGTAGATTACTTTGCTTATTCTTTTATTGAAGATGGCTTGCATTATTAGCCTTACAAAACTAATAAACATAGTTCCCATTTTCATCTTTGTCTCATGTTTTCCTCCATTGATGCTTTCTCAATCATTCAGATCACTTCAATTGCCGCCGAAAGTCACCGGTCCAGAATCCATCGCCTTCGAGTTCGGAACCAGTCGATTCTATGTTGGTGTGGCTGATGGTAGAATTCTACAATACAACGGACCAAGGGTTGGATTTCGGGACTTTGGATTCACCGGTCCAAATAGGTGATTCTTTAACCAACAGTCTACTGGTTGCAAGACATAAAATCATAAAACTGAATATAGCTTGTATATATTATTGCTTGAATTTTCACCCACAAACTCTAATACAGGTCTAAACGGATGTGTGATGGCACTACTGATCCAAATTTGGGGCCAATATGTGGAAGGCCATTGGGTTTAGCATTTCATTACTCCTTAAATAAGTTATATATTTGCGATGCCTATTTTGGGCTCATGGTGCTAGGTTCTTCCGGAAAGCAAGCGACCCAAGTTTCTGCGGCTGCAGACGGAGAGCCTTACCGTTTATGTGATGCTTTAGACGTCCACCAACCATCTGGAAATGTTATTTTTGCAGATTCCAGCGCCAACTACGATTTAAGGTTCTTTCTTATCACCTAGGCTAAATCCTTAGTAGTGTGAAGATCAACGACAAAGAGACCGTAACATTGCATTAATAGCAACTATTTAAATCTTTTGACCCACTTATGTTTCATTCACATACAAAGCTTAATTACATGTTGCAGAAATATCTCGAAAGCAGTGAACGCTAATGATTCAACAGGGAGACTGTTGATGTACAACCCTGACACGGACCGAGTGACAGTGTTAATGAAGAACCTTTCAGGGCCAGCAGGGGTAGCAGTTAGCCAAGATGGAGCCTATGTCCTAGTTTCCAACTTCATTAACAATAGTACTATACGGTATTGGCTTCGAGGTCCTGGAGCCAACACTTATGACGTCATAAATTTGCAGGAAAGGCCAGATAACATCAAGAGAACAGCGTTTGGAGACTTTTGGAGGGCGGCGGCGCTGGTGAAACAACCGACGCGATCACTGGTGCCGATCGGGCAGAGGATCAATGGGTTTGGCAGGGTTCTTCGAACTGTGAATTTCGAAGAATGGTATGGCAATCAATTAATTAGCGAAGTTCAGGAATCCGGTGGTGAACTATATTTGGGATCATTATCTGCGCCTTTTGTTGGCGTTTTTAGGTTTTGATGTTTGTAGTTTTCGATTACCATGTAGGGTAAATTATAAGAATAATCATACAATAATTTTATTTTTGTTATCCATCTATTAATTTCATCAATTTAATCAATCTCTTTTGTAATTTTAATTAATTTAATAACGAAAATTTAAAACTTTATTTATTTATTTACATAATAATATATTTAATCATCCAATATTATTACATGTTAATCTTCTATCCTGTCATGCACTATTGTTTGATCTATTTAAACGTCTTTTCATAGCTTCCTTACTTATTTTTTCAGGTCTTCACTCACAATGAAAAAAGTTCAAGCTCATTATCTCTTCAACTCGGTGACATTGAAGACTAAATATCAATAGAGCATGATGACAGCGACATCTACTGTGCGTAATAAAGCAAGGGTGGAGAGAAAGGATTGACATGGAAATTGTCAATAAAAAGAGAAGGCAGCAAACATTCCAACAATTTCCCCATCTCCTTTACAAACATTCAGCAGTCAAATTTCTCACTTTTTTAGTAGGAACATTAAGCAATTTGGAGACCGTGTTTTGCTAACAATAATAATAATAATAATAAACCCAAGAACAATATAAGAAAATTAAAGTAATTGAAACCTAACAAACTAAATTGCACCTGGAACACAAACGAGAAAGAAATTGCAGAAATCCAAAGCAGATGGTAACGAGGCTAAAATTTTTATCCCTGTTTATAAACAAGATGAAACTCTTTGATTGTTATGAATCATCCTAGGTAAATTATCACGTGCACCCGTGCACATCACTACTTATACACAAAAAAAATTCCTCCAATTAATACACCACATGTGTATCTAAAAATTAAAGATAATAACAATTTCATTGATAATCTAACCAACACGTCGTAACACACTTCACATCTAGCAAACTTCATCATTAAACTCAAATGAACATGCATATAAAAATTATTCCTCACGCTATAAGTTTAGTCAATTTAAAAGTTTCAATTATTCAAAATTCAAATTACAAATTTAAAATATATGTATTCACACTTAATTTGACAGCATCTTTACAATGTACAACATTTCATTATAAACTTCAAGACACTTACATCACAGATACTCATGTTATGAATTCCTCACCAGTCTCGCAAAGGTCACTTTATGACCCACACTCGTCTTAGGGGCCAATTGTTATGTCTCTTTTAATGGACCTTACAACTTACTAATGGTTAGTCTACAAATCTCAACCTGATGAACTATGCACCTTCTCACTTATGGTTAGCTTACGAACCTCAATCTAACGAACTATGCATCTCTATTAATGCTAAAGCTATATGAGGACCATGTGAAACTCAAGATAATTAATTGTTAATTACTCTAAAATGTTCTATCATAGAATATCATATTATTGTTAGTGTAATGTATCAAAATCAGACTTCCACATAAACAATTTTAAGACATATAGCCAAATTTATCATCCGCAAAAAAGTAATGTGTAGAGGCCCAATTTGACCCGGGCCCAGAAAATAACCAAACAAAAACAAAAAATAAATTAAAGGCCAGTTTTTTTTTTTTACAATCCAAAATTACAACCCAAAAAGCCCAAACTAACCCTAAACCCAAATGAACCACAGCCCACAACCTATTTTCAAAAATCACAAACCCTAGCCCCTAACCTGCAAGCGCGCCGCACCACCTGCTCCATCGCCCGTGTCAGGACTGCCACCACCTGCTCCATCACCCACTTACCTGCAGCAGAAATGACAATAAAACAAAAATTGGTTAAAAGTTTTGTATTTTCGGCTAGATATAAAGCCATAAGAACATCTTGTAAAGGGGATTTTTTTTTCGGAAAAAAAGAGAACAAAAAATACAAAAGAAAACAACACTTTCGAAATAGAGAACATATTCAAAATCATGCTAAGGTCTTTACTTTCATCTTCTTAGTTTATTTCTTTCTTTATTTTCCTCATCCGAATATACATACACACATATTTTCTTTATTTTTATTTTTATTTTCCTTTTTTTTAAAAACAGTATAAATATATATAGATAGATACATATATATATATATATATATATAAATTTACCTTTTTTGGAGTTCTGCGGTGGCCAGCGACGGCGTAGCCACGGCGGGCCGATGACGGCGCCCCAAGCCTAGGTTGAAACCCTAGCAGAGGAGAGGGAAAGGGGTTTTGGAAGTTTTTTTTAGAAAAAGGCAGTAGAATGATTTTTGAAGAAAAAAAATGTGTTTTTATACAGATACAAAACGACGTCGTTTTGCATCAGGGGTAATCAACGCCGAAACGGCCTCGTTTTCTAGCATACTCGCGCTCGACCTGACCCGCCCCAGAGGGTCCGCACGTTTTGCTTTTGGGATATTTGTCCCTTTAGTCCCTTTCTTTGTACATTTGTCACAATTCTATCATGTTCCCTTTTCTTTTGTCTTCTTAAAGCCCTTATTAATTTTAAAAAGTTTTATTTTGGTCCTTTTTTAAACGGTGCGCATATGGGAGGGGATTATTTTCTCATTTGATCCTTCCATGAATGCGCGCGTTACAATTTGACACTTCCCTTTTCATTTTATTTCAGATTTGCCCCAAATACTTATTTTAACACTCAATTTATCCCCTTTTCGTTATTTTGTTGTTTCATTATTAAATCAATTAATTTAATATATTATTAACTATTGTTATTACATTCATATTTGTATTTATTTATTTTTCCAATACCATTATTATTGTGTTATTACTATTATTTCTATTATTATTATGACTATTATTTTATTATGATTATATTTATTTTGAGTTTATCTGCTTATTATTTTATTATTAATTAATTTAGCATTATTATTATTATTATTATTATTATTATTATTATTATTATTAATCATATTCGTTAGTATCATTATTAATTCTATCTTTATTTTCTTTACTATTATTTTTATTATCATTATTTATTTATTTATTATTTTTGTTATTATTATTGTCACGCTATTATATATGTTTTATTACAAATTGTGCTTTAAATATTATTCATTTTAATTCGGTTCTTTATTTCCAATATTTTTAAATCTTTTTCTTTATATTTATTTATTCATTACTTCATTATTATTGGCCTCACTACCATTTATTTATTCCACCTTTACTTATTCATATTTATTATTATTGTAATTTGTTTGTTAATATTACTATGGCTATTATAGTACATTAGTATTATCATATCATTTATTTATCACATATTCTTGATTTGTATAATTGTTTTATATTATTGCATAATTATTCCCCATGAACTATGTTTAAATACAATTGATTATCTTTGTATTATGCTTCAAAATGACCCATGTCGTTTTAAACTTATGTTTGATAAATTTTTTAAGAAATAAAGAAATTTTCAAAATAAGGCAATGTTCTGTATTTGGAAATTCGAGAGATCGTGCCCTAACGTACTGGGTTTCGATTTTTCTCGTTTGATCTAAATGACCGAATAACCTTTTAAAACTAAAACACATGAATTTTGAAAATCAAAAGACCAACTTATTCTCGAGGGTTTGAAATGTTGTGTCCTAACGTACTGGATGTGACATTCTATTACTTCGGGACAAGAAGGTCTTTAGAATCTATTTTTATTTACTCAAGCAAATTCCTCGTATAGATCAACATAAAAAAGGGATCGTATTCTAAATTCTTTTCGAGTTTTTAAATTTCGACATTAAGATATTAATTAATCAATTAGGTACCAATTTTGGACGTTACGAGGGTGCTAATCCTTCCTCGTACGTAACAGACTCCCGAACTCGTTTTCTTAAATTTCGTAGACCAAAATCGTTGTTTTAGTAAATCAAAATGTTTTATTAAAATGACCAAATTTTTAGGTGACCTGATCACACCTAAACAAAAAAAGATTGGTAGTGACTCCCGTTTTTTTCGTTTTCATTTTTAAAATATAAAGTCGATACTTATTTTCAAAAAATGGTTTCGACATAATGCAAATAGCTGGTAGACTTGCTTCAACCTACCAAATCTCCTCTCCAAAGAAAATTAAGACATCCTTCCAACCTCTGTTCCTTCCTTCTTCACCAAACCTTCTTCTCTTTATTCACCTCACCAGTTAACACTTCCGTAAATTAAATATCAAATCTTCCTAATCTCTCTGATATTACTAATCAATGACGTAAGAACTTCCATGAATGAATACCCTTCAGAACCACAATTTACGAAGATGTATAATCGCATATAAGTAAAAACAACTTCAGGTTAGAATAATAATGGGAGGTTGAAGAATATGGCATTGCCTTCCCAAACACCATATCTATCTGTGTCACGTGTGATCATCAACCACTATCATAATAAAGTAAATGGCAAGCAGTGCAGATAAAATGGCGTCACTCCATCATGGTCGGACAATTTGGACAAGACTTTCGACTTCTTCAATCTATAATTCTTCGTGGTCCACCTCCAATCTTTCGTCTTTCATTTTCTTCTTTTTAGTGTTTCAGTTTTTTCTTTTCCCCTTTAAGCCTATGTTTTAAAGTGGAAGTGAAGGCTTAAAAATACAGAAGGGACGACGGATGAAAATGCAAGTTTCAATCAAACTGGATTGAGAGTTGGTCAGGTTATTAATTTGGAGAAAGACATTATTAATCCGTAAATCAATAGAGATTAATTGGAACGAACTAAAAAAATTAATGAAACTGTTTTTTTTATTATTATATATTTTTATATTTATTATTTTTAATAATAGTAGTAATGGAATAATTGATATTTATAATGGAACCCCTAAAAAAACCTTTCTATTTTTAATGCCACTCCAAACATAGATGTGAACCTCAAACTCATAACAAACCGAAGACGTTGATTTCCTTGATGGTTTTCTCCTTAATTGCTCATTTCATTGCGATCCGAAGCCGCCACCAACATTAACAGATAATTTATTGGTTTTGGTTAGTATATTTGGGTTTTGTTGAAAATGGAGCCATTAGGAGAAGATGACCTAAGTCAATTAAAGGAAATTTTCGCAAGGTTCGACATGGATTCCGATGGCAGCCTAACGATTCTAGAGCTTGCGGCACTGCTAAGATCGATTGGGATCAAGCCATCAGGTGATCAAATCCATGTTTTGTTAGCCAACATGGATGCCAACGGCAATGGTTCGGTTGAATTTGATGAACTAGCCAGTATATTGCCTGAACTTACTGGAGAAATATTGAATAACCAAGAGCGATTAACGGAGGTGTTTCAATTGTTTGATCGTGACGGCAATGGATACATCACCGCGGCGGAGCTAGCTGGTTGCATGGCCAAAATGGGATATCCATTGACCTATTCAGAGCTAACTGAGATTATTAAAGAGGCTGATTCCGATGGGGATGGTGTCATTAGTTTCACTGAATTTTCTTCTATAATGGGAAAATCAGCCCTGGAATTTCTAGGTATTAGTCTGTCATCATGACCCTAGATTTGAGCTTTTCCACTCTTTTTTCTTCTGGGGATTGTTGTAGGAACCTGATCCCTCGGTTAAATGTTTGATAATATTTCCAAGAACAATGTTCCAGGCAAATTGCTTCGTTTGAAGGGTATTAGATCAAGGAATGAAATATCCATGTTTTTCACACCCTTTTGCTTCCATGCTTTCAGGTTCACAAAAACCAAGAAATTAAGGGTGGATTGGATGGGTGTGGTGTGCTTAATTTAGTTTTTTGTCTCATATTATCGTATTTAATTTCACCGCCACTATTGTTTTTATATTAACCGTTGGTAAATATATCACCTATCTAAACCCACTGTAAATCAAATTCCATTTTAGTTCAAGTCATCTTTAAATATATTCAAATTGGTTCTTTTGTTGGATCAAAAGTGAAAAAAAAAAGTAATTATTTTGATAAATCAAAGCCAACCATTTTGGTTGATGAATCTATTTTCTTTTTAATCCTCGGACAATTGAAGAGATTTTAAGAGAAGGAATTGTATAGAATTGTGATTCCACATCATTCTCATCTATTTTCAATAGGAGGATGACAAACTATATTTTTCGTCCTAATTTTTAGCTTTTACCTTCTTACAAAATTTAAATCCAATTAAAAATATTAAAAATTAGTTTATCGAAAAAGGATAAAGATAATATAGAATAACAGTTTCATCCAATCATTTTTCGAGGTTTTAATATACATATAAAAAAAACATAAATAATTTTTTTATTTAATATATTAATTTATCGTCATCTAGATAAATTTGATCACTATTTTTTTTTTTATTAAAGTGAAGCTATCATTATTTTTCTTTGGATAATTTATTTATTAGATAAATACTCAAATTATTTACTTTATTAGTTTTTTAAAATATTAAATAGGCTTTTAGGTGATATTCGTAATTCATTCAGAAATAAAGAGTTGCTGTCTTTCTTGACCTAAACAATGGGCATTTGCTTTGTCCCAACTTGAGCTTGCCCACAATGCAATCAAGAAGTCACCTTTTTTCTGTTGTCTATGTCCAATGCCCTCGACATGCTTGGACTTAACACAACTTCCACAAGCCCCAAGATCAAGCATAGTTGCAACCCATATGACAACAAGAACAAGATATCCAAGCAGGTCAAACAAAGTAGCTGATTTCTCCCCATTCTATTGGGAAGATGAATTTAACTCGACGATGATTTCTTTTTCTCAAAGGGGGAATTTGACGTGGACTTTTTATTCAATTATTTAGTTTTTTCTTTTTTTCTTTTAACTCTTTGAAGCCTACAAATAAATTAGAATGTGAGCTTTGTAATTTATTCAATTCATTCAAAAAAAAAAAAGGAAAGAGAAGAGATGTTTAGTTTTCTCTTTTAACTATAAAAAATTAATCTTTTGTATTTGTGTCCAGGCTTATGTTATTTGGGTAATTGTTGGATTGAAGCTGAACAGGGTTTGCAACTGTTGATTTCTTGGTCTCTTCAATGGCTGCTCTTCCAATTCTTGGTGGATTTTGAGCACTTCATTCTCTCTACACACTCCTCCATTAACCTACATTTTAAAAAAAAAAAAAAAGAATTAAAATCATGAAAATTGAATCATTTCATTGTGATTCGTGTTTGATTTATCGTAATCACAAAAATAATAAATATTACTAAAGAAACATATTACCAGAAAGAACTCAAAACCAATAAAATAATAATAATAATAAAGAATAACGTAAGGCGGGGCAGGCAGAGCATCTGACATGAAATGTCTGGAATCATAACTGATTAGTGCAAGTCCGAATAGAAGCCAGGCACGAGTATGAAGCTGTAGTGATTCAGGTAATATTTGCAGCAGCCTGCTACATTCCCTAATCTGCATTTGTTTCAAACCTACTATATATATAATAATTATATAATGTTTAATGGTATATGGGAATGGGAATGGGATGGGAGTGTGAGATAATAATGTAACATGATAGAGTCAGAAATTGAAGAACAGAGATAGCTAGGTAAAGTGGACATAAATAGAAGAAAAGTAAAAGGATGGGTGTAGTGTGGCTTGGGCTGCCAATGCGGATGCGGATGGCACATACATACCCTTCGCTGCTTTAGGATTCAAGTCAAAAAAGAGTCGATGAGTCAAGCAAAATCTTCTCTCTCTTACCCCACAAAGAAAGTGAAGTAACGCACAGATTGTCCCCTCTTCTTTATTTTTTGTTTTGAACAATTTCTCTTCTTTTCTAGTTTTTCATACCAACCAATAGAGTTGTATTATATTAAACTCATCAAACTAAATATATTTGATATTAAAATTTATCATCTCTTTTGCTGGTGGGGCAGTCTATGTTTGTTTTGTCAGGACTCAGGATTCTCTTGAAGGTAATGGGGGGAGTCCCCGCATATATGATCAGTAAAAGATAAAGAATCTCTATATCACTCTCTCTTCTTTTTCACTCCATTTTTAACGAGAGCAACCTCAGACTTGCCGGCCTTCCCATTTCTTTTCTTTCTCCCTTCCACAACTATCCATTCATGGCGAAAGCCTCTCAAGACACCTCCAAAATACACTTCCACTGGACCAAAAAAGTTGGAACCGAAGAGGACGATGTCGAACAACCTTCAACTTTCAAGCAGCCAACTTCAAACCCCAGTGATCAACAAGACAAGAAGCATGAAAGCATCAAAGTTAAAACCCATGTGGGTGTTCCAACCCCCAGGAAGAAGCTTCAAGCAGTTGCAATCGCAAGGCTTCGAGCTGTTCTAACTGCTTTTGGGAAGAACCGTTCCAACCCGCCCTTTGGAGGTCTTCTTGGACCTCGAGTTGTCGGCACCCTTTTTGGTTCCAGGCGTGGCCATGTTCACTTTGCTTTTCAGAAAGAACCCAATTCCCCACCAGCTTTCCTCGTTGAACTCGCCACACCCATTAGTGTCCTGGTTCGCGAAATGGCGTCTGGGTTGGTACGCATTGCTTTGGAGTGTGATAAAGAAGACAATGAAGAGAAAAAGGCTGCGAGATTACTGGAAGAGCCAGTGTGGAGAACTTACTGCAATGGAAAGAAATGTGGGTTTGCAACAAGGAGGGACTGTGGGCCTAAAGAATGGAAGATCCTTAAAGCTGTTGAACCAATCTCCATGGGAGCTGGGGTTTTACCACTGACTGAACCAGAGGCTGGCGATGGTGAGCTAATGTATATGAGGGCTAAGTTCGAGAGGATTATTGGGTCAAGAGATTCTGAAGCTTTCTATATGATGAATCCTGATAGCAATGGAGCTCCTGAACTTAGTATCTATTTGCTTAGAGTGTGAAAGTCGTCGCCAATGGAAGCTCTGAATTAAACCAACTTCATTTTCAATGTATTTTTCCTTCTTTTTTTTTTGGAGCTTTAAGAAGGGGTATACCAGATTGATATTTTATCTTTCTTTTTTACTGTACTCTACGGCCATGGAAATGGAGGTCTCTAGTTTCTTTGTATTCTTTTTAGTTTAGATGGAGGGGTAATACATTATAAATATTTATGTATAGTTTTCTTCTTCAATGCTTTACCAAAGTAAGACATTGAAGATTGAGCTTAGTGCAATCAATCATTATCTTTGCATTATCCTTTTCTCTTTTTACATTTCAATGTTAAAACTTAAAATTGGCCTACTCATCAAACCATTTTCTTTCAACATTGTATATCCTTGAGGGCGAACATGGTCGGACCCAATCGCCTTCTCTAATTTTTTTGGTTAATATACTAAAAAAACCTTAAACTATTACACTTATTTAAACAAATCCTTAAACTATATTTGTAGTTAATTAAACTCCTTTCATATGATTTTTACCTATAAAAAGTCACTAATTTTAATATTAAAATAAAAATATTTTGAATTTCAGGGCTTTTTTGGCTAAAATTATTTTTATTTTAATATTAAAATAAAAAACTTTTGTGAGTAAAATTATAGGTTAAGGACTTATTTAACTACAAAAATAATATGTGGGCTTGTTTAAACCACATATAATAGTTTAAGGGCTTTTATAGAATATTAGTCTGTCTTTTTTTTTTTCAAATAATTTACTTACATGTTATTTGATAGATGGAAAAAAATAAACTGTTGAAAAAATAAATGCCTAAAAATTAAAATATTAAAATTTTAAGTAGTGAATTTAAATTATAAAATTTATTTGATATATTATTTAAAACAAAATAAGAAATAAATATAAATTTTAAAGAATGAAAAGTTGTATTCTACATTTTTTTTCTTAATTTTTAAATATTTCACTTTATTCTAAATAAAGTAAAATTTTAAACCTAAAGCATTTATAGGATAATATAATGATAAAACAAAATAAATAAATTAATTGAAAATATTCTCTGTTAATTCATAAGTAACTGTTGTTTACTAATGATTTTTCACATACTTTTATAGAATAAATATTACATAATTGAAAATATTAATTTCTTATTGGTTTAATTTTTTCAACAATTTATCAAACAAAATCTAAATTGAGTCGAGATTAACTTAATAATTTTTACCATCTAAAAATATCTTATATTAGTATTTTCATATTATTAGAATTTAATTTAAATAGAATAATATATACTTATTATTAATTAAATTTGGAACCGAATCAACTGAAATTTAATTAACTTTATCAAAACCCTTAGACAAGTATTGGGATTTTGATGTTATTTGACAAACTAAAAAATTAAATATTGAAAAATTAAGTATTTTAGTCCAAAATTTTATATGTGCTAAATTTATATTATAAAATTATTTGTTATGTTAATAAAAATTAAGAATTGAATATAATTATGTTGTTTAATAATAAATTTTAGGTTTTGTAAATTACTCATTTCATAATTTTAATCTTATTAATATAATATTTTATATTATTTTGAATAAAAATTAAATATAAAAATTTGAATATTTCATTTTTTCACAAAAATAAAAAGTTTTTTAATATATTTTTATATAAAAAAATCAAATTAATCTTTTCAACATCAAGTGATAAGTAATTATATACCTAATTATTTTATTGTAACATTTTTTTTAAAAATTTTTTGAATTAAATAAAAATTTATTATGATTATTAAACACATATAAAAATTAAATATTCAAAAAAATTAATGAAATAAATTTTTTTAATAATTTATCAAACATTCCCTTCATTAATTTAAATTAGAGCTATAGTTTTTTTTTTTTTAATTCCCCTTTCATTCCTACAATTTTCTTCCTCGGCCAAATATATCTTTAACTCCAAAGAGCTCGTCTGCTAGTGAACTTGCAATTTCTTAATGTGATTTATCTAATCAATAAATAATATATTTAAATATGGTTAACATGACATATATATATATATATATTAATGTTTTAGGATTTTGATATTCAATAACCTTTTTAGTTTTTTTTTTTACACGGTTAATATTTTAAATATATATGATATGCATATACAAGTTATCATATTTTGTTGACATATTTTGAGGAAAAAAAATTTTGTGGTTATTTTACAACTTCAAATGTTATTTCATTCCTTGTCTATTTTCAAGTTTACATATTTTAGAATAAAAGCATTAAGTTATCTGTTTTGAAAATATTTTGACGGTTTAGAGCTCAAAATATGAAGACCAATTGAGATGAAATCGAAGACTTGTAGATTGATTTCTTGCGGATTAAAATTGGTTATTTGCAGAACAAGTAAAACCACTTTCTATAATTGAAGGCATTGGATCATATCAAAACTCTTATGGAAGTATTATCTTATGTTGATTTTTAGCTTTATTTATAGAAAATTGATTAGATTTTAACTCTTACGTAAGCAAAACTTAAGTTTTGTCTAAGTTAATGTGATGATTGAGAATAACTGAGAGATTGAGAGCTTGATAGAGCACAAATTTGTTCAAGTCAGTAACATGTATGTGTGCATTGTTTTTGTAAGTAATCGAAGGAGTCTCAAGAGTTACAAAACTAAGCTTTCGAAGGGAGAGGTTAATGGGAGAGTGATCTAGTTTTTGTACAATGATGGGATCGTTAATTGATGAGAGTTAGATTAGGTTAGGACTTAAATCGTTGGTTGTACTACGAGAATGATAGTAGATCATTATTTTGAAAAAAACCCCACAGACATAGGCTAAGGTTGAACTACGTAAATAATCTCGGTATTTATCTTTATATTTTCGCACTTTTAATTTTGTGGTTAAAACTGTGACCATAATTTCAAGTTGTATTTAACCCACAATTTTTGTTTTGCAAAGCAAGTACTTCTACATATTTATTCACAAAAATTGTTACTTCAAAAGGAAAAAAAAAGTTTTAAATACTTAAATTCCATATAACTTATTTGAGTGAAACTTACCTTTAACTTTAGCTTTTAAGAGAATGTGGTATAACTTTTTTTAGTTTAAAATTTACTGCATGTTCTTTTCAACTATTGCTTTATTCCTGTTTTCAAACTTTTAATATTTTTAGAAAAGAAAAGAAAAAGTAATAATCAAAGAAAATATTTTTTTTAAATCTCATAATTTGAATTTTTGTGTCATATTTATATATTCTATTTATATAAGTTTTGATACATTAATAATTTTATATAAACTTTTAAGATATTCATTTGTTATTTTATAGTATATTTTTATTATTTTTATTATTGTGTTGTGCTGAGTCATAATCATATTCATGATACTTTTTTCAGAAATTTATCATATCTAATTACAACAAATTAATTTATAATGGGTAAAATTAAAGATTATAATAAATATATTAATAAAAATTAATATAAAAATTTGAGTAAATGGTTTCTTTTTCACGAGTTTATATAAGATTAGATATTGGTTCAGCTACAATAAGAATAAGTGATTGGTGAAAATGAAAAAAACACACTAAGAAATTGATTACGCAATTCGGATTCTTTCTACATTTGTGAGGCCTAGTTTAAAGGGTCAATCCCCTCTTCTTCAACATGTACAAGTAATAATTTAAGCCTTACAACTCACCATATAACAATCTCACACTCATACTAAATTCGGATCACTCTTCACTGAATCTTCTCTTGAAAACTTAACAGTAAAACCAAGTGACTCACTTGAATTGAATTTTATTTACAAAAATGCACTCTTAACTAGATTCTTTTCTGAACAAACTTCCAATGGTAACTTCTAACAAAACCAACCTATCATATCTAGGAGTTTATGGTTTGTTAAGATATTCATCAATTGCAATCAAATTCTCACTTATTTAAAAATGACCATAATGATCTTAAAATAAAGGCTAAGTTAAGTGATCCTAAAATAAATGATCCTATCATGTGTGTATTTTTTTTAGATTTTATATAAAATATATAAAAAAAAACAACACTCATAGTAATGTTTGTTGGTTTATGAAAATAATGAGTTTTTGATAAATTTTCAACTAAGTTGAGATCTGATTGATAGGATATACCAATTCAATCAGATACGTAGGAAAGCCTTTTTAGTAGTTGGATTATACTATTCAATTCTTAAGAGGGAGAGTGGAAATTGTTGTAATTACTTAGGTAATTACAAATAATTACATTCAAATCCAATTATCATATTACTTTCCAAATATGCTCCTACATGATATAAGTTTAAAAAAAAAATTATACAATAATAATGGTATTTTAATTTTAGGATATATATTTTATTTTTTAAGATAAAATTATTTGCTATTTTGTTAATGTCATTTAAATAATATGAAAACTTTATTGATGAGAACTAATTTCCTATATATTTTAATTTACTAAATAATTAACTAAATTACATAATATTTATTATAAATTATTTATATTAAAATTAACTAATTAAATTATACATAATTTAATATTAATCAATTATACCTAGTCAATGACCATTTGGTTATAATAAGGAGTATTTGTTTAATGTAAGATAGAGAATAACCCAATAAATATGGAATGCTAAAGTAATTAGCTAAATTGGATAAGATATTTTTTAAATCGTATTAGTAATTGTATTGTCGAATACATTCTTAGTCTAATGTATTATATATCGTATGCAATCTGATTTTAGGATTTGTTATTTGTTTTGGTATTTTTCCTAAGTATTATTGATAATTTCATAATAATTAATATTTTTAAGAATTTGAATTTAGGTTAAAATATGCTATAAGTTCATGTACTCTTCACAATTTAGAATTAGTCCTTGTACTTTTATTTTCATGAATTTAGTTAATCTATTTTTTAAATTTCAAAATTTAGGTCCAGTTGTTAACATAGTTAAAACTTTTTTTTGTGGTTAAATTTGTAGATGTGACATTTTGAAATAAAAAAGTTACTTACTTGGTAACCATGTAACTAAATTTCTAAAACTTATAATGAACTTGAATTTAACAAATTAATTTTAACAATAGTAACAATTGGACATGAAATTTGAATTTGAAAAGTAGAAAGACTAAATTTTTATGAAGAGTATAGGGGCTTATGACATATTTTGACCTATGTAGTTATGTAATTACAATTTATATTACTAACATGAGAAATTACGATGTAGTTACTTTTTATTAGTCAAAGACGTTTAAAGAAATAAAAATTCTAGTAATTACAAAATGGTGTAATTACTATACTAATAATTTTAATTTCATCCAAATACACCCAAAAATAATATAAATTAAATGTTTAACTCCTTCACAGAAATTAACATCATGAGTTAGATTCCATTAATTTTGTTAAAAAAGAACACAAGGGTGGTGATGTAAGCTTCTAATAGACCAAATGATGAGTACACATCTTTATTGTGATGGGTGTATGCAAATGATTGGTTATTGATATCGAAATATTTTTAAATTTTAAAAATATGTGAATACAACATATATATATATATATATATTTAGAAATAAAATAGAGTATAATAATTTTGCTTTTCTTAGCCCTTCCTTTCTTATTTTTTTATTTTAAAATAATAAAAAATTGAATTTCAGATCCAGTATATAGATACAAATTTATGAAAATGGCAAGGAGTTTTGACCAATGATTGCTTTTGGTGCACAAATTTGTGCGGATTGATCCCTAGAAATTTATTAAACCCTAATCATAGAAGTCATCAACAGCAAATAAATAAATCCCAATTCCTTTTTTATTTGTTGACTGCTTTTCACTTTTGATTTCCTGCCGGCTCTTACATTATGTTCCTCTTTTCAACTTCACATTTTTTTATTAAATTAAATTACAAAAGGATTCTGTCTATCCGCTGAATCTTTCCAAAGTGTGTGTGTGTGTGTGAGTTTACCCCCATACCCATGAAACTTATACTTGTTGAAAAGCAAACCCAACTCTTCTATCTTTAACATCTTTATTCATTTATACTATTATTTACTTGTAGATTTTAAATAAAAGAGGATTTAATGTGCAAGTATACTCTTTTTAAAACAATCGTTATGCTTATATATATATATATATATATAAAAAGAAAGCAAGCACAGAAATCGAGGTGTGATGATATTTATATTTTTGTTTGCTTGTACTTGATGATCTACTAATCATTCTTGAAAAGATTCAAAAGATGCTTGCTGCTTTACTAGTCATTAGGCCGCTCTTCTTTGCTTTGCTTTCCGCCATTATTACATCTGTATCTATTCTCTCTACCTTCATCTTCCTTTTTTTTTTCTTTTTTTTTTTTACGTGTATTCCTCGCGAATCTGCTTTTCTTCCTAAGTTGGTTTGATCTGAAATTTTATTGGACAGATGTTTCTTCTTTTGTTTCAATTTGAAGTGAGTATGGGTCATGTAAAAAATGGGAATACCTCATACTAATTGTAGTGAAGAAAACAAGCGACTCATGATCCAAGCCAGACAAAACCATTTCACTAAGGAGTCGTGTATGCAATGAGAAAAGCAGATACTTTCTGTCATTTTCTTGGGAAATTTGTAGAAAGATACCAAAAATGCAGATAATATGTCCATATTGATGGGGACAACACGACAATAATGTCCCAACACCATGTCCTAGCTTGCCTTCTGTTTCTTGCAAAAGCAAAATGAGTGGTGGGAATGGCTCATCATACATAAATTATTTAGTACAAATAAAAATGGTTTTACCCCCCAAATAAAGGAAAACACTTTGGCATGCAATAAGAAGAAGAATAAGGTGTCGCCGTTTCCCGACCCGACATAATCCCATTCATTTTATCTTTCATATTTCTTCACCTTATCAAATAACTCGGTGGAGTGAAATAGCTCCCGAGTCCACTCGGTCATTATTGGGTATTGGGCAAAAAGTTGTAATGAAGTTACATCCATGGTTCTGTTTGTCATTATGATTTCTTGCTTTTTCAGGGCACTATCATGTCATTATGATAATATGTTTTGGACACTAAACTATGTCTCAACGTTACATTAAATGTACTTATCCCTCATACCATCATCTAACCTCGATTTCGATATTGATTAATGAATGTGAATTCATTTTACTTTTGCTTTCAAATCTTTTTCTCACTTTATTTTTTTAATTACTTTTACTTTTTGTAAATTTAGTGCAAATTCATATATATATATATATATATATATAATGAATAATCAACAAGTGTTAAGTGAAATGGTCATGTAGTGCACCCTAGTTTATATACCCAAAATCCTTCTCTTTCTTTACCAATGCGATATTAATGTAACTTGACCATTTTTAGAGCGTTTGGCATTTCATTCTCTCCAATCTAATCTAATAACGCCTTTGTCACAGACTCTTTTGTTATGACTAGTCCACCCTGCCTACCTCACGCATTATGACACTTGACATGAAATCGAAAAATCAATAATTACTCTGATACCAATTGTCACAGGCTTGAACTTTAATCAAATGAATTGTGCAACCTAGGCAGAGAATTCACTTCAATTTGCCTAAATCAACTTGAGCCCTTAAAGTTGAAAATCTTAAAGAATTCACTAAGGTATTAAAAGTTTTAAGAGTAAAATAATCTCAATCTAATTACTCGATAATTGAGCTCCTCTTACATCAACTACTCAAATTCAAGTTTATCCATAAGATAGTCTTATGGAATTTAAACTATTATCCTTAGAAACAAATTACACTAATAAAATACAAGTTATTGGAGTGTTTAATGGATCACCAAGTTGTAAGTAAATTGTATTCTAAAACTTTCCAAATATTGGACTAGTCTTGATAGGTCAAAGTAAAGACCAAACCACTCATAAAAACAACTTGGGTCAATAGTGTGCACCTTAGTCATGCCTTTGTGCTTTTGAATGGAGTACTCAAATTCGAATTTTGAAAACAATATTATCGAAAGGATTAACCATGAATTTTAAAAATATAGTATTCTCTAATAACTTGAAGGTTTGGCCAATTACTTTTTATAATCAATCTTTTAAAAAGTCTTATTTAAAAGTTTTAAAGTAAACTCATTAAGGGTTAAGTTTGGACAATTTTTTTAAAACTTTTTCCTTGCTCAATCTAATTTAAATAATTAAATAATTAAATAATTAAAATATATTTCAACTAAATTTAATTATAAAAATATATAAATATTAAATTATAATAGAAATCCTATTACACGTGTGTGCATGTTGAAACCAAGGATTTAAAACACATATGTGTGTTTAAAAATAACATACAATAAATAATAAAACGTATGGTTTGAAACTAATTAATCATAATAACACATGAAATATGTATGATATTAAAATAAAAAAATAGATTAAATTGTGAATACAATGAAATTTAAACACATAAATGTATCAGATAAACAATACTAAATGCACTATAATTATTTATCACGATTTTGTCAACAATTATGAGTTAGTGTCGAGTTGGTGAGTTGACTTGTGTCACCAATTCAATTAACATCATTATTAATACTAAAATTCCTATCACACGTGTATACGCGTGGAAACCATAAATTTAGAATACAAATGTGTGTTTAAAAATAACACAACAAGTAATGGAACCACTATAGCAAAACTAACTTTTAGCGGCGTTTTTTAAGCGCCGCTAAAACTATTTGCGGCGTTTTTACAAGCGCCGCAAAAAACGCCGCTATAGATAACGCCGCTAAATTTTACAGCATTTATTTAAAAAACGCCACTAAAGGTCATGGCCTTTAGCGGCGCTTTTCCCACAAACGCCGCTAAAGGTCATGGTCTTTAGCGGCGCTTTTCCCACAAACGCCACTAAAAGTCATGGCCTTTAGCGACGCTTTTCCCAAAAATGCCGCTAAAGGTCATGAAATTTTAAAAAAAATATTATAAAATATTATAAAAGGTCATGAAAAATATAAAAAAATTAAAATTCATTATCAAAATATTGAGAAGAATAATGTCCATGATATAATATAAAAATTTTCTATTAAAATTCATTATCAAATTAAAATAAAAATAAAAATATAGAATCAAAACTAAAATAAATAATAAAAATTAGATTAAATATAAATATAAATAAAATACAGCAAGTCTTTTACTAACAGCAAGTCCAAGATTGCGAACCTAAACAACACTGAAAATGCAAAGGTCTTTTATAAAAGACAAATTTGCTAAGTTTTGAACTAGGAATTCTAATACCTCGGACAATGGAAAGTTTAAAGCTTCA
Organism: Gossypium longicalyx; assembly: GCA_025698465.1. NCBI lineage: Eukaryota > Viridiplantae > Streptophyta > Magnoliopsida > Malvales > Malvaceae > Gossypium > Gossypium longicalyx. The sequence goes on along the minus strand of CM047006.1, from coordinate 8,897,341 downwards.
TAAAGTACACTCTAATCAGGACAAGATGCCAATTAACCTACAAACAGAGGGGGAAAAATATTATAGATTTGAATAGTCTGAAAGTGTCTAAAGGATTTTTGTACACTACTCCAGTCTGTTAATGCAGAAGTCGTTGAAAAGGCTGTGCATAATATGTACCTACAACATACAAAATAATGTAACGTGAAACCCAAATCACATTAACTACAAAATTGTAGGAAAAGAGAAACGACTTAATATTTTGGTTAATTTGGTTGGTTTTGTTAACTAAACAAAATTAGCCTTCAACATTTTTCAATGGATAATTCTACATATCCAATCAAAATATCAGAACAAATCAAAATCTAGAAGCACAATACAATGAAGATATTAATCACCATCAGATGTTAAATTAACACATACTAAAAGTTCAAAACAAATAAAATGAAGGTATAAAAACTTAACAGGACTAATCCTAACTAATAACCAAAATAACATTCAAATATCAAATTTTCTTAAAATCTCTTCTGTTAACCAAACTGAATTTTTTATGGTTAACCAAAAAATCGAATTTGGTCAGTTAATTCAGCTAAAAATAAAAGAATATTAGCAACAAATTATAAATTGAATTTCAGGACCATGTCAAATTTTCCTAGAAAACTTCTAGTCAATAAAAATTTTGAGAAAGTAGTCCAAAAACTCCAACACTCAAATAAACAACATATGAAAACTACATACAAATTGTTTAAGATAAAGATTGATGTATAAGTATCTTAACCTCAGTTTTCTTCAAGTAACCAAGTTACATACACTCAACACCTCAAACAGATTATGAAGGTATAACCTTGTAATGACTTACCTTGATTGTAGCACCAAAACATGACTCAGCATGTGTACTACTCTGAAACATTGTTGGGATGTTTTCAAGCAATAGTTCTAAATGCTGGAGGCATTGAATCCTCGGAACAAAAAAAAACCAAGTCAGTACAGAATACTCGAGAGGCCTTAAATATGACATCATAGTAAATTAATAATTAAGAAACTCCAACTGGTATAAGAAAAAAATTCTCATATATTAAGAACTAGCCTCGAGAAAATTTGGATGATAACATCTCATTTCAAGAGGGGTATAGATAAGCATCAATGGCTGCAAAATTTAAGACATCAAAATTAGCTAACATTTTCAGGAGGTTCTTCAGTAGATAAAATCAGAGAAAAAGATCGTATAAAAATTAAATGCAAAGATTTCTCAACATCCAAAATCCTTATACCAAATAATGAATAGATATACACACATGCCCCAATCGAGAGAGAAGTAATAACCTAGAAAATTTACATGAGGCAATTCAACATTTTAGGAGCAACGCCTTTATCAATACGATATTCACCATTAACGAGGTAATCAGGTTCTTTCATAACAGGGAAGACTCCACCTCCGATTCTCACCATCCACAAAAATCTATTTCCCAATAAATATTTCTATATTCAGTCCATTTTTTCTATTTTTAGGATTCATTAACTCAAATACTACTTTCTGCACTTTAAATTTTATTATATTTTCTCATGTATGTATAATTTGAAAAATAAATAAATCTGTCAAAGGATAGAGGAAGTAATACTTGGTAAGAATGAATTCAGTGATGAAATGGCACTGAAACACCCTCAACTGGCATGCTAATACCAAAGAATAAATTCAAGACTCTAAAACCCACCTAATCAACCAAGGATAAATTGAAGAGCTTCTTTGAATAGCAATTCGAATGTCATCGTCAGTCAAGCCTTCACATAGATCAACCTCTTGTATAAAAATCACTTAACCGCAAACTCAAAACCAACATCAGGCAAAAGTATTTACATAAAGGCTCTTGTTCAGAGGCACGTCTTAGCAATTCTAGAGTTGCAATGTAAAACTAATGTATGTGTTTTACATGAAACAGTGCCATGACAAAAGTTAGAAAGTTCTATTTTATTGCAGAAAAAAGGGAAGGTGAGAAATTAACATCATGAAACCAGATAACCACTTATATTGATCAGGTTTTGTCATCTTTATTTTAAGCATCCTGTCCTTGCAGACAACTTGTGCACAATCACATTGGCGAGTAAAATGCACTCATTACTAGAAACAACAGAAATATTAATGATAAAAGATAGTAACTAATGACCAACAGTTTGTACAATGATGTCAATATTAATAATTAACTGATGACCAACTTTATACAATGATGTGATGAACCACCCTTCAACAAATCTTATGAGCATGGAGGCGAATAAATACACGGATAGGATATGTAAATATTAATATGAAGTGAGGGCAAAGTAGCCGAAGGTTCACAGGCAACTGAATATTTATAGCTAGAACAAAGCATTGACATTTGAAATTGAGTTATATTCTATAAAGTTTATGAAAACTTCATCTTGCAAATACTTTACTTGGTTCAGCTTCTTCGCCAACTGACAATTGTTGCCCATAAAACATACATAAAAAAAACATGAAACCATTGGCTTAAGTTTATGAAGCCAGTTTCTCCACAGACTACATGGCTAATATGGATTCCAGTTTTTATTCTCCTCCACCTGAACATGTTACGTCCTGATGTACTGCCTTTTACTCTGAGCTGTCTCATGTTATACATACTACAACTCAGTAACCTCATTTTTCTACCCAAATTTATTTTTCCCAAAATAATATTTATTAATTAATTAAAAAAATTCTTTATACTTTTTTTTATATATTTTTCGTTCCACAGTAGTCCATTATTAGTTTTGATTGGCAATTTTAAAATTTCTTTTGTTGAGACGAGGATACCAAATGATGTAAAGCGCATTGCAAAGTGGCAATGTAGCATCTAACATGAGACACCAAGAAAAAAACATGAAAAAACACCCACACAACATGAATACTCAAACATGCCAAAATCTATATAAAAACAAATAATTTAACTTGTCAAAAGGCATACCAATATAAAATAACTTAAAAACAGTTATGACACTAGAAAATATATGAAACACAACACAGATTGCCAAGACTCCTAAGTTGAACATCAAACCATTGCAAATGTAATGAATGAAAAAGGTAAGAAGTTCAATGGTAGATTCCCGATGATGTTCACAGGTTCCACATTTCAATTACTAACAAGAAAATTTCAATTCCAAGACTGCAAATATTTTTATCAGCAACAATTACTTTTCACAAAATCTTTATGTACTGAAATGCTAGAGGTAGGTGAATTCATTCTTTCAAAGATGATAAAGCACATAAACCTTCTATCAGCGATAGACCAATGGATAACAAGCAAATTACCGAAATCATCTCTCGCAGCTCCTTTATCCCGGAAAAGAAGGAGAATTGTAATAAGATCATCACCATATCCGATAGAATCTATCATATTTAAGCAGCAAAGAAAGTAAGAATAAATGAGTAAATGATTGGGTGACACTGTAAAATACCACAAGGTGAAATGTATTGAAAGATGGCAAAGACATACCACCATCCTCTTGTAGAATTTTTATGACCTCCTTAGATACATCGATCAGAAATGATGATCGGAATTAGAGATAATCCAGATTGATTGATCATATAAACATAAGCATACAAGAAAACTAGAAAGACAAGTAGGGTGAACCGTGAAATAAACCCTCATTTCCATTTGTTAACATGCAGAAGCCACATCGTAATTCCTGTTAAGTTGAGATTTATACCGCAATCAGAATTTCGCAGCCTAATTGTTCGATGTAGCAAAACACCTGGCCTTCCTTTACTATTTGCTTCTGTTGCATAAACAAAAGCAACAATTGAGACTTTGAGAGTACAAAGGAACCAATGGAACACACTAGAGATGGCTTCCAAGCCAATGGTTTCATGTATGATCAAAGTAGAGATCATCAAGAAGCAAAACTATGATAACTTTGTGGAGAGAAAGATATAAAAGGGTTTTACGAGACAAAGAGTTGCCCATAAAAAGCTTGTGTACATTTTTTCAATCGATTCTGATCTATTGACCAGCCCATATATAAAAGGCTTTGCCTTGATCTATGCTAAACATACTTAAGGTTGCCTAGAACATAAGTCGAGGATATCACACACCATTTGAAACAAATAGCCACCTAAAGCTTATGGAAATTGGGTATCTTTCTTCTATAACCCAAAGGATTTTATGTGAAAGCAAAAAATAGCAAAGGCACCTCTAGAAACTAGAAATTTCAAATGTCACCCAATTAAAATGTTTCTCGCTTCAATGTTTTATCTTACAATTCTAATAAACCTTACAAGCAGTTTGAAAAGGGGAAAAATGATAATAAAATTTCTAACTTCTGCTATTCTCAATCATAACAAGCAAGACAGAACCTGAATCTCCCTGCGAATCTCAGAGAAGTCATAGAAGCGCTTGCCAGACAAGTGAAGAAACTCGCCATACTCTTCATTAGAACCATCAGGTTTACGCTTGGTCTGGAGAAACTGAAGGACAAGAGGGCGACGCATGTATATATCGGAACCACGAGGCAAGAAATCACGGCCAACTAGCGACTCTAGCACACTGGACTTGCCACTACTCTGGCTTCCAACCATCGCCACCTGCAGCAACTCTATAGTGGACTGGCTACCAAGTTTAGCGAATATGTCTTGTAGCTTGTTCACTAGCGGTATAACAGAAGATCCCAATGGCGACGCAGATGATTGAGGCGGCGTCGATGCTACTGTTGCTTCTTCAGCCATTGATTTAAATGATTAACGGATTCAAGTTTAGAAAGTGAGGGAAGAGTGTAGCCGCTAGGGTTTTTCTTTTTCTATTCGAGAAGTGAAGTAAAGAAGGGTACATAAACTCCATTACTTCTTTGATCATTGCTTCTACTAATTTCAGGTGAAATTTTAGGATTTCTTTGGGGGGGAGGAACCGATTTTGGGAAAAAGAAAGGAGGGAAAAAGAATAGATTTCATGTAAAATTTCGGGATTTCGGGGGGAAGGGGGAACCGATTTTGGAAAAAGTTTAAGGCATTTTGGGGTAACAAAACGGCGCTCTTTCGTGTAAGATTTTTTGCGGCACCGCTATTGCTTCTTTTGTGGCGTTTTTAACAAAGACGCCGTAAAAAGTCAATTTCCTTTACATAAAATGATGCCGTTTTGCTTCTCTAAAAATCTCTTATTTTGTTTTAATACATATAAACTTTATCATTATCTTTTAAATAATTTAAACTATATTAATAATTTTAATATATTAAAATAAATATTATCTTATTTACAATTATATAAGAAATTAATTAATATATAAATTAAAAAAATCAGTCATATACCCAAATAAAACTTTAAAATTATTTTAATTAATAGTATTTTATTTTTTTCATTTTTGACATGTATTTTTCTATATTTTTACTTTCAAAATTTTTCTCAGTAAAATCCAAATGCTGCTTCAATTTTCCAACAGTAAACCTTAAACCTAAACCCCAACCCATAAGCCTATATCCTAAACCCTAAATATATATATTACAAGGGATAAAAGTAATTAAAAAAATCTTATTACTTACCAAAAATAATTTTATTTTTTGTTATCTTATCAAAAACCCTAACCCTTAAACCTTAATAGCCTAACCCCTAAAACCATGAACAGTACTACGATCCTAACTATAAAACAAAAAACCACAAACTCTAAACCATAAACCCTAAACTAAAAACAATAAACATTATATCATACACCATAAACCCCTAAACCATGGACATTAAACCTTAAATCTTAAATCATAAATCTTAAACCCCAAAATAATAAACATTATATCATAACTCCTATCCCCTAAACTGATCTAAACCATAAAACATAAACCATAAACCCTTAACCCCAACCCTTAAACCATAATTAGATATTTAATTATATGTATACACCTAAATTTTGATAGAGATACATCTCAGAATTATATATGAATTTCGATTTAATGTGTAATTATAGACGTGAAATTCTAATTGTGGTTTAAGTGTATAATTGAAACTTTAATTTTGATTTAATCATATACATTTTAAAAATAAATACATCAATATATTTTTATATTGAATAAATATAAATATTTATGTATGCAATATATAAATATAAAATGATGTTATATCAATAATTGTGTTCATAATTTATGCTTTTTGGATTTAACCCATTTTGATATATATATTTTTTAAAATAATAATTTATATTTATCTTATTTAGATTTATATTATAAAAAAAAATTCAAGATACACAAGTTAAGTAGTTTACCATATTTACCTCTAAACCCCAAACCCTAAACCCTAAACCCCAAACTCTAGGCCCTAAACCATAACCCATAAACTAAATTACTTTTTTGCGGCGTTTTTCAAAAAGCGCCGCTAAAAGCTCGATCTATAGCGGCGTTTCTCCAAAAGCGCCGCTAAAACCTCGATCTATAGCGGCGTTTTTCCAAAAGCGCCGCTATTGTTCAATTTTCAGCGGCGTTTGAACCAGAAACGCCACTATTGCTCAGTTTTTAGCGGCGTTTAGACCAAAAACGCCGCTATTGCTCAATTTTTTGTGGCGTTTTATGGCAAACGCCACTAATGTATAATATTTGCGGCGTTTTTTGTCCAAACGCCACTAAAAACGTAGCTAAAGCCCTATTTTCCTGTAGTGAACATATTTTTTTTAAAAAGTGAAAAGGCTAAAATACCCTTGAATATTATTACTTATTTTAGTTACGAAAAGGCATTCTTGTAATTTCCTAATCGAGTTGGTACTCGGTTGACTCGTGACACCAACTCAGTCAGGATTTTAAATAATAGTGAGCATATAGATATACAATTGATAGAGGTAATCAATTGTGTATAATAAAATTAAAATGTATAAAAATATTAAAATAAAATTTTAGTTTAATGGAAAATTAAAAGTTTTGCTAATAAAATTAGCGTGGGTTCAATCTTATGCATATTTTTATTATTTTTTTAAAGTGAAAAGACAAATACTTTAATAATATTTTATTAATTATTTAAAAGAATTTGTATTTGGAAGTGTAACCAAAGTGGAGCTTTGACCCCAGCGGTTGACTTCTCCATTAAATGTAGTTATATACAATAATTAGTTGAATTGGCCAAGTATGAAAATTAAGAAAAGCACGTTGACAATTCAAGCCTGTAAGAATGTACTTAAATATCAACAAATAATAACCTTCAAACACATATGTAAAATGAAAAATAAAGTTTGTCTTGCTAAATTGAAATACACACCTTTTTATCATCAATTAGTTGTTCTTTATCTTTCCGTGGCAAATTTTTCTTAGAGTGTTACATTCTTGTGTATGATGTCTAACGATCTTATGGAAATGACAATACATAGGACTAGATTTTTCTCCACTAGTAGCTTGGTGCTCAACATTAGGCAAACAAACACTACATTCATTCACCCATTTATTCCAACGTTCAAGTGCTTTTTTCGATAGAGCATGAGAATGATGGTGGAAAGTCTCTCCCATCACTACTAAGTTTGAATTTCTTAAATGATTTCTCTTTATTTGAAGCACAGAATTAGCCCTTTTGCTTGTGAAAGTGATATGTTTGTCTCTTATTTTCCATGATAGTATTATTGGTCTTTCTTGCAACCACTACCAAGCTACAAAAAGAGGAGTAACAAATTTTGCAGGTAAAGTTAGAATTCATCAAAAACATACCTTGGATGTTCGCTTTAACTAGTTGATCTTCGTCATGAGCTTCTTGCACATTTAAAACTTTCTCTTTAAAGTGTTGAATGTAATCCTGATGCGGTCGTTGAGAGCATTAAAAATATCCTATTTCCTACAAGATAATGAAAAAGAACAGTAAATGGGGAAGTAGGGTCGAATCCTCAAGGACCGGATTGCACGAATGCTTTTTTCTCGAAATCCTGGGCAGAATCGTGCCTAAGAAAACCTACGTTCCTAAAAAAATAAAAAATAAAAATAAAAGTTTTGATCTGAAAAAATAAAATAAAAACAGAATTGAAAGTCGAATTGAAATTGTGAAATTAAATAAATTGTGAAAATTAAAATGGAGAATATAAAAATAAACAGAGTTTGGGAAAAGAGAGAGTTTCTTATGTGGCGAGATTCTAGCCTTCGGATGTCTCGATTCGCCTTGGGTCCAATCCTTGGCTTTTAAGTGATCCTTCTCAAACAGAATAAGTCAGTTATAGTGGAAGAGGACGCCTACGACCACCAGCTCCAAAATTTTAGACTTAAGATTTGGCGGAACCTGACTCTAGCCAACAATCGCTTTTGTGGGAATGTCTTCTGCTAGATCATCACTTCCCAATGGCGAATACCACTCCATTTTGTCTCTTGAGCTCTCCCACCTCTGACGCAGAAAGCCAATGAACTGACTCTGCAACCTTCCCAAAATGTACAAAGCAGTCGTTCCTTACACAAGTTGGAAAAATCACTTATTAAGGGACATGGACGGAAGCGTTAGCCCCGTAATGCAGAGAAGCGACGCATACCCTGTTGAGAAGGCTAAACGCGGATTTTAAGGCTTATAAACCTTTTTGGGGAAATTCGACAACCTTCGGTTAGGTGGATTTAGTGGCTCATGATTTTTGGGGAAAACAAATAAAAATAATGGAAAGGGCATTTTTAATTTATTGAAATATGAAAAGAACAAAAGGACTAAATTTATGGGGGAGAGAGTGTTACAACAAAAGATAGCCCCAATTTGTGTCACTTCATCCCCTATTTATAGTACTAAGAAACCTAGCCTATTCCTAATTAAATTCTAAAAAATAAATACAAATAAAATAAAGATAATTATAGATAAATAAAAATAAATCCTAAAATTAAATCTAAATAATTATACTTAATAATTATCCTTATATAATTAAACATTAAATAGAGTCTTGTGCTATAAAATCTATTCTTTTGCATTTTTCCCCAAAAGTCTTCTACACTTTGCATTTTCAGCACCACTTCTCTCCTACTTTGCATGTTAGCCCATTTTATCTTCAAATTTGTGCTTTTCGCCCTTAAATTTACTTTTGCCTTCAATTTAGTCCCTAAAAGATAAAAGACCATAAAATAGCCCAAATTGATAGGATCATACTCAAAATAAACATGCAATTAGCACATAAAAATATGTTGTTCTAGAGTATTATCAAATTCCCCCTATTTAGCCCATGCTTGCCCTCAAGTATGGTTCCTGTCCACAGTGAAAATTAGATCCTGCCATGAAAGAAATACTACTCCAAAGTTTTATAAAATTTAGTTAAAATGCATACGAAAAATAAAGAGAACCCTTAGTTTGATTTAAGTAAAATTGAAAAAGTATTCCAATTAACATACACAAAAATTAAGATCAACTTGGATTATTTCATGAAAATTAGGTAATTTACCAAATCTATCAAGACACCTTATTTGTTTCCACCTTTAGTCCCCAAATGCTATTTTATTATTAATACTTTTTTTCTTTTTTTTTCTCCTTTTTTCTCCTTCTTTTTTATTGTTTTTTAGTTATTTATTTATTTAATGTTCCTTGAGAATATATTGAACCTTTTGACGCGAAGAAAGATGACAGCCAAGCACCTCACCCCGGTTACTCAGCCCAACACACTCCTAATTTTTATTTTTCTTAAGAAAATATCAAACCTTTTGACGTGAAGAGAGATGACAGACAAGCACCTCACCCTGGTTACTCAGCCCAACACATTCTTAAAAATTAATTCCGGTTAGCGGAGTTTTTCCTAACACGTCACACAACCTTTTGACATGAAATAGGATGACAACCCAAGCACCCTACTCCGATTACTCAGCTAGTCACGTCTTAAGCTGCACTCATAACCACAGAAACATTATTATTATTAAACGAAATTTTAATTCTGGTGGACTTAGGAAAAACAATTAAGTGTCAAAAATAAGTTTCAGTAGCCACGTTAATAGTCATGAACATATTTTAAGCATGCAATTGTATTAGGTGTCCTCTTGTATTTAGACTTAATCAAATTTACTAAAATCAAAATAGAGTTAACTCTATTAATCATAATTATTTTAACTAAAAGAAATAAAACAGTGGAGATGAAATCTAATAAGCAAAATCATAATTAACTCAGTAGATAAGAATCATGCATGGATGTCAAACAGTGGTCAAGTCATGGTCAAATTTTTGGGCATGAAAAGAGGCAGAATATTCTTAAAAAAATAAATATGGGCAGAAACGAGCATAAGGCAGTAGCAACAGTAACACAACAGTAAAAGCAACAAATAAAATGAAAGAAATAATGAGGAATACATCCCTCTGTTTAAAACACATTGTCCTCGATGTGAAAAATAATATTAATAAATATAATGAAAAGAAAGAGTTTAGAACACTCCCCATGTTGTCACTATCGTTAATGCAAAGATGTAAGGAAGAGAAGGTTTGGCGTCGCGTGGAGGAGAAGAAGGAGGGGAAGGCGTTCGTAGGCTAAGTTGACGTGTTGGGGCGCCAGAAATTGATGCCAGCGGCTGTTCACGGTGAAGGATGGTCGGTGGCAGCTTGACTTCAGGTTCTCACCATGGTGTTGGAGAAATCGGCGGTGGAGGAGGTAGAAGGAATGTGCGGTGGCTGGTAGGGGTTTTTGTGAGAAATGGGATAAATTGTTAGGGTTTGAGGGTGTATAGGAAGGATGTTTGGCTGCAGGTTTTGGGTAGGCATGGGCAGGGATGCACTATTCCTGGTTGGAATAGGGATAGGATAAGGGCTGTTTCATACCAATTATTTATTTATTTTCTCTATTTTCTTCCTATTTTCACCTCGGTTTACCTAGATAAAAAAAGAGAAATTTATTAATATATAAAAATAAAATAATAAATAATAAAATAAAGAAAATTAAAATTAAAAAATACTAATGAAATAAAATAAAATAATAAATAATAAAAATTAAGAAAAGTAAAAAAAATAAAATAAAGGTTGGGTTGCCTCCCAACAAACGCTTGTTTAACGTTGCTAGCTTGACGCCTCAACTAGTATTGGAGTTGTTCCAACCGAATTCTTTCATTTGTACGAGCTTGGGAATTCTCCTTTTCTGCCACATCCATCATATTTGGGTTCAATCGTCCTTGTGCCTCTTTCTTTAGTTTTGTTTTTTTTTTCAAGAAAATTTTATGTGTGCCCATCAAGGGGTTAATCCCTTTTAAGTCGTGTATGGTCCCATTATTTTCCAGAAATATGCATTTGAGATACTCGAAAAGTGGTTTTAATTCTAGATCTGGTGCCTGCACAATTGAAGGTAGAAGTTTAGTATCCATAGGAGCCAATAATTTATTAACAGAAAAATCATCAAACATCATTTTGGATCTATCTCCATAAGATAACTCAAAAGTATTTTCTACTGATGAGTCAATTATGTCGACACGGTTTACGTCCAAGACTTCACTTGGGTGAATAATAGTGCCATAAATGTTAAACTTCACGATCTCCCCGTCAAACTCCATCGTGAGGGTTCCGCTTCGTACGTCAATCTTAGTATTTGCAGTACTAAGGAAAGGTCTCCCCAACAAGATGTCTGAAGACCCAGGAGCGTTATCCTCCTTCATTTTTATCACACAGAAATCTGCAAGGAAGATAAGTCCGTTGACTTTCACTAATACGTCCTCGAGGACTCCTTCGGGATGTACAATGGACCTGTCTGCTAACTGAATGATAACACCTGTCTTTGTAAAAAACCCATGTTAAATGATTCATAAACGAAAAAATGCATGACGTTTATAGAGGCCCCTAAATCACACATAGCCTTCTTAATTCCTAAATGACCTATTTTGCATGGTATTGCGAACATGCCCCTATCTTTGCATTTCGTTGGCATTTTCCACTGCAATACTGCAGATACATTCTCACCAACACTTACATTTTCATTACCAGTTAATTTTCGTTTGTTGGTGTAGAGTTCTTTAAGGAACTTGGCATACCGCGGAATCTGTCTGATAGCATCCAACAGTGGTATGTTGATCTCAACATTTATGAATATTTCAAGGATCTCCTTGTCTTCTTTACCCTTTCGACATTGATTTAATCGTCCTAGAAATAGAGGTTGAATTATGGGTAATGGAGGTTTCGCTCGGACCTGTTCGTCGTTTTTGGGATTTTCTTGGGCAAGATCTTGGCCAAGATTTAGCAACGTCACTGCATTTGCGTGTTGTCTTGGATTAGGTTCTATTTGTGACGGCAGCTTCCCTTGTGAGTTCATTTTCTCAATTGATATGGTCAACTCTCTTATAGACGCCTCGATTTTCTGTTGAAAATCCTTTTTTTCATTTTGAAAATCAAGAGTTTGTCGTAAAATTTGCTGTTGGAAATCAAAAGTTTGTCATTGTATCTGCTGTTGGAAATCAAACATATTAGCTACTAATTTGTTGACCATGGTTTCTAGAGAGGTACCTAAATCTCGCGGCTGTTGTGGAATCAAGTTTTGGTATGGCTGGTCGTATCGTGGGTTGGCTCTATAACTTAAGTTAGGATGATCCCTCTATCTTGGGTTCTAGGTGTTAGCGTAAGAGTCGTATCGCCTTTGTGGTGGCCTAGGAAAATTTCCCACAGCATCTAAATGAGTCATAGTATCATCATACAAACTGGGACATGCATCAGTTGTATTTTCAGGTGTAGCACATATTCCGTATATTCAGGTTGGTTTTGCTTTTTCTGCAATAAGAGAAATCATAATATTAGTAAGTCTATTAAGTCTATTAAGTCTATCCTCAAAGGTAGAATTACTTAGCTGGTGAACCCTTCTAGGGGGTTTGGGATTGGCTCGAAATTGTTAAGTATTTACAGCCATCGTGGAGATCAAATCCCTTGCTTGTTAGGGAGTCATGTTGACCAACGCTCCTCCATTAGCGGCGTCTACCATATTCATCTCCATGGGTTTCAAGCCTTCATAAAAGTACTGGAGAAAAGATTATTCTATAATACCGTGTTGTGGGCAGCTCGCACATAGCTTTTTAAATCGCTCCCAATAATCGTAAAGAGACTCTACATCTTTTTGCCTTATTCCAACGATCTCCCTTCTTAACTCAGCTACTCGTGATGCTGGAAAAAACCTGTTGAGAAATAAACGAGAAAGATCAGCCCAAGTTGTAATAGATCCAGGAGGTAAATAAAATAGCCATTCCCTAGCTGAATCTGCTAGGGAAAAAGGGAAAGCACGTAATTTAATTTGATCCTCAGTTACCCCTTGAGGTTTCATACTAAGACAAACCATATGAAACTTTTTCAGATGTTAGCGGGGATTTTCGTTTTGCAACCTACGGAAAGTTGGCAGAAGTTGGATTAAACCTGACTTTAGTTCAAAATCAATATACATAGTAGGATAAGCGATGCATAATAGCGGTTGTTCTGCTGGAGCTTCGGCCAGTTATCGAATTGTTTGAGCCATAGTTTAAGGTGCTAGATTAGGGTTTTCGTTAACCCTAGTGTTAGGCACTTCTTCTGGGGAATCGACTTCTACTTTTTTGCCTTCAAATGTTTGAGTAGGGTTTTCGTTAACCCTAGACTCTACTTCATCGTCGATTCCAATTTCTGGCGGTGGATTACTTTGAGTCCCAACAACCGCTGGCTGCTTTTTCCTTAGCTTTGTTTCCTTGTGATTAGCTCTCGCAGTCTTTTCAATCTCTGAATCAAACGCAAGAGTACCTGGAGTAGATATGGTCATAAGAAACAAAAAATAAGATTAGTACATTGGCAGTCTCTAGCAACGACGCTAAAATTTGATGCGGTCATTGAGAGCATAAAAAATATCCTATTTCCTATAAAATAATGAAAAAGAATAATAAAGGAGAAGTAGGGTCGAATCCTCATGGACCGGATTACACGAATACTTATTTCTCGAAATCCTAGGCAGAATCGTGCCTAAGAAAACCTACGTTCCTGAAAAATAAAAAATAGAATTAAAAGTTTTGATCTGGAAAAATAAAATAAAAACAGAATTGAAAGTCGAATTGAAATTGTGAAATTAAATAAATTACGAAAATTAAAATGGAGAATATAAAAATAAACAGAGTTTAGGAAAAGAGAGTTTCCTATGTGGCGAGATTCCAGCCTCCGGGTGTCTCAATTTGCCTTGGGTCCAATCCTTGGCTTTTAAGTGATCATTCTCAAACAGAATAAGCCAATTATAGTGGAAGAGGACGCTTACGACCACCAGCTCCAGAATTTTAGACTTAAAATTTGGCGGAACCTGACTCTAGCCAACAATTGCTTTTGTGGGAATGTCTTCTGTTAGATCATCACTTTCCAATGGCGAATACTACGCCATTTTGTCTCTTGGGCTCGCCAACCTCTGAAGCAGAAAGCCAACGAACCAACTGTGCAACCTTCCCAAAACGTACAAAGTGGCCGTTCATTGCACAAGTTAGAAAGATCACTTATTAAGGGACATGGATGGAAGCGTCAGCCCCGTAAAGCGGAGAAATGATGAATACCCTGTTGAGAAGGCTAAGCGCAAATTCTAAGCCTCATGAACCTTTTTGAGAAAATTTGACAACCTTCGATTAGATAGATTTAGTGGCTCATGATTTTTGGGGAAAAACAAATAAAAATAATGGAAAAGGAATTTTTTATTGAAATATGAAAATAATAAAAAAAACTAAATTTATGGGGGAGAGAGTGTTACAACAAAAGATAGCCCCAATTTGTGTCACTTCATCCCCTATTTATAGTACTAAGAAATCTAGCCTATTCCTAATTAAATTCTAAAAGATAAATACAAATAAAATAAAGATAATTATAGATAAATAAAAATAAATCCTAAAATTAAATCTAAATAATTATTCTAATTTAATTAAATATTAAATAGAGTCTTGTGCTATAAAATCTCTTCTTTTACATTTTTCCCCCAAAAGTCTTATACACTTTGCATTTCCGGCACCACTTCTCTTCTACTTTTCATGTTAGCCCATTTTATCTTCAAATTTACGATTTTCGCCCTTAAATTTATTTTTACCTTCAATTTAGCCCCTAAAAGATAAAAGACCATAAAATAGCCCAAATTAGTAGGATCATACTCAAAATAAACATGCAATTAGTACATAAAAATATGTTGTTCTAAAGTATTATCAAATCCATAACATCTTCTTTTGGTCTCTGATATTCTCTACCTAAGTCAACAAGACTAACCTTCTCTTAAGTGGAGAAGAACTTCTCTCCAAATATTACACACATTGGTTCCAAGATTCCACAGAACCAGGTTTAAGGTTAACATATCAAGTATATGTCTTCTCTATTAAGGATTTAGAAAATTCTTTTAACTTTAAACCATCATCCAACCTAGCAACTCTTAATGTCACGGGTCACAGATCAAAGCTCATGATGATTGTGTGTAAAGAGCGTCTCATGGAGGCTAATCGATTAAATGAGACTCATTCGACCCACTGAAACTTATCCAAATTGTGGAACATATAGAGAAGCCCATCTACTTGAAACATTGGTGGTCTAGTGAAACACTTATGGAAAATTAAGGCTACCTATGGAATGTAATCTTAGAAGACTTATAATCTGATAAGATTTGATTTTGTAATCTTAAAGGATTGAGTCAATCCCTTAAAAATCTCAATTGTAGATAGACTTTAATCTCGACCGTCGATGTAACTCAATATGTACCATTGGTTTTAGGAAATCTTAACTATAAATAGATGTTTTCTCCCTCATTTGTAATCGTCCTATATAATCTCATTCTTTATGTTCTTTTTTGAGTAATAGAATACTTTGAGAGCATTTACTCAAATACTTGACATGTTCTACTTTCTTGTGACATTTTCTGTTCTTTTGTTGTTCTTTTATTTTGAGTTGTTTCCACTTTATTTTTAGTGCCTTAAGAGAATTTTTATAGAGAATTCTCACTTTGAGAGAGTTAGACTAACTTAGGCGAATTTGAAACCAAGAAATCATCTAAGCCGCACGGATTGCGAGGCTAAAATTTTAGCCCATTGACATTAGCGTCTCTACAAATTTCATCAAATGCTTAAGGGCATCACTAGACTTGCCATTGAATTTGCTTAAATTTAGGACTGATGTAGTCCTTTGGATATGGTTTGGCAACTACTCTAGTAAGATATGATAGTTTGAGGTCATACTTAGAGAAACTAAGGCTTTTATTTTTTTTTCTTCTAACAAACTTTTAAGTTCTTCTTTGGTGACAAAACCCTGGGTTTCGGTGGGTTGTGCCACCAAGAAGGATGTTCAAAATTGGGAGTTTGTGGTGACATGGTTTTCAATGGAAGCAACTAAGGTGTAGGTTGTAAGTGTGTTTCTATTTATGATGTTGATTACACTAATTGTCACGAAAAGCACATAATTAGAAGCATTAGTTATATTTTTTCCATTACCTTTTTTGGGTAGAATGGCTCCAATAGAAGTATTTCCTATGAGGTGGATGTAAGGAGTGTTGTTAGAAGAGGGTGTAAGTTGGGAGATAGTTTCCACCATCTTATTGTTATTCTCCTCCAACATTTACATCCTTTCCTCGTTTGTCTTCATCATCTTCATCAAATCTTGAATGTATAAAGGGATTCGATTGTCTAAAATCTGATAAACTTCCATAGTTTCTAGGGAAAATTAAAGGAAAAATATGACTAATGTTTCATTGAATATAATTGCTCCTCTCTAGTGGACTTGCCAAAATGTAAAGGGTTCTTTTGGTAAGGAGAGGAGATGTTACAATCTAGAAAAATAAGATGTCATGGAGAGATAACAGAGAAGAAGATCATAGCGGACTCTAGAAAAACAAGTGTGATGGCAAGTGGTGGTGATGGATGCAATAAGGAGTTAATAAATATGAGAGCTATGACGGTTGTTGTGATTGTAGAAAAAAAGTTACAGAGAGAACTTTAGAGAGCTAAGTTTGCCAAAAGATCAAAAAATATCCTCTAAATAAGACGCTCAACCTTTTATTTATAAGCATTGAAAAAAGAAATTATGAATGAAGAAAAAGTGGGCATGAACGTTCTAAAATGGTATGTAGTGGGATTGAAAGTGATTACTTCTTGAACGTGGAAAAATGGAAGGTAACTTACATAGATTATAGGTATAATGGCAATTAATAAAAGTTGCACCCATTTGAAGTTTAGCAAAAAAGGCTTTTAAGTATCAATGCAACAATTTTTCATTAAAGAAATAAGGAGGAAGCACTTGCATTCCCAAAGAAAGGTTACGAAGAAATACTTTACAATTTTCATATTTGAGCCTCCAAGCCGTGCTCTTCAGCACATCTAAAAAATGGAATAACTCAAGAATCCTACCAGCCTTCTGAGGTTATTCCCAAAAAGTCGTTCCTAACAGAGTTGTTTTAAAAAGAAATTGTTCTCAAAATATGCTCATGCAAAGAACAATATTTCGCGAAACTATTATTGATTAGACAATTAGTAACCAAAAACAAATATGTTTAGTAGAGTTATGTTGAAGAGTGAAGCTAGAAATTTTTTTAGGAGGAGTTAAAATTAAATTGTAATTTTTACAATAGTAAAAATATAATTTTACCATTTTAATAGTCTATATATTATCATTTTTAGGGATGACAAAAGTGTAATTTTACATTTACTAATTTAAAATTTTAAAAAATTTAAACAACCTAAATAAATCCCTAGCTACGCCACTAATTATGTTTGATGATCTTCCCAGACTCTTGGATTGGTTATTTGTAGTTTTACTATCAATGTTTTATAATTTAAACTGAAGAATTAATAGTGAATGATTACTTATAATCACTCATAAATCAGCTGAACACTGCCATGAGTTTATAGTTGCTTCAGCAGATAATCTGAAAGCCCCCGCTCTCTTACAAATTTAAACTGGGGTAATCTACAAAAATAGTCACTTTTGTTTGTCTCAAATTACATTTTAATCACTTATGTTTAAAATATTACGTTTTAGTCACTTATGTTATTATTTTGTTATGAAGTGATCACTCTACCGTAAAGTTCCGTTATCTCTCTAATGATAATCCTAGCTGGCAGTCCAACTAGATTTTAGATGCCAACTTGGATTTCTAAATGGGATGAAAATAGATTTTTAATTAAAAAATTTTAATTAATTAAAATTTTCAAACCTAAACCTTAACTAAAAAAATGTTCATCTCCTCTTTTTAATTTTTCTTCTGTCTCTTATTTTTTAATGGGTTTTTTTTTTCATTTAACTGGAAAAACTATTATTAAGATTAAAATAGTTGAAATCAGCAATAAGAAAGAATAATCTGGAATACTCACAAAGAGATTGTGAACATACAAGTTGATTCAGGTCAGAAAATTTGATTGAGAAACCAATTATTCAAGAACTATGAAAGAACTAGAAAATATAATAATTAGGAACAAGAACAGTGAAAGTAACAGCCCTTTTCTGAAAATTTTAAAATTAGCTTGAATGAAACATGTTCATGAAAACATGTTTCTAGTTACATTTTATGGGATGTCTACTGACGCAAAATAAAATACATGTTTACAAACAATTTCAAAAAGTAGAAGAAAATATTAAGAATTTTAATTTAGGGTTTTCATTAAACAATAAAAAATCTACTCTTTTATTTTTCAGTATTAAATAAAAGAGATAAAGGAATGCAAAGAAGGTATACCTGAACCCTCCATTGAATCCATATTTATGAAGCAATCAATTTGATTTCAACTATTTTGATCTTAATAATAGTTTTTCCAGTCAGATGAGAAAAAAAAACCTGTTGAAAAAAAGAAGAGATGAAAGAAAAATTAAAAAGAGGAGATGAACAGTTTTTTTAGTTAAGATTTAGGTTTAAAAATTTTAATTAATTAAATTTTTAATTAAAAATCTATTTTCATCTCATTTGGAAATCCAAATTGGCACTTAAAATCTAGTTGGACTGCCACGTAGGATTATAGTTAGAGAGATAACAGAACTTAATGGTAGAGTGATCACTTCGTAACAAAATAATAACATGAGTGACTAAAACGTAACATTTTAAACATAAGTGACTAAAATATAACCTGAGGCAAACAAAAGTGACTATTTTTGTAAGTTACCCATTTAAACTGGTCATTTAATTTCAAGAAATTCAGGCTACTTTATTATAAAGAAAATCATAGTCTGCCATTGCCTTGACAATTTTGCTTCAACAACTGCATTTCAAGGCTGCTATTGGCTATGATTAACTCCAGTTATAATTATTTATGTTGTACAAATTCATGTAATGAGCATCTGGAAGGTAGGCTTGTTAGACTCTGTTTTGGTACAAATACCACTTTTTTTTCCAGCTTTCAATAACGTTGTCTTGAACATGGCTTGGTCAATTCATCTGCCCTGTATAGAAGCTGAACCATATTTAGCCAACCGTCCTCTCTGAGCCCAGTTTTTTTCTAACAGAAATTCTATTAAACAATAGAGAAATGGAAGAGAAAAAGAGAAAGCTTAGCTTCAACTTTGGATGATCTGCAGATACCTTCGGGCACATGCAAAATTATATTAACATTAGGTACATGAGTTGCAGCAATAATTCCTCTTTTCCATACCAGCACTCAATATGTGGAAACCGAGGTTTCTGCTAAATCCTTTCCTTTCAGTCCACAGGAATTGCCTACGTACACATAATCTAACACTTGCCACATCTAAGTGCTTTGTACACAAAACATATGCCATAACCATATTAATGCTCATAACATCATTTATGATATTTTAACCCTTACCATCAAAAGAATAAGGAGCAAAATTTAGGTAAAACAACACACGCAATCCAACAAGAGCAGGTAGCAATAAATGTATTTAATCAGCTTGAGCTTGCTATGTTTTCCTCTAAAACAACTATGGAATCAGAATTTTTGATCAGTGTAAAAGCAAAAAAAATAGAGAAAACAAGATAATTGGAGGAATTTCTCTTTCAAAACAATTCGAACCAACAAATTTTCACAATGAAGCCATGTTTGATTTCATACCAGCCATAAACCATGTTTTCCATTTTTAAGATTATCTAAGTGCATTCATCTTGTTCCTGAGATGGTAAAGCTTGGCTCTTCTCACTTTCTTCTGGTCCACCAACTTTATCTCCTTTATGTTAGGGGAATACCTGTCACACATCCTCCATTTTTATTTTACCAATTTGTAAATGGTTAGGTATATGCAAACTAAACAGATAGTGAAAACTCAGTATCTTTTTAACTTTTAAAATAGCAAAGAGAAGGCATTAGGATTTAAGATCTTATGAGCTTTGTTACTCGGACTCAGGTATAAGTATCAGTAAGGGTATGTTCAATTCTTTTTCAAGTTTTTCTATATATTTGGAAGGTCTTTGGAAGAATAAAACTCTGAAAACAGTAACATGTTTTCTTTCCAGATTGATAAGTCTAGTCTTAAATAACATGCTTTTGAGGCCTAAAAAACATAGAGTTCCGAGGAGTATAACTTGAATGTTACTTACAGTGGGAAGAGAGATTCAACCCCAACTCCTGCTACCATTCTCCTTATTCGGAATGTAGTGTTTAGGCCAGCATTACGTCTAGCGATAACAATCCCTTTTACAGTGGAAACTCGTCGCTTGTTTTCAGGTACTTCCTGTTCTCACCGACAGTCTACCAATTAAGTTAATATGCTCAAAAGCATGCAACTATCACATACAATAACAAGAACTCCTCCATAGAAACATGTCATACCACTTTCAGTTGCACAATGTAGCCAGGTTTTATGTCCTCTGCCCCTTCACTTCCTCCACGGCTTCCTTATCCAGTATCTGCCAGTACATAATCCGTATGAGTCAAATCAAGGAATCAGGAATCAGAAAAAAAAAAAAAAAACAATTCACCTTAGTAGGCAAAGACGAGTGACAGTTACTTAATTGAAATCTCTTTCGAGACTAAGAACAACTGACTCTAAGTTGATTAATTGAAATCTCTTTCTAATTAAAACCCCTATCTCGCATTAACTCGATCTATGGATTCCTTTATTAGATTTGACTCTAATCCGGTAGATTTATGTCGTCCTATTTCTAGGATTGCATGCAACTCCACTTAATTATATTAGATCTACTCTTAAATAGGGACTTTTACTCCACTGAATAAGCACATCAAACTTGAATTAATATCCTGAAAATATTAAGGCAAGGATTAAGAACACATAATTAAGAACAATAACAAGTATTTATCGTGTAATTAAGATAATTAAATAATAAGATCCATCATAGGTTTCATCCTCCCTAGGTATTTAGGGAGTTTAGTTCATACTGTAAAAAGAAAACATCTTAAATTTAGACAAACAACAAGACAAAAAAAAACCCAAATAAACTTCGAGAGAAATTTGAATGGAGATATTCAATCTTGAAGTGGATCTGCTTCCAAGATGATTTCAACGGCTTCCTTCGAGTAATTTATGCTTTCTACTCTGCGTGCCCCCCTTAGGTCTTTTTCTAGTATGTATTTATAGACTTTTGAATGTTCAGAAACCCTAAAAATTGGTTTTTTCGCGTGTTTGGGAAACAGGGAGCGATATCGACACGGGCTGACACATGGGCGTGTGCCCAACCCGTGTGGAAAATGCCCAAGCCATGTGGATCTTGAAAACTCCGATTTTGGCCCCTTTTTCTCTCCTTTTGCTCCCAAATGCTCTCCTAAGTATAGAAATATGAATTTAAGGGATTAGGAGCATCAAATTCACTAATTCTCATCATAAATCATCCAAAAATATGTCAAGCATGGAATTAAAATATGTTAAATTTATGTTTTATCACCGTGTGGGCATTCGAAGTAAGGACACACGGTCATGTCTCAGCCCATGTCGGAGCTCGTGTAACTCTCTGACTTAGGTCACACGGCCAAGCCACAAGTCCATGTGTCAGGCCGTGTACCCTTTTGAAATGGTCTCGCACGCCTGTGTGCTAGCCGTGTATCTCATAAGGCCAAGTCACACGCTCGTGTGTCTAGCTGTGTGGACCCAAAAGGTGCCTTGAGTAACCAATTTACCATTTTCTACATGCTTGGTCATTAAACAACTCAAAAACCATTAGTTTAACCAGTTCAAAAGATGATCAAATACATTCAAAACATACCAAAACAATTATCCGAGATGTCTAACCAATGTACCCTCATTGGTACCACATTTATATCAACAAAATATATCATCAAAGCATCATTCAAATCCAAATTATAAACATATCAAATTCAATCCATTTTGCCTAGTTCATAAGTACTTAAACACTAACTTAAATTCACATGCACATATCTAAATTTGGTTCAATTTATCATGCCGTAATATTGCCTCAAAAACAAACACATGTTTATATATATGCCAAACCAACATTAAACATATAACCTCATTTACAATCAATCCACAAAATAATTATTATTTAGATATTCTAGGTAAATGCCGACACAAAAGGTAAACATTACCACATTTGAGTTCGAGATCATTGTTGGATGCTGAATCGACAATCAAAAGTGAAATATGTAACCTGCACACGGAAAAACAAAACCGTACACTGAGTAAAACTCAGTGGTATTTCTATAGTTTGAATATTTAAAGATAATACAATATAATATGTAGGGGTGAGCGTTCGATCGAATCGAATGAAAAAATTTTGAGTTGACGAATCATATTTTATCATCTTAATTTGATTTGAAATTTTCTCGAATCGAGTCGAGTGAGATGGAATTCGAATCGAATCGAATATATTTGTTCGAGTTAAATTTTAAAAAATAATTTTGGGTCCTTATTACCACTGTCACTCACCGTAATAAAATTTGTCCACTATAATCAGATTTTTTATTAATTTTCATCACCTCATAATTTATTTATTAATATTTTATATACGGGTTAACTTTTTTGCTTGCTTAATTGTTTCAATTATCTTCAAATTCTTGCCACTATGTATTTTGGAATTAAAAAATATAATAAATGTAAAAATGTGATTTTTTTGATAAAAGTTATTTTAAAGATAAAATGTGAAATTGATACCAATATAAAATTTTAACACAAATATTTTATGGCATCTTAATAATTCAATTTTAATATAAATATTCAATATGACTAAACAATCCAATTATATAAATAATATAAAATGTGAAATTTAATTTAACAATATAAATAGTAGATATAAATAAAATTATTACTATTTATGTTTAGGGATTTTTTTTGAATAATTTTGATTTTTTATTTAGGAGTAAAGGGTGAGAAATAAAAGTTTAGGAGGAAAATAAAAAGTTTTGAGGAGTAAAAGTTTGAGGGAAAGTAAAAAGGGGGAGTAAAATTTTGGAGGAAAAATATTAAAAAAAATTTGGGGGGGGGGATAGGTTTGGGGTAGATGGGGTGGGATGAGAAAAGAGTAAAAGTTTTAAGGGAAAAATGGGAGGGAGTAAAAATTTTGAGGGAAAATAAAAAGTTTTGAGGGTTTTGGGGAGTAAAATTTTGAGAAAAAATAAATGAGAGAGTAAAATTTTGGTCGGAAATAGATTTTGGATAGATTGAGGGGTTGGGATGGGAGGGAGTAAAAGTTTTGGGGGGAAAGTGTGAAAGAGTAAAAGTTTTGAAGGAAAAATAAAAAAAGTTTGGGAGTTTAAGGTAAAAATGTAAAATATTATAGATTGATATTTGATTTATTTGAATTATTTGAGTTATTCGAATTTAAAAACTCAAACTTGATTCGAACTTGAAATTCGAAAAAAATATTCGAGTTGACTCAATAACTCAATTCGTTTAACTCGAAATTCGAATTTTTTTTGAGTCGAATCGAGTTTTGCTCACCCCTAATAATATGCACAATTGAATTTTAGGCACATATTAATGTCTAGTATCATGGCTATCATATGCTATTATATTTCATTTGTTAAATAATGTCCCAATTCACACAATTGATATATAAATAGTTATTCACATATCAAACCACATTTATTTGTACAATGGCATTAACCGTTCAATACTCAACTTATGAATACATCATTTTATATCAACCTTAATTCTCATCATTTGCTATATAATAGTTTTTCACAATTTGATCCACATATCATTTAAACAATAACATTATTTATTCCATACTCAATTCATGACTACATAACTCATGTATCTCATTTTCTTGTTTCAAAGTACTATCCCATTTTCAATTCACATATAATATCATCCAATATCAATTATAGTACCATTTTATTTAATTACCCCTATTAACATGATTCGGACTCGGACGGATACACGGATCCAACCAACACACCAGTTTGGCACTCAATGCCTTATCGAATAAATTTGAAGTATTAACTGCCCCAAGCGCTATATAAATTGACGCCTAGTGTCTCATCGGTTAAACCGAAGTAAATTGACACCCAGTGCCTCATCGACTTGAGGTCGAAGAAATCCTTTAACTCTTTCTATCCTATGGCATGCTATTTATATCCGACTCACCCCGATACAGTTATTAGGATTTAATTTCACATTTCATATGCAACCAATATCCAATATTAAGTTTTCATATAATCATATATACACATGAATTCAATTCAATCTATAGCAATCAATATCCAACTTTTACATTAACACATGTATTCATTTCACTCAATTGTTAAAACGTCAAATACTCACCTCAACATTTTCCATATGTATTCAAATTATAGAAATACAAACCAGGAATTCCGGGCTATTTGACGTCGACTTTATCTTTCCTCCTTTTAGTCGAGGATTCTGGTACAACGTTAGCTACAAAATTAAAACAATTGAAATTCATCAATATAACACAATTCAATTTCATATTGAATATTTTAATTTTTACTCAATATTTTCCTAAATTTTAATTTAGTCCCAAAATCGAGACTAATTTTTATTCTTCGCATTTAATTCTGTATTTTTATACAAATTTCACTTTAAACTAAATTTAACTCCCTATTTTCACTTAAACCCCTAAATTTTAAATTTTTTACAATTTAATCCCTATTATTCAAATTTTACAATTTATTCTACAATCCTTTTTCACTTTTAGCTTAAAAATCTATCAATTTAATCTCTAATACTACAATTATTCAACATTAACAACACTTAAAAACTTAATAATTACTAAAATTTCGACATAGGTCGGGTAATACTTAACACTAGAATTCTAAAAACATACAAATTACAAGAAAAAAGACTAAATTGACTAACCAATTAAATTTGAAAATTTTTGAAACCCTTAGGCCGTGGGTCTGCTTGTTTCCTTCTTCCTCTTTTTCTTTATTTATTTTCTTTCTAATTTTGGTTTGGCCTTATCTTTCTTTATTTCTTTTTCTTTTAATACTTATATGTTTTATTATTATTATATAATATATATACTTAACAATTAAGATTTCATATTATAATATAATATATAAATTAAATTTACATATAATATATAATATATATCTCTAACCGTCCCATTTAAAGAAACAATGGTAAAATTACTTCTTTAGTCCCTTTAATCATTCTTTAATCTATAATTCAACTTTCACCCTATATGCAATTTAGTTTTTATACCTAATTACTATTAATTTATGCAAATTCACTTAACCGAAATCTAATTAACTACACAACTAGCTTAGTAAATATTTATTAAAAATATTTACGAGTACGATTTAAGAGAACGGAGTCTTAGAAATGCACTTTTTCTTTTTCAATTTGGTCCTTTTTAATTAATTAACTATCGAAACGTTAAAATTTTTTAACAAAACTTTAATACCACCTTAATGACACTCCGTAAATATTTATAAAAATATTTACAGCTCGGTTTATAAAAATAAAGTCCCGATACTTTATTTTTTAAAACCACTTGAACTTAATAAATCACTTATATAATATAAATTATCAAATCAAAAACCTTTTTAAAAATCACATTTGACTCGTAAATATTAAATAAATTATATTTACGAACCTACTCGTCAGATTTGGTAGCCCTGAAACCACTATTTTTGACACCATTGAAAAACAAGCTGTTAGATCTGACCTCCTTAGTAGAACCTTTTCAATTCAAGGAGGAGAAGACAATTGTTTGAAATTTTGATTTTAATGGACATTTCCCCGTGCAGAGTGCCTATGCCCTTCTGTATCAGTATAACGTAATCACCCATGTGGTTTCCCCTTCGCACAAAGTATGAACTAATCTAGGAAAACTCAAACTCCCTTACAAAGTTATCATTTTCCTTTGGAAAAATTGCACAAATTGCCTCCCAACCTAGGAGCTTCTCTCAAGGCACCTCCCCAACAATGATAATAACTTTCCCTTTTGCAAAGATAGTAGGGAATCCATTAAGCACCTATTCCTTGAATATAGTTTTGCTCGAACTATCTAGTTTGGTTCTCCTCTTGCTCTCCAATCATTGGAATCTGTATTTCTTCTTTATCATCCTAGTTTATTCAATGGCAATCATAAGAATTCAAAATCTTTACGATTCTATAATGAATTTCTTCCCCCTTGACAGCCAAGAATTCAAATATTTGAGATTGTTGAAAGTCCTCTTTCCTGCTAGGCTCTCTTCTCTATCTTTACATTGCCTATTGCAGGTGAAATAGCATGATTGGTGGAGCTGTCATTGCTCAATACCATAAAGGCTCTAAGTTTTTATCCATTTAAAGCTTAAAATTTGCTAACAAAATCTAGGTTAGACTTCTCACTTTCTGTTCTATTTTTATTACTCTAAAAATTTGTAATATTTCTTCCTGTAGGTTCTTCAAATTATGACAAAAAATGGTTGAATATCATATAGGGCATATCGAAGTGAGATGCAAACGAAATAAAAATAAAATCAATTACAAACTAACAGCAGAAGCAGGGTTGGATAACAGAAAATGTTTGTATAAACGTATCTAATCATCAACCAATAAAGGAGCAACATGAAAAATTCGAGTACCAATAGAAAAATCTTTCATCAGGTCAACTTAAATATTAGAGACACAATTCAGCTCCTTTGGCATTTTCTCCATTACCACTCTCCACTTGCATATGCACAGTTCTTGGATTCACATCTCCAAATCTTTATTTTAATTCCCTCTGATATCACCATGGTTACCTTTGATAGTTAGAGCACAATCAAGTCTCAACAATAACATTTTCTCAATTAGCCTCATACTAATTGGAGACCATCATACATAACTCAAAGCTCAACTTGCTGTACACTACATCTACCAATGTTTCTTCCAGTTCTCCACATCCATCTACCATGCTCATCATGTGCCACTATTGCTGAACAGGCAAGTTTCAAACTCGGATTACAAGCGCCATATGTATTTAGTTTAAAAGAACTGGTAGGCGGCAAAACCTACCTTTGATCCCCAATCCAAGTCATAATACTCCAACTTAAATTGACATGCCTCTGCTTAATGGATCTAGCCCAACACCACTAAGAATGAATCACATTGGTTATGTCAAAAAGAGCATCTTGGAACACACAAAAATTCTTTTGTTTCCAAATCCTTCGGCAAACAATACCAAATAAAAATAGCCAATCCACATCTGGAAAGACTAAATCAAGTTCATTCCTCAAATTAGTAGAAAGCCAATCCTCCAACGAATAAGAGAAAAATCGAGACGATAGCCTCGAGCGGATGATCTGCTCCTGCATTTCTTTTACCTTACAATAGTCCCGTAATACATGAATACAATATTCTTCAACACTCCCACAAAGCTTACACGAAGGGTCCTTTAATAAACCTCTCCTACAACGTTCCGCATTAATAAAAAGATGACCCTTAAATACTAACCAAATGGCAGCAGCAAAAATTACCATTCAAAATAATAATTAATAAGGAGGCAGACAATAATTAATAAGATTCTCCTACAACATTGTGGACCAAGCAAGCTTCCATTTAACCTCCGATGGGTTTAGGGTGCTTTTCATTAGAATACCATAAGCTTCTTTGACAGTAAAATTATCATTAGTGGCCCAATTTGAAATAATAACATCAGGACCTACTAAGGGAAGTCGGAGTTGGAGTACCTGCAATATAAGTAAGAATATCATTATTTAAAAAACACCGCATATAATCCCAATTCCAGTTACCCTCTGTAGTCACTACCTCTCGAAAGGTGATAGATTAATAAGAGAAGGAGTCAGACAATAATTAATAAGAGGACCCATCTCTGCTAACCAACTATTTGTCTAAAATTTAATAAGGACAGTCTTCAAAACACTTACTACTTGAAATATCCTCAGGATAGTCTTTAAAAAGCTTATACTTGACTCGAAGCACCCTAATCGACAAAACTTTGCTTATTAGTAAGGACATCTCCTCCAATTTATCCATGGACCAATGAACAAAATCCATTTATTTTGAGAAACCAAATAATGTAGCACGTTTATTAGCTCTTCATGGCCCTAACTTTTCTTGCTTTGTACAAAAGAAAAAATATAATATTGATTGGCTAAAATTATTGAATGCAAGTCTTTTTATAACTTGCGATGGAGTGATAGCTGAAATCAGAGGTTGATCGAGATCGTGACTAGACAGTAACCATTCGCACCCGATCTTATTGCAACCGGTTATATGAAACCTAAGTTTGCAAAAGCTTTGGCAAACACCCCTTGAATAACCAAATCTATCTTTTGCCATAGTTATGAATTTTAATCTCTTTTTTTAACAAACGATAAAGATGGTGAAACACCCACCTTGAAAAACCATATCTTTTTAATTTTGACCTCTTCTCCTTTTTAACTAACCACTACTGTCGAAGGCGATGCGAGAGTATATTTTCTGAAGAAAAACTTTTATTGATGTTAATTTACTAAAAAACTGCTGTTATTTGTTTAGGAAGAATTAACATAAATTTATTTTGTATATTTAGATTTTATTAATAGAATTATATAGGTGACATTTTTCGGATTAAAAAAAAATGATGATAATCGGAATTAAAATATTTTAATATCTTTTTGCAATAAATAAAATATAATAACATTGTATTAAATATTAACCCTTTAATAATAAATATTTTGTATAGAGACATTAACAACATATATAAATCATCTCAATATCAAAATTTATTTTAATTTTGATTTAACACGAAATTTATCTCATTTTTAATATTATAATGTTAAATAATACGAGTTTCAAAACCTAATATGATAGGATTTAAATAAGCATCTCTAAATTATGCCGATTGAATCTTAGTTCGATTCGCATTGTATTGTTGTCGGTATAAGAATATATGAATTCGAATACGCTAAAGCGTATTATCCTCCTATTTAAAGATTTGAGAGAAATTATAGATAAAAATAACAAATATGTTTGTCTGTGGTTAAAGCAAGGATGGCAATGGAAGGAAATAAACATTTATCAAATTTATTTGTTTCATCATCCAGGTTGGAGAAAAGCCAACCACTTACCCTAAATCCGTAAAACAACAAATTGGAGTGAACCCACCTAGTATTCAATAAAGTTGTCCTAAAAAAAACAGAATAAAGTAGTAGTAAAAAGCAAACAAAGGAAACAAAACAAATAATTAAAATTAAAGATCCAGGTAAGAGAAAGTTGATCACTGGAATATATACTAATAAACAACAGGGTTTGTTCTTCACTCACTGCCATCTATTTGCCAGTTTGTAATTTTTTTTTTTTTTTTAAATCTCCATTAATGCAGCCAATATCACCTCTGGCAGCTTCTGCTTCACACTCATACATCTTGTGACCAAGATCTGTCTCTCCCACTCACTTATGTTTTTTTCCAACTCTTTGTTATTCCTCTTCTCCCTTGTTCTAATTTGGGTTCCCACTTCAACCCACCATTTCCAAAAAGCTTCATTGATTGAGCTTGGATCAAATTCCCTAAGGAAACCATGCAAGACACCATTGGCATTCCTGCTTGTTTTTCATCAGGTGAGAAGCCTGCTGATGATCCCACAGCCGTAACCAGGTCCGGCCAGAGTGTTTTCATGTCTGTTTTCCGAACAAAGATTGCCGACCAGTGTCGTTTAGTAACTATCACTTGGTACAAGAACCTATTGCTCCATGGTCTCTCGGTATCAGTTGAAGGCCCCGGGGGAGAGAGTCAGTATGGGTGTAAAGTCGAGCTTAAGCCATGGTGTTTTTGGAGAAAGCAAGGATCCAAACGTTTTGTGGTCGATGGTAAACCTGTTGATGTGTTTTGGGACCTCAAGGCTGCTAAATTCAATGGCGAAACCGAACCCATCTCCGAGTACTATGTTGCTGTTGTTTGCGATAAAGAAGTTGTTTTACTCGTTGGGGATCTAAAGAAAGAAGCTTATAGGAAAACTGGTTGCAGGCCTGCACTTATTGATCCCATTTTGGTTTCAAGAAAAGAGCATATATTTGGCAAGAAAAGGTTCTCAACAAGAGTTAAATTTCATGAAAAAGGTGGGTTTCATGAGGTTTCAATTGAGTGCAAGAATAAAAATGTGGATTCTTTAGGTGGGGTGGTTGGTGTTGAGCCTGAAATGGAGATCAGAATTGATGGGAATTTGGCCCTTCATGTCAAGCATCTCCAATGGAAATTCAGAGGGAATGAATCCATTAATGTCAACAAAAGAAGATTACAAGTTTACTGGGATGTTCATGATTGGCTTTTTAGCCCTGGTTTAAGGCATGCCTTGTTTATATTCAAGCCTGTTTCATCATCAACATCATCATCGTCCACACCATTATCATCATCATCATCATCACTGTCATCTCAAACAGGGAGCAGTGGTTCATTAGAAGGGCTTAACCATGGTGGCTCATCAGAATTTTGCTTGTTCCTTTATGCCTGGAAGATTGAATGACATCACCATCAATACCATAAGATTGTGAACCAAAATGGGGCTTCAATCTTTCGTGTTATGGGACATCATGGTGTGGTGAAGGGATATATGACTCCATTATTGAGCAGAAAATGGAAATCACAGCTGGGATTCAAACAAGTGGCTCAGAATTGGACAAAGCAAAGCACATTGTATCACATTCATATACATGCCCCAATAATTCCCACATCTAGCTGTTATATGAAATTCTTTCTTTTATTTCTTCTTTCTTGATCTGTTCTAGATAAGTGCGCAAGCTCATATATATAATGATGATAAATTTATAATAAAATCATTAAACTGCAAGGCTTATCTGTGATTATGCACTGCACATGGATACAACTTGCTTTCCCCTTTCATTGTTTGTTTACCCTCAATGACTTGAAAATCTCCACTTTGCTCTATTATTGTAAATGGATTAACTTCAGTCGATGAAAATTACAGTAATATACACTCCACCATCTTTGATGAAAGAATTGATCTTTTATAAATATTTGTCTAGAAATCGAAACTAAAATCGGTGCTTTTCATTCGATCTGTGCCAACAAGTGACAACATGTTGTCATAAACGTCTATATACCCGAACGCATTAGTCCCAGGAGGACACTCTAAAGCAGCATCAAGCACTCTGTGATGAACTCCACGAGAATCAACTGAATATCCTCCTTGATGATTGTGTCCGCTGAGGCAAACCTTCACACAATCGTACTGGTGAATCAGGTCCATTACTTGGTCGTAGTTCCATAAAAGCGTTGTTTTGCTTGTTGCACCTGGATCTAATGGCACATGACAACATATTATTACTTTCTGTTTAATATTTGTTGCATCCTTAAGTACATTATCCAGCCATTCCATTTGCTTATTTCCGACTGCTCCATTGAACATAACGAACCTTCTATCAACACCCTTCAGTCCCTCTGGGCTGTTTTTATCTGAATTCGGGTTTTTTTCACTCAGGATTTTCAAGGCCTCCAGTCTATTCGGATGGTCATGAGGCCATCCAATTGCACTAATATCATATCCATCCAATACAACAAATCTATATCCCGGTGTTGGTGAAAAGTCATAGTATGCGTGAGTGCAACCATCACCATGATTCGGGATCTTCAATAAAGGAAGTAACTTATCCCGTGGGAGATTGTAAAGACAATGATTTCCAATCATGTGATACACGGGACCATGAACATTTTCAAACTCACTGACTACTTTCTTCACAGCATTTAGAGATTGATCTTTGGGACACATCCCATCAACAATATCTCCGAAATTAATCACAAAGTTAAGATTCTTGTGGTCGTTCCAGTTCTTCACTGCCCTTTGCAAAACAAGAATACTATGTCTATAAAACCGAGGAACACCAAGGAATGAGTGACCATCAGGGATATCCGCATACTGAACATCAGAAATAACACCAAAGGAAAATAGAGGATGCTTGCCTTGCCCGTTTGCTAAACCATTTCCTAAGTCCATGCAGAAATCACTCCTTACACCTATCATATTACCAACTCAATGATTAACTTTAAAAGGCCGAATGGAGAAAGAAATTAGTAATGAAATGGATTCCTTGGAAAACAAAAAATAAAAGTTGCCAGAAAAGAATTATCACAGGATAGGTACGACGTGAAGCAGAGAATGTCAAATAATTAACAGCTATCAGCCCATTACTGAAAAGTTAGAGCAATGTAAATAGGAAACAAATGCATTCAACCTAAATGAAGCAGTATTGCACAATTTAGCCATCTGAGAAATCGGAATCTCATTGCATATATTCACCATTACTCCTGCATTTCAGGTTTCTCATCATGTTGATCGTTGCAGAAAGTCCGATAAACCAAAAAAAAAGAAGGCTTCAACTAAAAGGCTTTTGGTCACAAATGGAGCAGAAGTTTTGGAGACTAATTAATCTACTCATTCAATAAAACTAGGCTTATGTGAGCGCATAAGTGCACAACAAAACATAAAAAATAGACAATGCCAAACGTAAGAAACTTTTAAGAAATTTACAGTTGAGAAAATTTCTAAATCGATTCTCAAGTCCAACCTTTAGGATTCTAAATTATACAAACTGCAAACTATTTTAGAAATATAATTCGCCATCAATGACATGAAGACTTAAGAGCATTTGAAGAGACTACTCTATCCTCCTAGACCACATCATGAACAATCATTCTGAACTAAGAGGATACTTACAATTTATTCCAATATCCATCCTCAACTCCAAACTTCTATACCACGAGTCGGGTCAGCGTTATGAGTTCGACATGAGTATAAAAATATTCTTGCCTTATTCAAATCTATAGGATACGGATACTTCAGGGAAAAAAATCCCAGTCTAACATATTCTCCAGCTAAGTTCTCCTTAGAGGATTGTGATGTGCACACATAATCACGAATACTATAGAGAAAATGAAAAAAATCCTAATAATTTAGTCAGTTGGTGGATGAATTGAGGGCAGATTCTCAGAGCAAATGTTAAAAGACAAAGCAACGCGATTCATCCAAAGTACTTCGACTTTCCCTTAAAAAATCGACAACCCCATAGAGTTTAAATTAAACGTGAAAATACCAGATCAAAACTGCAAGGAAAACCCCAGATGCGAGACAGATCGAGATAAGCTTAATAAGTTTCAACACTCAACACATTCCTCTTTCTCTCTGCTTCTTAATCATGAAAAGGGAAATTAAGCTGTATGATATAAAAACATCTGAAGCATACATAACGGAAAACTAATCCTCAAACAAAGCTGTGATATGTAAATATATATATATATATATATATATATATGTTGGTTTTCAACAGAGAAAATCAAACCATATTTATGGAAGAAAAAGTGAAAAGAGAGTGTAAAGAATAACCTGCTTCCATTGCGTTGATTTGTATGGGGAAACGAAACCTCCAAAAGATGTGGGTTGTTGCACAGATTTTGTCACGTAATGGATCTGAATGGTAGAAATTAGAGAAAAGATGAGAATGAGTCGAGAAGAAGAAGAGAAGAGGATACTGGAATTCTGATTTCAAATTTCATAATTGTCTTTGGGCTCTAGTTACAGCTATATATAGGGTAACCCAATAACAGACTTATGCTATCAGTAATAAAAGACTAAAACACACCGTTTCAATAACAGTGTTGTGAACAACCAAACACACCGAAATAAAACGCAGCCTTTGACAACAACGAATTAACAAACATAACGAAAATAGGAAAATGATAAAGGCCATGAAAACTGTTCCGTAACAAATACCCCTTCCCTTAGAAAAGATCCTTGTCCTCAAGGATCAAATGCAGAAAAACGATGTTGAAGAGCCTCTAAATTCTCCCAAGTAGAATACTCAGGAAAGGTGTCCGCCCACTCAACGAGAACCTCCACAGCAGCATGGTTACCTTGCTTGACGAGGCGTCTGTCCAAGATACGAATTGGTGTTTTAAGAAAGCTCCATCGGAGCCTACAGGTGGCAAAATAGAAGCACTCACTGCAGACCCAATATGCTTCTTCAATTGGGAAACATGAAAAGTAGAGTGGATCCGAGTCGAAGGGGGTAACAACAGTTTGTAAGCAACCTGTCCCATCCGAGCCTCAATTGGAAAAGGGCCAAAATATCGGGGTGACAGCTTCTAGTTTTTAAACTTGCGCAAAGAATGTTGATAATATGGTTGCAGCTTCAAATACACCAAATCGCCCACCTGAAATTCTCGTTCTGACCTATGTTTGTCCTCCATTTGTTTCATTCAATCTTGAGCGCGAGTAAGATGAAATTTCAAAACCTTGCGCATAACCTCTCGATGTTGCAAGGTACAATCAACAGAAGCAACTGGAGAAGCACCAGCCAAGTAAGGTAAGTGGAGAGGTGGTTCCTGTCCATAAAGAGCTTCATAGGGAGTGGACCGAATAGCCGAATGGAAAGTGGTATTATACCACCACTCTGCCAAAGGAAGCCAAGACGCCCAAGCAGAAGGCTTCTCACCAGTCATGCAACGCAAGTAACTCTCTAAGCACTTGTTGAGAATTTCGGTCTGGCCATCAGTTTGTGGATGGTAAGCAGTAGACATCTTCAATTTGGCACCCAAAATGTCGAAATAATTCCTGCCAAAAATTGCTTAAAAAGACTTTATCCCTATCAGAGACGATGGCCTCGGGTATTCCATGCAATTTGTAAATGTGGTGAAGATACTCTTGAGCAATGGTAAAAGCAGTAAAGGAATGAACCAAAGCAAGGAAATGACCATACTTGGTCAAACGATCAATCACAACAAAAATGGTTGATTTCCCTTGGGATAAAAGCAGACCCTCAATGAAGTCCATGCTGATGACAGCCCAAGTACGATCTGGAATAGGCAATGGTTGTAAAAGGCCAGGAGAAGCAGAATTGTCAACTTTGCAACGTTGACAAATCACACACTCACGAACCCAATGCTTGACATCGGTAGAAAGTCCCTTCCAATAGAGCAAAGCCGAAATTCTATGACGAGTGGCATGGAAACCCGAATGACCACCCAAGGCACCGTCATGGAAGAGACTAAAAATATGTTTGCGAAGTTGAAGATCGTTTCCCACTACAACTTTACCCAATCGGCGCAGGAAAGTACCATGCCACGAATACTTTGGGTGCAGTTGGGGATGCGTTTGAACATTCTGACACAGTTGAGAGAGCTTTTTATCTGTTGGATAAGAACAAACAATACGTATCCATAAATCAGACCAAGAAGTGTCCACACTGCCTTCACATTGCAGTAATTGATGTGTGTGGTCAGGAACTCACCTGGACAAAGCATCAGCCACTGTGTTCTGAGCGCCTTTGCGATATAAGATCGAATAATCATATCCCAAAATCTTGGCAACCCACTTTTGCTGATAAGGAGTGATCGCTTGCTGTTCGGATAGAAATTTTAAACTTTGGTGGTCTGTCTTAATGAAGAAATGTCGACCAACCAAATAGGAATGCCATTTCTTAACGGCTAACAAAACTGCCAGCATCTCTTTATCATAGATGGATAAGGCTTGGTATTTGACACCCAATGCCTTACTAAAGTATGCTACCGGTCGACCATTCTGCTGCAAAACTGCCCCAACTCCTTGTCCACTAGCATCCGTTTCTACACAAAAAGGCTCTTGAAAATTTGGTAAAACAAGAACAGGAGCTTGACAAACAGCGGTCTTGAGTTGATCAAAAGCAGTCTGCTCCAATAACGTCTATTGCCATGAAATATCCTTTTTTAACAGTGTAGTAAGGGGCTTAGCCAGCAAGCTATATCCCTTGATAAAACACCCGTAATACCCGGATAATCCAAGAAAGCCACGCAACTCCTTGACCGACTTTGGAGGGAACCAGTCCAACACAGTAGCCACCTTAGCTCGGTCCATGCTAACAACACCTTGAGAAATAACATGTCCCAGATACTCCACTTGTGTAGCCCCAAAAATGCACCTGGACTTCTTAGCATAAAATTGATTAGATCGCAGCACTTGGAGCACCTCTTGCAAGTGAATCAAATGGTCTGCCCACTTCTGTGAATACACAAGTATATCGTCAAAAAAACAAGAATCGATCGTCGCAAAAAGGATCAAAAAACTGAATTCATCAAGGACTGAAAACTAGAATGAGCATTGGTCAAGTCAAATGGCATGACCAAAAACTCATAATGGCGATTATGAGTCTTAAAAGCAGTTTTGTACACGTCCAGTTTCCACATTCGAATTTGATGATAGCTGTAATGCCCCGTACCCGAGACCGTTGCCAGAGTCGAACACGAGGTGTTAACAGACTTAATTCATTGCTTAAACAGCTCAAACAATTTAATTTTAAAATTTCCAGTCAAGCTAGCAATCTGCGTCACAGTCGCTTAAAAATTCATATCTCGAGTTCCGAAACTCAAAATCCAATTCCGTAAATTTTTCCTGAAACTAGACTCATATATCTATTTACTAATTTTTTTCTAGAATTTTTGGCTGGCCCAATTAGTACAGTTTATTAGTTAAAATCTCTCCTGTTTCAGGGTTCGACTGCTCTGACCTCTGTGTATTACGAATCAGATATCTCTCTTTAAAAAATTTCAATGACTATGAAGTTTCTTTCTCTTAAAACTAGACTCAATAAGAAATCTTCACATATAAAGTATGACTTCTAATTATTTTTATACAATTTATGGTGAATTTTAAAAATCAGAACAGGGGATCCAAAAATTGCTCTGGTCCTATTTCACAAAAATTCAAATGTCTCATAAATTATAATTCATATACCTGTTTTGTTCAATCCATATGAAAAATAGAAGCTTCGATTCTATAACTTATTCATCATTTAAGTCCATTTCTACTATTTTTAGTGATTTTTCAAATTCAAGTAATTGTTGCAGCAATATTCTATTTTATAGCAAATTTTACTTTACTATAAATTTTCATGGATTAAATAACATTTTAAACATACATGGTATCAAATATGATTTAGATTGGCCATTCCAATGGCTAATCATTCACAAACTCTTTTCTTGCCAAAGTATAATCATATCATAAGATAATTTACACAAAGTGAATATTTTGCCATACATGCCACATTCAAGATACACAAGCCATTTTACCAATTTAGGCCTTCGGATAGTGTGAACGAGTCTTCGACCTATCCCGATTCTGAAGACAGTTTTTCAAAACTACAATGAAAGAAAAGGAAGGAGTAAGCATAAATGCTTAGTAAGTTCACATGCAGATAGTAAGCAACATAATCATGCAATTCCACATAAAAACATCATTTGCATAAACAACACCAAGACATTCATGTTACATTTGCATTTAATATCATGCTACGATTTCATCATACCTGTCAAATTTTTTCATTTAC
This sequence comes from Gossypium longicalyx, assembly GCA_025698465.1. Taxonomy (NCBI): domain Eukaryota; kingdom Viridiplantae; phylum Streptophyta; class Magnoliopsida; order Malvales; family Malvaceae; genus Gossypium; species Gossypium longicalyx. The sequence continues at coordinate 8,859,899 of CM047006.1, read as the reverse complement.
CACACTTACCAACATGTCACCTTCGTTTTAGGCATTCTCCTTATTCTCTTAAGATTCACCCGTTGAACACATCAGAATATAATTCGAATACACGGAAAGTTTGTACATAAGTGCCACATATGTAGCCAAGCTACCATGTAACCCGCCCATAAGCCAACTCGGACTCAACTCAACGAGCTCGGGCGTTCGCATCCATAAGTGAACTCGGACTCAACTCAACAAGCTCGGATGCCTAGTTACATCTCACGAACTCGGACTCAACTCAACAAGTTCGAACATTTGCATCCATAAGTGAACTCGGACTCAACTCAACGAGCTTGGATGCCCAACCATCCTAGTGGCATGTCACTTGTATTCTAATATATTCCCATGGTTCAAACGGGTTTTTTTCCTCGATTACACATCTTTGCTGTCTTCCACGGAACATCGAAACCGATACTCGGTAGCAATTCATAATTTACATATTATTCAATAATAACCATAAAGCATAATATTTCATGATATTAATCATCATATCACATAAATAACATTAAATTACTTAAAATGACAATTATGTTACTACATTTACACATGAACTTACCTCGATACAAAATATTAGCAATCGAGCCTATTCCTCGTAAATTTTGTTTTTCCCTCGATCGCGACTTGATTCTCGTTTCTCTTGATCTATAATGCCAAATTAATCTTATTTAATACATACATTCATCAAAACAGCATTTAATACGAGCTTTGGCAAAATTACATTTTTGCCCCTAAACTTTTGCATAATTACACTTTTGCCCCTAGGCTCGGGAATTAAACTTCATACCTTATTCTTATGTTTTATGACATGCTGATCATTTTTCCCTTCTATGGCAGCATCAATTTCACACTCTAACATGTACTTATGACTATTAGGTATTTTTACCGATTAAGCCCTTTTTTTCGTTTTCACTTAAAACCGAGTAGCACAAGTTGTCTAGCATAATTTAAAACCTCATATTCTATCATAAAATACAAAAATACACAAATTTAACCTATGAGTATTTTTCCAAATATGAACCCTAGGTTAAATTATTGCTAGCATAAGCTAAATCAAGTTACCGGGACTCCAAAAACGTAAAGAACATTAAAAACGGGGCTTGGAATCACTTACTATGGAGCTTGGAAGCTTGAAACAAACCCTAGCTATGGAGAACCCTTTAATTTTTGTCCTAATGAAGAAGATGGACATATTTTGCCATCTTTTTCCTTTTTTTAATCTTTTAATTACCAAATGACCAAAATACCCTTAATACCTTTCTTTGAAAATTTTCATGTACAAGCCCATTTTTGTCCAAAAATTTAGAAATTGGTCAAATTGCTAATTAAGACCTCCTCATTAATATTCCAAAGTAATTTCATACTAAAAACTTCTAGAATGCAAGTTTTGAAAATTATTCGATTTAGTCCCTAATTTCAACTTAAGCACTTTATGCATAGAATTTCGTCACAAAATTTTCACACAATCATGCAATCATATCATAAACCTCAAAATAATTATAAAATAATTATTTCTATCTCGGATTTGTGGTCACAAAACCACTATTCCAATTAGGCCCTAATTTGGGATATTACAACTCTCCCCCCTTTAAGGATTTTCGTCCTCGAAAATCTTACCGATAAACAGGTGTGGGTATTTTTTTCTCATAGTTTCTTCAAGTTCCCATGTAGTCTCTTCTACCCTGTTCTTTTGCCACAATACTTTCACGAGAGCGACACTTTTATTTCTTAGTTGCTTGACCTTTCAAGCTAAAATCTTAATCGGTTCTTTTTCGTAAGTCATATCCGGTCGTAATTCAATTTCTGTTGGTGAAATTATATGTGAAGGATCCGAATGATACCGATGTAGCATAGATACGTGGAACACATCATGCATCTTCTGTAATTCAGATTGCAATGCTAACCGATAAGCTACTGATACAACTCTTTCAATTATTTCATACGACCCAATAAAACGCAGACTTAACTTGCCCTTCCGTCCAAATCTAAGAAATTTATTTCATGGAGACACTTTTAAAAATACCTTATCACCAACTTGAAACTCGATTTCCTTTCGTTTCAAATCCGCATAAGATTTCTGTCTATCCGAAGCAGCTTTCAAACAATCTCGAATCACTTTCACTTTTTTTTCGGTTTCTTCTATTAGATCAACTCCATAAATCTGATTTTCCTTGAGTTCAGTCCAATACAATGGTGTCCGACATTTACGACCATACAATGCTTCATAAGGTGCCATTTTCAAACTCGTTTGATAATTATTATTATAAGCAAATTCTACCAACGGTAAGTATCTTTCCCAACTACCTTGAAATTCTAATATACAACATCTGAGCATGTCTTCAAGAATGTGAATCACTCTCTCTGATTGTCCATCAATTTGTGGATGAAAGACAGTGCTAAAATTTAACTTTGTACATAATGCCTCTTGCAACTTTTGCCAAAATCGTGAAGTAAATCTCGGATCTCTATCCGAAATGATTGACAAAGGTATTCCATGAAGTCTAACAATCTCACTGATATACAATTCAGCCAACTTATTAAGAGAATAATTCATACGTACCGGAATAAAATGAGCCGATTTAGTCAGTCTGTCAACTATTACCCAGATGGCATCTTTCTTCCCCGAGGTTAACGGCAACCCTGATACAAAATCCATAGTAATCCGATCCCATTTCTATTCAAGAACCATGATAGGCTGGAGTAGTCCCGAAGGTACTTGGTGTTCAGCTTTCACTTGTTGACAAACTAAGCACTTTGATACAAACTCGGAGATATCTCTTTTCATTCCATTCCACTAATACATTTTCTTCAAGTCATTATACATTTACGTACTGCCCGGGTGAACCGTCAAACAACCATTATGTGCTTTATGCAAAATCTTTTGAATCAACTCATTATTTTTCGGTACACAAATTCGATTTTTAAACATCAAGCAACCATCAGAATCGATTTTGAAATCTGACCCCGTATCAGCTTCACATTGTTTTCTCTTAGCTTGCAAATCTTCATCGCTTTTCTGAGCTTCACAAAGCTTTTGTAAAAACATCGGTCTTACTCTTAACTCTGCTAAAATCGAACCATCATTTGATATCTTTAACCGAGTGTTCATAGTTCTCAAAGCAAATAGTAATTTTTTGCTTAAAGCATCAGCAACCACATTCGCTTTTCCCGGATGGTAATCAATAACAAGCTCGTAATCTTTCAATAACTCCAACCATCTTCGTTGTCTCAAATTCAAGTCGTTTTGTGACATCAAGTACTTAAGACTTTTGTGGTCGGTATATACTTGGCACTTTTCACCATACAAATAATGTCGCCAAATCTTCAAAGCAAACACTATAGCAGTCAATTCCAAATCATGAGTCGGATAATTTCTTTCATGAGATTTTAACTGCCTCGAAGCATAAGCCACCACTTTTCCTTCTTGCATAAGTACACATCCTAAGCCATTTCGAGAAGTATCACTATACACCACAAATTTTTTACCTGATTCGGGTTGTACGAACACTGGTGCTTCAATTAATAACTTTTTCAATTCTTCAAAACTCTGTTGACATTCTTCCGTCCACTCAAACTTAACATCCTTTCGGAGTAATCTAGTCATAGGAGCAGCAATTATAGAAAATCCATTTACAAACCGCCCATAATACCCAGCTAACCCTAAGAAACTTCTAACCTCAGTTACATTTTTCGGTGGTTTCCAATCAACAATGGCTGAAATTTTACTAGGATCAACCCGTATACCATCACCTGAAACAATGTGATCCAAAAATCCAACTTCCCAAAGCCAAAATTCACTTTTACTAAACTTGGCATATAACTGCTTATCTCTCAAAGTTTGCAAAACTATTCTCAAATGCTCAGCATGCTCTGTCTCATCTTTCGAATAAATTAAGATGTCATCTATAAATACAACAACAAATTTGTCCAAGTATGGCCGAAATATGCGATTCATCAAATCCATAAACACAGCAGGAGCATTTGTTAACCCGAATGGCATAACTAAAAATTCATAATGACCGTACCTTGTTTTAAAAGCAGTTTTAGGCACATCCGACTCTTTTACTCGCAGCTGGTAGTACCCAGATCTCAAGTCAATATTTGAAAACCATGTCGCTCCTTTCAGCTGATCAAACAAATCATCAATTCTTGGCAACGGATACTTGTTCTTGATTGTCACCTTGTTTAACTGCCGATAGTCAACACACAATCTCATAGAACCATCCTTCTTTTTCACAAATAACACGGGAGCACCCCAAGGTGAAAAACTCGGTCTCACAAAGCCTTTATCAGTCAACTCTTGCAACTGCAACTTTAATTCTTTCAACTCTGCTGGTGCCATTCTATATGGAGCAATCGAGATCAGAGTTGTTCCCGGTATCAAATCAATACCAAATTCTACTTCCCTGACTGGAGGCAAACCCGATAATTCTTTTGGAAATACGTCCGCAAATTCACACACAACCGGCACTGATTGAACTTTCTTTTCAACTTATTTTGTATTAATTACATACGCCAAATAAGCTTCATAACCCTTCCTCAAATATCTTTGAGTCAACATCGAAGAAATCACACTAGATAGTGCCTCTGATTTGCCTGGTTCAACCCGTAGAATTTCACCACTTTCACACTTTAATTCTATAACCTTTTCTTTGCAATTTACTATAGCATCATGCAATGTCAACCAATCCATACCTAAAATAACATCAAATTCATCAAACGGCAACAACATCAAGTCGGCCGGAAAGTAATGACCCCGAATCATTAAAGGACATTTCTTGCATACTTTATCAACTATCACATATTTTCCAAATGGATTCGACACTCTAATCATAAATTCTGTGTACTCAACAGGTATATTCATACTAGACACCAATTTCATGCACACATATAAATGAGTAGAACCGGGATCAATCAAAGCAGTAACATTAACATCATAGAGAAAAAAATATACCAGTAATCACGTCGGGTGATGAAGCATCTTCACGTGCCTTTATGGCATAAGTTCTAGCTGGAGCTCTTGCTTCAGGTTTAACTGCTGAATCTCTGACTACATTCTTGCTGCTTGCTTCATTTCTAACTTTTCTCGAATATCTTCCCCTCGAGTCTACACCACTAGCTTTTACACTCTGAAATTTTTCTTTCTCAACTCTCTCTAGGCAGTCTCCAATAAAATGATCCGGAGAACCACATCAAAAACATTCATTTGCTCTACATGGGCCAAAATGACTTCTACCACATCTTTGGCACTCGGGTCCAATAAGTCTAGAATTTCCCAAGTCACTTTCTCTTTTGGAACCACTAAAATTAATGTCTTCCACCAATAATAAACCGAATCCTTCAGCAATGATATAGCACACTTCAAACATTCCTCAGATGTACACGACAATTTATCAAATACTCGAATAGAATTCTCGAGCCAAAACATTGCTTTCTCGGCATCATCATCAATATTTGCCCTGAATTCTTCGGCCCCTTGCTTGCGGATTCTGTCAACTGGAGTTCTATGAAATTTCATCAGATCCACACCTTGAGGCATCGGGGGTACAGGTTGAGAAATCGGGGGAGGTGGGGGAGGTTGTGCATTCGGGTTCGTACAAACGAACTTTGTATACCAAGCATTCATCATCTGGAGAAAGGCTTCTCGAGCCCCTTCTCCTCCTCCTTGACCAACAGTAGGAGGTGGATTTTCAGTTGGCACCGCCCCTTCAGCCGGAGCTGGTGCATTACTCTCTACATCATCAGCCACAGCAGGATCGGGATCCATTTACTATAAAAAATTATTTATAAGGTCAGAAGTCGTCACACTATCACAATATATATATGGCATGTATAGCAAAACCCGTACATACAACACATTAGTCCGAGAGCCGACTAAACCTGCTCTAATACCACCAAATGTAACGTCCCGTACCCGAGACCGTTGCCGGAGTTGAACGCGAGGTGTTAACAGACTTAATTCATTGCTTAAACAGCTCAAACAATTTAATTTTAAAATTTCCAGTCAAGCTAGCAATCTGCGTCATAGTCGCTTAAAAATTCATATCTTAAGTTCCGAAACTCAAAATCCAATTCCGTAAATTTTCCCTGAAACTAGACTCATATATCTATTTACTAATTTTTTTCTAGAATTTTTGGCTGGCCCAATTAGTACAGTTTATTAGTTAAAGTCTCCCCTGTTTTAGGGTTCGACTGCTCTGACCTCTGTGTATTACGAATCAGATATCTCTCTTCACAGAATTTCAATGACTATGAAGTTTCTTTCTCTTAAAACTATACTCAATAATAAATCCTCACATATAAAGTATGACTTCTAATTATTTTTATACAATTTATGGTGAATTTATAAATTCAGAATAGGGGATCCAAAAATTGCTCTGGCCCTATTTCACAAAAATTCAAATGTATCATAAATTATAATTCATATACCTGTTTTGTTCAATCCATATGAAAATAGACTCATTAAGCTTCAATTCTATAACTTATTCATCATTTAAGTCCATTTCTACTATTTTTAGTGATTTTTCAAATTCAAGTCATTGTTGCAGAAATATTCTATTTTATAGCAAATTTTACTTTACTATAAATTTTCATGGACTAAATAACATTTTAAACATAGATGGTATCAAATATGATTTAGATTGGCCATTCCAATGGCTAATCATTCACAAACTCTTTTCTTGCCAAAGCATAATCATATCATAAGATAATTTACACAAAGTGAGTATTTTGCCATACATGCCACATTCAAGATACACAAGCCATTTTACCAATTTAGGCCTTCAGATAGTGTGAACGAGTCTTCGACCTATCCCGATTCTCAAGACGGTTTGTCAAAACTACAATGAAGGAAAGGAAGGAGTAAGCATAAATGCTTAGTAAGTTCATATGCAGATAGTAAGTAACATAATCATGCAACTCCACATAAAAACATCATTTGCATAAACAACACCAAGACATTCATGTTACATTTGCATTTAATATCATGCTATGATTTCATCATACCTGTCAAATTTTTTCATTTACCACACTTACCAACATGTCACCTTCGTTTTAGGCATTCTCCTTATTCTCTTAAGATTCACCCGTTGAACACATCAGAATATAATTCGAATACACGGAAAGTTTGTACATAAGTACCACATATGTAGCCAAGCTACCATGTAACCCGCCCATAAGCGAACTCGGACTCAACTCAACGAGCTCGGGCGTTCGCATCCATAAGTGAACTTGGACTCAACTCAACGAGCTCGGATGCCTAGTTACATCTCACGAACTCGGACTCAACTCAACGAGTTCGAACATTTGCATCCATAAGTGAACTCGGACTCAACTCAACGAGCTCGGATGCCCAACCATCCTAGTGACATGTCACTTGTATTCTAATATATTCCCATGGTTCAAACGGGCTTTTTTCCTCGATTACACATCTTTGCCGTCTTCCACGGAACATCGAAACCGATACTCGGTAGCAATTCATAATTTACATATTATTCAATAATAACCATAAAGCATAATATTTCATGATATTAATCATCATATCACATAAATAACATTAAATTACTTAAAATGACAATTATGTTACTACATTTACACATGAACTTACCTCGATACAAAATATTAGCAATCGAGCCTATTCCTCGTAAACTTTGTTTTTCCCTCGATCGCGACTTGAATCTCGTTTCTCTTGATCTATAACGCCAAATTAATCTTATTTAATACATAAATTCACCAAAACAGCATTTAATACGAGCTTTGACAAAATTACATTTTTGCCCCTAAACTTTTGCATAATTACACTTTTGCCCCTAGGCTCGGGAATTAAACTTCATCCCTTATTCTTATGTTTTATGACATGCTAATCATTTTTCCCTTCTATGGCAGCATCAATTTCACACTCTAACATGTACTTATGACTATTAGGTATTTTTACCGATTAAGCCCTTTTTTTCGTTTTCACTTAAAACCGAGTAGCACAAGTTGTCTAGCATAATTTAAAACCTCATATTCTATAATAAAACACAAAAATACACAAATTTCACCTATGGGTATTTTTCCAAATATGAACCCTAGGTTTAATTATTGCTAGCATAAGCTAAATCAAGTTACCGGGACTCCAAAAACGTAAAGAACATTAAAAACGGGGCTTGGAATCACTTACTGTGGAGCTTGGAAGCTTGAAACAAACCCTAGCTATGGAGAACCCTTTAATTTTTGTCCTAATGAAGAAGATGGACATATTTTGCCATTTTTTTTCCTTTTTTTAATCTTTTAATTACCAAATGACCAAAATACCCTTAATACCTTTCTTTGAAAATTTTCATGTACAAGCCCATTTTTGTCCAAAAATTTAGAAATTGGTCAAGTTGCTAATTAAGACCTCCTCATTAATATTCCAAAGTAATTTCTTACTAAAAACTTCTAGAATGCAAGTTTTGCAAATTATTCGATTTAGTCCCTAATTTCAACTTAAGCACTTTATGCATAGAATTTCGTCACGAAATTTTCACACAATCATGCAATCATATCATAAACCTCAAAATAATTATAAAATAATTATTTCTATCTCAAATTTGTGGTCACGAAACCACTATTCTAATTAGGCCCTAATTTGGGATATTACAATAGCCGAAACTTAAATCCAACTTAGAGAAAAAAAAATGTGCTTGCCCCAATTCATCCAAGAGCTCCTCGATAATTGGAATAGGAAATCTATCTTTGATAGTCAGATGGTTAATCTGTCTATAGTCAATGCACAGCCTCCAACTACCATCTTTCTTCTTAACTATCACCACAAGAGATGCAAACGGGCTGTTGCTATAGCGAATGATTCCCGCTTGCAACACTTCTTGTACCAGTTTCTCTATTTCAGTCTTCTGAACTGCAAGATATCTATAAGGTCTCACCTTCACAACCTTAGTCTCATCTGTCAAAAGAATTCTGTGGTCTTTTAGCCGAGAAGGAGGTAGACCAGTAGGAGTTTGGAATACATCCTTAAAGTCACTCAAGAGATCTTGCAAATCTGGTGGCAACTGAACTGGCTACAGTGTGATAGCAGTCTGATCACAAGAAGCCAACAGTATAGGACAAGGATCATTACCTACCAAACTGAGACACTTAGAAAGTTGATGACTAGAAACAATTTGTAGGGAACCAGGTACGATGCCATGCAAAATACAATTTTGTCCCATATGTTGAAACTGCATGGTTAAATTAGAAAAATCCCATACAATCAGACCAAGAGACAGCAGCCATTGAATGCCAAGCACCAAGTCGAATCCCTTTACTGATAAAACTAAAAAATCAGTAAAAAATTTGTTCCCTTGTACTTCCCAAGAAACAGCTCTGCACAGACCTTGAGTGGACAACCGAACCCCATTTGCAACCATCACTCTCAGGGTACATCTTGATTCTATTTCCAATTGCAACCTTTTCGCCACCTTAAAATCTATGAAGTTATGCGTACTGCCAAAGTCTACCAATACAGCCACTGCAATATGACCAATAACAGCTGAAAACCGCATAGTGTTATGACCCTGCAGCCCTTGAAGAGCATGCAACGACAGCACAGGACTTCCTGATATCTTATCTGTGAAATCCAATTGCTTAGAATATTCCTGAAGGTCTTCAGAATTTGGACTATTCGAATCAGAACCTTGTTCCCAACTCGTCTCAATGATAAGCTGAAACAATTGAGACTTAGAACATTTGTGACCAGGTGAGTATTTTGAGCCACACCAAAAACAAAGACCTTTCTTTCTTTTATCCTCTAGTTCTCCTTGAGACAAAGATTTAGATGGAAATCTTTGTCCCGGATTACCACTCAGTGACCCCCTACTATAGTTGAATTTCCCATTCCCTGTTGCACTCTCGAATTAGGGAACAAAGGCCTTGATGAATTAACCCCACTACCAGCAACAAATCCATTCTTCACTGGCCCAAACACAATGTTCTCAACCTGCCTAGCTAAATTGTAACCCTCTACCAGCGTTTGAGGCTTAAACAATCTGAGATACTGACCTATTTCAGGCTTCAAATTGCTAATGAATATACTCAAAGCATAAGTTCCAGATAAGTTCAGTTGGTTTAGCAAACTCAAGAATCCATCATGAAACTGGTCAACGGATCCTTGTTGCTTAAGAATTACCAACTCTGTCATAAGATCAAGAAAAGATTCAGATCCAAAACGCTCCCTAATACCCCTAGCATACATTTCCCAAGTCAACTAGTGCAGTCCGCCGTGTCTGTGAACAAAGAAATGATGCCAATCTATAGCCTTCCCCTCTAAATGCAACATAAAAACTCTAACCTTAGCCTGTTCACCTATTCCTTCAGCCTCAAAATACTGTTCCAACTTAGACCACTAACCTCTAAAATTACCATCATCAAAGTGTGGACACTCTACCCGAAATGAAGAATTCCCAACATCCAAAGTACCACTACGCGAGGACATATTCAAATGTCCTAAATCAGATATAGGTGACACCAAGAGATGTTCCCTTGTTGGAAACCCAGGAAGAGATCCTAAAATACCATTCCCTTTACCAGTCGCTACACCAGCAACTGTAACAGGAGGACTCTGTCCAAAGTACTGTTCAAATAACGAATGGAGCTCAGATCTAAGTTCAGATCTTACCTCTGATCGAACCTCCGACTTAATTCCCTCCTGGAAGTCTTTCAAACGTGCATCAATCCTTGCGTCTAGTTGAGCGAATTCAACTTGCAGTTGAGTAAGTTCTCCTTGCAACAATCCAAGTTCCTTCTGCATCCTTGTAGACACTCCCTCCATAGCCATGAGAATCGAAATAGCTCTGATACCTTTGTCACGTAATGGGTTTGAATGGTAGAAATTAGAGAAAATATTAGAATGAGTCGAGAAGAAGAAGAAGAGAAGAGGATACTGGAATTCTGATTTCAAATTTCATAACTGTTTCAATAACAGTGTTGTGAACAACCAAACACACCGAAATAAAACACAGCGTTTGACAACAACGAATTAACAAACATAACGAAAATAGAAAAATGATAAAGGCCATGAAAACTGTTCCGTAACAGATTGTGACTGAAAATGGTGAACAGAGAGGTGGCGTTGGATATTGGCGAAAGCTTTCCTTGCGGGGGATCAACTTCTTTTTTCTGCTTTGAAATAAATAATGTTAACAAGAAATAATAAAGTTAGGTTAGTGAAGGTTATAATATTTTGTGTTAGAAATTCTATATTTTTACGTGCTTTTTAAGATTTTATATATAAAAATATACTTCTAAAATTATTTTATAAAAACAATAATTTTTAGTAAATGATACAATTTAATTGCAATCCAACAACTTAACCTAACTCTTAAGCAATTGTATAAATATATAGATAGTTGGATTTTTTTCTTTGGTTATTTTAAATTTTGAAAAAATATGTGTATGTTTATTAATGTTGTCTTAATTAGACCGATCAATCAAATTGGTTGGATAATGAATTAGTTGAAGTGCAAGTAAAAAACTAAATTGGCATAGATAAATTAAATTAGTTTTTATTTTTTATTTTTTATTTTTTATTTTTTTTATAATTCATTTACTTTGAACTGTTCAAATCAGTTGAACCGAGAACTGGTTGTCTAATTTGTTTAACCACAAATTCGATTCTAAAAATATTGATCTAAATTATTATTTATGTGGTTGACTGGATTGGTATCACCCATCAACCACATAATTGTCAAATTACCAAAAACTCAATTTTTAAACAAAATAAGATATGCTACTATGAGAGTGTTCATGTCTTTTTATATAAAATTTTAAAATACACATATTATAGGATTTGAACTAATACAACACGGTTTTCAACATATCAATTTTACCATTTGAATTAAAGCCTTAATTGTTTTTCATGTCAACAAAAATTTTCTTTTCATAAGAATGTTTGGTAGGAAAAATGGAAAAGAAAAAGTAATTTTCATTCTTTTCATTGCTTAGTAGAGTTAAAAAATAATATTAAATAAATAAAATATTTAAAAATTTTATAATTTTAAACTAACTTGTATCTCTCTTTCATTTTTTTTTCTCTCATCTTTTTAATTTGAAAGAATTGATTTTTATAGATCAGGATAAAAAAATATCATCCCTTCTTTTTTTTTTAAAATCAAATATACTTAAAATTTATTTTCTTTTTATTTTTCCATTCTCTTCTCTATTCGCTACATTTTTCTATCTAACCAAGGACACCCTAAATTATTTTATTTATTTTCTACAAATGTTAAGAGTAACTAGGAACTTTATCATGGGCATATATATTTAGGAAAAATTTATGTTTAAAAATAAAATATAATAGATAATGAAAACTAGGCTTTAAAACTAACTAATAATAACATATATAATATGTACGATATTAAAATAAAAAATTTAGATTAAATTGTAAGTGAAACAAATTTTAAACACATAAATACATCAAATTAAGAATGCTAAATGAATATTATTTATTGATCATAGTGTTATCATCAATTTTAAGTTTATGTCAAGTTAATTTCTGCTACCATTTCAATCAACAAAATTTTTAAGATTAAAAATTCTATCACACGCTTATATGTGTAGAAATTATGTATGTAGCATGCATGGGTGTATTTATAAATAACATATAATAAATAATAATATATAAGGCTGGAAACTAATAAAAAAAATTATATAATATTTACTAAATTAAAATAAAATTTTATTTAAATTATGAGTAAAAAGAAATTTAAATGAGTAAATATACCGTATTATAAAAATATTAAATACTCTCCATACATCTTTTATTAATGAATTGATGTTTTATAAATATTTGTCTAGAAATCGAAACAAAAATCGGTACTTTTCACTCGATCTGTGCCAACAAGCGACATGTTGTCATAAACGTCTATATACCCGAATGCATTGGTCCAGGAAGGACACTCTAAAGCAGCATTGAGCACTCTGTTTAACGAACCTTCTATCAACACCCTTCAATCCCTCTGGGCTGTAATTATCTGAATTCGGGTTTTTTCACTCAGGATTTTCAAGGCCTCCAATCTATTCGGATGGTCATGAGGCCATCCAATTGCACTAATATCATATCCATCCAATACAACAAATCTATATCCCGGTGTTAGTGAAAAGTCATAGTATGCGTGAGTGCGACCATCACCATGATTCGGGATCTTCAATAAAGGAAGTAACTTATCCCGTGGCCCGTGGGAGGTTGTAAAGAAAATGATTTCCAATCATGTGATACACGGGACTATGAAAATTTTCAAACTCACTGGCTAATTTCTTCACAGCATTTAGAGAATGATCCTTGGGACACTTCCCATCAATAATATCTCCGAAATTAATCACAAAGTTAAGATTCTTGTGGTCGTTCCAGTTCTTAACTGCCCTTTGCAAAACAAGAATACTATGTCTATAATACCGAGGAACACCAAGGGATGTGTGACCGTCAGGGATATCCGCATACTGAACATCAGAAATAACACCAAAGGAAAATAGAGGATGCTTGCCTTGCCCGTTTGCTAAACCGTTTCCTAAGTCCATGCAGACATCACTTCTTACACCTATTATATTGCCAACTCAATGATTAACTTTAAAAGGCCGAATGGAGAAAGAAATTAGTAATGAAATGGATTCCTTGGAAAACGAAAAATAAAAGTTGTCAGAAATGAATTATCACAGGATAGGTACCAAGTGAAGCAGAGAATGTCATGTAATTATCAGCTATCAGCCCATTACTGAAAAGTTAGAACAACGTAAATAGAACAACGTAAATAGGAAACAAATGCATTCAACCTAAATGAAGCAGTATTGCACAATTTAGCCATCTGAGAAATCGGAATCTCATTGCATATATTCACCATTACTCCTGCATTTCAGGTTTTTCATCATGTTGATCGTTGCAGAAAGTCCAATAAACCGAGAAAAAAAAAGAAAAAAAAGAAGGCTTTAACTAAAAGGCTTTTGGTCACAAATGGAGCAGAAGTTTTGGAGACTAATTAATCTACTCATTCAATAAAACTAGGCTTATGTGAGCGCATAAGTGCACAACAAAACATCAAAAATAGACAATGCCAAACGTAAGGAACTTTTAAGAAACTTACAGTTGAGAAAATTTCTAAATCGATTCTCAAGTCCAACCTTCAGGATTCTAAATTATACAAACTGCAAACTAATTTAGAAATATGATTCGCCATCAATGACATGAAGAATGCACTTAAGAGCATCTGAAGAGACTACTCTATTCTCCTAGACCACATCATGAAGAAATCATTCTGAACTGAGGGATACTTACAATTTATTCCAATATCCAACCTCAACTCCAAACTACTATACCACGATTCGGGTCGCCCTTATGAGCTCGACATGAGTCGGGTCGCCCTTATGAGCTCGACATGAGTGTCAAAATATTCTTGTACCTTATTCAAATCTATAGGATACGGATACTTCAGGGGAAAAAAATCCCAGTCTAACATATTCTCCAGCTAACTTCCCCTTAGAAGATTGTGATTTGCATGCATAATCACGAATACTGAAGAGAAAATGAAAAAAATATTAATAATTTAGTCAGCTGGTGGATGAATTGAGGGCAGATTCTCAGAGTAAACGTTAAAAGACAAAGCAACGCGATTAATCCAAAGTACTTTGACTTTCCCTTAAAAAATCGACAACCCCATTGACTAAATTAAACGTGAAAATCCCGGATCAAAACTGCAAGGAAAACCCCAGATGCAAGACAGATCGAGATAAGTTTAATAAATGCCAACACTCAACACACATTCCTCTTTCTCTCTGCTTCTTAACCATGAAACTGCTGGGTTCACAAAGGGAAATTAAGCTATATAATTTTAAAACATCCGAAGCATACATAAGCTATGATATGTAAATATATATACATGTTGGTTTTCAACAGAGAAAATTAAACCATATTTATGCAAGAAAAAGTGAAAAGAGAGTGTATAGAATAACCTGCTTTCACTGTGTTGATTTGTATGGAGAAACGAAACCTCCAAAAGATGGTTGTTGCACAGATCGTGACTGAAAATGGTGAACAGAGAGGTGGCGTTGGATATTGGCGAAAGCTTTCCTTCCGGAGTCAAAATTATTTATGAGCTCGACATGAGTGTCAAAATATTCCATTCCAAAAACATACATCTTTACTATTATTTATGCGATTAATTAGATTGGTGTTACCTGGCTTTAACATAGTTGTGAAATTATTAAAAAAATTAATTTTTAAACAAAATAAGAGATACTACTATGAGAGTGTTCATTTCCTTTTTATATATTTTTATATAAAATTTTAAAATACATATATTATAGGATTTAAATCCGATACAAATATATCAATTTTACCATTTTAATTAATGCCTTCATTGTTTTTTTATATCAACATAATTTTTTTTTCATAGGTATGTTTGGTAGAAAAGATGAAAAAATAATTTTCTTTCAATAGATATGTTTGGTAGGAAATATGGAAAATAGTAATAAAAAAAAAGCAATTTTTCGTTCTATATTGCTTGATAGGGTTAAAAATATAAAAGGAAATAAAATAAAATATTTGAAAATTGCATAATATTGAACTAATATATGTTTCTCTTTCATTTTGTCTCCTCTCATCTTTCCAATTTAAAAGGATTAATTTTTATTCATTTGGATGAAAAATGATCACTTTCTATTTTCCTTTCCTCTCACTTTTCTTCTCAACCAAGCACACTTAAATTTTTTTTTTTACTTTTTCGTTCTCTCCTCCTATCCTTTTATTTTTTTATCCCGCCAAGCACTCCCTAAATTATTTTATTATTTTCTACAAATGTTATGAGTAACTAGAAACTTTATCATATGCATATGCATGTGAAATCACATATTTACAACACAGATGTATGTTTAAGTTTAGCATACAATAAAGAATAAAATATATGCTTTGAAACTAATTAATAATAACCAATGAAATATGTATGATATTAAAATAAAAAAATAGATAAAATTGTAAGTAAAACAAAATTCAAACACATAAATACATCAGATTAAGAATATTAAATGAATACAATTTATTTATCATAATGTTGTCATAAAATCTAAGTTTATGTTGAATTAATTTGTGACATCATCTCAATCAACAACATTATTAATATTAGAAATTCTATCACACACTTATGCATATGCATGTGAAAACCACGTATTTAGAATGCATTGGTGCATTTATAAATAACATAGAATAAATAATGAAATGTAAGATTTGAAACTAATAATAACACATATAATATTTATGAAATTCAAATAAAAAATTATTTAAATTGTGAGTAGAAAGAAATTTAAATAGATAAATACATCATATTATAAATATTAAATACGCTTCAATAGTTTATCATAACATTATCAATTTCCTTGAGTTGATATCAAATTTGAAGGTAATTGAGTCACCACCAATATAATTTACTCTAATTTATAATATACAATCTCATCTACTCTTTTGTTTTTTTCTTATTTTCTCATCTACTCTTAATGTTAAACTAGTTTTATTTGATAAATTGTTTTAATATAATAAATAAAAATATTTTTGAATAAAACTTATTTTTGAACAAAGAAACTATAAAGTTCAAAGCATAAAAATCATTTCAAGACTTCCAAACATCTTACAAAATATTTTGGACACTTAGAAAAATTTGAGCAAAGTTCAAAAACGATTTAAACTCTTTTAACTCAATTGAAATATTTTTAAATTGATTGAAAAACTGCTCCCTATAAAAAGTATAGATACTTTTCAAAAAGTATGGATACCTATTGTATTTTTATCAATACCATCTTTGATATCAATACTGTTCTTGCATTTTGACTTGATATTTTTCAAACAATTACAAAAAGTATCGATAACCTTACAAAAAATATCGATATTTTTTATCAGATATCAATAAATTGTCTTTGGTATTGTTGTAAATTAACTTTAACAGTCACTAAATCAAGTATTAAATGCTTATAGTATCTATACTCATAGAAAAAGTATCGATACCTTTTATTGCAAGTGAATTTAATGATCTAGTATTTCTATTTTCAACAATTCTATTCATTTCTCCAACAACCACAACGGTTAAAAATAAATTAGAAAATATAAATACCAACTTTTATAAACACTTATGAGCATTTATTTTCTTTTCTATCAGCTTAAGTGATTTTCTCGTATTTATTGTCCGTAATCAATGTAGCTAACACTTAATTACCTTACATAATGAAACATGGGTGTTGTACAGGTGACTGATACAGACGCATAAAATAAAAACAAAGCTAAAAATGAACATGATTGGGATAAACTCAAATATAAATACGTAGCCACACTAATAAGTGTTAGGAAGGAAGAAAGCATATATTCTTTTTCAAAATGATAAAACACATATATAAACATTATAAACTTTCAAAAGATACAATAAAATAAATAAAAATATTGTGAAAGAAAAAGGAAGAAGATGAAGATATTAATATTTTCTTTATTACCTTTTTTTTTAAGGTGTAAATTGAATTTGGGTTAAAATAATAAATAATAGTTGGGAATTGAATAATTATGTAAGTAATTATAAGTAATTATTAATTATCACATGGTTTTTTAAACACATATATGATATAAGTTTAAAAAATATTTTTATACAATAATAATATATTTTAATTTTAAGATTAAAAATAATTATACATTTATTATTGGATAAAAAATGCTTTGCTATTAGACATATTAAGTTCAAATAATTTATGCGATTTTTGTCCTAACAATGAATTAGGTTTATAAAGTCTATATTATATATTCTTGCATGGACAACCAAAATGTATTTGAACAAGTGTTATAAAAGTTATTTAACATTTTATACAACCTGACTATATTATAACTTCTATATTATTTTTACTTAATTTACGTTAAATAATAATAATAGAAATATTACCAAAAAAAAAGTTATAAAATTAGTTTGTTGTTGGACATTCTAACGTAAGTCAATAGCAAATTAGATTTATAAATTTGCATGAAATAATAGTGATCGAAATATATATTATAAAAAAAAATTTATAAAGTTGGTTTGTTATTAGACACTCTAATATAAGTCAACTGTAAATTAGATTTATAAAAGAATTTTTATCTATATATTATAAAATTAAAAAATATATTGAAATAGCATGTTAAATAAATTATGTATTAAAATGGTACATTCAATTAAGAGGGTGGTGCATAGGCGGTACCACCTTCAAATTCTGACACATTTGAGCTAAAAAATATATATTTTAATAGTGGTGCTAAATTGATAGGCGGCACCACTTTGTCCAGAATGATATATACGCGGTATTTTATACCGAAGGGGTATGGTGTCTATCTAATAGGCGGCACCAGTGACCACTATCTGATAGGCAGGGTCATCTGATAGGCGGCACCAGTACCATTTCCACCCCCCCCCCATCCGCCATCCAGCTCACTTTTAGTATCAGTTAAAAAAAATAGCAAAACATAAGGAAGAAGAGAGGGAGAAGAGAAGAAAGAAAGAAAAGAGAAGAAAGGAAATATATTTTTATTGTTATTGTTATTTTCAAATAGAATAGATTATAATAAGAAAATTTTATTTTGTTAGTATTATATAGTTTGTTTAGTGTTATTTTTATGTTTTATTTTAAAGTTATTTTGTTTATTGTGATTTGTTAGCAATTTTTGTGATTAGATTAATTATTTGTTTAAGGTTTATTTTGATTTGTTAGGTTATGAATGTTATATTTTAAATTTTTTAATATATTTGAAAGTTTTTATGTTAGTAACTATTATAAAGTAATTGTTAGTAACTATTTTTGTCATAAATATTGTTAGAAATGACAATAAATTTGATATTGTTAGAAATGGTCTCTTTTTATTCATTAAATTTTTTATGTAAGTATTTTTATGCTGTTCGGAATTATTTTGAGAATTTTTGTTTATTTTTTAATTGATTGAGTATTGAAGATGGATAATCAGTTTTTCGTATGCGTTTATTTTGATGGAATCATCTTGACAACAACCGTTGGATGTATATTTGAATGTCACCAACAAATAGCAATGAGATTTAATAGAAATGTCTCGTTTGATGATATGAAGGAAAGGTTAGTGTAAAAATTGTTAGACGCTGTGGGAGAAGGATCTCGAAACTTTTCTACAAGTTTTCAGTTTCGACAAACCCCATCAAATTCACCAAAATGGAACTTATAGACAATAAAAACGTGGAGAAAATGATCGCTATTTCTTGTGGGAATTGGAGTGACCAAAATGCACCAATTCAATTATTTGTTGAGTTAGCTAATGTGGAGCCAACTGAAGATTTCACTACATTAGATGAAAAACATGGAGCTGAAGAACCGTGTATGGTGGCTCCAATATCGTACGTTAATAGTTAATCGACTATATGCGGGATCGATATCGATCTTAATGTTGCACCATATTAATGTGGTTGGTGATGAAGGATACGATATTAGTGATTCTTATGATCATGAGGTCGATGGTGATAGTGATCCCGATTCGGACGAGGTCCCCGATGATATTGATGACGAAGATGTGAATAACGATGAAAATATTAACGCGTCTTTAGTCAGAAACTAGAATTGATGTATTGTGATACACAATAATCCTAGGCCATACATGTCGCTCATAGACCCCGACGTGGCGCACGTAGCCGAGTTCTCGGAGTGCCCTGAAATGCTACCTGCTCACCGGCTGGCTATAGATTCCGATCCTAAGGAGTTGTTCGTTGGCCAGAGATTCAAAAGTAAGGAAGAGTGCATATTTGTTATTAAGCGGTATAGTATGAATATATCAGTGGATTACAAATTCGTAGTGTTTAAACCAACATTATATATTAGGGAGTGTTAGAAGTCGGCGGAAGGCTTCAATTGTGACAAAAGATCATCCAAAACTTGATTCCAAAACTATCTGTATGTGTATTATGTCAATGGTGAATGACATGCCAACTATTAAAGTTTTGGTACTGATTGTTAAAATGCAGACACGATTCTGGTATCGAGTATCATACCGAAAGGTGTGGATAGCTAAACAGACGGCAATGGAGCAATTGTACGGGGATTTTAATGCGTCGTACAATGAGCTACAGGGATAGATAGCTGTTATATAGGAGTATGTATTGGGAACTATCATTTAGTTACAAACACGACCTTATTACGGCTCGGATGATCAACTACAATTGAGAAAAAGAAATTATCATCTGATGTTCTGGACGTTTGATCCATGTATGCCTACATTTTCCCATTGCAAGCCGTTTATGCAAGTAGATGAGACCTGGCTATACGAAAAATACATACAGATCCTACTTCTTGCAGTTGCTCAAGACGGGAACAAGAATATGCTCCCAATAGCATTTGTCATCGTAGATAAGGAGAACATGGAATCGTGAGAATTCTTTCTTACCAACATGCGGAGATATGTTATTAGCAACGATAATATTTGCATCATCTCCGATAGAGGGAAATGATTAATTGTCGCCATTAGAAATTCTAGTATGCTATGGAGATCCGTTTACTGAATTCAGCACATCCCGATTAACTTCCATCAAGATTATAAGAATGCAGACTGGCGGAGACAAGTTGTGAGAATGGGTAAATGATAACATTATCTTTTCAATATAAGTTTAAATATTTTAGGGCAATACTATAACTTATCTTTTCTTAATACATATACAGTGCATGAGCTAGAGCCACACATTTTTAGCCAAAGAATGACTTGACTTGAGAGTGACATGGAGGGTCAAATGAACACATCTTTTCGACAGTGGTTAGGTACCATGGAGCCGTGGCAATAGGTTCAAAGTTTTGATAAGGGCTTTCGCTATGATCATATGACCACAAACTTGGTGGAGAGGATCAACTTTGTGTTGTTGAAAACACGACATCTTTCAATTTTATCTGTCTTTTCGGCTACATTCTACAAGTTGGCTACCTTGATGCCAAGAATGGGTCAGCAACAAGTCAACTAGATGGAGGCGGAACACATGTTTGTCGAAGATGTCAGGGTTGCAATGGTTGCAAACCGTCAGATGACGAGGTCGATGAATGTAGAAGTATATTCACGATGTCTTGAAACATTTCGAGTTACAGAGACTATCAGTTATCGACTTGGTATGCCACCTAGGTCCTATGGAGTTTATCTCTGAAACAGACGGTGCGATTGTAGGAAGTTCCAAACACTTCATTATCTATGTACTCATGTCGTGGTAGTGTGTGCTAAAGTCTCGCACAATGTTGAACAATTTGTCAATAATGTGTACATCCTCGAGCACACATTACGTGTCTAGGAGAATGAGTTCTCGGTCCTGCCCGACCTATCTACGTGAGAGGTGCCTCAGACATTTTTCGAGCTTGTCCCAAACAAAAGGTTGCATAGGAATCTAAAAGGTCGTCCGCAATCATCCAAAATCCATAATGAAATGGACATTAGGGAGAAATCAAATGGTAAGAGTTGTGGACTATGCAGATTAGCTAGTCATAATTGGAGTAAATGCTCACAGCGAAACTACCATATTGGACAATTATCATAATCGGGTAGGAATTGAGCTTATGTAATCCAATGTACCTAATTTGTATTACAAAGTTCATTCCAAGTTTTAATGTTGTAATGTATTTAATTTATATAATAAAAAGTAAAAACTTTGTAATATTTAAATTGCAAGAAACCCCTAAAATTGATGGTTTGATGGTGTGGTCCTCTGGGTATATTTCTACAAGGGGCGACGTTCACATTGTGGGTGATCGCGGCGATCAACATCCTCTTTAGTAGCAGGTAGGGTGTGCGAAACATGAAAGAAAAATCATATACCCCGAATGCAATCGATGAACTTGATTCAGGAGGAATATTGTACTGCGGTGGATACGACCCTAGAGGAGTGGAGTAATGTGATGGATATGGGCCGAGAGGAGTGATGTACTATAGTGGTACTGGACTAAAGATATCAAACCCGAAATGATATCCGTGTCTTGACAAGCCCGGGAAATAGTTATTGACCCGCAACTCCGGATGATAAGAATTATCACCAAAATGCGTATGCGACCACTCAGGTTCAGGCTAAGACTCGGGCTCTGGCTTAAGCTCAGGATCGAACACGAGCTCTAGCTCTGGCTCTGGCTCTGGCTCGGCCTCTACCTCAAGCACTAGCTCGTATGCCTCAAGTCAGTGCATGGGCAGGGGGACTATAGTTGATTGCCAACCAAGTAAATATGGTTTTCTCGTACTAGAGTACCATTGTATGTACTTTAACGATGGTTGCAAATTGAAAGAAATATCCATCTAAGGTCTCCGCACCATCCGATTATCTCACACTGCAATATATTTCAGGTGCACAACCCCCAATTATTTCCATATTTTTCTCTCTTGTTAATCCTGTGAATCTTCCTCAACTACATTGGCGGAGCCAATATATACTGGATGCAACCAAACTATTAGAGTACTCAATCCCTGTTATACCATTCGACTATCTGAAAATTGATAATTGGTGTGTTAATGCACCACAGGTGAGAATGAATGTAGGCAGATGAGGGTATAACAGCCACAATTTCTAGTCTCCGATACGGTATCTAGATAAACTGTACGATTAATAACATGGTTAAAATTTAACATGGTTCGAATAAGATATACAAAGTAATTACATGTCACGAATATTAGAATAACTTACCCCTTCCCCGGCATGTTGTTCAATCATCAGATGATATATTGAGATAATATATGATCTCCCGATACCCGGATTGGCACTCCATCTACAAAAACAAATTACATGCTAGAATAGTATTGTTAGAATAGTATCATTAGGAAAAAAATGTCAAATAATTGTTATAACAAGTTAAATTTTATCACCTCTTCACTAGTAGAAATACGTATGCTTGGTGCTTAACCGATGCCAATAATGACATCCGATAAAGAGCCCATGACTGCAACAATATAAGGCATCCGCCTATATCTACGGCATCAGGCTTTGTCATCCGACAAAGCTCACGATACAACATAGCCAGAACTACGAAACCCCAACTATACAAGCGAACATTCTGCAAATCAGTTAATAGGGGTAAATACATCAAATGAACTCTGATGTTGTTCGCATCCGACATCAGTACACCCCTTATAATATGTATAATGTATGCTTGAGCTGGGCACATCACCTCCTACTCAGTGGCATTAATTGATAAATATTCAAAATTGGCTTTTAGCCATGAAAATCTTAAACCCGTAAATTTAGACTTAGCATCATTGGGCGAGACTCCTAGTAGGCTATGACACTCCCATCAATTGGGAGCTCAAGTTGCAATGCAACATCCTTCAGAGTGACAGTGCACTCATCATACGTGTAACACCCCAAATTTCGTAATTTCGACTTTTGGAATATTTATTGTATTTCTGCCCTTTTTTTTACATAAATATATGCCTGTTTATGTGATTAAGTGCTTTGGGGTGTGTTGGGGAGGTCCTAAGTTCAAGTCTAGGCTTGGGCTAAATTTTGGTTCTTATATGAATAAAGTCTGACTTTTGGAATGGGCTTATAAGAATTTATTTGTAAGAATATGACAGAATGGGCTTGCTGGTCTAGTGGCTAAGTGGTGTGTTGGTATGATGGGGTCTGGAGTTTGATTCTTTATGTAGGAAAAAGGAAGAGTATTTTGCTGCAAATTTCGGCTAGGAGTTTGAGTTTTAGTAAACAGCTGGGTAGGGGAGTAGTAGTAGATTTCAGGGTTATCTGGTTAGTTTCTGATTCTTTCTAAAAACCCTCTTCTGCCGAAATTTTCTGCGACTCCCCTCTCCACCTTTCTCTTTGTTTTTTTTTGTCGAAAATCCCCCTTTTGTGCTGCCGAAATTTTATTTACACTATTTTCTCTCTATTTTCTCTCTTTTCGGTAGTTTTTCTTTCGTCTTTGGAGATGCACTTTCGGTAAGTGTGGAGATGCGTTCTGTTTAATTTTAATAAATGTTGGGTTATTAAGAGATTTTTTTTTTGTTTAGGAGACAATCAGGGTTCTGTGGATCACTAATCGACGTTTTAAACAGCGAGGAATCATCGTTTTTCGTTTAAGGTAACGTTGTCATTAACTTTCGGGATTTTTCGATTTCTTAGTAACTCAGATTAAGTGATTAAAATGGTGAAATCCTATTCAATAATAGGTTTTGGAATGCTCGAGTTGCGTTAGCTTTAGATCGATACTAGGTGTGTACTCTGTTTACGCAAAAAATGGGTTTCGATAAAAACTAAAAAGCTGTCTGTCGACTCCACACGGGCGTGTGGACTGCCCGTGTGGTAATCTTTGTTGCGATACACGGGCGTGTGACTGACGAGCCAGGTCATGCGCGCGCCACACAGAAGCGACGGACACGGCCGTGTGAGCCCAATTTGTTGGAAAAGTTCTGTAAGGTTACACTGGTCGTCCAAGTCGACTGTGACCTGACTGTAGGGTCGGTAAGCATTACTTAAACCCCATCCTCTGATTTGTTACTGAATTGTATGCAAAAGCATGTGAATTTATGCATGTGTATCTGTTTGATTTTGTATATCTGTTCTGACTTGATGATGGTATGATCTGATATCTGCATATAAGCATGCCATATTATTTATGTTGCATTGTATTGGGTTGGGTTTGTTGTAAAGAGAAGGAAGACTGGAAGGCTTTTAGCCTGTTATCTGGTAGTTGTGCTACATGTATTGGATATGCGCCATTTTACGGTACCATTTGGTGTGTAGGGTTTGATGGGTTGATTTTATCCCCATACTTGGTATGTAGGGCTGGGTGGGTCGATTCTATCCCTTCATGGTGTGTTGGGTTGGACGGAGATGGTGTGCAGGGTTGGTGGGCATGGTTCTCTGGTAATCTGATCTGTTATGCATGCGGTGTCTGTATGGGTAAGGCCCGATTGTTTTGATTTTGTATCTGTGTGAGCTAAGGTCCACACCGATTCTGAAAATGGCTAAGGCCGAATTATATGTATTCTGTTACTTATTTTTATGCATGTTGTCTGTGGGGATATACACACTGAGTTTGCGAAAAATCACCTATTTGTTTAATTTATCTATCAGGTAATCCCCAGTAGTAGAAGGACCGGTGCGACGGAGGGCTCGACCGTGACCACCGCTAATCATGTGTTGGCTTTATGAGTTACACTCTATTTTATTTGCTTTCATTTAATATTTATTTTCGGGATTATTTATGTTTTTAGGCTCGAACTGTTTTGGGTTTATTTCGGGATTTTAAATTTTATTTATTTATAAACAGCGACACCACAAATACGTTTTGGAAACTTAACTTAAGGTTTTCGTATAAATGAATGATGTCGTAACTTCCGCGATAAAGAGATGTTTTCAAGTAATAACTTGAATGGTGATTTCACGACTTAAGTAAAGATAATAGACAGAACGAATTTAAACTTACTAAGGTTTTCTAAAAGCACTCTCATGTGACGCCGCCAGATTCGACCATAACATATAGGCCGTGTTTGGAGTGTTACAACATGGCAAATGAAAAGTGTGGGTCTCCGGGCGCCAACGCTCGACCAATGCGGATATTAAATCGTATCGCAAATCAAACGTCCGGAACAATGTTGCTGAGCCTAATCCGACTAACCCCAAGTATGGCATCAGTCATTCATCCAGAGGATATCCTGAACCATTCACCCGACCCCTTAATGCGTGGTATGGGTCTTAACACTATTAAATTACAGAAAATAGTTATAATAACATAATTTATTTCCGTAAATGACGTAGAACTTTTTTTAAGGGAACTCGTGATTAACAAATAACAATATATTACCATATTATTAATTTTGTTTGATATGTGATCATGTTCTTAATCAATGAACCCATTACGATACCTGCAATTTCAAAATAAATTTCGGTAATTAATTTCTAAGTTTGATGCATTTTAAATATTTATCAAAGTACCTAAATTTTATATATTTCTTTTAATTAAAGAAAATACCAAACAGTTTTGTCCACATCATATTTTTTGTTGTACTACATTAACAAAATAAATATATCTTATAAATTCCAACTCAAACTCCAACTCAATGGTTCTATTCACAAATTTCATCTCAATGGTTTAATCTTTTACCTACATAAAAAATAAAAAAATTTATATTAAAATAATAAAAATAGCATGTCAATAAAAAAATATAACAAAAACATAATATAAACTATCTCAACATAATAAATACGAATATTTTTATTATTATTTTAAAATGATAATAAGTAAAATGTATTGGTTTAAAATATAATATTTATAATAACATGCCAACTTAATTATTGTCAAAAAATATAATTTTTTTCATACAAGGATTCAAAAGAAATTTTATTTATAATATTTATAAAAAACATAAAATAAAATTTGAAAACATAAACTCTTATTCTCAATTATAAAATCTTAAAAAATTAGAACATGTAAACTATTATTACTGATTTATCTCATATATTCTAACTCAATGGTCATATTCACAAATTCCATATCAACGATCTCATCTTTTATATACATAAAAAAATAAAAAAAAAGTTATATTAAAATAATCAAAATAACATGCCAAATAAATTATATAAAAAGTAAATCTATTTAACCTAAAACACACATAACAAATAAATTACATAAAAAAATAAAACATTCTTTATACATAACATTAATAGGCTTTTTTACTCCAATAAACATAAAAAATAACTTATGAATGAATGAAAATATAAAATAAATACATATATACCTTTATAGCTCTTTTTAACCGAATAATACCTTACAAAAATAAAATTAAAAATTAAATCCAAATTAAATCAACAATAACAACAAAAACAATTTAACATTTATTTATAACAAAAAAAATTACATTTTATAATTTTTTTTAACACCAAATGTTCCCTAAACAACAAACTCTCCTTTCATTTTCTATTTATTTTTTTCCTTCTCTTTCTCCTTCTCTTTTTTTCTTTCTTTTTCGCCTTCCCGCTCTCTCCTTCTTCTTCTTCTCTTCTTCAAAGATTTTCTTCTTTGTTCCGGCAAAAAATAGGACATTGGGGACCTTATAATGGTCCCCAAACACACAACAAACGGGCTCAATTCCGACCCGTCCATCGCTGACAAGCCGTAGGCCAGTGCCGCCTGTGGAAATGGCTTGACCGAGGTGTGCCACCTTTGCAGTAGACGTGACCAAGCGGTGCTGTCTCTCCAGCAGGCATGACTATTGATGCTCAATTGTGATGTTCCATCTATGACAGTGGGTCAGGTTTTGTTCGTATACGGGTCGTATTTGACTTGTATTTCTTTAGATGCGGCCTATTTAGTTGCTTTTACCAAATTTTTTTTAAATTTTTTTCAGTCAAATTTGTCAGAATTTGAGGTGGTGCCGCCTATGCACCACCCTCCATTTGGTTAGATGTACCATTTTGGTACATAATCTATTTAACATGTGATTTCAGTATTTTTTTTAAAAATTTTTTTTTTTATAATATATAAGTAAAAAACCCATAAAATCTAAGTTGGTTTTGCATCTCAAATTTTAGAGTGATAAGAAATGTTGTTTTTGGAGATCCAAAATAGGATAAAAAATGTATTTGTTAATCCACTAATATTATAATCAATCTTGTAGTTATTTATTTTATTTTTCTTATAAATTATTCAAATGGTTAGATGTTGTTTTAGAAAGATGTTATGTAGTAAATGTTCAATGAGTTATTCAAACTAATTTATTATAGATCTTATTAGAGAATATAAGCAGCAATCAATGAGTTGAAAAAAGTTACACCCGATCAACTTCAGATTCGAAATTTCTAAATATGGGAAAAACACGAAGAGGGGCTTTCTTGAAAACAGTGAGCCCATAGACTTCATCCATTTCTAAATTCTCGGCATTTTCACCGTCAGGTAATTTCCAATCGAACCAGTACAAAAGATTAGCAACCAGATCAACAATGAAGGCCACTGCAAACGCCATTCCGGGACATCCCCTTCGGCCTAAACCAAATGGGATGTACTCAAAATCTTGACTTTTGAAATCAGCTGAGCTATTCTCGAATCTTTCTGGGATAAACTCTTCTGGTTTCTCCCACACTTCGGGGTCCCTATGAATCGCCCAGGAATTAAAGAAAACCATGATATTTGAAGGAATATCGTAACCTCCTAGGTTAATCTTTGACGTTGTTCGTCGAGGAACAAGGAGTGGAACAGCTGGATGAAGCCTTAAAGTTTCTTTGATTACACATTTTAAGTAATTCATTTCATCTACATCCTTCATATCTATCTTTGCTTTCTTTCCAGCCACATTTCTTATCTCTTTTTGAACCTTTCTCATGACGTTTGGGTTTTTCATTAGTTCAGCCATTACCCATTCTAGCGTTGTTGAAGTTGTATCAGTTCCACCAACAAACATATCCTGAAAAAAAAAGAAACATGTATCTGAGTCGGACATAAATATCAGCCATGACAAATATAAACATAAGATTAAAAGAGAATGAAAAATAATAATAAGGACCAGTATGATTGCTTTGATGTTGTCTGGAGTGAGGTCCATCTCAAGCAAGCCATTTTCTTGGAGTTTGAGCAGAATAGAAAAAAAGTCCCTTTCTCCATTGTTTTGAGAAGATCTATCTTCTTTACGGATCTGATCAAAAAAAGTATCAAATTCGTTTTTAACTTGTTTCAAGCTTGATGTAAATCCTCGAAGAACATCAACCCACTTCAAGTAAGGAAACATGTCGCCAACACAAAAAGTCATCATAAGGATCAAAAGCCTTCTAGCCAACAACCCAAACTTGCTTTTCCCATCTTCGTTTTCGAATTTTCGACCCAGAGCACTTCTCGAAACCAGGTTATTCGAAGCAACCATCAGCAACTCCGTCAGGTTAACAGCCTCTCCCTTGAAAGAAGCTCGGCGGAGTTTATCAATGGTGACTTCAACTTCATCATCT
Organism: Gossypium longicalyx; assembly: GCA_025698465.1. Lineage (NCBI taxonomy): Eukaryota > Viridiplantae > Streptophyta > Magnoliopsida > Malvales > Malvaceae > Gossypium > Gossypium longicalyx. The sequence continues at coordinate 8,830,974 of CM047006.1, read as the reverse complement.
CTCAAGAACTGAAACGATTTAACTCTTCGAAGACTCAAAAGCTCAGTGACACACACCTTCCTAGCTTGTCTCCAGTACTCGCCATACGGTGCGAAACCCACATCGGTGCAACCGTAAAACAAGATGTTAGCGGCAGTGGTACTTGGTCTATCTGAGAAAGCAACATCATGATTTTTGACAATTTCTTTAACCATGTCGGCTGATGAAACCACCAGCGTCCGGTTATGGCCCAATTGAAGCAGCAAGAGTGAGCCATATTTCCTGGAGAGATCTCGGAGGGAGCGGTGGGGAAGCTTGCCGAGTTGATGAATGTTGCCGATGAATGGGAGTTTGGGGGCTGATGGCGGCAACTTAAGTCTTTTTCGGCCATTTGTTTGTAACTTAAGCCAAATCATAAGGGTAAACAGGGGAAGAACAAGACATAGAAACAATGGAGTGCTGGGAAGTTTAGCTACACTCAACTCCATCTGCAAATCTAAACAATGAGTGAAACCCAGCACTTGGCCTTTCTTATAGTCTTTCCAGAGGGTCATCATTTTCGGGAAGTTCATTATAGTTTATGCCTGCGTACGTCTAGGGTATCCTTCGAAAGGGACGTTCCTACTATTTTACGCCATTATTGTTCAGAAAAGTTCTTGAAATGCACACTTATTGATAACTCAACCAGCTAATATTAATATTTTATAATGCCAGTGGTGTGAATATATTTTATAATAACATTGAAAAAGACATAAAATGGAAAACTACAAAGGATTACTACTAACTCCACTAGTTGGTGAATTACCAAAATTACGCTTTTTTATAAAAATTATTGGATTTGGTTGATTTTTTCAAAATTTATTTGATTAGACTGATTTTGGAAAGAGAAGAAAAATGTTTTTCACACTCTCTCTACAATTTTTTTAGTGTTTTTTAATATTTTTTATTTAAGGCTTTTTAATGTTAAAATTTTGGGTACTTTAAAAGGTTTTTGTTTAGTGTAAAGGTTTTTGGAGTTGAAGGTTTTTGTTTTAGATTCCAAAATTATTATTCTAAGGAATTTTTTTAATTTTTTTAATTTTTAAATATTTTTTAGGATTTTTTATAGTATTTATATTTGGTGGGAATATAAATTTTAGAGTTTTTGTAAATATTTTGAGTTTTAAAAATAGTATTATTTTTAAATGATTTTAAGAATCTGAGTTTAGGTTTCAGGTATTATGCTTTCCTCTTTATCAATAGGAAATCTAATAAGGTTGCTCATCTTATAGCATCTGAAGGAATTAAAAAGAGGTAGACAACTTATCTGATGAATCCGATTTCTTCTAGCGTTGAGGAAGCGGTGGCTGACGATCGAAGGTGGACGGAGGTCACGAGAGAGACAAAGGGTCGGAGAAGTGTAGATGAAGATGAAAGTGATTTTTTAATTAATCTGTTGGTTGGAGCATTCAAGAAGGGTGGTGTCTTCAAGAGAGTTTCGGGGGAAATGAAAAGGTAATCTGATGGATTTGATGGATGATAATTAAGTAACAGTTTTTTGTTCCCCATATGGCTTGTTGTTTTTAAGAGGGGTTATCTAATGGATTACAAGTGCAGCAAGAAGTCCTTAGAGCTTTCCCTTTGTCGTATGCTGAATATTTGATTAGTCTTTTTTTTTTCGTTTGTTTTGTTTTAGGGCTTCATTTGGACCTTTTTGTTTTATTTTGTTTGTTTATTTAGTTCACTGGGTTTGTTTTGGCCCTAGTTTTAAATAAAAATCCAGTGGTTAATTTAAAAAAAAACATTATTTTTAAAATTTTAAAATTATTCTTGTTTTTTTTTTGTTATTATTGTGAGACCAATTTGGTTATTTTCAAAATTGACAGGTACCAAAAGGGTATTTATACCAATCTGTTATTCAAATTATAAAATTTAAATTGATTCGAAATAGAAGCTCGAATTACTCGATTTGATTAACTTAAAATTTGTATTTTCTCGAATTGAATCGAGTTTTGGTCACCTGTAGTTTATGGAGCCGTTATAATTCAATCGTTGGGGGTAGGCGCATCCAGCTGGAAGTGTTTTTAAAAATTGGTCTAATTTGGTAAATTTCAAAAAATCGGTCTAATCTGGTCATTTTAGTTAAAAATTGACATTTTTGGGTAATTCACCCCACTAGCTAATATTAATATTTTTATAATGTAGTAATCTAGCCAAAATTTGATCTTCAAATTACATGAATAGTCTTTGTCGTGTATAAGCTCCCTCCTTACTTGCTTCTTCGAAAAAAAATATTGTCATATGCAAAGAACAAGTGTGTCACTGCTAGACTCCGCATCCCCACTTGTTCTCCCCTAATTGTACCCTCTTGTTTTGCCAAATTAAGCAAGCTCGATAGCCCATCTGCATAAATTAGAAATAAATAAGGGCTTAAAGGATCACCTTTTCGTAATCTCCTAGAAGGCCGAAACATTTCCCCCAAATACCATTTAAGATTACCAAATATGACACCGTTGATACACACTTCATCACTAGCTCAGTCCACCCCCTATTAAAACCCATACATTCCATCATTCTTGCCAAAAACCCTCATTCCACCCTATCATAGGCCTTACTCATATCCAACTTTAACACAAATGATTCCCTTGAGCCACTCTGCCTCTTTTTGAAAGCATGCAACAGCTCATATGCAATAATTATATTGTCCGAAATTTGCCTCCCTAGAACAAATGCCCCTTGGGCCTCGTCAATACAAGCATCCAGAACCTTCCTTAATCTATTGGCTATTGTCTTGGCTATCATCTTATAAATAACATTACAATGACTAATAGACCTAAATTGTGACATTACATTCGGATTGCCTACTTTAGGAATAAAGACTATATTTGTACAATTTATATCATCAATCTCCCTTAACCCATTTAGAATATCAATGCAATACTAAAATATATCATTACCATCAACATACTAATATTTCTGGAAAAATAGAGTTAGGAACCCATCCATACTTGATGCCGTTAGTGGCGTCATACCCTTAACTGCCTCCTACACCTCATCTTCCTTCAAAACTATTAACAACTTTTTATTCATGCTCTTCAAAATACTAGGATGTACTCTCGAAAACACATGGTCACAGCTTCTTATTGAAGAGGCTATGAATAGTTTCTTAAAATAATTGGTCGCAATGGCTGCCATCTCCTCGACTTCTGTTACCCAAACCCCATTCTTATCTTTCAGCCCCTAATGGAATTCTTTTTCTTATGAGAAGATGCATATTTATGAAGTAAGTTGTCTTCTGATCTCTAAATTCAAGCCAGTTTGCTCTGGCTCGTTGTTCTCAGAGTAGTTCTTCTTTGTTTGCTTCCATATTCAACGCAAGCTTCACTTCAGTTAACTTCATTAAACAATTTTTATCAGAGTCTGTAAAATCAACACTACCAATCGGGAATTCAACTTAATAACATTAAGCTTCTTCTTTCTCTGATTCCCTTTCGCCTACCTACTTAATTCTCTTTCTAATTCTACCAACTTTGCTAACAAACCTAACCTAGACAACTCCCAAAAATTCTTTATATGCACCTCACACAAATCGTCAAGTACCCAATCAGCACTAAAAGGGAACCATGCACGACCGGTTTCTATCATTACCAATAGTATCAATCAGTAACAGACAGTCATCAGAAAAAATATGAGTGAGATGCTTAACATTATAACTGGGGAAAAGTTCCCACCAAGCTGGATTTGCCACCCTCGAACCAATCATTCTCGCACATTATTTTCTTCTAGGTGTCCTCTTTCCCTTGTAAACCATTGACCTGAAAATCCTAAGTCATTGAGATCACATTCTTTCAAAGCTTCTCGAAACCTCCTCATTTTTCGTTCCTCTCAAAGTCGTCCTCTTTACTTCTCAAAAGAATACATAATCTCATTAAAGTCTCTCATCACCAACCACGACATTGAAATATCTCTACCTAACAGCTTTAATAGGTTTCATGAGTCTTCTCTAGTTCTCTCGTCGGGAGCCTTATAAAAACCAGTAAACCTCCATTTAGCTAACCTATCCCCTTCCCCAATCTTATCAATAATATGCAAAGAATAAAAACTTCTTCATTAAATTGTACAATCATTCTTCCAACCAAGTGATAGTCCACCTCTAGAGCCATCTGCATAAACTTCTATACCATTAGAAAAACCACAAATATCTTAAACTCACTTCATTCTTCTTGCACTTAACTTTATTTCAATTAGAAACAATAGTTAAGGCTTTATTTGTCTCATCTTGTTCTTGAGACATCTAACCGCTTGTGGATGCCCCAACCTACGGACATTCAACCTTAGGATTTTCATTGCTCTCAGTCGACCTACTTCAAAGCAGTCATTGATATTTTATTAGAAATTCTCAACTCCGTAAAATCCATATTAACAGGAACATTTAGATTCCCTGTATAAGTATGTTGTCTCTTATTTCCATCAACCTGTTAAATCATCGGTACTCCCCGTGGTGCAGCGAAAAAAATATTCCAACAATCATTAGTAATGAATCCATGTACGAGAAACAAATAGGGCTGAAACAATGGTTGAAAAATATACCTTTCAAAATTGAAAAGCGACGAATAACGTTGTTAATAGGATCCCCTTCGAAGATGTCGATTCCAAGCCGCAACAGTAACATCCCTACCTCTACATAATCCACCCAGTCAAAGAACAAACATCAACAACCTCTTCAACTTTTCAAATAGTATTTTTATAAACGGCTGCTAACATATTAAGGGATTATTTTCCTTTTATTTTCTTTCCAAAAGAATATCACTTTCCATGCCCTTTTATATTTTGACAGAAATTATTATAACTATTTATATTAATAATTTCAGTAAACTATATACAATTAATAATTTATATAAATTAAATTCATATATTAATTTTAATTATGTTATCTATTTGTGTACAATAAGTTTGTACGTATAATGTGTTCAATATTTAACTATCAAATTAACTTAATTCAATAATTAATTCAATTCATGTAATAGCTAAATACAATACCAAATGTATTTGGATTTTGTTCGCTTTAACTATAGGGTGTGACTCTGTAGGCTCTTGTAACGTTTGCAGTAATACTAAAACGTTTCTAATATTACAAGCAATGAGTGACATCTAGCAATGCATCATTGCTACCCAAGTTACAAAAAGTTGTGATTCGACATAACCTTTATATGAAAACTTTTTCATGTATTATATCTTTTTATCCTTAATATATGGATTGGGTACAAGTCATGGACTAGTCACACTTGCATAGTTCAATATCATAATAAACAAATAAGTATGATATCTCATATAAACTTATTTGAGTATGGTCATACATTTTTAGTCTCACTTCATCAATAAGCCTAAGATATTGCTCCCATTATGTGGGAGGGATAAATCTTATCTTGATCAACCATCTCCCACTATATAGATTGTGGCATGCCCAACATCAGTCTTTATAGTATAGCTTGTTATGGTAGACGTTTGACAGTGTCAAAATATACAATTCACGATGTTAGGACAATGATGATATCAAGTTTAAGGATCATATACATAGTTATCAGTATGAGTAATGTTGTGACTATTACATAATAATCCAATAAACATACTCATAGCGGGTTAGTCTAGTATGTTCTTCTCTAACACATACTTATGTATCGATTTTGATATCTCTATGTCAATGACAATACTTTGTCATTAATCAACTATACATTAATCTCAATGCATTATCATTGTCCAAGCCCATAATAATATTTGACTAAGAACCTTTTAAGAATAATATGACTATTCTTAAGACTTTACTATAAAGCAAATTATTTATACACACAGAAAAAGAAATTGAAATAACAATGACAATGCCTTATATTAACAAACAAGGTAAAACGAGTATATGATTACAATCATCTCATGATTGGTCGTTGGGCATACTCTAACACAACTACCTCTTAATGATTATCTTCCATGTTTGACCCCAACTTCATACGTCCATCCGAACTAGTCCATCCAAACACACCATCCCTATTTATCTTATTTGGAAATGACATCTCTGTCAACTTTCTATAGGCCTCCATTTCCACCCAAATCCTTTCCCAAAGGATCTCTCACATAGGATCTCTCCCAAAATTTTCCTCTCTTAACCATTTACTAACCACCGCCGATCCCCTCATTGACGCCGCCTTTAGTGAGATATCCCAACCAAATTCCACCACCTATGTCCCTAGTGTTACCCAAACCAGACAAAACCCTTTCCCATGCCCAAGCTTCTCATATAGAAAGCAGAACAACATGAGCTTTTCGTACTGAAAATAAGCATAAACTGAACGATTTTGATCTAACACAATTCACTTCTTTTGCTTCAATGGAACTTGAACATCTATCTTCACTCATATTTTCATAAATCGACTAACCCCCTTGAGATCAATGACGTGCCATATTCCAGAAAAGTACTTATGAAATTCTCAAATTGACGTGCCATACCCTCTAACAAAAACCCCATTGGCAGATTGTATATCTGAACCCAGAAAATCTAATAAACCAGAGGCACTTATAAGGGGTCTTCCCTCTGTCCCAACTTGTGAAAGATAATTAGATGTCTATTAAACATCCATGGCATACCTTCGTTCACCCTCTTCAGATCTATCTCATAATAAAACTGAAACAAATGACTCTTTTCCCCAATCTCTGAAATAACAACTCCTCCCAGCAAATGCCATAGATTTGTAAAAGTATTCCTCGTCAAAGAGAAGTGCACCACACTATCCGTTAACACCCTCTCCATCAAACAAAGCCTGTAATCCTCCTCAATCACATCTACATTCCCTTAACCCCTAGAACGACACCTTTTCTTCCTCTAAAATATTCAAATTGGCTAAATCTTCTTCCATTTTCCCTCTTATAAAAAACCACTAAATGCGAAACCCCCCACAATCCCTAAATGTAACACACTATGTAACGACCCAAAGTTTACGAGTAACAGAAAAGTGTACTTTCAGGTTATTATTTCTCTAAAATGAATTCGTAAATATTTATCAGAAATATTTATGAAGTTAGTAGTATGGTTAATTAGATTTTAGTTAAGTGAATTAGCTTGAATTAAGGTTAATTTAGTAAAAGAATTAAATTGAATAAAGGGTAAAAGTTGAATTGTAGAATAAAGAAAAGTCAAAGGATTAAATTTACAATTAAACCATAAGTGACAAATGTGTGGTAAAAATTAGTTACATGTGTATAAAGTATAATACATACATATGTATTATAAGTAAATGTTTACTTATTATTTAAGTAAATAATAATTATTAAAATATAATATAATCATATATTATAATAGTTAAAATAAATAAAAGAAATGAAGAAACAATAAAGAACAAAGAACAAAGAAGTGGAACGAAATAGGAAAGAAAAAGAAAGGAGAAAAGAAAAAGGGAAAATTAGGATTTTGAAGCTTGAAGCTTAATTTGGTAAGTCAATTTAGTCCCTTTTCTTGTAATGTTAATGTTTTTGGAATCCTAGAACAAAGCTCTACTTAAATTATGTTGAAATTTAGGAAGTTAGTGAATTTTTAGATGTTGATTTAGTTGAACAATTGAGTAAATTATGAGATTAAGTGATAAAAATTCAAGTTAAAAGTAGGAGAAAAATTGAATTGTAAAAAGAGAAATAAGTTTTGACATAATAGGGACTAAATTGAAAGAAATTCAGAATTGATATTTTATATTGAATATTAAGAGCTGAAACTTGTTTAAAGTAGATATTAAATGAAAATATGAGATTTATTTGAAAAGAAAGAATGGTTATGGTGGAAGGATTAAATTGGAATTTATGTAAAAGTTACATGGAAAATAGAAGAGTGTGTTATTAAATGATATGTATTGAGGATTTTAAATGTTAATTTTTCTATAGCTAACGTAGCACCGAAAACGTCATCAAAGAAGAGAAAAGAGAAAGTGAGCGAAGATAACAAATAAACTTGAGAATTACGGTTTGTATTTCTATAAACTGAGCTTTTAAATTAAATGTTGTATGTATTGCTTTATTATGTATGGTATGTAAATTAAATGTAAGTATTGTTAAATTTGAAATGTATTAACTGATATACGAAAATCTAAAAGTGAAATGAAAACCCTATTAACAATGTCGGGCTAGTCGAATATAGTTGGCATGTCATAGGATTGGAAGCGTTCAGGGATATTCCGACTTTGTGTCGATGAGGCACTATAAGTGTCGACTATTGTTACTGTTCCGGATCCGTTCCGATGATGTGCTCTATGTACCGCTACTGTTACTGTTACGGTGTATTCCGACTTCGGCCGATGAAACACTATATATTATTCCGGTGTGTAGGATGGATCCTTGTATCCGTCCAGGTCCGAGTTATGTTAATAGGGGTAAGTGAAAGTATTGAAGACTGACTGTCACTGGTTAAATGATTTTTCACTGAATATTGACTGTTATTGAATATAAATGATATACTGATTGATGGCTATTGAAAAATATTGAATGATACTGAATGTGCACTGAAACTGATTAATAAAATTTAAATACTATGAAATGAAGATAAGTGATAGAATCATTAAGATTATAAAAGTAAAAGCTTGAAGTTCAAATGTATATATATGAGCTATTATTGTTTAAGCATTAGTTTATAGAGGTACCACTGAGTGTATACTCAGCGTACGGGTTGTTTTCGTGCGTAGGACTAGGTACGAAAGAAAGCTAATGACTCAGCATCCAAGCCAATCCCAAACTCAAAGTGGTGAAGTACCTTTCTTTTAGTAAAATGGCATGTACCTAAGTTGTTAAAATGTTATTTTGTAAATGATAGTGAATGAGTATGAAAGATGTTGAAACACGGTATGAAATATGCATATTTTGGAAGTTAAATTTACATGAGTTTCATTAGTATGATAATGTCGTATAATTTCGATATGAATTGTGGCACTAATGAGGGTACATTGGTTGGATGATTTATTGTTTAATTGGACATGTATTAAGTGTGTTTAATCGAGCTCTGGTCGAATTAAAAGTTGAGGAAATTGTTAGCTTGAAGCTTAAGTTTTGCAGGGTTGGCAAACTTGAGACAAAAGACTCATTTTGAGTCCACACAGCCTGGCACACAAACGTGTGACCAGACCGTGTGAGACACACGGCTTGCACACAGGCATGTTGTTAGGCAGTGTGTCCCCTTCACCTTAAAATTGAAAATCAGAATATCCAGGTTTTGCCACATAGGCAGAGACACGGTCGTGTGTCTCAGTCGTGTGAGGGACACGACCAAGCACACGGGCATGTGCCCTGGCCGTATGAAAACTGCACTTAATTCAAATTGAAAATAAATCCACACGGGTTAAGCACACGGGCGTGTGTCTTGGCCGTGTGAAATTAGTTACTCATGAGCAAAAAGTTAGAGAGTTACACGGGTAGAGGATACAGACGTGTCCAGGCTGTGGGAGCTACACGGGGTGCCTACACGGGCGTGTCTCCTAGGCCACACGGGCGTGTGGTACTATTCATAAAAGAAAATTTCTGAAATTTCACGAAAAATTTTATAAGCTTCCGATCAAACCTCGATTTGATTTTAACATATGTATTAAGTGCCATAGGCCCATTAAAGGATACTATGATCTAATTCATGAATTGTATCGTATTTATTTCTGTTTTAATTGTGATTGAACTGTAATGACCGGTAATACTCCATAATTTTGTTCCGGCGACGGGATAGGGTTACTGAGCATTACCAGACTTTTCAAACCAATTACGAACATTTCATATCATTTAATACACATATCAAAATTTAATCACAATTCACTCATATTGTCCCTTATATGAGCCCTCGAGGCAAAACATATGAATTAGAAACAAGTCGAGACTAAACCGAAAACTCAGAAATTTTTTTTCAAAATTTCAAAATTTTGCCTAGGTGTAAGGGACACACGCCCATGTGGCCAGGCCCTGTGGCTTACACAACCAAGTGACACGCCCATGTCTTAGGCCATGTGGGCATTCGATGTGAAGCGTATGGCCATGTCCCAGCCCATGTCCATGCCCGTGTAACTCTTTGGCTTAAGTCACACGCCCATGTGCTAGGTCGTATGTTATGAAATTAAGGTACAGGGGTCACACGGCTAAGCTACACACCCATGTGCTAGGCTGTGTGTAAAAACACGGGCATTCTGTTTCTAAATTCTAAAGATCCAAGGGACACACGGCCGAAACACATGCCCATGTGTTAGGCCGTGTGTCACATATGGTTGAGACACATGACCGTGTCTCTGTCCATGTAGACAAAAATAGGCCATTTCAAGGCCACTTTGCTCACCCATTTTGATGTCAACCTATACATAACATTTTAATATATCAATACATTCCAAACAAGCAATCAACATAAGTCAAAATCATATTTTAAACATGACATAACATCTCAAATACTCAAATACTTAAACTTACCTATTTAATTCATCTCATTGATTTATCAAAATCTACAACTAATTACATATATATAAGCATATATCACTCACAACCATATCTCAAATTATTTCATTTCCAAATCAACCCAATACATGCCATATAAACCAAAATATACGTTGCAAAAGCTATTGGGTTAAGCTGGATGGTGTGACTTGATGTGTTGATCTGATCCCCTGACCTCATGTTAATCTAGAAGAACATTAAACAACACAAGTAAGCTTAATGAACCATAGTAAGTTCAATAGGTTAAACATAAATCTTACCGTACATATTATAACGAATCATTTAAGTAAATCATTCAATGTACATTTCCTGCCAATCACAACTTTAATTGATGAATTCACTTATCTCAAATCAATACTAATCATAACATTAAGTCTTTATACATTAATTTCATACGTCACTTACCAACCCTTACTGAATCGGAAAACGACTTACGAATATGAGTACATCGTATTCAAAAGCCCGAAGGCTGCACAGAAGCACATAAATGCTAAATAGAAACCCGTAAGGGTTGAACGGAAGCTCATATGAGCTGAACGGAAACCCATAAGGGTTAAACTGAAGCTCAAAAAAGCAAAACGAAAACCCATTAGGGTTAAACAGAAACTCATATGAGTTAACAGAAGCTCATGAGGGCTAAACAGAAAGTAAATACGAATGTTCGCAACAAATGCTGAACCTCAGTTTACTTGGGTAATTTGCCGTCAATTCATCCTTTGCATTTACGGTTAATTCATCATTTGCCACAGAACGATTGTACTCAATGTCGCGTTCCACTCGTTTTGAACAATCAATTCAATTTCATAATTTAATACTAATTTTATTCTAAACAATAAATATGAATAAATACATAATACCATTCATCAATTTAATAAATAAATATCAAATTTTAACCATACGGACTTACCTGAATTAGTTTGTAAGATTTGTAGTAATTCAGGGACTATTCTGCTAATTTTTCTTTTTCATGATTATCTACGGGCTCTTAATCTAAAATATAAAATTATCCCTTCATTAGCATATATTTCAGTTTCAATTCACTTCACAATTAATACCAATTAATTTTTAAAATTACATAATTACCCCAACTTTTACAATTTTTACAATTTAGTCCCTTATTAATTAGTCTATCAAATGAACTAATTTTTCTCAATTAACAATTTATCTAAATATTCTAGGCCATAATACATCCCTTGATAAACAGAATTTAATACAAAACCTTAATATTCAGTCTTTTCACAATTTAGTCTTAAAATCAATATTTATCAAATTCACTTTATAAAATCATCATACAACAAAATCAAAACTCTAAATCCAGGTTAATTAATCAAAAAAATTTAATATTAATCAATTGTAACTTTCAAAATTACCAATAAAATCAAAAACTAATGAATTAGGTAGTTGGACCTAATTCTAAAAGTCTTAAAAATACAAAAATGTCAAGAAAAGAGTAAGAATTGAACTCACATGAAGTAAAAATATGAAAAACCAGCTTTAAGAGATCTCCTATGGTTTTTTTTGGCTGAATATTGATGAAGAAATGTCTAGAAAATCTTTTAATTGCTATTTTATTTATTTAATTTTACAAAATTTACAATTTTGCCCTTAAATCACCTAATTTCATTTTTTTCTGCTTATGCCACCTCATCCTTCTATTTTAGGCTTATTTACTCTTTAAATCCTCCCTCGTTTAAAATCAAATCGATTTAATCACTATTTCTTTAATTCGCAAGTTTTACACCTTTTTCAATTTAGTCCTTTTAATTAATTAACTATCAAAACGTTAAAATTTTCTAACGAAACTTTAATACTATCTTAATAACACTCCGTAAATATTTATAAAAATATTTATGACTTGGTTTATAAAATCAAGGTCTCGGTACCTCGTTCTCTAAACCACTTAACCTAATAAATCTCTATAAAACACAAATTATTAATTCATAAATCTTTCTAAAATCACATTTGACTAGTAAATACTAAATAATAAAATTTACAAGCTTACTCGTCCGATTTGGTGGTCTCGAACCACTGTTTTCGACGCCATTGAAAATTATGCTGTTACACTAAAACCCTAGACAAACAACTAAAATCGTGCTAACCAGCAGATGGAGACTTTCTAAAACAACAGAATATTAATTCTTTTTTTTCTATATTAGTTTATTAATTTTGATATCTTTATTTTATAGATTTAAGAACTTTAGTCTAATGATAATAACAAAAAGTAGGGTTTTTTTTTTGTCTCCATTTATGAAAATCTATACTTTAATATTTGATTGAGTTTGTGCTATTAACTAACTATCAATTTAGTTTGAAAATAAATATTAATATACAATTTTATAAAAATGATAATTAATATAAATATAATGATGATTTTATTTTTAATATTTTTATATAATATTTAAATAAAAATATATAAATTATCTAGTTGGTCATCTAGCTTTTAAAGTGCTTTCATTTTGGTCATGCGAAAAGAAATCCTTATAATATCATTACCGTTGTTAGAGAACGCTTTCATTTTAGTAAACAAGCATTAAATTTCTAACGACATTTGACTGTACATAAATCATATTTTGGTCACCACAAAAAAAATCCTTATTCTTTTTTCCAATATTGATTTGAGTAAAAAATTTTAAGGAATAAAATAAAATAGCTATAGAAACTAAAATAACCCATTAAAAAATTGTCAAGTGATACTTGTTTATTTCATTGCCTAAAATTCTATATATTTTTTTATTTTCAATATTAAAATTTTAAATTTTAAAACATCAAAATCAATTAAATAAGTTGTTGATCATTTTTATCCCTCCATTGTTTCAACCAATTTGTTACTATAATATTATAATTAATTAAATTAATTAATTTAAGAGTAAAGTACAAAAAATAGTCACTCAACTGTCTTATTTATTTTATTTTGGTCTCCCAACTATTAATTTTTTTCAATTTGGTCACCTAACTTTTCAAAATTAATATTTTAATTACTCTCATTGTTAACTTAGTAACTAAAGTCTAATGTGGACTTTTTTTATTGGCCTAATAAAAAATTTAGCGCTCATTGTTTACAAAATATTTCATTTAGTTTTAATTCTAAAAATTAGAAAATATATTTCAAAAGTATTAAAAATAATTTTGTACTTGTTAAAATTTTTATAATTTATATCTAATTTTTTTATACTTTATATTTATCTCTTCTCATCAACCCTCATTTTCTCATCAACCAATCATGTAAAAAAGAACCCATAAATTAAAAAAAATTGACTCAATTTTTTTTATTTAGTCCCTTGTTTTCTCTCTCTCTCTCTTTTGTTACATTGTTCATTTCAGTTGCCTAATTACAACTCAAAAAGCTCAAATTTAACAAATTTATAAATCCAAAAAAACAGTTGGGTTGATGACACTAGACCTGTAAATGTGTTGGGCCACCTGGCCAGCCTGAAAAGTGAGAGGTTTGGGAAAAAATATAAGGTCGAAAAATGGGTTAGGGCAAAAAAGACACGTTTAAAAAATAGGTTGGGCCTTGGGAAAGATATTTTTGGCATGGCTCGGCCCAAATTCACAAAATGACAAAAAATGCTATTTTTTGTTGTTTGAATGCTATTTTTTTGTTGTTTTCTTCTTATTTTGCTACCATTTCACTATTATGTTGCTACTATTTTATTGTTACTGTTTGGATATTGTATAACACTTGTTTTATTGTTAATTTTGTTATTATTTTAGAGGCATTTGCTTGTTAAGTTGCATAGATCCTTATGTTATTTAAGTTTACATATTTTTTAAAATTTATTTTCAACTTGTTGGGAAATATTTATTTTAATGTTTTTAGTATTTTTAATGTATTATATATTTAAAATATAAAAATTTTAAATGACGGGTTGGGCCGGGCTCAGGCCTAACAAACGGGCATAAGATTTTGATTGGGTCCGACCCATGAACACTTCTAGATGACACTGCTACAAAGATGGTACCAATTTCAAGCTCTAGTATCCTCGGGCTTTTATCATTTCAAGCATTGAATGAAAGAACAAAGTGAAAGATATTGTTAAAAGTGATTTTGAATAAAAAATCTAAAAAAGAAAATCATATTTACTTTTTACTTTTTTATATTTTGTATAATCAGGACTAAAATGAAAAATATTGTAAATATTGAGGGTTAAATTTGTTGAATATTTTAGATTTAAGGTCATGTTGATAGAACATATAAATATTGATGGGCTAAATTTTTTATTAGACCAATAAAAAATTTCACATTAGACTTTCATTACTAAGTTAACTGCAAGAGTGACTAAAATATTTAACTTCAAAAAGTTGAGAGGATAAAATATTTAGGGTGATTTTTTGAAATTTTAAATTTTAGTCACTCATTAAATATTTTATAATTTTAGTCACTCAACTATCTAGTTAATGATAAAATAATATAAAATTGTCAAATGGTACTTGTTTATCTCATTGCCTAAAATTCTAAATTTATAGTTTCAACAGATTTGTTATTATTAATTAATTAATTTAAGAGTAAAGTAAAAAAATAGTCACTCAACTATTCAGTTTATTCTATTTTGGTCACCCAACTATTAATTTGTTATATTTTAGTCACTCAACTATCCAATTAATGATAACATGATATAAAATTGTCAAATGATACTTATTTATCCCATTGCCTAGAATTCTAAATTTCTAGTTTCAACCGATTTGTTACTATAATATTAAAATTAATTTAAGAGTAAAGTACAAAAATAGTCACTCAATTATCCGGTTCATTCTATTTTAGATACCTAACTATTAATTTTTTTCAATTTAGTCACTCAAAAATTTGAAATTAAATATTTTAATCATAAAAAATAAACAAATATTTACAATATAATTAGAAAATTAGAAAAAAAAAACACACATGGTTTACCCGTGTGGAAGTGCCTAGGCCGTGTGAAATACTGAGATAAGCCCATTTTGTCTGTTTTTGGCCCATTTCTTGCTCTTTTTACCTTCCTATGCTCACCTAAGTATAAAACATGAATTTAAAGGATTAGAAGCATCAAATTCACTAAATCTGACGATAAATCATTCAAAAATATACCAAGCATGGGATAAAAAAAATGTATATATTATGATTTATCAATCGTTCAGTGATAAGTGAAGTGACAAGTGATGAATTGACGGATAAAGTCATTGTATAACCATGGCAAAGTGTAAAGGTAAGACCATAGCTGGGCTATGGCATTTCAGTCAAAAGACCATAACTGGGTTATGGCATAGTGAACGTAAGACCATGGTTGGACCATGGCAGTAAGTGTACATGTATAATACCATAATTGGGTTATGGCATCATGAGTGTAAGACCATGGCAAGGCCATGGCAATATTCGTATAAGACCATAGTTGGAATATGGCATAAAGAAAATGATGTATTCAAATCCGTAAGACGTTCTCTAATTTGACAAAGATTGGTAAGTGACATATGAAATTAATATTGAAAAACTTATGGTTATTATTGGTATTGATCTGAAATAAGTGTACTCATTGATATTTAAATGATTCAACGGGAAAAGTTCTGATATGAAATAACATGAGTTTGAAATAAATTATTACTGGTATATACCTGAAATACATGGAAATGACGGTACATGAAATATTGATATAATGAAATGAATGACATATATTTATGAAGAAACGATAAAAGAATGATATGTATCATGACATGTAAATATATGATTATCTTTAATATGTTGATACAAAGAAATTATGTATGTTGTGATGAGTAATAAACTCAAGTGTAACATGTCAAAAAAAAAATTATCAATGTTGAATTTATATGTAATATGTGCAAGTACGCTAACTAGTGTTATTGCTTAATACTTAGACAAATGTCAAGCTATTGGTCGAATGGTGATATGTTTATTTATATGATGCATTGAAATGGTAAGTATTTACGTGAAAATATGCTAGTGCTCATGAAAGAGTGGTAAGGTTTAAATTATGCAATTTCTTATGAAATGACTTATCATGTGATCAATTCAAAAAAGATTTCAGCTAAATGCACTAGCTTGTTACCATGATTGAATGATATGTTTATGACTTGTGTGTCATGCATTGGAATAAGTGTGGAAAGTAAAGAAATAAAAATGAAAATAAAGAAATTTGGAAGAGTTAAAGTTATTTAAAATCTTACTAAGCTTGGGATAATATGAATAAGTGATGTTGTATATTTATTCACCTTGTAAGTGGATGAATATAACTTCATGAGTATTGCAGTATCAATTTTGAATTAGTCCCAATATGTTTCTAATATATATATTTTTTGGGCCTTGATGGCTCACATAAGGGACACTATGATTAAATTTGATTGATTTCAAGTATGATTGTTATGAAGTGAAATTTTAGTTAAATGATCTATAATTTTTGGTAATGCTCCAAAACCCTATTCTGACAACGAATACGGGTTAAGGGTGTTATAGGCCCAAAACACGTAATAGAAACAAATCGAGACTTAATTGGGTACTTTAGAAATTTTTCGTAAAATTTCAAAAATTTTCCTAGATACAGGGCACACACGCCCGTGTGGTCAAGGGACACGTCTGTGTGAACATAGGACACGCCCATGCCGCAGGCCTTGTTTGACCCCATGTAACTCTCTGACTTAGGTCACACGCCCGTGTCCTAAGCTTTATACCTCACAGGGCTGAGACACACTGTAATACCCCTACCCGTATTCATTGCCGGAATAGGGTAAGAAGTGTTACCAGAGTTTACAAATTAATTTTTTTTAACTCAATATATCCCCTTTTATAGATATCTAACCTTCCCTGTAAATTTTAAACCGAGACCAATCCACATCAACCAAACCAATTCAACATATTTTCAAAATAAATTCATGCATATTTATAAGATAACGTCGTCACATACCCAAAACCAGGTTTGTTAACCATACCAATGGCTAACTCTACATTCATTTCATAAGATCATTTACTTTATTAGCTTATACATGCCATTGATTTCCAAAATATAGTTTCTTTATATACCGAAATCCTGAGGTTGATAGTGTGATGTATCTCCGACCAAATCCGATCTCCGAGCTCTTAACACTACAAAACAGGGGAAAATGAAACAGGGTAAGCACTTTGTGCTTAGTAAGCTCATGTAACAAGAATTATACTTACCTAATATTTTCAATACAATACAATAAACATTTATATATCCATTCAATGCATTATTACCCTAATATGCACAAACTCAACATTCAAGTTAGTACAATAATTTGCATGTACCAATAATATATACCATGATTGATGAGCTCATCAATACCATGATTTCTATTTCCTTGTTATTTTTCCATATTTATCCCGTTGAATTTCTCAAAATTTCGATGGATTTTCAGAGGTACACTTTTAGTGTACATTGCAGGTCAAAATCAATTCATATTCATGTGCACACATTTCCATTTCAGAGAGCACACTCGCTTGAACCTCATCCTTACGGCGGGATTACCGGTCGAGCTAAATCTCTGTAATATAAACTCATAGAGTATTGTCGGGATTACCAGTCCAAAGCTAAATCCTCGCAGCGACAATTACTCTAATGAGCTTGGATCTGAATTACCAGTCCAGGCTAAATTCAGACCTTAATTCGGATTACCCGTCCGGGCTAAATCCATTTTCCACATATTCTTCGGGAGGGCTATATCAGGATAGGATCACCCGTCCGGGCTTGATCCTTTTTACCGTCAATTCCTTTTTCAGAGATCCATCGAATTTTCCTTTCATTCAACTGAGATTTCTTCCTTTGATACTTGTTTGTGCACAAAAATCTACTAATCCTGAACTTTTTCCTTTCCTCGATCTAGCTTCGTATTTGAATCTTCTGGATTTGGTGCAAAAATTATGAAATACCAGCTTATAGAACCCTCCTATGGTGTTTTTTGCTGCTGGAATTGAAGAGAAATGAAGAGAAATCTAGATATTTCCTATTTAGTCCTAGCTTTATTTAGTTAATTTTGCAATATTCCAATTTTGCCCTTAATTTATCAAATTCCTCTTTGATTTCATGCCCTTGCCGTCCAGCCCAAATAAATTTTGGGTCTAATTGCCTTTAAATCCTTTCTCATTAGACTCTTAAGCTATTTAATCATTCTAGCAACTTTTACACCTATTACAATTTAGTCCTTTTCATTTAATTGACTACCCAAACATTAAAATTTCCTACTTGAAATTTTAATACCACATTACTAACATTTCATAAATATTTATAAAATTATTTTTGACTCGATTTTCTGAGATAAAGGTCTCGATACCTTGTTTTTACCCAATTTCTTCAATAATTTTTTTCTAACTAACCACTAAATCGGTAAAATTTTTCTATCAATATTTTCATACGATTTTCCTATCATATCAATTTTCATGCAAAAATATTGAAATAAATTTCTCTTTAAATCGGATTTGTGGTTACGAAACCACTATTCCGATAATTTTGAATTTAGGCCATTACACACACGTCTATGTTGTAACACCCCCTAACCCAATTCCGTCGCCGGAGGGGTTATGAGGTATTACCTAACGATCACAACAACATTTGAACACTCATATAGCAAAATTAGACTATACAATACTATGCTACCAACCCGAATTTATAAATAAATATATTTCTAATCAAAATTTTAAGCTTATAAAAAAAATATGTTATAAAAACTCATGCCAATATAAAATTACACAGTAGATTCTACATGTATATGCAACATAGTATAATGTATGCGCATAACAAGAAAATATGAAAAGAATTCATTAATAAAACTAACACAAATCAGTGTCACAGTTCATTAGTTTATACTTACTTACAAAGTCAATTGACCATTTTACGAATTCATTTAAAAACAATTAATAGGTTAAACCGAATGCCATCAATGCTTGATATCTACTCAACAAAATAAGATATATATATATACTAAACAAAAATTATGCGCATGAAGTAACGTTATAACAAGACCAAATGTGCATCATTTCTCATCAATGTTAAAGCAAAATGACCATGTCCATTTCAACCATTTTGAACGTTTATATAAAACCATATATGCTCAATGTGCATACCAAAATCATATATATATAATAAACCGAAAATAAATACCAATTAATAAGCTTAAAACATACTCATGCTTGCCATTACCACCGAATATCAATATCCAACCCACAATTGATCAAATTATAAGTATAAATATTCGATCATCAACCAAGAACATATAAAACAACTCACTTATCCCAACATATACATATCATGATTAAACTTACACCACCATAGCATATAATACTTAGACTCGATTAATTCTCATTATTCCATCATATTGATCATTACGATAATCAAATACGCATAGTTTAGGTATCACAAATAAAGGCAAACTCAAACCACAACCAAACATAACCAAACTTTAACATGTAAATTAAGTCATTTTCGTATGACTTAACCATTATACATATTTGAAATTTAAACATCTCCAAAAGAGTTATTAGCTTATACATGCCATAAGTACCAAACCAACTTTTAAAAGTACCAAAATACTGAAGATAGTGTGGATGACTTTACTAACGATCCCCGAGCGCGTAACGATCTCCAAAATCTATAAAATAGAGGCAAAAAAAACACATCCAAAGTAAGCTACCATAGCTTAGTAAATTATAACCATCAAAAACTCCAAATTCAATTTAATAGTCTAGTATCATCTAACTAAGTCATGCTACTAGATCATTTAGTCAATATCTTACCACATTCAAGGCAATTTATTAATCATATATTTAATTTCAACTAATTTCAATATGCATCTGCTCAACCACAATATACTACATACTCTCAAACACAAAACTGAATGCATTTAGCATTCCATCATCGTATAACATTAATATATTCTAGCACAAAGCCATTAAAACCAATCTATCACTATACATACTTTCAATTTATAATATCCATCACATAGAATCGATACTCACCTATACAAACTTGAGCTATACATCATAGTTGTTCATCAAGAAATTTGAAACTTTAATTCATTCAACCATTCCCGATCTACTCAAATACATCGCACACCTAGTGCTAATGTTTACTCGAAAATATATATCGAGTTTGCACACTTAGTGCTCGATATTTAAACTCGCATACTTAGTGCTCAATAACCACATTCGCACACTTAGTGCAAGATTCAAATCTGTAATCGTATATACTCGCACACTTAGTGCCTAAATTCCATTACTCAATACACATCAATTTAAATTCATCAATTCCCTTTGAATTTGGCAACATCAATCTTTACTGTAATTCAATCCGGCTCATATACTTAAATTGATTTAAATTTAATCAACAACAAAATTTTTTTTTTGCTTAATAACTTACCTCGGATATCGACGGACAGTTGAATTTGACTACTCAACGATTTTTGATTTTTCCCGATCCACGTTCGATCTTTTTGGTTCTTGATCTAAAAAGTTCCAAATTAATCTCATTCAAATCGAATTTCATTCATTCAAGTCCAAATACACATAATTGAGCAATTTACCAATTTACCCCTAACATTATGCACTTTTACAATTTAATCAAATTTTCACAAAACACAAAATATGAAGAATTTGCATATACAATGCTAGGGCCGAATGTTCACTAGGCTTATATAAGTCCTCCCATTTCACTAATTTCACAATCTAGTCCTTCAATTTAGTATTTTTGCAAATTAACCCTAAATACTCAAAATTACCAAAAATCCCAATACCAAAAATGTTAATCTAACACATTTATTTTATTTTCTAACATCAAACATAAATTTCATCAAACTATCAACAATGACACTTCAAGAATACATAATCAAATTTCAAAATTTCAAGCATGGGCTTTATAGTATTCAAAGCAATGATATCAAAAATGTAAAAAATAATAAAAACCGAAGTCAAATCACTTACCTAATTGAATTTGCAAGGACCGAAAATATCGAAGCTTAAAATTTCTTTTCTTTCTCTTAGTTTCGGCCAAAAATAATAAGAAAAATGAACACTTTCATCTTTTATCAAATATAATATATTAACATGTATTAAAATATACCATAATGCCATAAAATATAATAAACAATTCAAGTCATTAATTCATGCATATTGGCCGGCCACTAATTCCTATTTATGGCCAAATTGCAACCTTAATATTCCATAATATAAAAAGAATCATAATTTGGCCCTTATACATTAACCCTTAAATTTTTCATTTTACGTGATTAAACCCTTTTTCATCAATCGACCTCCAAACACTAAAATTTTTAAACGAAACTTTCACAAAAGCAACGTCACATTTTAAACAAAGAAAATAATATTTAAATATTATTCTGACTTGGATTCGTGGTCCCGAAACCACCGTTCCAATTAGGGTCAAAATTGGGCTGTTACACATGTCTCTGTCCGTGTGAAATTACCTGGGCATTCTGTTTTAAAATTTTAAAGTTGCAGGGGACACACGACCAAATCACATGCCCGTGTGTTAACTGTGTGTCTCACACTGTCCAGTCACACACCTATGTGTCTAGCTGTGTGAACTCAAAATGAACATTTTACACCAAGTTTTCCCTTCCCTGCAAACTTAAACGTCAAGCAACTCAAAAACCAAATATTCAACCAGTATTCAACCAATCCAAAACACATTCAAATACATCTAAAACATGCCGAACAATAAATCCAATGACCTAACCAATGTACCCTTATAGGTACTTCACATATACTATCCAAATCAATCCAATTAATTTCATTCAAGCCAAATCTAATTTCATACCAAATATCAACTCAAATTTGCTTATGTTAAGTTCATTCATACTTCAACCAAAACATACCATTTTATAACATCAACATAACACATATACTTTTATATAACCAATAAATTTCAACTTATAATATCATTTACATTCATTTCTAAAAATGACATACTTAAGACAACCTAGGTACACGCCAACACAAAAAGAAACATACCTCACCACGTTTTGAGTTTGGGATTGCTGTGGATACCGAATCGACGATCAACTTTAACACCTAACCTGCACACAAAAAACAAACCGTACGCTGAGTATGAAATCAGTGGTATTTCTATAATCCGAATGCTTAAAGGTAAATTAATATAGCATATACATTTAAATCATTCAATAATCATAGTTATACAATCAATCTCACCATAACAAAGATAATTCAATAATCAATTTCATAAATGCACAATTCATGGCGTTTCCAATTCTCATCTCTTGTTATTTCAAATAGCTTTTCTCAATATATTACACATTTCATTTCCATTCCACATTCAATGTTTTTCAATACCATTCAAAGTACCTCTTTCTTTATTTTCCCCTATTAACATGACTCGGACTCTGACGAATACACGGATCCAACCAAAACACACTAATTTGGCACCTAGTGCCTCATCGAATAATTCGAAACAATAAGTTGACACCCAGTGTCTCATCAGCCATGCCGAAGTAAATTGGTACCCAGTACCTCATTGAATTTTTCCAAAGTAATAATATGACACCCAGTGTCTTATAAACTCGAAGCCGAAGTATTCTTGAGCTCTTCCAATCCTATGGCATGCCAACTATATCCGACTTAGCCTAATATAGTTAATAGGGTTTCAATTCACTTTTCAAAATTATATTTATCCAATATTCAAATATCACTAAATCACATAATTTCACTTCAATGTCATAATGATAATTATTTACCTCATTTACTTACCATAATATTTAATCAAAATAAAACAAATATTAATTACTAGATTCGTATTATAGAAATACAAATAAGAATTTCTGAGTTACTCCTCGTCGACAGTTTCCTTTCCCTTCTTAGCCGAAGTTTTCGGTACAACGTTAGCTACGGAATTTAAACAATTGAAATTCATCAATACAATACAAATTCACATTGAATATTTCAATTTATATTCAACTTTTGCCTAAATTCTAATCTAGTCCCTAAACCGAGACTAACTTTATTTCTTCAACACTAATCCCATATTTTCATTCAATTTCCCCTTTAGACTAATTTCAACTCCCTAATTTCACTTAAATCTCAAAATTTCAAAATTTTCTCAATTTAGTCTCTATCACTCAAAACTTACAATTCCTAATTTTACTGTTTTAGCCCAGATAAGCTTCCTGTTTATGTGCTTTTATAAGCACTCCCGGATATGAATTGACAGATTTACCATATTGTACACTCCGTGTGTACTGTCATGTATCCATTGATATTTTAAGTGATTCAACGGGTAAAGTTCCAGTATGAGATTATATGAATTCAAGACGAATGATTATGAGAAATACTTGATATATAAAGATGTGATATGTACATGTTCATTGGAAACTTAAAGTGGTAAATACACGTACGTGGAAATAGAATATTGATGAGCTCATCCATATTTCTTAGTATTTATGTGAATTACATCACTAACATGTTTGATGAGGATGTATGTGTGTTTAGGTTATTGATTATATTGATTTGGATGTACTATGTATGTTTACTTTAAACAAATATGATTGTTAAGTTTAATTCTTGCTATACAAACTTACTAAGCATTAGTTATATGAACTTACTAAGCATTAAATGCTTACTCCGTTTTCTTTCCTCTGTTTTATAGTACTTGGAAGCTCGTAAAGGTTGGAAGCGGGTCAGAGCAAGATCACACTATCCTTCAGCTCATTTTGGTATGATTAGTAAAATTACCTTTGGTATAATGGCATGTATAGGCTAAGTTAAGTCAAATGATGATGCTTTGGTTGTAATTAGCCATTGGAATTGCAGGTGATGGTATGTTTGATGTATATATGCATGAGGTTGTATTATGTTTGGTATGTGAGTGTGCTTGGATTGGTATTTTAGGTATAAACATGCTTAAGTAAATGATCAATTGAGTAAGTTGGAAGTTTGAATAAATGTCATGATATATCATGTATAAGACTTAGTTTTAGCTTGATTTGAGGGTTATTAATTGGCTTGTGAATGTGCTTAAACGTTATTATAGGTGGAAAGCAAATTGGGTGAGAAAAGTGGCCTAGAAAATAGTCTATTTTTGTCCACATGAGTAAAGACACGAGCGTATGTCTTAATCATGTATGACACACGGCCATGCGCACAGGCGTGTGGATCGGCCGTGTGTCCTCTGCATCTTTAAAATTGCAAAAATAGAATGCTCAAGTATTTTCACACGGGCAGAGACACGAGTGTGTGTCTCAACCGTGTGTAGCACATGGCCTGACACACGGGCGTGTGACTAGGCCGTGTAGCCTCTGCACCTAATTAAAATAAGTTAAAATGTTCACACGGCCTAGCACACAGGCGTGGGGCTTGGCCGTGTGACCCAAGTCAGTAACCACCCTAATTTGGACACGGCTGGGACACGGCTGTGTGTCTCTATTTTGAATGTCCACACAGTCTGAGACACAGGTGTGTCTCTCGACTGTGTGATCCACACGGCCTGATCACCTGGGTGTGTGTCCTCTGCACCTTGGAAAAAATGTTAGGATTTTACGAAAAATTCTCTAAGTACCCGGTTTAGTCCCAACTTGTTTCTAATGTTTATTTTGGGCTTCAAAGGCTCATAAAAGGGACTACATGATTGAATATGAATAGATTCTGATATAATGATAAATTAGATGACATGTCTGTTATTCATTCTGTAAATTCCCGATAATGCTCTTGTAATACCTCTATACCATGTTCGACCCAAAGAACCTCGTATAGGAATATTACATTTGGGGCCAAAGTGATTTTGGCTAATTACTAAATATATTTGAACATAAAAACAAATAATAAATTTAAATAATTTATATTTTAGTCCCTACTACTGCTTGGAACATACTTGATCTTCCTAAGTACATGTCATTCTATTCAAAATTTTAAAACATACCCTCTTGATACTTGAAGATGTGATAAGATGAATGCTCGCAATCTCAAATACAACTCTTCAAAATTATTGTACCTAATTTGCACACAGAAACAAATCGTACGCTGAGTATATACTCAGTGGTATTACTATAATTCAAATACTTAAGGTAAAAATAATAAATATGCACATTTAATCTTACCACCATTTACTTTCAATGAATCATTCATGCGTTTAAACTTTAAATTTTCTTAATAATATCTATCTTAAATAGCTTTTCTTCATTTTAATTTACATATCTCCTTACTATATCAATATCCATTTCATGCATTTCATCAATAACCATTTCATAAATCATTATTTCATACATTTCATTTCCATATCCCAATTCAATATCTTATTCCATTTCATATCTAAAATCTTACAACATTAGCCTTTCAATAATCAGTTCATACGTTGTTCTATCATTTCTTATTAATAGCTATTACCAAATAGCACTTCTTTACTTAGATTTAAACATCATCTCACTATATCAAAAATCATATTATTTTTTTAATATTTTATTTTAATATCTTATTTCAATTCTTATTCAAAATCATTCAATATCTTTTCTAGTACCAATTCATTTATTTACCCCTATTAACACGACTTGGACTTTAGCGGATACACGGATCCAACCAAAACATACCAGTATGGCACCCAGTGTCTCATCAGATAGTTCGAAGCAATAGTTGACACCCAATGTCTCATCGACCAAGCTGAAGTAAGTTGGTACCCAGTACCTCATCGAATCTATTTGAAGTGACACCTAGTGTCTCATCGACTCGAGGTCGAAGTATCCCTGAACACTTTCAATCCTATGGTATGCCAACTATATCTGACTTAGCCCGACTAGTTAATAGGGAATTCAAAACACATTTCAATTTCACTCAATATTTATATCAATTTCACTTCAATCACAATTTCTCATACTTTCAATTCAAATCACTTTCCACTTTCCAATCAATATACATTTCAAATACTCGCATATATTCATAATTCGATTCAATTTTATTCTATTCAATATCAATACTCATGTAACGACCTAAATTTTATGGATATCGGAAAAGTGAGCTTTTGGGTCTTCGATTCTGAAAATTAGATTCGTAAATATTTATTAGAAATATTTATGAAGTTAAGTAGTATGATTAATTAGATTTTTGGCTAAGTGAATTAGCTTGAATTAAGGCTAATCTAGTGAAAGGACTAGATTGAATAAAGCGTGAAAGTTTAAATATAAACTATAGAAAAGTCAAGGGACTAAATTAACAAATAAGCCTTATGTGATAAGTGTGTGGTAAGTATAAATACATGTGTATTATTTTAATTGGTACAAATGTATGTATATATATGTATTTGCTTATTATTTAAGAAATAATAATTATAATTTAAAATATAATATAATAATATAATATAATAATTAAAAGTAAATAAAATAAACAAAATAGAAAAAAGGGAACAAAGAATGAAAACGAAATAGAAAGGAAAGAAAAGGAAAGAAAAAGAAAAGGGAAAATTAGGGTTTTAAAGTTTGAAGCTTATTTGGTAAGTCAATTTAGTCTATTTTCTTTTAATTTTGATGTTTTTGGAATCCTAGAACAAAGTTCTACTTGAATTATGTTGAAATTTAGAAAGTTATTGAATTTTTAAATGTTGATTAAGTTGAATAAATGGAAGAATTAAGTGTTAATTTGATGGAAATTCAAGTTAGAAGTGGAAAAGGATTAATTTGTAAAAGAAAATATAAGTTTTGTAATAGTAGGGATTGAATTGAGAGGATTATATAATTAATGTTTTATGCTGTAAAATTTAAGAGTTGGAATGGTTTAAAGTGAAAATTGAATGAAAATATAGGATTTATTTGAAGAGAAGGAATGGTTATGGTGATAGGACTAAATTGGAATTTTTGTAAAAGTTACATGGAAAGTATAAGAGTGTGTTATTAAATGATATGTATTGATGACTTTAAATGTTAATTTCTCGTAGCTAACGTAGTGCCGAAAACATCGTCAAAGAAGGGGAAAGAGAAAGTGAACGAGGAATAAGTCAAAGTATTATCGGTTTGTATTTCTATAACCAAACTTAATAGTTATTTTGATACATATTATTGATATTATGTATGGCTATTGAAATTAAGGTAAGTATTGATATTGTGGTATAGTGTTGACTTATGAATATTTGAATTGAAATGTATATTGGTTGATGATAATGAATTGAAAGTGAAATGAAAACCTTATTAACAGTGTCAGACTAGTCGGATATAGTTGGCATGCCATAGGATTGAAAGTGTTCAGGGATATTCCGACTTTGTGTTGATGAGACACTAAAAGTGTCAACTACTGTTACTGTTCTAGATTCGTTCCGATGAGGTTCTCTGTGTACCATTACTGCTAATGTTATTGTTACTGTTACTATCCCGGTGTGTGGGTTGGATCCGTGTATCCGTCCAAGTTCAAGTTATGTTAATAGGGGTAAATTACTACACTGAAGACTGAATGACACTGATTGAATTGAATTTCTTACTGGTTTCAATTCTAATGATAAATGTTATTACGAAATGAAGATAATTAATTGAATGTTCATGATGTGTTTATTTATTGGATTCTATGGTTTAAGTATAAATGCTTAAATTAAGTATTGGTTTATAGAAATACCACTGAGTGTATAGTCAGCGTACGGTTTGTTTTTCATGCGCAGGATTAAGTACGAAAGAAAGTTAAGGACTTAGCATCCAAGCCAATCTCGGACTCAAAGTGGTGAAGTATCTTTCCTTTGGTAAAATGGCATGTACCTAGGTTGTTAAGATATTATTTTGTAAATAATAAGGATGAGCATGAAAGATGTTGAAATATGGTATGAAATATGCATATTTTGGAAGTTAATCTTACATGAGTTTGACTAGTATATTAATGTATTATAATTTTGATATAAATTGTGGTACCAATGAAGGTACATTGGTTGGATGATTTATTGTTTAATTGGATATGTATTAAGTGTGTTTAATCAAGCTCTGGTTGAGTTTAAAAGTTTAGAAAATTGTTAGATTGAAGCTTAAGTTTTGTTGGGTTGGTAAACTTGAGATATAAAGGCCCATTTTGAGTCCACACGGCCTAGTACACGGGCGTATGATCAGACCGTATAAGACACACGGCTTGCACACGGGCATGTTGATAGGCCATGTGTCCCTTGCACCTAAGTTTTGTAAAATAGAGTACCACACGGGCTTAGCACATGGGCGTGTGACTTGGCCGTGTGAAACTCGTTTATTTATAAGTAATAAGTCAGTGTTGTACACGGGTAAACAACACGGGCATGTCCCCTAGACCACACAGACGTGTGGTACTGTTTATAGGAGAAAACTTTGAAATTTCACGTAAAATTTTCTAAGCTTCCGGTCGTGCCCTAGTTTGTTTTAAATTGTACTTATTAAGTACCGAGGGTCCATTAAAGGTATATTAAGATGTATTTGATGTACAGAACTGAATTTATTACTGTTTTACGTGTAAATATACTGTAATGATTGGTAATACTCCGTAATTATGTTTCGGCAACGGGACGGGGTTAGGGGGTGTTACATTTAGTAGTATCAGAGCTACTCAGGTTTAGTCGATTCTAAGACTAAATCAAGCTTGAAATTGAGTTTAGAGGTACATGTCATTCTTGAATTAATTTTGAGTCGGGATTGGATGCTGAATTATATATATTGATTGAATTACTTCTGTTTTATAGTGTGTTAAAGATGTTTGACGAAAGAATTGAAGAAATTGATCAAGAAATGTATAGTGAAGATAATGAACCTTACGATATAAATGAATCAGAGTCTGTAACTCCAAGTGTAAACCTGGTAGGTAATAACCTTCAAATACTGGAAGGGGTGGTACTAGTGAAAGAGATAATACAGAAATACTCAGAGTAATAGCTGATGCTCTTCAAAGAGCAGTGGAAACCATACCTACAATGACTACTACTTCTACTACCCGACGAGCCCCGATTAAAGAATTGCGTAAATATAGAGCTACTGAATTTTTGGGTTTGAAGGGAGATGATCCGTCAAAAGCTGAAAACTAGTTGGAAACTACAAAGAGAATTTTGAAGCAACTCGAATATACTCCATAAGAAAGTCTGATGTGTGTCATTTCTTTACTGCAAGAAGAAGCGTATGTATGGTGGGAAACAGTAATTCAAAGTGTATCAGAAGAACAAATAAGCTGGGAATTCTTTCAAAGAGAATTTCAAAAAAAGTATTTGGGAGAAATGTATATGTAAGATAGAAAACAGGAGTTTTTGGCACTGAAACAAGGCGAAATGTCTGTAGTGGATTATGAACGTGAATTTTTTAGACTAAGCCGATATGCAACTGAATTTGTACCGACTGAAGCTGACAGATGCAAATGATTTTTGAGAGGGTTGCGTGATGAATTTAGACTACAGCTGATGCCACTTCGAATTACTGAATTTGCAGATCTTATGGAAAGAGCAAAGATGATTGAACAGGTACTAGGGAAAAATAAGAAGTCTGAAGCTGCTCGTTCAACTGAAAAACGTCCTAGAACTGCTAGTTCAAGTCCACAACCAAAACGGTCAAAGGAAACTCGAGGTAATTGGAAATTCAGCTCTAGATCAGAAAAAGGTGATAGAAGTCGAAGAAGATAGACAACTATATCCACTGGTAGTGTTAAAAGTCCAAATCAGAATATGAAAATTCCAAAGTGTGAACACTATGGGAACAGACATAGGGATGAATGTAGAAGATTAACTGGAGATTGTTTCCGATGTGGATCCATTGATCATTTTGTAAAGGACTGTCCGAAGATTGGTAAGGCAGCACCAACAGTATCACAAAGATCTGAATCTGTTTCCAGAGGTCGGGGGTCAGGCAGAAGTGGTCAATTGCTAGAGAAGGTACTAGAAGAACTAGTGAAAATGCTACACAGCAATCTGAGGTAAGAGTTCCTGCCCGAGCATATGTTGTAAGAACTCGAGAAGAAGGAGGTGCACACGATGTGGTGACAGGTATATTCTTATTACATTCAGACCATGTTTATGTATTAATAGATCCAGGATCGTCACATTCCTATGTTAATACAAAATTGGTTGAGACGGGAAATTTAAAACCTGAATTGTCTAGAGCAACGATAGAAGTGTCTAGTCTATTGGGGCAAACTATGTTAGTAAATCAGATATGTCAAAGATGTCCATTAATGATTCAGGATAAAATCTTTTCTGTTGATATGTTGATTATACCATTTGGCGACTTTGATATTATACTGGGTATGGATTGGCTATCAGAACATGGAGTAATTTTGGACTGTTATAAAAAGAGATTTACTGTTCAAAATGAATATGGTAATCGGATTGAAGTAAATGGTATATGGACTAGTGGTTCAACTCGAATTATTTCTGCAGTTAAAGCTAGTAAGCTTCTTTATCAAGGATGTGCAACTTTCTTAGCTTATGTTATTAATTCATTTTCAGTTGAAAGTCAGTGTAACAAGATCCGAACTGTATGTGAATTTCCTGATGTGTTCCCTGAAGAATTGCCTGGATTACCTCCTGATCGGGAAGTTGAATTTGTGATTGAAGTATACCTGGGTACAGATCCAGTGTCAATACCACCGTACCGTATGTCACCTACTGAGTTGAAGGAGCTGAAGGTACAACTACAAGACTTATTGGACCGAGGTTTTATACGACCTAGTACATCACCATGGGGAGCTCCAGTGTTATTTGTTAAAAAGAAAGATGGTTCGATGCGGTTGTGTATTGATTACCGACAGTTGAACAAGGTGACTGTTAAAAATAAATACGCATTACCTCACATTGATGATTTATATAATATAATATAATATAATATAATATAATATATTAATATTCTTATTTATTAAGTAAATATATATATTTTTTAATTATAAAAATCTTTGATATTTTCCACATTAAACTCCTCAACTATAGAAAATGATTTAATTGCCTCTTTAGTCCTTTTATTTTTTCTTTAATCTATAATTAAACTTTTACTCTTATTGCAATTTAGTCATTTTTCCTAATTACTCCTAATTTAAGCTAATTCTCCTAACCAAAACTTAATCAACTACACAACTAACTTCATAAATATTTTTAATAAATATTTACGAATCCGTTTTATGAAAACGGAGACCCGACAACACACTTTGTCGATGCCTGTAAATTTTGGGTCATTACATCTCTGTAACCCTATTCCGGCGACGGATATGGGTTAAGGGTGTTACATAACTAAATATTTTAATTACTCTTATCGTTAACTTAGGTCTTATTTGATAAACCGTTGAAAAAAAATTAATCCATTGAAAATTAATATTTTCAATGATTTAATATTTTACACATGTTTAATAATCCAAAATAAAAACAATCCGGTAGAATTTTTTCTATAAAAAAAGTGGAATATGATAAGTAGATAAGAGCTACTTATGACTTAAATTTTAGGGATAAATTTCAAAATTATATATGAACTTTGATTTAATGTGCAATTGTGTACATGAATTTTAATTTGGTGCAATTATACATGCGAAACTCTAATTGTGGTTCAAATATATACTCGAAATTTTAATTTTGGTTTAATTATACACATTTAAAGAAACAAATACATCAATTTATTTTTATATTGGATAAATATAATTATTTATGCATGCAACATATAAACATAAAATGATGTTATATCAATGATTGTATTAATAATTTATAAGCATTGGATCAAATCAAAATTTCATGTATAAAATTGAACAAAATCAAAGTTCATGTATACAATTGCACATTAAACTATAGTTCATGTATAATTTTGGTCTTTATCCCTAAATTTTATTTTATTCATTTTAATATTATATTATCTTATAAAAATTTTACATTTAAAATTTAACTTTTGTTTAGAATAAGGTGAAATGTTTAAAAATTAAAGATAAAATGTAAAATATATTATTTATTTAATTTAAAATCTATATTTACTAAAAAAAATTAATTATATTTTATAATTAATTTTAAGTGATGTTGAAATATATTTTATAACATAAATTTAATACTTTAATTTTTAATACTTAATTTTTCAACATTCATTTTTAAAATTTATCAAACATCATCTTAGTAGTAAATATTTAATTTTATAATTAATTTTGAATTTCGTTAACTTAGTTACACATGGGTGCTAAAGTGTTATTTTATAATTTTATATTAATATTAATATTAATTAAAATAATTATATTAATATTAAAAAGAATTTCTCTCACCCTATTGTCCCTCTATATCCCAGAATTGATGTGGCACGATATAATTTATTAATGATTTTTTTTTTAACTGTGTTAAGAATTGAGATAACTTAGATAGTAATTAATAAAAGTATAGTTTTGAGATGATGAATTCATATCAATCTATCAAAGATATTAATACCTTTCTTCATAATTTCACCACATGAGGTTGCCATCACATTGAAACTGTTTTGTATTGGGTGTAAAATTTGATTTGATTTGAAAAAATAAAATAAAATATAATATAATTTTAAGTTAATTGAATCGAGTTATTTGAATTAACTCGAATAAGTAATTCGAGTTTCGAATTCGAGTCAAGTTGAACTTTACAATTCAAATAATTCGAATAATAGATTGGTGAAAATATCCCTTTAATCCCTGTTAATTTTGAAAATGAGCAAATTGGTCTCTCTTTCTATAAAAATTACAAAAAAAATTCAAAATAATTTTTAAAATTTAAATATTTCTAAAATAATAATTTGGGGACCTAAATAAGTTAATTAATGATTCAAGTTTATCATATATTATTATTATTATTATTATTATTATTATTATTATTATTATTATTATTATTATTATTATATGGTTTCAAATTTATGCGCTCTAACATGTAATTAGTTATATTGTAATAAAATTTTAATTTAACATGTTTAATTTTTTAAGTTATCTTGAACAATTTGACTCGACTCGAATTTTATTTCAATCAACTTGATTCGAAAAAATTTCAAATCGAGTTAAGATAATAAAATAAAACTCATCAACTTGATTGCCTTAAAATTTTTTTATTTAATTCTATTAAAAGCTAACTTGTACCCGAACTAGGAATCAGCTCCTTGTGATAGATATTACCATCAGCAACAAAAAAGTCCTTACCATCTCTTAATTGCCAATAAAGTTCTATAAAGTTCTAGAATTTTTTGATTAATGTTTCTAAAAGAAATAAAATTTTAAGCAATAAAAAATAAATAACTCTTATATTATATTTTAAAAATTATTTTTATAGGGTTTTAGTTTACTTTATCTATTTTAAATATAAAATAGTTATTTTTATATCTTAAAATTCAATTCGGTTCGAGTAACTGCAATTTTTTAACTTGTATTCTAAAAATTATCCAAACACCTTAGTTCAGATTAGGTTTCTATTTCTTGACATTTATTGCTTAGCCCTACTTAAATGGTTATTTTTTTGCCTCATCTTACCTGAAAAGTGTATAGCATCTAATAAGAATGTGTCTCATGTCATGTTCTTAATGGTTAATATCGTTTTTGGGGAAACCGAGACAAAATTGACAACTTAGGGATAACTTCGGCACCTTAGGTACTAATTTGAGAATTTGGGTATAATTTAGGGACCAATTTATTAATTAAGCTAAAACATATTAAAAGACTTATAAATAGGTGTGAATATTTAATGCATTATCAGTAAACAAATAACAATACGTACAATACCTCATTGGTGAAATAAAAAAAATAGAAAACTTATAAATAAATAAACTTTGTTTAAACATAAACTCAAATCCTAAACCCTAAACTTAAAATTAAAAAATATATATATATAATAAAATATAATGTTATCATTCACTAATAATCCATTAAATTTATATATCGAGAAAAACATATTGAATAATATCCTTACAAAAAAAAATCCATAGAAATTATTAAAAAAGCAACCAACTATTATTTTTTTTTTTTGAGTAACAATACATCATGCACTAACATGACATCAAACAAATATAAATGGTATAAACAAGGTTTCAGAAGAGTTGGATAATTGACAGCAGAAATGTGTGTGTTCCGAATTAGCAGAGATGAACAACTAAGGAAAGAGAACAACAAATGTTTTCTAACAAAATAAACAATATTGTAGGGACTGAAATGCTGAAAGCAAATTACTTGGATGCTTTGTGTTCCGAATTTGTGTGTATCCCATTTAATTTCATTAAAGCAGACAAATGATATGTCAATTACTGTCATGACCTTTTTTTTTTATTAAATTATTTATTGAAGGTGGTGATTGTCCTACTTATGATATTATCACCGAAACCGAAATCGGAAGCTGCTGCGTTGTCTAAAAATGTGAAGTTTTTGAATCACGTATTTTAATTTCAACATTATTATTCAAAGCCGCCGAATTAAATTACCAACACAACACGCACAAGTATCCAATCTGCAATAACCCAAAAACTAATATCACTTTGCAATCTCTATCTAAATTCATGCGCGCTGATCCTAGAATTGCACACACCCATCTCTTTCATCTTTCATACAGCAATTTGTGGAATATGGTAAGCGATATCTCCAGTTTTCTGCAACTTTTAGAACAATATGAAATCTTTTTCATTTCATGTCCCCTCTTCTTCTCCTTGTTGGCCATCTTCGTGGTCGTCTTCATTCGTACCATTAACACAAGAAACCTCATATTACCACCGTCGCCGCCGAAACTCCCAATCATAGGAAACCTCCACAACATCGGACGCTACCCTCATCGCTCACTCAAGTCCTTAGCTCAAAGGTTCGGTCCTCTCATGTTGCTACGCTTCGGCAATGTCCCCGTACTCGTCGTCTCCTCCGCTGATGCTGCCTATGAGATCAAGAAAACTCATGACTTGGCATTTGTAAACAGACCGAAACGCAGCATCTTTCAAAAGCTTCTTTATGACTACAAAGACGTGGCGTCGGCACCTTACGGTGAGTATTGGAGGCAAATGAGAAGTATATGCGTACTAAATCTTTTGAGTAACAGAAGGGTTCAATCTTATCGAGGTGTGCGAGAAGAAGAAACGGCTCTAGCAGTGGAGAAGATCGAAAAGTCTTGCTCTTTGTGTTCCCCGGTGAATCTAAGCGAACTCTTTTCCGCAACCAACAACAACGTTATCTGCAGAATCGCTTTAGGAAGAAAATACAGTGAAGATACCAACAAGTTTGGTAAGCTTCTGAATGAGTTTACGAAGTTGTTGGGTGCTCCGGATGTTGGGGATTATCTTCCATGGCTTGCATGGTTAAGCCATGTTAATGGACTCCATGGTAAAGCCGAGAAAGTGGCGAAGGAGTTTGATGAATTTCTGGATGGAGTGCTCGAAGAACATATGAATCGGCATGACAGACACGTAAATGATCATGCAGGGATCCATGGTGAATATCAAAAAGACTTTGTGGATGTTTTGCTGGAGATTCAGAGGGAAAACACAGTTGGCTTCCCTTTAGAAAAAATCAGCATTAAGGCTCTTATCTTGGTAAGAGCTAACAAGTTAATTTTTCATATATGTTAGCATAACGTATCTGTGTATACTGTTGTTTTCACTGTAAAGAGAATTATATATATATATATATATATATATTACAGTTCCAGAACTTCAGCTGAAGTGGATATCTTTCCAGGATATGTTTGCAGCCGGTACCGATACGACTTACACAGTCCTGGAGTGGGCAATGACAGAACTCTTAAGGCACCCCAAGATAATGAAGAAACTTCAAAACGAGGTCAGGAATGTTTCTGCTGAAAATTCAAGCATATCGGAGGATGATCTCGATAACATGCACTACCTAAAAGCAGTGATCAAAGAGACTCTTCGTTTACATCCTCCGATTCCCTTGTTGCTTCCAACAATATCTACAAAAAACGTCAAACTCAAGGGCTATGACGTTATCCAAGGAACTCAAGTTATCATCAATGCTTGGGCGATCGGAAGAGACCCTGCGTCATGGGAGAATCCGGAAGAGTTTCTTCCGGACAGGTTCTTGGACAATTCCATAGATTTCAAAGGACAACATTTCGAGCTGATTCCTTTCAGCTCTGGAAGGAGGATTTGTCCGGGAATCTTGTTTGCAATCGCAATAAATGAGCTTCTCTTAGCAAATCTCGTGCACAAGTTTGATTGGTCATTGCCTGGTGGAGAAAAAGAGAAGGATTTGGACATGACCGAAACCGTCGGCCTTACCACACACAAAAAATCTCCTCTAATCGCTGTAGCGAATAGATGTTCTTTCTAGTGCAAAGCCTCGTCTGTTACAGTAAGTATTCTAAGTTACATGTGCTTGTAAATCTATGCATGTTATTTTCCTTGCCATAATGCATTAAATTTCTCTACTTGTAGCGTCCGAAAACTAGATTTTAAGTGAACGGAATGGCTTTCAATCGATACCATTATATGTATCCAATGCCAATGTGATTGAGGACATATGTAATCACAAGGATTTGCACCTAAGAAACAGACAACACCATGAAACTCTGCTAACTACTGTGGCTTTCAAAATTGGGATCCTCAAAACATCTCCAGTCTCTTATAGTTGATCACAAATTCAACTGCCATCTTTCAGATGGTTTAACTTTTAATCGAATGCCTTCAAGAAGATCAATATAACTTTAGTGAGACCGTATATCCAGAAGATAACGACCCACTTGCTGTGCACCAATGAACAAGGCATCGGCAGCCACAAAAACTCCAACCTGACGACAAAATCAACACAGGATTATGTTTGCAAGTAAGTACTACACTTGAGCTCATTTTGCTGGAAAAGATGAAGTGAATAATTACCAGGCGAATCGAGTAGAGTAATCGGTAACCCCAGCCTTCTCTGGCAGCTTGAGCTCTCTGCTGATCCGTCCAACTGAAAGTTAAAACGGAATTAGATAAAATGGCTAGTCTACATGATAACTATAAGTTACATAGTCTCTGGTTTTCAATTTCAAAGTTCAAACTGCGCTTGCTACTCAAGATCACATTTTAGATGAGATTTTTCTTCTTCTTCTTCTTCAAATCCTTTTACACCCTACAATCAAATATATAGGACCTATTTCCGTATTAAAAACTTGAGCTATAATAAAATGGTTTTAATAACTCTTCATTTTATTCAAATACCTGTGTTTCTACCCAGGTCCAATGCATATCCAAATATAGGTATGAGGGTACGATCATCCATATAAAATCGTCGGTCCGAGTAGCATAGGTTTTAATATCCTTAAACCAGTCTTTGGAACAAGGTCCTGGCAGGTCAATTTGTCATATTTATTTTGGAGTGAAGGGAGAGATATATCATGTACCCGAGAAACTCTGAAAGCCCACCAATTCCTGCAAACTTCAAAGGCTGAGTACCTTCTCTGCCAAGATCCTGAAGAAAATTAAGTTGAGATTTGCCAAATTAATTGAACTTCTTCATGTACAATCGAACACAAGTAATTGTCAGCAGGAAAATGAGAATAAAAACTAAAAGGAAATTCTGTCAAGCAGTACCTCTTCTTCAGCAGCCTCTAGACCCCCTTGAACCCAGAAAAGATTTTTGTAGCCAGCATTACACAGTAGCTCACAAGCCGCTAGAGATCTGGCAAAAAAGTGCAGTCCAGTGAAGCTAAAGAATTGATGCCATGTTTAGCAGCTAAAGGGTACTCAAAGATGTATATATTTTCGCCTTCAGTCACAGTGACCAAGCAGTGGGTTTCTAAATAAATCCATGGAAATGAATTTCAACTCCGGAAAAGAACGAAGTATAGCGTACAAAGTTAGGGTAGACAGACCATAAATCTGAAATGAGAACTTAAAATGTAGTTATCATTTATCTGATTGACCCATGTGCCTACATTGCATAACAACAATATATATTATCAAATTCTATCTATTTATCTCCATCTTCTTTTTCTTTTTTCTTTCACTGAGCTCACAAACTGGAATGGTCAAGACACGACTCAGACTTATAACTCCAGCTCTGATTCAGAAGAACATTCGCATTCCGAGCACTTTTTGTTATATTAGTAATGAAACTGATTGTTCAAAACTATCATCTAAAGCATTCCAAAGCATTCATAGTCTCAAGTTCATTCTTTTGAGAGAATTATTGCATAAAGATTGAAAATGACATATACTGCCCTTAAAAGATCAAAAGCAAACATTATAATGATAGCTGTATCCCTAAATTGGGTCCAAATGCTTCGCCTAAAAAGATGCTTCAGCATTTTAAGGTCTAAATAACATAAAACATTTTCAGCTGAGATCAAATTAAAAGGAAAAGTAATCCATTAAATGAAACAAAATCAATACTAAAGTGCAAACACTCTCTCCTCTGTCACTTAAAAGAAAAAAAAAATCACCTCAATCCCTTCTGGCATGTAACGATAAGCTCTGCATCTTTTGGGAATTTCTC
The DNA here is from genome assembly GCA_025698465.1 of Gossypium longicalyx. Taxonomy (NCBI): domain Eukaryota; kingdom Viridiplantae; phylum Streptophyta; class Magnoliopsida; order Malvales; family Malvaceae; genus Gossypium; species Gossypium longicalyx. The sequence goes on along the minus strand of CM047006.1, from coordinate 8,792,228 downwards.
CTCAACTTTTGACAAGAACTGACTGTCAAAGAAAGCAGTTAAAGAATAAGTACAAAATTTATTTTATATACATGAAATGTGAGAGTGGACATGGACAAGCACATATGTGTGCAGAGCCACATACGCAAAATAGAGAAGCAAAGGCAACTTATAACGCACCTGTCATAAGACAATGTAGGCACCCCACTCCACCAACCCCCTATAGAAAACATAAAACAGTTTTAATATATGTCCCGACAGCGGATCAAATTTGTTTTATCAAGTAATCCTACATTAGGTAAACCATTAATATGATCTTCCTAGAAGTCGGATGATGGAAAAGAATCGAGAGATACCCATCACAAAATTGGTGGCTTTTCTGGAAAGGGTTCCAACGTCAAATTTATTATCAACTTCAAAGATCGGTACCCAGGTGGAGCCCTTAACCCATGCCTTCAAAACAGTGTAAGAAAACATGAATATGTTCCAATCACAAATAAAGTGACACAAACCTTGGAGATACCACGCAACATACAATTCCCTAAATAAGAAAGGGATGAAATGAAAAAAACAAGAATTTATTGTACCAATTACTTACCAGTTTCCCAACAATAATCAATACCTTAAAGAAATATGCCTATGTAATGCTTTAAACATGGTATTTCAAAAGAAACACGGATTTAAAACATAACCATAATCTATGATACAATGAATAATAAGACTAGAGTACCTTCAATCCAGAAGACAAGGGAGCTAAGAGACTAGTTGTAACAATCATGTATGCGAGATTAAAGTTAAAAGAGAAGTGATTAACTACCTTCTCGCGCTCACTAGACGGGCGAACATCGAGTAGAGGCTTGTTTGAAAGTTGAATTGCATAACCTGCCTCTCTAGGTGTAAGAATCTTTACTTTTCCTTCCCTAATCTGTAAACACAATGCAGCTAAAACTTACTGCTAATAAAGCAAGAAGCCCCCACATTAAAGTTCAAATTTACTAGATTTAGCATTGTCATGAGAATCATCCTCATTAGACATGTACAGGGGGGGGTACTTTATCAAATATGCCAGTGAGGATTCAAGGAAAAAAAATCAGATTAAAGAAAAAAGAAACGAAAACTTAAAGCTGAGGAATAAAGAAAATATACCATAGCATCCCATCTCTTCTTCGCAGCAGCCATATCTCTCATTTGTTTCAACTCAAAATCTTCTTCACCAGCTTGCATTCGAATAACCCCACATTGCTAAATTCACAAGAAAAAAATAATTAAAAAAACAAAAGAAACCAAAGGAGAAAACAATAAAACAAATTTGAATGAACCCAAAACCCATTAATTTGATTGGCTGGAAGAGAAGCATACAAAACGATGCAGAGTGACAGTTGGATATTTGAAGGTTGATATACTTGGAGTTGGAATTGAAGAGTTCAAAGAAGGAGCTTTCTGGCTATGAAGGCGCGAAATGGTTAAAGAATTGAGAGAAGGAAAAGCCAAAGAAGCCATTGTTATGGTTGTTTCGAGATTTTTCTCTTAAAAAAAAAAAGTCAATTTATCAGTTGAATTTTTGCTTTATCCTTTCTGGGTTGGGTTCCTGGAGGATCATTATCTGAAAATCCAACTATCCAATTCTTAACGCCTTCATGCACGACATTAACGACGTCGTTTTCTTTGCTTTTCTAGTTTTTACTTTCTTAAAAACTTAAATTACTTATTTCTCCTGAATTTGAATTATTTATCAAATTATTATTATATATATATATATAAACATCTTAAAAGATATTAAAAAGTTATAAAAGATTATAAAACTAAAAATAAATTATAGAAAATTTTTATTATTTGAAAACTTTGGGAGCTTAAAATATATTGATGATCAGAATTATATGGATGTCGAGTAAGTAATCTAAAAAATCAATAAGGGTTCGTTTGTTTGTAAGGATTTGGTTTTCCGAAAAATATTTTCCTAGTTTTACAGTGTTTGGTTGCAGAAAAATAATTTACATGGCAAATGATTTTCCAAAACACGGTAAAAAGCCTGAATCTATTCCTATGAGTTTATGAAGACTTTGGCTTCCTCTGAATTAATTTTTGCTCTGTATTTCATTTATAAGTTGAAGTTTCAATTGATTTTCCTCCGCTTGTTTGTCTGAATTACTTATGAAATAAGTTATATGTTGTTGTTCATTTATATGTTGTTGTTCATTTATAAGTTGAAGTTTCAATTGATTTTATGCTTGTTTAATTATTACTTTAGCTGAAAGCAAGATTGTTCTCAATGTTTCTTCCTACTATTTATTTAACTAATACCTTTGCTGAATGTGAAGTCTACCAGTGATAAATTGTCTTTATTTTGCATTTATTTCATGCTTTCTTTCATTATATTTGTGCACATGCAAATATTCACCATCTGTTGCTTTTCTGGTTCTTTAGGGACAAGTCCCATACATAAATTTGAATTGAATATTTTTGTTTACCTCAGTCTCTTTACTATTGCTATTTTTGAGTTGTAAGACTTATTAAGATATGGGAAATGCAACAAACTATTAAGGCACTAAACCTTTATAAATTTGAACTGGATATCTACTGCTATGAGATGAGACTTTTGGATTGAAATTTATAAACTGGAAGCAATATTAAGGATGATGTTTTATAGCGTCCCCACCTCCCAAGCAATTCATAAGGCATTACGATTATGCATGATGAGTTTTTTGGTTAATATTCCTGTAAGGTGTTCAGGGACTATATTACATTGCATGAGCTAGAACCATCTTGGATCTTGATTATCAACGGTTCTGTCATTGTCTATATAAATGTTATTCTTTGCAGGCACTCATAATATATATAAATTTATTAATATATATATGTAAAAACAGCTTCTCCGGAAAATATTTCCAGAAAATCTGCCAAACAACAGAAAATATTTTACACAGATTCATCCAAACACCAAAAAAGTAAATCATTTTTCAGAAATCATTTTCCAAAAATCATTTTTCAAAAATCATTTTCCGGAAAATATTTTAGCTGCAAACAAACGGAGCCTAAAAATAGTGTTTGTTGAATTTAAATAAATAATAAGTAATAATTTTGATTAAAGAGAAGTGATGCGAGAGAAATTAATAAGGATGGATTGATGTATGATGTAGGATAGAGTATGAGAGAAAATAAAAAAATAAATAATCATTTTTGTGGTTAGTATTTGGTACATTAGTAGTATCATTTTCTTATTTCATAATTAATTTTCAAAATTTTGACATGTACCTCAAGTAGGTTTAAGGGACTAACAAGTGTCTTATAAGATATAGTAAAATATTAAAATAAATAAATATTTAAAAAAAATACACATGTTAATTTTTTAACTCGTGGAATTAAAATGTTTAATGTACTAAATACTCATCCTTTTATTATCTTTTATAAGACACTTATGAAGTCCTTAATCTTCATTGTACAATCTAAAAACTTTTTCTACATTAAATGTGATGTTGAGCCTCTACATCATCAAAAATTTTTCGCGTTAGGATTTTGAAAAAAAAAGTTTCAATAGCTCAATTGATTATATTTTTTTTGACGAAAAAGTCAATTAATTCTTTTAATTATTTTAGAAAGAATTTTTTAGTATTTAAGCCTAATCTAAACTAAATGATTTTAATTAAAATGAAGAAATGTAAAAAACAGAAAAAGAAAAAATAACTGCAGTAACTGAAAATAACGGTGGGTAAAGCGGTAATAAGACAAAGATATGAAAGCAGTTGAAAGTGGAGTAAAGGTTGAAGTGGATTACGGGTGTCAAATATTAAATGAAAAAGTAAGACTGAATGGAAATATCTCAAGAGTCATCAAAAGGAAACTTCCAAGAACCAGCCAACCAACCAAGCCGACCCAACCCATCTTCTTCGCCGCTATTTCTTTACTTTTTACCGCTTACAACGCATGGTCTTCTCCCTCCACTCACTTCTCTTTCTTTTCTCTTTACTCACCCAATACTTCACTCTTTTGCTTAAAAGGTGAACAAATAATTAACCCTTTTCCTTTTTTTTTAAATATATTTTTAGTTTACAACTTTTGTTCCTCACTTTGAATCTGGGTTTCTTTTCTTTTGTTTTGGTGAATTTTGTTCAATGGATGTAGAGTTTGGAACATTTGAAGGTTTTTATTTGCTTCCTGTGTTTTCAGCTACGATTGTTTATACATCTGAGATCTTGTTTTAAACGTAGTTAGATTCTTAATGCAATTCATTCCCCCCCCCCCCTTCTTTTGGGTCTGGATTATAACAAGATTTATGTTTGTGTAAAGTGTATCTGTTCAGTTTGGGTTCTTTATGAGTATGCTTCCTTATAATGTCGAAATTATAAGCTTGAAAATCTCATGGAGGTATAATAAGGAATCTTCGGTGTGGCTTAATATCTGGTGTTAATAGTTTAGCAACATTTCTGATTGTTGCATTTTGAAGCAATAAGTATGTGATTGCTTCTATAATGTTAAAAGCGTTGACCTTTCTATTAATTAACTTAAGTTTATCAGGATAAATGCATTACTGAATCCCAAAGAAAACGGGGCAAATTAATGGCATATAATTTGATAACCTTGCAGATAGATGATGGAGATGGGATAGGCGTTGAGTGACACTGCATTTGCCTCAGAATTGAAGCTTGATAGGTTTTTCTTTTCCTGCTATTTTCATTGTTGATTACTTGCTACTTCTGATCACAACTTGGTATGGAAATGGGCCTTTCTATGTGAAACTGGTACCACTTTTCCAAAAAAGCTGGCCATTGTCTTAATCTTAATAATAGCACATAATCAACTGAGTTTAAACCTGTTATTTGTTTCAAAATTATGTATAATATCTGCGAAAATACATTATTGTTATTTACAGTTAACTTGGGTTCTTTGCTGCATTCATGTTCGCCTATGTTGAATCTTGCAGAATATATATCAATTATAGAGCTGATGGGTGGCATAATATCAAAACGATCGACCACATCACAGTCCTCATCTGTAGCTTCTAATTCATATTCATGGGATTCTCATAGATATGCACAGCCATCATATGCTCCCTCAGGCCAAGACTATGTTCCAGAGCAGCGTTATGCCCCTCCACATCACAGCTATGGCAGTCATGCCCCAGAGTCGAAGAGGAGGTTGGAGAGAAAATTTTCAAAGATAGATGATAACTACAACAGCTTGGAGCAGGTATACTGTATTTGTAATTCCCGGTGATTTAAATGCAAGAAATCTTCAGTCAATTTGAGAATTGCTGAGCATGTTCCTCGCTGTAATGCACTTAGAGATACTCGTTTTTGTTATTTATAGGATATATAGATATACACTACAAAAAGATTAAAACTTCATATCAACATTGGAATTGGCATTGTTATGTTATTTGGCTAGCCAATATATATATAGATTTGGTAAGTAAAGTTTGTTAAAGTCCTCTTTTCCCACAGGTCACTGATGCCCTGGCCCGTGCTGGCCTGGAGTCTTCGAATCTTATTGTTGGCATTGATTTCACTAAGAGCAATGAGTGGACAGGTCCAACATTCTCTCGATGTATTTAAAGGTTTCTTTTATAATGGTGCAACACCTTTTAATGTGCTTTAAAATAGGTGCAAGATCATTCCACCGAAGAAGTCTACACCACATTGGAGATGAGCAAAATCCATACGAACAGGCAATATCCATTATTGGAAAAACATTGTCTTCCTTTGATGAGGATAATTTAATTCCTTGTTTTGGATTCGGAGATGGTATTCCTTTTGTAAGATTTTTCCATTGGGTCTCTTAATTTAATCTTTTTCATAGTTGAGATGATATGAGATTCTTTGATCCCGCAGCATCAACACATGATCAAGAAGTATTCAGCTTCTATCCGGATGAGACGTTTTGCAATGGATTTGAAGAAGTGTTGAGACGATACAGAGAATTAGTCCCGAATCTGAAACTTGCAGGTTATAATTCATTTCACTTCTTCCTTTTATTCATTCCATTGTCAGTCCTGTGCTTATCTTATTTTCGGGATATTTTCCTTCATCTCTACACTTACCCGCATTTATTCTTTTTGACAGGGCCAACGTCATTTGCTCCTATAATTGAAATGGCCATCACCATTGTTGAGCAAAGTGGTGGGCAATACCATGTGTTGCTGATAATAGCCGATGGGCAGGTAACTTACCTGCTTTGTGTGGTACAATAATTTGTTTAATTTCAAATGCTTGGTAAATCCTCTTTAAACACACACAAATACTTGGTTTGGGAAAAGGGTTCCGCATGCCTTTGCTCGTACTTAATAGGTTAGTATACTGCATATAATTATAAATTATACATTATAATCTAGTCCGAGTATCAAATGACCACAGCACTAGGCAAATTTGTTTTTCATCCTTTTAACCCCATTAGTTACTGCAAGACTCCTCTGGTAATGATCTTCTGTTGCTGAAATTTGAGCTTTCTATCTAAAAAATGTTTTTAAGTGAAATCTTTATCGATAGTTTCTATCTGGTAATGGATGCAGGTGACTAGAAGTGTTGATACAGAGCGTGGCCAACTAAGCCCACAAGAAACAAAAACAGTCGAAGCAATAGTAAAAGCAAGGTGCTATATGGTCGCTTGTGTTCCCAAATGATGTTTTCTTCTATGTTCAACTTCCTAATATACCGATTACTTTGCAGTGAGTATCCCTTGTCTATTATTTTAGTCGGAGTTGGAGATGGACCATGGGACATGATGAGAGAATTTGATGATAATATTCCTGCCCGTGCCTTTGATAATTTCCAGGCAAGTGTGGCTTTTCTTTGTTATATTTGCTTCTTGAAGCTGGTAAGGTGAACCATATTATTCATATTCGCCATCTAATTTGAAAAGCTGCTTCCTGTAGTTTGTGAATTTTACGGAAATAATGTCGAAGAATATGGATAGGTCCCGAAAAGAGGCAGAGTTTGCTCTTTCAGCATTGATGGAAATTCCGTCTCAGTACAAAGCAACGCTGGAGCTCAACATATTGGGGTAATAATTAGTATTGTTTTAGTAGGCTTACAAGGCATTTAACCAGTCTTAATGGGAAGATAACATTGAAGTGCAACTTCTTTTATGTTATTGGTTAAACAGTAATACCAGGGGGAAGGCTATTGATAGGGTTCCTCTTCCCCCTCCTCTTTATGGTGCTGGTTCTTTCAGCAACTCGAAACTTTCGTGGTCGAGCAGTTTTCGTCCAAGTGCACCTTCTTCCGCTAGACGTGAAGCACCAGTCCAAACCGCTCCTCCTGCAAGTTCTGCTTCAGATAATCATGTAATCTATCTTTTTTTCAATGACTTAAAAATCACAATTCTCATAAATCAATCTCTAAAGGTATTTGCATGTTTTTCCGACAGCTTTGCCCTATTTGCATTTGCAATGCAAAGGATATGGCCTTTGGTTGTGGACATCAGGTAACATAACTAAGGATTTTATTATTATCTGACATCCCTTGTTGAATGGAAGGATTCCTAAATTTCATTTCCATGCAGACCTGTTGTGAGTGCGGACAGGACCTTCAGTTGTGTCCCATCTGCCGAGGCACCATCGATACGAGAATAAGACTCTATTAAGCATAATATGCTTTGCCTGGGCTTGCTGATACTCTCTCTATCGTCCAGCATTCCAAGAGTAAGTCCTTTAAGTTTATTGTGCAAAAGGCTTCATAGTTGGCCATGATTGGATGCGCATCGGATCTTTTCTTTAGAGAGATTGGGCACCCATCATATATGTTTCCAAAGTTTTGTACATAGTTGTGGATTTCATCAAACTAAAAAACTTAGTTATATAGCATTATCTATTTCAGTAGATCATATTGTTGTAATGTAATCAGGCACAGAACAACTGGGAGCAGACATGTCTCATTGTCGGATTAGCATCCGTGCCACATGCCAACTGTAATCTGTACTATTTTCGTGCTGTGAGAATGCATTTTCAGCCACCATTTATTAACTTATAACTGGCAATCCTTACATTTGTTTATTAGCTTTAAAGTTTAAGCCATAGTCTGCACAATGAAACAGTTCCACTTGTTGACGGCCTGATCTTTGCTAACCTGGTTGTCCTGGTCAAAAAAGTTTCATAGGTTCTCGCCTTTTATTTGGATGTGCGGATGTGTTTGATACGGGCATATTCATTTTTTAAAGATTTTTTTTTATGTATTTGGAGGATTTTTGAAATATTATATTCTTATACACATGTCCGAAAATATGTCATCGGTCGGAGGAATGTAGTTAGGAGTGGCATGCTACTGTCGCTTTCTTTAGCTTTGCCATAAATAACATGAATATAATAATGAAAATATTAATGTGTCATTTTTTTACACATAAGAAAATACAGATGAATATAGATATTGCAAGATGTAGTGAGTAGTCAGCCAAGAATTGTGCACTGCAGTGGTACGTTGTGTGATGCTTTGCATGAATATCACATTCAACTCACGTCAAGATTGCTTCGAATAACTTCACGCCATTTTAGGACCCATCGGCCAACTTCAGCAAAACTAGCAGCTTCGTCATTAACAGCCGCCTCTAGTCTTGAATTTACCCTAGACCTAAAACCAACCTATAAAAATGAAGTTTTATATATTAACTCCATGAACCGCAACAGTTGAACTCCAAGTCCTACACCATGGGTGACAAGAACCATTTGCTTTACGTTGTTACAATTCATGCAATCTTCGCTTTGCTGCATTTCATTGTCAGTGATGCAGTCGAGATTCTCGCCCGTGCTGGGGGCCGACAAGAGAGATGGCAGCTGTTACGGAATAATACGGGAGTTGTCGCCATGCACATGGCGTTAACCCATGAAAATACTGTTATCATCTTCGACCAAACTGAAGCAGGCCCTTCTCAGTACCGGCTTCATCAACGGTACAATGGGAGAAGATGCAGCACTCGTTCCCGTGCCGATTTAAAAGATGGGGCGTGTTATGCTCATTCGGTTGAATATTACATTCATGGTAATAACTTGCGGCCGCTTAGGTTTGTCTCGGATCCATGGTGTTCTTCGGGTTCGTTCCTCAGCAATGGTACACTTCTCCAAGTTGGTGGCCATGGTCGAGGATCGCAAAGGATACGATATTTCAGACCTTGCCGTGATCATATATGCAATTGGCAGCAATCGAAGAGGTCATTGTCGGATAATCGATGGTATGCTTCGAATCTATTATTGCCTCAACATGATCGAGTTATTGTTGTTGGTGGAAGGAATGCTTATAGTTACGAATTTATACCTAAATTACATACCAAGGACAGATCTTTTAATCTTCCCTTTTTGCATGATACTCATGACGAGGATGGTGGCGGAAACAACCTTTACCCTTTCCTTCATCTTTCTTCTGATGGTAACCTCTTCATCTTCGCCAACCGTGACTCCATCCTTTTCAATTATCAACGAAACCGTGTGGTCAAAACCTTTCCGAGGATTCCAGGGGGTGGTTCCAGAAACTATCCGAGCTCAGGATCATCGGTTATTCTCCCATTGGATCACCAAGACAGGTTCCAAAATGTCGAAGTCATGGTATGCGGCGGCGCGGCCTCGGGAGCTTACGAAGCGGCAGCCAGAGGGAGATTCCTTCCGGCATTGAGCTCCTGTGGGAGAATGGTGATTACAGGGAACAATCACATATGGAAAATGGAAAACATGCCAGGACCTCGTACCATGCATGACATGTTGATCCTTCCTACAGGTCATATACTAATCATCAATGGCGCTAGACGTGGTTGCGCAGGATGGCAAAACGCAGCGACCCCATCACTCAGGCCGTACCTTTACAATCCTAAGAAAAGTCGTGGACAAAGATTTACGGTCCTGAAAGCCACCAGGATTGCCCGAATGTATCATTCCTCGGCTCTTCTGTTACCGGACGGGAGAGTCTTGGTTGCCGGCGGCAACCCTTATAATACATACACTTTCAGCAACGTTGCTTACCCGACGGAGCTAAGATTACAAGCTTTCGTCCCTGATTATATGGATCGGCAATTCAATGATTTGAGGCCTGGGAATGTAACGATAGAGTATGAGGGGCATTCATCTGGTGTTGCATATGGGACAGCGTTTACTATTCATTTCTGGCTTGGACGAAGGCCGAGTAAAGACGTGGAATATAGTGTTTATGCGCCGCCGTTCACGACACATTCCATTTCGATGAATCAAAGGTTGCTGAAACTGAGGTGCCGGCACACAACAAGGGACGGCGGTGGTTCGATGAGTGCTGTTTTGGAGGCTCCACCGTCGCCGAATGTGGCACCACCTGGTTACTATTTGCTTACTGTTATTAATAATGGCATCCCTAGCTTATCTCAATGGATTAGATTCATCCCTGCTTGATCTTTCTTGCACTGTCTTCAATATTCAAAATAATATGTTTTTTAATTTCCTGAATAAAGTGTAATGAGATATTCTGTTGTTCTGTAAATTCACTCTTAACTTCTATTGTGGTTAAAAAAATTAGAGATAATAATAATAATAATAATAATAATAATAATAATAATAATAATAATAATAATAATAATAATAATAATAATAATTTATGAATAAAAATTAAAAAAGGGAGCGTCACAATTTTCATTTTATGGTGGAATATCAAGCATGAAAATGAAAATGATAATTATTTTCATTATCCAATGATTTTTTATGATTTAGGGGGTGAAATTTTTTATATAAATTATAATTTTTTTATAAATTTTTATAAAATATTTAATTTTTTTCATTTCTATAATAATTTATTAGATTTTTTATAATATTCATAAGTTTTTATTATAATTTTTATAAGTTAATATCAATTTTAATATTTTTAATATTTAATAATCTTTATGATTTTTAATATATATTTTTATGATTTTTACACGTTTTTATATAATTTTAAATATTTAAATATGTTTTATTAATTTTATAAAAATAAAATTTATTAGAATTTATTATATTTTTAATATTTATAAGTTTTTATTTTTTTATAAGTTTATATCAATTTTAATATTTTAAAAATATTTTAATTTTAATATTTTAATTATTTTTTTTCTATTTTTCTCTAATTTTTTATATTATAATGATTTACAATATTTTTTTATATAGAAATAAAAATATATTAGATTAAACTAGGAGTTGTAATGTACCACTATCTAATTGGTCCATCAATTTATTTTAAAGATCAATTTAATTAACCACAAATTTCATTAACAAATAAATTTAATTAATTATTTAATTTAAAAATAAATACTCAGTTAAATGTGAATTTAATATAAAAAAGTTAATTATTCTTTCAAAAAATTTTAAATTTTTTTACATATAAACCTAAATGAATTTAATTTATATTTTAAAAATGGAGACAAGAATGTTAAAATTGTTTTGGGTAAAAGTTAAAAAAACTATATTATAAATCTAATCAAATGATTAGAAAGTAATGAAATTATTAATTTGGAAGGGAGATCAGAACAAAATTTCTTTATTCAAACCTAACAAGGAGATAGAATCCATACGCCACCGCTTCCCTTTCTTTCAAATTGGATGTTTGTCCTTTTCTTCCAGTTTCCCAATAATAAAATCTAATCACTTCAATCTTCCAAAATTCAAAAATCAATCAACACATCCAATTTTCTACTAAACTAATTTCAATGTATGATAAAACAGGTGAGTACCATTTACATTTTCTGATTTTATATATTTTTTATATCATTATTATTTTAACAATTTAAATTTTGAATTTATTAATATATTTATATTTATTATCAATATATTTTTTTAATTAATTCGATATCTATATCATATAAATTTAAAATATTATTTATATATTTAACAGTTATTTTTTATATGAAATAAATAATTAAAATTTTTTAATTTGTATCAAACTTAACCTACATAATTTACATAAAATAGAACATTAAATATAACGGTTTAATTGCTAAAATATTATTCATATAACTAATGCTTTACCTTGATTAAGTGAATTCCTCTCCATGATAAAATAATTTTAAAAAATATATTAAATGCCGTGGCAATGCTTTTCAATGATAAAACTACGATACAAGGTTTAACATAATCCTTATCCTTAATCATAGAGATCAAACCCTCCCTACCCATGCTTTAAAAAAAAGAAACTAGGCACTATGCATACATTATTAGTTTCGAAAATGGATCTAATGAAACATTTGCTTCGTATTTAATTAAGACTTAAACCTGAGCTACTTAATTTTTGCTGAGTTATTTGGTCCAACCGTGTGGCCATTTTCGGCGTCAAATAATTCTTCCAATCTCCAACCTTCCCTTTCCGAAAATAAATCTTGTTTTCAATCCCCAAATTTCCTTGCCCTTCACGATGTTTCCCACTTTTATTCACTTTCAAGTTGCTTAGATTCTCAAAACTACACATCTTTACAATCTTTTCAGGAACCCCTTTTTGCTGTTCCTCTAATGAGAAAGAACAACCCATAAACTCTGCCAATTTCTTAAGATACAAAGCAGTATCTTCATTCATTTCTTCATATTTCAAGAACATAAACTTGTCCGGATGTTCCAACCTTGCTTTCCAGTATCCCAGAACATGGTCCCAATAAGGTCCGTACCAACTTACGCCTTCACAAAATAACTCAAACACTTCGTCAAGTTCCATGGGTTGAGTGTTTTGGGATTTCGCATACCTGGAAAAGATGTGATACATTGAAACAAATGTATCCTTGGGGTCCCTGCAAATGTAAATAATTTTACAACCAGAATCAATTATTGATGTAGGTAAGAAAGAATAAGGAACATGAGTGGCCAAGAGAGGAATTCCAAGATGTCGATTAGCGGAAAAATGGGCATGATCAAGCTCCATGAAAGGCACAACATCATGAGGCATCTTGAAAAGCAAAGGGGTGATAGAATCATCGTATGAAGTTCTTGTAATAGTAGCAAAAGTGAGAGATTTTAACCAGGCTGTGCCAGTTCTAGGGGCACTATAAAGTATGATGTCAGTGGGTTGAGCCTCAAACTGTTGTTGGGCTAACATGACTCCTTGTAGGAAATGTGGGGTGAGCCGAAAACCTTCATACTGATATAGATGACCGGGAAGACCCCAGCTGCTCCCTTTAGGGAGAGTAGAAATCATCTCTTTGAAAGATTTCTGAAACTCATCTTCGTTGTCTTGCTCAACATGGGAATCAAAGTGGGATTCCATGATTAATGAGTGCAAGTTGTATGGAAACAATGGCTTTATATATAGGCTGAAAGAATTAAAATCACATACGCATATTTTTTGGACGTGGCGGTAGTGAAAGAGATTGGGAGCGAGACGTGGAGGTGGTGGATCCTGTCTTAGGGCAGTAGTCGGCCATAAACCAGAAACAACCTCGTCAGCCTTATGGGGGACTCCCATTTGAATTTCGTGCTTATCCCATTCAATTTTTTATTTAATATTAATAATTTTCAATTTTAATTTCGATGTCAAAAAAGTTATTGGATTAGTTTTAACTTTTAAGATTTTACGCTATGTTTTTTTACTATATTAGTTAGGTAATTATTCAATATACTGGAGGGTTTAAACCCCTTGTGCAAGGTTAAAAAGTTGGCATGGGATTCATTTTCTATACAATTAATTTTTATTTTTTACTATATTTTTATTTACATGTTATCCTCTTAATTTTGCTGGTAGAGTTCAATAACTTCACTAGCTATATAGAATTAGAAATTATATTAGGCATGTGAAAATTACAAATATATTTTTAAAAATAATATACAATAAATAATAAAAATATATAATTTAAAATTAATTAATAATAACATATAAAATATATACAATATTAATTTTGATGTCAAAAAAAAATTTATTTTTAAAATTTTGTATCTTTTACTATATCAGTTACGTAATTATTCAATATATCGGAAAGAGTTTAATTTTTTTGTATAAATTATTTTTTTTATCTTTTTACTACACTCCATCATCACATGTTATCTTCTCAATTTGTAGGTTTTAACAACTTCACTAAGCTTTTAAATTTAAAATTTTTATTTTTAATTTTAATAAATATATATTTTTATTTCATATAATTAATATAAATCAAAGTCTAAAAAATTTTAATGAATCTCAAGTTATTTTTTAAATAATTAGCTAATGATTTAATGAAAATTGCTTACATATTAAATTTCAACTTTATAGTGATAAGTTTTATTTATTGTTTGATAAACTAAACAAAATTAAGGATAGAAAAGAAAATGAGTGTGGAATTTATAATATAAAATTATTTGATATGTGAACCCGTGTGTTGGCTTGATGATTAGGCTGTTCACCTTCCTAAGTGTGGCATGGGTTCGAGTTGCTCTAGTCACGCTACTATTAAGATTTTACCCTCTTCTTATAATTCATAAAAAAAATATTTAATATATTAGTAAAAGTTAACTAAAAATATATTGTTACTGTGCCAAATACTCACACTTAAATATAAGAAAAATTATTTAATTTTAGACTCCACAAGCAAATTAAGAGATTAGCTATAACAAGGTATAGTAAAAAAAATTAATTACATAAATAAATGTGATACTTGTCACACCTTCAAAACGGTGTATCAAATAATTACCCTAAATTATATAGTTTGGAAATAATAAATTTTGATTTTATAATTTTTTAATAACTCATTAGATTTATTATAATTTTTATAAGTTAATATCAGTTTTAATTCTTTTTAATATTTAATTTTTTTTTCATATTTTTATGATCTTTTATAAATTTTGAAGAATTTTTATACATTTTATACAATTTTAAATATTTTAAATATATTTTTTTAAAATTTTATAAAAATAAAATTTATTAGATTTTTATATATTTTAAATATTTATAAGTTTTTATTATCTGATTATAAGTTTATATAATTTTAATATTTTTAAAATAATTTAATTTTAACATGTTTTATAATATTTATTAGTTTTTTATTTTATTATGAATTTCAATATTTTTATGAAAAAATATTCAATTAAACTAGAAGATGTTATGTGTTATCATTTGATTAGTCTATCAATTTATTTTAAGAATCAACTTGATCAACGAAAAATTCTATTAACAGAGGAGCTTAATTGATTATTTTAATTAACAACATAAGCTCAATTGGCCCTAAATTTAATACAAAAATTTAATATTTATCTCATTTTATGAATTTTTTTTTGACATATAAACTTAAAATTATTAATTTATATTTTAAAAATCGAGAGAAGAATGTTATAATGCTTTTGGTTAAAAATTATATTAAAAATATAATCAAATTATTAGAAACTAAAATTTGTATATAAAAAAATCTAAGGGAGATCAAAACTAAATTTCTTTATTCAAAGCTAACAAGATAATGCCACCGCTTCCCTTTATTTAAAATTGGATGCATATGTAGGTTTCCAAATGATAAAATCTAATCACTTCAATGTTCCAAATTTAAAACAACACAGAAATTCAAATGTATCTCTTTCTATCATAAAATACCAACAAGTGTTTACATGATAAATAACTTTAAACTTTAAAAATTATAACAATGACAAATTTGATCATTGATGTTTGCATATTTTGTTAAAATGACTAATTATATTTTTAAGCATTTTTTAGCTATCGACTTTTGATTTTCTTTTTTAAAAAATGTTTTAATTTTTTTTTCAAAAAGTTTCAATCTTTCATATATTTGTTAAGTTTTTCTATTTAGTTAATTTTTTTTTAGATAATTATGTTTATTTTCTTTAAATTAAGAGTTTTTTTTAATTTATTTTATTATTTATTTTATCATTTTTTACATATAATTATCTTATAGTGTCATTTAAATACTAAATTACATCTCACTAAAAATATTTCAATATGAAATTCCACATAATTTCTGTTAATTTGTTAATATACTTTTATTAAATCTGTTAAAAATTAATTTTAAAAAGAACAAAAGTTTATGACAAAAAAAACTCAAAAATATAATTAAAGTCATGCTAATGGCGAAAATTATCATTAACCAAATAATAATAATAATAATAATAAAACAGCAACCTACACAGCAAACTAATCACTTTTCAATGAGACTTGCATATTAAGTTTGATGAAACTACAATACAAGGTTTAAACATAATCCTAATCCTTAATCAAAGGATAGTAAAATAGAGATTAAACAGTACCATGCATACATTATTAGTTTCGAAAATGGATCTAATGAAACATTTCCTTCATATTTAATTAAAACTTAAACCTGAACCACTTAATTTTTGCTGAGTTATTTGGTCTAACTGTGTGCTCATTTCAGGCGTCAAATCATTCTTCCAATCTCCAACTTTCCCTTTCCGAAAATATATTCTGTTTTCGGTCTCCAGATTTCCTTGCCCTTCACGATGTTTCCCACTTTTATTCACTTCCAAGTTGCTTATATTCTTGAAACTACACATCTTTACAATTTTTTCAAGCATCCCTTTTTGCTGTTCCTCTGATGAAAATGGACAACCCATAAACTCTGCCAATTTCTTAAGATACAAAACAGTATCTTCATTCATTTCTTCATATTTCAAGAACATAAACTTGTTCGGATGTTCCAAGCTTGCTTTCCAGTATCCCAGAACATGGTCCCAATAAGGTCCGTACCAACTTACGCCTTCACAAAATAACTCAAACGCTTCATCAAGTTCAATGGGTTGAGTGTTTTGGGATTTCGCATACCTGGTTAAGATGCGATACATTGAAACAAATGTATCCTTGGGGTCCCTGCAAATGTAAATAATTTTACAACCAGAATCAATTATTGATGTAGGTAAGAAAGAATAAGGAACATGAGTGGCCAAGAGAGGAATTCCAAGATGTCGATTAGCGGAAAAATGGGCATGATCAAGCTCCATGAAAGGCACAACATCATGAGGCGTCTTGAAAAACAAAGGGGTGGTAGAATCATCGTATAAAGTTCTTGTAATAGTAGCGAAAGTGATAGATTTTAGCCAGGCTGTGCCGGTTCTAGGGGCACTACAAAGTATAATATCAGTGGGTTGAGCCTCAAACTGTAGTTGAGCTAACATGACTCCTTGTAGGAATTGTGGGGTGAGCCAAAAACCTTGATACTGATATAGATGACCGGGAAGACCCCAGCTGTTCCCTTTAGGGAGAGTAGAAATCATCTCTTTGAGAGATTTCTGAAACTCATCTTCGTTATCTTGCTTAACATGGAAATCTAAGTGGGATTCCATGTGTAATGTGTGCAAGTAGTAAGAAACAATGGCTTTATAAATAGGCTGAAAGAATGAAAATCACATGCACATTTTTCGAACGTGGCGGTAGTAAAAGAGACTGGAGCGAGACGTGGAGGTGGTGGTCCTGTCTTTCATCAGCCTGATGGGACTCCTATTTGAATTTCGTGCATCCATTCTAATTTTTTATTCAATATTAATAATTTTCGATTTTCAATTTTAATTTGGACGTCAAAAAGTTATTCAATTAGTTTTAAAAATTATTGAACATAATTAAATATATTAATTATTTTGATGATTAAAATATTACAATAATAAAATGTTAAATTATATAAAAAAATTATAGTGAAATTCAATTTACTTTTTAAAAGTTAGCTAATAAATTAATAAAAATTTCTACATATTAATTTTTGAAAAATATACTGCTGATGAGGTTTTTTACACTAATAATATAAAATAAATAATTATATTCTTAATTGGTATGTCAACTAGATTATATATTAAAATAGTATACTAAGGGCACGTTTGGTTGCGGGAATGTAATAGAGCTATAATGTAATAAAGCTGTAATAGAATAGATTTATAATCAATAATTAAGTTATTTGGTTGAATGGAATGGAATAGATGTTGTAATAATATTTTTGGAATAGATGTTGTAATAGTATTCTTGGAATAGATGTTGTAATAGCATAAAGAAAAAACTTAAATGACCAAAATACCTTTAGTAGAATTTTTTTAGATAGATGATTATTATTTTTAAATTTTAATAAAATTATTATTAAATATAATTTAATAAAAATAAATAATTTAATCATACTATAACATAAGTATTATTAAATACAATTTAATAAAATAATATATAATTTAATATCATTCTTAATATTATTATTAAAATATAAATTAATAAAAATCATAATATATAATGTTATAAAAATAATATATAATTACTTTATTATTTTCAAACACTTATTTAATGTGCTAAATGTTCCATTATCCATTTATTTTTCCTTGCAC
Organism: Gossypium longicalyx; assembly: GCA_025698465.1. NCBI lineage: Eukaryota > Viridiplantae > Streptophyta > Magnoliopsida > Malvales > Malvaceae > Gossypium > Gossypium longicalyx. Next base: position 8,774,074 of record CM047006.1, on the reverse strand, counting down.
TCTTTTTCTTCCTTTACTAAATTTCTTTTATTTTTTATATAATAAAAATCAAGTTTATATAATCTTCAATTGAGTTAATTGGAAGATCCATCTACAACCATGGCTGAATCAACATATTATCATTTTTATAAACGTATCATTTATATTTTTATATAGTTAAATTAAAACACATGTTCCTTATCAAATAATTGTAAGGAAAGTCACTCCAAGTTAAGGTGCTATACTGTAAACAAGCATCAAAAGAGCACATAAAATATATATTTCAAAGTTTCATCTCAAATTGGATTATCCTCCACATTCATGCATCAAAGCATTGCAAATGACACACATATCTTCATACAATCTACATTCTGATCAACTACAGGTTGGAAGAATGCTCAGTAGCGGTACTTTGTCGAGTAATCTTTCAGAGCAATCACCAAACCACGACCTTTCCTTGCCCCACGGTCTACAGTTCCAATGATGTCTATGAACTCCTGTTTGTCCTTGAGAGCCCAGTTAATCTTGTTATTATCGGTGCCAAGATCAATCATAATGTGCTTGATTTTGAAAAAAAAAAATCACTTTACATTAAATCAGCTTAATAGCATCACATTCAAACTGTTTTATTAGCCCCATCCAAACAGCTTAATTAACACCAACTTATATCCCCTTTAACAATGAATTTAACCCTTTCGATCAACAACAAAAACTAATATTTAACAACTATTGTTTTCTTTTATTTCATACATGCAGCAGACCAATTGCTCCACATATTACAACACATGCAAATAAGTATTTACATGCTGGAATAATGAGCTTTCAAGCAATAGTTTCCCGTAGTCATTTAAGCATTTAATTGTCAAATTTTTACTTCACTACTAACAACAGAACTTAGTAAGAATAACATAATTTTAGCTACTAAACTTGATTTATAAACCCCTACAACCATAGCTTATCAACATGCAAACATCAGAATTTAAACATGAGAATTTGCAAAGTTTCCTTTGAAAAACTCTCACAAGCACATTCAATTTGTCCTATTTTGGACAGCACAAAACAGCAACATGCAGGGCATTTGTATCCCGTAAAAATACACTCAATAGTATTAAAATTTATTAGTTCATCACAGCAACAATCCATGATTTTTAATCCAATAATACTCAACTATTTGGTCCCAAAACTAAATAGCATAATGCAACAAATGGGACTATCTTTACAGCTCTCAATCGACATGAAAATATAACCATTAATTTGTTCAAATTTTGGACGGCATAATAGGGGCACAAAATTGGATAGCAGTAATTTGTACACTATTTTCGAGCAGCATTTAAACTTACAATAAACGAATCTAGCTAATGCTAGATAGTAAGTAGCCTTGAAATTTTAAAGAACATTTTCAGCCATTAAATTGAAACCGAAACATCAATGATAATTTAATATATATATATTTTTTTAAGCGTGAAAATAACAAAACGAGTTTAAAGAAAACTCACCATTAGCAACACTCAATTTATACTTCTAAAATAACAAGTCATTCGACAAATAAAATGCAATTTACTCATTAATGACACATCATCAATATCAATCCCAGAGTTATACATTTTAACCACGGCACCAAAGCACTATAAATCACAGTTATAACCCCTCTCAAATTGTCGTTTGAAGATACCACAATTTCATTTTTAAGACCATTTAAATTACGACAATTAATCCACTTTAGATAATAGTTTAAGACGACATAAATACTTACAGCATAAATACTTACATTTTAATCAAGACCAAGCAGTAGGAAATCTTAATTATAACTATGACATCTTCTAATTTCAGCTTAGGATATTAATATTTAATCAATTCCAGCAGCAGGTTGCCTTAATTTCATTACAAAAAGTCATATTCGGACAACATGCATGGAGTTTGCATGCCTTGACAGTTCACTCAACAACTAACAATCATCAAGACTTTTCCTTCAATTTTCATCACACATACCAGCATTAGAGTACAATTAATCATTCAAGAAATAACTTAAACTCACACCATAACCAACAAGAGCCTTTTTTTTTTATTTACAACCATTTCTTCAAATTTCCAACATGATCTATTTGCTCCTAACCGAAAATCAATAGCAGCTAATTAATAGTTTAATAATAAAATTCAGATGACTTAATTGAAGTCACCAACTAGTTTAATTCGACTTGACAATTAACTAAACGAGTAAGTGTGTGTAAATTTCAAGGAATACTTACCGAATTCTTCCTTACGAGCACAAACTTTCTCCTTACCTTTACCACTTTAACCGTCTCCCACCTCTCAAACTTCTTAATATGAAGAAACAACTATTTAATATGCCAAACCCATGGCCTCTCCCTCCATGCTAAAAGATAATGAGTAACTCTTTTTGAACCCCTATGATGCCTATGATTCCCCAACAACAATGCCATGATCAAATTACAACATAAACCAAAATATCAGACTTTTTAGGGAAAAAAAGATAAATACTATGATCTAAGCACAAAGATGAAAGGATTATCTTCCAAAAGAAAAAAAAAAAACTAGGTTATGCCATTAAGTAGAACTTGTGAGATCTGGCTTTAATTCCCAAAAGGCGCTTTCAATCTAAGTGTAAACCGCAACAAATTAAACCCAATAAACCTAATTGAAAATTTTTGCGAAATCAAAATTTCCTCCAAAAGAGAAAAAATTCTTCCACAGGAATTCAAAATCAAAACTAAAATTCGAAAGATCAGAAGGTATTTCTCTAAATCCAATGAAAAAGAACAATCCAAAATCAACATTGAGAAACCAGAAAGAAATTAGAGGAAGAAAGGTAATGGGAAATTGGAACGATTGGAAAGAGGTACCCTTGGACATTCTTGAAGGTTTGATTAAACCTGGAATCAAGGGTTTCTTTGTTACGCTGATCTTCTTTGCCATGGTTGCTGTTGTTGTTCTTTCAAACCCCTCTTCTTGCTTACTCCAAACGTTCTATACAGGTATATTGGGAGAATCGTGAGGGTAAAGAGAAAGTAAGATTTGTTGAAAAAATCTCAAATGGGAGTAGAGAGTTTGAAGCGATATGAGATGGGTAGAAAAGGAAAGAAAAATAAATTTGTGTATTACTAAAAGCGTTGAATAGCCATTCATTAGTGATGGCGTTGAATTGCTATTCAGTGGTTTCGAGGAATTAGACTATAATGGCTATTCCATTAAATAGGTTTTACAGCCAACCAAATCCCTGAATAAGACCGTTGTGTTGAATAAGGGAGGAATGGCTAAGTCATTCATGTGAACCAAACAAGACCTAAAAGCAGTGGAGGGTGATGCATAGGTAGTATCACTCTCTTTTTTCTTTTAAAATATTTTTTTAATCTTTAAAAAAAAAATTATATTAGTAGTGTATTTTTGGTAGGTGGCACCACAAAAAATACGAGTTTCAAGTTTAGTATATACTCACTTAGATATACGGGAATGGTATATGGGGGTGGTGCTATATCAGTAGGTGGCACCAGTGACTCCTATCTGATAGGCGACACCAGTGAAACAAATTTGGGGGTCCTTTTAATGGTCCCCGATGAAGAATGAGAAATAGTTTAACAAAAAAAAAATAGCAGAAGAGAAAAAAGAACAGAGGAAGAAGAAAGAAAGAAATAAAGAAAGGAGAAGAAAAAAGAAGGATAAGATATTTTTGTTTTTTGTTTTTTAAATAGAATGGATTATGGTGAGGATAAATTATTTTGTTAGTATTGTATAGTTTGTTTATTTTTATATTTATGTTGTTTTTAATTTATTTTAAAGTTATTTTATTAGTAATTATTATAATTTGTTTGTTTAGTTTAATGTTTATTGTGATTTGTCAGGTTATGAATGTAAATTTTTATTAATTTTTAATTTATTTTATTAGTAATTTTTGTGATTAGGTTAATTATTTATTTAGTTTAATGTTTATAGTAATTTGTTAGATTATGAATGTAATCTTTTATTATTCTTTAATTTATTTTAAAGTTATTTTGTTAGTAATTTTTGTGATTAGGTTAATTATTTGTTTAGTTTAATGTTTATTGTAATTTGTTAGGTTATGAATGTAATTTTTTATTATTTTTAATTTATTTTAAAATTATTTTGTTAATCACTTGATAAACATGATTAATGCCTATGGTGGAACTATCATAAACATGTAAATTAAAGTCTGCATCACACAACTATTTATACAAAAAAAAAGTCTACTGGCCTGTTAGCGTCACGAAAATGTGACAAATCTAGACTTCCCACGGTTCCTTGTAAGGTTCTTTGATCCCACGCAGGGGTTTGCAGCATCATTATTAATTATCTTGCTTGTCAGCTAGATCATTGCGGTTTGCTGCTGTAGTTGTGGTCATTATGCTTGACAGGAATAACTCAGTTAATGCTCTTTGCCAAAACATCCTTCGAACCGAAGTTTGTTTGTTGGGAAACCAGGAGTTTTGAGACACTAATAACCTGCCACTCTAGTGATTTAGGGTCCCAAGAATTACAAGCAAGATAATCATAAGCACTATCCACTATAACCCATCCGTTAAATGCAAATGTCGGAACCAACTACACTACAAGGCAGCCTAATGCCTGCTATATTCATAACGGCGTCATGGATATGTAACCAGCAAACCGATTCCAGTCCCAACAACCGTTAACATCAAGTATATCACATGCTAAAGTTGATCCATCATAATCGTGCTCAATAATTCGGTATCTCCACCCACAAAGGGCCTAGCTGAGGTATCCAATTGTCAACCCAAATCTTAGCTTGTTACCATCACTGACTGACAAGGAAGTACAATTGAGAACCATGTCCCAAATCTCTGCTAGTGACCTCCAATCAAAGGAACATCTCTGCTTCGGGCTATGCTCATAGGGGAGACGTTCGTAATCTTGTACTTTGCACCCATAGGAATCCAACATGGTGATAAGATGAAATACCAACTTGATTAAGAAAGACTTGTTTTGATCAAGCAATCTCCCAAGGCCGATACCTCCATTAGCTAAAGGTTGACAGCATTGACTTCAATTAACTAATGTATTTTTCCGCTCTTCATTTGAAGCTCCCCATATAAATTATTCAGTAGTTCTTTTGATCTCCTTACACATGCTCATCGATATCATTTCCGATTGTATAGAGTCGTTGGGAATGACAATGACTAACCTGACCTAGCCAACCATAGATATGAGACGTGCATCCAATCCATTAAGGCGCTTTTTAATTTTCTCAACAATTATGTGAAATGTGCTAGTACTAACTAGAGCTTATCATAGTCTGACCCAAACTAAATTTTAGATCCGTTTTTAGGTTTGGGCTTGGTTCGGCCCAAAAAATGAATCTAAAATTTTGTCTAAACCCAACTCAGATAAAAAATACTAGAATTCGAGTTTGGCCCGGCCGCTTGTCTTAAAATTTTTTATATTAATTTTTTATATACAAATAGAGTAAAAAATATAATGCATCAAATACATTAAAAATATTAAAATAAATGTTTCCCAATAAATTAAAAATAAATTAAAAAAATCTTTATACTTAAATAACATTAATATAAGTGTAACTTAGCAAATAAATGTGTCTAAAATAGTAACAAAATTAACAATAAAACAATAGTTATACAATATCAAAACAATAACAACAAAATAGTAGCAATATAATAGCGAAATGATAGTAAAACAATGACAAAACATTAAATTTTTTTTTTTTAATTCAAACCAAGGCTAGATGAAAAAAACATACTCAAAGCTCGACTCATTTAAAAAACAAACCTTATTTTATCTAAACTTATTTTTTAAATTTATATTTTTACCTAAAATCTATCGTATTTTAAACGGATGTTCGACCGAGTCAAATAGAGACCACCTATACACCCCAAGTCTTCCACTTGTTCAAACCCAAGTAAATTCCTCATTGCAATACCAGTAGAGGGTTCAATGTTAGAGAAAAAACCCATGTCTTTCTTGCATTCACCTTATGGCCCAAAAAGAGCGCAATTGATAAAGGGTATTTTGGACAACCTGCGCTTGGGTCATGTCAGCCTCATTGAATAAAACCAGACCATCATAAAAATGGTGTGGGATAAAAAGACCATCAACTTTCACCGTAAACGGATTCCAAGCTCTATTTACATTCTTTACGAAAAATAGTTTAGAAAATAGTATTTTTTTTTTAATAAAATCTTACTTAAAATTATATATGTACTTTGTACGAGGTAATTAAGTTGATCCCAGCTTTCTATCATATGGACTTTTTTAGTATTGTCAAACTACCAATTATTTTGAATATGGGTTCAAACAATATGAACCAATTGTATAGAATAAAAATTTTAATTAACTTTTATCAGGAAAATTAAGTCTCTCTATAATTGGAAAATAAAATTTATTTTATAAAATATTTTTCATTATTTTTTGATAAAATAACGACACTCAATAATACATGTGTATTTCTTTTAATAGTTCGACACATAGTTCCTACTTATAGAGAAACGATACAAAAATTCTGTATGAATAAAATCTAATAATCTAATAATATTTTTATACAAAATACAACTTCTACTCTAAGTAAAAGACATAAGGGGTAGCGGCATACCCTATAGAATAATAGGATTTGCTACCCTTTACGTGTAACATGGCTTAATTGAGTTGTTCATGTATTGAGTCAAACTATATATATTATATGGAGTTTTGTCCATCACATATAATTTATTCAACTCAATAAATATTTTTTATTTCTTGAAATTTTATTCATTTAATAAATTAATATTATCTAATTTAATTTCTTAATTTAGTTATTTTTTCAACTCAATTCTAATTTTATTAAAGTTATGACAACTTTGACGTATGAAAATTTATGAGTAAACATACTTAATTGTCTTATTCCACAAATCCACTATGACTAATTAATTTAATTCTTATTTCGAATTTCAACTATTTAATTAAATTAAATAATAATTCAAATAAATTAAATTGATTTTTAAGTCATCTTTTGTACTCAGTGAGAAAACGTATTCAGTACGGATAGTGATACATTCAGTACGGATAGTGATACATGCAATCTATTTCTCTTACTTTATCGCTTCCATTCATTTCATATGATTAGATCTATACACAATTTGTTTTTGGTTGTATCGAGTTAGCAGAGAAGCCGATTGGACATAAATAATTAGGCCTCAAATAATTTGTAATTAAGTTTTGGCTTGATTGCACATGTCGGTGTTCATACACCAAGCAAAGAATTAGCACAAATATAAATATTTAAAAGCAACTTTGAGTGCAAGTGTGACAAGTTGTAATATTTATGTGTTACAACTGAACACGGAGTATTTCAAGGATCGAACTCAAAGTATTGTCAAAATGATAAATGTGTTTATCAAGTTAATTGAAAACTAAGCAATTACTAATCTAATTTATTCAAGAATTATTAGTGCAATCAAATAAAGAGATATATTTAAGATAATTCTCGGTTAACAAATTAAACAAACTAATCTAGTTTTCTTTCATATTGTTTTAGATGGTGTAAATGATGAAACGATGGTTGATTGAGTAGCCGGTTGCAAATTAAACTAATAACCTATCCCAATTATATTGCTTGCTACTCGAATTAAGAATCTTCTCTCAGTCTCATCCTAACTCGAAGTTACGATCTAAACTCTCCTCTTGGTCTCACTACTCGGCACGATTATCTTGAACTATCTAATTATAAACTCTCCTTTTAGTCTTGTTTATCTAAATTTTTGAATAGATGCGTCATTTCTAACGTATTAAGAATTTCGATATAAAAGAATAACCAAACAATCAAGCATAAAACATTAACTTAATCTAACAATCAACTCATCCATTAACTAATAAGCAATATCAACACATAATAAAGTTTAACACCCAAATAGAAATTTCATTGAACAGTTGAAATGCATAATATAAAGGTAAAAGGTAAGAAATGCTCATTTAGATGTGAAACCAATGACACCCAAAGGTTTGATCCATCTCCATTTACAGAAGTCATTAACAAGAAAGAAGAAATAAAACAACAATATATATATATATATATTATAAAAAGAGAAGAGAAAACCTAATCTAAAAAAATGAGAAGAAAAATAAAAGAAATCTAATCTAAAAATATGAAAAAGTAAAGAAAATGTTCTGCTTCAAAAGCTTACAAAGTAATATTTATAGTCTAACAACATTTAACCTACCAAATATAATTATATCCTTAAATAAAAAGTGACTTAAGTTTGTTTGGTTACAAAATTGTTCCAGTAGTTTTTAACTTGTCAGTTTTTAGTGTCACGACACCCATAACAGTTAACATGAAGAAAGTTTGAGGGACACTTGGTGTCATAACACGGCCTTATTGGCGTCGTGACATGAACGACAAGCCACTAGGTTCCCTTCACTTCAACATTTGGTTTGGAGCCACAACCTCAAAGACTTGAAATCACGACTTTAAAGTTCAATATGGTGATACTTTATATTTAATGTAACAACCTCCACAACATACTGTTCCAAAGTTGAGTTTTGGTGAAATTCAACTTCATAAAAATATTAAATTTTAGTTGATTCACATAAAATTAATTAAATTCGGATATTAGAATATATGTAACGTGATAAAAATGTTAAATTATAAGATTAGAAAAATTGTCAAAGTTAGAAAATGAAAAGTGAATTAATGTACTACACGTTAAAGAAAAAGAGACAATAATATTACATAAGAATATGGAGGAGGTATCTGTTTATAAATTCCTTTCTCACTATAGTACGTTTGTTTTAGTTTTAAATTGAATCGGAAGAAGAAGGTCATAGTTTTGGATCTCGATCGGATGTAGGTGGGATTAGCAGCCCTCATATTTGAACAACACAAGAATGGAAGACAAAGTTATTAGCAGTGAACAAAATTTGATTTGATTTAAAAAAATCGAAAAAGATTTTAATTTCGAGCCAACTTGAATAAGTATTTTAAGTCGAGTTAAATTTTACAATTCGAATAACTCGAATAATTCGAATAATAGATTGGTGTAAATACTCCTTTGGTCCCTGTCAATTTTGAAAATGAGTAAATTGGTCTCTCTTTCAACAAAAATTACAAAATAAATTTTAAAACTCAAAATATTTATAAAAATTCTAAAATTTATATTTTTAAAAAATTATAAAAAAATTTTAATTAATTAATTTTGAGATCTAAATAAGTTAAAATTTTAAAATTTTCTAAAATAATAATTTTGGGATCTAAATAAGTTAATTGGTTATTCAAGTTTATCATACTAAAATTTTTTTATTTGAATTTTTTTTCAAATACATAGGGTTTCAAATTTACGTGTTATAACATGAAATTAGTTATAATGTAAAATATTTTAGTTTGACATGTTTAACTTTTTAGTTATAAGGACCACTGTAGATAGACGGTGTGTTTACTTGTGGTTAATATAAAACAGCAATGACAGTAAAATTATATGCTGTAACGTGAGAAAAAAATTAAACGTATCATACTAAAAATAAATATCCACCTAAAAGTTAAGTCTTACGGTTGAATTGAGTTTGTTATGGCTTATTCATGTACTATAAACTTTGACATAAAAAGAATTTAATTTGTTGAAAGTTTATAACCCTCGATATATATATATATATATATATATTAGATTTTGTCATATCTACGATTTGGGTGAAAAAAATATTATATATTAAAAAATTCATTTAATAATGAATAAAATTGAATGGTAATAAATTTATATTTAATATTATTAAACACATATTTGATCCTTAATTTGTAATTTTTAAATATTTTATTTAAAAATAATATAAAAGTATGAAAAAATAAAAGTGTCATAATTTTATTTAATTATAATTTAAAAAAAATATTTTTATAATTTTATAATTAAATTGGTAATCCGAATAAAAATAACACTAATTGCTTAAATATAATTCTATTATATAGATTAATTATAATTTTAAAAAAAAGTTTTCAGTATTTTCATAATTAAATTAGTAATTAAAATAAATTAAGAGTAACATTAACTCATTAAAACAATGAAAGGATAGATATTTTGATTGGTTGATAAGTTAGAATAAATGGAGTTCGATTAGAGTTAAAACTAAATTTCATCCGACCAGATAAAATCGAATCCGATGAAAGCATGTAGATGAACATCTTACCAAAACTGATGTGTGTTTGACGTGGCATTGCAAGCTGTAACTGAAGAGGAGCCAAACATGCAGCAGACCAAACTCTCGACAACATCGCCATCATCATCATCAAATCCAAGTCTAACCCCATGCTTTCATTCTTGGAGTTCACATCTTATTTGGATAACTATACTTCTCGCCGTTTGAATTACTTCAACACATAAATAGCTGAGCCCTTTCCATTGAAAAACCTGTCAAACGCGTCTTCTTTCTTCTTCATTTTCATTTCCTCAAACAAATGACAATCACAGCAGCGCCCTGTGTGAATGATGGCTGCCTCATGGTGCGGGGAAAGGTGATTTTAACTCATGTTCCCACCAACATAATCCTTTCTCCGGGAATTTCAGGGGCAGCTTTTCTGGGTTCAACTTCACCCATTCCCACTTCTCGCCATGTTTTCACTCTTGGGATCCTTGAGTAAATTCCCAGTTTCCTCGACTTTGTTCATACGAATCTGCCTCCTTTTTCATGAACTTCGGTTTCATCTTTTTTTGGCTTTGATTATTACAGGGGATACAAGCATCTATGTCTGTATAGATTCAAAATATGGTGGATGATTCCAGGGTATGGGAAATCTGGCAGTGAAATTCCATTGGAGACTCAATTGCTTCTTCTGGAAATAAAAGAAGAATCGTTTGTTGAAGATGACGATTCTTCTGGTCCTCCCACACCCACCACTTTCTATGTTCTTTTCTTGCCTGTCTTGGATGGTGATTTCCGAACAAGTTTGCAAGGAACTCCTGCAAATGAGCTCCAATTTTGTGCGGAAAGTGGTTGGTATTTTATCTATAATTTCAAGTTTTCTATACGTTCAATCGTGTTACGATCTTCATATTTCTTAAAATAGGACATATTCGTATTCGACGCTCACATTATACAGTAGTAGCCTATAGGCTTACTGTTTGAATGTTCCAGGTGATGCCAATGTCCAGAACTCACAAATGGTGGAGCCAGTGTTCATCAATTCAGGAGATAATCCATTTGAACTCATTAAGAATTCCATAAAGTAAGCTCAAAAAGGCAAACACGAAACTGATTACCAATGTTTTATCTGCTGCAATTTGTTGTCATTTGACATTTACCTTGTTTGTGTTTGTGTAGGATATTGGAGAAGCACAAGGGCACTTTCAGACATATTGAAAACAAGAAGGTATTTTATTAATCTTACACTGTTGAACATTGTACACATCAACATTTGTTCCATGCATAAATTTGGGATGTTTTGATGAACAGATCCCTGCACATTTGGACTGGTTTGGATGGTGCACTTGGGATGCCTTTTATACTGAAGTGAACCCTCAAGGCATCAAAGAGGGTCTTCAGAGGTACTAAAAGAATAAATAAATAAATAAAACTCAACGTTCATTTCTCCAAATTCATTACAAACCTCATACAACATATAATCTTTGTTCTGTAACTTGGGCAGTTTCTCAGATGGAGGCTGTTCTCCAAGGTACCTAATCATTGATGATGGATGGCAAGATACTGTGAACGAGTTCCAAAAAGGAGGAGAACCACTCATTGAAGGGACACAGTAAGTAATGCTAATGTGCCCAGACTCGAGATGAGTGTTGGGTACATTTTTTCATATATTTGAAGGCTCATACCACCTTACCCGTATTTGAATATGTACCGAGCTTGAGCCTTGCTTTATTAATCATGCTTCTTGCTGCTTTTGTTCTCTGTAAGGTTTGCAACTAGATTAGTAGATATCAAAGAAAACAGCAAGTTCAAAAGTTCGGAATCGGATGCCTGGTGCAACAATCTCCATGAATTCATCAACATGATCAAAGGAAAATATGGGTTAAAGTAAGGTTTCAATTCTGGAGATGAAAACTTCTCTATTAGTAATATTCTATTGCTATGTTACTACAACTCTTCATTTTCCTCGAAAGTACCCAAGTCTGGCACTCACCCTAAGTCTGACTAACACAGGATTTTTGCTGTTTTTTGCAGTATTTTTATGATGAAACTTGCTTTTGCTGTTTTTTGCAGTATTTTTATGATGAAACTTACATGTTAATGCATGCAGGTATGTATACGTCTGGCATGCTTTAACTGGCTATTGGGGAGGTGTACTTCCATCATCTGAAACAATGAAAAAATACAATCCAAAGATTGTTTATCCAATCCAATCACCTGGTAATATAGGGAACTTGAGAGACATTATCCCGGACAGCTTGGAGAAGTATGGTGTAGGGATCATCGACCCTCAGAAAATCTTTGATTTCTACAATGATCTCCATAGCTATCTCTCCAGCAACGGCGTCGATGGAGTCAAGGTAGATGCCCAGAATTTGATAGAGACCTTAGGTTCTGGCTTCGGTGGACGAGTTTCACTGACTAGACGATATCAACAAGCACTCGAACAATCTACATCAAGAAACTTCAAAGAGAATAATCTGATATGTTGTATGAGTCATAATTCAGACTCAATTTATAGGTAAAATTAGATCATCAAATCAAAATATTTCCTAAGTTGCTAAGTTGAATGTAAGTACTGATAATAAAATGTTTGTATGATTTTCAGTTGGAAAACCAGCGCGGTTGCAAGAGCATCGGAAGATTTCATGCCACGAGAGCCAACATTTCAGACCCTACATATTGCATCTGTTGCTTTTAACAGTCTACTTCTTGGGGAGATTGTGGTGCCAGATTGGGACATGTTCCATGTATGCTGTTTTTCTTTTGCATTGAAGCTTTTATTTGAATGCACATTTAACATCTGAATCACATTCAGAACTCCGGGTTTAACCCAGTTAGTTCATATAATCACCCTCAGGACTTAAACTGTGGCATCCAGTAGTTTCGGGCTTAGAATCCCAATACCTGCAATCCCTTCAGTATCCCCTATCTTCTACCCTGTATCACATAGAAGACTTCTTCTCGCTTATCACATGGCACAACCCAACTTCTAGTGTTCTTTTTCTTGTTTATTGCAGAGCAAACATGACACAGCTGAATTCCATGGTATCGCAAGGGCAATAGGGGGTTGTGCAGTGTATGTAAGGTTAGCCACAACTATTTGATAATTTTTTGTTCTTGTTATGTTTGAGAATAGGAACATTGTTATAATTTCTCCACTTATTATCACAGTGACAAGCCAGGCAATCATGATTTTGAGATCCTAAGAAAGCTGGTATTGCCTGATGGATCGGTTCTAAGAGCTAAACATGCTGGCCGTCCCACTCGAGATTGTTTATTCAGAGACCCTGTCATGGATGGAAAAAGGTAGAAGAAAATGCTGAAAACTTATTACAGATTTCACTTTCAATATATATATACCAACAAATATGAAGTGTTTTGCAGTCTTCTGAAGATATGGAACTTGAACAAATTAAGTGGAGTGGTGGGTGTTTTCAACTGCCAAGGAGCAGGAAGCTGGCCATTGAAACAAACAATTAAAGACATGCCAAGCACACCTTTGGTCATTTCAGGCAACGTTAGTCCCTGTGATGTCGAGTTCATTGAAGATGTTGCAGGGGAAAACTGGAATGGAGATTTTGCAGTATATGCCTTCAATTCAGGTTAACCTTTTAGTTGAATCTGAAATTAAAACACAGGCGCACACATATATATTAACCTTTTCTTTTTCAATTGCAGGCTCTCTCTCCAGATTGCCAATGAATGGAAATATTAAAGTGACATTGGCCACTCTTAAATGTGAAACATTTACCATTTCCCCAATCAGAGTGAGCAAAATCCATCCACCACTCTTTTTCTTTTTCTTGAAATATCTGACATCTGTAGTAATCTTTAAAACGATGTCAAACAGGTATCGGGTGAGGGTGTTCATTTTGCCCCCATAGGATTGCTTGACATGTACAATTCAGGAGGAGCAGTGGAATCCATTGATGAAAACATGAAAAATTCTTCAGAGTTCATAATCAAAATCAAAGTTCGAGGGTGTGGTAGATTTGGAGTCTATACAAGCTTGAAACCAAGGTCTTGTATGGTGGATATGGAAGAAGAGGAATTCATATACAATTTTGAGAATGGATTATTGACACTTGATCTAACAGGTGATTGCAATTTTAGAGATATTGAGTTTATATATTGAGGTATCATTTACCATGTCAAATGACAAAACTTTCATACAGATTTCTCTTAATTCTTTTAAGCAATCTTATTAACAAATTCTTTGTAAATCTGTTTTGTCCTTAAATATATGAGAAATGCGAGTTGTACTGTGTTCTTCAAATCAGTTTTAGATAATTTCGGCAGATGTTATTAAAATATTTATATCCGAATAAAAGAAAACATAAAAAGTGAAACAGTAAACATACTCATCCCATAATGGGGATATATTCCTAGCACTCTGGAAAATGAACCATTAAACTACAAGCATTCTGCAGCACAATGGATAAAGTTTCAAACAAGCTTTAAGCCAATTGATGCATTTTCCGAATTCCATTAACTCTGCAACTGAGCATCACGACTCGTCAAAGGAACATACCGGACAGAACTCTCGCTTCGGATGCTAATCGAGCCATCCGGATTTTTGTCAACTACTTTCAAATCTTGGAATATATTTCCTACAGGAATCACCATCCTGCCACCCAGCTTTAATTGATCGAGGAGTGCCTGAGGCATTTCAGGTGCTGCTGCCCCGACATGTATAGCATCATAGGGTGCACATTCTGGCCAACCTTCCCTTCCATCTATATGTCAATGAAACATAATCAGTTCATAAGCATTCAATGAAACATGGAGTCACAAACAGATTTAGATGATCCAATTTGTAGCCATGACAAGGTATAAATGAATTCTTTATGAAAAGATCCAGTCTCGAACCAAGAGATGCAATGCCTAGGTTGAGAATTCGAATTACAGTTTAGTTTAGAGCAGTCTGTTAAAATACTGCAAGTTCCTGATAAGTACATACCGCCAACATGCATCGAAAGAGAGCCTTTTTTCAACAATGGAGCTGCAGCAGATTTTTCAATATTGTTTATGGAGGAGGCAACCAGTTCGGGAATGTGTTCAACACCGATGGCTCGACCCTGTGGTCCAACCATCATTGCAAAGCAAGCAGTCAAGTAGCCAGTTCCTACAGAACAAAGAAATTAGAGATGCTAAAGTTGATAGAGACTGCATACAATGACAGTAATAACTCTTTTCAATGATCCTCCCAAAAACCCCAACTCCCCCCATTTAATGCCCCTCTTTTTTGCCTCAAAAGTCATAAACCACTCGTGAATGGATTGCTGATGGTTTTTACAAAAAGAAATATTGCGTATGTTACTCAGATTCAAAAGAAAAAAAAAAGATTTAGTGAAAAAAGTGTGGAGTTGCAAAAAGGACCTGAGCCAACATCTAGAGCATGCATGCCAGGCTGCAATTTTTCCTCCAATAATTGAAGGCAGGTAGCATGCATATGAGGTGCAGAAATGGTAGCATTGTAACCTATTTCCTGCGGACAGTCAGCATAAGCTGGGGTCTTATCTGGTACAAATAACGCTCTATCGATAGTCTCCATTACTCGAGCAACTTTCTCGGATGAAATCACCCCATACTGCTGCAAATGCTCCACCATTTTCTTGTTAGTGTTCATCCTACTTCGATCCCACAAGTGCTACAAATTATCAAGACAAGGGTTAAGCACTGAATCTCACTCATTTGAATTGAACAAAAGAACAGCCCAACTCAATGAACAACTTCTCCTCTACTTTTACCACCGAATCAAAATCTGTGTCATTCATGAGCATCATGGGTATACAAGTCCATTAAAGGTTGCAGTCAACAATTCCAACAACTCCACCACTCAAATGTGCCTTCCACATATAAGCATAGCTCTTTAGACTCTTTAACCAGGTTCTGTTTACAATTCATTGATAATCATTGCTTATATAATTCTCAAAACTGTCCCTTCAATTCATAGCTTTCAAACACCAAAAACAAACTATAATATTGTAAAACTCAATAAAAACTCTTTACCAAGGTCATCATTTCTGGAAAAACCCACTTCCAACATGATCACATTAAATAACCCAGAAAGCAAAAATGATAAAGCCAGAGAGGGAGAGAGGGGTACCTCCATGGTGAAGAAGAGAGAGTTAGAAGTGAGAAGAAGATTAAAGTTAGGGAGCTTAAGATTGTTAAATGAAGAAGAGAATAAGGAAGGAGAGCGTGGTCGAAAACGGAGATGGTGATTAGTGGTGTGTAAGAGTTGCTTTAATGGTGACACGCAATAGCGGCATCCATAGGACTTCATTGTGGAGGATAGATTCATCATTTTTTAAAATTCTTCGTACAGTTTCTCGGCCTTTCCATCTCAACATATATTTTCAGTGCTAATCCTAATTCACACTTGTAGGGCTCTGCTCTCTCGGTCAACTTCAATTTCTCTAAACTATTTTACTGATCTGATAGATGTTTCTCGTGATGCTAAGCGGCTTTCAATTTGATATTTTCATTTCCTTCATTTGTTGGGCCTTCGCCCCATTCATTTGGGGACCGAATCCTGTTGGCCCCAACAATACTGAAAAAATTTTAGGCCTATTTTCTTATTTGAAAAAAAAAATTGCTAAAATTATTCTTAAGGTTAATAAATATATTAACTTTATTTCTATTTGTAATCAATTAAAATAAAAATATTATAAGATATGATAATTTTAAAAACGACTATCATTTAGTATTTTGCTATTAGAAAAAAAACCAAAGGTTAAGATGATTTCTCGTGTCCCTTAGAGTGTGTTTGGGTGAGGAATTTGTAGGAGGGATTTCATTTTTACTACCCGATATGGATGGAAAAGTTATTGCCTGTTAATTTTTGGGTGATTTGACAAAAATGTAAGTTCAAGGGTTAAAAGAGACAAAAAAATTAAATGGAGGGCTAAAATGAATTTTTTTGTAAAGTTGAAGGACCAGATAACTCATTATGCCAAAAAAATTGGTGAGTATCAAAATCACATATATGAAAAGTATCACGTTTTTATTTTAAATTTTGGTAAATGAATTTTTTTAATAAAAGGTTAAAACATATTATTAAATTTTTTTATTTATCAAAATTAGAAAAATGATTATTTTCATATATTTGATTTTGATACTCACTCAATTTTTTTTATTTATAAAAAATTTGAACGATGAGATAAAATAAGGAAAAAAAGTGGCACTTGGAGATTTGGTTTTCCAAAGCAAGTCACCTTCTGCTATGTTTGATTTAGATATTGCATCGATTTCACCTCAAATTACCAGTCAACATGACGATTTGGGAATCCTCAATACAAATCCATATTATTCATGTAAATAAAATTTTGTATATTATTTAGGTAAATATTTTTTTCTATATTATTCCATAAAAAGCTGACCTAGACATTAGTCTAATGGATACTTTTTTCCTCTCTCTAGAAGAGCCTTTCTCTTAGAGTTATCCCCTTAAGTGCTCTGATTGATTTTTTGGCAATTTTGTCGCAGGACTCAACTTCATAATCGCTTACGCTTTGTTTTCCCCCCTTAATCATTACATAGACGATTTATTTTACTATTTTTACTTTTTCTTTTTCCTTATGATGCCCTGATACATGTCATTTGGATTGGGCATCACCCCTCGTTTCCTTAAATCTATCACAATCCCAAACATGAGCCTTCATCATTTTAAGTGGCAAAAATATCCAATTATGTTTCCTCCATCAACCTTTCCCTTTTTAGATATGCATGCAACACTTCCCTTGCCTCATTCTCTTCACATTCGTTTTCGCTTTGTCATAAACCCAAATCCATCTTTTTAACTCTTTTAAACCCTCATGAGCAAAAATCCCCTTCGTGATTGAAATTGGTATCAGAGCATAAAGTTAAATATCTCTTCTAATGAGTATAACAATATGCAACACTTTATTCAGGTAAAATTCATCCACTAGATAATGCCTTGGTACGAAGAGATCTAATTTCGCCTTCAGCAGACGTGAGTTGGAAGACAACAAAGCCCATTGGAACATTTTCCTCATTGGAAATATTCATGACTACAATTAATTTTTTTTAATCCTTTAAAGGGTATTAAAAAAAAATTGAAATATCTAAGATCATGTGACAATCTCCTTAAACGACAATGTGTTTGTTTCCTTCGCTTTGACTATATTATCTAAACCAATGTTCATCCATTAAGAGGGCCCTTAATTGTTGATGGGACCCTTCTAATGATAGGAAGATAGATTCCCAACACATACCTTAACTTTGATCTTTTCACATCGCTCCCTATCTAGATCCAAATTTGGGGCTTATCGGTGGAATATCTCAAATCTTCAATTACACCTAATTAGGGTAAGTTACAAGTGGCATACTTCAAATGGGTGACAATGATAGTCACCCATGCAACATCCACTACCTAAGGGTCTGTGTTGATAAAATCTTTGGATGTCTCTTATCGTAGGTTGCATTATCCAACTAGAGGGTGGCGTCAAGAAGTAGATTGACTTTCGCTATGAACGCATTTGTAAAATCTACATTCGATGTGGAAAAATAAGAAACTTTAGAAATAGTTGCCCTCATGAAAACTTAGAAATTAAAAACATGATAAATGCTCAAATTCAACATTCAATCTACATTCAGCATGTACCTACAGTTTCGGATCGTTTTTATTCCATTTCATGTATAGGTGGATTTTGAAGGTTCGAGAAGTGATTCAACATTCAATCTGCAGCCCTCGACTCAGCAAAGTTTGTATAGTCTCCCTATTTTTTTTTTTTAAATGGCATGGACCTATGTTTCGAATCGGTTTTTGTAATGTATATGATCTCTTGGAATATTGAATAGGTAAATGTCAATTGAAATTTATGTTTATGAAATGTTAAGTTGTCAAATGCATATATGATCTATAGTTTAAATGGTTCTAAGGTTGAAATTGTCTTGTGTATTATAGTCAGTTTTGAATGTTGAATGGTTACGTTGTTGAATTTGATGACCATACAATTATGGTATTTTATTAAGTGTTTGGTAGTGTGATTTTAGGTTCAAATGAGTAGATGTGGAAAATTGGCTATTACTAGGCCATTGTGAATTGCTACCATGTGAGCCTTTTGAAAATAGTCAGTCACGTAAAGATGTCGGATTCTTAATGTCGTGACGAGGGAAAGGAAGTGAGTTACGGCGCGACCTGGAACTCTCGAAGTCGCTACATTAGGTTATTAAAAGAGTTTTTATAAGCTCGTATAAGACTCGATTATGATTGTAAAACATATTGTGAATGTGTAATATATACTTAATAACATGTGTAAATAGTTAAAATTGAATTATAATTGATCGTAGTTGTTCTGACAACAAATGTGACATTTCGTAACTTAGACCCAACAATCGTGTCAAATATAGTGTTTTACAAAAACATCAAACACTAGAATCAATTTGTTTAGTTTGAGGCATTAGGTTATTGCATAGGTTAATGGCTAGTATAGATTAGTATTGTGCATTTTATTTGGTTATTTGGATAAATAAAACCAAATAGAATATTAATAAATAGTTGATTTTGGTGAAATGGGTTGGAAAGATTTTAATAACATTGAGGAGTGTCGACTTCAGGACAGCAGTGAAGAAAAAGAAGAAAGAAGATCTAAGGGCTAAAAATAAAAGGAAGACTTAAAGACTCGTTGGGTTGACTTGACTGACTCAGCCAGAGTTGACTTGTATATTTCTTCGAAGTTTCGCTATAGTGTGTATTCATGGCGTGGGGTAAACGATGGAGAAAAACAACCAGTTTAAACAATCCAATTTCTCTCTATCAATATGAACATATTATTTTGAGGATATATCATCATGCACGTTCAAAGAAAATACAAAAAGTGACCTAAATATTACATTTGGAAAAAAGAGAGCAAATGACAAAAAGCACTATGTGGCCATCAAATAACATATTAATTATTTTCTTGCGAAAAAACGAAAGGCCCAGTCAACACTAACCATCAATATTCCACACGGTTATGAGCTTATAAAACATATCAAAATTTTAGTTCTATTTAATTATGAACTAATTAAATATCCAAAGCTTCCTTCACATCCCTCCGCCACAACAATGGCATTCTCTCCCGCCAAACGCCACCCCCACCTCCTCTTCTTCACTCTCCTCTCTCTCTTCCTCATCTCCCATGCAAGGCTAACTCTCCACCATTCAGACTTGAAAGCTCTTTCCACCATTGTTAAAAACCTTGGCATCAACGCTCAACGATTCCCTTCCACTAATCCTTGTACCGCGGCCGGAGTTTTCTGTGAGCGAAGGCTCACCCACAACGAAACTTACGTTCTTAAAATCACCAGGCTCGTGTTCAAGTCCAAAGGGTTGGATGGGTTTCTGTCTCCTGAAATCGGGAAGCTTACTGAGCTCAAAGAGCTAACTGTTTCTCACAACAATATTGCTGATCAAATCCCCGCCCAAATCGTTGACTGTAAAAAACTTGAAGTTCTTGACCTCAAAAACAATATGTTTGATGGTGAGATACCATCGAATTTGTCTTTTTTGATCCGTCTTCGAGTTCTCGATCTGTCCTTCAATAAGTTTACCGGCAACTTGAGTTTCCTGAAGCATTTTCCCAACCTGGAAAGCCTTTCCCTTGCAAACAATCAATTTTCCGGGAAAATCCCACCATCTATACGTTCATTTCGAAACCTTCGATTCTTCGACTTCTCCGGGAACAGTTTCCTTGAAGGTTCAGCTCCATTGATGAGCAAAGCTGATGAAGCAGCAGTGTCCAGGTACCCCAAACGGTACGTTTTTACCGAGACAAGGAACTTAACAAGCAATAATGGAGGTCCAGCTTCAGCTCCATCGCCATACGGAAGCAGTAAAGCTCCCGCCCCCACTCCAGTACCATCACCTAAAAACAAACACAAAAAAAGTATCAGGAAACTAATGGGATGGATTTTGGGGTTCCTCGCTGGAGGGACAGCTGGCAGTTTATCTGGGTTTGTCTTCTCAGTGATGTTTAAGCTGGTGATTGAAACTGTTAGAGGAAGAGGCAGCGACTCAGGTCCATCCATATTCAGTCCATTGATAAAGAAAGCTGAAGATTTAGCATTTCTAGAGAAAGATGATGGGTTGGATTCACTAGAGATCATAGGCAAAGGAGGGTGTGGGGAAGTTTACAAGGCTGAATTGCCAGGAAGTGATGGCAAAATGATTGCTATTAAGAAGATTATTCAGCCTCCAAAAGATGCAACTGAATTGACTGATGAAGATAGCAAGCTTCTGAACAAGAAAATGCGCCAAATCCGATCGGAGATCACCACTGTCGGTCATATCCGCCATCGGAATCTTCTTTCTTTGTTGGCTCACGTTTCTCGACCCGACTGTCATTACCTTGTGTACGAGTACATGAAGAATGGAAGCTTACAAGATCTCTTGCAACAAGTTTCAGATGGTACAAGGGAGCTTGATTGGCCCGCTCGCCACAAGATCGCCGCCGGAATTGCGGCAGGGCTGGAATATCTCCACATGCATCATAGTCCCCGTATCATTCACAGAGATCTGAAACCTGGAAACATTCTTCTGGATGATGATATGGAAGCTAGAATTGCGGATTTCGGGCTTGCCAAAGCCATGCCTGATGCAAACACCCATGTAACCACTTCAAATGTGGCCGGAACAGTGGGATATATAGCACCGGAGTATCATCAAACACTCAAGTTCACTGATAAATGCGATATCTATAGCTTCGGGGTTATACTGGGTGTTCTAGTGATGGGAAAGCTTCCATCCGATGAGTTCTTTCAATTCACTGATGAAATGAGCTTGGTGAAATGGATGAGAAACATCATGGTTTCGGACAACGCCATCCAAGCTATCGATCCTAAACTTCAGGGAAGAGGGCATGATGAACAGATTGTTTTGGTCCTGAAAATCGCCTACTTTTGTACTTTGGATGATCCAAAGGAGAGGCCTAGTAGCAAGGATGTGAGATGCATGTTGTCTCAAATCAAGAGCGAAGGTCAAGCCAATAATTAATGTCAGATCACGATGATGCAAGAAGATCAAGAATATTTGAATAAATTTTAGTTTATGTAACATGTTTTCTCTTTCCAGCATATGATCCTTATGCTTTGTAACTGTAATTGTAATTGTAATGCTTGTAAGAAATATAATCTATCTGGCTTTTGGGTTGTGCACCTAAATTAGAAATCTTATGGGTCAAATTTACATATTTGTAGTTGTAAGGGGAACAACTCGAAAACATTGAATCGGAACATATGGGTCGCCAATGGGGGAGCAATACCATGGTGAAACATGTTCTTCTTTGGTGCAAAATCGGCCGTAACTTGATAATAATGGTGCTAAACCCATGGGAATTTGACATATTAAATCAATCATTTCTTCTGGCCGACAAAAGCAGCAAATAACGTTCCCGATCATGACATGAGCAGAATTTCTCATTAGCTCCCTCTCCTTTAAGAAAAGCATTGCTTTTCAAGCATTGAAAAGGTAAATTTCAAAGAGAATTTATATTAACAAGAAACCAATTCCATTATTATTATTGCACAAATTAATCAAATTTAGTTAAAATTTTGGGTTATAAAATCACCTTAAAATTGAGTTAAACAGGTCCACAACATAAAATAAAATAACAAAAAAAGTCCATATTTTTTAGTTTAAAGAAGTCCACACCAAGATTCTGGTTTTACCGATTATTAATCGTTTGTCAGTTTGTCAATTTTCCAGTATAATATATTGTTCAACCGTCTCTACCTGGTTGAACTGGCCGTTCTTTTTTACCTGTGAACCCAGGTTCATCTGTAAACCCTTTTCATGAATGAAAACAAAAAAAGTAGCGTGATGAGATCAAGAACACGATCTGTACACTATCAATATATCAAAACAATTACTTAGGTTCACCACTGTGTAATCAAATGTCATGTCAACTAAAATCGACCTCGGTCATATTAAGCCATTAATACTGTAGTAAGTTCATAGGAATAAAACACTTGGAAGATATACTTGATACTAAATTACCACTAGGCCAATAAAGTCTACTTGTCCACTACACAATCAATAAACAATACGATAATACTGCCTACAAGCTGATGTAGAGATACTGCATAGATGTCTATCAGTTCCAACGAATTAGTTAGCGAGCTGAACCCTGGTCAGATGTTAAGATACAAATAAAGTTCAATTAGCAGTCTAGTTGAATGTTTCAACTTTCTACAATCAAAGCTGTCGGCAAGACAATCCCAACATCTAGTAACTACAATCAGATAACTCCAGGTCTATGCTTTATTTTCTATTAAACAATCAATAAAGATGATAGAATAAAATGTCAAATATCATGGATTTGTTTATGATATTTTTCCACATTATGGATCCCAATTAGCCAAGTTAGTAAGTAGTACCAACTTCCTTGATGAATGAGAAACCTATAGTATCTTGTGTGGTTTTGGGAATAGTCAATTAGTAAAGCAGAAGAAACAAATATGCAACATCTCAATAAACCAGTACACATATTCTTCGGATAAGTCAAACTACAGGGTAAAGGAAAGTATGGCATTCTGAATCACCACAGTGACCTATATACTATTATGCAACTTCACAATGCAATAGGTTTAATTTCGATCAACTAAGCTTCAATCGCAACACAGAATTCATCAGATTCAAGCTATGTTGCTCTGACTCTTCATTTTTCTTTAAATACCAATATCCGACACCTATGTCCAACTATATTCCAACATCGATATAGAAATTTCAACAACACGGAAATCTTGAAAATTTTGTAGGACACTTAAACCCCAGTCCACATAATAGTATTCTAGTACTTTTCAATTTTCTAACAATTTCTATTTTTACCAATTGGATGAAAAAAAACAGCCAAATTAAACAATTTGCTTCCATTATTTCCCCTCATTTGTACAACAATCATACATAAAAAGAAAAAAAAAGGCATTCATTAATAAGTACCCTTAAAAATCCAGAAGTAATTGAGGAAGAATCCTTTCTAAATGAGTTGGTTCAATCATGGTACTACCCTCAGCTTCAGCAATTGTACCAGCTCGCTGAATAGCCTCTGTGTTCAAGACAAAATTGGGGTTTTATTTTATTTTAAAATTATAATCAAAGTTCTAAAACAAAAAGAATTTTTCCACAAAAAAAAATAAAACCTGTGATAAAAATCCGAAGAAGTTCACAACTCAGCTTCAAGGCATTTGTATTAGCTGCAATCGAATAGAGTAAATAGTTTAAAATTCAGTGACAACAGATCATATTTTCAGTTGATCCAAAACATTACCGGAAGTGGGTCGATTCTTCTTTGATGTTCCAGCTCCAACCTATAATTGAAGAATCCAAAAAGGATAAAAGAAAGCAAAATAAAAGATTTTACAGAAGAATTTTAATTTGAGAAAATTGAAAGAAAAAGGAAGGGTACCTCGGAATATCCGGCCTCAGTGTTTGGGAATCCGTTCCTTTCACGCTCTGGAAGGGAATCAGTCACAAACCCTTAAATCTTTGAAGAGAGAGAATAAAACTGGAGGAGGAAAAGGGCGAGAGGGAATTGCAAACCTTGAGCTTTTTTTATCCAAATGTGCTTGAAAATGGCTCTAATTAAATCCTTAAAACAAGGAAACAAAAACAATGTATCAAGCAAATTGATTCTAATAACCCAAAAGTAAGGAAATATTTTGGGATAATATAGGGATTACTGGTTCGAAAGTGGGAGCTTCATTGTCATCCATGGCCTAAGTGAATCCACTTTCTGCCTTCTCGCTTCTTCTTTATTTGAATCCTTTTGCTTTTGTTAAATTAATTACGTTTGTATTAATATTTCCTATTAGATAACTGGCAACAACTGGCCCCTATAGCTCAGTGGTAGAGCGTCAGTCTTGTAAACTGAAGGTCCGTAGTTCGATCCTGCGTGGGGGCATTGTTTTTAAAATCCCTCCGATTTGGGACTCATAAACCCAGGCTTTCATCCTTAAACCTTCAAGGGTTCTTCGAATCAAACCTTATAGAATTACAGCAAAAAATTTGTACCCAAATCCCAACTTTCTTCACTTATTTTTTGGAGTTTCCTGAGTCAGGCTCACTTCTTTGGACCTTTCTTCTATGCAAAAATGGCATATCTCATGCACAAACTCTTCAAAAACAAACCAACTCAAAGATTCGTCCTATCTCTCAAAACCCCACAACACCAACATCGACTCTCAAAACTTAGCCCTTCACTTATCCCTCAACAAACTCACCATTTTTCATTAATCCAACCTGAAAATTCCCTTGAAAATGACAAATCTACTGAACCCTTGAAGTCGTACCCAAGTTTCCCGTTTGGGTATTTATTGAACCCCGTTAGCTCAATTGGGTTTGACCCAATGGCTATCATGGAGGTCGAGGAGGAGGAAGTAGAGACTGAGGATGATAATGCCGGAAAAGCATGGGCCGATAGTGTGAAGAAGAAGAGGAAGAAGAAGATGAACAAGCATAAATACAAGAAACTCAGGAAGCGTCTCAGAAGAAAAACATAGGCTTTCTCTCTGGTGAGAATTTCACGGAGAAGTTTTATTTCCTGTCTTTTTTTTTTTATAATTTATTCAAATATTTTGGAATTAGATGATATGGGACTAAATTTTCCCTTCGTATTTTTTTGAACAAAACTTGATTTGAGTTGAGGATAGGAATGGAATGTTTGAGAATTTTCACATCCGATGACAATAAATTAGCTCAGCTGAAATGAGTTAGCTTACTAACATTGACAGGAACGATTACCATCATACAATTTTCAAAGATAATTGCATAATGAGTTTGACATTCGAATCTTAATATCCATGAAATCCTTTTATCTTACCCTCGGACTACGACTTCCTTTGTAAGAACTTGACTATTTCCTTCTCTTGAGAGTGTGCATTGTTGTTTAATTTTTTTTACTAGTATGAATGAATCCTGCCTCACATATGGTGGAAATTCTTATCATAGTTGAGTATGAGTTAAGATGTCAAATGTCATAGGATAAACAATGAACAATTGACATGAAGTGATTTATGCATATGATATGATTGATTTCTTCTTTATTGGATATGGGACTAGGATTGACTGGAGATGAAAGAGTGTATATCAGGCAAAATCATTCTCAAATATTGTTGTTTTTCTGATATTTTTCTTATTTTAATGGTGTGAAGTTGATGTCCTTCCTTTAGATGGATCTCATCCACTTTGGTTTCCCTTTATTCTTTTATGAAACTGATACTTTTGTTGTCAATTAAACTTTTTGACAAAGTTTGTGTTGCTCAGTTAAGGCTATTTAGAAGGTAGCTAGGAAAGAGCTAACTCTTAGGACTGATGCCTGTTGGTCTTCAAGTAGAATGAAGATGGTTTTTGTTAGATTCTATGTTGCTCGGATTCTTCATTTTGTTAGAAGCATTTGTATCCGACAAATATCGGGATATGGTATGGGGATATAATCCTTCAATGACTGTTCAAATACATGGAAAAACTTGGGGGGAAAATGGGCATATTCCTGTCAGAATATACCCAATCTGACTCCCACACACGAATCCAAATAACATAGGTTGAATGAGTTAATAAATTGGTAGAGAATGTAGGTTGAGGTTTCAGGTAATGTAGAATTTCAATTCAGCTATGATTGTCTGTTTTCCAAATAAGGGAAAATGACATACTTGAAGTTTAGCTGATTACACCGGTTGGGTTAATATAGTCTATTGTCCTTCTACTCATGCAAGTTTCGAGTGTTGCTGTCTTACCAAAGGAAGCTAAGCCAAATAAGATAGAATCACCATTGCGAATTCAGTCCTCATTAACCCTGAGTGTCACTGCCTTATCAATGGAAGCTAAGCCAATTAAGTTAGAATCACAATTGCAAATTCACTCCTTGTTAACCCCTTGACTAATAAAAAAAGATCAGATTTCTTTGTTTTTGCGTCCTGGATTAATCAATTCATTCAGTATTTATATACTTGGCATTTGGTGTTTTCTTCATGATTATTTGATTGGTTCTCTCTACTTTCTAAGGTCTTTAAATGTAGAACATTTGGGTTTTGCCCAAAGCAGATTGAGATTGAATTTCAGAATTTGCATGCTCGTCTGTTCTTTGTATTGTGTAACTTGTAAATGACTAGTTTTTTTACTGGTATCTTATAATATACGAAATGATAGTTTATATTTGCCTCTTATTTTGGGCATAAAGCAGACATATTAACATCCAAGTCCATGCCGGGTGGTTTAGACTTTGAGAGGTTTCCTTGTAGAATTTACGAAAAGATTGAAGTCTCTGTTTTTAGCATCCATGGGAATCATTTACCTGCAATTAGTTGGTGATTTGAGCTGAATCACATATAATAAAGCATTTATATGTGACTTGTTTATTTGTGTGTACAAGTTATTTGGATTGATGAAGAGGTTGGGCATGGGGAATTCCATGATGCTCAGACATGATCTTCAGTGATAGTATCAAAACTTACCCTTAATTTCTGTCATCACCTGTATTTCCAGCACAGGCATGCTTAATTTTTTTGTAAGTTTTTCCTATATATTTGGAAGATCCTACCTCCATATGGCTGTTCACGTGTATGTTAGGGACAAAAAACCGCTTTGGTTCTTGTTAACAACCTCTGGAAGATGAGCTTGAATTCTATTAGCATGAATCATGGTTATACACATAAAATACAAAATGGTATGATATTGGTCGAAACTCTTTTATAGAGATTGGGTTAAGGCATTTAAGCACCAAAGTGACATTAAAAGCAGCCAACATTGAACCAATTTTGAAGTAGTCATATATATCCATTAGGGCCAGGGCTCTTATCACTATTCAATGAAAACGTAGCAGCTCTGATTTCTTTGTTGGTTACTAGTTTGTCTATATCCGGTGGTGCTTCACTGGATAAAATCTCTTGTGAACAACCACTAACCTTTGCGTCTGCAGTTCCAAGGCATCACCAGCTTCGACCATTTGGATCATGCCATTTTTACTCTCCTTTCCAGTATACATGCAATATCCATCTTTATAAAGCTTAAAAATTGATTTGCAAATTACTATGTTTCAAAACGCAATTTAACCCACTTACATTCCAAGACAGAATAATGGTGATTGAGAGTTTGGAGGTGAAGTCCCTAAGGTATAATCATTTGTGAAAATGCTCTTATATATTACAAGCTGTGTTTCCATTAATAAGTGTAGGGGCTTTTTCTAACAAACTGTAATTCCAGAAGTTAATGATCTCCCATTATATTTATATATGCTTCACCCACCAGCAATCCCAGTGAATTATGTATTCAAAAGCCTTCAAATAAAGAAGCAATTAAGCATCGCTTTTGTTGATATGTCTAAAACTCATGAAGTTGGAGAAGAAACCTGTGAAAACAATATGTATAATCATTTCTCATGTGATCTCTTTTAAGGCTATTTATTACTATTGTAGATCTCCAACTATATCACCCTAAACCGCTCCAAATTTAATCCATTCACGTTTTAACTACCGATTTAATACACTTTTTCTTTATGCTAAAAAGTTGGATTGAATTCGAACCCTGTGTGATAATACTCACAGTTCATCGACCCCATGAAAGATCTATCCTTCTTCCTTTTGAAGAACTCGGTTGGGGCCAAGATGAAGAAAGGGATTCGTAATTTTTGCAATGGTGATGGCTCCACCTCCACTCTTAACCAAAACCGAACCGACCACGGCGGGGCCGGTATTATTACTTCGTCCGACTTGGTCGCTCCACCATCGGTTGTTGCCTCGAACACCACGGCGCAAAGCCCTCCCACAACGTTGGAGGAGATGATCTTAAGGTTAGAGCTGGAAGAGGAGCTTGCTAGAAAATCAAAACTGAATGAATACTACAGTGAGAATTTTCGAGGTGGTCGGATGTCTTGCGTCAACAACTCCGACATACTACGGTCTGCAAGGAATGCATTGAATCAGTACCCTCGTTTTTCCCTCGACGGGAAAGATTCCATGTACCGATCATCGTTTCGAAACCCTGAAAAAATCAATGGAAGGAACTCGGTTTGCTGCGATCATGGATTGAGAGAAAGGTTTTACAAAGCTTCATGTTTGCCATCAACTTTGGGTGACGAAACTGTGATTTGGTGCGAACCAGGAGTGGTGGCGAAGCTGATGGGATTGGAGGCGGTGCCGGTGACGATTAGTCGGAGAAAAGATCGGAGTAATCAAAAACTTGGTTCTGTGATAAAGAGACAGAATCTTCGGAGGAGAGGTGAGAGACATGAAATGGAGCGAAGAGTGGGCGTGGAAGAAGATTTCAAGAGAGGTAAGGTGGGTGGTTGTTCCAACTCAGGCTACTGTGTGATGAAACCAGTTGTTGTTGGGGCAGCAAACGGTGAAGGTGGATGGCCAACCCGACGTTTCCTTTAGATTATGCCTTATCTAATCCGGGTTATAACATCAAATACCAGTTGTTCTCTTATTTATATCAAAATATATGTTGAATATAGATAATATAACTTTGGAAATCAATCTTCCTCTTTATTTACCTATAGTTTCTTTTTCTTTCTTTTTTTTCCCTAAACGATGTCGGATTTTGTTACATTGTAAGATATGTCTGGCAAAAAAAAGATGCACTGCAATAACACACAGTCTCTCTCTCCTGATTTATTGGAAAAACATAAATTTAAAATTATAACCTCAATTTGTGATGGTGGATTCATTGGTGCAAGAATTCAGCTTGAATCGGCTCCATTATAGTAGATTAAACGCTTCATTATAATAGGATTTGTTTTACTTAATCAAAAGAAATTAGTTGTATTAAGCCTATGGCTATGATATTTGTGCTCAAACCAATTTCAATGGTGAATTTGACATTGTGATATCTTTGTAGATCAAGTACAAAATGTTTCCGTATTAGTTCACGGTGACATCTGCCCCACTTTCGCTACACCTTTAAATTCTTTAGTAATAAGATTTTGTTACTCGTATTTTCATTTTAGTCACTCAACCGTTAAATCTTTAACGACAATTAGCTTATACACACCACGTCATGTTCACACATTTATATTGGCCCCCCAAAAAACATATTGCTTTAATAATTGTCAAATTGTACTTGTTTATCCTCTTACCGAAAATTTTATTTTTTTTCAATATTGAAATATTAAATTTTAAAAAATTAATTAAATAAGTTATTGAAAAAATATTTTATCCCTTGATAGTGTCGATCAATTTTTTACTATAATATTAAAATTAATTAATTTAGTCTCTTTTTTAATTTTTAAATTTTATTTAAAAAATTTATTTAATATGAAAACATAAAATAAAATTTTAAAATTTAGAAAGAGGTTAATTTAATTAATAATTTTACAATAACAAATCGGTTAACATTATCAAAGGAAAAAAATTCTAACAATTTATGTAAATGATTTTTATGTCTTGAAATTTAAATTTTTAATATTGAAAAAAAAAGAATTTAGAATTTTTGGCAATGTGATAAATAAGTACAATTTGACAATTATTAAAGCAATATATTTTCAGTTTAATCCTTTAAAGAATAATATTTTTTGAGTGACCAAAATGAAAGCAACATAAAAGTTGGATGACCAAAATGAAAATGTGAACATGATATGGCGTGGATAGTTAACTATTGTTAGAGATCTAATGATTGTGTGACTAAAATAAAAGCCTCTTAAAAATTGAGTGATGAAATTGCAAGGATTTCATTTTAGATGATTGAAAGCGCCCTGAAAGTTGGGTGACCAACTAGATAGTTTACTCATAAGAAATTTACATTATTTTCTCTTTCTTTCTATTATATCCCTATTTGACTTATATACGTGTCGATGTGAGAAGTAACTTGAGAAGTAACCATGAATGACCCTTCACATTTCATTATTGACTAGTCATCCAATGATTAGCTACCTGTATGCCTCAAACCATAAAGCCAATCATCGTGGGCCACCCGCTATTAATAGGTCCTCCATTAGGTTACCAGCTATTAGCAGGTATGCACTTGTCCCCAGTAGAAGACTATTAAGGGACCACCCTAGCTTGACGACAACCAACAAGTAACAACCTTGCCACCTAGTCAACCACACGACTGGGCCACCACTCGTACTATCAGTGACATGGCACCACCAGACATAGGGGTCTTCCCCTTATAAAAGCCTTAGGCATAAGGATGAAAGGATCATTTCCCTTCCTTTAGCAACCTTAAGCATATTACCTAGCATAAAGTTTCCCTCTACTCTCTTTATCCCCTTCACTCCTCTCACATACATTGACTTTCGCATGATTTAGGTGAATTGACCTCTTTATTGTCACCACCATCTCTTTTTGCTTCCTCCCTTGTTAAACACCAATACAAACACTTTAATGGACTTTTAAATTATTTTAAACAATTTTTATATTTATAGATGAATAATTTAAAATAATAAAGTAATAGATTATAGAGAATCAAAAGTATATTAAAATTTATTTATAAAAAAATATTTAACAAATGAATTGTAAAGAGGTGAAGTGTTTATGTACAAATCCTTATGGATATTGGGTTTAATTCCAATGTTTGATTCTTTAGTTGTTATATTTAACCATTTTATATAAATTTATACGAATAAAAATATTGTAAAAATATTAATTTATTTAAAAATAGCTTTAAATTAATGTTGAATTGATTTAGGAAACTAAATTCAACAAGAGATTTTATAAATGAAAGAAAAAAATAAAAATAAGAATATATTTATAAAAATGATTTCTTAATTACATTAAAGATAGAATAGTAAAGTACTTATGATTAAACACGTCATTTTTGGATTCAATCATTCAATATTTGATTTTTAAATTTAAATATTTTATATAAAAATAATAAAAAAGATAAAATTATTATTGTATTGATATTTTCATGATCGAATTGGCTTAAGATATTAACTCAGTTAATCATGTTTCATACAACATAGAAACATATCATTAAAAATTAAAAATATTTTTATTTAATTTTAATTTTTTAAAGTTATTAAATGTGATAAACTTAACAAATAATATTATCATTTTAATAAACAAAAATTATATAATCTATAAAATATTATGTATTATTAACAAAGGGCCGAGTGCGAAATGTTGAGGTCCGAACCCTTTTTCTTTGTACCAAACCCGTTTTGTTGTCCAAACGGTGACGGATTCGGAAATCTTGTATTGGATGGATGGTTGAAGTGTGTGGGAAATTGAAAGCGTGCCGGGAAAAGTTTCATTTTCCTGGAAAATACCATCGGATCCGATTTTCCTGGAAAAGAAACTCATCGAACAATTCTCTCTTTTTCTCCATATCGCCTTCATTTCAATCTCTTGCTAAAGCAATTCCGATTTATGAATCGATTCATCCACCATATAAACTCAGCTAGCTTCCGATGTAAGTCAAATCAATTGAACTGAAGAAATTTTAGAACATTCTGTTCTTTGACCACATGAAAATGTTGCGAATTCGATTCAATCCAGTTGAATTATGTTTTCTTTCGTTCAATGTTTATTAAAATTATTCTTCGACATACTAATTGTTCAAAACAAATTTGATGTTCAATCTTATTTTCAGGTCGCAAGAGGAGGTAGCCAAGCAAGCTATAAAGCACGCATTGAAGGCGCTTAAGAAACGACATTTAGTCGAAGAAGGAGCTCATGCTCCTGCTTATATTGCTCTTTCTCGGCCAATCATTTCCCAGGTTTTCTTTCTTTTTGGGGGGCTTATTTGATCGTTGACGATGTGTTAGTTGATAGTTATAAAAACAAATCTATCTGAAATTAGGAATTGGATGAATCTCTGAGTTTTCATTATAAAAGATAGCTGCTATGCAAATAGCAATGTTAGGTTATTGGTGAATTTTGTTACAGGGTTCGGAATGGAAAGGGAAAGCTGAAAAATTGGAAATAGAACTTCAACAATGTTATAAAGCGCAATCAAGATTATCTGAGCAGCTTGTGGTGGAAGTAGCTGAATCCAGAACATTAAAAGCTTTTCTTCAAGAGAAAGAAACTGCAATGGCTGAATTGGAGAAGGAGTTGACCCAAACGAGGTTTGATGTATCCTTTATGGTTTGGCTTGCAAGGGTGATGCTCTTTTTTTTTTTAGATTTGGAATTGATTTGAATGAATACTTGATTCATTGTTTATTAAGACAGAGATGAATACTCTCAACTAAAAACGGATTTTGAAGAAAAGGTTAGAGCGTTGGAATTAGTGTTGAGCAAGTACAAGGACTCAAAGCTCAACTAGAACTACTGACTATTAGAGCTACGAATGCAGAGGCCGAAAATAAGAGGTTAGTCGATCTTTGGATGCTTCAGAAGATGCAGGATGCTGAACGGCTTAATGAGGTATGGAGGTATGGTATATTGTTTTCATAGCTACATGAAAACACGGAATAATGTATATATTGATTAGTTGTCTTTGAATGATGAAGAACTGGATTGTTATGTGCTTAACAAATAAAATGAATCAAGCATGTGACTCATTAAGAGGTAGTTCATGCAGTAGTTAAGTTAGAACATTATACAATTCTCACCATTGGCATTCTTTGGGACTTTTTCTTTTCAAAATTTGATGGAATAAAGGATCTTAGAACAAACATAAGTTGAGAGTTGCATTCCCAATGGATTGCACAACACTTAAGAAAATGGAACAAAAACAAAAACGAAACGAAATGGTGAATATGGCCAATAAGCTATAAAATTGAGTAGTAATGTTTCGATGATTATATTTCTTACAACTTCTTCGAGGTCCAATTTTTTTAGCATTCATTTAACTCTATCACGGTTGATAGGATATTATGAGAAAAACTGTCACTCAGAATGGTATAGCTCAACAGTCTAAAGTTGAAATCAAAAGGCCAAATATATGTGGGGTATGAGGTTTGGCTTCTGCCCCTTGATTTTGACACAGTATAATACTTTTCAATTTGCCTGCTTTAGATAATTGATATTAGTGGTTACCTCTAGTTTTCCTTTATTTAATTTAGGCAAACGCACTCTATGAAGATATGACTGAGTGGCTTAAGGCTAGTGGTTTAGAGAAACTTGCTCGAGAGCAAGTAGATGGTATTGTCCGTATAAGTGAAGAAGGTGCTGAGTTCTTTGCTGAATCAACTGTTCCCTCTGTTTGCAAAGACAGGATCAATGCTCATGATGGTGGTTGTGCTTCTATAATGTTTGAGTACAATTCAGTGTTTTGGGGGGGGGCAGGATCGATCTATCAAAATTTGGAATTCTAGCACTGGATCATTAAGTCATAGTCTTTTTGGCTGCCTTGGTTCTGTCCTTGATCTTGCAATTACACACGACAATAGATCCATAATAGCAGGAAGTAGTTCAAACAACTTGTTTGTATGGGATGTCAACTTGGGACGTGTCCATCATACTCTCACCGTCACACAGATAAAGTGTGTGCCGTAGATGTGAGCAAAGTTTCAAGTCGTCATGTTGTGAGTTCAGCTTATGGTCGCACTATAAAAGTATGGGATTTGCAGAAAGGTTACTGCACTAACACAATAATATTTCACAGCAACTGCAACGCGCTTTGCTTCAGCACCGATGGACTGACTATATGTTCAGGTCACATCGACGGGAATCTTCGTTTGTGGGATATCCAGAAAGGAAAGTTGCTTAGTGAAGTTTCTGCACATTCACTTGCTATCACATCTCTCTCTTTGTCACGAAACGGAAATGTAGTATTGACTAGTGGCAGAGATAATTCACACAATTTATTCGATATCTGATCTTTGGAAGTTTTTGGTACATTCAGAGCAACCGGAAACAAAGTGGCATCAAACTGGAGTCGCTCGTTTATCAATCCGGATGACAATAATATTGCTGCAGGCTCTGCGGATGGGTCCATCTACATTTGGTCAATTTCCAAAGCTGACATGGTTAGCACTCTGAAGGAACATATTGCTCCCATCCTGTGTTGTACATGGAGTGCAATTGGAAAACCATTAGCCTCTGCTGATAAGAATGGGGTTGTCTGTACCTGGACATGCTCCGCACGGGTTGCGCATGGAACAACTCGGAAAGCTGAAGTATATGTTTGATACAGGTAAATTCATTCTTTTTAAAGCTTTTTTATAAATTTGAAGATCTGTAGTCTCATACAAATGTCTATATATATATCAAACATAAGCGTCGTAACATAGTTGAAGTGTAAATTATTCAATCATATTTATGAGAACGAAGTTGGAATCAGTTGGGTAGAATTTTAGAGTTCATCTTTGGGATAAAAGGAAGGTGTTGTAGGATTAGAGGAAGAGTTCTTGATGGGATATGAAGCTTCCATTGCTATACCACAGAGACCTTGTTTGTCTTTGATGCCACGTTCCATTCTTATGTAACCTTTCTCACCCCAATCAGGTCCCCATGAGTTCTTCACTATCCAATACTTAGTTCCATCAAGGGTTGTTCCATAGCCCACTGCTGCAACCCCATGGTTCAGCTCTATTCCACATTGTCCAGTGTATACCCCCTGCAGACCGAATTTAGTTAAAATTTATAATGATAGCATTCATTTTTTCTGCAACTGTACAGAGGGATAAAAAATTTGTCCGAGATCTTTGAATCCTTAGCTTCCCATTCAACAAAGTATTGTAGATATAGTATACTTATATTACACTCAAATAGACAATACTTATATTACACTCAAATAGTCTTTTTACTCTTTTAACCTGTGCCAAAATAAGTAGTTAGCATTTAACAATATCTAAATGAACTCTTAATATAAATCAACATTGTGGCTGAATATAAGGCCTTGTGTTGGTGAAAAATCAAAAGAGAATGGTTTGATAGACTTATTTAAGAAAAGTGAAATAGTTCAAGAGTCTGTTTAACCTTTTAGCCTTTTAATACTTTTCTTTGGTTCCTCCATATATCAGATCATGGGAATTTCATTGAGTACTCGAGTCACTGACCCCGAAAAATAAAGATATTCTGACCTCTACCTTGCCCACCCCACATTTTTTCATATATTATATTAATTTTATAAAACTAAATATCTAGGGACAGGGTGAATTTAATCTAAAACCACCACCCACTTGACCCCAAAAACGACTTCAGATTCAGTTCCTAATCTGAGGGCTTGGGATTATTTAGTCAACCCTACATTCAGATAAATTTACCTCCGAGTAGAATTGGAAATCCGTACCACCAGCATCAATGGCCACTGATACAGGCTGATTTGCAACCGCTTTATGCTGAGCCTCCTCATCATTAACGGGCAGGTTCTCGTGCCCATTGATCGACACCACCGGAGAATTCTCCTACACAAAATGGTCAACAGCTTCTCACCGAGTTAAATCAAATCTTAAGATGAAGTATGTTTCCTTTTATCATAATATTCATTTTACCTTGGAAACGTCGCAAGTGCCTTGTTTAGCGGCGTAAGGATAATGAATCTCTGAAGTGATCCCACCTTTCTTGTTGATGAAATCAAATGCAATGTCCATTAAACCTCCATTGCACCCTTGATTTTTTTCAGTGTCACAGTCTATCAACTCTTGCTCTGATAAAGACACTAATTTATTCGTCTTTATTTGATTAATTCCTTCTACTGCTACAACACTTGAAAATGCCCAACAGCTACCTGTTAACACTTACTCCACGTGTAAACATATATATATATATATATATATATATATATATATGACTAGCATCAACAGGAGAGGTTAACAATTTTAGGATCGCAACAGTAGGAGAGAAGCGGTTTTTATTTTCTGCTTATCCCGATTTTAGCTCAACTTCTATCTATCTATATACTCAAAATCTTACTCAAATTCGATTTTATTTAAGGTTTTATCTCTGACTCTAAAAATATATATATTCAATCTTGTTCCAAGATGCAAAATTTTACTTGATGCTTTATATTATATTAATTTTACAAAATTAAATCAAATTCATGTGATAAATCTTGTAAAAGTTAAGGCATGCTAATTAAAATATATAAAAAATAGTTACAAAATTAAAAGAGAGTTATTTTAGTGAATATTTTGAGACATGTTAGTGTATTAAAATCATCGTTTAATCAAAAGTTGAGGCCATTTTTAAAATAATAAAAAAAAAATCTGTAAAAGATGGGGTTAAAACATGATGATTCTGATAATTTTGCCAACCTAAATTACCAGGGTACACAATCAAAATGGATGGCGATGGTGATTAAAAGAAAAATGCAGAATGAAACAGGAAATGCATGGTGATGGCGTACCACATTGGCCTTGGTCCTTAACAGCGGTGACAGCGTCTTTCTTTCTCCAATCAACGGAGGTTGGGACATTATTCACGTTTTCATACATGAAACTCCTTGTTCCACGGGGTGTCCCTTGGAACATCCTATGATGTCTGATCTTGGAACTGGCATAAGCATTTCGAAATTCATGGTTTGTCATGTCTGCAAACTTGTTCAGCCTCAACTTATAAG
Organism: Gossypium longicalyx; assembly: GCA_025698465.1. Taxonomy (NCBI): domain Eukaryota; kingdom Viridiplantae; phylum Streptophyta; class Magnoliopsida; order Malvales; family Malvaceae; genus Gossypium; species Gossypium longicalyx. The sequence goes on along the minus strand of CM047006.1, from coordinate 8,736,595 downwards.
GCTTGTTGTCATTGTTGGTTTGGAGCACATGTTTGACATTTTGTTTAAACACGTTGAAATGCTTGTGTTTCTCGTCTAGACTCCGAGAAACCATGAGATGGCTTCTCCACCTCTCGTACAAATCCCACAGGCTCTCCTCCGATGCTAAATCCTTGTAATGGAAGTCGAAACTCTCGGCTATTCCGAGCACCAGAGCCATCGCGACCACAACTGATAACACGGCATTAACCGTCTTCATAATTCCGACACAAACAAATTATGGGAATTGGGAGACGTTTAGTATAAAGCTTATATAGAAGAATGTAAGGAGAGGATTGAATAGAAGATAGAGATTGAAAAGTAGGAAGAAAATAAAAAATGAACGAGTTACAGGTTTCTTATGGGCATCAAACAGACAATGGAGGGGTGGGGGAAGATATTAGAGATGAGGTTTTGAGATTAATGGAGGAAAAGAAGTAAGTTTCATGAACAAATTTGAGGTAGACAAGCAAAAGGAAGTGATTAAAAAAGAGTGAAAAGGAAGGGAAAAAGATGCGTCTTATTAATCAACATGCTAAAAAACTTTTGTTGCAACTGCTTTGACATTAGCTCAGAAACTAAACCGAAATGCAGTTTGAGTTGAACCTTTCCAACCGGACCTCATCAATCGTCTTTCTCTGTGAAAGGCTAAATTCAAATTAGATTTTAAGATGCTTTATTGTTTTCTTTTTTTCTTTTTAACATAAACCATATTGCTCCATCTTTTCAGTTTTTGTTCAAAGTATTTCTCTCTCATATCTTCACTACTTGGAATATAATCCTTTAATTATAGAAATTTCAAAGTTAAAAACAACACATTAATGGTATCACCTTTGTCGTAACCATTTTTTTGAAAAAACGGGAATCGACTTAGATTTTGAAAATAAAAACGAATAGAGGAGTTGCCACCAATCCTTTTTGATGAGGTGTGATCGGGTCACCTCGTAAAAGTGGTTGTTTCTTAATAAATGGTTTGATTTACTTAAAAAACGATTTTGGTCAACGCAAATAAAAAAAAACAGGTTCGGGAGTCGGTTACGCACGAGGAAGGATTAGCACCCTCGATACGCCCAAAAATTGGTACCTAGTTGATTAATTAATGTCTGAGTGTCGAAGATTGAAAACTCGAAAGTCTTTGAAATACGATCCCTCCTTGTAAAAATGCTCCAATATTAAAGACCGTCTCGTCTCGAAGTAATGAAATACCATGTCCAGTAAGTTAGGACACGGCATCTCAAATTTTGAGAACGAGCTTGCCTTTATTTAAAATTTATGTATTTTGACCCTTTTTTAAAAGGATATTCGACTATTCAGTATAAAGAAAAATCGAAACCCAGTAAGTTAGGGCACGATATCTCGAATTTCCAAATGTCGAATATTGCCTTTGTTAACAAAAATCTTATCCGAAGTAACAAAATGTCATACCGGTAAGTTAGGGCACAACACCCAGTATCTCGAGAATATTTCAAAACTCGTGCCCACGATTTAAAAGAGTATTCCGTTATTTAGGTTAAATGAGAAAAATCGAAACCCAGTAAGTTAGGGCACGATTGTCTCGAATTACTAAATACGGGATATTTACTTTTATGAGAGAACTATTAACATTTTGAGTAAAAAACGTGATTTATAGTAAAACATAAAGCGTATAATGACATAATAGGCGCGATAGTGTCAGAACAATAATATGAGCAATTATAAGAGATGGAATAATAGCAAGGCTAGTAATATGTAAATACAAACTCATACGTGAGGAAAATGAAATAATAGAATACGCAAACAAATAAATAAATAAGCAAATAAATAAAAAATGGCAAAATAAAATAACATTGATAATGGAAACGATAGTATCAATAATAATATAAATAATAATGGTATAAAACGATAATAAATGTGGTATTAAAATATATACGTAATAATAGAAATAAAAATATATGTAATATTAAGAATATATATACGGGATACATACGTGAAATACGTACGTAATAGTTATATATAAAAAAAATGCATAATAGAATATATGAATAATATAATATTTATAATATACATAAAAACATAATAAGGAAATGATATATATAATATAGTGTAATATGCATGTGCATGATATGGGGTATTATATGTATATATTAAAAGGATGTGTACACGATATACAAATGCATTAACAAAACAATAACACCAAGAACTATTAATAATATATGAATGTATACGCAATATAATGAAAATTACATAGCATATATATATCTATTAGTAATAATAATGATAATGATAATAATAAAAACGTTACATAAATATATATTGAAAACAGATATATAATAATATTTAAAAGCATATACATAATGTATGCATAATATACGAAACAAGATATACACATAATATATCAAAGTATATACATAATATATGTACAAATGTATATGAAAGACAATTAATACACGACGCGATCAAAAGTATGCACATAGTATATATATAGATTAGAAAATGTATATATGATATAAGATTATATACGTGTATAGGTTATTTAGAACAGACGAAATATACATAATGTTTAAGAAGAACAGATATACGTAACAATACTAATACACATGTGCATGGTACAACGTACATACACCAAATGAATACATATATAAATACGTTAATAAAAACAATAATATTAAACTATTAATAATATTATATAACATATATACATACATGTATAATGAAAATACATACTACTATATAATAATAATAAAAATATAGACATACAAAAGCAAGTATAATAATAAAAATATTAAACTAAAGTAATGAAAGATATATATATATGTACATACGTGTATGTATATAAAATATACACTAATATATAGTGATAATAGTAAATATAACAATTAATAATGTTTAAAAATAAAAAAATAAGGTAAAATAATATAAAAATCAAATTAAATCTAAAAAAGGGACCAAATTCGAAGAAAAACGAAGTTTTGGGGCCGATTTAAAAGGAAATATAAAAAAGAGGACCCATTTGAACGTGCGTATAACTGCAGAGGGCCAAAAAGGCAATTTATCCAAACCCTTAAAACGACGTCGCTGAAGGGAGGACCAAATCGCAAAACGCGATAAATTTCAGGGCCAATTTAAAAGAAATAAAAACCTGATTGCAAAATGTATAAAAAGCGGAAGGACCGCGCGCGCAATTAGACCATTATACAAAAACACGCGGATCCTGAGGCGGGTCGGGTCGGACGGATCGGGTCGCATCAAAACGACGTCGTTTTGGGGTTAAAAGGCAGCCCCCAAAACGACGTCGTTTTGGTGAGCTATAAAAGGGCGGATCCCTTCAAAAAAAATCATTTCAGCAGCTAGAGAGAAAAAAAAAGAGAGAGAGAGGGGAGAGGGGCGATTCGCCACGTGGCCGGTCATCGTTCGGTTCTCGGACTCACATGTGTGGCGCCGTCGCCGCCACCGGAACTCAGAAAAGGTATTTTTTTATTTTATTTTTATTTTTTTATTATGCTTGATATATGTATATTATTTTAACAGAAATGGGGGGTAATATGTAAATAAATTCGAAAAAAAGAAAAGAAAAAAAAATAGACCTTATTCTACTGTCTTTGATTCTCCGGTCTCTGGTATGGGCTATCCCCTGTCTTCGATGTTGCTAAAGTCTCTGTTGTTTTTTTTTACTTGAAATCAAACATTGTTTTTCATTTCACAAAAGGGTCGACTGTACAAATGGTTTATCGACTTGACTTTTAAATAGCCATTACATACTTTTATTTTTGCTTTACGTCCTTTTTTTATTAATGCTTGCAGGTGCAACTTGGGGCGGTGGCACAGTGGCGGTGCTGCAGGCGTCGGCGGTGGATGGGACAGGGCAGCAGCAGCTGATTAGGCTAGGGTTTTAATTTTGTTTTGATTCGGGTACTTGGGCCATGTGGGTTTTGGGCTCCTATTAGGTTTGGGTTATTTTGGTTGCGGGCCCCAAAATTGGGCTGTACAACCTTTGTTGAAAGAATTGGAGTTGGAATCTCTCTTACCTCAAATCCAAACTGCAATTTGAAAAATTAGAATCTCAATGTTTTTTTAAATCATATTGATGGTCTGGTCGATTCAAAGTTTCTTTTTTGACTAGTTTTCCAATCAGCTGTCAATCCAACCGGTTCGATTTGGTTCAAACAACATTAAAGAATGATTATATTTGTATGAAAGTGTTTATAAATATGATTTTTTAAAATATTCGAGTTTTTATTTTTTATTTTTTGAAGTTAAATTACAAATTGAAAAAATGAGATTACATCAACCAGACTTGAACCCTAATTATCAATATTATTTGAACCAGATCGGGAACTAGTTGGTGTATTGATCCGAAAGGTGCTTTTGAACTGATTAGATCGAAAACTGGTACGAATCGGTTGAACTGGCTAAAAAATTGATTGAATTGATGGCTAGACCGATTGAGCCAAAATTTTCTTAAAATTTTTAATAAGTTTTTAATCGAATCGATTAAACCAGTAACCTGATTGATTCCACTATCAATCCAATTTAAAAAATTACTTAAAGTATGAACGAAACACATAATTACTCTTCTCTTATGTTGTGGACAAATATAACTCTTTAAATATATTAGTATTATGTACTTGTCCTAATTTAAATCTGATCATTTATTGGTATTTTTACAACAAATATTGGATGCAACGTTAGTCTCATTTTCAAAAAGATAATTACCAATTTACATGTTTATATTTACGTAATGAAAGTAACTGTTTCCTTTAGTGGATTGCGCATTTACTATGGTATTCATCAGTCTACTTCTATTTAATAAAGAAATTCATTTTAAAATTTAGGTTAAATTTTTTTTTTTTTTTGATAAAGAAGGGATTACAAGAAAAAAAAAAAAAACTACATAGAATAGTCTAACTCCCTCAACACAAATCTTACAAACATTCGCAACCCTTAACTTCCTGAGTGAGTCAATTTGGTGAAATTATCAAACTTCTTAAAAATGTGATAAATATTTTAATGTGAAATCAGAGATAATAACTAAATAAGAGCCAAAAGGGTCAAATTGTTTTTTAATATATAATTTTTTTATCCACTTTGACTCCTAAGCATATTTAGTTCTAAAAAGAAAAAACTAAAAAAGTATGCATCCTTATTTTAGATTTTAGTAAGGCATGGAAATCCAAAACTTAATTAATTCATCCACTAATTTATTCTGGTTCAATCGGTCTAGCCATCAATTCAATCGATTTTTTAGCCAGTTCAACCGATAATCACTTTTGTTTACTTCAAGTAATATTTTAATCATTTATATTTGAAATATTACAGTTTAATCATTTACGTTATCATGTTGTAACATTTTAATCACTGAGCCATTAATTGTCATTAACGGATTAACGATAAGCTGACATGCCACATTAAATCATCATTTCAAACAAAAAATTTAGGTTAAATTATACAATTGGTACTCATATTTTTTCGTTTTGAGTAATTTAATTCTTTTTCTTTTATGTTTTTTAACTTTCCTTTTTTTTTTCTTTATTTTCCATTCTCTTTTGCTTCTCCCTTTGTTTCCTCCATTCTCCATTTCTTTTAATATAGTTTTTCTATGTTTTCCATTTGTTAAAACTTTTTTATGGTTACGAAAAAAGAAAAGGCAAAAGCTTAAACCAAAATAAAACTTATTTCGCATATTCTCACCTTATAATTACAAACTCTCATCATCCATCACCACTTTAATGAACCAATTTAGATCTCTCAATGACCTAGTCCACAAGCTCGCCTCACTCGAAGACCTCGCCAGTCGTGACTTATGGCTGTCCACCCTCAACAAAGTTTCCCAAGCCCGTTCCCTCAACCTCCTAACCAACCCCCACGACCACCTTATCTATCTTACCTACAACATTCTCACCCTCTCGAAATTACGTTGTTTCACGAATTGTTCAAACGAACTCTACACTCTCAATGACTAAAACGTGCACCGTACGAAACTTACCCTCAACTTTACCCAAACCAATTTGGTTCCATGCTCCCTTTCTCTCTTCAGTTCATCCATGCTCAGCTTTCAATCAAGCTTGATTGGGAATATCCAAAAAGGTTTAGATCAATTTTATCGTTTGCTTAATTTTATTCGTCAAAAAATAAAAGAAAAATAAATGAATAATCTACACAATTCTATGAAAATTTGGAAAAGGAAAAATTTTGTTTTGAATATAAAGAATTCAAATTATGTTTAGATTTGATTAATGTTATGATTTTTTATATTGATTAGTTAAATCCAATTTTAGTTTCAAATCGAGATTTGATTAAGAATGATTGATATTCGGTTTTGAGTTAAATTCAATTCAAGAATAACGTGAAAGAAACAAGGACTTAGTTTATTTGGTGGGCATTATATTTCTGCAGTGAAGAATATTAGAAGAGAGAAAAATAAAAGGGAAGAAGAAAAGGAAAATAAAGAAATAAAAAGAAAAAATTAAATTGTTCAAAAAAATAAAAGTATAGGGACTAGTTTTAACAAATGAAAAACATAGAAAAATTATGTTAAAAGAAATGGAGAATGGAGAAAACAGAGGGAGAAGCAGAAAAGAATGGAAAATAAAGAAAAAAAAGGAAAGTTAAAATAACATAAAAGAAAAAAATAAATAAATTGATCAAAATGGAAAAAATATAGGGACCAATTGTATAATTTAACCTAAAATTTTCGTTTGAAATAATGAGTTAGCGTGCCACGCCAGCTTATCATTACACTGTTAACGATAATAAATAGCTTAGTAATTAAAATATTACAACACGATAATGTAAGTAACTAAAATGTAATATTTCAAACATAAGTGACTAAAATGTAACCTAATACAAATAAAAGTGACAATTCCAGTAGTTTACCCTTTATATTTGTATAAATTAAAATTTTAATTTTTTAAATATTTTTGGTTGATTAATATTTTAATAATATAATAGTCATATCTCATATTTTATTTATATAAATTATGTATCTCAAATTTGACATAAATTAAAATTTTCTAGCAATTTGTTTTATGTAAACAAACTTTCTTTCATTAAATATATATATATATATATATATATAATATTTTAGGTTAATATGATAGAGATATCGGATTGGTTTGAAAATTTATATGCATGACAATTACTTATATAGATAAATTCAACGGTTGAATCATTAAAATATTAGTCATACAAAAATATATGAAAATGTGTAGTGAATCCCTCTTCTTTTAAAATGTATAATTTAACTAATTTGATATTTAAATTTCAATATTGTCGACTGAGTGTAACTCAGTTGACATCGTTATTATAACAACTAAGAGGACATGAGTTCAAGTATAAATATGTCTTTTCCTTTAATTTAAAGGTGGTGAATGATTATGGATTGTTGATATCAAGTATCAACAAGGAAGGAGACAGGGAGGAGAAAGTGGTGGTACTAATGGAGGCCGGTTCATTCTTTCTGGGTGGAGAGCCAAAGGAGGTAAAAGAGCAAGGAAGTTGAGATTGCAAAGGAGTATGCTGAGGACAACAAGGAGGCTTGAATGCTTGAGGGTTGATCCTATCTTCATCACACAGAGGGGTATATATAGAGGAGGTTCCATGTTTGGTAGTGTTAATGTGGTGAACTTGCTATCATTCCATCGTTGTAGGATGTATGGGAAGGATATCTGTAATGGGACACATTCTATCATTCTTTCTGAACCATGGTGCAGAGTAGTTAGGCACAATAGGATTTAGTGGCCTAAAGAATCACATTCCAAATAAAAGAAAGGCTGTCGAATGAAGACCTTCCCTAGAAAAAGGATGATTAGCTCAAAGGGATGATGAACTAAACCCTTTCAGATAAAACGAGAGGTGAGCTAAAATCAGCCTTGTAAGCCATAAGTTTCTTGATGATTAGCCAATCAATATTGAGCAACTATCTTGCTGTAGTTTATGGTTTATGATTTGCAGGGTGTTGCGAAGGGAAGCCCATTGAAAAGAAATCTCCTGCCCTTGCTTTATTCTAAAATTGGATTAACCCCATAAATATAGTTCTGTTAATGTGTCAATTCTATTTTAAAGTCATTCCAAAATGTGTATGGATTTTTATTTTTATTTTTTGTTGAAAATTTTAAGATCACAAACCGACTCTCAAATGGATCATAGCTTTAATTATGTGAAGAGTACTTGAAACGAAACATGGAGAAAGATATGATGCAATTAAATGGTAAAGCTATGACTTTTTTACCTATAAACAGACATAATCATTGATTAAAGGTAATAAAATTTTATTATGTCATCTTCTTTTGTTATAGTAAGGGGGCAAAAAGCTTTGGGTTAAAACATGTATAATGACAGCTAGCTACCAAAGCCAAAAAGGGGTAACGTGATTTATACAACACCCATTGCACATGCCTACCAATTTTATTATTCATCTCCCTTTTTACTCTATCTCCTTATTTTCTTTAATATATAAGCTTAAAACTAGGGTGTAAATAAACAGATCGTTCAATAAACTGTTCGTATAATGTTCATTTATTAAGTTAAAGAAACGAGTATAAATAAAATTTTTATGTTCGTTTAATAAACGAACGAACATGAACAAATGTGTGTTCAGTTCGTTTATGTTCACGAATAAGCTTGTTTAAAAGCTCGTTTATTTATTAATTGATATTTTTTTTATAAAAATTTCCTTAGTATATATTAACAAAATTATCTTAGAACTCGTTTATTGTTGCATTAGTATATATTAATAAATTTATCTTGGTTTATATTTTTTTATTTATAATATAATTATTAATATTTATATTTGACTATTTTATATCTAAACAATATATGTGTGTATGTATGTATTTATTGTTTGTTTGTTTGTTTATTATTTTTTAACATTGTTCGTGAACATATTCAATTATATGTTCATGAACTTATTCGATTAAGTTAAATGAATATGTTCATGAATATTAAACAAACGAATATGAGCACACATAATTTTAAATAAACGAACATGAACAAAAATTTGAAATTCTTAACTAACACAAACTGAACACGAACAAGCTTAAAAATAAACAAACGAACATGAACAGGGTTTGTTCGTTCAAGCTCGGTTCATTTATAGCCCTACTCAAAACATGGATTTGAAGAAAAAAATAAGCATGTTTAAAATATGGGTTAAGTTTGGGTTCAAACATTTAAGTTGGACCGAGTTTGGTAAAATTTTAAACCTATCTATAAATATGGACGGGCTTGGACAAAACTTCAAGTATATATTTTGAGTTAAGTCGGGTTTAGATAAATATAAAATATGTTAATATTATCCTTAAATTTGACCAATACATAAACATATTTATTTAGGTTTATATTTTAAATCAAGTTCAACTTAAATAGGCATAAATATATTAACATCATATTTAACCTCCATCCACCCATAAATATGTTTTTATGTAAAACCTCTTACAACTTGCTTGATTAAGTTGTTAGCAAATATAAAATTTATGATTCTTAAATAAAATATTTAATATACCAAAATTTTAAAATTATTAATATTCATTTGTTTTCTATAAATTGAATCACATTACTACTCAATAAAATATAAATATCAAATTTTAATGGAGAGATTGTTTTGCTCAGTCATCTAATGTATATGGGCTAATTTGCTTATTTTTTCAATAGAAAAATTAAAATGCAATCTAAATTATAGTACAAAAGAATTTTATGGTACTTTTATCCATGTAACTTTTATATCAAATTAGATTTTATATAACCCAAATTTTTTAAATTATTCAAACATCATCTAAAATATATAGATATATATATATATATTATCAAAGAAGTGAATGTAATTAATGTATAAATATACGCATGTGATTTATGCTTTCCATCTACGCAAACAAGTTGATAATTAATGTAAATAAATATTTATATGAAGCCTTTCAACCCATCATGAACTATGAGTAGAGCTCTCATGCTTCCAGTTAGATTTGGATAGTAAAAACTTTTGTTGGTTAAAAGCATGGTTTGATCTGTCATATTAATTATTACAAATTAATTTATTCTTTTTCTTTCATTCAATAATTGAGAGCTGATGAAAGAGATGCTTAGGGACCCTAATTCAATACTCTTACTGTCCAAAAAGTTGTAGGCTTTAAAAGAGAGAGAAAAAGAAACTATTTTTCTATTAAATGATTATTATGATTTGGACTATAGGAGAAGGGATTTTATGGAACTCATCTCTATCCCTTTTTAATAGAAGAATGATAAATTAAATTTTTTCTCCTCATTTTCTGCTTTTTAATTTTTCCTGACAAAATTCAAATTCAACTAAAAATGCTAAAAATCAGGAGAAAAAATCTGATTTGTCATTCTCCTATTGGAAAGGGATTGGGATGACGTGGAATCACAATTTCATACAATCCTTTCTTTGGATTATAGTATAATAATATTTTACATGTTTATTGTTTGAAGAGGTAATAAGTTTACAAATAAGATGTCATATTGAGTTTTTGAAAAGGCAAACCATTCATGTTGTTATTATTAGACTCGAACTTGTGCCCTATAACAATTATGACACTTATGGGTGAGAATGTTAGTAGATGGGCATACCCAACATGCATGGCTTGCCTTCTCAATCATCCATCGTACCACTTCTCTGTGAACTTATCATCTCTTCAGACAAGACTCTTTAGGTTGTTAGTAAAATTGGGAGATAAAACCTCCACTAAGAGCAATAACAAACTTGTTAAGGGGCTTCCCAATTTTTGAACGCCCAAAAAAGTAAAGGGTCATTCTACAATCCCAAAAACAATAGTTAAAAAAAAATACCACTTAAGTTGGCCGCTTTCATAAATTTATACCATAAATATTATGGTAAATTTTTATTTTCTAAAATAATTATGATCTAAAACTAAGTTGTATAGATCTTGGTTTGAATGGAATGGTGATTAAAACTTTTGTTAGACATCTGTTTGGTATAGGTTCAAACTGTGTTACTCTCATCCTTAATATTGTAACAAAAAATCTAAACTATATGGAAAAACTTGTTCAAAAATGATAAAATTATTTCAATCATTTGATACACAAGCAGTGGAGTTTTTTTAACCCTACAAAAAGAGTTAAGAGGGTGTTCCCTTATCTTTGTTTATCAAGTTAAAAAAACTTTATTGTTTATGTATCAAATAATAATACTTCATTAATTCGAATTCAAAATTATAGTAATTTAAAGGAATAAATATCAAAACTGTACACATGAACTTTAATCCAATGTGCATTGTCAACATGAATTTCGATTTTATACGATTTTGTACATGAAATTTTAATGTGATTCGAATTTCACAACTCACTAACAAAATTATCGAATTAACACCATTTTATATTGACATATTGCATACACAAACAATTATATTAACCCAATATGAAAATAAATGTATGTATTAATTTCTTTAAATGTATGCAATTGAATAAAAATCAAAGTTTCATATATATATATATGAATTATAATTCAAGTTTCATGTGAATAACTATACCAAATTAAAAATTATAATTCAAATTTCATGTATGGAACAACATCAAATTAAAAATTATATATCAAAATATGATGAAAGTGATATTTAACAATGCAAACACTTTATTATTATTGGAATAAAATAAAATAAAGGAAATTAAGAAAAGGAGTGGTATGTGGGGAAGAATTGAGTTGGTGCGGAGTATAGGCGTGGGTCTTCTTATTGCGGTTAAGAAATGAAGGAAAGGCCCTTCCCTGCCATTCAACCTATTAAATCATAGTTTGTTAGACCATTTGCTTTGATGAGCGGTTGATGTGTAGGCCCATCCTTCCACCCCTCTCACTGCCATTCTTGCTTTCTCTCTTTAACTCTTTTCGACGTTGTTCCCTTTTCCTTCTTCTTTTTCCCCAAGCATCCGCCTTTGACACAAATGAATAATAAATATTAACATCTTTTAAAAATATGAAACAAAATTTACAAAAATATGAATGCACCAATGAAAAATGTGAAAATAGTGTGTGAAAGAGAAGAATATATTTTGTGAATCTTTCCCACCATATTATTTATGGTTCTTTTCCAATTATTTCAGCAAATTTTTGTATGTTATACATAATTTTGGTAATTTTTTTTTATTTTAAACTCTAAATTTCAGACCTTAAACTCAAAACTATGAATTTCAAACCCTAAATCTTGAGCGATGAACTCAAGCCATAAACTTTAAACCCTAAACTTGTAGTTTAGGATTCAAAATTCAAAGTTCATGGTTTATGGTTTGGGTTTAGGGTTTAAGACTTGGAGTTCAAGATTCGAGGTTTAAGGTTCGGGGTTTAAGGCACAAGGTTCTAGGCTTAATGTTTGAGGTTCGAGGTTTAGGGTAAATTTTTTTTATCAAAATTATGTGTCATTGACATAAAAAAAACTAATGAAATATCATTAAATAATTGAAAAGAGACTATAAATGATGTGGTGAGAAAAGTCCATATAATAATTTCTCGTGAAAGAGATACATAGGCTTGCAAGTTCAATAATAAATAAACTCGATTCAATCATAGTTGCATTATGATGAGGCTAAAACAGTGTGATTGAACTTTTTTTTATTTTAATATATTTTTAATTATGTAAAAAATTTTAATTATATTCCAAATTTTATGATAAATAATAGAGTTTGAAGTCTAATATGAGGGACGAAGCCAGAACAAATTTTTAGGGGCCGAATGAAATCTTAATTTTTTATATCTATATCTTTATAATTTTTAAAGGATTAAATTAAATTTTTATAATTTTAAGGGGGCAAAGTACAATTTTACCTTTACTAATTTAAAATTTTTAAAACAAATTAGAGAGTCTAAATGACAATTTTTCATTTTAAGGGGAGCCGGGGCCAATGCTAGCCTCCTAGAATCGCCTCTATCTAATATTATTTTTAAGTTTATAGTTTTACTAGATAAACAAATTTAATTTACTTTAAATTTCTTTTATCTAGAATGAAATTTAAATTATATTCGAAAATTTGAAGTAGAGTTGGAAAAAGATATAGGATTCAAAGCTTAATTTAATGACGCACTTATCTCCCTCAACTTGTTGGATGAATATCATTATCCAACATGCATTAACATGCATGTTTGAGGTTCGCGATAAGAAGTGACAAATGGAGACGTAAAGAAACCCAAACATACAATGATACAAAACATTGATAAATACGTTACACCTTTCTATTGCAATGTAATGGATGGGCTGCGACCATATCATTAATTATGCTTCTTCACATCTTTTAACTCTTAATTGCGGAAATGGCTACTTATATAACCACATTCAATATTAATTTTCTTTTCAAAATTAAAATTGTTGATTATGTGCCTGCAATTCTATTTTTGTTATGAATTCTTTCAATAAATAACATAACACGTGGCATGAAATTACAGCAAATCTAACATAATCATAAGCATTATTTTAATAGTAATAGTAGCATTTTTTTTATTTATTAGTAATTCCTTGTTTGTTGCACATTTTTAGTTGTATTGATAGGGTTATTTTTTTTTAAAAAATCCAACCATTAGAGAAAATATTAAATATTTTTTGAAAATAAAAAAAATGTAGCTTTCAAAATTCCCAACAAAAATGTATACAAATTTTGACCAAAGTTAATTAATTATAGACTATCACCTAAAAACTTGACTATTAATTTTCAATACCTAAAATATTAATTATGTTTAATCATAAAAACTATTAATACTCTATTTAGACTTATATTCAAACTGGTATGTATCTAAATTTTTTGTAATATAATTATAATTATATGGAATGATAAATAACAAAAATATAATATCTCAATTAATCATTAAAAAACATAAATAGGATAAATTAAGAATTTAGACAATATAAATAATGATAAAATCGGGTCTAATATATGAATATCATTCAATTTAATCCTTAATTCTTACTACCCAAAATTATATTGAGCTATCGATTCAAAAATTGACGTTCAAAATCTATTAAGAATGATTTTTCAAATCCTAATCCCATGAATCAAGCAGCAAAATATGAAATAAAGACATGGAAAAAAAAAAACGAATAAAATTGAAGGAAAAGAAAACTGAGTGTGAAATAACATGATACCATACATGTGCAAAGGAGGAAAACTATTGGCTAACATAGCATGACACGTAATGAACAAAAAGGTCTGGCGTGACACGTGGCATGAAAAGCGCAGACCACGTGTTAAGTGGATGAGGGAGTTGCCCCATTGTTTTCACTCACTATCCCTAGCCTCCCATCAAAGAGAGGAAAACGAAATGAAAAAAGCATGCACGGACCAATCATCTCCAAAAATGCCCAACTAATAACATGGCTGTGCCTTTCTAATATTCTATTTCATTTAAATTTTTAATCTTTTGATGATAACACCGATATTTTGATTCAAATTTCCATATATATAATAAAATTATATTTTATCTCTAAATATAAAAAGAATTTTATTTAATCCCTTTAAAAATATGAAATTACAATTCAATACAAATTTAAATTACAAGCGATAAATTTATAGTTGAATTTTAATCTCTTAAAAAAATTTGATTTCGCTCATAATTTGTGCATTACAATGAAATATTTATATATTTTATATTATTATTTATTAAATAATATATTTTTACATAAAAACTTATAGACTTATTTGATATTAGTTTTGGAAACGCACCACGATTTAACATTTTTATAAAAAAAGAAAAAGACATTCACTATTGAAAAGAAAAGGGGTTTCACGTTTGGTAGATATGGTGTCCAGTGTCCAACTTTTTTGTAAAAGTGGATCATGCCCCCTACCAACGGCGGCGATCGTCCTTAGAATCCGAAATCAACGGGCATGAATCTCCGATGGAGGAGAAAAGTTAAGAGTCGACGTAGCTTTCAATGGAGATGTGTCGGCTAATTATTCAAACAAGTGGCAGATTGTGTGATTCACAGTAGCTTATATTTTCTCCTTTTTCATTATGTTATTATCATTTCTGCGAACTTTGCGGCCATAAAAAACATATATTATAAGAAGAAAATATAAGGTCCTACAAAGTTTGAATTATAGCAAAAAAGCATGTGCTGTGTCACTAATAATTTTTAATGCATTTTAACTGTCATCTATTTTTAAGAGAATAAGTTTTTTAAGAAAGCAGGCAGTCTGACACGTGGAAGTTTATAGTTAACTACTTCCTACCACTACTCAGAGGCGAAGCCAGAAAAATTTTGGGGGGGGTCAGATGAAATTTTAATTTTTTATAGTTTATATATTTATAATTTATAAATGATTAAATCAAATTTTTATAATTTTAGAGGGGCCAAAGTGTAATTTTACTTTTACTAATTTAAAATTTTTAAAAAAATTCAAGGGTCTAAAAATTAATTTTACATTTTAAGGGGGCTGGGGCCCATGCCAGCCCCTGACTTCGCCTTTGCCACTGCCAACATAATTAATGATAAAAACCAAAATAACTTTTAAAAAAAAGTTATTCATATTTGTAAAACCCATATAAAATATTATTGAATATTCGATTTCTTCAATGTTATTTTAAAATTTTGATAAATAAATAAAAAAATTAGATATAGGATCGAAACATGTGATTTTTAAGTCATTAGTTTAATCAGCTCAACTTTATTCTTTGTAGTTTAAATAAATTAAATTATTAAAACTCTAAAAAATTAAATTAATTTATTAAAAAATTTTAAAAAAAATTAGGTACCTGAAATTAAAGATATAGTATTCTTTTGTGGTGGATGTAATAAACCTTTAGATATCTCATTAGTCTAACAGTTTATGAAGGATTTAACATGTGTTTAATGATTGTTACAACTTTTATATGAATCATTATATTATAAATATTATATTAAAACTCTTGATGAATTTAGAATGCTAGAAGCATATAAAAATTCTTGGGAAATTGTTCAATACGTTTGAATAAATATTTATATAAATTGAAATAATTTGAACATATGTGGTAAAATTAACTCAATGAATAATAGTTGAAGGAAGATTATAAAATTATCCAAAATACCCATATTTATTTTTATAAAATGACCGTAAACAAAGTTTGTTGATTATCATTTGAACTCTTGAAGAGATAAAAATATATTTTCTCAAAGTTCTTCATCACTCATGACATTTAGAAAAATGATGATGTAAATGTTTAGCAAATTAGTTCAAGCAATCATTTAAAAAGTTAGTATTCAAGATTGTAATATACAAAATTTGAGATATCATATGATGTTACGAGGGGGAGTAAATATGTACTGTACTTTTTTTCTTAACTCTGGTTTTGTCTTATTGAGTTTTTCTGTTAAGATTTTTAATGAAGCAATATGTTATGCGTATTATAAAAATATGTACTTTTTTTTTTCTCAAAGGGTTTTAATTTTAGTAAGGTTTTAACGAGACATATTATCTACCAATGAATATCTAATAGGGAGTGTTATATCTTATTATTAAGTGGATGTCTATCAAGAATAAGATAAATGTGATGTACTTAGGACTCTAGCATCCATTAGAAGTGGGGTTTTATATCATGTATACTTTTTATGTCTATAAATATAGATTTTGAAGAAGTTTTGTAAACTTTCCCATTCTTTAATAAAAATATACTCTCTTTTGCTCTCCTATTTCATAATAATCTTTATATTTTTCAAATTTCAAAATTTTAATCTTAACCTACACGACAACAATTAAATTAGTATGGTCTGTTTTTGCTATTACTCTTGTACTATATATTAAGATGTAGATTTAGTTCGTTTTCTTCAATTAAATAGTTTTTTTTTTTAATTTTAAATATTCAATCTTGACGCAAATGATAATTATGAAATATATTAATTGACTTTTCTTTAAAAAAAATTTTGAAAATAACAAATTGATATAATATTACACATACATAATATATTTGATGCATTAAATTTTGGAAGTATTAACAGTTACGATTTGGTTAAGATTGAAAATTTAAAATTTAAAAGATATAATAACTAAAAATAATAAAATTAAAATATAAAAAATAAATTCATAATAAATAAAAATAGGGAGAATAATAACAAAATTTAACCTTTAAAGCAGATAAAGACATTATCATTATTTATTTATTTTTCATCACACTCCAACCTTAGAGACAAAATCAAGCAAAATGTTAAAAGGGGACCCATAAAATCCATAAAATTTATTGGCCTACTTCTAAACAAATCAACCAATGGTGCTTCAAAGTCTTCTTAGTTTAGGTTCATTTCTCCCCCACTCATTTCCTTCGTCTATGAAGTGATACCCATATCCATCATTTGAAGCAACTCTCTTCAACAAATTAACTTACTCCCACCCCTCCCCTTCCCACCGAATCCCTTGCTCAAATTAGATTCGAAGTTTCATATCTCTCTATCATTTTCTTTTATCATAATCATATGACTATAGTATTAGTATTTTATTTATAATAGTAACGATTTGACATTTTAAATTTTAATTTTTAACATCCAAAATTAATCTTAATCTGGAATCCCTTTTAAAAAAAAATACCAATTAAACTAAATATAATAATGATAAAGTCCAGTAAAAGTCAACGAAATGTGTAGGTAAGTAAATATTGAAAAACAGAAATAGTGATCAGATGAATGATACGAAAAGCTGAGGATTTTGAATTACTTTACCAACCCTCGTTTTATTAGCATTATTGTAGTTGTATGATAGTCAGTCAAGTTTAGGGTGAGAAATCATGGAAAATGCCAAAAACGAATGGAGAGAAGAGAATTTTTTGTAATATGACAATAGGGCAACCTTTTTTTCCCCCCAAGTGTTGGTTCTTTTTTGATTGTTTGGGGACAGCTTTATTCAAGGCCTTGCTTAACGGCTAAAACTACCCAACTGGAATCCCGTAAAACCTGAAATCACGAAGCATGGACGACAGTCGGCCCTACCTTGTTTTTTAATTTAATCGCGCCATCCAGCATGGCTTTACTCCCCTCTATAAAACCCCCCCACGCCCATTCCTTCCCTCTCAAGCTCAAACCCTTTCCCTCCTTCTTATTACAAAACACCACCCTCAAAGCCACAATGCCACTCCCTTCCCTTTCTCTCCTCTTCCTCTTCACTTCTCTCCTAATCCCCTCTCCCATTTCCTCTTCCCCTGTTCAAGACCCTGAACTTGTTGTCCAAGATGTGCATAGGTAAATAAACTGCGACCCCATTTTTATGTCATGGTGTCTAAATTGTCACATTTTGTGTAGAAATAACATTTTATTATTACTGTTGTTGTTGTTGTTGGGGCAGGGCCATCAATGCGTCTAGGAGGAACCTTGGATATCTATCCTGCGGCACCGGCAACCCCATTGATGACTGCTGGCGATGTGACCCTAACTGGGAGAAGAACCGCCAGAGGCTAGCAGACTGTGCAATTGGGTTCGGCAAGAATGCCATTGGTGGAAGAGATGGTAAGATTTATGTTGTCACTGACTCGAGTGACAATGATGCCGTAAACCCCAAACCGGGAACTTTACGACATGCCGTGATTCAAGATGAACCGTTGTGGATCATTTTTGCCCGGGACATGACCATCCGGTTGAAGGAGGAACTGCTCATGAACTCGTTCAAGACCATCGATGGGCGTGGTGCCAGTGTTCACATTGCAGGGGGTCCTTGTATAACCATTCAGTATGTGACCAACATTATCATTCATGGACTCAACATCCATGACTGCAAGCAAGGAGGGAATGCTATGGTGAGGGACTCCCCACGGCATTACGGTTGGCGAACCATATCGGATGGGGATGGTGTGTCTATCTTCGGTGGTAGCCATGTTTGGGTGGATCATAACTCCTTGTCCAACTGCAATGATGGTCTGGTTGATGCCATTCATGGGTCCACCGCAATCACCATCTCAAACAACTACATGACTCACCATGATAAAGTCATGCTTTTGGGGCACAGTGATTCCTATACTCAAGACAAGAACATGCAAGTCACTATAGCCTTTAATCACTTCGGTGAAGGGCTTGTCCAAAGAATGCCAAGG
Organism: Gossypium longicalyx; assembly: GCA_025698465.1. Classification (NCBI taxonomy): domain Eukaryota; kingdom Viridiplantae; phylum Streptophyta; class Magnoliopsida; order Malvales; family Malvaceae; genus Gossypium; species Gossypium longicalyx. Next base: position 8,717,601 of record CM047006.1, on the reverse strand, counting down.
TAAACAATCTCATACTCAAATATCCAAAAAGTTTAAGATTCGAATCCCAGTATCCTAATTTTTATTTTTGTATTTACAGATGTAGACATGGGTATTTCCATGTGGTTAACAATGACTACACCCATTGGGAAATGTATGCCATTGGAGGAAGTGCAAACCCAACTATTAACAGCCAAGGCAACAGATTTACAGCACCAAACGACAGATTCAGCAAAGAGGTAAAAACCCATTAATTAACAATATCTGAACACAGTTTTTTTTTTTTAATTCATTTACAGAAAAATTTTGATTACTTTTCATGCAGGTGACCAAGCATGAAGATGCACCAGAGAGTGACTGGAAGAACTGGAATTGGAGATCGGAAGGCGACCTGATGGTGAACGGTGCATTTTTCACGGGGTCCGGTGCCGGTGCCTCGTCGAGCTATTCCAAGGCTTCGAGCTTGGGTGCTAGGCCATCTTCACTGGTGGCCACCATAACCACTAATGCTGGTTCACTTAATTGCAAGAAAGGTTCTCGTTGCTGATTGAAACATATATGATCCAACACGTACGACATTTCGTTAATTACCAAGTGGTCAGAATGGTGTTTGACTGCAAATTAAATTCAGTTTTTAGAAGGAAAAAGAAAATGAAGAAGGTGAAGGTGAAGAAAAGTCTACCAATAGGATTAATTTAATCGGCTTTCCCCCCTCGCCTCTTTTTTTTTTTTTTTTCCTTTGTTTGTTCATTCAACAGTGAATCTGTGATGATTATTACAACCTCGGCCTGTTTCTCTTAGAACATCTAGGGATTCTGTTACAGAATCTTGATGAACTTTGAGAAAGCAAGTGTAGATGTGTTGATATATGTATACTAAAATTCCAAGTTTACGTTTATTTATTTTCCATTAACATCTCTTTTCAACCCCTTAATCATAATTACGAGCTGAACTTAAAAATAATGAAGCAAAGAATTGAAAGGGTAGATTGATGGAAATGCATGAATTCCAACTGTTATCGAATTAAATTTGAGTGAGAAGGAAAGTTGAACAACCACTCGTATAAAAAGTATAGTTAAATTGGCTCCACCACACCACTAAATCATCATCGGTGCTTTATAAAGTAAAACAAAATTTTCAAACATGGGATTCCACTCAAAGCCATCCACATAAATCCACACAATTCGTCGGCAATTAGTCCTCATTCACCGATGCATAAATCACGGTATAATCGTTGAGAATTGAGATTGTATATATAAATATGTTTTTCTTGAGTTTAAATTCAATACAAAATAGATATCAATTGTTTCAGCTAATTCGGATTAAACTCATTTATCAAGTTAATTGAACACATTCAATTTTAAACATGTTAATTGAACACATTCAATTTTAAACATGTTTGTTCTTGTAAACTACTTGAATTAAGTATTTGTATCTAAATTCGACTTTTTCAAGTCAAAACAATCTGCGGCTCACTTTATCAAAAATTGAAATTGGTAATAAGTTATAATGGAGATGTTTGACAAAAGTGACTAAGCTTTCCAAGTTCAACACGTCATTTTCTTTATTAATGAGGAGCTTAGACACCCCAACTCCCGGGTTCCATCATACACTAGCCCTTGCACATGCAGACCTTGAATGGTGAACAGTGGAACGGGCCTCTCCTTGCCATTCATACATCGTATAGGATATCATACGTGTATATATGATCAAGTGTTCAAATATGGAAGGGCTCTAGGGTACATTTGGCCCTGCTGTCAGATCACACTTTCAGATTCTCATTTGGTCGGCTAGGGATCGTATTCTTTATGTATCAGATAACATAGATATAGCGAGAGTATATATGATGCAAAATAACAGGGCCATGGCTGCCTTGAAACTTGAAAGAAATGGGACCCCTTTGGTCCAATTGGGTGAGAATAGTATTTCCAACAATATTAACAAGGTGAGTGGTTCTCAAACGGGGACATGAATTGGAACTGCTTTCCCCACAATGGGTCTCTTTCTGTGCTAAATACAGACAGCAGCATGATGTTGCATATAGACACCACCTTCCTAACCAAAACCAGGACCATCTTTTATCTCCAGAAAGTATGGTATTTCACCATTACTCATTCATGTCCGATGCTTACCAACAATTTTCTTTAAAATGTAAAATAATGTGTGTAACATCACTTTATGATCATCAAACATAGCATGTGAATATACCAAAAAGGAAAAAAGAAAGTGCATAATATGTTAACGTGACAAGTGTTAGGAGGGATGTTTTTATCATTTGACCAGCTTGAAAAAAATTCAGATTCGGTTTAGAGGTTTTTTAGAAGAAAATCTTCCAAGTTGGATTTTTGATTAATTTGGATAAATATATATACGTAATCAAGGGTATCCAAGTGCCTTAAAATGGAAAAATTTCCATTTAGGTCCTTTAAATTTTTTAAAATTTTAAATTAATAAAAATATAATTACACTTTGACTTCCCTTAAAAATGATACAAATTTAATTTAATCTTTTAAAAATTATATAAATATAGACGATTTAAATGATAAAATTACATATTTATTATCATAATAATTAAAATTTAATTCTAATTTTTTTTAAAAATTTCTGCCTTCCCCCTTGTACGTAATAATATACCATTATTCATGATTTGGAATAGGTTTGGTGTTAAATCTTAAAGGATTACATTATTTTGATGATGCAGAAGTTATGGTCCCGACCATGTGGGAGAAGATTAGTGCGTGGGGGAGTCTAATTGGATGGCGACAACAATTAGACTATCAAAGATGACACGTCAATTTGTATCCAAAATAAAAGACAAAGAAGAGAAGAGAAGAGGCACCAAATAGAGCATTTTTGAACCATCAAAAAATTCCTTGTAGGGGGTGGAATCAAAATTGGGTGATATTGCCACAGATTTTCTAAGATTCGAATGAGTAGATATAATGGAAAGGCTTACATTCTCTGGCCTCCAATCACAAGATTTCGCAGTGGCAGCCGCAAGGTTGACCCCACCTAAGGTAGCCGTCTAACCGAGATCACGGCGACGATTAAGGCCTCCCCCTGCCCAACTATCAAGGTCTACGATTTTGGTACAGAATATGGCTTTTGTAACATTTGGGGTAAAAGAAACAACAAAACTAGCTCATTGCCATGTGCTATACGCTTTGATTGGAGATTATTCTGACTTAAAAGAATGATTACGAAGGGATACATATTTTTTTCAAGGAACTGTTACCATTAATAATAAAAATACAAAGACACGAGAGATAGTACAAAAATAAAATGATTTCTTAAGCATAAATGCAATGTTGTAGAATAATCTTAAAAAAGAAAAAAAAACTGGCAATAATCATAACACTGAAATTATTTAAAAATAAATTAAAGATGCATCATTACATTGATCAAAATTATTGAAAATCGTATCCTAACCTTGTTATTATTATACCAACCTGACAATAAATTCTAAAAATAATTTTCGACAAATGATCAATACTCTTATTTTGACAAATCTTATATATTTGTGAGTACATAACTAAAAACTAAAAATTGAAATTAAACTACCATTACTTTTAAAGAAAATAGAGTAGACAAAACAAAAACCATGATAATGTGAATTAAAATTAAAAATCAAAGAATATTGTCGAAGAAGTTGCAACCAACAACTAATATGAAAGTTGGCTCCACCACCAGAAAAGTAATGATTTGGTTTGAAAAAATTGAGCGGTTAGGTGTTACAGGCCAATTTTGGCCTACCTACATTAAGCCAATTACAAAATTTAAGCTAAACCAACTCAACTAAATTCATTAAACCCCAAATCCAACTAAACCTACACTAACCCAATTACCCATTAACCCAAAACTACCTTAACCCAAATTGATAGCCCAAACTTTAGCCCAATACCCCCAATATTACCACAAACCCTAGAAACCCTAGGTTAGCCGCCCCAACCACCCCTCTGACATCTTGCACCAGCCACCATTGCCTGCAGCATGCCACCATCGCCTCATCACCTACCCTCTGCACCTGTAAAAGAAAGAAGATGGGACAGAAAGATAGAAAAATAGCAACGTAAATGGCTATAAAAGCCAATCTATATTTTTGTAAAGGAGGGGATTTTTTTTATCAATACAAACTGAAAATTTAAACACTGCAAAAGCAAAGAGAATAATACCAAAACAAATATCCAAAAACAAAATCAAATCGGGAACAAAGGTGATTTCTTTTTTAGTTTTTTGAATCGGTTCCCTTTTATTTATTTTTTATTTTCTTTCTTTTCTTTTATTTTCTAATTATATATACATATATATATTATAACATAAAAGATCAAAAAAAGGGTACATGTTTTCTTTGAAATTCTGACCACCGTGCACGGTGGCCGGAGACGGTGATCGGCGGTCCAGCAACCGGAGCAATGCCGGAGTTCTGACCGGACTTGGAGAAAGGGAGAGCACTTTTTGGGGTTTTTGAAGTTTTTGTAGAAAAATGGAGAGAATGAATTTTTTTTTGGGCAAAAATTGGTTTAAATACCCATGCCAAAACGACGTCGTTTTGGTCCTCATTTTAACACCCAAAACGACGCCGTTTCAGGCGACCCGTGTGCGACTCGACCCATCCGACCAAGGATCCACGTGTTTTCTAGCAGAGGGATTATTTGCGGTTTTGATCCCTCCGTCTTTTATTGATTTAAAATCAAGCTTTTCATTATTTTAAATTCGGCCATGTAATTTGCTGCGCCTTGCAATATGATCCGCCCTAATCCTACGCCATTTTGGATGGAAGGGATAATAGCTATTTCGGTCCCTCCAGGTTTTTGCACGTTACAATATGGCCCTCCTGCTTTCCTTTTATTTTTAAAATTCCCCAAATATTAGTTTTTGATCCCAATTTCATCCTTTTTTCAGATTTAATTTGATTTTTATGTTATTTCCGCTATTTTTATTTTTAATATTATTTATTATTATATATTATGATGCTCATTATTACTCTCTACTTTATAAATATATGTTTTAACACTTGTTTATTATTTTCCCTACCTTATTATTATTATTACTATATCTATTATTTATTAATATTTTTTGCTTTATACTTATATATATATATATATATATATATATATATTACGATTTCTTTTAATATTATATTTTTAATACTTTATATATTATATACATACTTTTTTAATACTTTTATTATTTCTAATATGTATATATTTTTATATATATTATGTATGTATATTTTTAATATTATATTATCTATATATATTATTACATTATATTATATTCGGTTTCAGTATTTTCAATCTCATTTTTATTGTACATTTTTTGTTATTTGTTTTTCTATTATTATACTATTAATACATTATTCTTATTTTCTTCTTATTGTAAATGTCATCGTTATTATTGTTGTAAATATTTTTTTTTCTTTCTCTTTTCTTCTTCTTCTTATATTATTATGTTATTTTTTAATATGGTCTCTTATTGTAAATATTATTATTATTATTATTACTATTAGTACATACTTTTCATCATATGCATATATATTTTTATATACATATTATTATTACCAAATATATCATTTTTTTCTTTTTTCTTATTTTATTATTAGTACATTATTTGTTTTTATTCTCTTGTAAATACCATTGTTGTTGTCATTCTAATATTATAATATCCCATGTTAATATTTTTCATTAGTTATATCATTGTTTGCATCGCTTCTTTACTTATGAATTCTTACTTTAGAAATATTTTTCATGTTTTTAATTAATTTCAATAAATAAGGCAACGTACCGATTTAACATTAAGTCATTGATTTCACCGCTATGTTGGGTGAAATTCATCGGCTTGTGTTAAAAACGGGGCGTGCTTCTAAGAAACCCAAAAATATAAGATTTCTCGTTTCCTTCAATCGGATCACGCTTAAATATTACTTTGAACTCGTATTTTTGAAAATCAAGACAATACGTGTTTAACAAGATACCAATTTTGGGCGTCGCGAGGGTGCTAATACCTTCCTCGCGCGTAACCGACTCCCAGACCCTACTTTACTCTGATTTTAACGTAGACCTAAACTCGGCCTTCTTTTGTTTTAAAAATAAATTTATTAGGTGTCCGATCACACCTATAAAAAGAATCGGTGGCGACTCCCCTCTTTATTTCCGTTTTTCAATTTATGTTTTAAAAAAATCAAACTTCAGTTTTCAAGTTTTCAATAAATCGCCACAATTAGCGACCGAAAGCAAATTTTTACGTCGCTACATTAGGGTTTTTATTTATAAAATTAAAATAGGCATAATGATAAATTTAACCCTTAACATTTACATTTTTTGTTAATTTGACTTTTTTTTAGTTAAATTTGGCTCTCAATCTTTTAAACAAAGTTGAATTTGACTATCAGCCTCTTAAAAAGAGGCAATTTGATATTATTTTAACAAAAATATTGATTAAAACGTTAAATTTTTAAAGGTAAACTACACCCAAGGTCACTAAATTATTACTAAACTATTAGTAAGTTAATGTTTTAGTCACTAAACTTCAAAAAGTTACAAAATGGTCACTGAACTATTTGAAAGTTTTCATTTAAGTCATTGAGTAATTAAAATCATTGTTGTATGGTTTCTTTGTTCGCACCGATCAAAAGCTCTCATTCTCCCTCTCTTTTATAGTTCAGTTTTTTTATGAAACAACTTTGAACGCCACAAATCTACTAATCAAAATTCAAATAGTTTTCTTTGACACTATCATTAGATCAACTTAGATCTAATGTATGTTTTTTTGCTCATTGATAAGTACTGGTCCACTGTACCGACTGTCAAATCATTGCTTGGAATTGGAACTCGCTAATCTGACTTTTTTTAATAAAAAAAAAAAACTCAGCAACCCAGTGACTTAAATAAAAACTTTCAAATAGTTCAGTGACTTAATGAAAAAATTTGAATTGTTCAATGACCATTTTGTAACTTTTGGTCACTTCAAGGTCACTAAATTATTAATAAGTTTCCATTTTAGTCAATTCAAAAAGTTACACAATGGTCACTGAACTATTTGAAAGTTTTCATCTAAGTCACTGGGCTGTTAAAATCATTGTTGTATGGCTTTCTCTATTCATACCACTTACACCAATCGAAAACTCTCATTTTTCTTCTCTTCTATTGTTCAGTTTTTTTGTCACGAAACAACTTTGAACATCACGAGTTTGTGAATCAAAATCTAAACAACTTTCTTCTCCGATCTATGACACTGACTTACAAATCAACTTGGATCTAAGGTATGTTCTTCTATTCATCAATGGGTATTATTTCATCTTATTGATTGTCAAATTGTTATTTGGAGCTTGTTATCCAGAGTTTAAAAAAAAATTGTCAGCCTAGTGACTTAAATAACAAAAAAAAAACTTTCAAATAGTTTAATGGCTTAATTGAAAATTTTTGAATAGTTCAATAACTATTTCGTAACATTTTGGAGTAACTAAAATGTAAACTTACTAATAGTTTAGTGACTTTAGATGAGTTTACCCTTTTTTACTTTTTAGATATTTTTATAACTTTTAAATTATTTATTGATGTGATATATCATACAAATAATGTCATGTCAACATACAGTGCACGTAGACCGTCATACAAGTTGCCTTACCAATATCATTAAAAAATAATATTTTAAGTAACATTTTCATTAAAGAAAAATCATTTGACTATTTTTAAAATTTTAATAATCAAATTTAGCTGAAAAGAATAAAGAAAAAAATAAAGTTGCATTTAAATAATAATTCTACATGCATATTGTTTCTTCATGGGATCAAGTTGAACCAAATTCTAATTTAAGAATTGTTTTTATCAAAAATTGGCTCTTCGGTAGGTCCAAATGAAATCACAAGTTCTTTTACTATATAAATAATATTTATTTTAAAAAATAAATTTTATATTAATATTTAGATTTTTTATAACTAAAAATTTAAATAAAAAATAATACTAGAGAATAACTCACATATTAATCAAACTAAAATATATAATTTTTTAAGCATTAAAAAAATAATATCATATCATCAAAATTTAAAGACATATAAATATTATTATAAATCCACTCATATATTTTCTAACTTAATTTAATTTTAATTAAATTACTTAAAAATAATTAAAACTTTCATAAAATAAACATATTTTCTTCTTTTATAATACCAAAGTTTGATAACACCACAAAATAGTTTTCAATTTTCAACTTCTTTTTGCTATTTTTTTTTTAAAAAAATTTCTTAAGTTTTAGTTATTTATTTCAACTTTTTTATTTTCAGTTTTCTGGTTATGATTTTTTATTAGTTTTTTATTTTTAAAATTTATTAATTTTAAGTAAGGTAGAAAATGGATGAGTGTATAATAATATTTATATGTCTTTAAAAGTTGATGATGTGATATTATTTATTAGTGTCTAAAATTATATATTTTAAGGTGATGTTAATATAAGTTATTTCGTAATATTTTTCTATATATTATATAAGTTGGGTAGATTGTAAATTTAAGGGTGTATTTAACATTAAACTTACTAAATCCGCATTCAAATTAATTAGCTTTTAAGCTAAATTGGAAAGTTTTGAATTTTCAAAAATTACATCATATATTTACCTCTCATCTATATTAACTATAAATCATAAATCATACTTATATATTCAAATTAGATTTTATAAATAATTTATTGATTGATTAAAACTATTTAAATTTCATATTTCTTAATTATTTATTATATTTTTATTATAATTTAAGTTAAATATTTCTTAATATCAAAATAAAATAGCATGGTATCATGGTAATAATAATAAATATATTTTACATTTTAATCAATTATTTCATCACTTGTAAAAATTTTATTAATTTATAAAATTTATGTTTATGTGATTTAATATCTAATATATTATATTTTACAAACAATTTTATTAATTATTTAAATTATACATTTCATATATCATAATATTAAAAATTTTAAAATTATTTAAATTAACTTCTTTTTCAAAATAATAACATTATATCTAAATATTGTTTTTCAAAATTCGAGTATTCGCTCGATTAGTATGGGCACTATTGGCAATGTAGGAGGATGTGAGTTCGAGTGTGTTGAAAGGCATTGTCTTCTTATTTATGGGTTGAAAAAAGATTATGGATAATTCTAAGTATTGTACTAAAAATTTAGATATAATCAGAATTTATAATGAGACTATTAAAAAAAATTTATAATAGATGAATTTAGTAGAGAAGCTACTTTATATTTGGGCCACAGCCTTTGGGTTTGATTACATCTTTTTATTGGGGCAATATTTTGGGCAAACCCAATCAATTCATTTTTAACATTTATACCTACGCATTTCGTGCGCAAAGTTAAGAGTGATACATGCATAATATCATATATATATATATATATATATATATATAATTTAAAGCAATGTTTTGAAGCAAATAATAAAATAATTAAATGTTGCACAGTTAAAATTTTGAAAAATGAAACTCTTAGATGTGTTTGATAAATTATTGAAAATTTTATTTTATTAAAAATGAATTTTTTTAAAATCTAATATTTTAAATGTGTTTGATAATTATTTTAATTTTTTATTTAATATAAAATTTTCAAAAAAAAAAAGTGTTGAATAAGATAAATAGATAAGTAGTTACTTATCACTTAATGTTGAAAATATTAAGTTAATTTTATTTTATTAAAAATATTTGAAATAAATTATCCTTTTTATTCAAAAATATGGATATTCAAAATTATCATATTTAACTTTTATCCAAAATTATTCAAAATAATATAAAATATTATATTAATAAGATTAAAACTAAGAAATAACTAAATTTTAAAATATATATATTTACTTTTATTAAACAACATAAAATAATTCTATTTAGTACTTATATTTTACTAATTTTTCAAACAATTTTCCAATACAAATGCATTGCTTATAATATATAGTAGTGAAGAAAATATTGTCATGAATTGAAAGCTTAAGGTCCCTAGTGAAGAAATATGAAATCGATTTTCAATCCGATAAAATAAACCAAAAGTTACGAGCATTTTGGATATTGGGTTTATAGGGACTAAAATAAATAAAAATGCATTCATGTTTAATTATTATTAATATGTGTATTTAATTGAGAAACTGATATCATTTTGAAACTGTATTATCGAACATAGTGAAAGACAACATTAGAAAATCCAAAGCAAAGGGAAATGAAAAGACAAATATTGATTAACTACTACAATTTGTGCTTTTATAATTCACTTTCAATAACTCATTTGTAGACTAGTTAGTTGTTATAAATAAATATGAAATAAATGTCGAGGTAATCTTATCTTTCCCAAAAATTATGAGATGATGATTTTGACATTGTGATTATTGAATTAAGTAGGAATTCTTGAATTGTGCTTTATATATGTATGAGCATATATACTTGACATGTATATGGATATAAGCATTTGAATCTTGCTACCATGTTGATTCGTGTTATTATGATGATAATAATGATCATGTCCTGTTAAGCAATGTTAGACGTAGTTTGAGTATAGTTGGTATGCCATAAGGTCACTAATACTAGTGGTTTATTAGCTCCAATTCTTAGAGGGTCGTGAGTAGCCTCAATTATGAAATAGGGGCCGAAAAAAAGTAATCATTAAAAAGGATATTGAATGACATATTGAATCATTGAGTACATCATGACATGAAATTATGAAATATTGAAATAAGTATTGAATGAGAAAGTTTGGGAATTATATGATTATCGATCATGTGATAATGTAAAGTAATGTAGTTAAAGTCATGTTTATGTATTTACTTTAATTTAATCTTAATATAAATTGAACTTGAATTATACTAGCATCACATAGTATTCAATACTCAGTGTATGGTTATGTTTATTTTCAAGCACATGTTTCAAACAAGAATTTCCATAGTTTGAAGTGGTTAAGCACCCAACTCAACAACTTAACTCGAAAATCATCTAATTACCTCTTTTGTATGTAAATATGTGTGTGTGTGTTTTGGTTATATGGCATGCAACTAAGTTGTCCTGGTTTGGTGTTAAGTTAATGTTTTGGCTATTTAAAATTTGACCTATAGGGTTTTAAAAGTTGAACTTTATCCTTAAATTGGTAGCTAATGTTTTTGTATGTGTGGATATGAAAAATGGGTTGGCTATGCTTTGATGTGTTGAAGGCTATTGTTTGATGAAGTATAATTGTGTTTTGCATGTGCCAATTCGTTGAATTGAATTTCTATAATGTTTAGGTAAGTTGAATAAGTTTTGGTTATGATTTGGTCACTTTGAAATGTTCAATTTAGGCTAACATCCATTGAGTCTTAGGACAAGAACATGTCTCGAGGTTCTAAGAACAAATTTTACGATGTTTTATTAATCTTGGTCTTAAGATTATTCTCATTAGGTCTCAAGACAATTTCATCTATGTCTTGAGATATAGACACATCAAAGATAAATTAGTTTTGTCGTATTCTGAGCCTCAAGACAAGAACCTCAAAGCTAAGATAAAAAAATAGGAGAGGTTTGTCTCGAGATCAAATCTTAAGACATGTAGGACTTTGCCTCGAGACCCAACTTCTGGTGTCTCGAGACATATCGAGACACAACAATGAAATTTGGTAACTGAGTTTAGATTTGAGTCCTAACTCTCAAATTGACTTAGCATAACCCCATAACTTGATAAATTAAGATTTTATACATAAATAATAAATGTGTAATAATATGTTGGATGAATAAATGGATTGTTATGACCATTTTTCATTGAATGATGTGATTAAGTAGTAAGTAAACTTGAGTTGCTTTGGCAACATAATGCGACATCACAAATTTGGCTCTAGTGACTAGATCCAGTGTTGGGGCATTACATCCAATATCCTAGTGTATACCCTCAAGTGACCGGAGTACTCTGAATCGCATCTTAGACACCAAAGCAAAGCTTGACCAATATCTCCATTTATGCAAAAGTTCACCATTAAAAGTTGAGGATACTCATAGCTTACACAACATTTGGAGATATTGTTTAATAGGGAAAAGTCCAAATGGTTGGGATGAGATTGATGTAAACGTTATGGAGAGTCGGAAGCTGAAGAGAGTGATGCCCTGTAGTAAAGCTTAGGCACATGATGCGAGAGATGCAATTAGGAAAAAAAAAATTGGGTGTGGAAGGTGAACCCAAGGATTTTCCAACTAGTTATGCCCATTGTGCGAAACAAAAGTGGGAATATCAAAATAAGAATTTGGTAGGGGTAAAGGAAGGAGAAGAGCCTACGAGTCAACCTAAAAGAAAAATATACGCATATAAGTATAGAAAAGGCTCATCCGGGGATGCTAGATCTCATGCAAGTTCCAACATTGATTCAATTGTTGGTGGTATTCTACAATTTTGTTCTGATTAAATGCCTTGCTTGTGCAGGTTATGTGCTTTTTTATAGAAAAATTTGATATTGTGATGGTCAGACGCTATCAACTCAAAGAATGACTAATCCTTCAATGGTAAAAGTTCAACCTCTGAATGTTTACATATGGATTGTTGAGCATCTAGATGAGTTGCTACTTTTTTATACTAACTTTTCATCTAACACAAGTTCTGATGTGTGTAAAGTCTTATGATATTTCTTTACTTGTTATATATATATATCATTACTGTTTTTTTTGTTTTTTCAAGTAGTAATCTTCAAGAAGAGCAAGAAGAAATGACAACAATTTGTGGTACTAGTAGCAATAAAGGAGTTTGTAGGGGAAAGCCAACAACAATTACTCCCAAAAGTGTAGCAAATGACAAGGAGGTGGTCATTTTCAGTGATCCTAGTATCATACCTACAATTGTTACTACCATTATCGTTATTGCTAGTGTTGTTACGACGTCCGAAATTGTTGCTACAAGCTCAAATTTAGTATCAAGTTTAAGTTTATTTAGAATTCAGTTAGTAAAAAGTACCAAACGACAAAGATCTTCATCAATTTCGCAGAAGAAGAACCCAAAGAAGAAACTAAAATTAATTGTTGGAAAGGGAATTCCTTTGCAAGGGGTCTCAAACTCTATTGGTTAAGCTCTTCTCTATCACCTATTATTAGTACCACAAAGGGTGCCCATAGTACAATAATAGTTAAAGTTGAACCATTGAGGGTGGTTCCCTCAACCGTTGCAGCTATGTTTAGCATTGGTGTGACACCCACAATTATTGCTATACCTCAACTTCTTGTTAATTTAATGTATAACTGCTGGTATGTGAAATTAATCAAAATTTAAATAAATTTGTATATATGTATTGTTTTAGTTTGACTTAGTGTAGAATGTTATTGAATTATTACTTTTGTAATTTTTAGCTACACCAAGGATATGTTCCACTAAGGTCAGCATTCCTCTTGTAATACCCTGAAAATTTTTACAGTAAGATATTATCCTTGATATAGTAAAATAAGGAAATAAAGTGACAAAAAGGGGAATTTTGAGTTATGTCAATATTGAGAAGTATATTATGATATATTAATTCAAGATAGGACTAAATTGTAAAAGTGAGAAAAGTTTTGTTGCACAAGAATAAATACTCAAAATTTGAGGGGTTAAAGTGTAAATATGAAAAAGTTGAAGGACCAATAGTGTAAATATTTTAAGAGTGGAATGATCTAGAAACTAAGGAAAATGGATGGATTAGGACCAAATTGAATAGGTGAAGAACTATGAGGGATTAAATTACAATTTTACCAAATTAAATGATGACTAAAGGATGGAATTTTAAAAGATAATAAAGGGCAAAATGGTCAATTGGAAGAGAGAGAAATCTAGAAAGTAATGATGATGTTGATGATATTTTATGATTATTTAATTAGATATATATTATTTTAATAAGATATTTTATTATTTTATTATTATTTTATTATTAATTATTTAGTATAAAAGGAAGGAAAGATGAAGAATTTTCATCATCTTTCCATGCATGTAACCAACGTTAGAAGAGAAGGAAAAGAAATAAATTTTCTTTTCTTTACAATTTAGTCCTTCCACCAAAAATTCACCATTTTCACTTAGAAATCAAAAGAATTTCCATAGCTACTAAGAGAGAAAAATGTTAAGGAGACCATGGGGAGTTAGAATATCAAGTTGGATTCAAGAATAGAAGCTGGAGGAGAGAGAAAATCAAGTTAAAGATTAGTATCAATAGAACAAGGTAAGTACATCAAGATTTCAATATGTTTTTAAGTTTGTTATTATTGACAAAGCATGGAAATAATGTTATAGTAGAGTTTTCTTACATAAGGTCCTATGTTCTTGATATGTTAGTGAAGAGAAAATAAGAGAAAGTGATGAGAAATGGTGTAGAAAAAGAAAATAAGGGTGTTATAACATGGTAATTAATATCTTGTACCAAAACAGTTTTGGACAGCAGCAGTAGTCTAACTTTGAAAAATCATCAAAAATTTTAGAAATCGAATTATAGGATGAATAAAGTATGAAATTAAATCTTATTGAGTCTAGTTTCTTATAGAATAAATTATGTAAGCAATAAAATTGTAAATCATGAGATATAATCAATTTTGTGAGACAAGGTCAGAATGATTTTGGGTTCCCCTGTTCTGACTTTTGAAAATCATCAAAAATTGGATAAAAATAATTATGGACTTAAATTTATATGTTTAGAATCTTGAATTAGTCTATTTTCAAGATAAATAAATAGGAACATCATTTGAATTCTGTACGAGGAGATAATTAATTTTTAGTGAAGAAGGGTCAAGACTGTCAGACAGTAGAACATGGGTAAATTTAAAGAATAAACTGTACTTATTAGCTGAACGAAAAATTATGAAAATTTTATGGTAAGAAGATATATGAGTCTAGTTTCAGGGAAAATTAGCAGATATTAATTTGGAGTTCTATAGCTCCAGATATAAATAATTTAGTGACTATGACACAGATGGACAACTTGAATATTCATAAAAGTAAATAATAAAAATTATAGATAATATTACTTAAAAGTGTGTTATATACATTAAGGATGTGGAATGGAGAGGAGGAGGAGGAAAATATGTATGAATATTCATCTAACATGGCTAATTTGCATGTTTTAGGCTCAGGGACTAAATTGAATAAAAGTAAAACTTTATGGGTAATTTTGTAAAAATGTCAGAAATGACCAAATTGCATGAAATGAACTATTTTATTATTTAAATTACAAAATTGAATGAAATTATTAATTTAGTTCAAGATTAGGGAAAAACATGTTTTTAGGGATTAAATTGAAAAGTGTTGAAATTATGAAAAATTCTAATATTTTATAGAATTCATGGGCTGTTATCAATATGTATGAGAATAATAGCTGGAAATAAGGATTCAATCGCAAGAATTTTATTTTCCTGACCCTAAGGATGAAATCGTCATTAAATAAAAGTTTAGGGGTAAAATGGTAATTTTGCCTAGAGCATTAATTAAATACATTAGAATATGAAATGAATGAAAATGATGATCAAATTTGTTTATAAAGATCCGGACGACTCAAATAAGAGATTTGATCGTGGAAAAGAAAAGATATCGGATTAATAAAATTATAAACACAAATAAGCAATGAGGTAAGTTTGTGTAATTTGAATTATATTCTTAAATGCTTGAAATGTATGTTTTTGATATGAATATGATTTGAATGTTCATTATATGAAAATTTATGAAACACT
The DNA here is from genome assembly GCA_025698465.1 of Gossypium longicalyx. NCBI lineage: Eukaryota > Viridiplantae > Streptophyta > Magnoliopsida > Malvales > Malvaceae > Gossypium > Gossypium longicalyx. The sequence goes on along the minus strand of CM047006.1, from coordinate 8,701,948 downwards.
GACATATTTGATAAAAATGGGAAGAAATCCCGGTTGAATGAAAGGAAAACTCGATAGATTTCTGAAAAGGAATTGACGATAAAAAGGATCTAGCCCGGACGGGTGATCCTATCCTGATATAGCCCTCCCGAAGAATATGTGGAAAATGGATTTAGCCCGGACGGGTAATCCGAATTAAGGTCTGAATTTAGCCTGAACTGGTAATTCAGATCCAAGCTCATTAGAGTAATTGTCGTTGCAGGGGATTTAGCCTGGACTGGTAATCCCGCTGTAAGGATGAGGTTCGCGGGAGTGTGCTTTCTGATATGAAACGTGTAAGACCATGGTTGAAAGATACCATGGCAACATGATATGAAATGTGTAAGACCATGGTTGAAAGATACCATGGCAACGTGACATGAAAAGAATAAGACCATGGTTGAAAGATACCATGGCAACGTGACATGAAAAGAATAAGACCATGGTTGAAAGATACTATGGCAACGTGACGGGAATGAATAAGACCATGGTTGAAAGATACCATGGCAATGTAACATGAAATGAACAAGACCATGGTTGAAAGATACCATGGCAACCTGACAGAAAATAAGTAAGACTATGGTTTAAAGACACTATAGCATCATGTCGAAGATAAATAAGACCGTAGATGGGAGATGCTATGACATCAGTTGAACAATTGATATTCAGGTAATATGTATCAGATGATGAATGGTTATATGAAATGGTTCTATGAAATGTTTACAAGAATTGGTCATATGGAAATATATGTACAAAATAGATGAATTAAATAATTAAAAAGATAGATAAATGAAATAAGTATAGGTACATGGAATTTAATTTATGTTAATTTTAATATGAACTGTTACCGAAATAAATATACATGAGATATATGGAAATTATAGTGCATGAAATGTTGATATAATGAAATGAATGATATATGTTATTAAAGAAACAGTAAGAGAATGATATGTATCATGACATGTACATATGAGATTATCTTTTATATGTTAATATAAGGAAAATATGTAAGTTAAGACGAGTATTAAATTCAAATATGACATATTGAGAAAATAAGAATTTATATGAAATATGTGTAAGTACACTAACATGTGTTGTTGTTGATGATTAGGCAAGTGCCAAACCATTGATTGAATGGTAATATATTTATTTATTTATTTATATGATGCATTGATTCGGTAAGTATTTAATTGAAATTTTTTTAGGTGATTCGTAAATTCTAGTAATGCTCTGAAACCCTGTTTCGACGACGGATACGGGTTAAGGGTGTTACACCTCCTCTTCTTCCATGTCCTGTAGTGTCGTCTATAGCAAGTGTAGATAAGGATAAAAGAGTATTAGGATGAATTCTGGGAAAAATGATCCAAACTTTTGCTTTTGTTTCCTTTGAGGGATACCTTTGGAAAAATAATCCAAAAACATAGTTTGTCAGTCGAAATTCTCCATTATATTCTTAAAAAAATATAACTTCTTGTTAAAAAAACCATGGGCAACCATCCAGTGTCAAAGTATTAGATACTCAACTAAGCTGTTAAATTATGTTTTGTAAATAGCTAAGCTTAGTTGTTAATACTCTAACATTCTTCTCGAATTCTTTTTCTCCTAACAATTCTTTGATTGAACAAACCCCAAGCTTACTTCTAAACCAAGAGAACAATCCTATTGTTAGAGGTTTCGTTAGAATATCAACAATTTGTTGACTAGCAGATATACTCTAACATCCGGTACTTGTTGCTTATCTTTTATGGAACCAAATTTTATAAGCGTAAGTAGTTCATACACAATAACAAAACTAGTAGATCGAGATAATTGCTAAATTGACTTTATAGGCTCCAACATGCTATCCCTATTAAAAGATTTAAAGGAATGCAGTGAACATATCAACCATTAGCTAGCTAGACTTTCTAATTGCATGCTTAATCGTTGTCCATTCACCATATGACCCGATCTCTTTTGAGTTCGATTCTTGACATGTTATAAGTGTTCCATTGTACATTTACAAATATTACAATGGACTTATCACACTTGCAATTAGAACCACTTTTAAATCTTTATATTTTGTCTTAATTTTGTGCTCAATGTCAACAAGACCCTCCTTCTCAATCAATCTCAAACCTTTCCAAACCTCAAGAAGAACTTCATCCATTTGTATACCCACTTGAGAGGTACCAAACAAAAGAGACAGATTCCATACTACACGAAACGAAAAGGGAAAAAACAACAACAACCAAAAGTCCAGATGTCGCAGAAACAAGCTCTGGGAGATATGCCTGAAATAATCAAGTCTAAGACTTCCACAGTTTCAAAGAAAACTAGGAAGACTCAATCTTCAGTTTAATTATACTTTATTTTTTCTACAAATAACTTTTCTTTTTTCCAATTTAGAACTTAGTCCATAACTTTACTGTATATCCTGAATATTTGTTTGCAATGGATGTCAGATTTTGCTTCAGTTGAGAGGTCCCACTTTAATCTCTTCAAAGGAATTTAAGGAAAAGGATATATATATATATATATATATATATACACACTGAAAGTATGATTACAAATAAGATTCAGGACCCTAACAGCAAATGATGGATATATGAAAATATTACTTAGGTGTAATGCAGGACCCTAACAGTTGGTGTTTAAATCGAAGCAAACAGAGTAAAAAGCAGATTTTAGCAATTTTCCTTTTGTTTTCTTGCTCTTGGCAGATTCCATTATGTTTTAATTTTCAAATACCTGAGCTATTGTTGATCTTATCGCTTTTATAAGAGTAAAAGTGTCTATCAAAAAATTTTCTCCAATCAAATCTAATTTCTTTTCATTTTCAAATTTGATATCCAAGCTGATCTAAAACTTCTACTCATAAACTTGCATCTTTTTTCAATATAACTTTGTCTCCTCAACTAAGTAGCGAAAGTAACAGAAATATTAATCAAATGTCCTACGGTCATGTTCACGCCAAAGGCACCACTGAATATTAAACATTGACTAGCCAACAAGTGTTATCAATCATGTCAAAATTATTTTAAAAGGTAAATTACCCATTCACTGGATATCTTTATTGAAACTTCCTTCACTTTCACCTTCCTCTCCCAACACCCACATTTGTGTGTTTGGAAAATCAAATTCCCAACATCCTTTTAACCCACCTGCAAGTCCGTCAAACATCCTTCTCAAAGTCAACCTTGCAAGCAAAGATTTAAGCACAATTTTCATTATCTCTCTTGCCCCCTTTGACCAATATTTCCCATTTCCGAATGGCAACTATAAAACCTTCCGGAGATCTAAGTGGACCTAAAACATCTATTTCGGTATTTATATAAGATTTTTTTATAATATTTATTAGTTATTTATATATAGATTGGTATATTCTTGTATTTTTTTGGGGATATTTTGCATATTCATTTTTAAGTTTTCCTTCGAAGCTTGTGGTTGTTTCTCTTAATAATGTCATTTCCAAGATTTAAACCTACCCTCCCCTTTAAGAGTGCAATATGCATTACCATTACACTCTACACTTATTGATATATCTACTTATCATCACTTTAACTCTACTTATAAAGTTTTTAAGCTCCATCAATAATGTAACAAATATTTTTTTATTTGTATATATGTAAAAGTATTTACGTGCCCTTTAAGATAAATTGTTAAATAATTATGGTCAAATTCTATTGTTAATTTTTTTTATGAATAAATTATAAATTTACTTTCTATATTCTATTTTAATTAATTTTACTCTCTATACTTTTTGAATTAATTAAATTTAATTTTTATATTTTTTAAAAATTGAAATTTCAATCATAACTTATTGTTAATAGCATACATAACCTTTTCTCCAATTTAATTTGTTTGAGTCATTATATTATTATACTGACCCTAAAAAAATTTTCTTCATTATTTCTCAAAAAAAAAAAAACCCTAATTAATTGAAGCATTGAAGAACATCCAAAATGTACACTCGGAGGCCCCTTAATTAACTTCTTTGCAAGTCCATCCAAACTTCAAAGCTTAAAAACAACAATATTGGCTTGGAAAAACAGACCTTGTCCAAATTTCAACTTGTCGCACAAAAATAATCAAATCCAACTTGAATAATATTTTATCATCCAATAACAAATCGCCTTCACGTTTCGTCAATTACTAAAACCAACCAACCAACCAACCAACCCTATTTGGATTTCTAATATTTATTATTTCAACTGTATGTCTTTTTTATTGAAAAATAAAATGAAAATTAATTCATTAATCAAATGAGTTTAACCATATCCATTTCGCGGCAGTACTGTTATCCGCCACCGCGGCGCACCACCGTAGCCTGCATGGCTTTCAAAACCCAAGTCGGTTCCGACACGAACTTTGATTGGTCCGACAATCATTCCCCGCCAATCAATTCCTTGCAAATGTTTGTCACCCACCGGTTTTTGTCGTTACACAATTCTTAGCCGGTGGGTTATGGACACGTGGAAAAATACATGGCAAATTGCAGAAAAAGTGTTTTGTTTGGTTTTTTTAAATGCTGAATGGATGAGAACAAGTGCCACGTCAGACTGTAGCAGACCTCTTCAGCTCACCAAAAGCCGTTTGTTTACAAAATCGACTCTTTAAAACTGGCTCTCGAGGTTTGTTACTTTCCAAGTCAGCTCGAAAAGGTCGTCCAGTTAATAATAGATATTTGTTTACAATGGAATGTGAAATTTAAAGGAAATGGGGAGGATAAATCTGGAATAGAAATGATTAAGTTTCATAGTGGCGTATCTCCCCCACGCGCATTTCAAAATTTCTTTCCTCCCAACCCGTTTATAAATCAACTCACTCATGTATCATGTATCCATTTTCTTACTCTACAATTACAATTCCTAATCATAACTAATACGCATTCATATAACTCTCAAATTGCAATTATAATTAATATAAAATTAAACTAATGTCATGGATGAATTAGTAATTTCAAATATATTTAAATTTAAATTTAAATTTAAATATATATGTATGATATTTAATTTAAAATTTGCACATGAAATTTACGCCTTTTTAAGTGCTCAGAGTTTGCCAATACTCAAGGCCTCGTTATCATGCATTCCTATTTTTCTGGTTTTGTTTTGGTAGCTCTAGTTTTTAACATTTTCCGGAGACGTGCAAGGAAAGATATAAAGGAAGCGCGTAGGAGAAGTAATGACCAACATTACTTTTTTGTCACACATGTCATGACACATCAGATTTCATTGCTACGCTTTTTACGTTTTATAGTATTTTTTCTCTCCTCCTTATGCTGTCTATAAAGTTCAAGACAGCCAATTTGGACATCATTGGACTAGTGGCAGCGACATACTCTGTGTTCTTTTCTCTTTTCTTTTCATGGAAGACAACAATCATAACTCAAACTCCACCTCCGCCTCTGAATTACCCGAACCAGATGTCCAGATCCTTACTTCCGGCGGCGTCCGCATCCCCGCTCACTCCAGCATCTTGGCAAGGACTAAACACTCTCTTTTCACTTTTTTAACAATTTTCTTTTTTCTTTTCATGACTTTCTTTTTTTTTTTTTTAATTTAAATTAGGCAATGGTGTCGCCAGTGCTGGACAACATAATGGAAAGGCCAGTTAAGCATGGGAGCTCTGAGAGAGTCATCTCCATTCTCGGCGTTCCATGCGACGCCGTTACCGCTTTTATTAAATACCTCTATAATTCCATGTTAGTAAATAGTTGCTTAAGCTTTTCCGCTTTTCACCCTCCTCTAATTCTTCCAATCATAATGACGTTAAGATAGCATATACTTATAAATGTAAATATATCAAGGTGCGTATATTATATTGGAAATGACCCCTGGTGTTGCGAATGCGATAGGTGCACGGAAGAGCAAATGGAGAAATATGGAATTCACCTGCTAGTATTATCACACGTTTATTTGGTGCCACAGCTGAAGCAGCGGTGCAGCAGGGGAGTGAGTCAGCGGCTGACGGTGGAGAATGTGGCGGACGTGCTCCAACTCGCCAGGCTCTGCGACGCACCCGACCTTTACCTCAAGTGCTTGAAGCAGGTCACCGCCCGTTTCAAAGCTGTGGAGCAAACCGAAGGCTGGAAATTCATGCAGGAACATGATCCCTGGCTGGAGCTCCACATTCTCCGATTTATGGACGAAGCTGAATCGGTAAATTTTAAAAACAAATATTTATCATAATATTACCCAAATTAAGAATTTAAATTATAACCTCAACATGATTAGATTAGAGATATCTAGCTGAATCTCATTTCATCTATCAAAGATTTTTCCTTCATATTTCCTTAAAAATAAAATATGTTTTGTTAATTGATATATTTATGTTTATAAATAGTTAATTATTAGATTTTCATTTTTTTTCTATTTCTTAAAAATAATATTTTTATTTAATACGTTTTAATTATGTATAATTTTCTTGAATTTTCAAATATAAACTACTTAATATTAATATTATAACATTATATATTTAATTTTTATGTGATATAAATAAGTAAAAAATTAGTAAGTCTAATCTAGCTCAACTCTTAAATTTAAGTCTGCGATATCTTTTAAACTGAATTTTAAGTTTTATCCAAACCACTTAATATTTTTATTCAAATGCTTTAAAATATTAACCAAAGTTTGGAGTATATTGGTTACGAATGGTTTGTGAACATTGTTTTGGCAGAGAAAAAAGAGAAGGTGGCGTCAGAGGAAAGAACAGCGCTTGTATTTACAACTAAGCGACGGACTCGAGTGTTTGGAGCACATTTGCAGGGAAGGGTGCACAACGGTGGGGCCGTACGACGTCGAGACGGCGAAGAAACCGTGTCCCTGCGACAAGTACGCGACGTGCCAAGGTGTCCAGATGTTGATAAAGCATTTGGTTTTGTGTAAGAGAAGGGCAAGTGGTGTAGGCTGCTGTCGCTGCAACCGCATGTGGCAGCTCCTTAGACTCCATTCCTCCATCTGTGATCACCCTGAATCTTGCAGGGTTCCACTTTGCAGGTTATTTCCATTATTATTTCACTTGTTATGGTTTTATTATACTCATCATTTAATTAGACAGCACATTTTTATTATCAAGATTTTGGGTTTTCGATGAGCCAATCCTTTGGACAGCCGACTTTAAAATTTGTCAATTCTTACAACTGGCAAATACAATTATTATCGATGGTGTTGGTAGGCTGGTAGCTTGTTTTGTTATCAGAAAAATAACATACTAACTTCCTTGTCCTGCTCTTAAAATATCATTCATCCCGTTGGGTATTTATTAACAAGTCCCCATCTTTGTCATTTTCTTCACTAATTGGGTCCCTTTTTTCTTCCCTTTCAATTTAACCATGAGTGACCATAAACTAAAATATCTATTTGTCACAGATAAATTTAATTTTTACAACTTTTTCATATAGTTTTCAAACTTATAACTGAATAAAAAGTTGCTAACTGTTCGAATTAACCGGCTGAATCAATATATTAAGACTGTTAGCGTTGACAGGCAATTCAAATGGAAAGCACAACAGAAAATGGGGGAGGATGCCAAGTGGAAGCTGCTTGTGAAGAAGGTCTGCTCGGCCAAAGCTATGTCATCGCTGTCTCTACCCAAGAGAAAGAGAGAGGAGGAGCTGAAGGAAACAATGGGCAGAACTGCTAATGCATTGAAAACCTTCAGATTATATTGAGCTTCCATGGAAATTAAGAACTTGGTGCCTGTAAAAATAGTCCAGTGAGTCAAACCTTTTGATCCTTATGAGTTGAAATTATGTCCTTGTGAGTTGTCTTTTTTTTTCTGGCTAGCTAGCTTCAGTGGGTGAGACGAGGGCAGTAAGCTAAATTGTTCGATCCGTATGGGTGGAAATTATGTGGCTGTGAGATGTTTTTCTTGGCTAGCTATAGATTTTTTTTTTATTTAATAGAAATTTAGCAACGTTTTGGGATTACATAGAATTTTAGCAAGAATTATGTGGTTGAGAGTTTGAGTATGTTGTATGGAGTGTCTGCTTGTAAAATTATAAACCTGTCCAGTTAGTGCATGTGAAAAGGTTTTGGTCGAAAATGACTCAAATTATTAAAAACATGAAAATTTGGGATTAGTGTGAAATTTCCATTTCAATTTACAATTTTTAATCAACAAACTAAAGAAGTATTGCATTATGTTCAAAAAAAAAAAAAGAATTACTACATTAATAGACATAAAGGCAAAAAACCCCTCATATATTGGATTTTAACTTGAAATATTTTTTTTATGATGTGTTATTATTACAATTACTATACTTAACATTTAATTTGGAATTAGTTATATTATTGATACCCTGTATCAACAAAGTTGGAGGAGGACAAGAGATAGTGTCGAAAAAGGCCGATTCATCATTCTAGGATCAAGAGTTAGAAATATAGAAAGACTCAGGATGAATGCTTAGTGTATTAAGGTTTTGAGTGGAAAGGAGTCATCTTATAATGTTCATACCTTTGGATATTTATAGGAGACTGACGGTTCCTACCCAATTATACCACTCAATGGGCCTTGGATAGCTTAATAGAGGGTCTAACTGGGTCCAAATTGAAGTAGGGATATAATAATAGTGCCCCTAGTCGAAAGGTAGGTTATTAAGTGACCTAACCTCGAGATTATCCACAAGTTATCTCGTGGATGATGGTTGTTGCAAATAAAGGAACGAGATAAAGGGTACAATTTATTGGTTGGATGACCCGAGAACATCTAATGCTTTACAAGACTATTGAAATTAATGTGTACTTTTTTTGATAATGTGTTTGCGGATGGTATTTTTGATTCATGGTTGACTTGTATAAATTTTGCTTTGTGATTTAGCAAATGGTATGCCGATTGGCTTGACAATCCAAAAATGTTTAATGTAGACCCAAGTGATGCAGTTGTCAATTAGAGGATCCATATTTTTACAATGGAGACATGTATGCATATTGTGGATGTGATGATTGGAAATGTAAAAAGAGGATATTCAAGCTATCTGTTGGCAATATGAAATGTAAGAGACGCGACCCATTTGGTAGTAGTATGAAACATAAGAAATGTATATTATCTGTTGGCGATATAAAACATAAGAAATGTGTATTGTTTGTTGGTAATATAAAACATAAGAAATGTGTATCATTCATTGGCGATATAATACGTAAGAAATGCATAAAGTCCGTTAAAATATGAGAGAGAAGATTATCCTTTGTTATAAATAATGGTAACGAATTTAGCTTTTGGCTTGAGTTTTTGACGAGTAAATTAAAATTGAATAAGTGCTTACAGAATGTGGTATTGTAATCCTAATCTGAAAATAATATTGTTGGTATGGAGAGATAAAGTGCTTGTGCTCATAGTTATAATTTTTTTCATTAGCCTGAAGGGTTCACGGAGGGACCCGAATGTTGAAGATATGTCTCACCTCCGTCGAGAGCCCTAAAGGTTCACGAAGGTTTGCAATAAGTAATAAAATGACCTTACTCCCAAACGCATGGAGGGAGGCTTATGGAAGGTAATAAAGTGACATTGCTCCCTAACATATGAGGGAAGGCTTATGGAAAGCAATAAAATGGACCTACTCCGAGACTTATGGGGGGAGGCTTACGAAAGGTAATAAAGTGACCTTGCTTCTAAACACATGGGGGAAGGTTTATGGAAAGTAATAAATTGGCCCTACTCCCAGACGTATGGGGTGAGGCTTACAGAAAGTGATAAAGTGGCCCTGCTCTCAAATGCATAGGAGAGGCTTGTGGATGGAGTTTAATGACATCTCTGCTTCCAGAAGCATGAGGGGAGGCTTACGGACGGGTTTAATAATAATATCTCTACTACTTGATGCATGAGGGAGGCTTACGGGCAAGGTTTAATAATAATATCTCCACTCTCAAACGCATGGGGGTAGGCTTACGGACGGGGTTTAACAATAATATCCTTACTCTCAAACACATGGGGAGGCTTACAGACAAGGTTTAACAATAATGATCATGCTTCCAAATGCATGGGGGAAGACTTATGGTAAGAAATCTTTGGTCGAGTGCAATACCATTGACCATCGCGATCGAAAATTACGTGAAGAGTAAGATCCTACCACGTCAAATCACAATCGTCCACACAGGCAATGTACTAAGTAATTTCTCTTTAATTTTCACTTAATAAGATAAAAGTAGGTATAGTTGCTTATCATTTAATGTAAAAAATATAAAATAAATTATTTTTTTAAATGAGACATTCAAATTAATACATTTATCTTTCATCTAAAATTATTCAAAAAATGCTGATTTACTTAAAAAATATAAAAAATAATATAAAATATTGTATTAATAATATTAAAATTAAAAAACAAATAATATTTTAAAAACAAATCTTTATTATTATCAAACAATATAATTATATTCCTTACCTATAATTACTAATTTACCAAATAATGTTTTAATATAAATTCATCAATTATAAAATAAAAATTTTCGAGACTTAAAATTTCAATTTATTAAATATCTTCAAATACAAATAGAAAAATTATGAAGATGGATTGTAATAGAAGGCAGTGTGGAACTGGAGCCTGGTAAAGCTGAATCAAGCCCATTTACTGACCCTCCTTCCAGAAAAGCAAGTCAAATAAACCTAACAAACCAACCAAAAAATATATAAAGCCTTAGCCTTTATTTGCTGCCTTCCTCTTTCTCGCAATCCACCATTTTTCTTCTCTTTTTCTTCTTGGGGTCTTTCACTATTCTGTACTGAACTGCGGTGTTTTCGCATTTGTTACCTGAAATGGAACCCGAAATGTCGGAACCGCCGCCTCAAGTTTCCATAAAGCCCGAAGTGGATGCCGCCGCAGGCGGCGTTGACAGCTCCAAAACGCTTCTTCCGCCTCCCAAAGTCGTCGTTTTGGCTGACCTTAACGTCAACCCTCCTGAATACGACGACCACGATTCTTTACTTCTCCCTGCTCCCGACCTTTCCAGGTTCCTACTCCTTTTGCTCGGATTCGTCCTGTGCTTTCTGTAATTATTGAATAATTATTGAGCTTTCTTGGTTCCTTTATTCCTTATATTCAATTCCATTTTATTTATTTTCTGGAAATGGCCGAGTTTAGAGCAATTTAATTTCATTTTGGCTTTTTCTTGATGAAGCTTGGGTTTTGAACTGCTTCAAAAACAAAAACCCTGAAAACCCTTGCTTTAACATCTCTGATGAAATCATTGTATGCTTAAAAGGACTGTGTTTTGTGTTTTCTGAGTTAAGAAGTTGAGGTGATGTTTGAACATTATTACAATTTGCATGATGTAGGCTAACTAACGATGAAAGCAGTCAAGAGAAAAGTACCTTAATTTCCAAAGACGGTGATGCCATAGAAGGCGCAGTTAAAAAGTTAAACAAGAAATGTCGTTCGAGAGTAAGTAAGGCTGATGCTTTACTCGACTGTGGAGTGGATGCAGATGGGGATCAGCCTAGTCAAGGGGCTTCCTCGTCTCGTGAGGAAAAAGTCAGCAGCCTCAAAACTGTTAGTCCCATCCTCCATGTAGTTGTAAGATTGGTGCTATAGTCGATGGATATCAAATTGAGTGTGCTGTATCATCTCTTATATGTTTTGCACTATCTCAAACTGAGAAACAGTGTTGGGTTAGGAGGGAGAGCATTAATTCCATGGACTTGTTTCTTTCTACAGCTGCTTCTTCACTTTTCCTTGATTTTGTGGGATTTTGAATAATTTCCCCCCTTTTATGCTACTGTTAGCGTTTCATAGCTATGTTGTTGAGAAGGGCCAGTGAAAGGGTTTGAGTAATTATATGGATATCTTGATTTTTGTTATAATATTCTTGGTACTTGGTAAATTCATAAACTGACACACTGCAGCTTGTTTGTTACTTGACAATCATTGTATGTTCTTTTAGGGCTTGGTACATGTTGCAAGGAAGATGCCAAAAAATGCTCATGCTCATTTTATTCTTGGTCTAATGTATCAAAGGCTCAGTCAACCTCAAAAGGTATGGACCTTATCTGACTTATCAGACACCATAGCTTCATGAATATACAGTACGTCTATTTCAGTCAATACCCCTTTTTCCCTCTTTTTAAAGGCAATTTCGGCATATGAGAAAGCTGCAGAGATATTGCTGCGCTGTGAGGCAGAGATTGCACGGCCAGAGTTGCTTTCCTTAGTTCAAATTCACCACGCACAGGTGCAGTTGTAAATTAATTTCATTTTCTCTTGACTCATTTCGAGCATGATAGAGTGAATATTATCATAAATTTATATGGTTTCTAATCTAGCATTGATAAATTTGCAGTGTCTTCTCCTAGAGAACTCAGGAGATAACGTTTTGGACAAAGAGTTTGAACCTGAAGAGCTCGATGAGATCCTTTCCAAATTGAAGGAGTCAATGCAGTCTGATATTAGACAAGCAGGTGTATGGAACACCCTTGGCTTGATGCTTCTCAAAACTGGTCGACTGCAGGTATAACTATGAAATTATCATTTGGTTGAATAGTATTTTTCTCATTACTTGGTCTGATGTGGAGTTTAATTTTGGTATAGAGTGCTATCACAGTTTTGTCGTCTTTACTGGCTCTTGCGCCTGATGACTATGATTGCCTTGGGAACCTTGGGATTGCTTATCTCCAGAGGTAAGGTTTTCTCAATATGACACTATGCGTTCTTTAGGTTTTTGGGTTTTGTTTCAAACTTTGCTATCATGCCTTGTAGAATTGGTCAGAAATGGGAAAGCAATAATTAAAATCTCAAGTGAGGGTAAGAGACGATAACTTTGAGCAGTCTTCTACCTAAGAAAATCAAATATGGACTCTATTAAAAATTTTAATACGCGTATGGTTGGATTGTAAAATGCTCATGATTCTTTGTTTCTTGATCTTTTTCATCCATTTCTGGTCTGTTCTTTTTCTTTCCTTTCATTTGTCCTGCATATTGGCTACAGGTATTGCTGAATTAGTTCATATGTCTAACCTTTTTCTAGTTGTCATTATTCACGATGGTCATGTCAATGATCTTAGCTAGTATTAAATTTTCTCGAGAATAGAAGAGCTTCATGTCTCCAATGTGTGCTTCATGCGAAGCAATGTTGCTTGTAATCTTCATTTTTCTTAAAGTACCCATGTTCAACATTGTGTCTGTTGCATGGATATGGGGATATGACGTCTAAGGATTCTCCAAATATATAAAAAAGAACTTTGAAAAGTTTAACAATACGCATGTCAGATAACTCGTTTCCAAGACTCACAATTCCCCTTCAATTAATTGTGGTTATATCTGAGAATGTGTATGTACTTGATAAATTCATTAAACATATAGCTTAGAACGGTCACATGAAGAACCTCAAGCCCTGGCTAGTGACCATCTGAATATTTTCTTCTATTGTTTTACAGTGATATTATGAATCTGCATTCAAGTCGTACATTCATTGATGCGTTAATATGATTATGTTTTCAATGCATGTCATCTACCTTCTAACTCAGATGATCTATGTTTCTAGTGGAAACTTGGAGCTTTCAGCTAAGTATTTCCAAGATTTGATTGTTAAAGATCAAAACCATCCAGCGGCTTTAATGAACTATGCTGCAATTCTTCTTTGTAAACATGGTTCAATTGTTGCAGGTAGGCTTGTGATGAGTCTAAATTCTTGTTTCCCTAGTGTTCTCGCGTTGTTGTTTGGAACAACTGTCAAATGCAGCAATGTATGTGTTCAATTATTTGTGACTGTAATTGGTAAATGAGATATACAGGCTAAAAGTAAGTAGCTTGAGCTCATTCTTTTATCTTTTCAGGTGCTGGTGCAAATGCCAGTGAAGGAGCTTCCGGGGATCAGTTTGCAGCTATCAATGTTGCGAGGGAGTGTTTGTTAGCTGCAGTAAAATCTGATCCAAAAGCAGCACATACATGGGCAAATCTAGCTAATGCATATTATTTGATCGGTGACCATCGTAGTTCCAGCAAATGCTTGGAGAAGGTGCTAATGGCTCATTGATACAGTCTGCATATAATGGAAAAATCACAATTAATTTACTAATGCTTGCTTTCTGTGGTCGTGGGCAAGTTTTAATTTATTATTGCTTTTGTTTATTGTTAAATAGGCTGCAAAACTGGAACCAAATTGCATGTCTACTCGATATGCCGTTGCAGTCCATCGGATTAAGGATGTTGAAAGGTCACAAGATCCTAGTGAACAGCTTTCCTGGGCAGGCAATGAAATGGCATCAGTACTAAGAGAAGGAGATTCTGTGCCAATTGAGCCTACTATTGCATGGGCTGGACTGGCCATGGTTCACAAGGCACAGCATGAGATTGTGGCAGCCTTTGAGACGGATCAAAATGAGTTGGTCGAAGTTGAAGAGCGTGCTATCTTCAGTTTAAAGCAGGTGAGATTCTCATTTGATCTTTTCTACAAATTTAATTGTTAACCTTTTTCTATAAATGGTTAAGATGGGTTCCTCTCTGTCTGATGGTTCAAAACCATCTAAATATTTCTTACATATATTCCCATTTAAAAGATGTAACCAAAGAGAGTGTGAATCAGTTGTGTAAATAATATTTGTGTGAGATGTTGAGTACTTTTAAGACTGCGGATGTAGTGTACATCTTACAAAGGTTCTTGATATTTCGTCCAAAAGAGACTGGAAAATGAAATTGGAGAATATGGTTATCCCAAAATTAGTGGTTGAAATTTGAGATGTATCTTACTAAAGAATATCACGTGCTTTCTTGCTTTTTCAATATTTGAGGTTGTCTCCGGTCATTGAAACTAAGCCTATGATCATGTAAGGAAATGATTGTTTTGTTTTATCAAAGAGGAGTGGAGTCGGTAACTGACATGTATCTCGACAAGGTATAGATATACATGAAAAACCTTAGGGGAAAAAAAAAGAAAGAAAAACCTAACATATCTGTATTTGAAACTCACAACCGAGTCCAATTACACAGTTATTGTGTAATTGACAGATTTAAAACTTTATAGCAGGTAGCTGTATTGTACATGTATTGGCCTGATTTACTCTTAGAAATGCTTTTCATCTATTGATATTTTCATTTCAATCATCCCGCGGAATTAACCAGGCAACCGCTGAAGACCCAGATGATGCCGTGCAATGGAACCAGCTGGGCCTCGACAGTCTCTGTTCTCAACATTTTAAAATGGCGCAGAAGTACCTTAAGGCTGCGGTGGTTCGATTCCGGAAATGCAGCAGCTATGCTTGGTCGAACCTAGGTATGTAATTTCCTTTAACCATCCTTGAAATAACACAGTTAAAGATTGAAATTCAGTTGTAAGCATTTATTTTCCCAGGCATCTCACTCCAATTATCCGAGGAGACATCCCAAGCCGAGTGCGTATACAAGCGAGCACTTTCATTGGCAACAACTGAACAAGCACATGCAATATTTTCCAACCTTGGGAATCTCTACCGACAACAAAAGCAATATGATCGTGCCAAGGCAATGTTTACGAAGTCGCTTGAACTCCAGCCGGGATACGCTCCGGCATTTAATAATCTCGGCCTTGTATTTGTTGCTGAGGGTCATTGGGAAGAAGCCAAGTTCTGCTTTGACAAAGCACTTCAGTCAGATCCATTACTTGATGCAGCCAAATCCAACATGATTAAAACTGTGGCTTTGTCTAGATTATGTGCAGGTTTGTCCTCATTTATCATCCCAGATTAATTAAACCATCCTTGAAATATGTGTATATATAATGTACAAGTATAGAGGAAATGTGAAAAAACATGGCTTTGTATCTTTATATTCAAATCTTTAATTTCCTAGAAAAAAAGCAAGTAGTCTTTTTTGGTTCTCAACTTGAAATTCGAATCCCGAAGTTGTAAAATTATCTAATTAGGCTCTCGAGCTTGTATCGACAATGATTAAGCAAAGGTGCCCTGAATAGCTGAGATTGAGAAGAAGACTGTTTCTGATTTCGTAAATACACTTGTGTTAAGCGTTAACAAAATCTGTTTAGATTTTGCCTTCATTTTCAAAGATTGTTTAACTGCAAGTATTAATCCTATCCAACTTAAAGCCACTTTTAATTGTTTTAGATTAGATCCCATTGTTTGAGGCACAATTCTAGGATTAGCTTTGATTAAAGAAAAGAAAGTTAAACCTCCCACAGCCCCACAAAACAGTCCCCACCACTATTTCATGCTTGTCAACTGCTCGCTCTCACGATTTGTCATCATCAGGTGAAGCTAAACTGTTGATGTCAATTTTGTCACCGCATTTTGTATGTAAGACCTTGAAAAACACCCACAAGTCCAACCAACCATGAATGTTTGTTCCCTTAAAACTTTTGGTAAAAGTATCACAAAACCCTTGTACTATACCTAAGATTGCATTTTAACACCTCTATTGAAAAAATGAAAAAATTAGTCTTTGTACATTAGATGAACGAACAAAACAGTTCCTCCATTATAATTGTGCTGTTAAGGATTTGACCATTTGCCTTCTAATTTTTTATTAAAAGTAAATTAGAAACTTTTAAAACTAATAAGGCTAAATGGTCAAATCCTTAGTAACAAAATTTTTAAAAAAAAAATCAATTAAACCCTTTTAAAATTTAAAAATTTATTTAAAAAATCATAATAAAATGATTATAAAAAAGTTCAAATTTTTATCAAAAAATAATAACCTCCATCCATTAAAATTGAAATTTTTAAAGAAAAAATTAGGATTAGATTTTGGAAATCTTATAACCATTAGACCAAAAATAATAAGGATCCTTCAAAAACAAAGTCCTATTAACTTCAGCAATTTCTCCAACATTTGCAGGTAACTCAATAAACCAGAACGAAATAAGTTCTAAGACCCAATCTTGCCAGACCATGAGCAGTTGCATTTGTATCTCGATGAACAAGAGTAAAATTGATTTTTTGGTGTTGGTTCATGAACAAAATTTAGAACAACAAACAGAAATTAATGTTTCAACGTTGCAAGAAAAGGGAGAGTTTATCGTCTATAAGTATATTCACATATCTCCACCTTCGTTGATTTCTTTATGATCAGACTATTTCACAATCACATCCACTTATTGAAGCTTTCGCCGCAATTAATAATTTTTATTTTACGATTGCATTGTATTGTATGACAAACGCATGAAAAAGAAAAACAAAATTTCAAGCGATTTCAGGAAAAGCTAGTTGGTTGAGATTGATGTTGAAAAGCGGTCGTGGCTTGATATAGTGATCGCTCATATCAGCGATGGAGGACGAGTGGGCTTGATCTTGCTGGTCTTTAATTCGAATGGTCGAATAAGGGGAAAGGGTTGTGGTGATGAACATGAAAAAGCTTTGGGTGTACATGCAATCGATAGCATGGTAGCAGCTCTATCCCTAGAGTTGGTGTTGCTGGTTCGAGGAATGGATATTGATGAAGACCCAAAAACAGGGAAAAGTCATGAGAGTTTGGGTTGATATTTCCTGAAATTATCGTCCATGTTTTTATTATTTCTTTATAAATTCTAATATTTTTTTATAAATTTGCTTCAAGGGTAGGATATAAAAATTGAGGACGAAATTTATTATTATACTTTACATATAAATATTGAAGGATAATTTACTCAATAGGTTAAAATATAATCTAAAATATGGTATAAGGAGTTTTCTTGTACTTTTACCATAACTTTTTTAATTTTGCTTTTTCATTTTAATGGATTTATAATATATATTTTTAAATTTCTTAACCCACTTTTATAACCAAAAAAGATGCCCAGTTTCATCCTATATCTATCCCACAAATTCATATTTAAAATTTTATTTTTACATACATAATAAAGATTATATTTTTTAAAATAAATATTTGAGAAAATAAATAATTTATTATATAGTTTTGTTTTATTTAAAATAATGTTGCGGGGTTTGATAAATTGAAATTTTAAATGTTAAAAAATTAAGTACTAAAATTTATAAGTGTTGAATTTATATTAAAAGATTATTTGGTAAATTAATAAATATAAGTGAAAAATATAATTATGTTATTTGATAAAAGTAAATATTGATTCTAAAATATTGTTTATTTATTAATTTTAATTTTATTAATATATTATTTTGTATAATTTTAAATAAAATATAGATATGATAATTTGTATAATGTTATTTTTATTAATATCTCATTTTAAAAACAGAAGATAATTTATTTTAATTATTTAATAAGATAAAATTGAATTAATATTTGATAAAAATGACTTACCTACCTATTTATCTTAAACATTTTGAATATAAGTACAACATTATGAAATGAGGATTAACTAACTTAATGTACTGCTTTACCATAATGTTAATCAACACTTAAACCAACCTTAACTAAACCAAACGTTGACCTAAAGAAGAAACAGATAAACCGAACGATATTCATCGATTACCGTCACTCAGATTCCGAAACAAAAATCACTTTGCCCCTAAAAAAAGCCATGCATGGCAGCTGACAACTTTACCCTTACCGGCTGAATACAACTTTATTCTTCTTCATACTTCTTTTAGTTTTCTTCTTCTTCTTCTTCTTCCTTTGGCTTCCATTTTCGTTGTTTCTTCTCTTTTATGCAAACCATGAACCCCTCCTCCTTACCCAAGCTACCGATCCTTCTTAAACCTTTCCTTCTTTCTCTCTTTCTTTCCCTCTTCTTCCTAGCCTTTTTAGCCTCCCACTCCTACTCCCCTCTCCTCCGCCTCAGAACCGCCCTTCAGACCCCCACTATCCCACCTTCCAGAGCCGGAAACGGCGGCGCTAGCCTCCGTATACGGCCGGGTTACTCTTCCTACAATGCTTACATCGAGCGTCAGCTCAACAAAACCCTTAACCCGAAACTCCGAAAGATATGGACGACACGCGATTGGGACAGGAAAATTCGGGTCTTCGCCCGTTTTTTCCAAAGCTTGAAGCAAAGAAACCTCATTTTCAACCATTCCAAGGCGTTGTCTATCGGAGCTAGAGTCGGGCAAGAGGTGGCGGCGATGAAGCTGGTCGGAGTGTCGGACTCGGTCGGCATAGATTTGGTGCCGTACCCTCCGCTTGTAATGAAAGGGGATTTCCATGCACAGCCATTCGAGAACCAGACCTTTGACTTCGAGTTCTCCAACGTGTTCGATCACGCGCTGTACCCGTGGAAGTTTGTTGGGGAGATCGAAAGGACGTTGAAGCCCGGCGGGGTTTGTGTTCTGCACGTGGCGGTGCTGCGGCGGGCGGATAAGTACTCGGCCAATGATTTGTATAGCGTTCAACCATTGGTGGAGTTGTTTAAGGAATCGGAGCTTTTGGAGGTGAGCAAAGTTGATGCATTTGGTCTCGATACTGAGGTTGTTTTTCGGAAGAAGAAGAAGAAGAAGATTGAGAATTCTTAGTTGATTTCTATTGTTTCATCTTAATTTTTCCTTTTTTTTTTTTTTCTTTCAATCCATTAGTTTAATTGTTTTTAATCAGCCGGTTACATATTGTTGAGACTTTATTGATTAATTGTTTTTCCATGCAAATTTTACTTTTAATTAATCAATATAGTAATTATATTTTTAAAACAACATTAGTTCTTGAATATATTTATCATATAAATTACTAAATCCATATAGGGAAAGCTAACAATTTTTTATTTTTTTATTTTTAAGAATAAAAAATGTAATTTTACGATGATATTAATTTATAATTTTATATAGATTTTAGGAGTTTATGATAGCTACAAAATAAAATAAAATAAAATAAAATAAAATAAATATAATTCATAAGAATCGAAATATAATCTCATAAAGCATAAAAATTATACATGATGAGATTGGATAATAACACATAATTGAGACTTGAAGTTAAATAAATGTGAAATCCCTCTTGCATTTTCTTAAAAAATAGTATAAACCAACCCTCCAAAATAAAACTCAAGACGTAAATGGCAGTCGCTTGTTGGAGGGGTTTGGTTTATGTTTATGTTTATAGTGGTTGTTTTTGTACAAGGGACAAAGTGGCAAAGAGACGAGCAAAAAAGGTTGAAAAAGGAAACCTGTGATTCAGGGACCGAATCCAACTATGAAACTGGAAAAAAGAGAAATGTATTGTTTTTAGTCCTAAAGAAACAAACAAATTGATGAGGCACCGAAAAGCGACCATTAAAGTTTTTGAATATTGAGAATTATTAAATAATATATACATATGTCTTTTTCAGCCCAGCAATAGCCGTTGGGGGTGAAATAGAATTGGATAAGGAAGAAATAGAGAAAGAGCATGTTAGATGTAGGATGATGGGGCGTATCGTATCGTGGAGGGCAAGATGTGGGGCATGATTAACTTGCATTGGGTGGGTGTGTTGGAATTATCATTCTTAATTATTAGATTAGTTGTAGAAATAAATATGAAGAATTGGATAAAAAAAAATATTAGATGTGGGATGACTGGGCGTATAGTGGAGGACAAAATGTGGAGTATGATTGATTTAGGTAGCTATGTGCATTGGGTGGGTGTGCTGGAATTATTAGTTGTAGAAATAAAAAAGAAAAAGAAAAACAGCTAATCATTCATGGAACAAATTGCAGCAGTTGGTTCATGAAGATAGAAATGTAGATATTTAAAAGGGTTGGATGGAGAGTGGAGAGTAGCATGCAAGAAAGATGATATTGATAGATAAAGGTAAGCATTCGTTGGCATGAAATGGGGGGAGAGTTTGTTGTGGAATTTAATAGGCCTACGTTTGTATAGCTGGTCATTAACGCTTCGCATAGAATATATAGTGAAAGACGTCTCGTGAATTTTAGTTTTATGTGATCTTTTATCGAGTCGTGGAAACCATGGCTTTCGTCAGAATTCCATTAGGATGGACCACACCATAGCCCTATGGTTATGGGCTTATGGCTATGCTCATTCATAATCCAATCTATATAAAGGATCTCATACCTTTATTCACACGTGGCCATCCGTACCTTCTCTTTTTCTTCTTTTACATTTAATTTTTAATTTGAATACTTTAATTTAAACACAATTTTACTTCTTTATTTTTTTATAATTTTATTAATTAATTTTTAATTTTCTAAATAAAATATTACATAATTAGATATCCTACAAGTTTTAAAAACTAACATGTATCTTCCTTTTTTTTTTATTAGGTTTATGATGTTGTTTTTAATATTTAAGATAATGGTTAAATCTTAATTTTAGACTCTAAATCGTGTTGAAAACTTAAAATTAAATCTATTATTTTAATTTTAATATAAGTTGGGCTCTCCATTTTTATAATTTCATTAATCAATTTAAATAATTAATATTTATCATGATTAGTTCAAATTGGTGATTTTAAGAAAAAAAATTCATATTTTCAACGATATTTTTATTGTTACATGATTACCAAGTGATTTTTTTTTAATTTTAAAACATCGCACTAGAAAATTTAATAGAAGAAATTTAATAGCAATAAAAACTACACCTAAATTTTTAAATCTAAAAAGTAAAGAGACTAAATTTTCTAAAAATAAAAGTAGGAGAACTAAATTTCAACTATACAAAGTGTATAGGGTCTTAGAGCATGTTTTAACATTTTAAATTTTTTTTACTTTAAAATTTGGTACAAACATATAATCAACTCAACACAAAGCGTGAACCGAAAAACATACTAGTTAAGTTCTTTTGGTATATTCAAACTTAAATTATTTCAAAGAAAAATATGCAAATAATACACCACAAATAAGCTTTTCTTATTTTATAGTTGGTTCCTAACTGATTTTTATGTTAATATATATTTGAGTTTGTCTTGATCTCCCTTAGATTTTATTTTATATATTATTTTTTACTTAAAATTTTCTAAAAATAATGATTCATAATTAAAACATATAAACTATACTTTCAAATTTGTTAATACTCAATATGCTTGAGCTAAATTTAGCCCATCTAAGTTACAAAAACGACCCCAAGCAAATCCACAACGGGTTGGCCTTCGATGCCTAGGCCATCTAGGTCTTAGAGGGACTCTCTTTCATTCAGCATCAACGCTCCTCCCACAATTTTCACCATGGGTCGGATTCTCAGTTTGAAATAAGAAATTTGATTTATTCACATGTGAATTTATTTAATTTATTAGCGGAATTGATTAAATTAAATTTTTTAATAATTTATTTAATTGAATCATATAAATCAACTTAAAAATTTGACGAATTTGATTTTAAAAACCCTATCTCCTCCTATATAAGAGCTTTTGCATCATCCATCAAATTTTCAAAAACATGAGATCTAATAACCCTAAAAATCTGGAATAGCTCAATAGCCAAGTGTTAGATCCGAGCATCTACCTGTTCAACTTTGGGCAAGAGCCAAGAACCAAAGGCCTACAAAAATAAGGCAATGTGTTTACAAAGTTAAATATGACTCTCTCTGCTAATTCTTGTAATCATGATAGTTGATGTTGTATCGATATAGGTTGTATTGATCACTACATATTGTTCTAGTCTTAAATCAATACAAAATAATCTATAATATTTTGGTAAAAATTTTGATAAAATTTGACTTGTATCAATTAATACAAAAATTAAATTAAATTTATACTTTTCATCTTAACCATTTTAATTTTCTTATAATTACATTTAAAATTAAAATTCTTGCCAAAAATTTATCCATGTCACCTTGATAATCAAAGAAAATCAGCACGAGGATGGATGGGTTGATCCACCAAGTATTTGAATATCAGAGAGAGGAGACCGAACTTATATATACAACTCAGGCCCTTAATCTAATTTTCAAATAGGGCCCATGTAATGTATAAATCCACTCCAATCCAACCTTTTAAATTTTCTTTCTTCAGATGAATCAGTTCAAGTTCAACAACGACAAAAGAACGAGAGTTGGGAACGTACGAACTTTGAACTGTGAGCAACACGATGAAGCGATTCTTCAAACCCATCGAGAAGGAAGGCTCTGCCAAGAAGCCCTCGCTTTCTCCTTCCAAACATGGTGCTGAAAACGGCGATGCGCTACCTGAAGTGGATGTCAAGAAAGAGCCATTGAAGTTCCTCACATGGAACGCTAACAGTTTGCTTCTTCGAGTCAAGTCCAATTGGCCCGAATTCTCCAATTTCGTTTCCAATCTCGACCCTGATGTCATCGCTATACAGGTGAATTGTTTCTCTTACTTTCTCCTACCTTCTTGATATTTTGTTGTTTTCGTTTTTGTGAGGGGCTTTGATGATTATTTGCGAGAGTTGGGTATTTACTGGTTTAAGTGAAACAGACTTCTCCCCCCCTCCCTTTTTTGCTGCATTTGGAGCTAAAGGAGAGCTGTTTTATATTTGATGATGCCTCCTCCTTGTTTATTTTGTTGTTAATTGTTTCCATTCTCAGCAATTTTAAAATGTTTGTGAGGTAGCGAAAGGGTTGTTCTGCAAGAGGATTAAATGCAGTTAAATGGCAATGTGATTACTGATTATGAACTGCCTATTGGCTCAATCTGAAAATCAGCTTGTACTCTACCCTAGCAGCTGTCTTTTTCATGTTGCAACATGTGAACAAAACTATTTTACAAGTCTTCCTTTTTTCTTGAACTTTCCATGTACGACACTTGCGTCTTTCCCATTTCTTAGACATGAGTTTGGGATATGATCTTCCAAAGATCCTCCTAATACATGCAAAACCTAGGAAAAATTGAACATATACATGCATGTTTGCATGCATGTATCTGACATCTACAAGAGAGTCCAAGTAACATACGAACATAATCATTTATCTGATTAATTTCATGGGCAGAAGGCAGATTCTTGTTGAGTTCTATTTGAAGATATTAATGCTGTTTTCTCAAAGTTCATTTATTTGTGCTAGATTGTTTTACCTGGTAATTAGGAGGTTCTTTGTTAATTCCTGTATTTTGTTGTTAATCACATTGTTCCGTATTGGTTGTTAATCATATTGCTTCATATTGGTTATATCATTGGTTCATATATGCCTATGCTGAATTATGGTTATGGGTGTTACAGTTAGTGTTTCTTTGTGTTTGTTGAGAAACCATGTAATAGTCTGTCAATGGTAGGAAGTAAGGATGCCAGCTGCTGGTTCAAAAGGTGCACCTAAAAAGCCAGGAGAGTTAAAAGATGATACTAGCTCCTCCAGAGAAGAAAAGCAGGTAAGTTTTTTCTCTCATGCTACTGTAATGTTAACTCTATTTGTTCAATTCGTGTTTGTCCCATCACTTCTCTATGGTTATTGCCCTAGTGTGTTTTATATTCTCCTTTACAATCATAATGCAAAGACTCTGTCGAATCTTTATCATCATCTTCATAGCAGCATGTCTATTATTTTTATACATTTTTTTAAATCATACAACACTGTCTTTTGTTAATTGCAAGAGTTACAAATTACAGCGCGTAAACATGCTGTATAACCTGTGAGGATCCTATGTGATTGCATCCTATTATAAAGTATAGTTTTCACTGTAATACATACATGTGAGCATGCATAGAGTGTTTTATAATGCTTTGGCATATTTTCATTATCTTTTGCTCCCTGATAAATTGTTATCTCATTTTCAGCTAGGCTACAAAAAAGGCAGTGTTTTTTCCTTAAAAGTAAAGGGCCTAAATAGCCCGTTACAGAACAGTTTCACATCAGTGTAATGCATGTGGTTTATTTGTGATCTACTCGTAATTTTCTAAACCATGCAGATACTGATGCGCGCTCTTTCTAGTCCACCATTTGGAAATTATCATGTTTGGTGGTCTCTGGCTGACACAAAATATGCAGGCACTGCATTGTTAGTAAAGAAGTGTCTTCGACCATTAAAAGTTTCTTTTTCCCTTGATGGAACAGGTATATTTGTTTGCAAACACCAATTCTTCAAATTCCTTGTATGGAAAATTTTTCCTACAGGACTGCTTTTGAAACTATAAACCTTTCGCATAGGAACTAGGCTCAAAAGGAAAAAAAATCAATATTGTCTCTCCATATTTAATCTGCGTGTTTGTGTGTGGATATGAATATATGCACACCCTTTTTAGTTGTCCTAGTGATTGTACATTGGGACCATATTATATAACCAATTAATAGGAGATATTCCGTGTCTTATGTTCTTCCATATTTCTTTGGATGTTATATATTTACCAAATTCCTTGTTAGTTTCGAAGCATGAACCAGATGGCCGGGTTATTTTAGCTGAATTTGAGACACTCCGCATATTGAATACATATGCACCGAACAATGGTTGGAAAGAGGAGGAAAATTCTTTCCAGCGGAGAAGAAAGTGGGATAAAAGGCTTCTAGAGTTTGTTGTGCAATCGTCAGATAAACCTCTTATTTGGTGTGGAGATTTGAATGTTAGGTGAGTTCTTTGGGTGGTGAAGGGGTGGGTGGACTAATAAACTTTTTAGGTTCATAGAATACATCACTTTCACGAATGAACAGTGTTCTTATAAAGTTCCTTTTCTAATCTAGCCATGAGGATATCGATGTCAGTCATCCAGAATTCTTCAGTGCAGCAAAGATGAATGGTTATGTTCCTCCAAATAAAGAGGTTATCAACTTCTTCTGTCTTTTTCTTTTCACTGAGGGTTAAATTTGATATGAACCATTTGTAAACATTATCATGATATTTTTTTAGTTCACATTACATGCTGATATATTCATTTTAAACTTGATCCCCACCACAGATGAATATCAAAACTAGAAGACAAATATATGTTGCTTTGATTCTCATTGTGCTTGAAGTAGCAATGTCTAACACCCATATCAGACACATATTCGAACATGGGTGTGGGCATATGATCCTCTAAGGACCCTCCAAATATATTCCAAAATATTTTAACATACCCGTATTTGACACATACCCATATCCAATCCTCAGAGCTGACTTTGAGTAACATAGAGGCAAACCACAAAAATCCACGTGGCAGTTAGATCACAATTGGTGGTGCAAAATTGATCATCTTAGGTGGTCCACCAAGTGATATTGGATCTAGTTCAGAAGTTGATGGGTTGGGATTACTTTAGAAATGAAATTTGCTGGTTGAAGTATCACTTAATTTTGCTGATGCAGGCCTTGCAATAAAGAATGTACAATTTTGAAATATTGATCTTAACATTGAATGCATTAAACTGCCGTAGTTCCTCTAAGATCCACATATGGACTAGTTCATTGTGGTGTACTCTATATCTAAGAATAACTGACATGATAGTCCACAATGATGCGCAGGATTGTGGGCAGCCAGGATTTACCTTAGCTGAGAGGAAGCGCTTTGGGGCAATATTGAAAGAGTGTGTCTTTTCTTTGGAAAACCCTTTCTTCTATGGTTAACACATTGAAAGTTAAAACCATGATCTGTACAGTAATATTATCTCCACACGACCATTTGACCTAAGTTGAAACTTATGATTACGAACCTGAAAAGCTTGAGTTAATACTTTCACTTATCTGAATGTAATGAGATATAATGATATCATCTTTTCTTTGATTTCATTTCAATCTACTTTAAAGAATTTTGTGGATTATGCTCAGGGGAAGGTTAGTAGACGCATATAGATACCTGCACAAGGAGAAGGACATGGAATGTGGGTTTTCATGGTCGGGGCACCCCATTGGGAAGTACGTAGTTTTTATGCCTACTTAAATATCTATGATTATATTATATATTGTGGTTATTGATTGTTCCTATATTTCTTGACATTATTCAAAGGCGTTGGGACCATTTTTGGATGGAGTTTATGAACCTATTTAAATGTGTTAAGTATCTATTTTTGTAGGAGATAATTTACTAATCTCTGTTTGGGATGCATCATGGGTGGTTTTATTTCAGGTATCGAGGAAAACGAATGAGAATAGACTATTTCATTGTTTCAGAGAAGCTCAAGGAAAGAGTTGCTGAATGTGAAATGCATGGGAAAGGGATTGAGTTAGAAGGTGTGAATTTTTCCTTTTTTCTTTTGGCTACAATAAAACGTTCAGCTAGTGTAAGCCATTTTTTTTAGCTTGAGTTGCTTGACTGCTTGTGTGGGCCAAGTGGCAAGCACATGGTCACATTTCTTCAATATCTTTAGGTAGCTAGCTATGAACCTTCAATTCCATATCTCCATTATCATGTAGTATAGAGTTGCCTTTTTTTTCAAACATGCAAGTATACCATGAATATCATACAAAGGCAAATAGAAGCATTTAAATTAGAAGTCACCATAGAAAAACAATGGCTAAAATAAAAAATAAAAAAGACCTTGAACTTTACCCTTTCATCTCAGTAAGGTTCTATCCTTTTACAATACCCGAATAAGCTTCTAACTATTTTAATTTGTATGTGCAAGCCTTTAATCTTTAACCTGTAACCAAATAAGTCCCTAACTTTTAACTTAGATGGGGACAATAGAAGTATAGACTATGTGACTCCAACTCTTCATTTTTCTTAAACTATCTTTGCCCGACACTTTTGTCCAATATGTATTTGGACAGGGTATGAGGATATGATCCTTCAAAAACCCTTCAAATACATGGAAATAGTGTTGTCAAGCACGCCTAGGCATCCCTGCACCTTGCACCTTTGCACTATACAACAAAGCGCCTAAAACCCTTTTGGGCGATGCCCATTTAATCAGGCGCATGCCTGCTGCGCCTAGGCTTCCTTTTTGTAAGACAATAGGCATAAAAAAGGCCCGCCTCATTGAAGGCCTCTTCAATTTCTTTTATTTTTCACTTTTTAAATTAGATATATACCTTTTTTTAGGAAAAATGTGACAGTATTAAACTATATACCTCTCTATATTTGAGTATTCAATAACAGACATGGAGCATAGGGAAATAATGCATATTGACCAATAAAAATTGCATGTTTTATAGATATAGATCCACGTTAGAGTTTATTATATATCTTATGCTATAAACAGAAACATAGTAAAACACACACATGTACGGATTGTGCTTTACTTCACTCAGCCTAGCACTTCTTTTCTGCCTTGTGCCTGAGGCATTATAAGGGTTCTAACTTGTGTCCTTGGTAAAATTGAATGAAGAAACTTTAAAAGTTTCAGCAAACCCATGATGGACACATCCATATCGGACACTTGCGTTTGAATCTGAGTAACATAGAGTTTAGGGGCTTATTCAAGAAAATGACATTTTGGGAGCTTTTTTTTAAGAATTTTAGCCAAAAACAAATTATTGGAACTTCAGTATTATTTAAATACCTTAGTTTAACGAGTTTTGCTTTGTTTTTGGCACATAAGACATCCTGCATTGATCTTGAAAATTTGCAGGTTTCTATGGGAGTGACCATTGCCCTGTTTCCTTGCAACTTTCAGAGGGGTGCAAAGAAGACAAATGACATGTAATGATATTAATTGTAATATTGAACGGTAGTTGTTGAATCTTAAGTAGTTTCTGGTAGTATTTTCTAGTCATTTTAGTATTCATTTTTACCCTCTAGGTTCTTGTTAACATGTTCATTTTGGGTTTGGATTATACTAAGTTGAGTCGTTTAAGATTTGGATTAATTTCAGGAAGTTGAAGGGATTCGGATCCAATCCAAAATGAAGACAAGCAAAACTCGATTCAATTCGAAAAAAATTGAAAATAAAAATTGAATTTCTAGTTAATTGAATATGAGTAATTTAAGTTTTGAGTTCAAGTCGATTTAAATTATTCAAATAACAAATTAGTGTAAATATCTATTTGATTCCTATCAATTTTAAAAATGAGTAAACTGACTTCTCTTAATAAAAATGATAAAATAATTTTTAAAAACTCAAAATATTTATTAATATTTCAAAATTTGTATTTTTAAAAATTGTAAAAATTAAAAAAATTAAAGAATATATAAAGAAAGTTAAAATTTTAAAAAATTAAAATAATAATTTTGGGAGTTAAATAAGTTAATTAGTGATTCAAGTTTATCATACTAAAGTATCTTATTTTATTTTAAAAATCAAATTTATATATTTTAACATGGAAAATAAATTTTTTTTTTACTCAATTCAATTGAAGATTCATCCTAATATTGAGGATTTGTCTATGCCCAGTCTGGAGCTGTTGGGATTACAGAAATCTATCCAAACTCTATAGTTCATATTTAAGAATTTGTGTTTGGATCGCTTGGGAGTTAGGATCAAAAAAAAAAAAAAAAAGGTGGATTTAGTTGGAGACGAACATTTCAATGCTTTAATTGGTACAATCTTGTCTTTAATTTGCCTTCAACTTCACCGTAATGAAAGATTAAGATTTAAGAGTTGAGACATGCAGCTCGAGGCTTTGCGAATAAATAAATAAAATGACAACGACTAAACTTTCATTTAATTATCTTTTTCAATTGTATATTTGTTTCATTGAAAATGATTTTCGAAAAATATTTACTTTTCTAAAAAAATAAATATTTTCTGGTGTTTGGATGAATCTGTGTAAAATATTTTCTATTATTTGGTAGATTTCTTAAAAATATTTCATAAAAGTTGTTTTCAATTAAACAAACATACATTTGAGATTTTCTTTTTTTTTTATTGTTTAATTGAATTTATTTTTATCTATAATTTTATATTTTACATTGTATTTGCATATATTAAAAATATTATATTAAATTCAGATTTATTATAACGTCAATTTTTTAATTACATGACTACTAAGTGGGTATTTTTTATTTAAAAATATGACATCAACAAAATTGACAAAAAAATTAACGATGTCAACAATTGGACTTAATTTTTAAATTTGAAAAGTAAATGGACTAAATTCTTGAAAATAAAAGTACAAAGACTAAATTACAAATTGTGAAGTGTACTTAGATTTATGACATATTTTAACTTTTATACTACAAAACATTTATTATTAATATATTTATTATTGTAATAAATATTTATTATTAAAATATTAATATTGAATATTTTCAATAATATGTGAATATTATTATTTAAAATTATTATTTTTAAAATTTATTATTAAAATAAAATTGAAATATTAAATAATTTATTATATGACTAAATATAAATAATTAAATATGTATGTTTAATAATATAGAAAAATATAATATTTTAAATATTTTTAAAAATAAAAATAAAATTTATTATCAATATAATAATATTAAGCTTGATTTAAGTTAATTTTTATATAAAAATAAAATTATCTATAGATGAGCTCTTTTCCGGAAAATGACTTACGCTTTTCAAACGAATAAGTTATTTTATAGGAAAAACGGATTATTTTACCTTAACCTGTAAGTCATTTTCCGTTGACCAAACTATTTTCTGTGAAACAAACACAGGAAAATGCAGAAAATATTTTTTGTAAAACTTTTTACATGTAAACAAACGGATCTTAAATTAGATTATAATGCGGGTGAAATTATTTATATAATAATTTTTTAAAAATTTTAATAAAAATCAAATATGATTTTAGTTCAAAATGGTAAAATATTTTGGTAAAAAATATGATATTTTGGATTTAAATTTTGTGATTTTCATTATAAACGTGGAATAATATTTGTTGTTTTGTAAAAGAAATAAGTTTTTGGTAAATTTTTAATGGCTTAAGGGTACATAAAGTCTTTGAATTTATTCAAACAAGTCTTTACTCTTTTTCACTCAATTCCAATCTTGAATTGAAAAAATTTGCTCAACTCAACTAGGTCTTTAATTGTTAACTTTAATAGTTGACTATTAAAATCTAACGGTTCCATTTCTTAAAATTTTTAGGTTATGTTTGTCACATAGCATAATTGTATCATGCCGCAAAGAAAATAATATTTTTTTTTAATTTGTTAAAAGAATATTACAAAATCATAATAATTATAAATACATATAAATTAATAAAAATATAAAAATATATAGTTCTTTAAAAAAATATTATTAATTAATAGAAAATTGTAAAAAAATTACAAAAAATAAAAATAACACATAATTATAAACATGATAAAAATACAAAAAAAAATTATAGAAAAAAAATGATATTCTCATTTGGTTGAATTGATACTCGCGTATCGTATTATTGAGTTGAAACATAGTTGATGGGTGATGCAACCAATCTCTTATGTCTCGTTCGGTTGGGCTGATACTCACATATCGTATTATTTAATACGTAAATATTACGTAACATAGAAATAACCATGTGTTTGGTAGAGATGTAAATTAATACATCATTTTTTTTACACGCAAGTTGGGTGATATTTATCACTGATGTAGAGGTAGTATTTATTTAAAACAAAGTGTTTTGTGAGCTGATTGTTATTTTTTCCAATTATATCCTCATATAATTAAATAAATTACAACTTTTATCCTTGTCCTAAAATTTCTCAAATTTACCAAAATCTCTCTGATTAAACAAAAATTCTAAATTATACTGACAATGCATGAGAAATTTGGTGTGAGCTTTGAATAAATGATAGAAATCTCTACAATTTCTTAACTACTCTTCTCTTTTCAATCTAATCCAAGACAAAGTAAGGAATTTGAAACCCATTTCTTTACTTTATTTTTGTTTATTTTCATGAGAAACTATTTTTTTGAAAAAGCTCATTTATTTATATATATTTATATATATATTTTTAACTCCATGATTCATGTTAGTTTTTTGAGATAAACTCTATGTTCACGCTAGTTTTTATGTTAACACATTTGTTTATTTTCATGAAATAAACATCACTTATCTCTCTCATTTTGTTTTTTGTTATAGTATGATTGAGCTTATCATTTGGTAAACTTGTTCTGAATGACAATAGTGTAACTAAGAACATTGGAGATGGTATATGTGTGGAAGAAGATGTCTTTAATGGAGCTGAAAACCTTGGCTTGTCAATGGATTTTGAAGATAATAACCATTCAAGGTCCTCATCTGCTAGTAGAGTCAAGATTAAAAGGGCCGATGGAGCTAGAAAGACTAAAACATGTATGAATACTAATGATAAGGCTGGATTTTATGGAAATGTTGAGATATTGAGATGCAAAATGGTTGAGGGTATAAAATAATTAACAAAGAGTTTAGGGACGGAGCATTTGATTACTCAGAGGTCTATGCAACTTCAGAATGAGTTGATGAAAATTATAAGACTATCTTGAACAAAATAACTTGTTGCTACAAGATCCCTAGTAATCCAATTAATATGCTTGTTTTCTTCACTATCCCTAGATGAACAAAAAGAGATGTGGGTGGAAAGATTGTTATCCGAGAAAAAATATTTATCTAAAATCTAAAGCAAATGAACTAATTTTTGTGTTATCTTTTAGCAAGTCCTTTTGTAAGTGACTGATATGTAATGTATTTTTGTTAAACAAATTTACTAGGAAACTAGCATTAAATATGGTGCATAAGTTAAATATTAGTATATTGTGAAGCTAATATTTTAATTAGTACATGTATGACTTTTATTTTTTTTTAAATCATTTTCAAGTTACTTAAATTCTATTTTTATATGAAATAGTTTATTTTTTGGAACAATATATTGAAGCATATGAACATATGAGTTCATTAATTTATTTATTTTTTTTTTCTTGGAATGAATATTTGTTGATGTTAGATATTTATGTGAAGTTATTATCATTTTTAAGTTGTTTATTTGAAAAATAATATGGATAATGAATATTTATTTTAATTAATGATATAATTTTTAATGGAAATGTAATTTTACTAATAAACATTAGTTTATAATGAGTATAGTTATTCTTTTTATTTTTTATTTTTTGCAAAAGAATATTCGAATTAGGACTATTTTGAATTATTTATATTTTTAATTGTGATTTATTGTCAAATTGCTGTTACATTGTATAAAAAAATTATTACATTGGTTAAATACAATTTGAGTTATCTTATACTAAAATATATTATATTTTAAGTTTATAAATATAATAATGTTGCTAAGAAAAATATAATAATCATAGTGAAAACAATTAAATAAATATGAAATTAATTTTATAAAATAATAATGTAAAGAACACAAGAATAATATATAAGAGATAGATATGAGAATAGAGGAGATTTCTATTGCATTTTTTTTTTTTTTATCATTCTACGCATCACAAGTAGATATTAGACCCCTCATTTTCTAATATATTAATAGGAAAAACGGTTATAAATATATGAAAGATAAAAAATTAAAAAAGATAAAAATGTGAAAGGTTAATTATAATGAAGCTCCGCTTAATAACATTCATAACAACTAAAAGATTTTAAGGGTATGATGATATATTCATAAACAACATTTTATCTTTTTAACCCTTACGATTAATAAATATCATAACTTCCTACAACCTAACATCTTGATATGATAACATCTATCATTTTATCCATCTTTTTAATGCTTAAGTATTATGTAATACATCACTTTTATTTTACATTCGATGTACCAAACGGGATGTTAATGCATGGTATAGATTAAGAGAAATGGGTTTTTGATAATAATAAAAAAATTATTGTAAAAATCTTTAACCTTTAACTGAATCGATTTTTTTTCAAATACATTAACCGAATTAAAATATTTCGGTTAGTTAGGTCGGTTAACAGAAATTTATATATTTTTGTCTTTTAGTTAAAATAAGTATAAAACATATAAAAAAAATACATTGCTAAAGTTCAAAAAATTTTAAATGGAGGTGAAAATAACAAATAAGATATTAGAAACACTACATAAGTCTTGAAAGTTAACAACCAAACACTATATAAATCTTGTAAACAATAAATATTTCGGTTACTTACCCGATTTCGAACCGAATTAACAGATAACCAAAATTCAAAAAAATCATTAACCGACTTCCGACATAACTAAATTTAGTCACTGACCGATTAACCGAATTAGACATGTTCAATCGGTTAATTCGGTTTTAACTGAACTATGAATACTTCTTATTTGGTAGGTGGATGATACAAAGTTAATCTTTTAATATATAATAAGATTTAAATGGTAAAGTAGTTTAGTTAAGAGTATGATGTATTGGGTTCAAATTTCATTATTCTTATTATACCCTCAAAATAATATTTGTTATTTCATAAAAATTATTTTTTTTGTAATTTTTTAATTGAGGTGTTATTTGATAAATTAAAAAATTAAGTGCTAAAAAGATAGGTATTAAAAGTTAGAATATTGAAAAATTTAAATACAGAATTGAAGTTATAAAATTATTTGATATATTACTTAAAATTAATTACTAAATATAATTAGATTGTTTGATAAATATAAAATTTAAATTTTAAATAAATATTCTACATTATATCATTAATTTTTAAATATTTTATTTTATTCTAAACAAAAATCAAAATTTAAACATAAAATGTTTATAGAATAATATAATATTAAAATAAATAAAATAAAATAGAATTAATTGAAAATATTCTACATTAAATAATAACTAGCTCTTTTAGTTATTATTTTTCTCGCTTTTTTATAGAAAAATTCTATAAGATTGTTTTATTTTAAATTATCAATCACGTTTAAAAATTTAAATCATTAAAATATTATTATTTTTATTAATTTAAAATTTTCACTGATGTTTCAAAGAAGCCTAATTAATGGTAAAACTAACTCTTTTTAACTATAGTATAAATAAATATGTGATTGATAAAAAAAAAAAACATATGCTGAAGTTAGTTGTTATAAATTAAATGAAGAAAACGAAATTATTATTAACACACAGTCGGAGACAAGCAAACAACTAATGTTTTGAGTTAAATACAAAATAATATATTATCAATAAAATACAAATAATTATTAGAATATATTATTTTTACTATAATCTAACGAAAAATAAATACAAATAATTATTAGAATATATTATTTTTAAATACAAATAAATTTAAATACAAATAATTATTAGAATATATTATTTTTACTATAATCTAACGAAAAATAAATTTGAACTATTAATAAATACAATTTTTTGAAATAATGGATTTTCAAAATATTGTTAATTCATTTATTAAATTTAATGAATAAGAATTAAATTATTCATCAGAAAAATCTCCAACTCGAACTGAGTTTGGAAATGAAAATAGTGAGTGAGTTGGGGTAACATCTCACTGTGCCATGTGGACTTGATTCGCCGCTGGTTCAAATTCAATGACTCGCTTTCACTTCCACTCACCCACTAATAAAACACATTCCTTCTCTCTCTCTTTCTTCCCTCCCTATTTTCTTCTTCTGCAAAGTTTAGGGTTTTGAAATGTGGATTTACAATGTCACAATCTGAAGAAACTCCTGCCCCTGACACTACGCCTACCGATTCAACCCCTCACTTAGGGCTTCAATCTCCCGATCCGGATTCTACTTCGAGTCCCGACCTCTCACCGTATGATCTTAATCACTCCGCTGTAGAAACCAAGCACGAAGAAAGCAGTCTCCAACAGCAGCTCCAGAATCTCGATTTGAAGGAGGAAGAAGAGGAGACTAATAGGAAAAATGACGGAGAGAGAGAAAGCAACAACGATGCCGACGGAAACGCTGCCGAAGACGAGGACGACAAGAATGAAGAAGAAAGAAACGATAATGAGGTTGATGGTGAAAACGTGAAGAAAAGTGAAGGAAAGAGGTCGCATTATCCGGTGAGACCGGATGCAGAGAGTTGCGCTTATTATATGAAGACTGGACTTTGCAAGTTTGGATTTAATTGCAAGTTTAATCACCCTATTCGAAGGACGACCCAGGTCTTTTTTTCTAACCTTCTTATTAGTCATCGTCTTTATATGTGCTGAAATGTTTTTCCTTTAGCTGATTGAGAGCTGCTTTTATGCCCCCCCCCCCCCTTCTTCTCTTTCTTTTTGTTTTTGTCGCTATAATAGTAGTACAATTTATGAAAGATTAATATGATTTATTTTCTTTAAGTTGTTTTATACGGTATGAGTGTTGAAGTTTTGAAAAAAAAAATCACAGGTAAGTTTTTTTTTAATTATTGAGGAAAATGTGGTTATTTCTACTTCAGACAGCTGGTGGAAAAAAAAATCCATCTTTCCTCGCTGACGTGGTTGATCATCATACAACAGCTAAGATATAATCTAATATTGGGATTTGAGTGTCTTCATGTCGATATAAATACAACTTTTAGTTTTTTCTTTGTATACATGCCTAGTACCATAGGTACGCGCTCCGGTATCCCATTGCAATTATGATGATTTTGGGTGTTATCTACAGACCTATATTTATTCCTTTTCTCCTGACTTTTGTCATTCTGGGTGTTCTGGAATTATGATGTTTGCAGGCTGTTAAGGAAAAGGTCAAGGAAGAAGTTGAATCAACGGAGAAACCTAGCCAGACAGAATGTAAGGTCAATATTCTTAATTTATGTTTGCACAATAACTCTTTATGATAGTAATGGACATCACTTTGATGAGTGTTTACTTATTTGATTTGAATGCTTTTTTATGTTATGTTTTGGTTTGGTAGCTGCCTAGCTGGTACTTCAGGTCATTATCACATCTTGTTTTTATTCTATGATCTATTACGGCCTGTAAAATATCTTTAGTGTTTGTTCAGATGCTTCTGGAACTCATCTTTATATATTTTCAGCTACGTCTTTAAGAAATGTGCTTTCGTTGATGGTACATTTATTTGATGTTACAAATTTGCTGGAGATCTTTGCAGTATTACCTAAGAACTGGTGGATGTAAGTTTGGGAATGCTTGTAGGTTCAACCACTCAACAGCAAAATCTTCAACGAGTCCAATTTTAGAGCTTAACTTTCTTGGGTTGCCTATCCGACAGGTAGTTATGCTCTTACTGAATAATTGAATTTGTGGACTCTATACTAAGTCCTGATGTTCGTCGAGTTCTTTCTACTATCAGCCGAATCGTATCAGATCTAGTTTTAGTGATTAATTATAGTAATCATTCTGGGAATTGAAAAGATTTAGTTCATCACAGGGAGAGAAAGAATGCCCCTATTACATGCGTAATGGCTCCTGCAAGTATGGAGCCAATTGCAGGTTTAATCATCCTGATCCTACAGCTGCTGGGGCTTGTGACCCAACTTCCGGATATGGTAATGGTGGATCTGTTTCACCTCAAGCTGCATCACAAGTGAATATGGTGCCCTGGTCATCACCTAGGGCATTGAATGAGACTGCTGCCTATATACCGATTATGTTTTCACCTCCGCAAGTTGTTCCGCCACCAAACCCAGAATGGAATGGGTATCAGGTATTGTCATTGCTCTTATGCTATTAGTGTTAATCGTGGTATACTATCCTTGAGTCCATAGCATCTATGGGTGTATCGTGGCATGCTGTGTTGTTCATAGCATCTATTGAGTTGATCTTAGCATCACATGCTTCTTACCTTCACCCACAATCTCTTAAATGATGTCTTTCCCAGACTTTTATTGTTTTTATTCCTATTACAGTATGTTTCTGCATAATAACTTATCTTTTTGTGCCTTGTCAAGACAACTGTATACCCCCCACCAGAAAGGAGTTTGCATCCAGCCCCAGTATATGTCATGAACAACCCGGCAACTGAAACCGCTGTCTATACTCATAACCAGCCTCAGATGGTGGCTGATGAATTTCCTGCACGGCCTGGCCAACCTGAGTGTAGTTACTTCCTGAAAACTGGGGACTGTAAGTTTAAATCTAATTGCAAATATCATCATCCAAAAAATAGAGTTGCAAAGATGGCTCCATGTGTTCTCAGTGACAAGGGATTGCCACTCAGACCTGTAAGTTTGTGCTTATTTTGGTTCTTCCCATGAAACATGTATGAACCAGATATGGATATAGATTGTTTCAAAGCTTGTATATGCATACATAAAATGAAAACAAAAGTAATACATGTAATAGTAAATATTCTCACAATTGTCGTTGCTTCATTTCTTTTTGTCACCTTATGTTTCCAATTATTTTGAAAATCAATAGAAATTGCATGTTTTAGAAATTGGTAGTTGATTTCTTCAACTAATTAATGATTATTCTGTT
This sequence comes from Gossypium longicalyx, assembly GCA_025698465.1. Classification (NCBI taxonomy): domain Eukaryota; kingdom Viridiplantae; phylum Streptophyta; class Magnoliopsida; order Malvales; family Malvaceae; genus Gossypium; species Gossypium longicalyx. The sequence goes on along the minus strand of CM047006.1, from coordinate 8,664,170 downwards.
ATACAAATGAATTTCTACATAAATGTAGCTCGTGGGGAAATGCCTTTTAGTGGATTGCGGTTTCGGTTATAGTAATTCAATTCTCAGTTCTGATGATTTAACAAATTAATGCTTCAACTCCTTTTTTTTTTTTTTTTTTTGAAATCTAGGATCAAACCATCTGCTCACATTTTAGCCGCTATGGTATTTGCAAGTTTGGACCAGCCTGTAAATTTGACCATTCAAAACAGGAAGCTCCATCAACAATGGCAATGGCCGGACTGGATCAGCCTCCACCATTCAGCCATTCTGCTGCTACAGAACAAACCGGAATCGCCGGTGGTACTGATACTGCAGTTCAGCAGCCAGTGTAAAAAGAATTTTCAGCCAAAGCTCCCTATCTTTTTAGATCTGACATTAGCAAGGATTCTAAATTTTATTTTCTGAACTGCAAGAATCCATTTATCTTGTTTCTACCCCATGTTCCTTTGCCACAAGCTTTTTGGGGATGGCAATATATAATATATCGTAGTTAGCATGCTGTTGTGTTGCTAGTTTTTGAAGCTGAAAATGAAATCAGGATATGTAAATTATCTCGGTTTCATGTCATACTACAAACTAATACAATACCTTTGAAATGGTGTGTGAACTACTTCACCTCTTCTTCGACTTCTTTCCTAGGTAAGTTGTCTTTGCCAGGTTTTTGAAATGGTAACTGGTCTGGTCTGGTCTGGTCGGTCCGGTTTAAACCGCATTAAACCGTATATGTTGAATGCATGAAAGTAGGCATTTTAAAGAATATATATATACACATAAGAAATTTTCCTAAACAAGGTTCCTCTTTTTTATATTTTGTAAAATACATTAAAATTGGAATAAAATACAATCGTCAGTGGTCGTTTGTGCTTTGTACTTCCATCTCCTTGGTCCCCCTCTGTAAATAATAATGAGTAGCATGACTCAAGATTTGTAAATTCGAAACAGAGCCCGCAATATTTTAAAAAGGAAAAGAAAAGGAAAAGGTAGATACATTAGAAGAGTAGAAGGTGGTCCCATTCCATTTCAGCCAATTATGAATAGTGTAATATTATATATACATGTATAAGGGAAAGGCAAGTTGCTCATTATTAGCCAAATCATTCAATTCTCCATTTCCGATCTCCCCTAAATGCTACCTTTTAAACTCTAACAAAGCAAAAGCATTTGGTCTGAAAAAAAAAGAAAAGAAAAAATGGGTTCAAATGACAATTAGAAGTAAATATATAAGTATAAAGTACCAGAAGCTTAACTGAAATTGTGCAATTGTTAAAAATATTTGGAGTATATGATTTTGGATAATCCAACCTATACTTAAATTCATTGATTATCATTATTATCCAAATTCTTACCTAGTAATCTACCGATTGAGTCTTAGCTCAATTAGCATTGGTATTGTTGCCGGTGCAACGTTATCTTCCTATTTAAGGATTGAGGAGGGGTTATGGGTAATTCTAGGTACGATATAAAAAAAGAATAGATATGATAAAAATCTATAATAAGATTAATGTTCAGAATATGAATTCGTGGTAGTTAAAACTGTTAGGAAATCGAGTAGAGATAAATAGATAGATAGATAGATAGATACCTTAGGAGGAGAAGGGGGAGGTTTATTGATAGTATTAACTTTTTGAGGGACAATACTAGGAGGAGGAGGAGCAGTAGCTCTGGTTTTCTTCTCATTTCTAGCTCTGTTGAATATCGCGGTAAATCCATCTGCCGTTGCTGGATCCTTCAAGTCCCACTCCCCAAACTTTGGCAACGCTATCCCTTTATCCTGCTCCTCATCATCCAATTTCAATCAATACTCTTGTACAATTTCCACTCACTTATATATGAAATACAAACCTTCATATTTAAAAAATGTATATCATGTTGTAATATCTAAATATAAACCCCATCATTATGGACTTGTTTGCAAAGTTAATTTATTTCACTAACGGTGTACACAATAATAATAATAATAATAATAATAGTATATATATTGTCAATCTGTAATTTCTGAGATACTATTTACTTCTGAGGGAAAGTTTATCTTACGGTTTTGTTGAAAAGAAGTTTTCTTATAGGGAAAATATCACTCTTACTTCTAAGTTTCAATCTAATCTTTGATTAATTGATGCAGGAGTATTTCTTCATTTGTACGAAAGAAAAAACATAGTCTACAGCCTCATTAAAGAGGCTAAAGTTGAGAGGAAAACAATATCCCATTGAATTAATCAAAGGATAAATTCATAAGAAAATTTTTACTTCCAAAATAAAAAATCTCATACCAAATGTAATCTAAAAATCTTTAGATCGATATAATATATATTTTAAGGCTAGGAAATGTGAAGATGATAATTGAAAGTGAGATAAAAGAAATGTGTAAGAATATGAAATTACATACCGCCATGAATGACAGATTATATGATTCTAAGAAGATAAAAAGAGAGGGGAGGAGGGGAACAAAGGAAAAAAAAAGGATAGAAACATGTTTTTAAATAGACAAAAATAGGAGGATATGAAGGAATGTTTGTTTTGTTAAATGTAACACGTGTTGAGGTTAGAGGCTGAGGCACACACTCTTTTTTAGGAAATTCCCTATTTATTCTCTCCTTTCGATTGGTGGGTAATAGTTTTATTATGCCATCATTCATTTGTCCCCCAATTGTCCTTTCAGCATTTGCATTAGATCCATATACTAGATTTCCTAATAAAGAATACTATTAATATATATATTTTGCTTCTTAATTAATTTGGTTATTGGTACTTAATTTCATTTGAGTTGGTATCTCTCTATTAATATTATTAATAGCAGGCTTGTGATAAACATAAATTAAAAATGTAAAAAGAGTTTAAAATAAAATATGTAATTAAAGTCTAAATAGTATGATCATCAAAATGGATATCTCATTATTTGTTCTACGAATCCATGCAACCGCAACATCAATATTCCTCGACTACAGGAGCACCTTATATTCCGATATAATACCCCCAAGCTCCAATCAGTCATCAGTAGTACTGTGACAGGCATGATACAATTGCTTGGCATCAGTAAAAATGGTTCCTCCGTATGACAGTAGTGAACAATCCACTGCGCTGCGGCTTCCGCTACTATCGGTGAAAAGCTACCGTCATAAACCGATGATATAGCTCGGATAAACTCTTTGGAGCCCCCAAGGTATCAATAAAAATATCTAGCTTTGTAAATTTTATACTCTATTGCAAACATCAAACGCCAACATTTCTCACCACACATCCGATCCCAACGAAGCCAATGCATCCCCCTTCGACTCCTACCTGCTAAACCCTACCAAAACGAGTTCATCATTAGTTGCAGCTCCTCACAAAGCGAAATCAACAGCAAGGAAACACCCCTACAATAAGATGGTATTGCTTAAGCGATGGACTTCAACGGAATCTCCCTCCCTGCCCAAGATAAGAATTTTTTATTCCATCTTTGTATTCTTTGCCATGGACGGTCACGAAGAAAATCGAACACCGCTTTTTTACTCCTTCCAATAAGTGAAGGACCACCCAAGTATCAACTATGATCTAGAGGATTCGTAACACCCAATATCCCCGAGAGCCTTTGTCAAACACCGTCGACAACGTTGGGGCTAAAACACACACTCGATTTCCCATAATCCACAGCTTGTCCCGCCGCACGCTCATATTTACTAAGAATATTTCTCACCTCAACACACTCCTTATCTTTAGCCTTAAGAAGAAGAATGAATCATCTGTGAAAAACAAATGAGAAACCAACAGTCCCGAACTACCCACCCTCACCCAGTAATGCTCCCTCAACGTTCAGCATCTCTGGATAAAACCGAAAGGCCTTCCATACTTATATTAAACAAGTACGGGGATAATGGGTTCCCTTACCGAAAACCTCTATATACACTGATAGGTCCTACCCTTCACCATTTGCCAACTTGGAGAAGCTAACCGAAGTATCACAAACCATCATTAGGTGAATCCAATCTCTATGGAACCCCTACGCATCAAGCATGGCTCGTAAGAAATCCCAGTAAACCCTGTCCTAAGCTTTGCTAATATCCACGTTCATCGCCACCTCACTGCCACTGCCTCGGGATTTCTTCCTCATACGACGCAACAATTTAAATGCCACGAGCACACTATTAGTTATCAATCTTCTAAGAACAAAAGCAGATTGATTCTCTGATACTATAGAAAGCAAGATTAACTTTTAGCAGTTTGCGAAGACCTTCGACACTATATTATAGAGCACATTACATAAAGAAATGGGTTATAGATCCTTCAAGGAAGTCGGTTTACTAACCGTAAGGGACAAGGACAGTAGGAGTCTCAGAAAGCGACGTCGGGAGTTCACCATCTAACCTTAGGGACAAGGACAATAATGGTAAAAAAAAAGTATCATTTTATATATTTTTAGTTTTTTTCTATAAAATAATTTTTTAGGTTATTATTTTGAGAAATATATAAAATATAAATTTACAAAATAAATACAATTAAAAAAAATATAAAAACCGATCTTGAAAATTATATAATTTATAATATAAAAATTAAAAAATTATGAAAAATATATTAAAAAGCTAAAAAAATGAATCCAGTCAAAATGTTATCCCAATGCATTTGAATCTAGGCAACTAATCTACATAAGGTGATTCTTAATGTAAAAACTTTTTTTATACTTTTTTTTTCATTTATATATATTGTAATACCCCATACCCGTACCTGAGACTGGGATAGGATACGAGACATTACCGAGATTTTTAGAATAATTTTAATTAATTTATATTATTTAGTATTCATTTTCATGTTTCATGTAACATCCTTTTCATATATTCAATTCAAAATATCATATAAAATACGATACAATACTTAAATTGTCATATTTACATGCTCATTCAGGATATACAAACCTAGCTGACTATATTGCAGAAATACCAAGATTTAGAGGCATATTGGTAATTTACCATTTTTCCAAATTTCACCCAATTTTAAATTGATAATTTCACTCAATTTATTAATTTAGGTAATAAAACAATTCATTCCCTTCAATTTAGTCATTTTTGATATTTTTACAAAATTACCCCATAAAGTTTTACTTTTATTCAATTTAGTCCATGAGCTTAAACATGCAAATTAGTCATGCTAACTGAATATTAATATATATTTTCCTCCTCCTCCTCTCCATTCCACATCCTTAATGTATATAACACACTTGTAAGTAACATTATCTATAATTTTTATTATTTACTTTTATGGATATTCAAATTGTCTATCTGTGTCATAGTCACTAAATTATTTATATCTGGAGCTATAAAACTCCAAATTAAGATCCGCTAATTTTTCCTGAAACTAGACTCATATATCTTCTTACCATAAAATTTTCAGAATCTTTAGTTTAGCCATTAAGTACAGTTTATTCTTTAAAGTTATCCCTGTTCTGTTGTCTGACAGTTTCGACCCTTCTTCACTAAAAATTAATTATCTCACAGTACAAAACTCGGATAATATTCCTGTTGATTTCTCCTGAAAGTAGACTCATTAGGGATTCTAAACATATAAACTTTAAGCCTATAATTATTTTTATCCAATTTTTTGTAATTTTCCAAATTTAGAACAGGGGAACCCGAATTCATTTTGACCTTATCTCACAAAATTCATTATATCTCATAATTTACAATTCAATTGCTTATACCGTTTCTTCTATAAGAAACTAGACTCAATAAGATTTAATTTCATATTTTATTCATTCTCTAATTCAATTTCTAAAATTTTTGGTGATTTTTCAAACTTAAACTACTACTGCTGTCCAAAATAGTCTTAGTGCAAAATGTGGATTTTCTACTTTTAATTTCAATTTAATCCTAACTAAATTCACTCACTTTTCTATCTTAATTCATACTTTACTTCTACTCAATTTTTAACCAAACTTGGACATAATTATCTATTTTTCATCATAAAACCATAATTTCAAAATTTTTTCAATTTAGTCCTTAAAGCATAAAACTTATGAATAACTTTACAATTCAATCCTTATATCATTTCTAACTTGAATTTCTATCAATTTAGCCCTTAATTCATCATTTTATTTATCATGGATAATATCTAGAAATCTAATAGCTTTCAAAATATCAACTTAATTTCATCAAAACTTTATTCTGAAACTTCTAAAACATCAAAATTAAGTAAAAAAAGGCTTGATTGACTTACCTATTAAAGCTTAAAGCTTCAAACCTTAAATTTTCTATTTTCTTTCTCTCTTTTTCTCCCCTGCTCTCTGTTTCGTTTCATTCTGTTTCTTTTTCTATCTTCTTTTTTTTCTCTTTATTCCATTTGTTTTATATATATATAATATAATAACAATAAAAATCTACTAAATAACCAATATTTATTTAACATTTGTATCCATTTATATCCTTACTTAATACTAATATATAATTTAATAATATACTTATATGATAAGTAAATATACATGTATTTTATAATTGTATGTATATTATCCATATGCACCATACATTTGTCTTTTCTTAATTTATTTCAAAATATAATAATATAATTAATTTAATTTATAATATAATAAAATAATAACATTAATAATATATTTATAATTTAAACAACATAAAATCAAATATTTTTATGTTTTGCCGCCTCATTCTTTAAAATAAGCTTAATTGCCTATTTAGTCCCCCTTATCTTCTTTAATTCTGTAATTAAACTTTTACACTTCATTCAACTTAATCCTTTTTCCTAATCACTCTTAATTAAGTTAAATTCACTTAATTAAACTCTAATTAACCACTCATTTTACTTCGTAAATATTTTTAATAAATATTTACGAATCCATTTTTCATAAACAGAGATCCGAAATTACACTTTTTCAGTATCGCTAAAATTCGGGTCATTACATATATATTTTTTTAAATTTTTCATATAAATTTTAATTTTATAATTATAATATAAATAACATGATCTTTTATAAAAAAAATAAAAAATATAAACTTGTTAAAAATACTTTTGGAACAAATTTGGACATAGGGGTATCTATGTTCATTCTGAAAAAATAATTTTATTTTATTTTATATATTTTTAAAGATTTTTTTATGTTTTCCATATGGCATTCTGATTGGCTTTCATGTGATACTATTGGATTGGTTATTAATGCCACATAAACACAAATTAACAGTGTTAATGTAAAGGTACCAACCTCAATGACAGAATACAACTGCATATATCAACTAATTTCCCATAAAAAAAGTACCAAATAGTTACAAATGGGCAAGTTCAGGAGGCAAAATACATAAACCCTTTCTTTACAAGATAATGTGCATATTTTGAAGGTATTTTTATTACTTTATACCTTTTATATAAAAAATAGAAAAATATTTATATATAATAATATTTGAATTAAACCCTTTATAATTTTTAACATTATATTTTACCATTCAATCAAATGCCTCATTTGTTTTTGATATGTATTTTAATCTTTTATAAATATGGATGCTACATAATTTTATTTTTTTACCATATGGATGGGCCATAATTTAGTATTTATAAAAAAAATTATATAAAAAGATAAACTAAGATTTGAGGTCTTTTTGAATTTTATGTTCAAATTTACTATTTGTGAATTTATTTTAGGTTTAAATTTATCAAAGCATAAAAAATTTTATTATAATAATACTTGTTACGTTTTAAATAAATTGATTTTTTAATCACTTTAAATTTAATGTGGTGTCTGATTAATACGTGATATCAACTTAGTCAAGAGTTTTATATGCAACTATAAATTCTATCTCACGTGTAAACTTGTGAAAATAACATATTTAGAATATAACGGTGTGTTAAGAAAAAACATATAATAAGAAATGAAATGTATGGTTTGAAAATGATTAATATTAACACATAAAATATGTACGATATTAAAAAAAATAAAAAGATTAAATTGTGAATAAAAATGAAATTTAAACACATAAATATATCATATTAAAAATACTAAATAACTATAAATGTTTATCATGATATTTTTATCAATCTTGAGTTATTGTTGAGTTAATCTATTATACCAACTGAATCAACAACATTGTCAATAAAAAATTTTATCGCACGTATATAAAATATCCATAATATAATTAAAATGTAAATATTATATTAAAATAAAGCTTTAGTTTAATGCTGAAGTTAATACTTTATTGATGTAAATAGCATGAATTTAAATTTAATCACGCATAATAATTTTATTGGGTTTTTAAAAAAAATTAAAAATTAAAAATACTTATAAATAATATAACTTATTTTAAATATAAAATATTATTTTTAATTAAATTAATATTTAATTAATTCGTGATATTAATTCAACGGGGTCAACATTTACAAATAAAAATAAATTGAAAGCGATTAAAATATAATAATATGACGTGGAACATATAAAAACAATTTTAAAAAACAGGTGTAATGGGGAAATTCGTACTAGCCAACCGAAACAAATTAATCAATGTGAATGTTGATACGTAGGCGCCGACACTCCCTTGTTTGTGATGGAATGAACTCTGAACGACACCGTTTTGCTAGTTGCATCATTGTCGTGGAAATTGGCTACAAATTGTACACTGAATTTATTATTTGCACCTCGAATTGTGAATTATTAGTATAAGAAACTAACTTCTCATAATATTAAATTTATGCATGTGATATATAAATTTTAATTTAAAATAATTTAATATTAAAATTTTATTTTATTTTAATTATAAATATCAAAATTTTAATTTTAATTCAATTCGTACATTTAAAAAAATATATATCAAAATTTTTCATACAAGACAAATATAATTATTCATAAAAAATATTAAAATAAATATTTTAAAAAATAAACACGTATCAAATTTTCAAAGCTGTTTGTGAAAAAAAAGTATATTACCAATATACTTAATATTAACTCTTATTTATATATGTAATATGCAAATATAAAATAGTACTACGTGGATAAAAATGTTAATAATTTATAAAAATTTAACCGAATCATAATATCATGTATAGACTTACACAGTTTCATGTATCATACTGCACGTTAAATTAAATTTCATGTATAATTTTTAAATTTATCTCATTTAAATTTAATACGATCAGCTAATAATGAATTATTTTACATTTTACCTATACAAATAATTATATTTATCAGTATAAAAATAAATAAATAAATTTTAAAATAAACATAATTGAATCAAATCAACTTTTCATATATAATTATATAAAATTAAAAATCATATATCACTTTCTAATTTAATTTCAAAATATGTTAAAAGTAAACAAAAAATATAATTTTAACCAACCAAATCATTTTAATATTATTTATTTTTTATTCTATTTCACTAACCAAAAAGCTTTATATATATATATATATATATATTTCTAATTCTTTTAACGAACCAAATAAATTGTTGATTTTTCCTACAAGTCACCGAAGAAACAGTTGATTGGTTTAATTTTCACATTTAAAGCCCCCAACCAATTTTGTTTCAACTACTTCCATAGAAAGAAATTTTGTTTCAACTACTTTTCTATCTTCTTCCAACAGCATTTAATATTCTTTACTCTTTCTTTCTTTTAGGGTAAACTGAGGTTCTAACTGTTAATAAGTATATATTTTGATAAGTCAACTTTATCGAGCTACACAATGATTGTTGAATTATTTGAAAATTTTTATTTAAATCATTAAATTATTTAAAAGTTTTTTTTAATCATTAGGCTGTTAACTTTTTTTAAGTCTGGTTATTGATGAATCAACAAGTAGAAGAACATACCTTAGATTCAAGTTGATCAATTGGTTAGTGTCGGAGATTGAAGAAAAAAGTTATTTGGATTCTGGTTCATAGATTTGTGACATTCAAAGTTATTTCATGAAAAAATTAAACTATAAAAGAAAAGGGGAAGAAGAGCTTTCGATTGGTGTAGACGGTGCTAACAAAGAAAGCCATACAACAACGATTTTAATATCCCAATGACTTAAATAATTTTTTTTGAATAGTTTAGTGGCTATTTTGTAATTTTTTAAAGTTAAGTGATCAAAGCGTACATTTACTAATAATTTAGTGACTTTAATTAGAGTTTACTCTTTATTTAAATAAAACACTCCTTACCACCACCACCACCATCATCATCATTATTATTATTTTATAAATCGTGAATTTCATTATGGGGTGCCAGTGATATTTGAATCGAATCAGGTCAGTTGGTCGGATCAGTTAGATCGATAATTTATTGGAGTATAGGTTCGAAGAATGGTTTTTGAATCGATTAGGTCAAGAATCGATACAGACCTGTTGAATTGGTTAAAAAACATTTGAACTGACAATTGAATTATATATATTATTTTTATTTTTTAAATATTTAATAATTATTTAATTGAACCAGTCAAACCAATAAACTAATTATCTGTTCGGTTCAACCACAGACTCAGTTCTAAAAACATTAGTTGGAAGAGGCCGAAGTGGACTACTTCTCCAAACATTTAGACAAAGTTCAAATTCTAAAGTTGACATTGTTAAAAGAGTACTAACATTTCAACTCCAATAGAACTATATTCAAATTGTAAAACCAATAAAAACTACCTTTAGTTATAAAAAAAAAATTGTTTGATTAAAAAAAGGAACAACATAAAAGCAAGATTAAAATATTTATCTAAAATTCACGTGAATAATTGCAGTGATTTTAAGTCTAATATTAAGATTCAAATCCTCCCCCTTCTTCTTGATTGGTAAGCTTGTTTTTTATATATTTATTTATCTAAATTTAATCTAAATTAAAATGTTGGGGTGTTTCTTTTTTAGTGTTAAATCATAATTTTATTTTGTAATTTTTTTATCAATGTAAAAATTGTCATTTTTTATTACATATTATACTAAATTTTTAAAAATAAAAAATAAAACGGCTAAATTCTAAATTTACATAGAATACAAAGATTGGAGCATATTTTAATTTAATTTATGTTATGATGATTCTAAAAAATGTTATTTTTAAATAGTAAAAAATAACACCACATCATAAAATTTTAAAGATATGTAATTATAAAAATATGTTGATTAATGCCCAATATAATATTTGCTCCAATTTAAATCTATAAATTCATTTGAAAAATAAACATAATTACATAACAGAAGAAAATCCTAAATCTTACACTTGTTTCTTAACTTCAATTTTAAATCTTAAACCTTAAACTAAAAAAAATTAAATATCAATTCCTAAACCTTAAACTTTAAATCTTTAATTTTTAAATCTTATATTTTAACCTTAAACGCTAAAACTTAAACCATGAAGCCTAAATCTTATAAATCTTAAATTGAACTCTAATGCTACGTTTGGTAAAAAAATATTATTTTTTAATCATATTTTAACATATGAGTTAATAATAAACTAATTTTAATTTGTAAGTTTTAGCGGCTCATCTTACTTATTTTTTATAAAGAGAAGTTTTTTTTTTTTTTTTTTTTTTTTTTTGCTTATTTTGAAAAACTCTTATTTTTATTACTCATATTTCTAATTTCAAGTTTAATCTTTACTACTTAATTTTTATTTATTTTATGTAAAAATATTTTAACACATGTATTAGATAATCATTTTTCTCATATTATTATACTAATAACCAAACAAAGCATAAATCACAACATTTTTTTGTTATACAAAGTAAATTATATTATTTTGAGCGTATTTTTATTTTATTTTGTCTTTTATATAAAAACATATTACGAGATCTGAACTTAAGAGACTCTAAAATTGATAAATTGAAAATTCAAGTGCTGAGAAATTAAGTATTGAATTTTTACTGTTAAATTTTATAATTGCTAAATTTATATTAAAAAATTATTTGATAAATTAGTAAATATAAGTAGTGAATATAATTATGCTGTTTAATAAAAGTAAATATTGATTTTTAAAAGATTATTGATTTTTAATGTTAATATTATTAATATATTAATTTATATGATTTTAAATAGTTTTGAATAAAAGATAAAATCAACTTGGTAAGTAGTTACCTACTTATTCTATATCAAATAAAAATTTAAAATAATTATTAAATACATTTAAAATATTAAATAAAATAAAAAATTTCAACTATTTATGAAACACACCCTTAACTTTTAAAATGTTTTTAGTTGAATTAAAATTTCATTTATTTTTATCATTTTATAAAATAATTATTATGTAATTTTACATTCACTCCACCCAAACCAACAGAATATGTGTGATCAGAAAATGTACAGCCACCATGCATTGCGATGCCATTCAATAAATAGTGTCAGTGTCAATATATATATATATGCTGAAGTCCCAAAGGCAATTGAAGAAACCTGTAGTACGCAATCCATGGCTACCCTTTTTTCAACTCATTCTTCCTCACAAAACATCCTCATTACGTTCACCATAATATTCCTCACATCATCTCTTCTGCCTTCCTCTTCTGCAATCACTGAGACTGACCAACGCCGCCCATTTAAGAAAATCTACGCCTTCGGCGACTCCTTCACTGACACCGGCAACACCGGGTCCCTCACCGGCCCCAACGGCTTTGTCCACGTTTCCAACCCACCTTACGGCACCACCTTCTTTCACCACCCCACCAACCGCTACTCCGATGGCCGACTCGTCATCGACTTCGTGGCTCAGTCACTGTCTCTGCCGTTCTTGCCGCCGTACCGTAACAGCAAAGCCAACAGAACTTACGGGGTTAACTTCGCGGTGGCTGGTTCGACGGCGATAAACCATGCTTTCTTTGTTAAGAACAACCTTTCGCTTGATATCACTCCCGAGTCGATTCAAACACAAATGATGTGGTTTGACAAGTATTTGGAGAGTGAAGGTTGTAAAGATCCAGAATCGGATCAGTGCAAAGAAGCGTTTGATGATGCTCTGTTTTGGGTTGGTGAAATTGGCGTCAATGATTATGCATATACTCTTGGATCAACCGTGTCAGGCGACACCATTCGAAAACTTGCCATAAATACTTTCACTGAGTTCTTACAGGTAACCAACAAAATTTGTTTTCTTATCATGTTAATAAAATATGGCACTGACTTGGTTCAATTGATTTTGCAGGGATTGCTGAAGAAAGGTGCAAAATACGTGGTCGTTGAAGCACTGCCGACGACAGGTTGTTTACCGTTGGCGATGACATTGGCTCCTTCAGACGACAGAGATGACATAGGGTGCGTGAAAAGCGTGAACAACCAAAGCGACGCCCATAACCTCGTCCTCCAATCCAAGGTGTCGGATCTCAGACAACAGTTCCCCCAAGCCATCATTGTTTACGCTGATTACTGGAATGCTTATCGCACGGTGATGCAAAGCCCAGAAAAATACGGATTCAAAGAGAGCTTCAAAGCATGTTGCGGAACAGGGGAGCCGTACAACTTCGAGGTTTTCAATACGTGCGGGAATCCTTCGGTCACCGCCTGTTCCAACCCTGCCCAATATATCAACTGGGATGGTGTCCATCTCACCGAAGCCATGTATAAGGTTGTCGCCGACATGTTTATCGATGGGAATCTCTGTAACCCGCCGTTCAAAACCTTGCTGGAAAGGAAGCTGCGGCAGCCATGAATATGGGATCTGAAATTCTTTGTGTGTTCTAAATTGGTTTATTTACTTGAGAGATATTACTTGTTGTGTCGTTTCGATTGTGGAATAGATGGATGTATTTCAATGGTTGAATGAAAACTTTGATTCGATTTGATGTTTGTTTATCAAATGCACATCAGGCGATTGAATATGATTAGAATTTGAAATTTTTAGTTTATATTTTAAGTTGGAATTCAAAAGAAGGTAATTTGAAAAACAGAGAATCACAAGTCTCTGTGTAGGATTTAAGTAAGAATAATGTTATTAAATGCGCGTGTTACAGGGCAAGTGCGTGTTTTCACCAAAAACTATTTTTTTTAAAAAATAAATCGGAATAATTAATTAATTACATTCAAATAAAATTTTGAGAAAACATCCTAGATTGGTTCAAATCTAAGAAATTTCGGACCATAATAAGGGGAAATTTAAAAAAAATTGTAAATCAACTCTAGAGGATAAAGCAATCAGCAACTTCATTTTGTTCCCTAGGATAGAATATTCTGAATTCGCCGAATCAAAATAGAGTATTTTTGTCTTTCAGTTTTAGATTCGATTCTTTCCTTACTCACATTTGTATTTTTTTTTTATTTCATGTTGTTTTAAGTTTTTTTAACTAATATTTTTGACACATTAATTTTGTTGATTAGATTTTTCAAGTTTTTTATTTTTAATTCATCTTTTTAATTAATAACTCTTTTTAATTAATCGAAATTAGGACTCAATAATGAAATTACAATTAACTAACTATCTAACAAAAAAAAAATATTAATTAAAAATTAAAAAAAACTTAAAACAACATGAAATAAAAATAAAAATATGAGTAGCAATGAAATCTAACTTGAAACTCAAACACTAACATTTAACGATCTAACAAAAAAAAATAAATTTTTTCATTTTTAGTGAAAATGCATCCCAAAAGCAATATAGATCAGTAAATTTAGAAAGAAAGAAAAAACAACATATATACTCAAATAAAACTTTCTTTTAGCATATATTGAAAAATTAGTGGTTATTAAAGTTAATTTTAGGTAAAAATTAGTGGTTATTAGAAAATGATAATATTATGATTTATTCTTTCAGTTAAAATCATTTTTGTAAAAAGGTTTATTAACAATTTTGAATACAAATAACTAAAGATAATTAAACATAATGTTGATATATATTTTTTATCAGTTGTACTTAAATTTGATTACAATAATAACAAATTTATCCTATAAATTTTATATAACCTATCTATATGTATTCGTAAAGTTTTTCATATATTTTTAAATTTTTTTTTTAACCTTTTGCTGCTGCTCTAATTGTTCCTAGCCCACAAAGTTACAACCTATTGTGATTCGCATTTTGTATTAACCATTAAGGAATTGCCAATTGGTTGAAGCATTTTCAAGATGATCCATAATTGTGGGTGGTATTATTTGCATTTATTTTGTGCCCTTTCGTGCTCCCTTAAAGGAATATCACTCCATTCTTAAAGAATTTTAATTCAGTGTAATTAAACATTTTTAAAATTTAAAATCCACGGCTTTTGATTTCAAATACACTTTTATTAAGATAATGAAAATTTAAAATTTATGATAATTTAAAAAAAAAAAATCCTTTATCCAAAATTACCCTTAGAAAGTGGTTTTTCTATTTTACTTATTTCATCCAATGCATATATTATATTTTATATTATTAATAATATTTATATATTTTTAAAATATAATTATATCTATATGCCATATTTTTATTCATATATGTATTTTTTATATATTTTTTTTTAAGGTATGTATTTTTTATTATCATTAATTTCAATAATAAATTTCAATAACATATATTTTCTTCTTAAAAAAAGTATTCATCCAAACAAAAAAAAATTAAACTAATGTTTTAAAATAGATTAAATATAAAATATTAATTTATCCATCCAAACACACTATATTTTTTTGGTTGAGACTAAGATTTCCATTACCAGTAAAAGTAATTAATCTCTATGTTAAGGGTCCTTTCTGAAAAGGTAATGATTGATAATGAAATGTGCTTGATTCTAAACACATTGTTAATTAGACTCATCTTTCATTATTTTATTTGGGTATTTCTCCTAAACCCAAATTTCATTGGCAGGCATTTAAAATCTAGGCCAACCCGATTAAAGATGATCAAATTACTTGTTTCTTTCTTTCATTCTTTCGCCTTCGGGGACTTTCTATTAAAATCCAAGGTTTGCGGGCTTACTCAACACAAGGTCGACCCGTTTATATTTTTGGCCGCATTTTGGATATTAAAACGACGATGTTTTCGTACGTTTAGCGTTTTACAAATCACGAAACGTCACCGTTACGTGGAAAAAAAAGTGTGTCCATATCTGGGTTCTGAGCTTGTTTGAAACCCTGTGTTTCTCGTACTGTATTAACTCGGAGATACGCAAGCTTTCGGTTGAGTTAGTGTTAAAAAGGAGGAGCGGGTTTAGTCGAAAAAAAACTTGTAAAAAATGGGGAAGAAATCGAAGAAGCCAGGCAAAGGCAAAGAGAAAACGGAAAGGAAAACAGCAAAAGCTGAGGAGAAGAGAGCTCGTCGAGAGTCCAAGAAACTTTCTCCCGAAGATGACATTGACGCTATTTTGGTAATTAAAAAATCTTCACTTCTTTCTAATTTCATATAGATGTGTATGTGTGTTTCAAGCTTAAAATCAGCTTTCGAGAAAATATAGTTTTAAGATTTTCTTTGAAGGTAATTTCGGTTGATTTTATTTTTGGAACTTTGTGTTTAAAACTCTTTATTTGAACAGTTGAGTATTCAAAAGGAGGAAGCAAAGAAAAAGGAAGTTCATGTTGATGAAAATGTCCCTGCGCCATCTCCTCGATCGAACTGCTCGGTACTGCCTTGCCAATGACTGCTAATACATTTTTATCAATCTTTTCCTTTTATTTTTTATTTTTACTTTTTTTCCTTTAAAATTGATTTTTTTACTTAATTATGTAGTTAACAGTTAATCCTCTGAAAGATACAGAGTTGATACTATACGGGGGTGAATTCTACAATGGCAGTAAGGTTAGATTCTATAACGAACTGTTCTAGAGTAATTGATTTGGAGTTGGTGAATGCTTGCGGTTTCGGTTTGGTAGCAAAAGATGCTGATTTGGATTAGTGCAGACATTTGTGTATGGTGATCTTTACAGGTTTGATGTAGAAAAGATGGAATGGAAGTTGGTTTCAAGTCCCAACAGTCCGCCTCCTCGTAGTGCTCATCAGGCAGTTGCTTGGAAAAATTATCTCTATATCTTTGGTAGACTGCTAAACTTTGCTTTAATTTGTCTAAGCAATTATGTTAACTCTTGATTTTTCTTCATCTCATGCAATACTGTA
The DNA here is from genome assembly GCA_025698465.1 of Gossypium longicalyx. Lineage (NCBI taxonomy): Eukaryota > Viridiplantae > Streptophyta > Magnoliopsida > Malvales > Malvaceae > Gossypium > Gossypium longicalyx. The sequence continues at coordinate 8,647,220 of CM047006.1, read as the reverse complement.
TTCTTTGTTCTTAGGTGGTGAATTTACATCTCCAAATCAAGAACGGTTCCATCATTACAAGGTGAAACTGATTTAAACTACATTGTATCCTTCCGTCCACCTCTCCTGTATCATCTCTTCCAAAGTTAAAGATTTAATGTTGAGAATTCTTTCAGGACTTCTGGATGTTGGATCTAAAAACAAATCAATGGGAACAACTAAATTTGAAAGGTTGTCCAAGTCCACGGTCTGGTCATCGAATGGTAAGTTTAGTTTTCTTTACATATTTGCATATTTAATTGCTAAGAAAATGAAATTTTCATTTGGAAGAAAAAAAAATGTCTACATCTTCAACTTCTTGTATTATGTTGTTCTTCTTGCAGGTCCTGTACAAGCATAAGATTATTGTTTTTGGTGGCTTCTATGATACGCTCAGAGAAGTGAGGTTGTTAATGGTCTTTTTGAGATACTATTAGAGGTTTCATAATCTTATTCACAATTGAAAATTTTCATTACACTAAAACCAATTTCTTCATCTCTACTTTAAGCTCTGTTTAGTTCTTATCAACATTGCCAGCGTGGTGTATAATGTATTACCTGTTCATAGCTGTCATTGCAATAGCTAGCTCTTGATATGTATGAGAACGAACTCTCTGGAATTTGGAAGATGAGTTAATTACCTCATGTCATGTGGTATAAATAAAATACGATACAGAGATGCTTCGACATAAGATTGATTCTCATCTAAGGAACACCTTTCTCTTCTAGCTTTTAGGGATTCTACTTTTGCTAAATTTTAGGAATTTAAATCAAAATTCATTATGATTTCAGGAATTATGTTTGTGTATCTTTTCCTTTTTCCTCTCTTTTATTCTTGTGCTATTGAAATATGAAGTGCTTAATATTCTCTAAAACCATATATCAATGATGATAAGATTGATATATCATGCATTAACTTTATGGGTACTACTTTCTTCACTTCCCCCCTTCACCCTTTCCATCAATGAACTATAACATTCTAATATTTTGCTTAAAATTATTACCCCTTTTACTTTCACGGTTGACCTTTGACTCCCCCTGAAATTGCTTGTCTATAGGTATTATAATGATTTGCACATCTTTGACCTAGATGACTTCAAGGTAAACATTTTTTTGCGTTTATTATTGATTTAATTTATATGTTTTACATGTCAAGTTTCATTCATCTCTTGAGCTAAAGATATGTCTTTTGGCGTGTAGTGGCAAGAAATAAAGCCTAGGCTTGGTTCCATGTGGCCTAGTGCTCGGAGTGGTTTCCAATTTTTCGTGTATCAAGATCAGGTGAGTTGGCCAAAAAAGGCATCCCGAATCTATTTGAATGCTTTAAATCTAAACTGGTGTTCTGATTAATGCTTGATATTGTCCATTAGCTTAACAATGGATTTTGCCTCGTAATTTTTCTCACCAGTTCCAAACAAGAGCATTTCGTACAGAAGTAATATTTATACATTAATTTCTTTGCTTTAAATATAATTTTCAGATTTATTTATATGGAGGGTACTTCAAAGAAGTGTCTTCTGATAAGAACAGCTCAGCCTCGGAGAAAGGACTTGTTCATGCAGACATGTGGTCTCTTGATCCTAAGACTTGGGAGTGGAACAAGGTTTTAGGTCTTTCTTTTCTCCTATAAGTATGAATAAATGGTTCTTTCAAAAAAAGAAGTACGAATAAATGGCGATAAAAATGAAAGCACATTGTGATCTACTTTTGACTGGATCAACATGTTTGTTTGTATATGATACAACATCCTGTCTTATAGGTTAAAAAAAGTGGGATGCCTCCTAGTGCTCGTGCCGGGTTTTCCATGTGTGTTCATAAGAAACGTGCTATGCTATTTGGGGGTGTAGTAGATATGGAAATGGAAGGTAATTTCCTATCATCTCTCTGATCTTCTTCTGCAGAAATTTCTCTTTTTTAAATGACCTTTGACATTGATATACCTTAGGGGAAAAGTATATCTGGTTTATCACTATAAACAATCACACCTAATTGCAGTTTACCAAACTATGTTGTTTTTGAGGTTCTCAAGATATTCACTTCACCCACAGGATTAATGGTCTGATGAGTGATGCTTCTGAGTTGATTGCCATCTTCTTTGTTTCTGACTATATATATTTGTGCAGGTGATGTAATGATGAGCTTGTTCTTGAATGAACTTTATGGCTTCCAACTAGATAACCACCGATGGTAAGCTTGGTCTATTCAACAACTTAGGATCTTTAGTTTCTACCCATGCTATAGAGTAGAAATTTTATAGTCATTAACTGAAACTTTGCCACTTCACAACTGGTTTGGAATAGTGAGCTGGTAACTTGTCCAAAGAGGCAAAGCTTAGTAGCTGTAGGCTCAGTAAATAATTGTCAATGAAGCAATAACTTTACATTTTTAAGGAGTCATCGTAGTCCCCTTTCTTATTTTACCTCCTATCAATGTGTTTCACTCTCATTTTAGTTCAAATTTTGAGAAGGGCTAGTGGGTGATATTTTTGTTCTTTTTCTTTTCACTAAATGAGAGTGTTGTTTGTGTTAGGTATCCTTTGGAGCTACGGAAGGAAAAGTCAACCAAGGTTAAGGTATTGCCAGTAATAAGCCTATAAGTATTGGATTTAACTTCTGGTTACACATCTGTCACTACTACCTTTTCTTCCTTTCCAGTTGTAAAGGCATTTCTTTCTGTTGATCGTTCAATTATAATTGTAATTCTCTTGTGCTAGCTTTTACTTTAATAATACAAATTTCTTTTTCAATTGGTGTTCTGCAGTCAAGAAAGGATTCAAAACAAGAAACACCTGGTTCTGATTATAATGATAAGGTAAATATTGAAGCAGAGACTAGTGGCATAGATGATAAAGACCAAATTATGGAGTATGATGAAGAAGCTGGTGATGAGGAAAGCAACATTGATGAAATGTCTGAGCACATCGTAGCAAACATGACAATCGATGATGAAAGGTCAATCAAATCTGCTTCAAAGCCTCAGCAAACTAAATCTAAATCTAAATTCAATGTTCAAGATTCTGTTTCACCTGAGGTTTGTCATACTGCATTGAAATAATTGTTTATTGCTTTTAAATATGTCCAATTTATTGATGCATGAATCTGTCATCAATTTTCAGGTTATTAAGCCTTGTGGACGAATAAATTCCTGCATGGTTGTTGGTAAAGACACTTTATATATATACGGGGGCATGATGGAGGTTAAAGATCGAGAAATTACACTTGATGATTTATATTCTCTTAATCTTAGTAAACTTGACGAATGGAAGTGCATCATACCGGTTTGTTGAATTCTCTTCTCTTCTCTTCTTTAAGTGTTCATATATTTATTTCTAAACATTGGACAGGCACAAATCATTATCATCATATATCCGAATACTGTGACAGCTTGCTGACATATGTTCAGTAGGATTAGATAGATCTCATTAAAAATGCAAATGGATATTGTGATTTAACTAAGTTTTATGGATATTGTGATTTCTAAACATTGGACAGGCACAAATCATTATCATCATATATCCGAATACTGTGACAGCTTGCTGACATATGTTCAATAGGATTAGATAGATCTCATTAAGAATACAAATGGATATTGTGATTTAACTAAGTTTTATGGATATTGTGATTTAACTAAGTTTTCTCCTCTCCATGACCCCTCCTCTGGGCACCTTCTGGATTATATCCTGAAAGCTGAATCTTTAAAATATACATCCATCTATTTTCAATACCAATTTTTTTTACGAGTTCTTGATTAGGTAGTGAATGCTGTTTTACAATTAAGCATGCATGTCTGATGTCTTTCTCTTCTTGCTTATCCCTGTCAATTCATAGGCATCTGAAAGTGAATGGGTGGAAGCCTCAGAGGATGAAGATGATGAAGATGAAGATGATGATGATGATGATAGCGAAGATGAAGGTGAGAGCGGTAGCGATGATGAGGAATCTGAGGATGATGACGAGGCAAAGGTGATTACTTACTTGTTTAAGCCAAAATACTTTTGTTAATTGCTATTGGTTTTGCTGTTACATCATTGGGAGAAGATTATGTCATAGATTTCGTCTGCTTTTGGAATTCATTATGTCTTTTCTTATTCTATTTCTTCTTCAAAAACAAATTAAGATGAAAACATGTAATAATTGTCTGGGAAAGAGATTTTGTAAATGTTTTTTTATGAGGCCGATACTTGTTTCTTTGGCATGTTAGAAATATATGGACCAACCAATTTATATGATTTTATGTTCACTTGTCCTTGCAGGGTACAAATGATGGTACAAAATCAGTTCAAATGGGAGATGCTGTTGCTTTAATAAGGGGCGAGGGAAAGAATTTGCGGAGGAAAGAGAAACGAGTCAGGATAGAGCAGATTAGAGCTAACCTTGGCCTCTCAGATTCACAGAGAACACCAACAGTAGCCCCTTAATAATCATTTTAAATTTCCAATATTCTAGAATGATGTTTGAATCTATTTTTGATGAGTTTTACAGAGGTTAGTCATAGTTTTATTGATTTTCATGTGTTTCCTTTTGCAGCCTGGAGAATCATTGAGGGATTTCTATAGACGTACTAGTTTGTACTGGCAAATGGCTGCCCATGAACATACTCAGCACACTGGCAAGGTCTGTTTATTTTATAATTTATTATTTATTTGTTTTAAATTTAATGGATTTTCTGTGTATGCATTCATTATTGTGCTTTCTTATTCTAAATGGAGAACACCAATCGTCACTCATTTTCTAATTCTCTTTTAAATAACCGCACACATATAAACTGATGTGTGGACAATTATATCAGAGCTTCATGTCCGAGTAAACATTATGCGCCGTTTTTTCTCTTCTTTTTGGGGTACAAAACATGATGAAGTCTCTGACTTTGCAGGAACTCCGTAAAGATGGTTTTGATCTTGCTGAGGCTCGTTATAGGGAACTTAAACCACTTCTTGACGAGGTAAAGTTCTCATTTTCTTTCTCAATGTTTATACAGACTGCTGCGGGATCGCTCAAGTGATCATATTTGTTTCTTGAACTAATGAGTTTGGTTTCATTCTTTATGCTGCAGTTGGCCATATTAGAGGCAGAACAGAAGGCTGAAGAGGCCGAAGGACCAGAAACAAGTTCGAGAAAGAGAGGGAAAAAGAGAGTTTAAGAATTTAGCACCCTGCATTTGCAATACTTTCAGATTTTGGGTAAGCTGTGAAATTTTAAAAATTTTGTTGGTTTAATTTATGGCCTCCAAACTAAGGTTTGTCACGCACGCGAACACTACGATTGCCCGTAGAACTGTTCTTTCTATGGTAAAATATGTATTAAATCTGAAGAAATTTTGGTGGATATAATATTTTTGTATTTAAAAGTTATATTGATTGAGGAATATGGGTCGAGATGTGAGCTGTGTTTTCTATTAATTCGAACTGATACTTGATATCTATATCAATAGTTATACCACTGATGTTGATTGAGTTAATGACATGAGTTGGTTTGGACATAAATTCAATTGAGAATAAAAAAATCATTATTTTTACAGAGTTATATTATTACAAAGGTTTTTTTTATTTTTTCTTTTAAAGATATGTTTATATAAAATCATAATTTTTTTTAACTTCAATTTTACCATTTTCATAAAGTATTATTTAGTTTTTATATAAAATTTTAAAAAATATATATTTTATAATTATTTTTTTGAAGGGGTTTGCTATAATAGTAATCACTATTGATAAGTGGATATTTGCCGTAGCTGTGTTAAATTACAGTGGATTAAACCATTTTTGGACTGTCAACCCATAATAACTCATATTAAGCCGTATGTATTGAAAAAAGAAACGCTAGACATGAAAATGAAAATGAGACGTTTGAGAGGGTAGGCAAATATTTTAAAAAGGAACTCACAAAGATGAAAAGGTCTTTTTTTATTAGTTTTCTAACCAAAAACTTGTTTGATAGATCAACGTTATTCGGTGACGTTATGATTTTCTTCCATTTACAAAAAAAAAAAAAAAAAAATCATTATTAATTAAAAATGACTAATTCAAATTTCGACTCAAAAGCATTTTTCGACAGCTCCACAATTTCGTCAACTCCATCAAAAGACTGTAACATGTATTAATGTCATTTATACGTTTATACAGAACACAATTAATATTGTAACTAATGGAGCATAAAGCAATAGATGTGTTATTTTTTACAGTATGTTTAATTTTTTTTAAATAATTTATCACTATCTAACCATTGTATATATAAACTATAATAAAAATATTGATTGAATTTGATGTAATTTGAGAAAATATAAAAACAAAAAAGATATATTAAAGTTTTAAAATTAAAAATATAAGTATTTATTCATTTTTTAGAAATTATATTTTTTTTACACTTTTTTTCTTTACTCATTAATTAGTAGTTTTTTTGTCCATTTTCAACTAGTATAATATGTAATTTAATTTAATATTGTTGAAATCAGACTGGATTTAATCCAAAATCAACTGTTTTAACCGTTCAACCGTTACCATTTATTGTTTAATTTAAGTTAAACTAAGTGTAATTAAAATAAATTATTAATTTAATAATTTAGAAATTTATTTTTTTATCATGATTTCGATTTTATTATTTTCTTTTCATTCATTATTCAAATTCTATGTTAACAAAAAATAGACGAAACCGCTTTGAACTACTAAATAAAAATTATATATATGTAAACAATGTTAGTATTTTACAATATTTGATTACTCAATGCTACTTCTTTAAATAATTTTATGTTATCTAGGTATTGTGAAATTTTTTAAACAATTTTACAACTTTTTTTTACTTAAATCAAAATAACTAATGGATTAAATTATCTATTTCTTTAATATATTCTTCAAATAAAATTTTAACTATAGTTATTTATTATTAGAAGTCCAGAAAAAAAAATAAAAAGACTTAAACTTCTTTTTTATTTAAGTTAATTTCTAAATTTAATAATTATTTTCACATTAAATTTTAGATTTTTTTTTTCAAGTTATTTTTTAAACTAATCAATTATTCTCATTACAGAATTTAAACATTTTTTATCCAGGTTTTCTTGAAAAAAAGTTAGACTGAAAAAAAAATTTTGGATCCAATATAATAACAATTATCAAATTTATAGACTAACATGAATTAAAATAGTTCATAATTTAAGTTTCGATAAAAGAACAATTGTTTAATTCTAATGTTACTATGAGAATAATTGTTAAATTTAAAGGCTAATTTGAAAAAAAAAAATCAACCAAAAATTGGATAAACCCATTTTTTTATAATGACTTACAAGCTACTGTGGTAAGATCCTTAAGGTAGAAATTTCTGTTTTTGGCTTTTTGCTGATTTCTCCTTGCGCAAGCAAACTCAAAAACGGAGCAGTTTTTCCTTTAAGAAAAAAAGCTGTTGAACTCCTTCATTCCAACTCAGTGCTCATGGATGCGCAAGAAGGAACTCAGCAGTCACAACAGCTAATCCTTGCTCACAAAGTCTTCCTCCTCAAGCATCGGGATGTCCCTGACATCGAGAAGGTCCGCCTCAAGGATGAGGTCCTAAACACTGTCAAATCCAATGGTAACTCCCCCAATTCTCCCCTTCCTTTTTCCCAGCAATTTATTCTTATTCAAATCTGACACGAATTGCTTTGCGTGTATGCTCGTCTTTGTGGTGGTTTTAGATATGACTCCATATTATGAAAACCTAGTCGCGGACAAGGTGCTGGACCTGGACCACAGCGTTTTGGACTCAATGCGTGCAAAGAATGAGGAAGAGATTAAAAAGCTCGACGAAAAGTGAGTTTTTCGAAAAAGAAATTTCAATTTCTTTTCCTGTTTGATTTATTAAAGAGTGATTGGAACTTTATAATAGAATTTAGGTTTTCTGTTCTTAATCGTTAATGGGAAGTATAAGATTTTAGATTCCAGTAATAGACATTGTTTTTGGTAAAATTCCTACTACTACCCATAACCCCTTGCATGTTGCAATAGCAATAATGCTAACCGAGACGTAAAAGAGTGACAAACTCACATTGTTAGTGTTCATTTAATTCTAAAATTAATAAGAATATAATGTGAAACTTTTAGACTAAAGCATGTTGACTGAACCATTTGCTCCGTGATTGATGAGGCTTATGGCCTATGGAGGAGGTGAAAGTGTTAAGCGGTTACTTTGAGAGGTGCTTTAGGGTTAACGGTTTCATGTTTGGAGTGATGATGTTTACTAGAATTATGTCTATGAAATGCTGGAGTGATCTGGTCATCAGATACTGCTGAGTCCGATTGATGTTAGTTCGGTGTTCTATGTTTAACTGGTACAAGGCTTAAATAAAATTAGCAATCAGAATGGTTGCAAGTCTGGTGTCAGGATTGGAGACCTTAAGTTATTCTCGGACCTATTCGCTTGGGCCAGTTTAATCTATTTGATATTGGTCCATTAGTTTTTGATTTAGTTGTAATTAGCCATTAAAGGGGTAGAATGGTCCTTGGTGGTTGGTTGGCCGAGATTCTGGGACTGGAGGTGGCCATGGATTGTACTGAAAACTACATGGGAGCCTCTGCCAATTTATCTCAACTCTCTAGTTGAGTTGAAACAACTAGAATCTCTGCTCAGAGATTGGGTACCCTATGGATTTTGGTTCTTGCTGAATCAATCAACTCTCTAGTTCTTGAAACCAGTAAAAAACTTTTGAATTGGGATGAAGTGGTAATTGTCACTTCCCCCTCTTTTGGTAGATGAAATGAAAACCCTAAAAGCACCAAGATAGTGCCAACTGAAGTACAACGCTGATATTTATGAAAAAACAAGTGATTGTCAACATATATAACATCATGTTATTCTAACACTTCCTGGTTATGAAACCAAAAACAAAACCGTGTAAACTCACATGTCAAGGGCTTTGAGGTGGGTAATTCTTACCCATCAAAAGTTTTCTGTTTCTGTCCTTCCAAAACCTCCAAAAAGTAGTTAGAGGTATTTGGATCTATAACTTTTTTTCTTTCTATACAAGATTTACACCCCTCCAAGATCATAACTCCTTTTCAATTGCCTCAGAGTTTCATGGTAATTAGGATTTGGAACTAATGGCGTTGTCTGCAATCAAGAATCTATAAGTAATGACAAATGTTATAATACATGGACAGTAAAAGGCTTAGTTTTCTTCTAATAATTTGTACATCAACTACGTCTCAATAGGTTTCATCAACCACCAACCCCTTTTTAAGAAGAAAAAGGGAAAGAAGCACATCTTCATATTAGATTAATTGTTGTTTATCTATTGAATATGTTTAATCCAAATCTGGCTTTTGGCATTGTAGGATTTCTGATGCTGAAGAAAACTTAGGTGAAAGTGAAGTTCGAGAAGCACATTTAGCTAAATTCTTATATTTCATTCAGATTGGTGAAAAGGTATTTAAAGTTATAGTTTATTTCTCTTGAAGTTGATGTCTTCTTTGTCTATATATGTTTCGAGTCATATATTTCTCATCTTGACTTATGCCCTTCTCAATCTAGGAGAAAGCATTGGAGCAACTGAAGGTGACAGAAAACAAGACAGTTGCTGTTGGGCAAAAGATGGACTTGGTCTTTTACTCGTTGCAGATAGGCTTTTTCTATATGGATTTTGATCTTATTTCTAAGAGTATTGATAAAGCGAAAAAGTATATAATCTTATCGATTGACAAATATTCATTAGTTGTGACTCTTGCAATACTTGAGATGTACGTCTTTTACTAATTGCCCGCTCACTATTTGGATGCCAGCTTGTTCGAGAAAGGAGGTGACTGGGAGAGAAAGAACCGTTTGAAGGTGTATGAAGGCTTGTATTGCATGTCCACTCGAAATTTTAAGAAGGCTGCCAATCTATTTTTGGATTCCATTTCTACCTTCACAACTTACGAACTTTTCCCTTATGACACATTCATATTTTACACTGTGCTTACAAGCATCATATCATTGGATAGAGTTTCTCTGAAACAAAAGGTATTATTTTGTTATTTGCCTCGCATTTCTGTCCTATGTCTTATATTACACATTTTTGGGTAGTTAAAGTTACTGAATGGCCAAATGTTTTGTAGGTGGTTGATGCTCCTGAAATCTTGACTGTGATTGGAAAAATTCCACATCTTTCGGAATTTTTAAATTCTCTTTACAATTGTCAGTACAAATCATTCTTCTTAGCATTCGGTATGTATAGATCTGCTATTTTTTTTTATAACTAGATATAGAATCATCAGTTTGTCCCAATATTTATCCCTTCTTATCTATGTTCCTAATATTTATGAGCTATCTCATATTTAATAAATGCTAAAATGTCTTCCACTGATCAGTTCGTTCGATTTGTTTGAACTATATATATATCAGCTGGCCTGACAGAGCAGATAAAATTGGACCGCTATTTGCATCTACATTTCCGGTTTTACATGAGAGAGGTCAGGACTGTTGTTTACTCTCAATTTTTGGAATCCTACAAGAGTGTTACTATTGAAGCCATGGCAAAGGCTTTTGGGGTGACAGTAGAGTTCATTGATCAGTAAGTAATTACGTCTGATAACACCTCTCTCTATATATGCATGCATACCTTTTTCCACAATTTCTTGCGATTGCAGTTAGAATTGCTGGAGTTTCTTTAAGGCAACTTCTCATTTAATTGGTTTTTCTTCATGATTCCAGGGAGCTATCTCGTTTTATCGCAGCAGGGAAGCTTCATTGCAAGATTGACAAGGTTGCTGGTGTCCTCGAAACTAACCGCCCTGATGCGAAGAATGCTCTTTACCAGGCCACTATTAAACAAGGTGACTTCTTATTAAACCGGATCCAGAAGTTGTCTCGTGTCATTGATCTATGAATTAGTTAGGTATTTCATCGGATTTAGAAATGGATAACCAATATTTTCAAGTTTGAAAGAAATATGGAAAATATAAAATAATGCTTTTGGATTCAATTTTGTTCTTTTGTTTCATGATTGTGATACTATTCCCTTTTGGTCAATGAATTTGATTCTATTTTATCCCCCTTTACTCTCGTATATTGGGGTATTAATTTAGTCCAATCGAACCCAGTTGATGGAATCGTGTGGGTTTCGGCTGGCCTTGTAGGTTCAGACCTTCCATATCACTACTCCTCACCATTTATTAAAGCTTGAGCAATGAAATAATAGCATGATGTGATTCCAAGTGAAATGGAATCATTGACATGAATGACCGATTAAACTTCCCATAAACACCTGAATATTTTAAAAAATACAAAACAAGTAATCAATGATATGATTTTAGTATTTGAAAAAATAGAATTATATAATAAATATATTTAAATAGAATTTTTAAATTAATGTTTTAGTTGTCATTTTCATTAAAAAATTATTTGAATTTTTTTTAAAAGATTAAGGTTCAAATTTAATTAAAATAGAATAAGGACCAAATTAACTAAAAATATAATCATTTATTATCATTATGTCAAAATATAATAATTTATTTATTATTTAAAAGCAAAAATCAAATTAACAAGTTTGGTGCTAGAAAGAGATGAAATTACATAAAGATATAAAAATTTTTAAATGAAAAATACAAAAAATTAATTTCTCAAAAATTAAAGTAGAAGGAATTCAAATATCTTTTAGTACATCATACAAGAAATAAATCCTAAATTGCAAAACATATTTAAAGCTTAAGAAAATAGAAATATAAACATGTGAAAAGTTAAAGATATGTGGTTAGAAAGGGGCATTACCTTATCTGAACATGGCGGGCATTCTTTTGAAATTTTGGATTTTTGTCTGGTAAGTTAACCATAATAGATTATAAGTATCCTTCTACCTTCCCTAATCTCTCCATTTTCATCTCAGCCACAGATATAGTAAATATGTTTAGAATCTTCTAATTGCTTTTTCTCAAAAATAATTTAGGGTATGCTTGTTTTATTAAAAATAATATTCGAAAAATGGCTTATTTTTTCAAACAAAAGTTTATATTTTTTGGTATTTGAATGAATGTGTAAAATATTTTATGTTGTTTGATAGATTTCTTAAAAATATTTCATAAAAGTTGTTTTCAATGAAACAAACATACATATAAAATTTTCATCTTTTTATTATTTGATTGAGTTTATTTTATATCTATAAATTTATATTTTATATTTTTTTACATATATTAAAAATATTTTATTAAATTCAAATTCATTACAACATCATTTGTTAGTTACATGACTAACAAATGAATATTTTTATTTAAAAATGTGACATCAACAAAATTGACAAAAAAAATTAACAATGTCAACAACTGGACTTTATTTTCAAATCTAAAAAGTAGATAAATTAAATTCTTGAAAATTAAAGTACAGATGTTAAATTATAAATTTGTGAAGAAAGTTTATTTACATTGATTTGTAAATAATTTTTCGTTAACTAAACTATTTTATATAAATCATATACAATCACAAAAAATAAAAAATATTTTTCGTAAAATATTTCACATATAAATAAATATACCCTAACCCCTGTAAATTTGATATAAATCTTTAATAAAAAAAATATGTCCGCGGACAGACAGCACCACTTCTTTACCCAACATTTTTCGCATTTGACGGCACCCGTATTACTGTCTCGTTACTTTCACTTTACAGTACTGTCTTTTCCCCCTTTTTTTGTTTTCCCTCTATATTCTTCTTCCATATGCACTGCACGTAAATTTAAATTTGAGTTCAAAAACATTCTTTAAAGTCGGTTATAGATTTATTAAAGACAATATTCCTTTATTTGAATTTGAGATAAATATTGAATGCCAGCAATTAAATATTCAATTTCTTTTTTAAACTTTTCATATACTGAAAAAGGGTCATTTTGGTGTAATAATTAATTTTTTTTCTAATTATTCGAATTTATTGTCTTTATTATTATCGATGAATATCATTCTACTTGTACTTTTTCCCACTATGGAGAAAACAGGATGAATATCATTCTACTAATCTACTTCTACTTTTTCTCGCTAACCAAAAAAGGAGAGAGTTATGGTCATTAAACATAAATGATAATTTTTTTTTAATTTTTTTAATATATTAATTTAATTGGTAATATTTATTTACTTTCATGATTTGTTTTTATTAAAGAGAAAGAAGTTTCATGATTTAAAAATAAAAATACAGATACCATAAGCAAAAAGTAGACAGTAGTTTAATGCATAAATTTCAACTAATACAACGCAAGAAAAGAAGTTAGAAATACAAATACAGTTTCCGATGGAAGCTTCCATCGGAAATTTCCGACTACATAAAGAGAGTGAGAGAGAAACAAGGAGTTAGACAGAAAGAGAGTAAGGGCATGAGCAAGAAATTAAGCATATAATATATATGTATATAATTTTAATTAATATATATATAACTTTTTATCAATAAGAGGGAGTGCAGGCAATGCAAGCGAGCAACAGAATGGCGGCAGAGGCGCCATCTTCTTCAAGGTTGGAACTGCTTCTCTTGAACTTTGAAGTCTTCCCTTTGTTGCATTGTATCATCGACGGCTGCTTCTGCAACGCCGCCGGCGACTGCTGATGCAAATGCTCCTTTTTTCCGTTTGGATTTTGTTGCCTTCTCATTGCTTCTTCCACTCTGGAAACCATAGTTTTCCTTACTTCTTTGATATTTTTATTCTTTTAGATGAGATGGGTTGTGCATGGGACTGAGTGAAGTGAACAACTTAGACCGCGATTTATACTACTTTCTTGTACCATTTTGCCCTTGCTTCCTATTCTTTATCCCATTCACGAAATATAGGAATAAGAAATAATAGAGATGTCTTCTTTTCTTTTTCTTTTTTAAGTAATGATGACAATTATTTTAAATTATTAACTCAACTTCTCTGGAAAAAATATTATACCTAAATCAAATTCAATAAATTCCATGTTATAATAGACGATGATAATGGTAATTGAATTACTGTAAAATAAGAACATACAAATTTTACGTAGAAGCCCTTCTGGAAAAAAATCACGAATAAATAAAAAGAAATTTATTAATGTTGAAAAACGAATGATACAAGAAGAGTTTTGACTATATCTATTTAAATGTTGGAAAATATTATTCTAATCAATGTTAAATAGAAGAAGTGTAGTCTATATGGATTCTACTTGTAGGGCATGATCCGTACCCACAGATCCTCTTATTTTACCACTGTATTTTATTTCTTTAACAAATGATAGGATTCGGGTCACACAAATTATTAATTTTTTTTCTTTATTACTTCCACTTCCAAATCATAAAAATTCAACGATTAATTAAATAATTTGTATGATCTGAAATGTAATAATATAAAAAATATAGATGACATGGTGAGGTGATATGCATCCAATTGAAGTGTTTGTTTTTAAGTTATTGAATAATTGGGTTAGAGCATGGTCCTACATGTCTCTAACATTTTACATTTCATCTTTAATTTTAATTTTCACCTCAAACATTCAAAGATGGTGAAATTATAATATAAAGTAATTCATCATTTTTAATCCTACATAAATTTGTTTTGATTTGAACGGAGTCGCCTTTAACACAGATTCAAATTATATTATTTTCATTTTTTTATTTTTAATGTTGTATTAAAAAATTGTACATTAATTTAATAAAAAAGTAAAAATAATAAATTTTAAATGTAAAATTATTATTATAAAAATATTTTTTATATGACATCTTTAAATAAACCACCCCCGTAATAGAATATCACCATTCCTTCGAAACAAAACTATTATTAATTTAAAAGATAAATATATTTTTTATAAATACATTTTTTTATAATTTCTTTTTCTTTCCCCACATTGTAAATCTGAAATAATCTAGGATAATTGCTCTCAACAAACATATATTATAAATTATTATCAACATAACCCAATTTGAAAAAAAAAATGTCAAGTTCATACTAAAAGCAAAGTTACGTTAGATCAATGGTTAATCCAGATGAAAGTTTTGCATTGGATTCTCATTCTCCTTCAAACAGCCAAATAATAGACAGAAATATCCATGGAGTAATTAATAAGATTTCTTAGCTGGTATATTTTAAAAATTAGATTTAAAAAAGAAGAGGAAGGAGAAACTAGTAATTTATTAATAGGGAGAAGTCAATTAAAATACCTAGCCAATAATATAAATAAGATTGAAAAAAGATTAAGGAAAATAAGCAAAGCAAAATGATTTCAAATCATTTAATGATTAGAGTTTGAATGGCAGAAAGAAAGGGGTGGGGGTCAGAAGTGTAGTTTAGTTCATGTGCTTAACCATGTGAGCATGTGTTTATGTTTTCGTCGTCTTCTTGGCTGACCCGCCGCTTCGCCAGGCTGACCCCAGACCTTGGGATGTATATCATATATCAAATATCAAATTCATCTTTCTTTTCTCCTTTTCTGTTTTTTTTTTCTTTTTTCTTTTTTGTTAATATAGGATTTGGTATGAGTTTCATATTCAATATCTAAGTTTTTTTTTTATCAATGTCGTATCTAAATTTAATTTCAATATTTATTTTGATACTTAAGTTATTTTTTAGTTAAATATTTATGTTTAAATTTAAATATATTCAATTTAATATACAAAGTTTTCTTGATAAATTGTATCTATAATTTTTTATTAAAATATACATATCAAATATTTATCAAGTTATATCGTTTAATTTAGATGCAAAATTCAACATTTAAAAGCTAAGCTGATATGCTTACGTGGGACAAAAAGATACTCATATTCTTAAATTAAAAAATATTACTTAGATTTGAAATCATAATTTAAATTTATTTGGTTTGATTTTAATTATAAATAAATCATGTTGCAGACTTTTACATTTAACTTATGAACACTATTTTTTTTGGGCTGGGGGGGGGGGTACATTATAAATTAGGGAGCAATGTCACTATTAAAGCTTGAACCTAAACTTCCATATGCAAAGTGAGAGCTTGTCCCTTTGCTTTTAACAGTGTATGTCTTAATTTTCACCCTAAATCTGAATCTTGAAGCTAAAATACTAGAAAGTACGTAGAAGCCAAAACCTCTTCACAGTTTTCAATGCTCAAATGCATGCATGAGGGTTTTTTTTTTTTTGGTTCATAAATGCATGCACGAGTGTTCCTCACAAGTGAAGATGATATGCACCAAGCACAAAGGGTGGGTCGGTTGTGGGGGGCACGACAACCCGTTTCAGTTCTAAGGAACACGTATTAATGAGTCCCCCACCCCAAAGCCCAAACAGAAAAAATAAAAATTTTATGGTGAAAACATAAAAGAATGAAGCTAGGGAAATGAGTTTTGTTGGGATCGAAGAAGACAAGTAAATGAGGGGTGAGGGTCATGAACCCATAATTCTCAACAATGAAGGGGCCATGGCTAAAGAAAATGGGATGTTGGCTATTCTCGTAACAAGCCATCTTGGCCGGTTTGACCCCTCACCATTCCCATCAAGATTTTCAATGGATAACTCCATTTGACTCCATTATTATACCAACAACGAAAGTCTCTCTGTTTCTCTAAACATATCTACTTGTTCGGATTTGGACCTTACTTTTTTTTTCCTTCTCTTTTTATATTTCATTTTTGGTGTGAATATATGCAAATATATACATTCACATGATTTGACTATTATTACAGACTGGATCTTTGTCTTCCTACCTTACATGTATGTATACCTAGGACTGAACTACCATATAAGTTAGAAACCAGTTTAGTTCTTGGCTTTGCCATCCTGGCCGTATCTATTATTCACTTCAATTATGTATAAGAATAAGTTTGATTCTAATTAGCTCCTATGGATGGAATCAACTGCTACTTTAACTTCTACACCTAAGCACTGGTCTGTCTGTATATACATAAATGAGAGCAAAGTAATGTTTTGGAGTTCCACCAATCGAATGGATTTTGTGGGGTTTAAATAAAATAAATTATTAAAAATATATAGTTGAGTTGAACTATTAATTTTATCAAATTTTTAGTTTAATTTAATTAGTTTATGTTGATTTACGGGTTAATATATTTTTTGTCTTATTCTAAACTAGCATACCGATATATTCATGATCCAATTGGTTTAACTAATCAATCTAATTTAATTCTAAAATACTAGAGCAAAGGAAACCATCTAGGTTGAATCAAGTTTGAGACTTTAAACTTTTATTTATAAATTTCCTTCTTCTATATATATTGGGAGCTGAATTTTTTAATGGTTTATATGGAAAATAAGTATTCAAATTATGTAACGTTTCTCATTTAGATATCTATTTTTTTTTTTGTTTGTTAAAGTAGGTATCTAAAGTTGTATATTGTTATCAGTTTAAGTACCGATATTTATCTCTGGTTAAAAAAAAATTCCTTGAACTAATTAACTTAAGACTTGTGCCATTTTTAATTAAATAAAATTATTTAAATTTAATATGAAATTAAAATTATTTTAAATTAAAAATAAAAAATTTCGCCACTCAATCTTCTCTCTTTCTCTCCCCCTCCCTTTCCTCCTTGATCTTCTTAGTTATGTGTGAAACTAAAAACCCCTTAAAAAAACTTGGCATGGACTCAAAATGAAGAAAATGGGGTTGTTTTTGTTTTTTTTTTGTTTTTCCCTATTTATAGTTCTTAACAATGAAAATGAAAATGTGGGTTTGGTTTAATAGCAAAGAAGATGGGGTTTATTTCAATACTAGAAATGGGAGTTGTTTTAATGAGAGAAAATTGAAGTAGAACATATTTCAAAATTTTATAGAATATTTTTTTAAGAGAAAATAAATATGGAAAGAGAGAGATTGAGAGCTAATACTTTTTTTATTTTTAATTTAATATAATATTTACTTAATGTTAATTTTAAATATTTTATTTAATTAAAAATAACACATGTCATAATTTGATTGGTTAATAGTTTTTTTTAATGGGAATTAGCGGTTAATACCTAAAGTGCTAATTGGAATAAAACTTTAGACAGCTACTTTGACAAAATAAAAAATATTAGGTACATAACTGAAAAGTATTACATAATTTAGGTACCTATTTTTCTGTAAGTCTTTTTTAGTTAACTTTTTTTCTTTATATTTTCTATTCCATTTCAAAATGATATTTGCCATCTTACTTTCCGGAAATTAAAAAACTCGGTTATTAATTAATTAAAAAGTTTTTTTTCCTTATTTTTAAGGATAAATTTTAAAACTATACAGGAATTTTGATTTAATGTGTAATTTAATATATGAACTTTGATTTAGTTCAATTATACACATGTAACTTTGATTATGATTCAAATGTATGTATATGTAGAATCTTAATTTTGATTCAATTCTACATATTTAAATAAGTAAATACATAATTTTTTTTATATTGAGCAAATATAATTATTTGTGTATACAATATATAAATTTAAAATTATATTATATTAATAATTATGTTAATAATTAATAAAAATTGAATCAAATTAAAATTTCATATATAAAAATATAAAAATTCAAAATTGATGCAAAAATATATATTGGGCTCAAAGTTTTTAAGAAGAAAATTTTATTAAAAGGCCCTCAAAATTCAACATGAGGCCCAAATTTTGCTCCAATGGACTACCCTGTAAAAAGTAGCCTGATGAAAAAAGAAAATCAAAATTTGCTATTAATCCATATAAAGACGCTCAAAATAGAATGTGCTCTTTTTGGTTGATACCTACAGGAGAGAAAAGAGCAAATTCAATTTTCAATTTGTTAAAGCACTCAAAATTCCCAAGTTAAATATCTATTGAGTCTTAGCTTAATTAATATGAGTGTTATTGTTAATATAGAAATATATGAGTTTAAGTGTGTTGAAGTGCATCATTTTCTTATTTATAAATTGCGAAAGAGCTAAATGTAATTTTAAACATTGTGTCAAAATTAAAAAAAAAAAAAAAAAACAGATTGTGGCTTCATCATCCTTGGCGTTAATCTCTTCTTCACAGTGCCCAAATCCATAAACTGCTTAACAACAGTAAAATAATTAGAATGTTCAACTTCATAACATCAACCAAACCAAAATTTTATTGCATGAAACGATTAACTGAATGATTAGTTTACAGCGAGCATGAGCTTTTTTTTTCTTTTTTCTTTTTTATGTAAAGAAACAAAATTACATTAATTTAATACATAAGAAAGCAATCCATCCTCTCTATGAAAGGAAGTTCTGGTTATAAAATCTGCATCCTTATTTTCTTCCCTAGGATATGCTGTAATAGTCACTGACCAACCTTCTTCAAAATTAGATGAATCCACAAAATTAAGGCAGAATTCGAGGATGACAAGGAAGATTCTTGAATAGCCTTCGCAACCTCAACACTATCAATCTGGATCAACACTCTTTCATAGCTTCGGCTTTGCAACAAGTTTAATCCATAAAAAATTCCCCATACTTCGGCCTCAAATACTAAACACTTTCCCATTCACCTATTGAATCCTAAAATCCACTTCCTTATATGATCTCGCAAGATTCCTATAGAAGCAGCGATTCCAGAATCTTTCTTGACAACCCCATCCGTATTCAATTGAACCCATCCATCCTTCCATGGCATTATCTTCCTTATTTGTCTCCACTTGTACAGACTATTATTACTCAAAGAAGCATGTTACTTAGCCCAATATAGGAGATCTTGAGAATTTCACTAGCACACTAAGTCGTACCTTGGAATATGAAAATGTTTCTATTTTTCCAAATACACCATGCAAGAATACCAAAAAGGGTCGCTTATTCCACCCCACCTCCCCTAATGCTAAACTTTGCTTGCTTTGCAAATTGTCCACTAACCACTCATGGATATTACCTGAACAAAACCATCTTTGTTTATCAGAAGGAATAACTTGTGCCAAGATTTCCTTTGCCGCTGTACAGTCTCTAATTTCATGTAAGATGTCCTCTAATTCAAAGCTACACACTACGCAAGAACTGTCACTCCCAATGCCACGCCTTACCTGATCCATATTAGTGAGCAACCTTTGTTTGAGCACAAGCCAAATAAAGACTAACCCTTTGGGGTCCCTAAAATTTCCATGGGATATTTCAATTTGTATCCTAAGATCCCAATAATTCTCCTCTAACTTCCAATAAGCACTTTTAAGGAAAAAATTACCCAAAGAGGTACCCATCCATGCGATCTTGTCAGGTCTCACCGAGGGATGCAGAGGCGGTATGCTTACAATTCGTCTGATAGTCTCGTTTGGGACTTATAAGCGGAAAATATCAAGATTCCAATACCCATTCTCTGTGATCAAATCCTTAATAGTGCAATCCAAATCAAGGTTACCATGAAATGGGATCTGATTTACTAAAGGTCCGACACCCTGAATTCATGGGTCCTACCAGCACTTGACCTTAGCCCTATTTCCAACAGACCAAAACAAATTCTCTCTCAGTAAAGGCCATACTTTAGAGAGGACACTCCATAAAAAGAACACCTACTTCGAGCAATATTTTCAGGTAGATCTTCTTTAATCCCATATTTTGATAAAAAAAAAACTCTAACCCACAAAGCAGAGGGATTGTTCACAACATTAAACCCCAGTTTAAGCATAAAAGTGAACATTGTAAGCTTGTGAAGCATCCTTTGCCATTCAAATGATGCTTCTTCTTTTTATTGTCCATTGCATTAGCTGGAGACTCTGCTCCTTTTTTATATTGCTTCTTCCTTTGTTATGTTGTCCATTCAAGCTTGGCCTTAGGCGAATATTTTAAAGCCCGGATCCGGCTCAATTCAGCTAGGCTTGACTATATATAATTTAGAGTATAAACCCAAATTCTAAACCCAAATGAAATATATAGTTTGCTACTAATTTCCCGAAACCTAAACCAAATGTGCATAAAAAAAACTGGGTTGATTATAAATATTGCCTTATGGTTTTAGGTTAGGATTCAATAGCAGATCGCAGTTAGCAGTGGAATCTAAAGCACTTCTTTATATAATTAGTTGTTTAATTGTAAATTTGTAAATACATTTTAATTGAAAAAAACAATTAACATACTGGACCTGAAATACCCTATTTTATATAGGGTTGGGTGTAGATAAAATGCAAGCCTATATTTAGAGCATATATAGAGACACTATTTAAAAACTTTTTTTATCTAGGCTCGATAACCTCTAATTACTATATTAGATACAATATCGAAAGCAAATATCAAAACATCTTATATCAGTTACCAAAACACACACCGTAGATAGATAACAACACTGCAACTCTGTTACCATAAAATTCTGTATTAGACGGACAACAACACTGCAACACTATCCCACCATGATTAAAATGCTTGACATCACCTCTTCGACACCGTCGATCGCAAACCCAAAGCATATTAAAAAGCTTTTGTCCCCATAAAACTCTGTTAATTCTAGCAACCCTTTAAAAAAAAAGTTCATATAATATAATAAAAACCCCAATATAACATAATTTACTTAAATATAATACAAATCTGATTTAAAATTTTTGATCAATCACTTCTATATTTTGCTTTTATATTCGCTGCGAATAATTTACACGTTGGCGAAAATCATTGTTGTTCTGTAGTTCCAAGACCCAAGTAATGATTTTTAATTGCTTAGTTAATGTTCAACAACATTCTAAATTAAACCCAAGTAACGATTTAAATTTTCCTAGTTAATGTTAAGTATATATTATATATCTACGTTGCCAACAAAATATTTATTTGTTAATATTGCGTTAGCATCAACAAATTATAACTCCACAATAAATCAATTTTAGAGTTAAACTTAAACTTTTTTTTTCTATATATATACATTTGCTCGTAAACATTTATGAATACTATAATAAAATTAAATTTTCAATCAAAAACAAAAAAGAGAAAAATAATAAGAAATAAATATAATATGTAAGTATATACTATATAAATGATTAAATATATAAAAAATAAATTCAGAAAAAAATCTTATTTTCGAAGAATTAGTTGAAGTGGCAGATAGAAGGAAAGAGGTAAAAGATTTTATACTCTAAATTAAAATAGAAAAGGGTTAATTTTATCTTAACATTTTTTTAAAACTTTCTACATGGAAAATTAGATTTCAACAAAAATAAATAAAATTTGATTTTGTAATGGATTGAATCATGAGAAAAGCGTTCACTTTCCAACTGTATCAAATCTTATATGAAATAAATATGGAAGCACTAATAAATTTATTGGGTTGAAACTTCAAAGCCCATTCGAAAATGAAACGGGCACCGACTTAAGAAATAAATAATAAAAGCCCTAAAGTCCTAACCTCCCAACGCGCTTTTTATATTAATATTATAAAGGGGACGAGGGGCGGCTTGAAAACAAAGCAACGCGTATAAAACAAAAACTCTTCCAAGAGATTGTGTCCCGATTCTCTGATTTTCTTTGCGTGTGGTTTCCGTCTCCTCCTTCTTCTTCTTTCTGGTAAGATCTTCAATTACCTCTGATTTATCGAGGTCAGGTCAGATCAGATCCGCCAAAAGAAGCACAAAAATTTCATGTTCTAGGGTTTTTGATTTGATTGTCAGCGTTTTTTTTTTGTTTGATTTTACCTTTTTCATCTTTGTTTGAATTCCATATCTGAAATCTACGTCTAATTGTTGTATTCCTCTCTCTGTTGATTGAATTTTTAAACTTTCTGTATATCTAGGGTTTATTCTTTTTACGAACCCTAAAAAAAAGAAAAAGAAGTAATTGGATATTTGTTTTGTGCGTTTTCTTGGAGATTTTGATTTCTTTGTCTTGAATCTTTTTATTGAGAAGAGTTGTGTGGTTCTTGATTGGTATGGCGGCAGGGCGAGTTGATGTTCGGAGGAGAATTGATGTTGAGAAATTGAATCGGGGCCATGTTCTTGCAAGTCCCGTTAAGAATGGATACAATCATCCATCTAATCATAAGAATAAGTTCGATCTTGGTCCTAGGCGATGTGGGTTAGACGATGTTGCCAGGGTTAAAAATGATGTGAAACAGATGTTGGATGATGGGGTTCAGCAGCCCCCGGAAAAAAAGAGGAAGTTTTCCCCGATTGTATGGGACCTGGAAGACAAGGAAGGAAGAATTTCATCCAAGAACAGGGATGTTGTGACGACTACCATTCTGTCATCTCCTTCTTCACCTTCCAAGGTGTCAAATACTGTTTCCAATCAGGCTTATAAGCATCAACCGTTCTCTGCAAACATGATCAAAGAAGTGGAGCATATGGTATCCAAGTCCCTGGTATCTGATTTTGGTGCTGCTTTATCTCCTTCACTGCCTGAGCAGCAATGCCAGGATGATGAGCAAGAACCAGAGATTGGAAAAGAAAATTTTCGAGCACCCAACATATTTACATCACGTTGGGCTTCTGATAGTGATGATGAAGATGGATCTCTAACTGAGGAAAAGATTAGGAGGAGTTCGAGTCTTGAGAGTGGAGAGCTTGAAAGAGAGGAGTTGGAAGTAGATAGGGTACAGTCTGATCAAAGAAGCAGCAGTGTACTGTCTGCTTGTGAAGATGGAGGCATGGACTGTAAGTTGGACTCTGGTGATGTGATGGACATTGATGACATGCGTGATGAAGATGCGATTGTTGATCAGTCAGATTTAGGTGTTGAAGAGCCAGCAGGAGGTTGTATGAACATGCTTCATGGTTGCAGAAGTGTTTTTGAGTATGAAAAATTGAACAAAATAAGTGAAGGTACATATGGTATTGTTTACAGAGCTAAGGAGAAGATGACAGGAGAAATTGTGGCACTGAAGAAGGTGAAGATTCTTGATCGAAGAGATTTAGAAGAATATGGTTTCCCTGTGACATCACTGAGAGAAATTAATATTCTTGCGTCTTTTCATCACCCTTCGATTGTGAAAGCTAGAGAAGTTGTTGTAGATGACCAAGACAATGTTTACATGGTTATGGAGTACATGGAACATGACCTCAAGTGGCTAATGGACTCGATGAAACGACGATTCAGTACCAGTGATGTTAAATGTTTGATGCTACAGCTACTGGAGGGTGTGAAATATCTTCATGATAATTGGGTACTTCATAGGGATTTGAAAACATCCAATCTTCTCTTGAACAATCAAGGTGAACTCAAAATATGTGACTTCGGTATGGCGCGACAGTATGGGAGCCCTCTGAAGCCTTACACAACCAAGGTGGTGACTCAGTGGTATAGGTAAGTAACATTCTTTGTACTTATATTCTTTATTTATTATGAATTTTATTAGTTCTTGAATTTGAAAGTATATTTCTTTGATTGCTGCATTTCAGGGCTCCTGAACTTTTACTTGGAGCAAAGAAGTATTCAACAGCCGTGGACATGTGGTCTGTGGGATGTATAATGGCTGAATTGTTAGCTAAGGAACCCCTGTTCAAAGGGACAAGTGAAATTGATCAGCTTCGCAGGGTAATTACTGTTTCTATTGAAGCTTTCAACATTCCTTTATCTTGTTATAAAATCTCTGATGTTTGATGATGATGGTTTACGGTTGCAGATATTTGATACTCTTGGTGTTCCAAGTGAGAAGATTTGGCCTGGGTTTTCTGAATTACCAGGTTCCAAAGCAAATTATTCTAAGCAACCGTAAGTATCTCTTTGGATAATTACTTTGGTCATCTAAATAACTACCGTTTCTTTTGACTACAATATGTTCAGTATTTATTAATTACCTAGTCATGGGACTAATTTAACGAGTAGTTGTTTTGTTTTCTTCTTCCAGGTATAACTTGTTGCGCAAGAAGTTTCCTGCAGCATCTTTTACTGGATCTGCCGTTCTTTCTGATGCTGGATTTGACCTCTTGAACAGGCTTCTTACCTATGACCCTGAGAAAGTAATTTTACTCATTTAAGCCCTTATTTATCTTGTTTATATGTATTGGTTTCAGCTATAATAGATGTTTCTGTTTTTTGTTCAGAGAATAACAGCAGATGATGCTATTAATCATGATTGGTTCCGGGAGCTTCCCCTGCCAAAATCTAAAGATTTCTTGCCTACTTTCCCACCAAAAGTGTGAATGGAACAATTTCCTTGCCTGATTTGTGGAAGCTGGACACAACCAAAATATTATCACCGCATTCTTACCTAGCAATTGTAGTGGTCATGAAGGATCAAAATTTGATGCAGCAGTGGTAAAAAACTTCCATCTATTTTGTGTCATGATACAGGCAAGCTGGTTCATTCAGCCACTCTGTTATCTTTCATGATAATTGTTTTAGTAGATATTGACAAAAATGTGAGATGCTGTAGTTGCATGTTTCATAGCAAATTAATGAGTGGGAGAAACTGATATAGTCTTTTGACAGGCACATGTAGCGTTACATGGTCCGGTTATTAGTTGGGATAATTTTCAGATGAGTTGTAAAGGTCATCAGCTGCGACCTTACCTTGAATCTTTAATTTTCATCTCCTTGATACTTTATCAGAATGTAACCCATGTAAATATTCTTAACCACATTTGAAATTTCCTTTTTTTTTTCCTCAATCAAAAACTATAATTGCTCACATTGTTTCGTTCAATTTTCTCACATTGCTTGCAAGAGTCCACCGACATTTGGAAGCGTGTACAACATCTTTGTTTCCTGTTAGTAAGTTTTGGACGCTCAAGGTTCTTTGTGAATAAAGTAGTTGATCTTTCAATTTGTGAGGTCTCCATTTGTTTCGTTGTTTCCTCTCTGTTTTGTTCTTTGTTTGCAAGTATTGCAGCACAGCTAAAGGACTTCAGAGTCTGCAAGTGCTTTCGTTAACATTTAGCGTGCAAGTAAGGCATCAACTCCATATAGACTAACTCGGTGCATTATCGACTAATTCCCTAACAATAACCAGTTATCAATTTATATGTTATCGTATATTGTGACATTGACGCACAGGCAGAAGTTTTATGAATAGCATGCAGATGCTACTGGAGAAAAGATAATAGAACCAACGACTATTTGCTGAGGCTTCTTGTTCTTTCGCCCTATCTTCTATTTTTTTTATTTCTCGGTTCTTCCATTAATGTAGTTCTTACAGTTTACCTTGTTGGGTTTCTGCAAGATTCATTTTAACTGATTACAAGCGGATATCTCAATACCGAACTTAGGAGATGGCTCAAACGGTTGGTATTTAGAAATATAAGATTATAGTTTTTGTCATGCATGGTTTAAAACAATGCCTCTTCTCATCCACTTCTTAATGCTAGTATATCCAAAATTGTCTTATTTTAATTTCATATGATCATTGTTATTTTTTTTTCTATTTTCTCTCTTAAAAGAAAACAGTGAAGGCTCTACGGACAATGTGTTCTAAATACTCAAATAATTTCAATGCTGCATCAATTTTTCATACGTGAACTGTGGTTCGTCCAACTTATGTTGCTGGGGGGTGTTTTTGTTTTCCTTTGGGATGAATGAAACGGCGAAGGAAGGAAGCAACCGCAAAGAAATGTATGATTTTGATGGATGTCATGAATGTTGAAGGAATGACAGTTGATGTAATAGATACAATTTTGAAGGTATGGCAATCTGGTTCATCGAGGTTTTTTCGTCTGAACCATGGGTTGTTGGTGTTAATGAGTGCGGTCCTGGAATTTTCCTCTGCTGAAAAGGAAATGTTCAGTCATTTCAAACCAGCATAGTTGAACCTTGTTTTCAAAATTAACGTTATCTTCGAATGGATTTTTGTAATTTGCCTTGCCTCTACGAGCACTAAATAAGCATAACCGTCTTTTGATTTTTTTTAAGTCAATATATTGGAAGTGATCGATTTTCACAAATTTAATTTTGCGGTGTTCCAATTATAGAATCAACTAATTGAAGCGTTTCTAAGTTAACGATGCTGAAAGAAGTGATGATGGTTTTGGATTTTGATCTTTTCTACCAATGGCCTTCTGCGTTGGAGCTATTATCCTGTTGCTCCGACTTGGGCAGAATTTTACTGAAAATTTGACACGTCTTCTACCAGTATTGACCCTTAATTACTTTTAGAAGCAGTTTTAAATGGGTAAAATAATATATAATTCATCAAATTACATATCTTATTTAAACTCTAATAAAAAAAAATTAGATAGCATGTATACCTTTGAATTCCGGAATTGATTATACTTTAAAAATCCGCGTATCCCGAGTTATTCAATAAAAACTAATATGGTAATTTAATTTGTATTTTTATGCAATTTTTATTTCTATAGATAATTCCCATCCAATATCTTATATCAGAGAAAAAATGCGTATAAACCTATTTAAACCCACGTTTGACTAATTATTACAATATTAATGATACCAACTAAGTTAAAACTCAATTAATATGATTTATTTTGTTGGAATATTTTTTTTACTAACATCAGTAAGGCCTATAATATTTTGTAATATTGGTTAATACTATATCATAATTATTGTTTTCTTTAATATATTTGTTTATTGATTTTTAAAAATGTATATCATGAGAATATTTATGCAACAACTTTCTTTTCTATATATCTATTTAGTCATAGCGACTTATGGAAAAAAATTTATCACTAAACCACTGATTTCACCCAAATCTCAATGTGCTCTACCCTCACAAACCATATAAGATATAATGGTCACAACACATTTTGATTTGCAAGGGACTAAACACAGCATATTTCAACCAAAAAAAAAAAAAACCAAAAAAAAAAAATTTGTCGTCAATCTATACTATCAGTATTTATTTAAACATCTTCAATACTTGAAACAGTCAAAAGCCGGGCCATTTGGGCCAAAATTTCAATGAAATAAGATAATAACGAATTAGAGTAATCGAATGAACACCCATCAGCAAAAAAAAATCCATGAAATCTCAAAAGAGAAAAATCTGTT
Source organism: Gossypium longicalyx (assembly GCA_025698465.1). Taxonomy (NCBI): domain Eukaryota; kingdom Viridiplantae; phylum Streptophyta; class Magnoliopsida; order Malvales; family Malvaceae; genus Gossypium; species Gossypium longicalyx. The sequence continues at coordinate 8,619,486 of CM047006.1, read as the reverse complement.
TGCAGTTTCATCAGTAAAGCAACATTCCATGAGTAAAGCACCTTCTAAACTTCATGCTTCATTGCAATTTTGTCATGAGAGTACTTTCCGGACCTCATCCGTAACATCTGAAAGAGGCTTTTCGGCATGAAGCGTTGCAACTACTCCCTTCTTGGAATAATAATTGATCACCTAAATTTTGAACATCACCGTTCAAAATAACATTAGCAGTTCATAAACACTTAATCATACATCATCAACTTCGAAAAAGGTTAGGAAAGATCATTTCTGGTGTCACAAGAACCATTTATGTCACATTAGATTAACGGAATTAGGGCATAAAAACAAACATCCATGCCACATGCTCAATTAGCTTGCTACTAAACTCTTTTATTCCGTTCTAGTAACTCCAGAATTTCAAATAGCTTAAAAATTAAGGATCTTTGCATTCTGCCAAAAATAGTTAAGGAAACAGAAAGCATACTGGTTGAGTTTGTCTGTGAAATGACTCAAGCCTTGACTTGAGAACAGCTGCAGTGTCGTCTTTACGTTGGATCAAAGGTTCCCCAGTCACCTTCAAGAGAATAAAGAACCCAAGAAGTTTGCAATGAATTAAGACATTGTAAGGTCCAGTAAAATTGCTTAACTTACAATGCCTTTGTCAACCGGTGAAAAAGGTGGAAAGGCTTTCACCAGATTCTTTGTAACCAAATTTGCATTTATGAAAGAAACAGAATTAGAACGAGGGTTATTATGTTTGACTCACATCATCTACACCTGGAACTCTAGGAGGTGCAAATTTTGTATGGTAGGATCTACCACTAGCAGGGTGGATCCAGCGACCAGAAATCCTCTCCTCCAAGACCGCATCGTCAATTGCGAAATCGAGCACTTTATCGATTTTAACTCCCTGCCTTTCAAGCATCTCATCAAGCTGCAAAGCAAAGATCAAGAACACATATTAGAAGCATGGTCTGTATTAAGAAAATTCAAGGTTCACTGGTTAGGGAAGAGTGGGTGCAAGTGTAAAGATTATAGACAAAGTATCACCTTTTGTGCTTGCGCTACAGTCCTGGGAAACCCATCAAGAATGAAACCTTTTTTACATGAAGGTTTCTTCATCGCTTCATCGATAATACCGACAACCAGGTCATCAGAAACAAGTTCTCCCTGAGAAACAATAGCTAAGCACCTCATTAGTCATTAGCAAACTAGTAGTAAGAAGTATTTTAAAAAATCTGAAGAGGCAGGGGAACTAATTTGACCTTATCCATAACTTCCTTGGCCTTGATACCAAGTGGGGTTTTAGCGGAAACAGCAGCTCTAAGCATATCACCAGTGGCCAAGTGACATAAGCAGTGCTCATTTTTAATTATTGGTGATTGAGTGCCTTTTCCAGATCCAGGTGGACCTGTCAATCATAAGATTGCCCTGTAATTAGAAACATGCCATCCTTCTACCAAATTTGAGACAGTAAATTGATAGAGATGTAAAGAATGCTATTTGAATGCAGCATGCTTCTGTGATGCTGCTATGACACAATACGGGCTGTTAACAATTTGAGACTTCTGAGAAAAATGAACGTAAAAACCAAACTTTAGTATCTTTCTAGTCACTTTCAAGCAACCCAAACTCCATACACTATGCAAGCAAGATTTGTACTTCGGATCAAGCAATTGTCTGAACATTGCTGCATGGAACTCTACAACTATAGACAGACAAATATCTTAGCAGGTCATCAAAAATGGGCTACGTTACCCCGACAAGGGGCAATCATCTTTAGCCTTGCAGAATCTAGTACCATTTCTGCATGGCAAAAGGTGATGCACAAGGAATATACAAGTTCAATTTTTGGCATTAGAATCGTTTCATTTTTGTTGATATTTTTTTTTCTATATAAATCTAAACGTAAACAATGAGTGTTGGTTAACATATTATAAAATCAAAATTTCCCAGCACTCATACTTTTTCAGAAAATAATCATCAGAAATTCATCCAGTGCCCCCACTTTGACTCTGCCTTTAGAGACATAGTTGTTCATTTAAATTGTATGAAAAGTTTAATAAAATAGAGTTAAAAAATTTAAGCTAAATTTGGAGCATTGAAAATTCGAGTACATTCTTTTGCAATTCTATCTAAACGAACAAAAAATATGACATGAACAAACTTCAACAAACTCCAGGATCTGAAAATTCCATTTTCCATGTTATTACTAGAAAAAAAAAATTCAGAGAAAGAATTGAAAAAATAAAAAGAATCAATCCAAATTGCAAAAATAAAAATAAAGCGAGAGTCAAAAAAATAAAGGGAAAAAAAGAGAACCAATGAGGATGAGGCGCTTCTCGGGTTTGGGGGCGCACTTCATACGGCGGAGAAGCTCATTCATCAGAGATTCGGAGGGTATTTCTTCCAAGTTCACCGAACTGCTCACCATTTCTTTGCTTTCTAAGGGTTTTTGGTTCTAAGTTTTAAACAGTCTTTCAAGTTAAAGAAAAAGATAGGTTTTGTTCTTTATTTTCTTTCGTTCTCTACTTCTGTATTGGTTCGGTTGGGACTTCGAGCCACCAAAGCTTCAACGTTCAAACTCAAGCACCGGTTTCGCCGGCTTGTTCTTAAGTTACTGTTTTACCCTTTCTCTTTCACACTACTTCATGTTTCCCATATTTGAGTTTTTTATTAAAATAATTAAAAGTGCAATATTTTCAATGATAATAATTAAAATAAAACAATGTAAAAGTGCAATATTAAATATTTAAAATATTAAAATAAAACAAGTGTGACATTTAATATTAAATTATTATTATTATAAAAATATTCTATTAACAAAAGTTGAAATTCAATGATAAAAAATACAAAATAAAAATATATTGCTCTAAATTCGTTTTATAAATATTAATATATTATTCGAACAAGAAAATATTTGGTACACTATTAGTGAAATTTAAAAATTTCATAAGTAGAGTCAATAGTTGAAAAGTTTCCTATAAGGGTGTGGTAAATTGTTATATATATAAAGACATATATCAATTTTTTAGGGTTGTTTGTGGAATTAAAAAAAATACACTGTCAGTATACTAAATACTCACCCTATTCGAATTTGCTACACCCAATATTCACTGATAAGTTAAAGGGTAAACTACATAGCAGGTCACCCTAAAATAGCATCATTCCTATTTTGGTCACTCCATTTTTTTTATTAATTTAGTCACTCTAATTAAGATAATTGTTAGAATTAATCATTGTTGTTAAAATATGTTAATCCACTAACATGCACTAACAAATTGTTGACGTGGTGTTGGATTTAGTGTCCCAAGTGTAGTATATTTATTTTTGTACACTTCTATTTATCGAACAAATTGGTTTAATAAAATATTTATTGATTACATTAATATTCTGTGTATATAGTCTTCAATGAGTTTTGCATGCAAAATAAAATGGAAGCAAATATTTGACTCACTAATTATTTAATGTTTAGCTAATACTAAACAGTATTATGTGGTTGGGTCGTAATGCGAAAAAATGACTTGTATTAGTAGATAAGCTAAACATGTCCTTAGTCTAATTGAAAATGAGTAAATTGATCGAAAAATTAATATGTTGCCTATCCAATTAGGGAAATGTTTTATCTTAAGTATCGGAGTAGATGACTTCTAAAAGATAGAGATATAGATGTGGTTGTTTGGACTGGCAGTACAATGGATAAGACCCAAGTTGAATAGATACTAAATCCGTTTATAAATTTATTCACTCCTAACGTTCATAGTGTGACATTCCTTAATCCTGAATGGATGATAGACTATGTATGTGTGACTTGTATATTTTGATGCAAGTAAAAGTATGAGCTCAAATAGATAAAGAACTGAAAGCTAGTGCACTAGGTATATGACTTTTGCAGTATGTAGCATCATTCCACAACATTGGAATTCATAGCCCGATTAAAAGGTAAATGATATCTTTTCATCGGCGTTACATGATAGATGAAAAATAAACATGGCCATAGGTTATTTATTTTTCTGATAAATGACTTGTGACTATTTGATAACAATTGACATTTCATGAAGGAAGATGTAATGATTACCATGAGATAAAATAAGATCATATTGAAAGCGTAAATTTATCTCAAAGAAATGAAGGATATCCTACGAAAGTAACACAATTATAGGTCATTGGACGAGCACTAAGTAGCTTTCGTAATGGTATACTATTAGAGAGAGCTTAATTACGATATTTTAATGGAAAGACTTTGTGACTAAATAAATTTATAATTAATAGGCGAAAAGTTGGAACTTAATTACAAATTATTTGAGTCTTAATTATATATGTCCAATTCGTCTCTCCACTAGTTTGCTAAAACAAAAAATGATTTATATATAAAACCAAATTGATAGAAATGAATGGAAACGATGAATTAAGAGAAATGGGTCGCATTCACAAATGAATGTTTTTTCCCTCTAAATATAAAAATGATTTTAGAATTAATTTAAAGTTTTTTCAAATTATTATTTAATTAATTATAATTAAATTAACTAGTCATTGTGAATCCGTTGAATAAGAAAATTAAATATATTTGTTCATAGATTTTTTAATGTTAAAGTTGCTATGACTTTGCAGGAACTAAAATTGGATTGAAAGAATTATTTAATTGAGAAATTAATTTAGTTAATTGAATAAATAATATTTATTTTGAGAAATAAAAAATAAGTATTGGATTGAACTAAATTATAAATCATTAGGTCAAAATTTTAAGAAGCACATATAATTGAATCCAATAAATGAGAGGTTTAAATTCCCCTCATAAATCTGTGAAGGGCAACAACCCTATAAATATTATCTAGGGTGTGCCGGCCCCTCCTACTCTAGTTAGTAGGAGTGTGTTTTCTATGAAATAAATATTATTATTCAAAGTTTTAGTCAACTAGGATTCTTGTATCTCTCCCTATAAGTAGATACACCGGTTAACTTAAAACACACACAATTCTTGATTATTGAGTTATCATTATTTTACCAAAAATAGTGAGAACTTATAAATAAATAATAAATTATATTTTTTTGGAATTGCAATATTTACTAGTTTCAATAAGAGAAAATTTATTTTCCTATTGAAAGTAAGATTTGTTTCTTTTTTGTCATTTTGTCAATTTTGTTCAATTTTGACTGTTATTCAAAAATACTTTAATTTGTTATATCAAAACATATTATCAAACAAAATTTAGTTTAATACGATCTGACCACATAACACCGCTTAGTATTAGTTTATACATTAGACAACTAATGAGCTCATATTTACTTCTATTTTGCTTTGCATGCAAAAACTATATGAGAACAATTATATAAAGTATATTAGTGTAATCCATGAATTTATTTTATTAACCAATCTGTTCGGAAAAATTATAAGTGTATATAGATAAAAATACTACACTTACGGCACCAAATTCAACACCATTATCAATATTTAAATCCTCTTTAAGAAGAAAGAATCTAACGATAACGACAACGAACCATGACTATGGCCCTACCCTCTTCAATGAGCCCACCTTCCAGCATAACACTGTTGATCACCCTAATGCCACTAACAACCACGACCACATTGATGCTACTTTAACTTCAAGTAAATCTTCTCTCTTTTCACTTGTTTGATAATTATATTTTGATGATGCTATTTACACTTACAGTGCAATTCTAAATCCATAGTTATCAATTTGATTTATGAGAGTTATTCTCTAATTCATTATTGCTTCTTCTCTACAAGAAGCTCTAAGGGTTAGATTGGCAATGCTTTTGAAAAGTGCTTTTGAGAAGTACTTTTGAAAAGTTTAGTTTAAAATTTGAGTGTTTAGCATTGCTGTCAAAAAGTACTTTTGAGAAATAAAATGTCCATTTTAGACATGTTATTATCAAGTAACAAATATGCATTTAAATAATATTTAAATTAGTTAATATTATTATATTTTAGTAAGAATATAAAAAAATTATTATAACTTCTTGTTAATATTTTAATATATAAAATATAAAATTTAAATATTTTTAAACAATAGATATTAATTATTTATAAAATTTAATTAGAATATATAAACTATATTTTTAATATTTAAATATACTATTAAATATTTGTTATTAGTATTTTAAAAAATATTTTTTATTTTTAATTAATGATTTTAACACATTTGTAATTAAGTACCAAGAAAAAAAAATGAGAAAGTACTATATTATTGGAGAGGTGAAAAAATAATTAAGCACTAAAAGTGCTTTTGGGAGAGGAAAAGCTAAAAAATTCAACCAAAAGCAGCTTGTTCTGCACAGCTTTTCTTCCAAAAATACTTTTGGAGCCAAAAATACTTTTGAAAAGCAATGCAGAACTGGCCCCAAGGGCCTTATGAAATGTTGCATTTCGGGAAGCAAGAGATATTCAACTTTTCTTACTTTCCCTAGCTAACTTACGAAGTCTAGTAAAGGATGATCTTTTTCCTCATTTTTCTTTTCTTTTTTTTACCCTCCCCACCATCGATCCATAGGTTTAGGGCGAAAGTGAGAGGGAGAGAGAGAAAAAAAAAATCAAGCTTTTTCTGTTTTTTTTTATATATTTAAGATATTTTCATTTACTATAAAATGATATGAATTTCACGAATTAATAATTAGTTTGATTAAATAATAAAAGACTTGAATATTATGTTGAAAATTTTAATAATTAATCATAATTAAATTTTAAGCTTAAGTTTAGAACTAAACTTAATTATTATAAATTACAAAATAAAAAATAAAAAAGATTGTGAGTCAAATCAACACAAAAAATTGAACACAAAACTTAAAACTCAAAAAACACGTGTCCTTTTTTTTTTTTCTTTTATGGGTAGGCTAGCTTTATTTTGTATATAACTTTATGATATTTGTATTATTGTTCGTTTTCTGATATTTATCATGGTAAATTAGAAAAACTTTTTTAGGAGGTCGAAATGAAATTTTAATTTTTAATAATTTATATTTTTATAATTTTAAAATATTAAGTTAAATTTTTATAATTTTAGAGGAAAAAAAGAGTAATTTTACCTTTACTAATTTAAAACTTTAAATTTTTAAAGGGCTTAAATAATAATTTTTCATGTTAAGGGGGCTTGTCATCCCCTAGATTCGCCTTTAATTTTTATTTTTTTTAATAATTAGAGACTCACTTTTGATTTTTATGTTTTTTAATAATTGGAAGAAAAGAATGTGGTTATTTGAAATTAAATTCAAACTTTTATGCTTACAACGTAATACTTATGTAACTAAGTCAAGAGGTTGTTTACTTATCATTTTTATGTCGTTGTTCATTTATATTATTTTATTTTTTAAGACACGAAATTATAAAAGATATCTAAATAATTTGTCATGGTGGTCAAACTTGAAGAAAAATCATTATATAATTTAATTGATTTTATTTTTAGGGGTAATATTTGGTATACCATAATTAGTATGATTTAATTCGATTAGCAAGGTTTTAATACTACCACATGTCATTTTCCCCTGAATACCTTTATTTCACTCACAAAATGTCAAATATATTTTTAAATGATATATTTAAATTGGTTGGTTCACATGTTTACCCATGAATTGATTTAGGATTTACAACTTATCAATTATTAAAAATAAATAAAAGAGAAAATAATTTAAGTAATTAATTTAAGTTAAATTTATATATTTAAAATCTTAGATCCATGCATCAACTTGTAAGTTGATTTAGGGTTTTAGGGCTTGTAGTTACTCTAATTGAAAGTTTTTTTGTTGGTTTAAATATGTAAAAGGTATTTGTACTATTTTGAAATTTAAAATTTAGTCCTCATACTTTAGTTTTAAAAAATTGAGTCCTTGTAATTTTTTTTATTTAAAATGTTTGGTCCCTCCATCTAATATTGTCATAAAAGTTAATAATGTCAAAGGTAAGATAACTTTTTTAGCCCTTAACATTAATATTTTTTGTCAATTTGATCCTTACCCTTTAAAACTACATAAATTTTTTTTTTTCCATATTTTAAATAAAAACATAAAAATTGAAAAAAAAAATTATGAAAACAATAAAAATTCTTTAAAATTCAAAAAGTAAAAAATAAAAAATTATTTTAAAAATATGAAATTTTTTCCAAAATTCAATGTTATCTAAATTGAATTGGACCAGCTAATCAAATTGGAAACAAGCTGGGGTATTGGTCTAGAAAGAGGTAAAAAAATCGAGTAACTTGCGAATCGGTATAGACTGGTTGAACTGAGCTAAAAATCGATTGAATTGACAATTGAATCAATTTTAAACTACTTTGACCAGTAGGTTCCTTGGTTGAAAGCAAATAAAAAATTAAAATATTAAAAATTATAAAAATTGGTTCAATTGTTGGTTCAACAAATTTTTTTAGCTTGGATCAACTAGTTCGTATCAACTCGTGGGTCAACTAATTTTTTACCTCCCATCAGACTGATACCCCTATTGGTTCTTGTCCAATCGGTCCAAATTTAGATAACATTGAATTTTGATTTTTTTTTATATTTTTGGAATATAGTTTTTAATCTTTTTATTTTTGAATTTTAAAGAGTTTATTTTTTCAATTTTTTTTATTTTAAAAAGTTATATATATATTTAATTTGTTATGTTTATTGTTTAAAATGAGAAAAAAATTTACGTACTGGGTATGGACCAAAAATTGATAAAAAAAAAATGTAAATGGTAAGGATTAAAAAGATTTAAAATTTTCAAAAATGATACCAGTTGTTTTTTTCATATCTAAATACGACCAGTTAGATTCCCTTATTTCAGAAAAGAAAAAAGGAGCAATTAAACCAATATATAAACCGAACGCGAGTTAGAAAACGTATTCTTCGCTTACCTTTCTCCTTCAAATTTTCTATTATCCTCCTCTGACTTCGAAAACCCTACAAAATCAAACCGACTAAATTAATCATAACAAATGGGTTTAGTATGTTCAAATTTCAGAAATGGGTCTAAAATTTCGAAATTTTGCCTTTGTGTTTAGGGCTCTTTTACCTTCTTCACTTTCACAACGTTTAATACATTGAATATCAAATACAATACCCAGAAATCATTTTTTTTCACCAGAAAATGGATTCGATTCTACAAAAAGGGTTTTAGGGTTTTAGTCCATACCTCTTTGATTCAGGACCCACACAGTTTTAGGGTTCGATTTCAGTACCAAAACCCTACTGATTTAGAAACTATCAATCTGTCTCCTATTTCGAAGGGTTAAGCAACTTCAATTTCAGCGTATTTCTTCTTCAATTGTAATATTGTACACTATTTCGATTTAGGGTTTTCAAAAATTTTAAGAATTTTTGAGAGAATTAATTGTACGATGGTTGAATCGATGGCTCAGTTTACAATCATTTAATTATATATTTTTTTATACAATCTCTTCTTACCTCTTAAATAAGAAGATAATAAATTTTAATACATTTAAATTTATGTCTTTTTACATTTATTAATTATATTTAAAACTTATAGATTAAATAAATTTTTTGAAAAATTGATAAAAAATATTAGAATAAAATAAAATCAAATGTAATAAATTGAGAGTATGCCACTAGACACAAATATAAAATATCTACATATGATATGATTATTTAAATATTTAATTTTATTATTTATTAAATCGATATGAATTTAAATATATAAAATTGCTATTCATATAAATAATGTGGGTTATGATAATGTATTTGAGAATATTAATATTTGTTTTGAGTCATTATGGATAATTTATATACTTTAAATATGTTGAACTAGGCATTTACTCTTTTAAGTTCAGCGGTGAATTTAAAATTCTTTTAAGAATCATAATTAAATTATAAAATTTTGAGAAATTAAAATATAATTTTATTATATAATAATTAATAATTTTATTATTTTTAATGAATTAAACAAAATTATTTTATTTTCGAAAGCCAAAATCCTTGTCTAAATCAACTCTGCTCGAAGTAATAAGTAAATAAAAAACTGTTATCAATATGGAACAAATTTTTATTAAATATTCATCTCCATCCAATATTACATAAATAATATTTTGAAAATGCAATTATGGGATGTGATATACAAATATAAGAAATGTACCATATGATCTTAAAGAAGAAAAAAGGGCATAAGTATAGTAGGGCCCCCCTATGTGTACTAATGGGGCATTTGAATGTGAAAGTTCAATGCCGTATTTATCTCTATTAAACTGCAATTTACAGCTGTACTCTTTTATTACATTGAAACCCAGTTGTGTTTTTTTCTCCCTCTCTAAAGTCTCAATGTCAATTATTGTATATATTACATATTGATATGTTTATTTTTATATATTTAAAACTCAATGCAAAATTCAATTTTATATAATTTTTAATATGCTAATAATTTGTTTGATGTTTTTATATGTTTTCATATTATATAGTATTTTTAGTTAACCAATCAACTTTTTCTGACATAAAAGAGAATATTGGAATCTAAAAACCTTTAATAAAAAGTAAAATTTGATGCTACACTTTCATATTGGAATCTAATATATATAATTATAATTATAATTATTTTGTGATAATGTTATTAGGGCTTCAACCTTAGAATTTAAAGCGCCAGCACAAACTTTTTAACCACATGATCATTTAAATTGTTGGCAATTTCTTTATATGTTAGCAAATTATTAGAGTTTAATTTTTTGGTTATTGCTTACTAGGTTTTGGATTTGTTTCGATGAATTAGGATTTTTTTTTATAAATTTTGAATATTATTAGGTAAATTTTTTTAGAAAAATTGAAGTAAATAAAAAACAATCAATAGGTTTTATATAATAATTTTTTGAAAAAATATATTTATAAAATTTTAAATTAATTTTACTATTTTAAATATAAAAATGTTTATGTTTATATTATAAAAAAATTAATCTAAATTAAGCAAAAGGTTCAAGGGTTAAAAACAACTTGTATTTTTTAAATAAATTAATTAAATCCCTTTGTAAAAAATGCATTAAATTAAAATATCAAATGTTAAAAAATACATTAACTAAACTCTTTAATCGAATTTCTATAGTTGACCATTACTATGTTGATGTGATAGTTAATAACAGCTGAGTCAACTATTGTGATGCTGACGCAATGGTTTACATTAATAAAAAATTTAAAAAAATTAAGTTAATAATTAACCTATACAAAGGGACTTCCAAGTTCTTCTAATATGGATATTTATTTGTGAAGGTTAATTTGAGTAGTTTTATTAATTATAAAAATTAAAAAAATATTATAAAAATTATATAAAAATAAGAAAGAAAATGTGGTCTTTGCATTTCTTGTTATCTCACAACAGGAAAATCACATTTTCTATATAAGTTTATGAAGTTTTTGTTACTGTGTTTTTTTTATCTAATTTGTTTAGGGGTGAAGTTAGAAATTTTGTGTAGGGGTCGAGATAGTATTATATTTAGAAAGGGAAAAATTTTAAAAAAAATTATTAAAAAGGATTAACTTAAATTATTAAATTTTCAAAAAGGACTAATTTTATAATTTTTCCATTTAAGAAAAAGTTAAAAAACCCTAAATTGAATCTTTTTATATTGGGAGGGGCTAAAGAGAAACTTACCCATTTAGCAAAGAGTCTTTAGCCAATGCCCTTGTCTACCCTTAAAATTGCCAAGTGCTTAGCATTTATGTTTGTTATACTTTGCGGGCCATTTTCTTAACCACTTGTTAACTTCAATGCATGATATAAAATCGTAATGAAAAGAAACACACTTATTATTATGATTAAATATGTGCATAAAAAAATAGACTTAATTAATAAATTTGTTTAGCATGGATGTTAAACTACAACATTTTAATCATATCACAAATATTTCTCGTATTAGATTTAAATAAATCTGGTTCGACCTTTTATATTTTATTTTTATAAATTTTTATGATTTTTTTTTGACACAATAATGATATATTAGCATCATAATTGTTGACTTAACTGTTGTTCACGATCACATCAACACAGTAACAGTTAACGATGAAAATTATTAGTGAAAAATGTTAGTTGATGCATTTTTAACATTTAAGAACTAAATTGAATATAATTTTTTTTGAGAAAAGTTTGATTGAATTTTTTAACAAAGTGTAGAGCTTTTTTAACCTTCAAAACTAAACAAAAATTTAATTTAATTCAAGTTTATTCGAGTAATAATATTTTTTTAATGGGATAAATCTTAAAATTATATATGAACTTCGGCCTAATGTGTAACTCTATACATGAACTTTGATTATACTTTGAATTTTGATTTGAACCAGTTGTTATAAATTATTAATACAATTATTAATATAGTGTCATTTTATGTTTATATATTTCATACACAGATAATTATATTTATCCAATATAAATATATTTTGATATATTTATTTATTTAAATATGTATAATTAAATCAAAATAAAAGTTTTATGTATTTTTTTAAACCATAATCGGAATTAAAATTCATGTATCAAATTACATATTAAATCATAGTTTAAAGCATAATTTTGAAAAATTTTCCTTTCTAAAATTATATCGCAAACACCATTTAAACACCACTACTGGAAAACTTTTTTTTTTTACATGATTGGGATAAAATTTTAATTTCATGATTTTTCTTGTTGAGCGCCGCCAGTCCGAAAGAAACTCATTTTAAACTTGGCAGCTGTTTGTGCCTTTCTTTGGGTAATAATTTTGATCATAATTAAACCAGGATCCACTTACAAAATCGAAAAAGATTAAATTAAAATCAGTGAAAAACAAGACCAATCTGGTTTTTTTTTTTCATTTCCAGTCTGTTGTTTTTAAAATCAATGTCTTAGAGCCACCCATGTTGTGAACCTAATTCAATGTTTGGTGGTCTAAAACTCTGATAAAATAAGCCAAGTTTGGCAATTTTCAATTTCCTGGCGCTCTTTTCCAGGATAATTTTCTTGTTACTTTTTTAGCAAATACTGCTTGGAAGCTAAACAACTGCTTTCACCGCTGCGTGTTTTTAACTCCGAATAGAATCTGATTCCTTTGCTGTTGGAAATAGCTTGAAATCTCCAAGAACACCGCCATGTGGGTGTAGTAAACGCATTAACCCCAAAAGCCAAAAAGGAAAAAAAAATCTATCGTTCTTTACCAGTGGTTGGTGTTGATTTCATAATGAAAGAACAAACAAGGGTAACTAGATTCCAGTTCCAGAGGGGGAAAAAGATCAATTGTTCTCCTTACCCTTGAAGAATCTCAGGTGCTGTATTTCATTACCTTGTTTTCCGCAAACTTATTTACAAGAATGTATCATGTCTTTGTCGGTGTCTGCTGTTTCAAATGTTTTTTAGTAACATGTTCGTATCTGGGTTTCCTTTGCTTTTCACCAGGTTCAAGTGCTTTCTCTTCCTCCCATATCTGGCTGGGACTGAATTATATGTTAAAAAACAGAAAACTTTGAAACTTTTCCATGGAGTTTTGCACTTTGTTTTTACTGATTTCATGTCTTTCATGGAGTTTATTTGTTTTATGTGACTCTCAATTACAAACCTCTCAAAGCCAAGTTCTCCTTCAGCTAAAGAAGCATTTGGAGTACCCAAAGCAACTTGAGATATGGTACGATAGAAAAACAGAGTTTTGTTCTTTACCACCATCTGCAAACTTGAACATCACATGCGAGTTCAACTCAGTCACTGAGCTCAATATAATGGGAGATAAGCCTACAACTAAGGTTAGTGATTTTTCTGGTTTCCCAATACCAAACAAGACTTTATCACAGAGCTTTTCAATGGATTCTTTTGTTACAACTCTTTCAAGGCTTTCAAGCTTGAAGACTCTCAGTTTAATCTCTTTAGGCATTTGGGGTCCTCTTCCTGATAAAATCCATAGGTTATCTTCACTTGAATACTTGGATTTGAGCTCAAATTTCCTCTTTGGTTCAATCCCTCCCAAAATGTTCACATTATTGAAGCTTCAAACTTTTGTATTGGATGATAATGTGTTTAATGATACAGTTCCAAGCTGGTTAAACTCTTTGCCAAATCTGACAACTCTGAGGATGAAGAACAATAGATTGAAAGGTCCATTTCCATCTTCAATAAAGGGTATTAAAACACTTGTTGATCTTGCTTTATCTAGCAATGAAATCTCAGGGAATTTGCCTGATCTTAGCAGCTTAACAAATCTGAAACTGCTTGATTTGAGTGGAAACAAATTGGGTTCTCATCTGCCAACATTACCTAAAGGGTTGCTTATGGTTTTCCTCAACAACAACTCTTTCATGGGGGAAATCCCAACACAATATGGCCAATTAAATCAGCTTCAACACATTGATGTGTCATTCAATATGTTAACTGGCAAACCTCCACCTGAACTTTTCTCCTTACCAAGCCTCACTCACTTGAATTTAGCATCAAATACATTGAAAAGCTCCCTTTCAGACAATCTAAACTGTGGGAGAAACCTTGAGTTCGTTGATATATCAAACAATAGGCTAATGGGAAGCTTGCCTTCTTGTTTAAACTCTGAAACAAGAGATAACAGAGTTATTAAGTTCAGTGGCAATTGTTTATCCATTACCGGACATCATCAGCATCCAGAATCATATTGCAGAGAATTTAAAGTTCATGTTTATAAGAGCAATAATGGTGGCAAGGGCGTAGGAGTATTGGTTGGTCTCATTGTTGGAATTGCAGTTCTCATTGTTCTTGTGGCTATTGGCTTTCTCATTGTGTGTCGAAGATACTGCCCTCGAGTGATATCGGAGCAACATTTACTGCAGAAATCAGTACCAGAGAACTCAACAGCAGGGTTATCATCTGATATTTTAACCAATCCAAGTAGGTTATTCACTAGAACACAGTTGTCCTTCATTATGTTGCTTGAAGAACTTATATCCGACACTTGTCCAACACATATACGGATATATGGCTATAGAAAACTTTAGAAACAATTCAAGATACTCATATTGGATACGTATCCAATATCCAAGACTCACAACTGAGTCTGAATAATGTAAGAAACTCATACTAGAGTCCAAGTAAGGGAGGTTTTCTATGAGAAATTTTCATGCTTCGACTCTTCATTTTTCTTGAAGATTAGTGTACAATGTTTGTCTAATGCATATTTGGATATGGTCACAAGAATACGACCTTTTAAAATTTTGAATATATCCGAATTGAAATAATAGAGAAAATCTAGGAGAAAATTTGATGTAAATACGTAAGGTGATGATATCTCATTTTTCCCTTAGATTGTTCTTCAGGACATGTTTTTGAATCTTCAAAGTCGGAGGTACAAATTCTTCCAAGTTGTCGATCATTCAGTTTGGAAGAGTTAAAGGAAGCTACAAACAATTTTGATAGCTCGGCTTTTCTCGGTGAAGGTTCATACGGAAAGGTAAATTCTAGATTCTGGAACTTTACATTACATAAATCTCCATGAAAAGAATGACCCATTTTCAGTTATTCATCACTGAATCAGCTCTTCAATCCTTTCCCAGATTTTCAAAGGGTTATTAAAGAATGGAACCCAAGTTGCTATAAGATGCCTGCCCACATCCAAGAAATACTCGATCCGTAACCTGAAACTCAGGTTGGATATGCTGGCGAAGATTCGACACCCACATTTGGTTTGCATTTTGGGGCACTGCATTGAAGTTGAACAAGATGATCATTGCAGCATAAACAGAGTCTTCTTCGTGCTTGAATATATTCCTAATGGGAATTTTCGTTCCCATCTCTCTGA
Source organism: Gossypium longicalyx (assembly GCA_025698465.1). Taxonomy (NCBI): domain Eukaryota; kingdom Viridiplantae; phylum Streptophyta; class Magnoliopsida; order Malvales; family Malvaceae; genus Gossypium; species Gossypium longicalyx. The sequence goes on along the minus strand of CM047006.1, from coordinate 8,603,800 downwards.
TAATTCTCCTGGAGAAGTTCTCAGTTGGCCTGAACGATTAGCAGTTCTGATACGCGTTTGCAAGGCAGTGCATTTCTTGCATACTGGAGTTATTCCCGGTTTCTTCCACAACAGATTGAAGACAAATAACATCTTGATCAATGAACATCGATTGGCAAAGTTGGGTGACTATGGGCTATCAATTATCTCCGAAGAAACGGGCAACTATGGGGTAAGGGTAGGGCGTAAACGATCGATTTACAAAAAAAATCAAATTTGATTTTATGTTTTAAGTAATCAAACTAAACAAGTTTCATCAAGTCTAATTGAACGAGCTCGGGTGAAGTTCAAACTTTAAAGTGAAACTCAATCGAGCTTTGAATCTCAAATCAAAAAATTTGGTTTTACACCTGTAAGTAAGAGTCCGATTTACTGATCCTTGGTTTTAATTGATTGCAAACTTACATTCATATTCTTGATTTTCAGACAAAAGGACAGGAACCTAAATCATGGTAAGAACTATTTTCTTTTGATGTGATCATTGTTTAATGTTGAGGCGATCAAATCTAATCTTATTTTTTAGGTGAGCTATGTATATTAGCGGTTTTAAGCTGAGATGTTTACTATGTGGACAATATGTTCAGGCAAATGACAAGATTAGATGATGATGTTTATAGCTTTGGTCTCATCTTGCTGGAATCAATGCTTGGGCCTTCCGTACCTGCTAAAACAGAGGCGACTCTACGAGATGAATTGGTACGGTGTGACTTAAACCATGAATTGTTACTGTGTGACGTTTTCTCTGGATTTATTAAGATACAAGTATAGTATACCCTAGTTATTTGCTATCTTTTATTGAAACTTCAGTGAGATTATTATAGTTGGAATAAATTTGAACAGGCATCATTAAGCAAGCAGGAAGGGCGTGTAAGGTTGATGGACCCAGTAGTGTTAGCGACGTGTTCAGAAGAATCAATAACAGTGACGATTAGCTTAACAAATAACTGCATTTGTCCAGAATTGTGGAGCCGCCCAACTTTCGATGACATCCTTTGGAATTTGCAACATGCGGCACATCTCCAACCAAATATTGCTCATGCTTAACAATAGGCTGGTTCAACCACTGTGTGTATAGACATATATATATAGTTCTTTCCATGTGATAATTTCATTAAAATTATGATATTGTAATCGGTTTTTTATCAATTGGAATCCAATTTTTTTAGCTGTTGAACCTAAGAGCCTAATAAACCCAGCAGCATCACAACTTGAATATATATATATATATCCACTCTCAAAGGAGGAGATTTCCTCCCTGTACAAGCTATGGCTACTGGTCCGACTAGCTACAATAACTGGCCCTTTGTATAGTTTCAGAGTTACGGAGCCGGTGGTGGTGATCTAATCTTCTCGTTGATTCATGATGTGGATCAAACCACCTTCCTGCATAAACTAGCTCAGCATACTTTGAATGCAAGTGAATCTTTAACTTGAATGGTTACAGACTAGCTCACGAACAGCGTTGAATAGGATTGCACCACCGGGAGGGAGTTTGGTAGACTCCACGACTTTTCATGCCAACAAGCCGGTTTTCAACCATGTCAATACGACCAATTCCATGTTTCCCACCCAATCTCATTCAGCATGAAAGGAAGCCGGTGACTGTTTACAATCAAAAGCAACTCATTGTAAATGTTTTTCCACCAAAAAGAAAAGCTGAGAGATCTGATGCTTTTTAAGTGAAAATACCTGAATATCATTTTTTAATTTTATTTCAAATGTATAGATTTCCACCAAACTACACAATTTGTTGATCATTTTTATAAGCCTTCACAGTATAGGTTTGTTCGCTTGTGCATTTTACTAGTAATTATGATTATGATACTAATAATATCTCTAATGAACTTACGATGTAGTCATAAATAACTAATCGTATAACCATTTACGAGGACATAAAATTACATCAACGCTTCCAAATTATGATCTGAAGGTGAAGTATATGATTTCCATATTTCATATATTTAAATTAAATTTTACAGATAACTTACGTTAATTATTTAAAAACATTTAAAATTTATATTCTATTTAATTATACTAAATTATTTAAATATCATTAACTAATTTTTTTACTTCCTGTTTAAATGATACTTCCATTTTAAAATAATATATATTTATATAAATTTAGGACAGAACAAGTCAATCAGATCGCTGGGTCCAACAATTTTTTTTTTCCGAACATGCAAAAAAGTGTTTCATTAACAGGACCAACAGGTTTTCGCGAAGGGCAATGCTTAAGAAACTACACAAAATCTGCTAACATTGCTTATTGATCAGGAATTCCAACAAACACGAAAAAGAATCACTATATATTCACAGCATCCTCTCTTTCCTTCTAGGGGTGGTTAAATAACTTAGACACAAAAAATTAATGAATAGACATGCTCTTCGAGCCAACATCACGGCGATGGAGAAGAAAACAAGACCAGGGAGGTTTCGCTCCCTTAAAATGTAATCCATCCCCAAACTAACCCGAGAAGCAAGAACGGAGTTAGAAACCTATACTTTGATTTTACAAACAAAATAGCTTTCCCAGTGAACACTCTCCAACAGGCCACACGTTAGCAAAATTACTTGCATACAGGATTTTAGAAGAAAAAGCCTAGAAACGAACCATTTGTACAAAGAAGCTTTCACATGAAGTAGCTGAGAGCCGCCCTCGCCGTATAGCTCATTCCATTGAAGCAGCTCGGTCATGTTTACGGACTCGGATGATACACTTGCACATACCTGTTAAAGTGGTTTGGTTAATAATTTCTTTCTTAGGAGGGAAAAACACTACAATAATATCTTTTTTCCAATTACCTGCTGGTGAGCATATCTGAAGTCCACCATGTTTAGAGGGCGTATATCAGCACTCCTGCATAAAGACGGAGGTTTGCTCTCTGCAAGAGCAGCAGCTCGTTCCTGCCATCAATGTACAAAATATTAAAAACACATCGGCAACATGCAAATAGTGAGATGATCCTTTCAATACCTTGTTTCCCCTTTCTGACGGTGTAGATTCTCTAGAACTATACATTTTATTTACTATTTCAGTAAATCAAAACGAAAACAAAAATCTAAGCAGCCAATTTTTGCATGCTGGTTGAAAGTTAGTGATTCAGAGTTGTAACCTTAGAAATCAGTTTCATCGATACACTAGGAAAGGTCACATCTAACATTCGTACACAAGACCCTGAGTTCGTAAGCTATTCACGTTTGAGTCGAAAAAAACTCTCAAATTCCGTTAGGTCATCATAGAATTGAGCTTGAGCAACTTGAGTGTTGAAGTTGGCATGCATGCAGCAGATAAAGCAACCAAGGAGCAGACCATGCAACATAAGTTATGCGGATGAAGTATAAAGAAGCAAATCAAGACGCATTTACAGCAGACAAAGTACATACAGTCCAAGTTATGTGGATGACGTATGAAGATCAAGCTGCTGTAGTATTTCCAGATGAAGTACATGCAGCTACTGAAGTTGATGCTATTGTTTAATTTAAGTTTCATTTTGTTACTTTAAGTAATATTTTGTAACTTAGTTAAATTAGAACTAAGTAGGTAGTGTATTTAATTGGGTGTTGATAACATTGATAGATCAGCTTACCTAATTGTGCAAGTTGATCTGCAAGTTGCAATGTGCAAGCGGTGTAAGTAAGTCTAAAAATAGTAAATATGTTAAAGCTGATCAGCTTATGACTGGTATATGTATTGGTAGTATGCCATCTTTTTTTAATCAATGAATTTCAATAGAAATCATACAAAAAATTACTCTATCAATTTTTGCTTTTTTTTACCAAGTAAAATTCTGTTTCTTATCTTGTAAATATCGAGCCTTTTGAAGCTCAATCTTCCTTCATTCTTTATCCGGATTAATTACGTTGTTGCTCAAGTTTTGACTGAGCTTCATATTTCTTCCAGATAAATTGTTCCAAAAACCCAACATTGAGGCTATTGGGTGAGCCAAATTTTAGTATCTCAATGCTCAACTCAAGCTTTTTTTAACTTTTAAGTAGTATTAAAGATATTTTAATTTGCAGCTGAACTTGAAGTTGACCTCAGAGCTCAAGCAACAATCAAGTTTGCAGTCAAGCATGAAATTGAACTCATTTTTTACCAGATAAATGAATATAATTGAAAGAGTCCAACCATTCGATCTTTATTTTGGATAAAGTTCAAGCCAAACCTCAAATTTTGAGTCAAGCTCAAGCATGAACTTCTTACAACTGGAGCTCGTCTAATCTCGATTACACCCCTAATCTACCCCGCATAACACGGTCAATTCAACACTAAAAATCACAATGGCTATCCTGACTACTAAACCAATTCATTCCATCTAGCTATGGCCATTAATCCTAACTTGATGAAGTCAACACCATTACATAGACATAAAAAGGCCAAAATCCTTCCATAAGAAAATAGTAAACAGTGGCCATTGATCGCAATACCAACCTTTTTCTCCTTTTCCATAATCTCCTTAATTTGACGGTGTGCAGCAGTCAAGCATAGATTCTGCAATATAACAAAGTAAAAAAGCAGTCAGCTAAAAGGTACAAGAAAATATTCATTGGATGTTAGGAAAGGCTAGTCGACATAACCTTAAGATCACTCACGGAGTATCCTTCCGTCATACTTGCAACAGCATCAAAATCAACATCAGGAGAGAATTCCTCCTTTGCAAGAATAACCTTTAGTATTTTTGCTCTATTTGCAGCACCTAGCAAATTTACCATCAATCTGCCAAATTAGAAACCGTTAGTAGACAGTCTCAAAGTACCAATAAGTTAAACTGGAGTAAGCTGGTGATACATGCACACATGGTGTATGTGCAAGAATTAGATTGCATCTAAAGGATATATTTGGCATATCAACGAAATATTACAATGGTAATCTTTGAAAAAGTGAAGCAAAAGAGGGGAGAAGAACAAAATAGCTTATCTTATAAATTCTGACAATTGTTGTGTACAAGAATGTCAAGAAAGTTCAATATTTCAAAAGAAAATAGAAAAGGAAATGGGGGTAAGTCAGTATCTTTTCATTTCTTTTTCCTCCAAAAGGAGCCAAAGTGATACTTTACCTCCGCAGCAGCCTTCTGATGACAGCCTCATCAAGGTCGAAAGGTCTATTTGTGGCTGCAAGTACAAGAACCCGTTCAGTGTCTTTTGTACGCAGACCATCCCAGTTCACCATAAATTCATTTTTCATCTTCCGCATTGCTTCATGCTCCCCTGGATTTTCCCTCCGGCCCAACATGCTATCAACCTATAAGTCACATCAAAGATGAAGGATAAGTACAATGAAACCGAAGTAAATTGAAAATACAAATTGAGGATCATAGATAACTAACCTCGTCAACAAATACAACACTTGGAGCAATTTTACTGGCTAGGGAAAAAACAGCTTTCCCATATTTCTCACCCTCACCAAACCACTGCAAAAGAATAGATATTTTAAAGATATGATACCATAGCAAAGCCAAATCAGTTGAAAGGGAATAGCAGAATTGACCTTTGATGTTATGCCCGACATTGATATATTAATGAAGTTTGCACCAGCTTCAGTAGCCACTGCCTTTGCCAGCATAGTCTTCCCAGTTCCAGGAGGTCCAAATGAGAGTATGCCCTTGCAAGGCTATTAACATAAAAGTTAAGGACGAGAATTCCTAGAAAACAAAGAGAATAAAACAAATCCATAGTACCAAAAAGTGGCAACTCAGATTGAATAGAAGGATTACAACTTATAGAAACAAAAAATATTGCAAACCAACAAAATTGAGTAGCAATATTTTAAAAGAAACAGCCCATTGCTATATGCTAAATAACCTTGGTTAGTTGTCCCTTGCAAAAGAGTTCAGGCCTCTGCAAAGGAAGCATAACCAACTCCTTTAATGTATCCTTCACGTTTTCAAGAGCTCCAATATCATCAAAGGTAACTCCAATATCACTGGGTGGAATGACATCAGCTAAAAGCCTTTTCTCAAATTCATTTTCTGTTACAATATCCTGGGATCAGCAAACCAACCACAATGAAGATTAGTGGACAGACTCATGAAAGCATGCACTAACTTCGGGAATCAGGATACAAAAATGAAACTTGATAGTGCAACTCATTTTGCTCAAAAGTACGGCAAGGACCTTAAGTGACTTTTTCAAGCTTTTAGATTCATTCTGGATAGCCTGTAAGATTCCAACACTGTACTGGATGCTGCCAGGATAGAAATTGCATTATAATTATGTGCTTCCCATCTGAAAATTGTGTAGCTAAAGCAGTTGAACCAAATTGACAAAATTAACTATCAGGTACCTTTCACAAGACAAAACAAGCCTCGACCTGGAACCAGCTTCAGGGTTCAGTATGAGATGGTGACTCAGAGCCCATCCAACTTCTTTCTCAGCACCTGCAACAGATACCAAAATACAAATTTATGGGGAAAATTTATCTGATATTATGGAGATGATGATATGCCAAAAGATAACTTGCTTTCATTTGTAAGGGTCTGATCCTTGATGCGCAAAGTTTCAAGCCCTTCACAGTCCATCCCACTTCGACCCAAAACCTACACAATGGAAAGTATAACAGTAGTATCATTTATAAAATGCCGCGTTTACAACATAGCATGTCAAGAGAGTTGTCAAACATTCAATAAGCTCAAGCTTGGAGTCAATTAACATAGCATGTTCAAGACTAATTTAAACCTCATCCTGGTAATAAATGAGTAATCACAAAGTCTAAATTGTTAGGGGGCTCAATGCTGAAAGGGCCAGAGGAGGTGAGGAGGCAGGCAAAGACATTATAAACTTGATTACCTAAAGGACGAATTCCCAAAGGGTGAAAACATTAATAATCTAATGCCATTCACAGTTCTAATCTCCAAGTGAACTCTCATGAAACTTCATTTTCACATGTGCCAAATCTCCATTACTACATTAGCAGAATTCTCAGAACCCATCTAACATAAAGCCAAGTATATCCTCAATGCATAAAGATACTATAAATCACTGGCTAAGTTACTTTCAGGAGCCATAAAATCTTTGTGCTGTTGTTTTTCCACCTAAAACACCAGAAAAAGAGAAGGAAGAATCACCCGAATTTCAACAAGTTCCTGTCAGTGAAAAGAACATATAAAGCAATTGACCATTGTAGGCAAAGACTTTACAAGGAACCTTACATGTAAAAAGACCTTAAACAGAAACCAACAAACCCTCTTGGAAAATACTCGCTCAACAAGTTAGAAATCTCGGTAATGATTTGATGTATGTACTACCCTGACCCAGAATTACATATTGGGGCAATATACCTAGTCATCCCTGGAACAACAGTAAGTTTCATACAGAAGTTGGAGAAAGCATACCCTGTCATTCGAAATCCTAATCTTCAAAACAGAGTAAATTTATTCCACTATACACTCCAAAGTACAAGCTACAGTATGCCATACCAAGCAATCAACCTAGTGGATTTAATATCTATGTGACTAGCCACAGAAGTTCTCCCATGCAATTGTGATATCCTTCATAGTAATATATAAGAGTATCAGAACTCCACAAGGATATCCAAAGAACTAAATGTTGCTCTGAATGTTAAAGCTCCAAATAGATGATAAAATAACTCAACTAAAAACAAAGCTGAACATTTTCAGTTATCTCAAATTGAATTAAAAAGATGACTGAAGTAAGAACAATCATTTGCCCTCAATTCAGATCTCATAAGAGAATTCCAAACAATATTAAACTGACCATTATGATGCAACATTTTTTACTACAAACTAATCAAGAAGCTTGGAAAGGACGAATCGACTAAGTATCTGTTAAAACAGGCTATTTCAATTCTGTTTATTCACAAGAAATTACATAAATATTTATACACATAGTGAGCCTAACTTAGGAAACTTTATACTAGGAAACAGACTAATTCTAGGGATGCTGTCCCTAAAAACAGCCTTAAAGTTAGGGATAAAATATTTACAGAATCCTATCTGATACACTCAAATTTTCCTTAATTAGGAAACCGTAATCTGACACTCCCCCTCAAGCTGGGAAGTGGATATCATCCATTCTCAGCTTGCTTACTAGTTTCTGAAACAACTTCCCAGACAATCCTTTAGTAAGTATGTCTGCTAGTTGACCATCAGTGGACACAAATGGAGTGCAAATTAAGTCACTGTCCATTTTTTCCTTTATAAAATGTTTGTCAACCTCAACGTGCTTCGTACGATCATGTTGAACTGGATTATGTGCAATATTGATAGCAGACTTATTATCACAATACAACTTCATTGGACCTTCCCACTTGATCTTCAAATCTTCCAAAATAATTTTTAGCCATACTAACTCACAAATTCCAAGAGCCATCACCCTAAATTCAGCTTCTGCACTAGATCTAGCCACAACATTTTGTTTTTTACTCCTCCAAGTCACAAGGTTGCCTCCTAGGAAAGTGCAATAGCCCAAGGTTGATTTTCTATCAACAATAGGCCCTGCATAATCTGCATCAGTATAGGCTTCAAGGGTTAAATTCTCCCCCTTTTTAAATAGGATTCCTTTGTCTGGCGTGCCCTTTAAGTACTGTAAAATCTGATATACAGCTCTAAGATGTGATTCTTTGGGATTGTGCATAAACTGACTTACAACACCGACTGCATAGGCAATATCCGGTCTGGTATGAGACAAGTAAATGAGCTTCCCCACAAGTCTTTGATATGAACTTTTATCAACTGCTGCATCTTCCAGTGCATCTCCAAGTCTGTGGTTCACCTCTATGGGTGTCTCTACTGGTTTACATCCCAACTTGCCTGTCTCTATCAGCAAATCAACTATGTATTTTTGCTGAGATATAAAGATTCCTTCCCGAGAGTGTGCCACTTCAATACCAAGGAAATATTTTAACTTACCGAGCTCTTTGACTTCAAATTCTTTTACTAGGCATTTCTTTAAATTCTCCATTACTTCCAGATCATCACCAGTCACTATAATGTCATCTACATAGACTAATAAAGCAGTCACTCCCCCTAAAGATGAGTGTTTTACAAACAGAGTGTGATCTTCTTGACTCTGTTTATACCCTAACTTGAGCATTACTTTGGTAAATCTTCCAAACCAAGCCCTCGGGGACTGTTTTAGTCCGTACAAAGCCTTTTTTAGTCTGCAAACTACCTGTCTTGTATTTGGACCGAATCCTGGTGGAACATCCATATAGACTTCCTCCTCAAGATCACTATGTAAAAAGGCGTTTTTGATGTCAAATTGCTGCAATTTCCAGCCTCGGTTGGCAGCTAGTGACAACAACACTCTCACAGTGTTCATCTTTGCAACAGGGGCAAATGTCTCAAGGTAGTCTATTCCATACATTTGAGTGTACCCTTTAGCAACCAATCTTGCTTTGTACCTCTCCAAAGAACCATCTGACTTATATTTCACTGTATACACTCAGCGACATCCCACTGGTTTCTTTCCTCTCGATAATTTCACCAAGTCCCATGTCTTCTTTTTTTCAAGAGCTTCCATTCCAACCTTCATGGCATTTTTCCAATTCTTATCTTCTAATGCCTCGAATACAGTTTTGGGAATGGAGATAGAATTTAGGCTAGTAAGAAAGGCTTTGTGGTTATGGGACAAATTTTTGTAAGACATGAATAAGTACAAGGGATGTTTTGTATAGGCTCTAGTCCCTTTTCTAATAGCAATGGGAAAATCATCTAAATTTTTAGTAGTTTCAGTATTAGTATTCAAAGTAGGTTCAGCAATTACCTCAGGTTGTATAGGAGAAGAAGATGATTGAACTTGCACCAGTGCCTTCTTCCTTAAGTAAACAAGTAAAGGACGAGTAGTGTCCTGAATTCCTCTTTGTGATTTGGGTGTATTAGGCTCTGTTTCAGATTGAATAGGGGCCATAGTTTCGAGTCGGGCAGGTTGGTTAGCAGGCAAGGACTGAGTGGGAGTGTTTGGTTGCTGAACAGGAGCTGGAATGTGAGTGTTTGGTTGCTGGACAGGAGCTGGAATGTGAGTGTTTGGTTGCTGGACAAGAGCTGGAATGTCAAGAAGAAAGAATTTTTTGTCCTTATCTTCTGTGAATAAGATCTTCCCCTGAAGATAAGGACGAGTAAAGAAATTCTGTTGTTCTGCAAAAGTAACATCCGCTGATACATAAAATTTTTTTGTGGCTGGATGATAGCATTTGTACCCCTTTTGAGTGGAAGAATAACCGAGAAAGACACACTTGACAGCTCGTGGATCAAATTTTCCTCTATTTTGAGAACGTACATGTACAAAGGCAACATAGCCAAATATTTTGGGAGTAAGGTTACTTTAAGTATTGAAATCAGGAAAGAATTTTGCTAGAACTTGCATAGGACTTTGAGATTCAAGGACTTTTGTAGGCAATCTATTTATCATATGAGTAGCAGTTAAAACAGCCCCCCTAGTATTGTTTAGGGACATTTTTTTTTGGAACAAGAGGGCTCTTGTAATAGCTAAAATGTGACCATTCTTTCTTTCGGCAACACCATTTTGTTGGGGTGTACTAACACAAGATGACTCATGTATAATGCCTCTTTCTTGGAAATATGGTAAGAGAAATTGATTGAAATAGTCCTTGGCATTGTCTGACCTAAACCTTTTTATTTCAGCTCCAAATTGTGTTTTGATCATGTTGTAAAAGGTTGGAAAGACAGACCTTACATCAGATTTTTGTTTTAAAAGAAATATTCAAGACACTCGGGTACAATCATCAATAAAGGATACAAACCACCGAGCCCTAGAAATATTTGAAATAGTGGATGGTCCCCAAACATCACTATGAATAAGAGTAAAAGGAGCGGATGTTCTTTTATTGCTTACCGGAAAAGAGGTACGTTTATGTTTTGCAAGTTCACAGACATCACAATGGAATTTTTCAACAGTTAATCCTTTGAACAATGAAGGAAACATAATTTTAAGGACTCTAAACGATGGATGACCAAGGCGAAGGTGATGGAGTCAAATTTGGTATTTATTGGTTTTAATAGATTTGGATATGAAAGACAATGGTGAGGAATTCAGAGCACTAACTTCTCCACTGGATTCTTCAAGATAATATAGGCCATTTACTTCCTTAGCATGTCCAATCATCCTCCTCGTATTCTGTTCTTGAAAAAGACATCGATTGTGATGGAAAACCACACTACAGTTAGAGTCTTTGGTAATTCTTTGGATGGATAAAAGATTGGTAAATAGTTTTGGAACATGAAGGACATTTTTAAAAGTAAGGGTTTTGTTTATAACAATATCACCCTGACCAGCCACTGTGATCACAGAACCATCGGCTACTATTATCTTTCTACTACTAGGGCAAGGTGTATATGAAACAAATTTTCGTGAGGAGTGGGTAGAGTGGGTCATGTGGTCTGTAGCTCCTAAGTCAATGACCCAAGAACTTTTGGTGAGTATATCCAAGACTTTAGAATTTTGAGAAGAGGATATACCTGAAAAAAAAACTACAAGTAACTGTTGAAAAAGATTTTTCCAATGATCCCAGAAAATTCTTTAACTTCTCAATTTCTTCTTTATTGAATTCAACAGGTGATTCTTGAGAATTATTTTTTCCATCCAGCTATCTTGCTGTATTTGCTCGCCCTTGTCCCTTTTGTTGTCCACCTTTTTCTGAAAATTTTTTGTTTGTTGTCTATGGCTTCCCATGGAGTTTCCAGCATCTTTCTTTAGTGTGATGGGGTTTTTTACAGTAGGTGCACCATACGGAATCCCCAGTGTTATTGGTCTTGACAATTTCAATCATGTTTCTTTTGAACAAATTCTACAGGCTTTAGGGTTGATTGGGAGTAAAAAAAATTGCCATACAAAGAAAAAAATCTCAGAAATCAGGTTAAAAAAGCTCTGATACCATGTTAAAACAGACTATTTCAATTCTGTTTATTCACAAGAAATTACATAAATATTTATACACATAGTGAGCCTAACTTAGGAAACTTTATACTAGGAAACAGACTAATTCTAGGGATGCTATCCCTAAAAACAGCCTTAAAGTTAGGGATAAAATATTTACAAAATCCTATCTGATACACTCAAATATTCCTTAATTAGGAAACCGTAATCTGACAGTATCAATATGCAAACAGCTTTCCACCCTTCATTGAAAAGCACCCACAGTCACCATTTGTTACAATAGTAAATAAAATATTATAACCATCCACAGGATAATAACTTGGGCAGCCTCCACTAGGGAGGGAGACAGAGAGAGAGAGAGAAAGATAATCTTTTCAAAAGATAGAATCATTACCAGAAATGCCAAGTCAAGGAGAGAAGTTTGACTGCCACCAAATTTTGTGAAAAGCAAACCACCAGGATGTGACTGCAAGGTTTAATTTTGAAAGGGTAAGGTACTCTTGGAATCTAACATTTAAATAGGATAGCCATTTTACTCTAGAGCCCAAAACATACTCTTGATCACAAATCTTTCTGATGGCTTATGATAGAAGATTGCCCCCAAACTAAAAAATTATGATATTTAATGCCTACTGCTATCTGGAGAATGACATTTCTTGTCATTAACAGTATTTGAATCAATCTGCCACCAAAATTCTCAGCTTTCTCCAATTTTTAATTCTGATTCTCTCGGTTATTGATTTTGTGCTACTTTAATTTATCTTTTTCAGTCCCAAAACAAGTTGAACTCATTTAGGTCAACGTATCAAAAGAAAGAGCACAAGAACTTTGGAAAGTTAACAAAACCAAAACAAACTTACCTTGTCCTTATGATTGTCAAAATGAGTGTGTGAACCAATTACAATGACATTATCAGGAAGCTTTGCAAGTCTGCTCTTAAATGTGGAATAAGTGTCTGTATTTCCCACAAGAGACTTCTCAGCATCTTTCATAAACAAAATTAAAGGAGAAGTCTTACTCTCACTGTATACAACCTGTCAAAAAGCCAGATTAAGTTGATAAGAAACCAAAAATGGAAACAAACCATACAGCCAGACAGGAATTGTACACTTATTCGAGGATAATGAATGTTACCTCAAACAATGTTTTAACAAGTAATCTATCTAAATCCTTAGTGCTTGTATTCTCCAAACGAAGATCAGAAACTAGGAGCAAGAAAGAGACAGCTTTAATAATCAAATGTTAAGAAACATGGACACAAAACATTGAAAGCTACATATAAAATTACCATTGCAGAAAAACCCGCGGTCTCCCTCGCAAATATTTCCAAGGTCAATACCATCAGGTATAGGTTTATCAAACCTTACACCTACTTTTGAGAAAGGATTGTCCGCAAAGCGTAAGACGACCTTCCCTTGAACCCCATAAGGTGGACCTCTATATATTGAATTGATAAAGAATAAATTAAAGCATAGTGCTAGAAAACAAAAATCACAAAAAGAAAATGGAAACAACAAGTGAGAAATAGGATGCAAGTTGTGCAACTATGAAAACTGGTCATATTCGGTGAGTTCAGATCAAGTGGAAGGGCATTTTTGTTTTCAGCATTAAAAGAGAGAACATTAGAAGGGCATTTAAAGTTGCAAATTATCACTGAAACAGCCTTTCAAAAAAATTCATGGCTATTCATTAATTCTCATCAAATGATTACATTGACAATAGGTTGCAGAGACCACAAAGACATTTGAAAGCACACAATATAGTAAGAAAAGTTCCATAACTAATTAATTTTGGAATCTTAAATTAGAAGATATGATATGTGGAATTCAAGCCACCTTTTGAAAAAAGAGTAGAGAGAGGCTGCTGTACCGAGATGGAAATGCAGCTGGATAGAGACTGCCTGAAGTTGAATCCACAAATTTAACTCTGTCACCTGCATTTTCAATGTAAGGACACAGTCTGAAAAGTGAATCCAAATAATAATAAAAATAAAACTTTTGAGATGTGAATGACACAGAAACCTACTCTGCAAGGTCTTTCAAGAAAATGTAACTGCCTATCTTAAACATTAGATTCTTAGACGTCCGAGATGAGGAGGGCATGGTATCAGTTTCTGCCTTTGGCTGTGATTCTGGCCCACAAGGGGCAGCCACAGGGCTTGAAGTCTCTGCTTCAACAGATGAAGTCAAACTGTTGGTCAAGACAGTACATCCAGGACTCTGTTGGGTGCAGCTGCAGAATTTTTCTGCATTGGTTCCATCCTTCAGAAGCTCAGCTTCCTTTGAAGACAAACCCTAGAACATATTTATAATTGATAATTCACCAACTTATGAGCCTTTATTATCTTCGACTGGGGAAATAATGAATTGCTGACAATGAAAATTGGATAATGAAAGCCACAAGAATGCAGTAGTGTCAACAATCAAATAGCTCATAAAAGTAATGATCTCTTGCACCCAAAAAAGAATGGCTGTCAAAAATGAGTAATTTGGCCCCAAAATAATTAGCAAGTGCCTTTGTCAGCATCTCCTGATATATCTCAGACCCTGCATATACATTTGAAAGGAAAAGCTCAATTTGCAGTTTAATGCTACTAATACAAGAATAGGTTGCTTGACAGAAAAATAACAATATACTGACAAACCTGCAGGACCAGAGAGTAAAATCCGAGGGTTCACAGTGGCTAGCTCTGAAGTATACTTCACATGCTCTTTGTGCTTGAGGTGTATAATTGAAGCTGCTATCAGCACATTTTTGTATTTTCACTGGAAAGATAAAAATTACAACTTAATGAGTAATGACACGCTATATATAAATAACCAAAATACTCTGATCACTTCCATTTATTTCAGGAAAAAGAACATTGAGAATGCATAGAAGAATAAATAGCATAAGCTTTAATCGCTCAATTATCATATGAACAGGTGTGCATAAAGATAGAAAATTTACTGGGACACATCCAACATCTATTTGACCAAAACCTATAATGGGAAAATCTTGAATAACTGCTAATCTCAGGTTAAATTAAACACGATGTGCCAGAACCATCAGCTATTCTATCGTCATATACCTACATGGTCACAGATCTATTAAAGAAAAGTAATCAAAGTGCGTTATATTTACTTATTTCTCATCCTTTCAATCCCCACAGTATCTCATGCTCGCTACAGAGTTCCTTTTCTAGATACATACCAAATCATGATTCAGTAAATAATTTAGCTTTTGTTGACTCTAGCATTCAGAAGGAAAGAGCATCACAATACTTTTCTCTTTCATCCACTCCCAAATTAACCATTTCTTTTGAATTTTCATACATATGCTTATTCCCAATTAATTTGTTTCTTTTGCCTTCCTTCCATTCTCCCAACATTCTATTAGCATAAGCTGAAGCTGGGAGTGCACATTTCAGAATGTATAGTCTATAAAAACCCTTATCTAACATACATTCAAGTGGCTCCACACTCTACATACTCCTAATATAGAAATCTTAAACCCAGTTTCCTTCGTGGCTAGAAAAAGGACTTTCCACTGAAAATAAGCTTTCATAAAATAACTAGATCAGCATCAATAAGAAATACGTGCTTTCGTGGCTTCGGTCCAGTCCAAAAATAAACAAATTTTATTTCCAATTGCCTTTCTTATGCTATAACAGAAAGCACAGGCAACCAGGAAATCATAAATAGAAAGATAGGGTTATGTTTATGAGCAGAACTGGTAGGTTTTCTTGATGGCCCTGTGCATATTCAAAAAGGTGAGTAGCAAAATAACCTACATCTAAAATTGTTTTTCAAAACCCCTTCACTCGGATTCAAGAAACGAAAAGAATTTAACAACATAAAGCTAAGAAATGGCTGTCAAAACATTTCTGCTAGTAAAATTTTCTTGCAGAAACCTTAACAAATAATCCCATTAAACACTCAATATTATCATTGCACACAAGCAATGATTTTATCAGGTATGTTCTTAATTTTACCTGCATGGGCGGGAGACGGGGATGAAGATACAAAAGATCAATTACATTCAAATATTTCTTTAAGAAAAAAAAAAAGACAGCTATGAATGAAGTTAGACCATACCTTAAATAATATGGGAAATTATCAAATGAAATTTCTAATTTGCTTCCATGAAGAATTGCTCCAACCTCTGAAGCTTTATCGATCCCTCTGTTAGCAGTTGAGTTTCCTTCCAAGCGATCAAGATCAACATCAGTGGCATCATGAACAACAGATAGAGTAGGCACCTCCGGGATGTTCCGGATCTTACTGCTGCCTTGAGAAGGAGATTTCCAGTTGGATAAAACCGGTCTCACGCTTGGAAGTGATGCCAAAATGGTAGCCTCAGTAACAGCTGACAGATCTCCTGACCTCTCTAGTTGCAGAAACTTTCCAATGGAATTCTGGACCTCTGAACCCTTAACTGCAACCACAGTCATGAGCTGCTGAAATATCTAGATCAAGTGAAATTAAATTAAGGAGATAACAAAACAAGCATAGACACATAAAGCGTCACCACTAGAGTAACTGAGTAACTTAAAGCACTATAATAGCACTCAACAAGCACAAGACGGACTTTAATGAATAGCCCTCAAACCCAAGAAAAGGATACATAAGCATGATTCCCCAGCAAACTAAAAACCACCTCATCACCTGAGTTCAGCACACAACTGGTATTTTTCTTCACCACTGTCCCATTTATTTGCACTGACCCCTTGCTCCCAGTACTTTCTAGAATGGCTACTCCACTTCCTTCTTGCTGATCATGTTGACAAATTACGAGTACTTATACTGCAATTACATATTAAGGAGTTTATCTCCAAAAATATATATATAAAAACAAAGGCTTCCCAAACAAAGCATTGAAAAAAAGAGGAAGAAAGCAAACAGAACCCTAAATCCAAAGAGCTAAAGCATCTAGAGAGAGAGAGAGAGTTCAGGATCACATGATTCAAGTGTCAAATTCCCCGTTGCAGAAGCATTCATAATTTTGTAACAATCCAACAAAAGCAACATATTAACTGTAAAATGGAAGTGATACCTTGGTGTGTTTTATCTTGCAAAGAGTTGCACTAATGGTCTGGTTCTTTAATTGGAAATTGCAGTGTTTACTCGATCCAATTGTGAAATTTGATGTGCAAATGGGAACATTAGGATTCTGCAGTTCACAAAAATGCTCAACTCATTACAAATATTATTAGAATTTTGATTTAAGTCAAAACTCAGAAAGACCGCCACTCGTTCATAAATCTAAAATTTAACAAACACAAAATGCTTAAATATACAGATAAGCGTATGATCGAAAAGATAACATGAGAGAGAAGGTTTTATATGTCAACTATCAATTAAACAAAGACTAACTACTACAGAAGATAGTATTTTTCTTAAAGAAATGTTTGAACTAACCAGCGCCGACTGTGATAAAAGCCTGCACCAAGGTGTAGAAGTCTCAGGATTTGGATTCTGTTTCTGGCCAATAGTCCATGTAGAGAATGAACTCCTCCCCTTGTCTAAAGCAATTGGCGCAGAACCTTTAAAACAACCAAATCCAATTTCAGTCAAAATGAGACTCATGAATTGAAAAGAAAAAGCCAAAAAAGATCGCTTCAAGAATCAAAATCACTCAAACGATAATTGTAAATTCAAGAATCAAGAAGTAAGAAGTGAAAGAACGCATCTAAAAACTCAAATGCAAATCCAAATTAACCGAAATTAAACTGAGAAATAGCTGAAAACAAGAACTAACCATCAGCGATAGGTACCGCAACGGCGACAGCGGCCGAAGAAGCCTCGCCCTTCCCGGCGTTCACGTCATCGTCGAACGGAGCCTCTCAGTTCCCACAATCGTCGGGATGCACAGCGGGAGACGTGTACATTTCTTTGGAAAGTTCCGCCTCCGACATCGGTTTCTCCACATTTTCCACCTATAAGAAAAAAAATCCCGCCAAGAAGCCAATATCTAATCACTCAAATCCGCCACACGCAAAACCCAAAAACAGAGTCTTCTGATGCGCTTTATGCTGATACTTTTTTCCGTTTTGGAGACGGAGGCTTGTCCTCTGAAGAAGAAGACCTCTTGCTATTGTTACTGGAAAGAGATCCACTTCGGCTCGTGGAAACCATGACTTTCTGGTTTTCTAGTTTTTTTTCCACGTCTTGTCTCTCTTAACCGGTCAGCACTGTTAGATAAGTTTGGCTTATATTGTGCTTTTTTGCATTATAACACATTATTTATTTATATCATATTATATAATGCATCATATATGATATATGCGTACATTATATTTGCGACAAGTGAGATATCTACATTTTTCTGTTTAATATTTATTATTTCATTTTTATTAATATTTTTTGTCAAAATGATAAATTTCAATTGGTAAATGCTAATTTTTTAAAGAAATTGATTAAAAATATTTTAAAAATAAATTATTTATATTTTTTAACGAATTACCTTTTTAAAGTTAAAAAGTATCTACTGATTCAATTTTAATTTTATCAAAACATTTATTTATATTATCTTCAAAAATATTATTTAAAGAATAAATTATTTTTTTTAAAGAAAGAATAAATTAAACTTTAGGTATTATAACTTTTTTAAAATAAAATTGTTCATGATTATAATTTTAAATTTTAAAATAAAATTATTGATTTCAAAGGTGCAATCGATTTTTGGCAATGTATGGCCTTATAGAGTCTTTTGAGAGAATTTTTTTTTCCAAATTTAAGTTCCATAATATCAGAGGAAATTTTTTTTTAGAAATTTTCTTTTAAAATGTAAATTTATGAAAAAAATGTATATTCCAATTTATTTTTAAAATTTTAAATTATTTTATTTCAATTTTTAATATAATGTTTTCAATTTTTCTTGGAACATCAATTCCTCGTTTTTGGATCTACTTTTATTTACTTTTACTTTTTTTTATTTTATTTACTTTTCAAATAATATAGAAATGAAACATAGTTTTCTATTAATTTTCGTTTAGTTTTTTATAATTTTATTTAGTTAAAAAATAATATTTTATTTATTTGAAGAAAATTTTATAATATTTATGGATAACAATTTATAAAATACTAAAAATTTTATATTGATCAAATAGATATTAGTAAATCTTTAAAATATTAATATAACATGATTTATTTTTAGCCTAATTTATTATACGGATAAGTTATTTCAATAAAAAAAAAGTTTTAAATATAATTGATAAGTTTTAAAAAAATCAAATTTTATAAGTTTAATTTTTCACTGAACTTTTTTTTACACTATAAATAAACCCCTACACACTATGGAAGTACACCACAAACTTCAAAAAAAAAAAATTCTTTGGTACCAAGACAGATTACAAATCGCTAATCCTCATTCTATCAGCTTCAACTATGGAAGTACACCACAAACTTCAAAAAGTTATTTTCTTTGGTACCAAGACAGATTACAAATCGCTAATCCTCATTCTATCAGCTTCAATACGCTTCCCTATGAAATCCACTACAAGTGCTTAATTTAAGAAACTTTCGCAATCCTTAACAGTATTGATATCTTTTATCAGAGTTTTAATATTTATGATGTGCAGAATCTATATATATATATGGCAAGCATAGAGCATACTCTATTTTAACTCATAAGCTCATTATTGTCTAGAAGGAAATTCAGAGAGAATTTTAGAAAGCCATAGATAGAACACATTGATATTTTATTAGATAGTAAACTAGATGATCTTGCAAGATAGAAAACATCTCCTTTTATAGATGAAAGAGATGAGAAACGACCAAAATAATTACAGTGCAAATACTAATAGTGCAAAGTGGTACACAATCATAAAAGCAAAAGTAAAGAACACAAGCAACAGTAAAGATTCTTAATAGTAGATACTCATGACATATAAAGTAAAAGCAAAAGTACAGATTCTCCAGAGTGCTTTAGCTGTTGGCATTGGAATGAGGAAATTGTGCACTGTCCAAAGAACTTTCACTGTGATCATCTTTATACATATCTTCATCTTCAAACTTATCTTCTTGTTCATCTTGAATCATTATTTTGTTAAGATTAATTTGACTGCAATACAAGGGATAGTCTTGAGACCATTCTGATGGATCTGGAATATTCTCATAATATTCTTGGATAGCCTTCAAAATTTCTTTATGATAATGTTTGGCCAAGTATCCCATAGAACAATGACATCTGGAGAAGGCCATACTTCAAATAGGATAAACTTGTTAAGCTAACAAAGGAATTTCTAGATTTCTCTATAATGAAGATCAGAATTTCTAATATCATCAAGAAAAATTTTGTGTATCCAAGAAGTAAAAAAAGATCTTAACTGAGTTGATTTCTTATATTGCATGAAATATTGGGGGTTGTAAAAGATAATTATCATATAAAGTTCTTATTAATGCCTTCAATCATTTCAATGGACGTTTACGTCAATATACCTACGAAATATTTTACTTTTAGCCAAAAGGAAAGAAGCAGCTTGAATCTTTTGAAATATTAAAAAAAGGAATTATTTTTAGCCAACGAAAAAAATAATGTAAAATGAATGCTAGAAAACTCATTTTCATTGTGTTTCAACATTTAAATTGACTTACAAGTGTGTTTCTTTATTCAAATTTTGGATTTATGTTTCTTAAAACCAATTTTAAGGGAATTTCGAAAGAAAAAAAAAACAAAAATTGTGGGTTCTAGATTTAAATGTAGAAAAAATACATACTTTTTTTCTTTGAAAAAAGTACATTTCTTTTTTTTTTACTGCACATAAAATATTTTTCTTCGATTATAGAAATTAAAGCAAAAAAAATATTATGTACCCAAAAAAGCAAAAAGATTATTATTTTTCCTGTTAAAATACATCTACAAACTAAATTTTAAAAAATCATCATCTATTTTTTAATAAAATTTAGGGTAAACTATTAAAATAGTTACTTTTATTTAGCTCAGGTTATATTTTAGTCATTTATGTTTGAAATGTTACATTTTAGTCACTTACGTTAACACGTTGTAACATTTTAGTCACTGAGTCGTTAACAGTGTAACGGTAAGCTGACGTGACACGTTAAATCATCATTTCAGAAAAAATTTAGGTTAATTTATATAATTGGTCCTCATATTTTTTTGAGCAATTTAATTTTTTTCTTTTATATTTTTTTAACTTTGTTAATTTATCCCTCTATTTTGCTCCATTCTCCATTTATTTTAACATAGTTTTTATATGTTTTCTGTTTGTTAAAAGTAGTCCCTATACTTTTTTTTGAACAATTTATTTTTTTTTTGAGTGAGACAAGCTTGTGGACTAATTTTAACAAATGAAAAACATAGAAAAACTACATTAAAAGAAATAAAGAAGGAGGAAAATAGAGGGAGAAGCCGAATAAAATGGAAAAAAAGAAGAAGAGGAAAGTTCAAAGAACATAAAAAAAATTAAATTGCTCAAAATGAAAAGTATAGGGACCAATTGTAGAATTTAACCTAAAATTTTCATTTGAAATAATAATTTAATGTTCCACATCAGCTTACTGTTTCATTGTTAACTGCAATTAACGATTTAATGACTAAAATGTTACAACAGGATAACGTAAGTGACTAAAACGTTGCAACAGGATAACATAAGTGACTAAAACGTAACATTTTAAACATAAGTGATTAAAATATAACCTAAAACAAACGAAAATGACTATTTTGATAGTTTACTATAAAATTTAATATTTTAATTTTAAAATATGAGGTACATTTATATAAATTTTTTATATTGATAACATTTAAAATTTTATTTTAAAATATGACATAAATGTAGTTTTGAAGTATTTTAATCTATAATACCCAACACATAGTCATTTATATTTGACCTTGTAGGATTGATGGACCATTTTTTATCTACCGTAAAGAGCATTGACAAACGTTAATAATATATAAACTATATGTTCTTTACAATAATGTTTGAAAAATTAAAAGAAAATCAAATTCATTGCAAAAATATTGTATAAATTTATTGACTACAGCTTTATAGATACCATTTATATTGTGTCATTTTACCCTTTTACAAATGTATATATTTTTAATGCAATATATATATATATAATTTTTAGGATTGTACATTCAACTAAAGATTGATTTAGGATTGTTATTCAATTATATAAATATTTGATTTAACTAAACTCACTATCAAACATGTTTTATGAACTCTATATTTTAAAATTTATCCATGTTTACTTACTTTTAAAAAATATATATATGTAAACATATAATATTTTTAAAATTCAAAATGTTTAAAATATTTTTTAATTAAAATTGAAATAACACTTTATCAATAATATTAAATATTAAATATTTAAAAAAATTAAAATAAAGTTTCTCTATACATTTTTAAAGCTTTTTAAAATATAAAATCTAATTTTAAAATTTCTTAAATGATTTTATATTTAACACTCAAAAAATAAAAAATAAAAAATAAAAACATTCTTAAATACAATATAAAAACAATTTTCGTGCATTTTAAAAGTTTTAGAAATTTAAAATATTATTTTTAAAATAAGTTTTTAAAGTTCAAAATATGGTTAACAATTTTTCTAATAAAAAGCTTTAAACAACTAAATAAAAAAATACCTTATCAAAAATTAAATAATTTACATGAGTTTAAAGCAAATTTTTTTGTGATTATTAAATATTTTAATTGTAATTTAAATAATAACAGATTTATAAAATAGATGAACAATCCTTGCATCGCATGAGATAAAAAACTATCTATTTTATATTTAACGCTCAAAAAAATTAAAATAAATTAAAATAAAATATCAAAATAATTTATCAAAATTTTTGAGCATTTTAAAATTTTCAGAAATTTAGAATACTATTTTTAAAATAAATTTACAAGTTTTTAAAGCTCAAAATTTTGTTAATAATTTTTCTAATAAAATGTTTTAAATAACTGAATAAAAAATACCTTATCAAATTTTAAAGAATTTACATGAATTTAAAGAAATTCTTTTGTGATTGTGATTATCAAATATTTTTAATTGTTATTTAAATAATAACAATTTATAAAATATACCAGCAACCCGTATATCACAAGAAATAAAAACTAGTATATATATAATATATATAACAAGATACATAAGTCTATATTGTGATAAGTGGCGCATCTTTATTTTTACAAAAATTTTAAATATAATTTTTCATTTACTCATAAAGTGCTTTAAATGACATGTAAGATTTTTTTTTAATTTAAAATGTTTTTATAAAAAAAAGTGAAGATTGTTAAAAAAGAATTAAGAAAAAGAGAGTAAATTTTACGTTTGAAAAGAGATATGTTAATTTAGATTAAAGTTAATTTAATTGTTTGGAAAGGGAGAGGTTAAAGTTGATTTAAGGCTACTTAAAAGATTAAATGATAAGCACAACTTCGCAATTTATAGATTAAAAATAAAACAAAATTGGTAATATTCAAAATCTTTTTTTATTGTTACCAATTAAATGTATTTTTTTATAAAGTAAAACCTTTTTAAATTTATTTGATAAAATAATTTTGAATTCTTTATATTAAAAAAAATAACAATAAGAGATAATTTCTGTAATTATAATTATAACAAATTTAATTAATAAAATATTATTGAAAAACCTGCATATCAATATTTTAATGATCAAACAATTTAAATATTATTATTTAAAAATCTTTAATTATTATGTCTTTAAACACAATTATAAATAGGTAATTGTTCCTGCTATATTAAGTTTGTCAAAATAAAATAAAATAAAATAAAGAACACACAAATTTTACGTGGAAACTTTTTCGGGAAAAAAATTACGGGCAGAGGAGAAGAAAATTTACTATGTCGAATTTGAATAATTATAAGAGAAATAGACTATCTCTATTTATAGGCTTGTAAAGCCATATTCTAGTCAGACTAAAACACCTTATTCTAATCAATATCAAATAGATGAAATTTAATAAGGTTTAAAAAACCTTATTCTAAAATAAAATAAAAGAAGTATAATTCTATATGGATTCTTCTTTTATTTTATTTTATTTTACCACTGTATTTTATTTAAGTAAAGATTCGGGTCACTTAATTCTAACAATCTTCACCTTGACACGAATTCTCAATGAACAAGTTCTTCATCGCGAACTCTCAACGAACAAGTTCTCCACCTCTTCCATAGAGCCCCTTAAGGGTTTAACTTCAATAATGAACACCAACCAAGTCTAAACAATGCTCAAACTTGGTTATAGGAAGTGACTTAGTCATCATATCTGCAGGATTTTCATGAGTACTAATTTTGCTCACAACAATATCACCATGAACAATAATATCACGAACAAAATGATACTGAACATTAATGTGTTTTGTTCTCTCATGAAACATTTGATCTTTTGTAAGAAAGATGGCACTCTGACTGTCACAAAATACTGTGTTGATTTGAAGGTCTTCATTGAGTTCACTAAAGAGTCCCTTCAACCAAATAGCTTCTTTACAAACCTCAGTAATCGCCATGTACTTAGCTTCAGTGGTAGACAAAGCGACTGTAGTTTGCAAAGTGGCTTTCCAACTGATTGTACAAGCTCTGATTGTAAAGACATAACCTGTGAGTGATATTCTTTTATCAAGGTCTCCAGCAAAATCAACATCAACATACCCAATGACTCCATCTCTAGTTTTTCCAAATTGTAAACAAACATCAGTAGTATCTCGTAAGTATCTTAAAATCCACTGAACTACTTTCTAATGTTCTTAACTGGGATTCGCCATATATCTGCTAACTACACTAACTGCATATGATAAATCTGGACGTGAACAAACCATAGCATACATGAGAGATCCCACTGCACTAGAGTATGGAACATGTGACATGTACTCAATCTCATCATCTAATTGTGGAGACAAAGCTGATGAAAGTCTGAAATGGACTGCTAAAGGAGTACTAACAAGCTTAGCACTCTGCATATTGAACCTGCAAAGAACTTTCTCAATGTACCCCTTCTGACTTAGGTACAATTTACTTGTTTTTCTATCTCTGAGAATCTCCATACCAAGTATCTTCTTTGCTAGTCCCAAATCTTTCATTTTAAATTCTTCACTTACTTGGGCTTTGACCTTTTTTATCTCTCATTTATCTTTTGCTGCTATCAACATGTCATCAATATAAAGAAGTAGATACGTAAAAGAACCATCATTGTTTTTCTTAAAGTAAACACAACTGTCAAAACTACTTCTTTTGAAATCATGAGAAGACATAAAGGAATCAAACCTCTTATACTGCCTTGGTGACTGTTTCAAATTGTAAAGGGACTTTTTCAGCAAGAAAACATAGTCCTCTTTTTCTGAGACTGTAAAACCCTCTGGTTGTTGCATGTAAATATCCTTTTCAAGTTCTCCATGCAAAAATACAGTTTTTACATCTAACTGCTCAAGCTCCAAATCATGCATGGCCACAATACCAAGCAAAGCTCGAATCGAACTATACTTCACAACTGGGGAGAACATATCTGTGAAGTCCATTCCTGGAATTTGACTGTAACCCTTTGCAACAAGCATTACTTTATATATGGGTTCTTCAACTCCTAGAGTTCTTTCTTTCTTTTTAAACACCCATTTACAACGAACAGTCTTCTTACCTTTAAGAAGTTTCACAAGATCTCATGTTTTGTTTTTGTGGAGTGATTCCATCTCCTCTTGCATAGCAAACATCCATTTTTCTAAGTCCTCACAGTTAATCGCCTCAGAATAATTAGATGGCTCTTGATTTGCATCTATATCTTTAGCCACATTTAAGGCATAAGCAACTAGATCAGCCTCGACATACTTTTTTGGAGGTTTAATTTCTCTTCTAGTTCTGTTTTTGGCGATAGAGTATTGTGGTGAAGAAGCAACTCTATTCTCAATTTTTGTACTGGCTTGAGGAGTCAACTCTGTATTAATTTGATGCTTCACCTGGTTTTAATTTTCTTTATTTGAAGAGTCTTTAAGAGATAAGTTAGGTAGCATAGTAGTTTCATCAAAAAAACAACATCTCTGCTAATTACAGGACACCATAACTTATACCCTTTTACACCAGCTTTATAACAAAAAAAATACATTTAATGGATCTCGGTTCTAATTTTCCATTATCAACATGAGTATACGCAGGACACCCAAAGATATTTAAATTAGAATAATTAGCAGGATTACTAGACTACACCTCTTGTGGAGTCTTTTTCTCAATGGCAATGGATGAAGATCGATTGATCAAAAAACATGCAGTAGAGGCTGTTTCTGCCCAAAACGACTTTGGTAAGTTAGAATTTGACAACATACATCAAACCTTCTCCATGATCGTTCTATTCATTTGTTTTGCAACGCCATTTTGCTGTGGAGTATGCCGAATTGTCAAGTGTCTCACGATCCCTTCTAACTTACACAGTCTATTAAACTCATCAGAACAGAACTCTAAGCCATTATCTGTGCAGAGGTATTTTATTTGTTTTCCCATCTATTTTTTAATCATAATTTTTCAAGACTTAAATGCGGAAAACACATCGTTTTTCTGCTTCAAGAAGAACGCCTAAACTTTTCTATAAAAATCATCAATAAAAGTTAGCATATAATTAGCTACACCTCTCGAAGGCACTCTAGATGGCCCCTACTGATCAGAATGAATATACTCCAATGTTTCCTTCGTGTTATGGATTCATCTGGTGAATCGAACTCTCTTTTTCATCCCAAAAATACAGTGCTCACAGAACTTCAGTTTGCAAATTCCTTACCCATCAAGAAGTCCTCTTTTGCTCAATTTTGCCATGCCATTCTCACTCATATGCCCTAGGCGCATATGCCAAATTTTAGTAATATCATTATTTGACAAGGAAAAGGAAGCGACAACTGCATCACCAGTAACAGTAGAATCCTACCAAACATATAAATTGACAGTCTTTCTCCGCGCTTTCATCACAACAAGGAAACCTTTGGAAATATTTAAAACCCCACTTTTAGCTGTGTATCTGTACCCTTTTGAATCAAGAGTACTCAACGAAATTAAATTTTTCTTTAATTCTGGAACATGTCGTACGTCATTAAGTGTTCTGATAACTCCATCAAACATCTTACCTTTAATTGTTCCAACACCTGCGATTTTACACGAAACATTATTTTCCATCAAAACAACACCTTCAGACATTCTTTCGTAAGTTGTAAACCAATCCCGATTGGGACTCATGTGAAAGGTACAGCCTGAATCAAGTAACCACTCCTGGTTCACTTTAGAATTGTTGACAGAAGCGACTAGAAGTTCACCATCACTGTAGCCTTCTACAACATTAGCTTTACCAAAATTTTCTAATTGTTTTTCCTTTTGATTCGCAGCCTCCCTTTTAATCTTGTTCTGTAGCTTATAGCACTCAAATTTAATATGCCCTTTCTTTTTGCAGAAGTTATAAGTTTTACCTCTGTTTGAAGACTTCGATCTACCCTTAAATTTACCATGAGGATTTCGTTCCTGTGTCCTTCCACGATCATCATCAGCATTCCGATCTTGTCTCCTACGAACAATGAGACCCTCTTCCTGAGAGTTTAGTTTAACCACAAGATGCTTCATCTTATCATACGAGGTCAAAGAATCATAAACCTAATCAACTGTGAGAGACTCGCGGCTATATAAAATCATGTCTCTAAAGGTTGAATAAGACGGGGGCAATGAAAAAAGTAGAATCAACCCTAGATCTTCGTTATCATACTGAACCTCCATGGCCTCCAAGTTTGAGAGAATTTCTTTAAAATCTTTGTTAAGTGTTAGTGTATGCATTTAACCTTCCTCCAAACGATGAGCATAAAGACGCTGCTTCATATGTAACTTGCTTGTTAGAGTTTTCGACATACATATTTATTCCAACCTCTTCCATAATCCAGCGGCGGTCTTCTCCTTCATCACATCCTGTAAAATTTCGTTAGACAAATGCAGATGTAATTGTGTTAACGCCTTTCGATCATTACATTTCTTCTCTTCATCCGTTAATGACGAAGGCATCTTATCTATCCCTAGCAGAGCTTCCTCTAGATTCATCTGCGTAAGAACTGCTTGCATCTTAATCTACCACAACGCAAATCTGGTGTTGCGATCCAACAACGAAATTTCATACTCATACTTCAAAGATATCATTACCGTGATCAAGATGAAAAATTCTGAAGCTCTGATACCAATTTATGAAAATAAAATAAAATAAAAAACACACAGATTTTACGTGAAAACCCTTTCGAGAAAAAAACCACGGGCAGAGGAGAAGAAAATTCATTATGTCGAATTCGAATAATTACAAGAGGAACAGACTAATTACAAGAGAAATAGACTATGTCTATTTCTAGGCTTGTAAAGCCATATTCTAGTAAGACTAAAACACCTTATTCTAATCAATATCAAATAGATAGAATTTAATAAGGTTTAAAAAACCTTATTCTAAAATAAAATAAAAGAAGTGTAATTCTATATGGATTCTTCTTTTATTTTATTTTACTACTGTATTTTATTTAAATAAGGATTCGGGTCACTTAATTCTAACAAAGTCTTACTTATTTTTTTACTGGTATTGTTTTCATTTATTTTTCAAAAATCGAGAAATAACATTCATTTTCACCTTTACAAACATAAAGTCGAATTTCAAACTAAAAAACATATAATACGAACTATAAATAAATAATTTGTTAACAGGAGAATCAATTCTAAAAGAAGTCTTCAGGGACCCCAAAGTGATCTCTCAACAATAGAAGGTATTGTCCTTAGGGAGTACGTTTTGCCTCTCTCCACGAAGAGTCATGTACAATTCATGAAAGGGATGCCTTGATCATACATGGACGTACAATACTAAGAGATGACATGAGCGTCTTGTCTTTTATGGGATTTGAACCCCCAAATTATGGAATATAGGTTGCCTAATAATAACTTTAACCCTAAAATTTATACATTGTGTTAATTTAGTATTGATTCTCAAAATCAATTAAACTTCGATATATACACAGTGTAATTTAGTATATTTTTCAGTTTTGCTTTTCTTTTCTAACGTTAAGGTTTAATTTTTGGGTGTTTTTATTTTTATTTTTATATTTTCAATCAAATTTAGTTAATAAATACATACATTTAGCTTTTTAGGTGAAATGGTTACAAAGAAAAAGCAAAATTATAAAAATACCATATTACACAATATGTAAATGGTTAATCTTTTTAGAATTAAGATTAAATTGACACAATATATAAATATTGAGAGTTAAAATTGTTATTGTGCCAAAATTAAAAGCTATCACATAATCTTTCTGTTAGTTATTAATGGTTGGTGACCCAAAAATATAAAATCAAATGGTTAAGTGGTCATTTTGTAACTTTTTCATAATTGAGTCACAAAAAAAAAAAATACCAATAGTTAGGTATTACCGGTGTAGTTTGCCCAAGGACAATGGCAAAGGAGCAAGCAATGGCCTTGGCTAGGCTGAGCAAGAAAAATAAAAAAATCAAAAATCAACCCGAATCAAGGTATTTAGATGACTTATGAAATATAAATTTAAAAATCGTGATTACCTGAAACCCGGCTAAATTCTATTTTTTAATTTAATATATAATTAATTTTAATTTTTAACATATAAAAATATTGTATATTTAAAATAGTAAAAACAATTTAAAAATTATTGCTTTTTTAGAAATATTTGTGAAGAATACTTCAAAATTTTGTCAAATAATATTCCAAAGCCATAAAATAAATTTATTTTAAAAAAGTAAGTTTAAAAATTCAAACAAAAAATTAATATGAAAAGATCAAGAATAGAATAGAATTATGATGGATGGTTTAAAAAATCTCTAAATCTCGATCGAACTAAACTAATATCATTCTTAACCTTAATCCCTAAAAATGATAGGTTTGTCATTTAATTCATTAAAATTTTATGAAATTATATGTTAATATAATTATAAAATTTTATTTTAATCCTTCATATAATTTATCATTCATCTCTAATCAAATTTTCAAGAGCTTTTACCTAACACATCGATCAAAATAAAAATTATACTATTTTTTATTCTTCCAAATTTTCATCTCTGAATTTCTTTTCAACGACCTTGTTGGTGCACCATTAACCGGTAATCATAATCATATAACACAAATAACGGTAAGGGGAAAATCCGATGTAAGTTATTAGTGGACACAGTTCAGCAGCTTGCAAATGCAAATACCCACTTAAGGTTTTCTTAGATCCAACAAACTTGTATTATTTCGGTTTTAATATATATTTATTTTAAAATTATCATATCTACTTTTGTAGCCTATTGAAGTGAAGGGTTTTTAAGAGTATGTTTTGGAATTGGGCTTTAATCATTTCCAAGCCCATTTTATAATTTTATTGGGGCATCAAAGTTAAATGAAAGAGCCCTTTATTTGACCACATCCAAGAATATTGTCCTGAAGCCAGAGTCAGCATATTTGAGTTTCGCTCAGTTTTTATTGAGAACCCTAGACCTCCCAACGAAGTAGCAGAGCCGCAGTTTCTCTGTCAATATCCTGTAAGTTCTAGATCTCCATTCACTTTTGGAACCGTTTTGGTTCATTATGGTAACTGGTTCGCGCCATCTTCATGGCAGTTTCTCAAGTTCTTTAGTTCATCTGTGTTGTGCGCTTTGTTGTGGTTTGTTTTCTTTAGCGTAGTGGTTTGATCGTGTTATTGATAGATCCGAAGCCGAAATCATGTGTTTGATTTGTAGAAATATCTTAATTGTTGTTTTAGATTGGCTATTGGTGGAGCCATTCTTGATTGCTTATTTTCACGATGTTGTGTATCGAATCCTTTATTAACTCATCTTTTGTTTCTCTTGCTTGTTTTGGCTATAGTTTTCATAAACAGTAGTTCATAATCTGATTTCATTTTAATTTCAGAAACAAGAAATGGCTGTCACATTCAACGACCTGGGTTCTGCTGCTGGCTTGAAGAAGCTGGATGAGTATCTCCTTACTCGCAGTTACATCTCTGGGTAATTTTTCAAAAACCATACTGAAATGTTCTATAGTTGTTAGGTTCTATCTTGTTTGGCTTAGGATTTTTGTTTATATGTTTGTTTTTGTAGGTACCAAGCTTCAAAGGATGATATTACCGTCTACGCAGCTCTATCTGGTGCCCCATCGTCTAGCTACGTCAATGTTTCTCGATGGTACAAACACATTGATGCCCTTTTGAGAATCTCGTGAGTTCTTTTTTCCATTACTCTTATGCGTAAGTTTAATAGGTGGGATTTGGATGGTTAATTGAAATGTAATGTTTGATTTAGAGGTGTTTCTGAAGAAGGCTGTGGTGTGACTGTTGAGGGATTTGCTCCCGCCGAGGCTGTTGCAACTCCTCCAGCTGCAGATTCCAAGGCAAGTTAATCCGGGTGCTTCTATGTTCTAATTTAGTAAAATCAAGTGATTTGGTTATTTGCCGATCCATAAGTTGCTTGAATATATTGTGCAATGCAGGCTGCAGCTGCTGAGGATGACGACGACGACGACGATGTAGATCTGTTCGGTGAAGAGACTGAGGAGGAAAAGAAAGCAGCTGAAGAACGTGCAGCTGCTGTTAAGGCCTCTGGCAAGAAGAAAGAATGTGAGTCCTTTAACAAAAAGACTAATGCTTATAAACTTTTTTTTGGTTCTAAGTTGACTGTTTTAGCTTGGGGTCTTATTCTTTGGTCTCAGCTGGCAAGTCCTCTGTCTTGTTGGATATTAAACCATGGGACGATGAGACTGACATGAAGAAACTCGAAGAAGCAGTAAGAAGTGTTCAGATGGAAGGACTGCTTTGGGGAGCATGTGAGTGGTTAAACTAATATTGTTTAAATTGTATGCGATTTTATCCATCTAGTGTTAGATTGTGAAAAATGGGCCAGAAGTTTATTTTTAGCTTTTTGAAATTGAATTGGTTAGAAGTGTATTTCATCTGACTTAGGATTTCTTTTCATGTTGCAGCTAAGCTTGTGCCCGTTGGTTATGGAATTAAGAAATTGCAAATTATGATGACCATTGTGGATGATTTGGTGTCAGTTGACACTCTCATCGAGGAACATCTGACGGTTGAACCGATCAATGAGTATGTTCAGAGTTGTGACATTGTTGCATTCAACAAAATATGTAAGTATTTCAGATTCTGAATAGATTTCGTTTTTGTTTCATTCAATACTTTTGTGCTTGAAGGACAGATATATGGAACAAATTTTTGTATATTACATTTGGAACTTTCATCTGACCTTATTACTTATAGTTTTTTTTTTTTTTTCTCTTTTTCTTCTTGCAGAATTTGCTATCTGGGATCCCTGCAGTAGGAGTTTCTTGGAGAGGCCTTCAAAGTTATGTTTGAGGTTTTCATGTTTTTTTTTTTGCTAGAACTTAATTTAAGTTGTCGTTATTCTTGTGTTGGACAATGGATCGTTTATCATGGATATGGAGCATCAAACACCTGATGGTTTTTAAAAAAAAGAGATCTAGTTTGTGATATTTGTTTGTTTGTGAGGGATTAAGTTTCTAAAATTGGATCGATTTTAGGTAGGTAGACTGTATATTGTTAATACGAGAGGTTAAAGCTTGATTCAAGTACGATTTGGTTGAGGAAAACTTAAGAGAATCCCGGTTGCCTTGAATTGAGGCTAGAAGGATAGGAGGAAATGGGAAATAGGAAGTTAATAATTTAAGTATTTTTGTTAGAAAAGAATAGTGTGGTAGAAAAGGAAATCAAGAGATAATAATATTTCATCTATCTTAGTGATATATGATGATAAATTATTTCTAGTTTTCTAGAAATAAAAACTAGTTCAAAAATTATATATGTATATAGTTAAAGACATTCTTATTCTTCAAATCTGTCAGTAATGAATGGTCTGAAAATTATTATTGTTTAGTTGAATATGTCTAGACATTCTCACCTCCTTCATTCTAAATTTACTTCAAATTTTAAAATGTTTTAATTATATATTAAATTAATTGATGTTATACCAATTAATTCTTTTAATTATTAAAATTGTTAATTTTTTAATCCTTAAATGATATTTCAAAATTTATGACATAATATAAGAAAAGAAAGTTAAATGATGTCATGTAACTTTTGAAAGTAAATAATTAAAAATACGCTTAAGGATGATTTTGGCTATTAACATTTGCATGTTTTGTTAAAATGATTTTAATTGTATTTTTAAGCATTTTTTGGCCATTAACTTGGTTCTTTTTTTTTTTTAATCTGCTATTCTATTTTTTCTGATAGATTTAATAAAAATACCATTAAAATAGAATATTTTTAATGAGATGTAATTTATTATTTAGGTAACTTAAATAAGATGAAAAATAATAAAATAAATAAATAATATATTAAATTAAAGAAAACTCTTAATTTAAAGAAAATAAGTGTAATTATTTAAAAAAATTAGCTCGGTAGAATTTTTTTTAATAAACAAATGTATGAAAGACTTAAAATCTTTTGAAAGAAAACAAATATTAAAATCTTGAATTTATTTATTAAATCTGTTAAAAATACATTTTGAAAAAAAAAATCAAAGGTTGATGGCTAAAAAGATTTAAAAATACAATTAAGGCTATTTTAACAAAATGTGTAAATATTAGTAGCTAAATTTATCATTAAACTTTAAAAATAAAGTAAAATTTCAAAAGAAAGTATAAGAGTAAAAATTTTGAAAATTTCAAAACGAAGTCTTTTATAACATGTAATTTTGTCAAACTTTTTTTTAAAAATATTTTAAACTATATTACATAAATTTTAAAATCTCACTTAATAAATTAATTTTAATAAAATTATCAATAAAATAATCTAATATTATTAGTCGTGTTATTTTGCAATCTCTCATCTCCACCCCTCTTAATCTCAACTCACCTAAACATCCAAATATGCTCCAGAATATTAATTTCTTACATCTTTGATCGTTCCATAGCTTTTCATTCCTATTATCACCCAAGATCACCACCTTAAAGAAAAACATTTAAGATATTCTATATTTATATAAAATGATAATTGATATCAATATTTACTATTATCTAAATATTTTGAGTTGGTATTATCTTTAATTGAGTCAACAATTCAATTATAAAATTATAAAAATAATTTTAAAAAAAATTATAATTAATATTATTTTGATGACACTTTTTTCATTTCATATTTTTTATACCATCTTTAAATAAAATAATTAAAGATCACAAATCTAAAGATTAAACACGTGTTCGATAGTATTAAAATATGAGTTCGTTACCACTCCACTTATATTTATTATTGTATAAATTTTAAAATATTTTCTTTCAATCAAATAATGAGTATGACAAAATTTAATGATTTAATAAATTTTTAAAAAATAATTTACATATTTATGTCAGTTTTTAAATTTATCATATCTACTTTTCTAGCATATCAAAATGAAGGGTTTTTAAGGTATGTTTTTCCATTGCGCTTTAATCATTTCCCCCTTCGTTAAGCCCATTTTATAGTTTTATTTGGGGCCTCAAAATCCAATAATATTGGTACGTCCTGACAAAAGGGAAGAAGCCAGAGTCAGACAGCAGATTTGAGTTTGGCTCCGTTTTCTTTAAACAAAAAAAAAAAAAAAAAAAAAAGAAAAAGGGAGAGAAAAACAGGCGCTCCTTTAACCGATCTGCGACAGAAAGAGCATAGCAAAGAAGCTAAAGAGTGAAGCGAAGAAGACCCAAACCGGACCCCAATTACTCACCTCTTGGGCATTGTAAGAGTTTTTTGCTTTTCTCTGTTAATAATCATTTTTTTTTTGAAAATTTGTAGTTTTTTAGCAGCTTTTGTTGAGTTAAAATCATAGGAAACTTACTGCCTTGTTTGTTTTTCCTTTTTTGGGTGTCCCACGTTGAGAATTAGTACTAGGGCTTCTGATTCATGCCCATGATTTTATTTGTTTTGTTTTTTTTTTTCTGAGAGATTGAGCTGATTCGGGTATTGAATTTTAAGATACCAAGGAAGAAAGCTTTTAGTTTTTGGTGCCTAACATCTTATATTGGTGTTATTGTTGTCAAATTCAGGGCTTTGTTTGGCTACATGTTGGGTTGTTTGCTTTTTGGTAGAAAAGTGTGGTTTAGGCTTTGAAGGATATTTTGGCTTCAAGTTGGTGATTTAGGATGAATAACACTAACATACCAAAGAATTTTGGGGCTCCATCCCAGTTTGGCAATGCCGGGACGGTGCCAAAAACGCAATCTATTCCCATGAACAATCAACCACAGACACAAGGTGGGCCTCAGTTTCCGGGCCACTTTCAATTGTCTGAGCCTCAAGCGCAGGTGCTTGCGCGTGCACAATATGTGCAGGCTCAGCCTCCTGCTCATTCCCAATTCCCAGCTCAGGTGCAGTCACAAAGCGGTAGTAATAGTACTGCTACAGCCACCCATTCCCCTTTGGTTTCCACCCCTGGCTCAGGAGGTGTCAAGCGGTCTTCTCAGAAGCCACCTTCGAAAAATTCTGGTTCATCTAACAGTAATATGGCTTCTCTGTTTAAAACAATGGAGTTAACCCCGGCTGCTCTTAGGAAAAAGCGGAAGCTTCCTGAGAGACAAATACCTGATAAGGTGGCTGCAATCTTACCAGAATGCGCTCTATATACTCAGTTGCTTGAATTTGAGGCTAAGGTCGATGCTGCTTTATCGAGAAAGAAGACCGACATTCAACAGTCTATTAAAAATCCTCCCTGTGTTCAGAAGACTCTTAGACTATATGTTTTCAATACTTATGCCAATCAGGGACAAACAGATCCTGACAAGAAGAGTACCGAGGCTCCATCATGGTCACTTAAGATTATTGGTAGGATTTTGGAAGATGGGAAAGACCCTGTTCTGGCTGGAAAGGCGCAGAAATCATACCCAAAATTCTCGTCTTTCTTTAAGAAAATTACAGTATATTTGGATGCAAGTCTCTATTCAGATAACCATGTGATCTTATGGGAGAGTGCTCGATCACCTGCTCTTCATGAGGGTTTTGAGTTGAAGAGGAAAGGAGACAAGGAATCAACTGTGAGAATAAGACTGGAAATGAATCATCGGCCTGAAAGATTTAAACTTTCTCCTGCTCTAGCAGAAGTCTTGGGAATTGAAGTAGATACACGCCCAAGAATCTTGGCTGCGATTTGGCATTATGTGAAGTCGAAGAAGTTGCAGAATTATGAAGACAATTCCTTCTTTTCATGCGATCCACCTCTGCAGAAGGTATTCGGGGAAGAAAAAATGAAATTCATTATGGTTTCACAAAAGATATCACAGCATTTAACTCCTCTACCACCTATACATTTGGAGCATAGGATCAAGCTTTCAGGGAACTGTCCTGTTGGATCCACTTGTTACGATGTCCTGGTTGATGTGCCTTACCCATTAGAAACCGAGAAGTCTGCATTTTTGGCAGACATGGAAAAGAACAAAGATATTGATGCATGTGATGAAGTGATTTGTACTGCTATAAAGAAAATACACGAGCATTGTCAGAGACGAGCTTTCTTCCTTGGTTTCAGCCAGTCTCCTGCAGAGTTTATTAATGCTTTGATAGCTTCTCAAGGCAAGGATTTGAAGCTTTTTGCTGGAGAAGCTAACCATAATGCTGAAAAGGAGCGGCGATCTGAGTTCTATAACCAACCATGGTAAAACCTTGTTATGGTTTTCTTTTTTCCATATCATGTTTGTTCTGATGTCCATGTTTGACATAAGTATGTTAAAATTACAAGTTTATGCTGCTGTCTTATTTCTTTTTCCCTCTATGATTGGAATCTGTCCAAATACCTGTTTAATGTAGCTTGATATTGCTATTTGATTATTTGGTCCGTCTGAACAGAAGAAAAACTGGATGGATTAGTTCTTTCATTGACTGATCTATATATATTACCAACAATGATAATCCATCTTTAGAAGAAATTCTTAGGATTCTGCAATCCCAGGCTATATCATTTACTATGCTGGCATCAGGTGTTAATTTCTTGCTATGAATAATTACATCGTCTTTTTGGCTTCTCTGAATAAAATATGATAGCACTTTGCCCACTATAATCTATAGATCCTAGTTGATAATAATGCTGCTGCTTTGGTTTTACTTGAAAATTGTTGGGTTCCCACAGGGTGTTCAAGTTATCCGTGGAGCTTCATTAAAATGCAATAGCTTCCTTATTGAAAACATTGTCTGACAGTCTTTTCTTGTTTATCTATTTTCTGGAATATTTAGGATTGAAGATGCTGTAATCCGTTACCTGAATCGCAAGTCTATGGGAGGGGATTCTCTTGGAAGCACTTGAGCAGGGCTCTTTTGAAATGTTGACTTTTTCATACCAATCTCGAGGCTTCTAATTTCTAATCCTGTCCTGCATATTATTGCTTATTGGTTCGGGGAACATCAAATGCCACAAGCAAAGAACTGTCCCATGGAGCACTTTGGATCGAATGAAAATTTCCATCAAGTTATCTGAATTCACCACGGTGTTCACCACCCCTATCAGCAAACACCAGTTTGATTCACTAAACCCTCTAGAATATTTACTTTGCTATTCCGCTTTCGAGTATTTGAGATCGATGCTTATAAAAGGACTACGCAGTTGTAATGTAAGCTGATTTGTTTGCTTTTAGGTGTAGTTCAAACAGGAGTATTGTATCCTCTTAGTTCACTAATCATTAGTTCATTAAATCTGGGAAAAGGAGAATTGCCTTGGCTGTTGATTCTTTTGGCATTTTCCTTTTCTATTGTACTCTAGGGCCTAAGCTGATGCTATTCGTATTCGGGAATGATTGTTGAATAAGAGTATGTTTAAACTGATTAAAACGACATGTATCAAATATATTTTTGGCAAGAAGCATCGTCATGTGAGGAGAGTAAGTAAAGATGACACAGCAATTTTGTTTTTAGTCGAAGAGAAAAGCATTGCCTATGTTATTCTGATTTGAAAGATTACCTGCTTATCTTTTCTTTAATTATTAATTACAAAAATTGATCCTATCGACGTTGACTGGGAAGATATTATTGTGAAGGGAAAGTAATCAAATTGAGATCGGTTTATCATTTCCGATTTGAGCTTCACTTCTAGCTGTGAGAGTTGGATTCAAGTATTTTAATACCAAAATCAAAATTGAATTTAATCAGAATAGCACGATTTTTATTTTGAGTTAAACTCATCCTCAAATTTCTAGATATATTGTATCACAAGAAAAATGTTCCTTTTTGTTTCCCTGATAAAGGAGATGAATAAAATAAAACGGAATTTACAAGTTGCAGAGTTGGATTAGACCACGTGTGAGGCAATGATGGGGAAGGGTGGCTAAAGCAGTCACAAATCCAAAGAACGAATCAGTAACAGTTTGTCGTCTCTCAAAAAAAAAACCCAGGTGCGCAAAGCACTACAGGCGCACATTAGAGTGGCATGCAAATTTAAAGCAGGATAAGACCACCACCTTTTTTATCAGCTTTTGTTTTTATTTAGAAAAAAAAAAAGAAGCTCGACAAACCAGGATAAGCATTAGCCACCAACAGTACCTCTCCTAGAAAATAAAAATCCAAGTTTTGAGCTTTGACTAAACCCCCTTTTATCATTCTCAATGACCAAATGTTTACCCACACGTGTCCCGACAGTCTTCTTATAGACACAAGTTAACTGGATGATCGGACGGTGTTTGTTATTTGTACCCTTTTGGAATTATTTTGTTGAAAGCAGCCCACTGTGTCCCATGTTTTTTGATGTTAGAACTAGTTAATGATCCAAGTTGTCAGCTTTGTTGAACTTCCAATTACGTATAGAAAAAAAGGGTCGCTGAAAGAGAGAGTCTGAGTGAGTGAAGTTTTCCTTTTTCGAGCTTTTGTTGAAGATATGGCTATGGCTATGGCGAGTGTGCAACTCGAGAGACAAACTAGCATACAAGACAGTCCAAGGAGTCCTGAAGCAAAGCTTGGGATGCAAGTGGAGGATTTGTGGGATGTTCAGGAACCAGAGCTTAGTCCTAATGAAAAGCTCAACGCTTGTTTTGAGAGCATCCCTGTTTCTGCTTTCCCTGTTGCTCCTCAAGGTAATGAATTTTGCTTTACTCTTAACTGTTTTCCTTCATCAGGATGTTGGTTTTGTATGGATCCTTTGATCCTTCACTGTTTGTTTAAGATCACGTTTTGATTGCTTGGGTTGATCAGAATTTTTGGTTTTCTTTTCTCTTTTTGGTGGGTGGATTTCAGCTAAAGAGATGAAGAATATTGGTTGATTAATTATATGTTTTTAGGTAATCGATCAAGAGAATATTTTCAGTACTGGCCTTTAAAAAGGGATTAAATATCAATAAATCCTCTGTTTTATCTAAACAAAAGCTTTTACATATTTAAAATTGATCAACACAAGATGATCTTTTACACCTGAGATCATTTGTGTTGTGTTTATGTTACACCGCTGGCTCGGGGAAAAACATGAGATAAGACATGCTTACATGGATTGTCGGGGCTAGTTCTTTCTTGGGGTGCTAATTGAGGAGCTTATTAGTATAGTATATTGATGGTATTATCTTTGTAATGTTTCTGTTTTATAGGGATTGAGATAAAATCGGATGCGAGTCTGGCCGAGGCTGTTCAAATACTAGCTCAAAACAAGATTCTTAGCGCGCCTGTTGTTGATGTTGATGCGCCTGAGGATGCAACATGGATGGACAGATATATTGGCATTGTAGAGTTTGCAGGGATTGCTGTATGGATTTTGCAACAGGTCGGAAACGGAACCTCAAATGATGAACTCTTTTCTCTATAAGTATTTTATTTTTGAGGACAATTGCTAATGGTAACTGCATAACATCTCATTCATCCACCATGGATTTGTGATGAAAATTGTCATTGTTTCTTATATTTTTTACTATGTAGCTATGAATCCTATGATTATGTTGAAAAATGCAGTATTTTGGGTCATAATTGTTGGAACATTTTCAAAATTTTTATAATGTTTCAAAGGTTATAAATGAAAGGTTACAAGTGACCCAAAAGTTGGCTATTAATCAAAAGTTATAATGCTATCCTTTCATCTGGGAACCTGAAAGTTTTCGGTTTTTTCTTTTGCAGTCGGAACCATCTTCACCTAGAAGTCCTTCATCTCCAAATGGAGCCGAGTTTGCTATAGCTGCTAATGGAATGGTCTCTGCTGCAGGACTCGGGGCTTTAGGCCCTGAAGATGCTTCAATTACTTCTGGAGACTTTTTTGAGGCTTTAACTTCCTCCGAGTTTTATAAGAACACCAAGGTGGTACTTCTAATCTCTATATCAGAAAACCTATATGGTCATCTTGAATTCTGTCTGTTTCTTAGTTGTGCTTACTATTCATGTTTAACTTGTGAGAACATCCAGGTTCGTGATATCTCGGGGTCATTCCGCTGGGCACCATTCCTTGCTTTGCAGAAATCAAACACCTTTTT
This sequence comes from Gossypium longicalyx, assembly GCA_025698465.1. Taxonomy (NCBI): domain Eukaryota; kingdom Viridiplantae; phylum Streptophyta; class Magnoliopsida; order Malvales; family Malvaceae; genus Gossypium; species Gossypium longicalyx. The sequence goes on along the minus strand of CM047006.1, from coordinate 8,563,533 downwards.
GACCATGTTGTTACTTCTTTCTAAGTACAAAATGAAGAGCGTTCCAGTACTTGATCTGGGCGACGGAAAGATCGATAACATCATAACACAGTCAGCTGTCATTCACATGTTAGCAGAATGCACTGGACTTTTCTGGTTTGAAAGCTGGGGAAGTAAGAAGCTTTCAGAGATCGGTCTTCCCACGATGTCCCCTGAGCACATTATCACAGTGAGTGACTGTTACCTGTTAAGTTCTTATTTCTATTGATTTGAGGCTTTTCATGGCCATTGCCATGACTCGTACAAGTATTGCATGCTTGAGGCCCGAGTGTCCAAATGGCTAATGTGCCCTCTTGACGATACATCATTATTTTCAGTTAATAATTATTAACTATAACCCACCATCCCCGATGACCATCGAGTTACAAGCTTTGTGTTACTTGTATGAAGCTCTAAATACCGAGTCTTTAGTGAAATTCTCTAGGATGCAGCCCTTTGTGGTGCTTTATGCAACTTAACTACTGAAAATTTTGTTTCTGTATCAGCATCCTTTGGACAAAGTCCGGTAGTTCGTCCTTGTGCGGTCGGATTTTACGAGGTCAGACCAGCCTTATTATTGTTTAGATGTGCTAAGTTCTTCTTCTTTTGCTTCCCATCGTCTCTATATTGTTTCTAAAAACATATGCTGACAATTATTTTTGTTTACATATTAGAGCCATTGAGCCAGTAGCTCGTAAAACATCTACCTGAATCTACCTATAGCATAAGTATTGGTTCAGTACTCGGTATGTTCTTTAGTATTAAGTAAAAACTGAGCATGATAGCATGATCAAGGCTTCGGTTTGTTGATTTCTTCATGTTCTTCCGGTCCTTATATCTTTGCATTGCTACCGTTTTTCTCTGGTTTTTCTTCAAGTAAACCTATTCATTCTAGATGTTAACAAATAGCTATCCATACTTCAGGTATACGAAGATGAACCAGTGCTTCAGGCCTTTAAGCTAATGAGGAAAAAGAGAATCGGAGGCATACCCGTCATTGAATGCGGAGGGAAAAAAGCTATCGGTAACATAAGCCTTCGAGATGTACAGTTCCTTTTAACCGCACCAGATATCTACCGTGACTACAGGTTCGTAATGGATCATGCCATACTTCTATATCACATAAGATACTAATGTCTACAAAGTGTTCTAAGTTGAAGTCCTTTTGATGCATAGATCAATCACAGCCAAGAACTTCCTAATAGCGGTTCGAAACTACTTGGAGAAACACGAGAAGAGGTCGCCAATGTTGAGTGGCATGATAACTTGCAAGAGGGATGAAACAGTCAAAGAGTTGATTCAAAAGCTCGACTCTGAGAAGATCCAACGAGTGTACGTCACGGACGAGGACGGGAACTTGGAAGGAGTGATCACACTTAGAGACATCATTTCAAGGTTAGTACACGAACCGCGTGGCTACTTTGGTGATTTCTTCGATGGTGTGTTGCCTTTACCAGAAAATAGCAGGGTTTAAGAGTAATCAAACAAGTCCTTACGCTCCCTACATGAACTATAAAACTCCATTTTTCTTTGCGATTTCCTGGTTTTTAATTTGCCTGTGTGATGGGATACTAATTGGATATGCAGATTGTAACGTAGGTGAGCCTTTTGTACTTAAAAAGTTACTTGTGGCTTGAGAGATTCCAATTTCTGTAAATTTTGGGTGTATTCAAGAACTCGATTTGGATGTTCTGTGTTGCAATCTAATAAGAAGAGCTTATCTTCTTGGAATAAATCTATCCATCTCTCTCAATCTCTCAAAAATAAACTAACCAGATTAAATTAGATATGCATATTGAATGGCACCTTTGTAACTTTCATGTGAAATATTCATTTTTTTTTAAGAAAAGTCAACTTTTTCTCATACAAAATTTCAGTAATTCATTAATGATTTTTATAATAAATAGTTGATTTTTCCCAACAATCTGATTACTTTGTATCCCTAAACCCAAAAACATTAAGATTTGATGAGTTAGAAATAAACCAAGGAAAGTCCTTAATCAAAGTTCATGCAAAAGTACAAAGCATGGTATAAAGGATAATATTTTATATATAAACTTAAGCAGTTTCACTTAATCATAGCCTTAATTTTTACGCTAAACTAATCTTAATTATTATGTGATAGTAATATCACGCTTATCCTAATTACTGAAGACTCACGATAATCAAGAGAGGAAACGCTCTTAAATGAAAATATTTTTTGGACTCTCTTACAATTTATAAATAACATATGATAAATTTAAAGTTTGAACTCTTAAAAATGATAAAATTTTAATTTCGTTATTCTAAATACTATAAAGATATAAGCTACTATATTGGTGAAGTTGCATTTAAGTTCGTGTAAATATATATATATATATTAGGCTATATTTGATAAATTGAAAAATTGAGTGCCTCAAATATTTGGTGTGTGTTATTTTTTTTTTGTGACTTTTTTGTTCGTTTGTGACTTCTTTCTCTCTCGAGTTTACTTCCATTTTGCTTCAATGTCTTAGAGAATTTTTGTGAAAATTTTTATTTTGTTGAGAGTAAGGTTGACTTAGACGAATTTAAACACAAAAAATTGACTAAGGCCGCATGATTTGTCAAATTAAAGTTCTAGCATGTGACAGTTGATATCCAAGCCAATGTTTGAAGGCGTCGGTTGAGATGATGAAAGGAGTAGACGAACAGAATGTCTCGATGGAGGACTAAGAAAAATAACAGATCGAGGGATATAAATAGAAAAATTAAGTGCTAAAAAATAAGTATTTAAAAATTAAGTACTAAACAATTAAATGTCAAATTTAAGTTATAAAATATATACAGTATATTATTTAAAATTAAGTATAGAATATAATTAAATTATTTGATTAAAAATAAATTCTATTTAATAGTTTTCATTATTAGTAAATCAAATAATACCTTGATATTATCCCAACCAAAAATATATTTGACTTGATGATAACAAATCATCCTTATTTAATAAATTGTTATCAATAAAGTCACATGATAAACAAATGTTAATATATTTAAAAGTTTCTCTTACAATAAAAATAACAAATTTGTCTTAAAGTTAATTGAAAAGTCAAAATTCTCTATTTAACTTGTAGGACATTCCTCGAATTATTGACACTTCAATAAATTGATCTTAATTTAAGTTACACAAATTTGATTGAAGTGATTCAAGATGCGTTGAAAAATTAATTGAAAGAGCTACAAATTGAAAAAGATAACTTTGACTATCCCCCAATCTAGATGTATATTTCAAATGCTTTTCATACTTAAATACGTAACATCTAATTTAAAATATTAAAATATAAGGAGAGAAATGATCATATTTCATTTATATAGATAATATATGTCAAATTTAACGAAAATTAGAAAATTTTAACTAATTGTTTTATGTGAAAAAAATTCAACTTGTTCAAGAATATTAATATATATATAATATTTTAGATTAATATGATAAATATATTAAATCGATTCAAAATTTTACATTTACGACAACTACAATTGTGATGTTGATTTTTACACGATGGAGATGTAAAACAATAATAATAATAGAAAACAATCCAAGCTGTAAATTGTGATGTTGGTGTAAAACAAGAGGTTTGAGTGGCGGCCGACGCGTTCAAACTTAAACAAGAGGGGTGGAATTTGTTTGGAGAATGGGGAAACAACTCCGCTCAGCAAATAGATTATATTTATTAATAAGCCAATAGAGTTGGGATAAAACCCAACTGCCAACCTTATTTTTACCAACACTTGTCCTTACGGACAAACTTCCTCACTGTAACTTCATGCTGCATAATTGGCGACAGTTTTCATCCCAATTTCCAATGTTTAAATCCAAATATGCTGTTGGAGTTATGTTCAATTATCCACAGCTTGGCTTATTAGTCTTAAATTGTCGCATCCTTTGTATAAATGGAGAGAAAAAAAAGTTAATTGTCCAAATTTTGTTTTTTTGATAGGAGATAATTAAATTATTTGAGAAATGAGATCGCTGGATTAATCTTATAAAATTTGTTTTTTAATTATCAAAATTGACTTTTGTTCTTAAACAATGCATCATGCAAGTTTGAATTTGTTATAGTTGTGCATGATTATGTTAAAAAGAAAATAATTCCTAATTTGAGTGATGTTTTGCTTACTAATAACTTCAAATTTGGATTTAAAAAATAAAAATACATTAGCACCAATTTAAAATCTTTGATTTGACTCCAACTTCACAATAACTTAAAAAGCTTATTATTTATTTATGCGTTGAACAAGCGAATATGTCTTGTCTGAACCCACTGTCCTAACCCCATGCCATCTCGATGTTCATCGGTATTACTTTCGTTTTCTGGTTTGGTTAGCCATCAAGAAATTCGCCCCTACCGCCCAACAAAACATGAAGAAAGAATCGATCTTTGGCTGCATTTACCAGCAATAAGACATGTGGCAATGCTCCCATTACCACCCAAAATTTCAGTTTTATCTTCCATGGACCACCGAAGGGTTCAAATGGACCCTCTTCAGTTTTATTCATGAGTAGGCAAAAATGACTTGTCTCCAAGGAACAGGCAATTAATGCGAAATCTTTAGACCTAACAAGATCCCAATTGAGTTATTGTCTTAAACCCAAGACAATGCATGTTCATTTGTTACACTATCATAATAATGTCTGTAAAAGACATGTGGGTTTTACATGATGTTTCCTGTTGTTATGAAACAGGGTGCCCCTGTTTCATGTCCCTCTTGTTTTCACCTTAGTGTTTTATGCTCCTTTCAAAAAAAAAAAAAAAAAGAACAAAGGAAAGATTGTTCTTTAGCTTTTCAGGCAATGCACTTCAAACAAGCTCCTATATCTTCGTTCGGATTCGTTTTCTGTACAAGTCCGAATGCTCACAAAGGGCACTAAAATAAGAAGCCTATGTAGCTCTGTACCAAAAAGAATGTCTAAGCTGGGAGACAAACTTTCATTTCATGATAACTACCACTTGGAAAATTAACGGCAATTTGTAGATTAGTCAACAAAAAGGACTGTTTCACAAGGCTGAATGGAGGGCATAGATCATTTTGCTGAATTCAAGTACAAAATTGGCAGCTATGTTGACTCTAAAGGGCAGAGTCTAGATTGGCAACAGTGGAGGAATTTCAACATTCCATCAGTTCTATTCTAGAAAACCAAAACTATACAAAGCATATTTCAAGGCAAGATTTTTGTCCCTTTAGCTAAGCAAGCAAAAGAAGTCATTCCAAGGGGTGAACCAATAAAGCATTGCTTTTTCCTAAATGAAAACATTGAAGCTTCTGCCAAGGAAGCTTCCACTACATGCAAATGCAAGCACTAGTTTTTGTCCATCCCTTATTCTTTCCACCTAGAGAACTTAAATAACGGCTAAAACACGATATTACCGTCCCTATTCTGCTATTTCAATTCCGTTGCTAAACCACACAATTTAGACATGATAAAAAGGAAATAACTAAAACAAGAGATAATTCAACGAGAAACAAAGTAATCCGAACACATGAATACACAAACGTGTCAATAGTAAGAATATGAGATGAATACATGGATTGTTAGGCCTGCTTGAAACGCGAAAGATTTTTGGTGAGAGAAAAAGAAGTGATCATCAATGCTATACCCTACATGTAGAAAAGTTTCTGCATTGCTATACCTAATCTAAGTGCCCTGCATTTGATATATTTACTCTATATTGGACTCTTTAACACCATAAAAACTTGAAAGAGACCCTCAATCAGTCATGCCTTCCCTTATACTAACATATTTATGAAGAAAAACAAAGAGAAAATCTGCAAGACGGGACCAAAATGTTCACAATACAGGACAACATATAGGTCCTACTCTCATAACATTTATGCCTTCCTTTAACAGGGATAACATCTAAAGTAATCTTGAATGAGATTCTCATAACACTTTGCCTTCCCTTAACACCATAAAAACTTGAAAGAGACTCTCAAGCAGTCATGCCTTCCCTTAACAGGGATAACATCTTAATTTAGCTTTAGGTGCCTGCTTGCTGATACCACAAACCCTCAAATGCCAACTCAAAAACTTTGAACCTTATATTCTGTGGGCCTTTCACTCTGCCATCCGCATAATCCTCACATGGCATTGACTAACTAAACTATGAATGGTGAAACTTACTTTCTGGCACTGAGCATTTAAATGAATTTCTTCCAAGTACTCTTTTAAGGACCAAAAATAGGGATCCTCTCAGATGAAACGTTCATTATGCGATTACATTTTACAGCAAAATCATCAACACATTGTACATGAATTTACTTTGGAATTCCACAAGCTATCAGTTCTTGTAACTCCCTCCATTGTATCATACATCAGATAGTTTCCGAGACATTAACTCGGGGGTAATCTTGTGTTCATCCTATATAGCTCATTTGTGCTTTAAACAATGAATCTCCTAATTGTCCTATGCATAAGATTAACAGCAGAACTAGTCTAAACATTTTTATCTGCTTGATTACTTCTTCAATCACATTTCACAAATGCTTCTTGCAGAAAATCATTATCTTCAACATGCATGAGTTAACCAAGCTGGCATGATCCTAAAGTAACAGTCTAACTGAAAGACATAAAAAATGGAAGAGATGTAGCCATTCCTTTAAGACATACACAACTGGATATTATGTCATGTTAGGTATCATGTAAAATCTTTCTGGCAGGAACAACAAGACATGGCACAATTGGGACTCAAAATATACTTGTTGGCTTCAATCCTAAACATGTAAACAGTGCTACTAGTCCATATATTAATATTACAGAACAAGAAGCTTTGTTTTGGTCGACAAAGAACTTCAGACTTCAGACACTTCAGAAGACTGAGAAAAGAATAAATTTGCCAGGATACCAGTGGGTCTTTGAGGCATGAAAAATGGAGAGGTAAAAATATTGCCACAATGCTAATGGTGATTCATGAAATAAAATATATGAACCACAAGAAAATCCACACATAAACTATAAACATGTACAGATACAGTTTATAAAGGGGTGACAAGTAGCTTTCACAAAACCTGTGTTTAAAACATCAAACAGATTAAAAAAAAAAAGTCATCAGATACATATATAGGTAAAACTCTTGCTCCGATTAGTCCTCGATGAGCAGTAGGGCCATACCTGCATTGAGAATCTTTGTATCCTATGTACTCTTTCTTCTCATATGGTGAAGAACAAGAGGTAAGCCTTCAAACAAATCCAATAGATAGTTTTCTAAATCCTCTGGTGTATACTTAATGTATTTTCCAGCATGCCTTCCACTTTCTAGCTGACTCCCGAACCTCCCCATGAAGGAGCGATAAGCTGGAATTACTTTCTCTGATATGGAAATTCGAAGCTCTTCACGAAGTTGAGGATCTGGGACCTTCCAACCTGTCTGAATCCTATATATGTCCTCAAAACATGCATTGAAGCTCTTAAATCTTTCCTTCAAGGCTACCTTGGAGGCATTGTTCGAGCTACCACCAATTCCTTCATCTTTCAAACAATGTAAAGCTTTGGTCCAACAAGTCCTCAGATAACTTGTTGCATACTGGCGTATTGAGCCACGCCGCTTACGAACCCAGTTGTCTCCCAAAAGCTTTCTTAGCTCCGAATCCTTCACCTTTTGCACTATATACAGATTATTATTCATCAGAAAGATACAATGTAATGCACCATCCTCGTAAAGTTTTGATTTCTCCTCAAGATTGGATTCCAAAGAGGATATCAACAACAGCAACCGTTTCGCAAACGGAGTCATTGTCTCTAGCTCACCGTCTTCACTCTTCAATCCGTCCGCTTCATCCTCGTCATTCTCCAATAAGGAATTCAAAGTCTCGCTATAATCTACAAGCAGTTTCACATAGTTCATCACATACCGAGTAAGCGGATGAATCTCCCCGTTCTGCATAGGTTTTTTTGAAGCCTCATTCTTCACAGCATTCTCAAACTCCAAAAATGTCCCTTTTGCCGCATCCCCTAATCCAGCCAACACTCCCTTCGCCTCTGTACACATATATTCATCTGTGAACATCATCTCGAACTCGAGCAATGCATCTGCTAACACATCATACATATCCAGGATCCTAAACAGCTTCTCAGATGATCTTTTCCCAATAGCCACTGCTTCCCCGAAATTCAACAACTGCATTACACACCCTTTCCCGGTTTCATTAAAACAAATCTCTTTAATTGAATTCGATCCATTGAAAATCTGATCACAAAGCCTCTTTTCCCCATTCAAAAGAACCCTAACAGTAATCTTAACAGCCTGAATCCATTTCTTCATCTTTTCATCCAAAGCTTTCCATTCAATCTTTTGAACTTCCTCAATACTTAACTTCTCAACTCCGAGAATCACCAAACACTCATCCAAAGCATCACGCCTAACATTACTATAAGCTTGAACGCACTCTTTTTCGTACCCAGCATTGATCATCCGGTCAGCAATCTCTTTCAATTCCATAACAGCATCAGGGTTTATCAAATCCACACATAAATCATCACCGAAACTCGGTCCTCGCTCGTGAAAGCACCCTCTTTCGCTATCAACCTCTGCAAAACTCTCGAATTCTTCACCAATTTCCCCGTCGTTCGCTGCGAATGAAAGGGAAACCCTCCGGATCGAACCGTAAAGCCTCTCCGAATCAAGCGGGACTGTGTTCCTAATCAAAACAAGGCGAAACTCGTCTTCCAGCCTCGACATAGCCATCTGAATAGCCGTCTCCGCCCGGTCCATGATTTTGTTATCGGACCGGATGGACATATCAGCAACCAAATGAAGGATTTCGTCGACCGCCGAGAGGTACTCGGCGGCTTCATCGGGAGAGTCTTCCCAGGGGAGAGAGTGGCGAGAAGCATCAGCGTTGGAGGAGGAAGAGGAAGAGTCCCACTGAAGAATCACTTTCTCGGCAGCGTCGAAGCGAACGCCAGCACTATCCGAGTTTTCGTTGATTAAATCAGTGATGTTAGACAAGCGGTTATCAAAGCTGGAGAAGATCAACAGCATGTCTTCACGAACCTCTTTCGGAGTGTTGAGACTCTTCAAGATCTGCTGAGCCGTCGCCATGACCCGGTCTTCGCTGCCCGCTCCAAGGTTGGTCGTAGTCGTCGTCATAGTCGATGCTTTTGACACTCTACTCAGACCAATTCTCCGGTTTCTTTCCTTGAGCCTTTTTCTTAGAAGTAACAATACGATTTGGGGATTTGGGGGAGAGGGGAGCGGTTTAGGGTTGAGGTGAAGTAGGAACAAGCATTTTCAGGGTTTGGGTTCTACGAGGAATTCGCCCCCCTGTGTTCTTTGTTGGGATTGTTGTAAGAAAGGGAAGTGAAGAAGAAGATTATGCAGGGAAGTTGAAACTAGTCTATGCCGGCCGGTTAGGGAAAGGAAATACGATGCTGAAGAGAAAAGTAACGTAACGTCAGAGGATGTTTTATGGGCGCTTTGCCCGAGAATTTATTACAAATTAGATACTGTGTAAGAAGACAAAGCATAAGGGTTTGCAAAGTGGGGGAATTTTTATTACGGCACGATATTTCGGATATTTATTTGCTGTCTGTATATATATAAATTTATATTTAATTATATCTTTAACTCCATCCTTATTGTAATAATTTCGAGGATATGTGCTTTCAACATGTTTACATATCAAATATCATAGTAATTTAGGTAATATATTAAAAAATATTATAATATTTATATCAGAGTTAGTATTTATTCTAGGATGGTCACTTATTCTATTTTTTTAAAAAAATTATTTTTTATTATTTTACTACAATTTTTTAGAAAAATATGTTATCCATGGAGTCCTAATCTTTGTGTTTTTTTATTTTATTTTTGATTAAGTATGACTTAGACTAGATTGAAATTAAAAATTAAGTTATTCACCTTCATCTCATATTTATATAGATGTCTATTTATTTTTTATGATTATTAATATCCCAACCTTGTTTCACTTGAACTTTATGAATTATTTTGAATATAGAATATTTTGAAGAATAAAAGTATAAAAATGGGAAATAAGAGAAACCTAACCCGAGTTGCATTGACCAAAAGTGTCTGCTTCACCAATTGACTCAACTAATAATTAATAATAAATAAATAAATAAAAAGGAAGAAGATATGAAATTAATTAGAGGGATCAAAATTAGTGATCCTAATTTTGGTTGGATTGGACTTTTGCCAACTTGGGGCCCCTCCTTTGACTTTGTCTGCCTTGCGTACTGCAATTATATTATCAAACTAACTTCTCAATTCCCAATTATGTTACTTTCTTTTTTTTTTCAACCCCAATTGTGTTACCGGATTGGATTCTAAAATATCCTTTATTCAGGTTTTAGGTGTAATTATTAATTTTATAATTCTATTTTAGGAAAATGGAAAATAATTTATCGAAATTCGATGGATATTTTCATCATATCATATGATGTTTATTTTGTGTCATGACAGTAGGAAACAACCTAAAATTGCTCAAACCTTTGCTTTTGAAAGCAGTTTTGCCTTTGAAAATGGTTCACCTTTGTCACATGGAGCCAATCTATGCTATGATGATACCAAAGAAAAACTAAACATCCTTTACTATTTGTAATTCACAATAATCCCTCTTCCCCACAAGTTTCCAAGCTTGAAAGAAGTGACTTTGTTGGATCTCCTGCAACTCCTCCAAGAATATATACCAAGCTGAGAATAATTCAATGATTCAATCTTGGTGCAATTCAGAAATACAATAGAAACTTTCTATATCGGAGTGGAAATGCCTTTTGATTGAATCCTCTGATCCTCTTGTAAAAGCTATGTGCGCATCTGCAAAATTCTAAGTTCTTGCAGCATGGATGATGTTGAATCTTTCCTTTGAGAGCTGCTGCATCATTCACCATAGAAGGTAAACATATCCATCAGAATGACAAAAAGAGAAAGATAGGGTGACAAAAGGAATCCCCTAGCCATGATAAAACAAGTCCTTTCAGCCTCCAAATTTGGTTGCTCTTCTCTCTCATAGGATTACACAAAATGAGAGAGTGAAATGAAGAATGATTCAAAAGCTTGTGCACAAAAAGAATTGATTTTCATTTAATGAACTTGAAAATTACAACTCTTACATGTGGAATTACATTATTACTAAAAGATTAAGGAAAAATGGTTGGTGGAAAAACAATAGACTAACTAACATACATCTATACCCTGCAATTATAAGTTTTAACATCACCAATAATCACCACAGGAACAGCTCCCATCTTTGAAATGGTGAAATCTACTAGCATCCCTCACAACGATTTCTCTCCGAGTGACCAAAGCTATCAACTTGATAGCATTGTGGCAGTCATTGCAAATTCGATGGTTCTGCACGATTTGCAAAGGGGATCCTTTCATAGTATTTATCAGACCAAAAGCTACTGCTAATTTCTCACTGTGGTACAACAATATGCGCTGCTCCTGCTCGTCCACATCAGGAAGCAGAGTTTTCTCCTTTGGAACATAACCCTGCTTTGAGATTTCGTGTACCAAGCTATCAACTTTCTCATAAATCTCATTGGTCTGGACATGGGATTTGTCTCCAGAAAGGAAAACATGTGATTGTTTATTAACTTCAATCCAACTGCAGACAGGAAGCATTCGCAAGCCCTTTCTTCTCAAAGTCTGCAAAACACCGGCTGCTTCCTTTAACTTGCCTGATTGGTGGTAGATATTCAAAAGTACAACATAATTACTAAGCTTTTCAGGTTCCATCCCATACAATTTCTCGGCTGCATATTTCCCAAGCTCCAAATTCACATTAACACGACTGGCGGTTAACAGTGCAGCCCACATATTTGCCGTAGGCTTGAAGGGAGCACGTCTTATCAATGCAAAGGCTTCATCTAGAAGTCCCTCTTGACCTAATAATTCAATCATACAAGCATAATGCATTGCACGGGGTTTGATCTTGTGATCTCTATTCATCGACTGAAAAATTTCCCAACCACGTTCAAATAATCTTGAGTGGCTACAAGCAGATAACACAGCAAGAAAAGTAACATGGTTAGGTCTCATTTTTTCTCGAAGCATTTGCTCAAACAATTCCACGGCCTCAGCTCCCCGACCGTGATTACCATATCCAGCAATTAAAGCATTCCAAGATATTGTATTCTTGCAAGGCAACCTGTCAAAAACATGTTTAGCATCTTCTACTCTCCCCCATTTGCTATAGAAGTCCACGAGAGCGGTGTTAGCCACAATGTCCAACCCAAATCCATGGCGAATCAGACCTGCATGAACTTGCTTGGCATATTCAACTGAAGCTAACCTTGAACAAATTCTGATAATCATTGAAAACGTGAAATGGTCCATTTTAACACCAGAATCACGCATCTCATAGAACATACTTAGCGCTTCCTCACTATAACCATGAAGAGCATAACCTGCTATAATTGAATTCCATCCTACACTAGTCTTCTCTGGCATCTCATCAAAAGCCCATTGAGCATCTTCAATGCTGCCACACTTACTATACATGTCAATCAGTGCACAAGACACGAAGATATCTTCACCTACACCGAACTTCACTGCAGCCGAATGTAGCTGCCTTCCTACTGAAATGAGTTCTAGCCCTGCAGATGCCCGGATCATTGTCGCTATAGTTCGAGATCCACAATCAGAGAACTCCTCCCACATAAGAAGAAACAACCTAAACGCCTCTAAGTAATCCCCAACATCGACGAGTCCAGCTATGATGGTATTCCATGAAACCAAATTCCTCTCCGGCATTTCATCAAATAAACTACGTGCATCGATCATCATCCCACATTTCACATGCATAAGCAGCACCCTGTTACTCATATACTGATCCGGCTCAAACCCATTACTTATCATGTAACTAAATACTCTCTTAACTGCTCGTACTGATCCCAACCCAATACAAGCGCTCACTAATGCGTCATACGTGCTTAAACCCACATCAAAACCACCTTCAAGTTCCAAAATCTCAAACAATTCAAGCGCTTCCCTATACCTATTACAAAAAGCCAATTTCTCTATCTGACTACAAATCCCGACACTGGGTCTTTTAACATGGGTCTCTTCTGTTTCTTTCAAGTCAGAGTCAGTATTCCTAGAAGGTTTTGGCTTGGGCCGCCGTGGCTGCAGCCCTTGCTCAAGAGAAAAACACTTAATTTTATCACATGGGTTACCACATTTTCTCCGATTGAATCGAAAACAATAATCGGAAAACAAAGGCTTTGTTCTGAATACCTCACGGATTGATGAAGGAAAGCGAAAACTGTTCTGTATTTTATCTAATGAAATGGATTGGTAACAAGCAAGTGAGATTTCCATGATTGAAAATTAAAGATGGATAAGGAGATGTACCTTTACAAAGATTAAAACTTTGGGGACGAAGCTTTCTCGAGGCTAAGGGAAAGAGATTTGTTTGTTTGAGTTATTACCATGTTTCTTATAAAGGAAGAAGAATTCAAAAAAGAATTGGGTTTAGAACTACTCTCAGCATCGAGAGATCCGCCGTGAGTTTACTGTTAAATTCAGTAGTTGCCGACCACTTTCTAACTACCTTTGCCAGATTTTGAGAGAGGGGAAAAAATATCCCAAAACGACATTGCATTTTACTGAGATCCGGTCGGGTCGGGTCCAGAAATTTTATTTTTTTCCTTACTTAAACCGACCCGGATAATAGAAACGAGCATTTTGAATTTTTAAGGCTTAAAATGATATTTCACACTTTTTTTTAATTAAAAAAATATTGGAAATAATTTAAAATAAATTTTTATTTTTGTTGACGTGGATCTTGATGTCAATAGTGAAATAGCTGATTCAATTATAATTAACAACACGAAAATTGAATGTGGATATCATGCTTAATTTTTTATGGTTTTATTGTTTCAATGTAGATTTCTAACTTAGTTTTAATATTTAGATAATGATTGTAATCAAAGAGATATAATTGAAGAAAAAAAAATTATCGACGAGTGACGGATTTCCATTTGTGTTAACTATATTGTTTTCCAAGTATTATAATTTGGTAATGTGTTACTTACCGTGTTACTATATATGATTATTTTTATATTTTGTTGGTTAAGGTATGTGCAATGGGCAAATGCCAGAGTTAAATGCATTCTATATTGACTTGTTAATGTAAATTGTTATGTGGAGAAATATGTTAAATTAATGATAAATTTGTTATGTATTAATCTGTAAAGCCTTATTAAATAACACTGGATAAGGTTTAGATATAGTTGACATCTTATAAGATAAGTTGTGTATTAGTGTAAGTATATGAACTCGTGTGCATAGTATCGAATGCTTGTGCTCATACTTAATTCTAGCACTTAAGTGTACTTTACCGGAGCATTAGGGGATGCATGTTCTCATGTATTGAGCTTTCATCTTCATTGGGGTTTGTGTGCATTATTGTGAAGTGTTAAAGGTTTCGTCTGTGTATCCGTTCTTGTGTTCGCATAGGTTAATAGGTTGTTCACTTGTGAAATATGTAATTTTATTAAATATTATTTGTCTTTTGAAAGTTTATGTAAGTTAGTAAATTGATATTTTATGGAAATATGATGTTATGTTATGCTTTGAGCTATTTTGCTTGTAAAAAGGATGCATAAATAATTCAATAAAAAGTCATTATATGTTTTGTTAGTATGCTTAATATTTTTATATGATTCTTTATGTTTGCATAATAAACAACATGTACTTTCCGCTCTAGCATAATAGAAGTTTTGAAATTTTTAAATGTTGTTAATTTTTTGTTATAATTTTTGCTATTCAATTAGTCATTTGGTTAACTTTTGATTGATTTTGATTTCCCAATTCATATTGTGACATGTGCTACTATTAAGTTGAAATATGTATGTTTTATGAAACGTGTTGTCAAGGTATGTTTTGGTAAGTGTCGATGGTGTTTAAGGAGAGGCAAAATTGACCCTTACACCCTGGGTTCGGTATTTAAAGTTAGAGTATCGATACTCAACATTTAAATGGCCAAGAATGTCGACTTGAGTGTTTAGGGTTTGGTACCCTTAGCTTGGGTATCAATACTCAATTTGGCAGAATGTTAAAAGCTACAGTAATGTAGCCCAAGGTCTGATACCAAGCATTGGGTATTGATACCATATGCAATGCTTGTATGCTCATGTATCAACACATGGTAGTGGCCATTCCTTGGATTCTTGTTTCGTGATGGTTTGATTTTTCGGGGTTCAATTTAAGCTTCGAGTATATCTGAATCACTTTTGAATAAAATGGGCTCATTGACATTTGACTTATGATTTAACATTTCACTTACTCGATGATTAATAAAGCATGCTCACTTAATTTGATTTTGGTAATATACTTTTATTTGTTTGAGTTGCTTTAACAACAAATGTAACATTCTGTTTTTAGATTCATCGTTTAGGTTGGATATAAGATATTACACTTGTATTCCACTCTGTGTGATAACCCACTCATGTCTCAATTTTTATTGCCAGAAAAGTTGGTCCTTTTTTAAAACTTTAGGTAACTCTGTCTTTTTTTTTTTTTTTTTTTAATTGCTAAACGAAAAGAAAGATTACCACTAACCTTATTAAGCCATGCTTGTTTCACTACCAACTTGAAGTTAGGATCCAATGTCCACATGGATTCAAATCTATATGGTCTTCTAGTAAACGCTCTCTTTACTTTTTGTCAAGGACCATAGCACCCTTATAAGAATTAACATTAGGTAGATTTTGGATAACTGAATTTGGTAATAAACTCAACCATGAAGCATTACCAAAAAAAAAACTCAATATAATCCTTCCCATATTGCCTCTTCACCTTCCCATTTATTTATTTGTCCAAGTTAACTTTGGACCTAACAATTGCAATGCTATTAAATGATTAATATCTAAACATTCTTTTAATCCACTAGTGAGTAGGAGAGAATATATTATGTTCTAAACAGTGGCGGAATCAGGATGTTGATTTTGGGAGGGTCAAACAAAAATTAAATGTGTTATGTAATTTTTTTTCTTATAACATTTATTATGTATGTTAATTATAAAAAAATTAGATAAATATTTTGTTCTACATTATGTTTCCAAATATATATAAATTAAAAAAGATAGCATGAATACATATTTAAAAAGAGTGAGGACGACTCTTTTCATATTCTATTTTTTACTCCCTAATTTTGGTTTTTTCTTCTTCAGCCGATTGAGTCTCAACTCAGTTGGTATGAGCATCGTTGCCAATGCAGGAAGACGCGGGTTTGAGAGCGTTGAAGCGCATTATTCTCCTATTTATTGGTTGGGGAGGGGTTATGAGTAGTTCTAAGCATTGTGTTGAAAATAGCAGATATGATCAAAATTTATAATAAGATTGTTTAAAAAAATTGGCTTCCTCAAGAAGAATTTCCCTTTATTTTTATCTAGAATAATTTTTTGATATTATGAAAATATTGGAGGGCGTACTTTTATATTTGGGGACCATAGTATGTATATAAAGGGGGAAATTGAAAAATCTTAGACACTGATCACAAAATAATTGGTTGAGGAATTTTTTTAACAGCTGGATTAATTTAGGTAATGAAGTATAGTTTAAGGATTACTTCAGATAATAAGTTATAATTGTGTGCACGAACTTTAATTTGGTGCAATTATACTCGTGAAACTCTAATTATGGTTCAAATGTATACTTAAAACTTTAATTTTAATTTAATCATACAATTAAAAAAAATGAATACATCAATTTATTTTTATATTGGATAAATATAATTATTTATGTATGTAATATATAAACATAAAATGATGTTACATCAATAATTATGTTAATAATTTACAAAATTTGGATCTAATCAAAATTTCATATATAAAATTACATAAAACCAAAATTTATATATATAATTACACATTAAACTATAGTTTATATATTATTAGGATTTATCCTTTTTAAGTAGCATGATTTAATTTTTTTTATAAATATAAGGGTAAATTGCACCAACAGTCACTCAACTTTGGGGTAGCTAACAAAACAATCATCTAAATTTTATTTCAGTCACTCAACTTTTAAAAAATAATAAAATAATTACTAACTTTATAAAAAAGTGACAAAATAATCACTAATTAACAGTTTTTGTTAGTATCTTTTAATGAGACCGCTAATGTGGCAAGTTAAGTCAGTTAACTTGCCATGTTAGATGTAAATAGTAGAACCCACCCAATTTAAGAAGAAATTGAAAAAAAAAAAACCTTAACAGAGAAAAAAAAGAAGAAGAAGAAGCAAGAGAAGAAGAAGAAGAAGAGACTGTAAAATAAGTCTTTGCCTAATTTGGTGGGGTTTGATTCTTTGCCATTGAAATACTATGTCTTTGCTTTTCTTCTTTTTCTTCTTCTTCTTGACTTTCTTCCTCTATAACCTTATGCCATTGTTGGCGAGGTCTTATGGTTTAGCCAAAAAAGAGCATGATTTCGAAGAAAATGATACATCAAAGGGAAGCTTCATGCTAAAGAATTTGCATCTTTGCTTACTCTTTGATTAAATTTGGCATTTTCATCTTCTTCCTGAAATTTAATCAACCAAATCTATACCAAAGATGAAATGCTTTAGTCGAAAGTTCATCTTCTTAATAAGAAGCAAATACGCGGAAGCACGCTACTCAAATGATGCTTCTTCAGTTTTCTTCATCTCAGATTGCTTGACCTACAACAAAACACAAACCATATCTTCAAGTGAATCAATTCTCCTACAACATATACCACTACCACTCCTTGCATATTTTGTTTTAAAAAGTTCGCTAATAATATCATGCAAACACTCTAAAAATGCTTCGTGCACTAGGGTAATTTTAGCAAAATTATTAGAAATGATCATTAGTTGTTTCACTGCAGACTTTGATGCTTCCTCATCTAACATACAGCCTTATGCATATTAAGGTTGAATGTACCCACCAGTACTGATTGTGTAATACAAATGAGTCAGTTGCCACTTTTTTCCCATCATCATTGCGGTTCCAATGGTAGAATACATGTGTCCTATTTTGGATCTCCAGTGTCGAATGACCATAACTAGCTTCTCTGAATGCAGAATACTCTGGCTGGGGATCTAAAAATCTGCAGAATCAAAAAACCATTTGCTTAATTTAGCGAGGTATGTAGTTTGTAACAGATTAGTTGTAAACAAGTAGCTAAATATCATACTTGTCTTTGTTGCAACATGCCATCAAACCAACCTTCCAGCTAGACCTTCTTGATTTCCATCATCTCCGACAGTGATGTAAACTAGAGCTGATTTGTCTGGTACAGGGTAACATTCGCCACTTGATACATTGTACCTAATATTTGAGATGTGATACTGAAAATTCAGAGGAAAGAAGCATGAGCTTTCCTTCCATAAAATAAACCAATGGTTGCACTAAAATAGATACAATGGACAACAAATTATGCATGAAAGAGTTCAATATAAAGAGTTCAGATGGCTAAAAAATGACTTGAATCCATTGATGATCCAAGACCTTCAGCTTTCCTGCACAATGCATGAAGGAACATGTACCAGTGGAGATGACATCCACAATCTCACATCACATTAATTGAGTTTCACAGAAAAGATGAATAAATGGGATTCTAGGTGCTAATGCATGAACCAACCCATAAGTCATAAAATTACAATGTGGCAACATGGTACTGCTAGTTAAAGATAAACATACCAATATTATATCAAGTGATGATGAGTGAGGTTAATGTAGGGTGAGAGTGGCCTTACCTTTCAAGGAGACCTCTCCATCAAGAAACCCAAAAACAGAGAAGGAGACTTTATTTCGTACGGAGTCAGGAGTTTCAACAGCCTGAATCATGTCATTGGTCTTGAAGAAAAGGTACCCCAATGCACTTCTGTAGCTGCCTCCTGGTCATGTGGGATTCCAACAGTAAACCACATCCCAATCTGGAAAAACCACAAGACCCTGCCAACAATGGCAGAAGGTTACAAAGGAAGAGAGCCAAGAAGAAGAAGAAGAGGAGCAAACATATGGTGTTTTAATGGCAAATAATCAGACCACGCTAAATTAGGCAAAGAAGACTTTTTTTTTTATAGTCTCTTCTTCTTCTCCTCTGTTAAGGGTTTTTTTTAATTTGAGTTTTCAGTGTCGACATTCAAGGTGGCCACATAAGTTAGTTAACTTGCTACATTAGCAGTCTCGCTAAGACACTAACAGAAACTATTAATCAATACCTGTTTTGTCATTTTTTTATAAGTTAGCGACTCTTTTATTATTTTTTAAAAATTGAGTGACTGAAATAAAATTTGGATAACTATTTTATTAATTACCCTAAAATTGAGTAATTGTTAGAGCAATTTAACCTAAATATAATCGTACTTATAAGTTATAATTGGCTGATTAATATATATGAAAAATAATTCGATGATCGATTGCTTTACCCTATAAGAAACTACCTTATCGAGCCTGTTCTTTTGAACAGTTTGAAACGGGGGAGAATATAGCGGAAGGTTTAAGTTGTTCAATAAGCAATGGCGCCGCACGACATTCGCCGTCCGTTCAAGCGAGCGGCTATATCCGATCAGCAGAAGCGGAGGGAGCTCTCGCTGCTCCGTCAAGCGCAGAATCGTCGCGATGCTCAACAGCAAGCTCGCTGCTTGGCTTCATCTATTCTCTCGCTCCAGTCTGCTGCACCCGAATCCCAACCCGAACAATCCGACATCGAAATAGAAACCGTACCCGAATCCGAACAAGAATCTGAAGCTTTTTCGAAAGACCTCGATGTCCGTCGAGCTTCGAAGCTCCGAGGACCAGAGGTTCGAAAATGGTTCGCGAGGCAGCTTATGCTTCCTGAGTGGATGATCGACGTCCCTGATCGCTTGGCGCAAGACTGGTAATTAGGGATTCTCGTAAATATGTTTAATCGTTTGTTGCAGTGTTAATTAGGGATTTGTGCAACGTTTTAATTGCTTCTGAAGTGAAGTTTCTTTTTTTTTTTCCTCCCTTCTTTAAAGGTATGTATTTGCAAGGCCAGCTGGAAAGCGATGCTTTGTGGTTTCATCAAACGGAACGACAGTGAGCAGGCAAAGAAACGGCTCCATTTTGCATCATTTCCCATCGGCTTTACCAGCTGGAGCCAAGATCAGAGATGGCTCGGGCTCAGCTCAATCATATTGTATCCTGGATTGCATTTTCCACGAGGTATGAAAAACCAGAAACAGTGAAGATAGGAATCATGTTAATGCTGATATATTGTTTGGTTTTGATTCTGTTCAAGCTTGATTCTTGTTGCAGTTGGATCAGACTTACTATGTGATTGATATGGTTTGTTGGAATGGATACTCTCTCTATGATTGTACTGCTGAGTTTAGATTCTATTGGTTGAACTCGAAGCTTGAAGAGAGCGGTGCTTGCAATGCACCTTCACATTATCATAAATTTAGGTTCAGTGCTGTTCCAGTGTATAATTGTGATTCGAGTGGCCTATATGCAGCATACACTGGAGTTGTGCCATATGCTAAGGATGGATTACTGTTTTATAACAAGTGAGTTATTTTCCTCGAAAATATGTACTCAGTTTCCCATTGTCCTAAGTAATAGAATTTACTCTGTAATGGGTTCCATGTCTTTTGCTTTTTTTGTGCATGGATGATTGGCATTGCTTTCATTTTATTTCTCTTGTGATATAAGGAACATGTATGCTTCCATAGTCTAAACTAAGGTGTAAATTTGAGCACTTTGTTGGTTCTTATTCTTAAACAATTAGATGAGAGTTTGAGTCCCCCCCACCACAGAGGGAGCTTCGCCATGATGCCATCAATGACAGCCATCACATCAGACCCAATCTCTTTAATGTTTTTGACTTCCTAAGCTTACCAACCCTACATCAAAGTACCAGACCATGCCCTAACTGGAGTCTTAATTGGACTCGACTAAGGAGGCAATCATGATATGAGAGACCCACTCCTATCCCTCTTTCTCCAATAAATAGCCCCTCTTCCAAGACCAAGGGGAACATGGACATAATCATTAGCCATCGCTCTGCCAAAACACCACCCTAAACCTCCATCCTTAGTGGCTCTCCACACCACATGCAGTGTGAACCACACCCATAGTCTACCCAACAACTTGTACAACTTAATTGTTATAACAAGTATAAAGTAAAGTGTTTGTCCTACTTTAATGGAATTTTCCTGTAAAAGGAGTTATAAAGATTAAAAGTGGACTTTCTTCCTTGTTAAGAAGGATTCTGCTCCTATTTAGCAGGTAAGGTTGCTTGTATCCTAATGATGCCTTTGGAAATCATAGATGAAGGCTTTCTTTGTGCATCCCATGGAAGATGGATATATATTACTTCTTTTGTTGTTTTTCCTGTTCTTAGATTTTGTTTTATCATTAGGACCTCTCAACATCTCCTCGTAGCAGATTTTGTCTCTCTCCTGTTTGTGTATTCTGACCAGTGAGTTTTACTTTATTTCCTTCATAGGCATGCACTCTATCAAACTGGCAACACACCTCTAGCATTAGTCTGGAAGGATGAGAACTGTAGTCAATATGTTATTGACACCGATGGTAAAGGAGAGATTCCAAGCCAACAACAGGTATCTTGATGCAGCATTTGTTATTCATCTATGCTCACCTTTCAAACAAATTAGGACTTGTTTCTTTCTCATTGTTTTACTGAAGAGCAATGACTAACATAATTAATTTGCGTGAGTTATTGTCTGTAAGTTGATGTTTGAAGTTTAACATAGACAGGTCGCTCTTATGATTTCCGATCCATGCATTGTTTTCTGTCTGATAGCTTGGTTCAGACAATTACTCTCTCTAGTGTAACATTTGGCTATGAAATTCAAAAGCAAAGCTTCCTAAAGCATGAAATAAAAGTCGCATTGTGCTTTTGGACTAATTAGAGAAGATACCTAAAGGGAAAGATATAATCATGGGGTTTAAGACAAATAATAAAAAACTAGTATCTCCTTTTTAGTAGATCTATACATATGGAGTAAAACTATAACCAATTGTTCTTTCTTCTGTTATCAGGTAGTTTTGGAGCTGCAAGATGATAGAAAACTGGTAACATCAGATGACCCTCCCGTGCTTTTTGGCTGCTTAGACGGGGATATCATAGAAAAGGTATGGTTTTGAATACCCATATTGAGCCAAATGCATAATGTGATAATCGTTGTTTAACCGTAAGTACCCATCCAAGCCAAATGCATGGTGCCGTAATCATTGCTTCCAACTAATTACAATGATCCGTTCATCTATAATTGGCCATTGTTATTTTATTTGTCAAAGTCTATGATATATCAATGCAGTTAGCTGTTGCTTCAAATTTGTAAGTGCAATCATTGGGCTTTGAGCTAGTCAAAATAGGTAGCTCCCTCCCATCCTGTAATTCCTTCCTCCCCTCCGCTAGAATTGAATTCTGACCTGAGATCAAAGCTCCTAGTTCTCTCAATTGGACAGCCCCTTTGAAATGGTGATAATTATAAATTTGGTCTATTTAAATTGAAGCATAAAGGAGCCTAGAACCCAAGTTTTCATCTTGATGATGTTCCATTACACTAGCATGTTTCCTTCTACAATTAAGACCGTCTGCTTCTTGAGCTGAGTGGCTGGCTCATGAGCCAGATTTCTTGAAATACAAGCTAGAAAGGAAAATAAATTGTAGAACTTTAAGCACCCTTCCTCTCCAACCTTGCTTTTAACATCCCACTTGGCTTACATTTAATGTTTCTATTTTCTTTTATCTGATTTTCCCACTCTTCCAAATACCCAGTCTGGGCTGCATACAGGGAACCTTTTACGGTTTGCTATTGGTGATGGAGGATTGAGTTTTGCAGATGGGAAGCTTGAGAAGGCTGATTTGATTTATCTTGGCAAGTCCAACCGGGCACGTGCTTTTGCAGATAGTTACTCAAAGGTTGGTAGAAAAGCATGCATGATACAATTTATAACATTATTGTTGAAATTAAAACCCATACGCAAATCAGTCGAGGGAAATGTCCAAATGTTCTAGTTAGCTATTGTTTGAGATATTTTGTGTACTCTTATCTCTCCGATGAAGTTTTTGGACTAATTCTTTCTAGGATAGTTCTGTAAATCCCTTGTCTACTTTAAAGGTTCATAAATAGAATTGGCCCTGAAATGATTCTTAATGATCATTCAGCGTTTGCATTGTCTATGCCATATGTAGAATCTCATTTTGATTGGTGGAATTAGGGATTTCAACTCAAATCTTTGTAGAGGGGGTATAGATGCACCAGATGCTTCCTAGTTTAGACAGTGTCAGTCCCCAACCAAATTAGTCGGTTCTCTATGATAAAATGTAAGCAAAATTGAAGAAGGTTTGTCTATATATTATCTTATTTTCTTTCTCTTTTTGGCTGCATTAATTTCTAAGATCTGTTGTTTCTCAGTGGGGACTTGTAAATCATTCGTGTTGTCCATGCTTGCCTTTCTGTGTTTTCAATTATTAATTTTCCCTTTAAATGATACCTTAAAAATAAAAACATCCTCGAATCTGCTCTACAGGTTTTGTTCCAGTTCATGGTTCGACATTCTCCTCTAAAGATAGATGATCTTCTAGCATCAATTAACTCCGCAAATGATCAAGAAAAGACACCAAGTGACATCGAGATGGTTGGTTGACTACATATATATATTAATTATACGAGGTTCGATATTTGTGTTCCGTGCGTGCCAAGTTTAAAACCCATTGTGGAGTAGAGGGAAACTGAAGATGCCCTGTTGGGTTACTACCAGATGAATTGCATGCAGAATGCAGGAGATATATGTTTTTTTGGCATAAATTAGGTATTTAATTGAACTTGGCTCAGCCAAGGGTGTGGAGGGTTTCAATAGAGATCTTATTTTGAAAGCCAAATTGTTGTCTTTTTGTGTGTAGGAAACTATTGAGAGAGATTGTATCATACATGGGTGACTGTAATTTACTGTTCCAGCATACCAGAGTATCTATGCCTGACTAAAGATGTATAGTTCTAAATTTGTACTCATAAGTTATTTGAATTTGGTTAAAAAAATAAATAAATTACACAAGTGGCTCAACTATGAGCTTGTTTTCTTTTTTGTCACTTAATTTTATTTATTTTTAAATTGGTCACTCTTTAGCTGAACAGTGAAGTGGCAGCTTAAAAATAGGTATAATAATAAATTTAGTTTTCTAACTTTTACATATTATGTCAATTTAGTCATTGTTTTAAAAAATTAATTTTCAACATAGCAAATTATTTGGTTTTTCCTTTTTTGGGCTAAATTTGAATATAACTTTTCAAAAAGAGTCAAATAACTATTTTTTAATGGAAATGTTGATCAAAACATCAAATTTTCAACAATATTAACCTGATAACTCATGTGGGATTCTACTTGTACTTTATGTTGACATGACATCATTTGTTATATGTTACTTCAACAAATAATTTATAAAATATAAATATTTAAAAATAAAAAATTCAAAATAAATAAAAATTCAAAAAAAAAAAAAAGACTTAGCATGAAATCAGATGTCATCTTCTCTTTTCTATCCTTACTTTATCGTTTCTTGCTTATTTAAGTTAGTTCTTAATGTTTTGGCTTGTTGATTTTATTGATTTTCATTCTAAGTTAAAGTTGTTTCAAGAAAGACGTTCTCCTATCTTGTTCTGTCAAGAAACACATCAAAATTAAGAATTTTAATCTTTTCTTGTTGTTTCAAACATTTTTACACAAAACATTTTGCTTTTGTCTTTAAAATCACTTCTAACAAATTTGTTTGTGTTTTGTTTTTCCAGATTTGGATGAGGCCTTTTTTTTTATGTCTAATGAGGGTTTCTTTACATCCAAAAAACCGTGGATTACCATGCAGGCTACTATGTTTAAAATTTTAATGTTTTAGTCAGTATTTTCATTAAAGAAAAATAATTTGACTCTTTCTAAAAAGTTGGTAATCAAATTTGACTCTTTTTAAATAGTCAAATTTAACTATAAAAAAAAGTAAAAAAAAAAACAAATTAACAAAAAAATACAAACGTTAAAGGGTAAATTTATATGTGAAAAATCTAACTTTAAATTTTAACTTTCAACAAGATTATATATTTTAGATGACACTTGATCAATTAGAGTGATACCAAAGTTCAATCTAAGGTAACTTTAAGATTATTAAATTCTTAATTTTTTAAAGATTTTTTTCACATTTTTTTTATAATTTTGATTTTGTTAAAAAAATTGAAATTGTTTTGCATTTTTAATTTTTTATCATTTACAATTTTAAAAACTTATAATTTTTTTAAGTTTTTAGAATATTTTATATGTTAATTTTGAAAAAGAAAATCACAATTTTTGGAATTATAATTTTTATTTGTGATTTTTAACCTTTTAAATTTTTATAATTTCTAAATTATTTGATGATATCGCTATAAGACAAAATTATATCATGTTAATAATGAAGGATCTAATTTGCTCTAAATAAAAGATAGAAACCAAAATTTAATAAAGATGTAAAAATTAAAAACTAAAATTATCATTACACTTTATATACAAAAAGATAAAAAAAATATTTAATTGCACAATTTTAATAAAAAACCATTTTGCTGGTTTATCTAATATATATAAACCAACTTATTAATTTTTTTTTTTTATTTTATTTTATTAGTGGAAGGATTAAAATTCAAGATGAGGTATAATCGTTTAATACTTTTACTTTATTTAACAATAGGTTTTATTTACTAAATAAACTTTTACCTTTTAATCAAGTCGAATTCAAATATTACATGTATTAAAAATATTTTTTTTAAAAATAAAAATAAAAATAAAACTTAATCAAGTTTGAAACGAAGATTTAAAAGAAAAGAAAAAGGTAAATTCATTTTCTGAAAGTCAAATTTAAAAATCCATTTTTGACCAAAAAGAGTTTAATTTCTTCCAAACTTTACTGATCCATCTGACATTTCCAATTGTGATCATAATAGCAGTAATTTCCTTGTGCAAAATGTGTTAAAAGGGTTGTGATTTCATTGATGGCAAGTGATGAAGTAAAGCACCAGCCATTGATGAACAATAATAGCTCATTTGCATAATTGCCCTCAACAATGCATGAATGTGAATTTGTTAGATAAGTTATTATATAATATCATAAAAAGTTATATGTTATTAAATAAAGGATGAAGTAAATATGTGTAAATATTTTAATAATTAATTTCTAATTGATGATGGACTGATTAGAAATTAAAGTTTATGTACAAAAGTTATATATTAGGGTTATGATCTAACATTATAAATACGTAACTTTTTTAATATGTCATCTTCATAAAAGAGTTACCATTTTCTAAAATATTTGTGTGTTAATTTGAAATATTAAAATCATAAAATCTCAAGATATCAATAGGTTCAGATACACTTCCACATTTAGTTTTATTCTTGATTTATTTTTGATGACCTGATATGACAGATTCTGATTTATATATGAATTTTACGATTTTAACAAGTGGGACCTGAGTTTCGTCATGTTAAATCATCAAAAACAAATTAAATTTTCTATTATTTTGGAATGATTCAATCTTAATTTTTTTTTTATGAATTTTATGTAAAATTTTGATAATTATGATTCATGTTGAATTGTTTGGAATTGATAATTCTAGGGTTTCCTATTTTAATTAAATGATTTTTGGTTATTATGGCGGATTTTGTATAAATTTATTTGGTATTCGGTATTGGGTTATGGCTATGTTTAATTTTTTGCTTTGAAATTTGAATGATGGCTCAAGATTTTGTCAAATTGACTTTTAATTATATATATATAATTATGCATAGATTTCATTTTTTTCCGTACAATTACAGTAGTCTACATTAGGTCAATATCTAATGGAATGTTTTGGTTAATGTTTGGGTTGAAGTTTAGGGTTAAATTATGCATTGATTTTGTATTGTTTTTAAATGTCATTATTTGGATTAATTAATGATTTTTTTTTATAAACATTTATGGATTCAATTACCAATTTTTATAAAATTGGTTTTATGAAATTAGTTATAATTGATAAACTGAAGTTGTTAAATATATATATATATATAAAGTTTTTTGGTGTTTTAATGCAAAATCATCTTCACTATAATACATGTTTAAAAATTCTGGTTTTAAATATAGTTGAATGTTATTTGATTTAGTATTTTATGGTTCCATATATTTAGTTGCATAAATTTTTATTTTTATTATATATAAAATCAGTCAAAGATTTAAGTTTTCGGCTTTTTATTACGATATTAAAATAACCTTATTTTGAGAAATATGGTGTATAAAAACAATTTTCAATTTGACCTTATGAAATTTTTGAATTTGAATATTTTTACATTTATATATATTTTAAGATAACTTAATTGAAGAAATAAGTTGTCAAAGTATCTTCTGTTGTGGAAATTACTTTATTTTAAAATATAAAAAAGTTTTATGCATGTAACTTAAGCCATGTTAAGGTTAATATTTACCAAAATTACATGTGCAACTGTGACAATAAACATGTTACAATTATTCGGTTCTACATTGAGTAATAAATCAGCCCAGAAGAAGATTTATAATTCGACATGTTTTTATTGTCAATGTTTGATTACTATACCAAGATATCACTTATAAGTTCATATTTTTGTCCAAAGGTGAACTATTAATGGAGTGCATGGTATCTTCGGATATGGTTAACCTTTATTCAAATTATTATCGTTTAAATTTAAAGTCGTATATGAGCTTGTTTTGTTTGATTCATCTATTATTACACCTACCAACATCACAACCAACATTAACTCGATTCCTATGTTAAATGACACTGACTTTAAATTATACCAAGAGAATCTTATGATTGTTCTCGAAGTCATGGATCTTGACCTTGAGTTAAAGGATGATTCTCCTCCACTAATTACAAATGAAAGTACCTCTAATCAAAGTAATGAGATGGAAAGGTGAGAGAGATCAAATCACATGTGTATGATGATCATGAAGAAGACCATTCCAGAAACATTCAGGGGCACTATGCTTGATAAGAATACCACTGCTAAGGAATTCTTAGCTAACTTTGGAAAAATGTTTGTCAAGAATGAAAAGCCTAAAATTGATACACTCTTAACAAATCTAATTTCGATGAGTTATAAAGAGAAAGGTAACATCAATGAATACATTATGGAAATGTCTCATATTGTTTCAAAGTTGAAAGCACCTAAGCTAGAACTCTTTGAAGACTTGCTAGGTATCTAGTTTAAAGTGAGCTATAATTGCCAGTTTAATGTTTTATATCTCTTCCATCATAGTTTAATCAGTTTAAGGTGAGCCATAATTGTTAGAAAGAGACTTGATGTAACAGCCTAATTTTCAGTGGTATCGGGAATAGAGATTTGAGATCACTAAATCCGACGGGTGAGTTGAAAATTTAATAAATTAATACCTATGAGTCAAATATGAATATAAAAGCATTTTTGAATTAGTGAATTTGGTGATTTAAAAGAATTAATTAGCTAAAATGGGTCGAGAATGAGGTATCGAGACCTTGACTTCATAAACCGAGTCGTAAATATTTTTAGAAATATTTATGGAGTGTTGGTGAGGTAATAATAAAATTTAGTCAGAAAATTTTGACGTTGGGTGGTTGATTAAATAAAAAGGACTAAATTGAAAAAGGTGTAAAAGTTGCTAAAATGATTAAATAGCTCAATTGTCAAATGAGGAAGGACCTAAAGTGCAAATAAGCCCAAAGGAGATATTTTGGGCGGCAATAGTTGAGAAAAATCAGGAAATGGGTGAAATAAGGGTAAAATTGGAAAATTGCCAAAATTGGCTAAATAAAAATGGGACTAAATTGGAATATCTAGAATTCTCTTCATTTCTCTTCATATTGATCAGCTGAAAAACAACCATGGAGGAGGGTTCAAGCTGGTTTTCATACTCGATCTTCATGTAAGTTTAATTCTTGCTTTCTCCTTGAAATTTTTATATTTTTGGACTTTTACAATTGGGTCCAACTTATTATTTCATTAGTTTTTGATCCCATGGCTAATTTTTGAAGTTGTTATGGATTATTTTTAGAAATATATGATGATTTGGCATGGAATTAGAGCTTTACATTGTTTATATTCTGATTTTATTGAAATAATTGAATAGAAAGTGAATGTTTGGGACCTAATTGTAAAAGAGTTTGAAGTTAGAGTTTTATGTGGAAATTATAAATTTAAATAGTTATGAAATAACTTATAATGTCTAGAAAAATTATTAATTGAGAAAATTAACTTAATTGAGGGGTTAATTGAGCAAGGACTGAATTGTATGAATTGTGATATTTGGGGCAAAATGGAAATCAACATTTTACACTAAAACTGTTTTGGACAGCAGCAGTAGTCTAACTTTGAAAAATCACCAAAAATTGTATAAATGGAATTAGAGGATGAATAAAATACGAAATTAAAGCTTATTGAGTCTAGTTTCTTATAAAAGAAATTATTAAGCAATAGAATTGTAAATCATGAGATACAATAACTTTTGTGAGACAAGGTCAGAATGATTTCGGGTTCCCCTGTTCTAACTTTGTAAAATATAAAAAATTGGATAAAAATAATTAGGGGCTTATACTTATATTTTTAGAATCCTGAATGAGTCTATTTTCAATAGAATCAAACGAGAACATCATTCGAATTCTGTACGAGGAGATAATTAATTTTTAGTGAAGAAGGGTCATAATTATCAGATAGCAGAACAGGGGAGATTTCAATGAATAAAATGTATTAATTTGCCCAGCAAAAAATTATGAAATTTTTATGGTAATAAGATATGTGAGTCTAGTTTCAGGGAAAATTAGCGGATCTTAATTTGGAGTTCCGTAGCTTTAGATATAAATAATTTAGTGACTATGACACAGATGGACAGCTTGAATATTCACCTAAGTAGATAGTGAAAATTATGGATAATGTTACCTACAAGTATGTTATTTATACTAAGGATGTGGATGGAGAGGAAGAGGAGGAAAATATACAAAAATATATGAATGACTCGTGTATAAATTGATCACATGCCCGATTATAATCGATAAGTGTTGGATTAGAAATGATATAATGTTTTACTTGGAATATTTATTATGAAATTATAATTATTGTTATAATACAAAAATTGAACTTGTGAGTTTATATGGCTAAATTTTAGTGATTATTTGTTAATTTTATGAATTTCATGATGTGTTATTTCATATGTATTGATGATAAAATCGTGAATAATGTAAAAGCATGAAAATTGAATAAATGATCAAATTGAGTATTTCAGTTCGGTGACAAGATGAATTGAAGGAAAAGACCATGGTTGGACCATGGCAACAAGTGATAAGTGATAGCTTCGGCTACACTTATCGATCAAGGACAAATGACAAGTGAAAAGTGGTAGCTTTCACACACGATCGATGAAAAGTGGTAGCTTCGCACCGATCGATGAAAAGTGGTAGCTCCGGCTACGATCGATGAAAAGTGGTAGCTCCGGCACGATTAGTGAAAAATGGTAGCTCGGCCACACGATCGATGAATAGTGGTAGCTTCGACTACAAGTGACAAGTGATTTCCGTATAAGACCATATCTGAGATATGGCATCAGTGTGATACATGCTACTGTATAAGATGTGTAAGACCATAGTTGAACTATGGCATCGAGAAAACGAAGTACTCAATTCCGTAAGACGTTCACTAATTTGACAAAGTTTGGTAAGTGTTACATGGAATTATGTGATACAAGGAAGTACGAGTTGATAAGATATGAGTATAGAACTTGGTTGATAAATGAATTCATTTGTGATTATATAATTGTTCATCTTGAATGTACTGTCCATATGTATTGATAATTCAAATGTTTTAATGAATAAGTTTCGACATGGAATAAATTGAACACGAGATAAATAATTATAAAATTGAACTCGGAATTCATGAAAATGACAGTTATTGATATATGGAGACATGAGAGATTGATATATGAATATGGAAAATGTTTGATAAATGTGTTTATTCATAATTATGGAATTATATACCTCATGTGTACTATTTTCATAAAGATGATATTTCAAATACTTTGGTTATTTAAGCTTAAATATGAAATAGTATGAAATCAAGATAAGTTGTTATGAAAACATATTTAGATTATAGAGATATGGCTGATGTAACACTCCCTACCCGTATCCATTACCGGAATAGGGTACAAAGCATTACCGGAGTTTACTGAACATTTTCAGAAAATTCTGAGTCATTTATTATTCATATTTTGAAAATAATCATAACGTCTCTCTATTGGGCCCTCGAAGCCCCAACCATACAATAGAAACCAATCGGAATTAAATCGGGATCATAAAAAAATTTCGCAAAATCTTAAATTTTATTTTCATCTAAGTACTTACCATTTCAATGCTCCTTATAATTAAACATGTTACCATTCAATCAATAGCTTAACACTTGTCTAAGCGTCAAACAACATCATTGTTAGTATACTTGCACATATTTCATCTAAATTCAACATTAATATACTTATTTTCTCGACATGTCACACTTGAGTTTAATAATTGTCTTTACTTACATAATTTCCTTGTATCAACATATCAAAGATAATCATATATGCACATGTTATGAAACATATCATTCTCTTACCGTTTCTTCATAAGTGTATATCAATCATTTCATTATATCAATATTTCATGCTCCATCATTTCCATATATTTTATGTATATTTATTCCGGTAAAGTTTATATCAAACTTAACATAAATTATATTCCATGTACTTATTCTTATTTCGTTTATCTATCTTTATAATTATTTTATACAACTATTTTGTACATATATTTCTATATGACCAGTTCTTGTAAATATTTCACACAACCATTTCATATAACCATTCGTCATCTGATACATATTACCTGAATATCAATTGTTCAATAGATGTCATAACGTCTCCCATCCACAGTCTTATTTATCTTTGACATGATGCCATAGTGTCTTTCAACTATGGTCTTACTCATTTTCTGTCATGTTGCCATGGTATCTTTCAATCATGGTCTTATTCATTTCATATCACATTGCCATGGTATCTTTCAACCATGGTCTTATTCATTTCATATCACGTTGCCATGGTATCTTTCAATCATGGTCTTACACATTTCATATCAGGTTGCCATGGTATCTTTCAACCATGGTCTTACACATTTCATATCAAAGAGCACACTCCCGCGAACCTCATCCTTACAGTGGGATTACCAGTCCAGACTAAATCCCCTGCAACGACAATTACTCTAATGAGCTTGGATCTGAATTACCAGTCCAGGCTAAATTCAGACCCTAATTTGGATTACCCGTCCGGGCTAAATCCATTTTCCACATATTCTTCGGGAGGGCTATATCAGGATAGGATCACCCATCTGGGCTAGATCCTTTTTACCGTCAATTCCTTTTCAGAGATCCATCGAATTTTCCTTTCATTCAACCGGGATTTCTTCCCCTTTTTATCAATATGTCAGTATTTCATAAATTTTCATATAATGAACATTCAAATCATATTCATATCAAAAACATGCATTTCAAGCATTTAAGAATATAATTCAAGTTACATGAACTTACCTCATTACTTGTTTGTGTTTATAATTTTATTAATCCGACATCTTTTTTTTTCCACGATCAAATCTCTTATTTGAGTCGTCCGGATCTTTATAAATAAATTTGATCATCATTTTCATTCATTTCATATTCTAATGTATTAAATTAATGCTCTAGGCAAAATTACCATTTTGCCCCTAAACTTTTATTTAATGACGACTTCATCCTTAAGGTCAGGAAAATAAAATTCTTACAATTTTAATCCTTATTTCCAGCTATTATTCTCATGCATATTAATAACAGCCCATGAATTCTATAAAATATCAAAATTTTCCATAATTTCAACACTTTTCAATTTAATCCCTAAAAACATGTTTTTCCTCGATCTTGAACTAAATTCATAATTTCATTAAATTTTGTAATTTAAATAATAAAATAATCTATTTCATGCAATTTGGTCATTTTTGACATTTTTTACAAAATTACCCATAAAATTTTACTTTTATTCAATTTAGTCCCTGAGCCTAAAACATGCAAATTAGCCATGCCAGATGAATATTCATACATATTTTCCTCCTCCTCCTCTCCATTCCACATCCTTAATGTATTTAACACACTTGTAAGTAATATTATCCATAATTTTTATTAATTACTTTTATAAATATTCAAGTTGTCCATCTGTGTCATAGTCACTAAATTATTTATATCTGGAGTTATAGAATTAAAAATTAAGATCTGCTAATTTTCCCTGAAACTAGACTCATATATCTTCTTACCATAAAATTTTCAGAATTTTTGGTTTAGCCAATAAGTACATTTTATTCTTTAAATTTACCCCTGTTCTGCTGTCTGACAGTCCTGACCCTTCTTCACTAAAAATTAATTATCTCCTCGTACAGAATTCGAATGATGTTACAGTTTATTTCTCTTGAAAATAGACTCATTAAATATTCTAAACATATAAATTTAAGTCCATAATTATTTTTATCCAATTTTTGATGATTTTCAAAAGTCAGAACAGGGGAACCCGAAATCATTCTGACCTTGTCTCACAAAATTGATTATATCTCATGATTTACAATTCCATTGCTTATATAATTTCTTCTATAAGAAACTAGACTCAATAAGATTTAATTTCATACTTTATTCATCCTATAATTCGATTTATAAAATTTTTGATGATTTTTCAAAGTTAGACTACTGCTGCTGTCCAAAACTGTTTTGGTACAAGATATTAATTACCATGTTATAACACCCTTATTTTCTTTTTCTACACCATTTCTCATCACTTTCTCTTATTTTCTTTTCACTAACATATCAAGAACATAGGACCTTATGTAAGAAAACTCTACTATAACATTATTTCCATGCTTTGTCAATAATAACAAACTTAAAAACATATTGAAATCTTGATGTACTTACCTTGTTCTATTGATACTAATCTTTAACTTGATTTTCTCTCTCCTCCAGCTTCTGTTCTTGAATCCAGCTTGATATTCTAACTCCCCATGGTCTCCTTAACATTTCTCTCTCTTAGTAGCTATGGAAATTCTTTTGATTTCTAGGTGAAAATGATGAATTTTTGGTAGAAGGACCAAATTGTAAAGAAAAGAAAATTTCTTTTTTTTCCTTCTCTTCTAACATTGGTTGCATGCATGGAAAGATGATGAAATTCTTCATCTTTCTTTCCTTTTATACTAAATAATTAATAATAAAATAATAATAAAATAATAAAATATCTTATTAAAATAATATATATCTAATTAAATAATTATAAAATATCATGAACATCATCATTACTTTCTAGATTTCTCTCTCTTCCAATTGACCATTTTGCCCTTTATTATCTTTTAAAATTCCATCCTTGAGTCATCATTTAATTTGGTAAAATTGCAATTTAGTCCCTCATAGTTCTTCACCTATTCAATTTGGTCCCAATCCATCCATTTTCCTTAGTTTCTAGATCATTCCACTCTTAAAATATTTACACTATTGGTCCTTTAACTTTTTCATATTTACACTTTAACCCCTCAAATTTTAAGTATTTATTCTTGTGCAACAAAACTTTTCTCACTTTTACAATTTAGTCCTTTCTTGAATTAATATATCATAATATACTTCTCAATATTGACATAACTCAAAATTCCCTTTTTTTGTCACTTTATTTCCTTATTTTACTATATCAAGGATAATATCTTACTGTAAAAATTTTCAGGCTATTACAGCTGATATATGTTGTATGATTACATAACGTGAAATTGTGTATATATATGAGAAATTTATTGAGAATTGAGCCCATACACGTTTCTTGTTATTTATATAAAGTGTACGACTGTCAAGGGTGATGAAGTTATAAATAGAGAGTTACACGGGTTGAAAACATGGGCGTGTGACTCTCCAAAGTGTGGAAATTTTCTAAGTGTTGCAAAAGTTTCATATGTTTACGATTTGGTCCCGAACCACCCTGAATGTATGTTTTGGGCCCCGTAGGCCCATATAAGGGACGTTAAATATATGTATGAAAGTTTTTAATTTAGAAGAAATTTTATGGCTGATTTTTACATGATTGATCATATTAAGTTCGGTAATGCCTCGTACCCTATTCTAGGCTCGGAATACGGGTAGGGGGTGTTACACTTGATCTCTAAATGAGTTCATCTCACATTGTATTTAGGAAGATGAAAGGTTGAAGCAAGAAATGACAGAAAGTGCTCATTTAGCCACAACCCTGAAAGATAAGAAGGACAAAAAGAGAAAGAAGATTAAGGAAGTTGCGGATATCACACCAGAAAAGAAACAATAAAAGGAACCAACTAAGGATGGTTGTTTCTTCTGTGGTGCGACATGTCATAAAAAAAAGAGTTGTACCAATTATCATGCTTGGTGTGTTAAGAAAGGTACACTTCTTGATTTTGTTTATTTTGAGGTTAATTTGACTTCGGTACTTAGACACACTTGGTGATAGATTTCAATGCAATAACTCACATCAACTTATCTATGTAGGATTGTCGTAATTTTCAAAAGCCAAATGATGGTGAAAGATATATCTACCTAGGAAATAATCATTCGAATGAAATTGAAGCAATAGGAACTTTATATATTATGTAGAATTGAATTATATTATACTTCCTTTTAGGCGAAATTCGATTTTCAGCATTAGACAAATTTATTTATTTTTGTTCATTTTTAAAATAGAAATTTTTTCATTTTTTTTTCAAAATTCAAATTTAGTTGGCTTTAATTCTTTATCAGGCTATGATAATCTATTTTACTTAATACTATTACTTCATTTAATGAATCATTACATAGTATCATAATAGCTAATGAACACAAATTAACCATTAAGAATTTGACTTCGCTGTGACATAAAAGATTAGGTTATATCTCCAAAAGGAGAATTGAAAGACTTGTGTCTGACGATATTTCTAATCCCTTTGATTTTTTTTGGATACTCTAAAAAATCTAGGGGTTATAAATTTTATGATCCCACTAAGGCTATTTTTTTTTAAGACAGATAATGCTCATTCTTTAAGGATGTTGTGTTTGCGAGGGGAAAATTAATTAAGGACATTGTCTTTGAAGAAGAATATGTTGATATTGTTCAAATAGCAACTCTAGATAATAAAAAATGTCGTTAAATCTCTCGGTTAAGTAACAAACTCTACAACCTCAAGAACTAATGTCATTAAGAAGGTCCATTCGAGAAGAGGTTATAATGGCTTTAGTGGCATATATTGACCTTAAGCTACATTAGATGAATGTCAAGACTGTGTTTCTTAATGGTAATATTGATGAGACGATTTATATGGTGCAAGCAAAAAACTTTATGTTTGGTAATACAAAGTCAATAATTTGCAAATTAAAGAAATTCATCTATGGGCTTTAGCAAGCCTTTCATTAGTGGTATCGCAATATTTACCAATTGATTATCTCATTTAGTTTCAAGATGGCTTTGGATAATGATTGTGTATATCACAAGTTCGGTAAGATTATGAATAATCCCAATCAATGCCCCAAAAATGATTTTGAGATTATGAAAATGTATAAGATTCCCTACATTTTAGCTGTGGGAAATCTAATGTATATGTTCAAGTTTGTATGCGTTTAGACATTGTTTACTTTATTGGGATGTTGTATAAATATTTGAGCAATTCAAATATGTATCACTGGAAAGCAACTAAATAATTTATACATTATCTTCAGAAAACAAAACATTACATGCTCACATAGCGAAAGTATGATAAATTAGAGATCGTCAGGTATACAAACTCCAATTTTATTGAACATGGATGCAAAATTTTGTTGCTAAGATGCAAATTCTGATAATAAATAAACGATAGTCTTTTATTTCAATAACAATAGGAGCACATCAAAGTTAAAGCACAGAGACTTTAAATTTCTGGCCGTTAAAATAAAAATTCATAGTGATCAGGTATTTATAAAACATATTGGGACAAACTCTATTATTGTGGATTCGCTTATTAAGAGACTACCACCTAAGGTTTTGATGAGCACATTGTTCATATAGGTGTAATGTTATTTCAGGATATTTGATTTTAGTGGGAGTTTGTAATTTTAAATGTTTTTGTTATAGGTACATTTTCGATTATTTTAGCTTACAGTTTTTAAGATTATTTTCTGCAGAAATAAAGTTTATTTAGTTTATTCACACTTTGATTTTGGTAAGTTTTGATCTCACTAAGGTTTAAAGAGTACCAGTTGGAAATAGATATGTTTAGATCACGTCGCATGTAATTTTCATGCTACACATTTATACTTGATCTATGTCATTTGCTTGTGTTAATATACAAGATCATGGATGGATTTAGTTACGATATATGTAATCAAAGTTGTCTTGGCTTGGTGTTAACATAATTTAATGGATGAGATTGTTCGGAATATCTTTTGCATATGATAGTAAAATTTTAAGCTTATAAAGTTATATAATAACATGTAATTATAAATTAATTAGTATATATTTGTGGTCCAGGTGAGAGATTATTAGATAATAGGGGCATCCCATTGATATAATAATAAAATTACATATTATTTACTATAATAAAAAGTTAGCCCAAATTAAAAGTAATTTAATCTAGTTAAAGTTCATTGTAATTTAATTATTAAATAAAGAATTGAAATTTAATGTTCAAAAGTTATATATTAGGGTTATGATTTCAAATTATAAATAAATGATTCAAGTATGCTTTTACATTTAATTTGCTCTTGATTTATTTTTAATGATCTTACATAACAACTCCTAATTTACAGTTTTAAATCATATATCAAAGTTTCACTGTTCTAACAGAATCTCCATAACCTAATCATTTACATAATGGATTACTTCATGGTGAAAAAGAAAATAAAAATGTTACTGAGTGGAGAAGTCGTCATCATCATGGTTGATTTCACTCTTTCTGAAATTCCCTTTCATTTCTTCTTTGAGAATATGGGGGAAAGCTTCTTCTCCAACTCTAATAAGCTGAAATTTCATCATTAAAATTACCAAATAAATTTGCATATGTTAAAATTTGAAGTCAAATCTCTTGAATATATCTTTAAAAGTTACTTGCATGAACAACTCCAGTTCATGGCGAAAAGATTTAAAAAAAAAAAATCATTAAGTTCGAACTAGAAATGGAAGAATCAAATAAATGACTCACATCTCATATTTGCGTAAAGCTTCATTTCGTTTTGCTATGTAGAGGTCACTGTCTTTAGGTATATTGTTCAAAGGATTGCCTGGATAACATGAAACAAAGGCGTATTAGTCCCAAGTGATGGATAAAAGAAAGTATTAAACTAGCATTACAACAGTAATTGAAGAATATATGAACATCTCTGAGATTAACGAATTGGACATAAGTATCTCATACCAAACAACAAGAGGGAAACACGATATAAATGTCAAAACAAGTAATGAGCTATATAGATAATGCAAAGAAATTCTATAACATGTAGAAATTCTATACTATTTTGACTCTTCAATTTTTTTACATGGGTATAGGAATATGATTCTCTAAGAGCCTCCTGAATATATGAAAAAGAAAAACTCTTTTTAAAAAAATGAACTTACCATATGTAGAGCACACTCACACCTGAGTTTGAGTAACATAGCTGAAGATTATCCTTGAACTGGTATTACATTCTAGCTGTTTGCTTGTTTTAAATGAAATTTATTTGACAAACGCAAAGGAAGAAGCAAAGTGTAAAAGCAACAAGCAGCGAAACCTTCAAAAAGTGCATCCCTTGGAAACAGATAACAACAAGAAGGAAAAATATGAAACCTGGCCAAGCTGAAGACTTAGAAACTAAAAATCAAAATGACCATTAAACCTCATCGCCACAAACAACTTAAAGCTCATGGTTATCGAAAAGAATACCAGAGATGGACACTAGAATATCCCACTAAAATCACTCCATTGATATTGACCATCCAAAGCTTTCCTAAAAATCATAAGTAGAAAAATGATACATACTTAGCAGTGCTGCTGGCTTTTTTGCAACATCCTTCTGAACTTTCAATGCAGTTCCGTTATTCGAGGGCTGCAAACTAACCTGTTCAAGGAAGTATCACCATTCAGAAGTAGTATGAAAGCAGAGAAGTATCAATTAATGAAATTGGGTAAAATGTAAATGAAATGGCAGGATAAATAACACAGAATGCAAACACTTTTACCAGGACACCTATACCAACTAAACTAAACATTCGCTTATCAAACACAAGAAGACCAAACATCCAAATTTGAAACATCAAACAGTTTCTACTTACAAGTTAGAAGAACCATTACCTTCTTCTCCCTCCTTTTTATTATCTTTAAATGGCATTTCTTTATATAGTGCATCAAATGGTATTTGGAATGCCTAGAACACTATTGGTCCTTGACCTGCAGGTTCTCGTTTAACCAATCCGAGATATCTTTAGATTTGACTACTTCATCAGTATCCAAAGATTCTAACCATGAGTATACTGGTATCCACTGATCAGTGCGCTGAAAACGAACCGGCAGAAGATCAGGCTGACTCGGTTCCTTTTCCTTTAATAAGAGACGAGAGAAAAAGGGTTAGATCATCCTATGTTACCTGAAACGCGGAGCGGTCCGGTACAAGGAACAAAAACTAGGATCGTTAGAGGTAATCTTCTCCAATTCATTTAGTAGGAGCTAAATACGAATTACTAGGAAGCAACAAAAACCAATTCAAACGGGTCCCAGAATCAAGAGCTAAAAAAGAACCAAGTTTTTTTCTTCTGTCTTACAAGCATTGAATTTCCACCCATGTTTTGATCAATCTATTTGACAATCTTAACGTTGTAAGAATACGAAATAATCAAGTAATGGTAAAAAGGACCCAGATTTTTCTTTTTGTAGGATCATGTAAATGGAAACAGTATCCAAGCAATTGATACTTATTCCAAGCTATCACAATTCCCAACCGCATATAACACGTAATGAAAAAGAATTCACCGTAATAAATGCTGAAAGGGATTGGAAGAGAAATCAAAACCTGGGAGTGGGGGGGTAATCTCAAGTGATTTTGAATGGAGAGGAGTCGAGCGATGAGCTCAGATCGTGGCATGGGTTGGAGGTCGGTTGGTAGCCAGCCAAAGTTGGAGTTGATCCACAATTCGACCTGGCTTACGTTCACAGGTTTTGCTTCTGGGAATGCGTTCACCCAGGCTCGAGCCAATGTCTCCCATTCTAGGGTTTGTTCTGTTGTGTTCGACATCTCCTCAGTTGCCCTTGCCGCCAAAATTTACGTTAATGGAGGAGTGGAGCTCTTCTTATAATTATTTTTACTCAACTTTATTAGATTGT
The DNA here is from genome assembly GCA_025698465.1 of Gossypium longicalyx. Classification (NCBI taxonomy): domain Eukaryota; kingdom Viridiplantae; phylum Streptophyta; class Magnoliopsida; order Malvales; family Malvaceae; genus Gossypium; species Gossypium longicalyx. The sequence continues at coordinate 8,523,181 of CM047006.1, read as the reverse complement.
ATTAGAAGTAAAACGATACCGTTTTGCTTTTCTATTTTCTTAAAAATTCTGTTCTTTCCTTTTGATTTGAAGTTTCTCCTTAAAAATTCAAGCGATATTATGCTCCTAATAATATAGAAATATCAAGCGTAATTCGAGTTGGAATCAAAATATAAATAAATATAAATTTTAATTAAATTCAAATTCGATTTGCAGTTCCACAGACCAAATACAAATTTAAGTTAATTTATGTTCAACTAATTTGTAATTTTTATTTATATTAAGAAAGTTTATTAGAAGTCTAATCCCGCAATTAATCCCGCACTTTTTTCATAAAAAATAAAATACAAAATTAACATATTGAAATCCGAAAGTCAAAACCTTTCTTATGTACATAAAAGAAGGCATCCCATACATTAAAAGAAAGAAAAAAAGAATTTTTTTTACCCATAATCGCATTTATGATTTAAATAGCAAAATGTTCAGCTTCCACAACTTCCTCCATTTCTCCAACACCGCCGTGGCCGCCGTCATTACCATTACCGCCTTCTTCCAACCACCTTTCAATCGGTCCACATTCCGCCTTATGTCTCAACTTCCAATCAAGTGCTTGGCAACCACGAGAGCAATAGTTCACGGTGCCGCAAACCGAGCATCTCCTAAACTCGTGAGCCCTTGTCTCGGGCCTCCCGCACCCTTTATGGGAACAAAGCCTTAGCCCCTGCCCCAACGCACCCCTCCCTGACTCGAACCATTCTTTTAAAAACACGTTCACCGGGTGGACCTCCGGTGCCGGCACATTGCACCCGAAATCACTCAATAACGGACAACCCGAACCCGCCTTGAAACTATAATGTTGATAATTTAAACGACGTTGGTGTTGTTGCTGGGCTTTTCGTTTGACTAAGGCGTTTAAAGACGACGCAAGTTCCCGCGCGTTGGCTTGGATGAGCAGCCGGCGTCCTTCGGCTATATGTTGGCGCACGCCGTAACCGTCTTGTAAGCAATGGCCAAGTTCACGCAGGGCGTCCACGTGGCCTAGGAAAGCGGCTCTCGCGCATAAGGCTACTCCGGCACGGAGATCCTTGTCGTTCTTCGAACCACCGCTTCCGTTGAATTGAATGACCCCAAGAGAGTAGAGAGCTGGCGCGTGGGATTTGATTGCTGCTTTAGCCAGTAACGACGCTCCGCTTCCTCTGTTTTGCAAGCAGTAAAATTGGATCTGCAACGGCAGCAAATTACGTTAATTAGAAATGAATTTTATAAATAAAAAAAAAACTGAAGAAATTCGTACGAAATACGGACCATGCCGAGAGTGTAACAAGCTTCAACGTTGCCGGCGTTAATGCAGTGTTTGAGAAAATGGTGAGCGGAATCGCACCAGTTTCTAGCTTTGACGGCCAAAGCTTTAGAGCCAGCTTTTGATAAAACCAAAGGATGAAGAGCCAAACGGTTTAATCTCTTACATCTACCAAAAATAAAAAATTCGAAATTTCAATTATTATAACCTTCAAACGACTGTAAGAAAAATAAAAAATTCAAAGGAAAAAAAAATCAAAACGTACGTTACGAGAATGTTGATGAAATCCGAAGGGGAAGAAGCGGAATAAGCGAGCTTGGAAAGGATGGAAATAACAAGATCCTCAGGTAATCCATCGAACAGATCAGATTTATCGGTGAATTTACGAGAAATCCTTAGCTTTTTTCTCTGCAACATAACTTTCCTTTTTTTTATGAGAGGAGAAGAACAGAAACGAAACTCCAGCTTAATTTCAAATTAATCTTTCCATCTTCCTTGTTGTACTTTTATATCGAATTCGTGCTTCCGTTCTTTTCTGTTTGCTTCTTCTTTTCCACAAAACTGTTGTTCGAAATGAAAGCAAAATTCCAAACGACAGTACGTATATATATAGTCATTGAGACTTGAAGAAGGCAAAGATAAAGATTTATTGCAGACAACTGTTCAGTTCGACTATGGACCCACAAGGCCACAAGTTTTTTTTTTTTTTTTGACATGTGGACAAACAAGTTTTTTTTTTTTTAATTTTTTACAAAAACAAAATGAAAATAATTAGTGTTTGTAATTTTATGTATGGGCTGTGTTTTATATATAATTAAAATGTATTTTTCTAAAATTGATAAATTCTATGAATAATATTGAAATAATAAAAATATGTTATTTTAAATGAAATTGTTCAAACTAATTAGTGAAAATATCAGGCAAACTTTAAAATGGAAACTTTTATATAAACAATTATATTTTATTAAATCAATAAAACAAAGCGAAGTACATAAATAGATAATGTCGTAGGATTAAAGTAATTAAAATTTTCTTACCAAAAATAAGTAACTAAAATAATTAAATTTCATTTAAAGTAATAAAAAAATTATTAAAATAATTGCCAAATATATATCATATAATTTAAAAAAAAAAACTGGTATCCTTTATTCAATCAAAATCTTGATAATTAATTCATTTCTAATTTCTACCTAGCAAAACTTAAAAATTTGGAAAATTTTAAAACAAGATTAAAACTTTGAAATCTATATTTAAATTTTAACATATGAAATTTACGTTTAACCGACTGATTTCGATTCGTGATTAACGCGATTTAAATCTAGACCGCACTTAAAACGATAAACACCCTTAATCACCGTATTATCACATGAGTTCATATTGTACCAATAATAAATTTGAGTATGAAATTGGGAAGATCGAAGCTGGTCAAAGAGGCCCACGCACAATAGTGCACTTAGTTGAACAAAAAGACAAAAAATACAATGAAATCAATAATTTATGGATATGTTTAGGTTGGGTTTTGTATATGATTTATTATTTAAATTTAATTATAAATATATTAATTTGTAACCTTGTTTATAAATATTTGAAATAGTAAAAATAAAATTTTGAATCCAACTAATATTAGTTAAATATATATATATATGTTTAAAATAAAATTAGTCAATTAAGTCTTAATTCAAATAGTATGGATATTATTATTAATGTACGAGAACGTGAGTTCGAATAACAAAATTTATAAACTATGAATTTTTAAATTTTTGTTTTCTTCATGAATTAATAAAATTAATTTGTTCCCTAAGAAAAATTTGTCAAAGCACTAGGTCTCATAATTGGTATGAAACTAATTGAACCACAAAAATAATGAGAATGAGTACAAGTAATATAAAGGAAGCAAACGGAATTTGAAATTCATAATTCCCTAACTAGAAATTTTAATTTTAATTTTATAATTTCGTTTTATTAGTTTTTGACTTTTCTTTGATCAATTTGCTTGCCAATTTTTGGTATTAGTGTGTTCTTTCTCTCTTTCAAGTTTTGTCCTTTAGGAAATATCCAAAATCATTACAGCTTGATGTTTTTATATCTAAAGTAGATCAAGCATTTCAATTTTTATGGTATAACTCAATATCACACGTAAAAAATTAAGGTTTTTATTTTTAGATTTTTTTTCATAAAAAAGTTAATATTTATTAAAATACCATGAAGGAGTTTTTATTTTATTTTATGGAAAAACATAAATGAGATTTTAATTATTTTCAATTGTTATGATATAACTTAATATTTACATATAATTAAAAAAAGTTTGAATTTCAAGATTTCAAGTGATTTATTTATTAATGAAAAAAAAAGGCTTCAAATGCAAACGAGCTAAAGATTTTTTTTTTTTTTAAATTTGGATAGACATGGAAGAACCCATCAATCTTAAAAAGGTGGGAATGATGATTAATTCACATTTGATCTTATTTACTAGTAGTTTACTTATAAGGAAGCTTTGAAGTTAAGACTCAAACTTTTGAAGCTTTCATGTGGTGTGAACTAAGATTAAACTACTACAAAACAATGAGGACTTTAGCTTGCTTTTATCTTGTTTGTTTTTATTGTCTTTATCAAACAGCACCAAATATATATATATATATATTCTTAATTAAGTTAGTATTAGGGACATAGATGGATTTTATGAAAATAGTGTCCTAAATGGCTTTTTTTCCCCTCTTAAGTTAGTATTGTAGTAATAATGTTATATTAAATAATGGACAAGATTTTTTTTGACTAGATGATATTAGGTTTTTGGTAGAGTAACCCTAAAGAAAGTGTAATTGTTTTTGTTTTTGTTTTTTAATCTTAAATAAAATAAATATATCAATCTATTGGCTGAAAACTAAATATTAATAAATCAAAGTCAAAACAACTTGCCGCAAATAGATTAGAAAATAAATAAATAAAGCTAACTTGCGAGCTTGGGTATGAATAATGAACACACATATGTATATTACCTATGGCTTGTGCAACTAAAATATTTGAATCTTCTTTGTTCCGTATATGATATTTAGTACGTTGTTATCATATTTAGCTCTACCCCATAAGTCCAAGTTGAAGCCACAAGTTGCTTATCAAGGAGTTTTGCAAACCACGTTAAAGCCTCCTCATACATACATATATATATATATATAAACACATTTCAATGTTTGGGACATTAAATATATTATATATTTTTAATTTTGGCATTTAAATTTTTTTATCAAACGTCAATAATTTTAATATTTTCTTTTATAATTGGACGAAAAGTTATTTGAAATTAAACCCAAATTTTTATATTTATAATATAATATTTTTGTCACTGGACTAATAAAATTTTAGATATATATAATTTAAATGTAAAATCATAATGAATTAAGTTAATACATAAGAGGAGGAAATGAAAAAGGGGAATGGGGGAACTTGTGTTATGGTTTTGGATAAGGTTTTAAGATGTGGAGTTGGTGGAACACAAATCCACTTGGTTACCAATTAAAAAAAAAAGATGAATCAATCCCCTAGGGTTTGGTAAGACAATTGAGTGCTGCTGACAGTGTGTCCAAGCCTGATTTCAGCCCTCAATATTGCCGCATGGCCACCACCTTTTTAACTCTCTAATCATTACATTTTTGAATCAATTTACGATATATATATATATATCAGTTAAAATATATTCAATTATTATTTTCGATTAAATTGTCACATAATAATATATTTTTCTTCATTGGGTTTTTGCTAATTTTTATATATATATATATATATATTCTATTAACTACTAATAATCCTCCCCATTTTTACTAAATTATGTTAGTATGTGATTTATATATCTTTTCAATAAGAGTATGTTATTTTAATATTTTTATTTTGAAAAAAATTAAATTCAACATAATTTCTTAAATTCAAGATGAAAATATTAAAATAATATATTTTTATTAAAAAATACAAATAACATGATATCTTAATTTGATATAATCTTTTCTCTTTATTCTTGAGAAAATATAATATTTATTAGCAAAATCTGACTATTTATAATGATATAGTACCAATACATAATTAATATATATATATTTGTCTATTTTAATTGATGAGATAAGAAAATCAATTATATTACAATAAAATTGAAGAATGCATGCCTTAACTCATACATTTCTTAACTGAATCGGGTGGTAGAACTAGAAATCAATTTATTTTTCTTGGTCAGTAGAAGATATGGAAAAAGAAAAGTGAAACGTGTCAAAGCTGGCTGCTAAGCAAATTAAAGCAATGAAAGGGGGAAAATGGGTGGCTGAATTTGAAATCCAAAAGTTGAAAATGGAGTCGGCTTCTCAATGTTTCTGGTCAACAAAGAAAATTAGGTGTAACTTAGCTTTTGTGAATATCAATGGAGCAGTAACATTAATAATGATTTTCTATCCTTCCTTTTAGGCTGTACAAAAATTTCAGTTTAACATCGGTTCTTTTTTATTTTACAAGTAAATAATTACAGAAAAATAAAAATAAAATTATAAACATAGAGATTATTATCAGTTTTTTATTAGAATTCAAGTTTAAAAAATACAATTAGTTATAAATGTAATTTATAGCTATTAAATTAAATTATAAATTCTATTGTATCATGATATAATATATATTAAACATAATGTGTAATTCTTTTTTCTTTTGAAATTATAAATACATTCACAATTGTAATTATGAATGATATGTCGAAATAACTATAACTAAAATCAATTAGGGTATAGATTCAATCTAAAAATCTAAAAATTTTAAGGTTTTAACATTTCCATATTATTTAAAAAAAAAAACATCATGGTGATAAATCAATGTTGTTTTTGTGTTCTCTTCAACTTTTTATTGTTTTTTTTTTACTTTCTTTAATAAAAAAATAACACTCAAATTAATATTACAATTTAAGAAGAGAAAGTTAATTTTTACATATCAAACGTTGAAATTATATTTAAATAAATTAAATTTTTTTTTAAAGTACCGCACATCATAATTAAAATTATCTTATTTTAAAATTAGAAATGGAGAAATGAATAAGAATAAAAATATATGATTACAGTTTTATTTAAAATTTAATCATATATAGATTTTAACAAGGTTTATGAAATTTTGTTTGAAACTAAGAAAAATGATTGTACGAAACTGTGATTCTACGTATTCCTTATTTCTTTCCATTAGGAGAATAACAAATCATATTTTTCCTTCTAATTTTTAGCATTTTTAATTGGATTTAAATTTTTTAATAGGAAAAAATTAAAAAAGGACTAAATGAATATACTTCGAAGGATACACGTATTTTACATTAAACTTTTGAATTCTTTTACTCTATTATAATTTATAATTGTAAACTAAATTAACTTTCCAATATATATCTTGTTATAATTTATAATTATAACCAATTTCTCTTTCTTTTTCCTCTCATATAAATATTTTTGAATAGTCAAGATCTCTGTTTGATCCCCTGTTAGATAGAGAGATCAAATATATATTGAGTACGAGATCAAAGGTTAGTATTTAGTTAAATGCCAATAAATATGAATATACATTTGAGCTGAAAATGCCAATATATTTAATTCACATAAAAAAAAAAAAGCCATATGTAAGATTGTCTGGCAACCAAAGAAATTTAGTTGCAAGTCCAATGAGCACTTCTTTACAGGTGGCATTTTTCAGTGGTTAAAATCTAATTAGTAAAACCATGTAAAATCAATTGCCAATGAAGTAAAATGGTCTTGTTTATTTAGTTTACTTGCCTACCAGATTTGGAAGAATTGAAATCTTTTTCTATTTCAGGGCGTCATATAAAATATAAGTGAGATAGTTAAGATATCATATATTTGCGTAAAATTTTTTGTTTCTTTTTCAGGGAGGAAGTGTCTAGTCGACTGAAGCCTAGTTCAACTGCTCAAGTACTGGAAAATTGGATCAATATTTGCATAAATAGAGCAGTTCAGGTGACTCCTGAAAAAACTGCTACAGGAGGAGTTTTAAGAAATGGGAAAGGAGAGTGGATTATGGGATAAAACGTATACTTGGGCAATTGCTCAATTTTTAATGTTGAATTGTGGGTATCTTTGATGGATTAATCCTCATCCAAGACAAGCAATATAAGGGTGTGATGATTCAAACAGATCGCTTGGAGGTAGTCAAGGCAGTTCAGTCTTCTTTTTTGACGAGTTCAAATCACGCCCTTACTGGACGTATTAATCAACTTCTGGCAAATATAAGACATTGGGACATACAACATTTTCCTTAGAGCTTTAATAATGTTGCAGACTGCTTAGTCAAAATGACTTTACATACAAACCATGATCTATAGATTTTTGAGGAGATTTTAAAGGAGGTGCTTGTACTTTCTACTGTTGTTCAAACAAGTGATTGCTCTACTTAGTAAACTATTATATAATTAATTTTACTTTATTTATTTTTATCTTACCAAAAAAATCCTATGAAATTCACAATTTCCAATTTAAAAATTGATCTCCAAAAATCTTATAAATTTATGAATCAATATTTAATTTTGAAAACCTCAAACAATATTTTCCCAAAAGGAAAGTGTAAAATTGACACGTAAAAAGGTAAAAAAAAAAAAAAGTAATTCCACAACCATCAAATGACCCAAAAGACACTAAAACAAGATTAAGCCATTTGTTTCATTGGACAAAACAGAACACAATTATAAGACAAACACAAAACAATAATTTCCTACAAGCTATATATATAGAGAGAGAGTGTGTGTCTGATTTCATGTTACAATAATCTAATGGCAAAAATATTGCGTGCAACTTTGGCTTTCTATAGTGTTAATCTTCTCCTCTTCTAATCAGTAAACAATGAAATTGTCTAAAATCTTATTAATTAGTTAAACATTATATTGTTAATTAGGTGCCGTTTTCCTCCTGCCATTGACATCAAACCTGAAAATTTATATAAATTATTATAAAAAAGTAGTATTACAAGAAGTTTTCAACAAATAATAAAATAAGATGAGATTTCAAATCAGACATGGAGAAAACATTATGACAATCCATGTTCTGTAAGAGACAAAACATGGCTGCCTACTTTATATATATATATAATTATCCTGTTCTGAAGAGGCACCACTACACTGCCGCTGATGTTTGTGAAAGATTAACCAACGATACAAGCAAGGGTTTGCATCATCAAATATTGTTTTATTTTTTCTTTTGCTGCCATTTCCATCCCAGTTTTGGACGGTCAGTTTAACCCTATGACCTAAGTAAATTAAGAAAAACATATTTAAAAATATAGTTCCATGATTGCTTTTGCTAACTCTAAACCAAGTCAATCATGCAATACATGTAGATACAATATAAAGTTAAAAAAAAATTGTCACATATTTTATGAAAATTAAAATATAATTATCTTCACAATTTTAAAAGACTAGATTAATACTTTTGAGGTATCAAAGTATAATTTTATCATTTACCAATTTAAAATTATACACAATTTAAAAGGTTAAAAATTGAATTTCACATTTTAGAAAGATTGAGTCTTGCTAGCTCCCCTCTTAAACCCTAAATCCATTGCTCCATTGCTCTTGTATAGATAAACTTATATTTGATGCATACGAATAATATATCTTCGTATAATGTTAATGAATCATAAATGTTCTTGTTAAAAATATAATAATGATATTTAATTTAATAATTTTAAAAATTATTAATTAATTTATAGATGATGAGTTTTGATATGATTTATTGATGTTATGTGAACTTATATACTATCAAAAGCGATGAAGATAATTAAGTATGATGAGAGATCAATAAAATCTATAAAAAAAAGTAATAATAAGGAGGCTTAATAATGATTTAAATTAAATTTTAATTTTTGAGAGGAACAAAAGTAAAAAAAATTCATTCAATAAAGAGGCTTAACAAGATTACATTGAATTTTAAATATTTGGGAGGACATAAAGTTATAATAGTTTCCTAAAAGAATTTGCAATGGTACGTACCATTTAATTAAAGAGTTAAAGTCATTTCAGACTGTTTATCTGATATAGTATTGGTGAAATTTTTTAATTCTATAAAAGAGGTTAAGAAGATATCATGTGTCGTACTTATTTATTTTTATATTTTTAAATATCAATTAAAGTATATGATAGACTTAAAAAATTTTAAGACTTGTATATCAAATAATAATCTCTGTATAGATATCGGTGTGGCTGATCTTTGTCTCCTATGCATATCTACATACGAGTGTGAGATATAACTCTATATAAAAGGAAGTAAAATTTTCGGCACATACTCGTGTTTCAGTCACACACTAAAAGTATTGAACATGGGTTCAATTTTTATGGGCAAAGCTGCTGCTGCTGCTGCTGCTGCTGCTGCTGCTGCATGCATGCTCGGATCAGATATGGATCGATCTTGTACATGAGGAATTTACTTTTTGGAATCAAGAAATAAGAGAAGCAATCGATATTAGGATTTTAATTCAAATCTATTGAATACTTTGAAGGTGATGTATAAATTAATTGAGTTAATTAATCTCTGGGAATTAGGGTTAAAGCAATGAAGCCGAATTTCGACACATAAGCAAAGTTATGACCATTTAACGCAAAAACCCAGATATTACTTTTGGTTCATTGTCGTGATTTAGATTGATAAAAATAAGGGATCAAATGTAAAATGGTGGAGTTCTTGGAACACTTAATTGCAGAGAAAGATAAATGATAGAGATGAGTGAGAGGAACGTGCCACCTCGCGCAAAACAAAGTAATGAAAGCAGTGCATGTGAGTTACCCTTTTCTTCGGTCACATAATTACTGCCCACATGTTGATCGAAATTGTGTGTAGATAAAGCAAACCCAGGCCCTGGAATTGGACAGGCTTCGAAGACAATGGTTTTGGCAATTGGAAATGCTCAGAGCTGAAGGCTTCCCGAATCGGGCAAAACAGACTTCATGCCTAGGTTGCTGTTAGGCACAAGACAAGGGGCAGCTGGTTTGGGGGCAAACATTTAGGGTTTCACTTTTAAGGAGGGAATTATGTCCTTGCCTCAACTAGAATTACATCAAACCACACCTCCATGCACGAGGATTGACCTCCACTTTGATTGCTATTCAATATTCATTCATTTTGGGGTGCACTTACTTCTTCTCCATGCTGTGTGCCACTGTCTGTGCCATGCGGACGCAAAAGCTTCGCTAGCTAGCTATCTACCTAGTAATTGTGTGATGGGATGGAGATGAAATTTAAAAAAAAAATAGAAGTCAAAGCTAAAAATCTTATATTAAAAAAGATTTAAATTATTAAGTTTTTAATTTATAAGAGGGTAAAAGATGTAATTTATTTCTTTGTTTAAAATTTAACAAAGAAGCCAAGACTCCTTCCTGCCTTAGCTATATCCATGCAAGTTAGGTTTGGACTTACCCTCTAGCTATGCCTAGAGGTGCTCATGGGTCGGGTCGGGTCAGGTTTGGGTCGGGTTCAACTAAAAATTTAGGTTCATTCATTGGGCTCGGATTGGGCCAAGCTTAAAAATGGATATAAAATTTTGCCCAAGCCCGACCCAAATAAAAATGTTAAAACCTGAGCCCGGCCCTGCCCGCCCATATTAATTTTTTATATTATTTTATATAATTTTTAAATATATATAATACATCAAAAATACTAAAAAATCAAAATAAATATTTTCCAACAAATTGAAAATAAATTTTAAAAAATATGTAGACTTAAATAGCACTAAGATAGATGTAACTTAACAAGTAAATACCTTTAAAATAATAACAAAATTAACAAATGCCTTTAAAATAATAACAAAATTAATAATAAAATAAGTTTTATACAATATCCAAACAATAACAACAAAATAGCAGCAATATAATCGTAACATGGTAGCAAAATAGGGAAAAAAAACAACAAGAAAATAACATTAAAAAATAAAAAAAATAGCAGATTTTTTTTTGTCATTTAGTGAATTCGGGCCGGGCCGAATCGGGCTCAAGCCAAAAATACCTTACCCGAGGCCCGATCCATTTTTAAAACGGGCCTTATTTTTTTGTCCAAGCCCATTTTTTGAGCCTATATTTTTGTCCAAACCCTCCCACATTTCGAGCGGGCCTTCAGGCCGAGTCGAATAACCCGACCCATGAGCAGGTCTAGCTATGCCCTTGCAGGTTAATATTCAACTAATATATTCTCATGGTGATTTTATAATTCATGCAAAATAATTTTTTAAAGATATATAACGGCCCTTCCAACAATGTAATCCCTAACATTCGATTTTAAGTTCTATCTTTTAGAGTGCTATATGCATAAAATGACTTAAACATGAGTGAAATCATGAATTTTGTATTAGTTTACTAAAATAAAATTATAATTTTTTAAAGGATGTTAAAATTCTATATCTTTTAAAAGGACAAAATGAAATTTCACAATATAAACAAATAAAATAACATCCATACTTGCCCTTTTTAGATCCATCCCTAGGACTAAGTTAAGTTTTTAGCGAATGGATTGAATTTTTTTTATCAAATTATATTATCCCACATTTTAGAATTAATTTTTTTTAAAGTATATTCAACACTTATTCACATATATTTAAATATAAATATAGTATATAATATTTAAAATATATGAAAATATTTATATTAAATTGTATATTTATTATAGGGTAAACTACTAAAATAATCATTTTATTTATCTCAGGTTACATTTTAGCCATTTATATTAACGTGTTGTAACATTTTAATCACTGAGCCGTTAATTGCCGTTAATAGTGTAACGGTAAGCTGACGTAGCATGTTAAGTTATCATTTCAAACAAAAACTTTAGGTTAAATTATACAATTGGTCCCTATATTTTTTCGTTTTGAGCAATTTAAATTTTTTTCTTTTATGTTCTTTTAACTTTCCTTTTTTTTTTCTTTTTCTTTTTTTCATTCTCTTCTGCTTCTTCCGCTATTTTCCTCCCTTCTCCATCTCTTTTAATATAGTTTTTCTATGTTTTTTGTTTGTTAAAACTAAAGAGGAATTAGAAGAAAAGGAAAATAAAGAAATAAAAAGAAAAAAATTAAATTGTTCAAAAAATAAAAGTATAGGGACTAGTTTTAACAAATGAAAAACATAGGAAAACTACATTAAAATATATGAACAATGGAGAAAAACAAAGGGAGAAATAGAAGAGAATGGAAAAAAAAAAGTTAAAAGAACATAAAAAATTAAATTGCTCAAAACGAAATAAAAAAATATGAGAATCAATTGTATAATTTAACTTATAATTTTTGTTTGAAATGATGATTTAACGTGTCACGTCAGCTTATCATTACACCGTTAACAGCAATTAACAAGTCAATGAATAAAATGTTACAACACGTTAATGTAAGTGATTAAGACGTAACATTTCAAATATAATATTTAAATATTTAACATTCATTTTCGAATTTAAATAGATAGCATGTATATATATATATATATATATATATATATATAAACTAATATTTTAGATGTCTTGCATGAAAAGAGTTAAGCATCATGCAAACGATATTAATTTTGGAGAAAATTTTACAAGCAATATATAAGAAATGGTGATAACATTTATTCTGGCTTCAATTTGAAGAATTAATCAACCCATCTAGATGGATGCATAAATATTGCATGGTTCTCCTCTCCTAGCTAATCAAATATAATGTTTTTAAATTATTTGAAAAAAAAAAATCTTATTTTAACATAATGGTGGGAAAGAAAATAAATGAAATGAAATCAAATAATTAAGAATGCGAAATCTTCTAATAAATCTAGAATGATGGTTTTATTTATTTTTATTCAGTCTGTAATGTCATAATATTAATAAATAAAAGAGGTTGACAGCCACTAACATGGACATGTAGGGTTGACAAAATTCCTTTTTATATGAAACCCTAATTAATAAACCCTTTAATTTGTATGGAGGTTGGTGGCGTATCAAACTCTTTCCTTATTTGATTGTTTTGATTTAATTTAAGATAAGATTGAGTCGTGATGCATATATCCATTGCTTGCCTAAATTATTTAATGAAGTTTGGTGTTGAAAGATTATTGAGATTTGGATTACTCAAATTATTTTAAATTATTGATGCATAATATATATATATATATATATATAAATTCTTAATTTTGAGTTTTTTTTTTCATTTCATTTTTTATTTATTGGAAGTTGAAGTAGTGGTGAGCGTATGATCAAATTGAGTGAACAAATTTCAAGTTAATCGAGTTCATAAGTCCAATTGTAGCATCCTAACTCAATTTAATTTTTTTCGAATCGAGTCGAATCAAATAAAATTCGAGCTGAGTCGAATCAAGTGAAATTATTCGAGTTAAATTTTAAAAATTAAACATGTCAAATAAAAATATTATTATAGTATGACTAATTCCATGTTAGAGCACATAAATTTTAAACCATATATATTTGGAAAAAATTCAAAGCAAAATAATAAAAAATCAGATACTTGAGTATGATAAATTTGGATCATTAATTAGGTCCCCCAAGATTATTATTTTAGAAAAAAATTAAAAATTAAAATTTTTTTATATTTTTTTAAAGGAATTTTTTATAATTTTTAGATTTATTTTAAATATAAAATTTGAAATTTTTAAAATTAATTTGATTTATTTTGTAATTTTTGTTGTGAGAGTGACCAATTTGCTTATTTTCAAAGTTGACATTGACTAAAAGGGTATTTACATCAATATTTTATTAAAATTATTTGAATTGTGAAATTTAACTCGAATTGAGTTATTCGAGTTGACACGAATAGTTTGAATAATTCGATTCGATTAATTCAAAATTTGAAATTTATTTTCTATTTTTTTGAATCGAATCGAATTTTGCTCATCCCTAATTTAAAGTACATTTTTAGAATTATTAATTAAAAATTTAAAATAAAATAAAATTTACTATAATTATATATATTTAAAAATATTTATAATTCAATAGAAGTTGTGATAATTACCCATTTAAAAATAATGAGAATTTAAATTATAATTATTAGTTAGAAAAGTTGTGCTAATTTTAAAATAGAGTTATTACTTAAATAAAACTTTAAAAGGAAAAAAAGTTGTATTAGTTTTACTTTTAAAAAAGTTTCTCTGATTTTATTGAGGTAAAATAAAGTTATTAGATTAATAGAAATTTAAACATCTCAATTATACTTAATTAATATTAGATTTAATTATGTTAATTAGTTATTATTTTTGAATAATGTTACTTTGTATTAATTATATAAAGTAAAACCATATTATATGTTAAATATGTTAAAAATGCTTTAATTATTATTTGAAAATATTATATTATAATATTTGAATTGAATAGTTAGTATATTTTAATTATATTCAATAATTCAAATAAAAAATATAATTTTATGCCTAATATTGTACTTAAAAATACAATATTTAAAAAACGAATGCAACACAAGAAGCTAGTATACATAAAAATCATGAGTTCAAAGAAACGTTTAAATCAACAAGAATACCATTTAATGTTCATTTAAACAAAATGGCACCCTATTAATGAATACCATTTCATGTTCATTTAAATAAATGAGCATAAAAATAGCACCCTATGAATCCTTCTATGGACAAAAGTGTCGAACACCATTGTGTTAGATCAAACTGGGTGAAAGAAAAATTTTGAGTCCAGAAGTGGTACAAGAATCTGATGGGAAAATCAAGTTGATTCAGGATAGATTGAAAACGACTTCGGATAGACAGAAATCGTATGCAGACTTAAAAAGAAAAGACATTGAGTA
The DNA here is from genome assembly GCA_025698465.1 of Gossypium longicalyx. NCBI lineage: Eukaryota > Viridiplantae > Streptophyta > Magnoliopsida > Malvales > Malvaceae > Gossypium > Gossypium longicalyx. Next base: position 8,508,129 of record CM047006.1, on the reverse strand, counting down.
CAGTGTCAGAAATCAAATCTTCATGAAAGCATTCCCATGAAGAAATGTGCTAAGGTTCAAGAGAAATGACAAGTTAAGTCCTAGATTCATCGGAACCTACAAAATCCTTAAAAGGGTTAGTCAAGTCGCGTATCAATTAGAATTACATCCAAAACTTAATTGAATTCATGACGTCTTCCATGTCTCCATGTTGAGACGATATCGATCCGACCCTTCCCATAACGTTCCAATTGAGGAGATCGAAGTGAGACTAGATTTGTCCTTTGAGGAGGAACCAATACAAATTCTAGATCATGATGTAAAGGTTGAGAAAGAAACAGATCCTATTGTGAAAGTACTATGGTGGAACCATGGCACTTATAAGGCAATATGGGAACCGGAAGATGCATTTTGTCAACAGTATCCTCATCTATTCGAAATAGGTAAATTTCGAGGACAAAATTTCTTTAAGGATGAGAGAGTTGTTACACCCTAAAACATAAGGGGTTAATTGGAAGTATTAACCAATAAAATGATTAGGCTTGATGGTTAAGTGTTAGTGCACTCTATAGAGGTCTTTAGTTTTATCCACTCCTCTCCCATTTCTTTACTTTTTATTTTCACTAAACTAGGATGAAAACCACATCAAAACAAATATTAATTGAAGTGAAAACTTGACAAGATATGGGTAACAACCTAATGGTTAAAACTTGACAAGATATCTCCAAACTTTAAATTATTCTTCTGATATGTTCTAAATCAGATTCAAATAATATTTTTTAAAGAGTAAAGACCGATTTAAAAAAAAAAACTAAATGTTAACAGCAAAAAAATATTTTTTTTTCTTTTATAATTTTCATGTCAACTATGTTAATGAAATTTTTTTATGGAATTATCAATTAGACCAAGATTTTCAAATAAAAAAAAGTATAGGATCATGTCTCAAAATTAAAGTACATGAATTAATCTTAAAATTTAAAAGAGTATAAGGATCTTTTACAAATTTTAACAAAAAAAAAATAACTTTAAGTATAACAAAATTTAAAATATACCATAAGTCCTTATACTTTTTAAAAGTTTAGAATTTAGTATATGTACTTTTATTTTTAGGAATTTAGTCACTCTACGTTTTAGATTTCAAAATTTAAGTATTTTATACCTCCCTCACGAATGAAGACACATGACAAGACAAAAAGCCTCCCAAGAGCCACCTAAGGGATGAACTCCACCAACTACCAATTGGAAGGTCGCTAGAAACCTCACCTTCCGTCTTAACCACCCAGACATGTGAGAGGTTGACCATTCACTCCTCCAAGCTCCTGACCTTTTGTTAAGAACATGATCTTCTTAGTCACCAAACTCTCATGTGAGTTCAACTACTCTGTACTACCGAATTAGAATGAATAATGGGATCTGTCCTGTCACAGACATCCTCGTCTCATCGAAGACATCCTTCTCACTTGTTCCACAATGATGGCTCAATGGTAGGTCCAACATGTTAATACCATCCTACACGGGACCCCGCCTATAAATACCCCTAAAGACGATGAAGAAGAGATCAACTCTCAAAGATACAAAGCATACAGTTTACCAACTTACTATCGTCAGTAAACCTCCAAATTATTTCCACCTCCACTCTTTGTAACCTTCGACTCTCCACCCCAACTAGGTGAACTGGCCTTCGTCACCAACATCATATCCTCGTTCTTACTCCTTGTTGTATCACAATATCAACAAAATCCAACTGTTGACACTGTTAATTTTTTCATTAAATTTGTTGGCTTAACATTTTGAAATAATAATAAAAACTCACTTGATAGCATGTAATTAAAAAAATGATGTTGTAATTAACTTGAATTTAACAGAAAGTTAATAATATTAACAGTTGGGCATGAATTTTGAAATCTGAAAAAGTAGAGGAACTAAATTTCTGAAAATAAAAGTAAAGGGACCAGATTTCAAGTTTTTGAAGAGTACAAGTATTTATCGCAGATTTTAACCTAAAACAGATGATTGTTGTTGCTTTTGATGGGGCTTTCATGACCTTGGACTTAAGTCCCTGAAATCCATCTCTCTGAGGCGGATAAACCCAGACGAAAGCTAGCCTCTGATAGTTTGAGCCCAATTGTTTCACTGATCTTTTTAATTTTTAGTTCCGCACTCTTGAAACCCAAATCGAAACGCTATTAGAAAACTGATTCTTACATCAAAAAAGCAGCTTTGGCAAACAGTTGACTCCTGGGCGTGCAAAACCGGAATCGAAATTAAAGGGGAAGCAAAAAAAACCACTGCCATAGCAGTTTTGCAGGATTTCTGGGATTCTAACACAAGCACAAAATTTGGGTCTCTAGAGAAGAACAAAAAGATCAACAATGGAGGTGGAATTGAAAGAGATGCTTAATGATCTGTTGTCTCTAAGGCAATCTTTGTCTGATCCTTCTCTTCATGCTTCAATTGACAAGGTACATTTTCATCAATCTAAAATTACATGCAAGCATGTCTACTAGTATTTGGTTTAATGAGATGTATCTTTCAGACCATTGTGGGGATCTAGAAAGTTCGCAGCTTTATTGTGTTTTATACTTGTTGAATTGTGAATAATGGGATTCATCTCGGTTCTGGGTTGATCTTTGTCGATCTATCAGTTGTCTCGTCTGCTACATTTTATGTTTTAATTGGGTTCTTTGAGGGTTTTGTTTTCACTTAATTTGCTAATTTGTGTATGTGAATAACTTATTCATGCATTTTATGTTATCTACCAATGAAGATTGGTAATGTAGTGTCTGTGTTATTTTCAAGGATGACTAGATTCTATTAGGCAGAGTTGAATTAATGTTTCTGCGATGAAGAATTTGTTTATAACATGCAGGAAAACTTGAAAAATTGTAGTTATGAAGATAGAAAAAGTTGTATTTAGCAATGTTTGAGCCTTTTATTTTGGTTCTAACTTGTTTATACCTGTTCCAGCTGCAATTGCGTGTTGATCGTCTTACTCATCTTGCTAAGTCTGTACCTGTTAGACGATCAAAAGTCAAGGTTTCTATTTCATGTACTTTTTCCTTGACATTTTTTTGCCAGTTCCTTTTCTGCATATTTTTCTGGTTATGGTTTCTTGTTGTGATACTAATGCATATCTAATCAAATCTGGTGGCAGGATATGAGTGCTGAGGTGGTTGATAGCAATCCCTATAGTAGGCTCATGGCACTTCAAAGAATGGGTATCGTGGAGAACTATGAAAGGATCCGGGAGTTCTCAGTTGCCGTAGTTGTATGTATTTTATCTTCTGCTTGCTAGATCCCTTTTCAATAAAGCCTTGCCTAGCACATACTCTTAGTTCCATCATTTTACTGTAGATTGACAGTTCTTATTGTCCTGATTTTGTTGTCATTGATATTCTTCTTGGACTTGCAGGGTATTGGTGGTGTTGGCAGTGTTGCAGCTGAGATGCTGACAAGGTGCGGCATTGGTCGACTTTTGTTGTATGATTATGATAAAGTGGAGTTGGCTAACATGAATAGGCTATTCTTTCGCCCAGAGCAGGTGAGTATACATGCCCTTACTTAACTGTTTTGTTTTGGAAAATGACATGTTCTATTAAATGGTAAGCCAAAGATTCCCTTAAAATAATAAAACATTATCGAAGTACCACTCTACATTTTTTCAATTGATAAAGACAGAAGCTTGTTTCTGTACCTTTATACGAATAATCTGATTTTCAAATTTCTTTTGGTTAAGGTTGGTATGACAAAGACTGATGCTGCTGTTCAGACCCTTTCAGATATCAATCCTGATGTTGTGCTTGAGGTAAGTGCCTTTTTTTCCACTCCCTTTATGTAGTAATGTTTTATGAGTAAAAGCATTAAGCATATGCTTGGTTAATTTTTTTAGAGCTATACGCTGAATATCACTACCGTACAAGGATTTGAAACCTTTATGTCAAGCTTAAAGAATAAAACATTTTGCCCAAGTAAGGAAGGTAGCGGAGTGGATCTTGTTTTAAGTTGTGTAGACAATTACGAAGCAAGGATGGTGGTCAATCAGGTTATAACGACTTTTACACTAAACATGCTTGTTTTTCTCTTGGATCTAAGTTAATAGGTGCTGAGTTTGATGACCTCCTTATAAATGAACTATTTTTGCTTTCTTTTTAAAACATATAGGCTTGCAATGAGTTGAATCAGGCATGGATGGAGTCTGGTAAGAACTTATTTTTCATTAGCTACTAGTAATCAAGTTAAATTAATTCATTGGTAGTTAAGAAATGCCTTCTATTATTTTTAGTTTTTCAATTGGATCACAAAGTTTCCTTTTGAAAGATGCTTGTAATCCTGTGAAATTGATAGACTTCCTCATTAAATGGTCAAACTACAAGATTTTGAAGGATGCATATGGAGTTTTGACTCTAATATTCAATATTCGTATAATAAAAAAAAAGATTATGAGTAGACTTGGACTTATCATTGACACATGTATGATAACTACAGTGTAATTCCTCTTCATGTGTCAATTTGAACTTTTAGTGGTTTGCATACCATGTGTTTATACATATTGCACTTCTGTGGAGAATATTCTGAGAAGATTCCAAGTAAAGATATAAAAGGTATTATTGGATTGCCCATCCGCTGCTTCTGATTACTGAAGAGAGGAAATTTTGGACAGGTGTATCTGAGGATGCAGTTTCAGGTCATATACAGTTGCTGATTCCGGGAGAAACTGCTTGTTTTGCATGTGCACCTCCTTTGGTACATTCATCCATTAATCTAAGATATTAGCTTAATGTGGATGTGAAATAATAAGAATGTGAAAAGTGAGTATGCTGTTTATTCCTTATAGGTTGTAGCATCTGGAGTGGATGAACGAACACTCAAGCGTGAAGGGGTTTGTGCCGCATCTTTGCCAACTACCATGGTAAGGCTTTTCATTTTTAGCAGCATCCTTTGGCTTTTTCTCGTTTGTAGTATGCATGCCTGCATGCATGTGCATATGAACATATAGACATGAATTCATCAACCTATACATATAGGTACAAATATAAGACATGATTGTTTCTATTTATACTCACATATACACACATACACATATACATATAACAAAGCATCGAGGCATGCATGTCAATATGTGCATGCCTGTGTACTTTTTTATGCCATGCACGGATATGTGCTGCAAATGTACTTTGTTCATCCATTTGGTACCTAAATCATTAAATTGAATTTAGCATATGTATCAGCAATAATCATCAATTTGTCAATATTACTGTTTGGTACCTAAAATAATTTTTTTCCGTGCTTTTCCTAACATCCAGTATATGAACTAACTTATCAGGGAGTTGTTGCTGGGCTTCTAGTCCAAAATACGCTAAAGTTCTTGTTGGGATTTGGACACGTTTCTCCCTACTTGGTAAATCCTACATTAGCTCTTCCTCCCAGTTCTGTATACAGTGTCTGTTGTTTAATTCTTTGCTTTATGTGAGGTGTTCTTACCAGATTATTAATGACTTCTTGCGATCGCCTTTGGTTAATGATAGATTTTGGCTTCGTTGCTTGATTGTAGGGGTACAGTTCTCTTAAAGACTTCTTCCCAACAATGACAATGAAGCCAAATCCCCAATGTTCAAATGCTGCCTGTCTGGAGCGGCAGGTAAGAGAAAGAGATTTCTGTCTTTCTGGTCACTTGGGTTTTATTCTTCTGATGGAATGGATTATTGTTTTGCAGAAAGAATACATTCTTGCAAAGCCAGCCAGGGATGCTGCAGCGAAAGCCAAGATGGAGGCTGAAGCTGCTGCCGCTACCGCAGCAGGAGATATGCCACTCCATGTTGATAATGAGTGGAACATAAGGTACAAATCACAACACTGGGAGATGGACCAGTGCATGTTACACAACCTTCAGTTCAGATTCTGAAAACTAATACTCTTTGTTTTGGGTTTTCATTGTTATATAGTTCCGACATTTGGCTGGATTTGCAAATTTATATAAATGATTTACTGACGTTCTTCTTATGATGTTAAAAGAACAAAAGATGTTAAAGATTGTTTTGCATATATTCTATTCATGGATCATATCATTATATGGTTTTACTTCAGGAGGTTAACCAGCTTATGTATTTTGTCTTGTTTTGCAGCGTTGTTGATGATAATGAGCCGGCAAAGAGTACATGTGGCACAAGTTCAGGTGTATTTCTTTTTTATGTTTTCTATTTTGGACATTCTTCCAGTTTTCTTCTTCTTCTTCTTCTTCTTCTTCTTCTTCTTCTTCTTCTTCTTCTTCTTTTGCTGATTTTCTTTTATTTATGATCGCATTATCTTCTCATAAAGTTTTAAATATATGAATAGAGTTTTAGAGGTCTCCTATACAAAAAAATTGAGAAGAATTGCCATCTTATTCCAGTTGTCTTTTAATCCACTGATCTCCTTAGTGTTATCAAGGTGTGCACCTAGTGCACCTAGGCACACCTGCACCTTAGCATTATACAACAAAAGCACTTCGGACCCTTTTTAGGGAGGCCAATTTGATGAGGTGCATGCCTAGTGCTCCTAGGTGTGCTTTTTTGCAAGACAATAGGTGTGAATAAGCTGCCTGATTGAGTTTCTCTTTTAAGATCATCTATTTTTTTCACTTTTTTTTATCATTTGATATATCTTTACTAGGAAGAAAGGGATAATACAGTTAATCCTCTTTTTAATATTTCCATTTGTCTACCAAGATTTTGAATGTTATAGACAGATGTTTGTTATACACCTATAATAGCATTTAAGGTTTAGATCATATTTGAATTTTTTTAATTTTCAAATTTTAAAAAACTATATATTAATTATTAATTAGTGAGATTTAGCTCATATTTTTAATAAAATTCACAAATGTAAATTTATTTATTAAAGACTATTATGATTAATATATTTTATTTATGTGAAATTTAAACATTTTATTGAAATAATATGGTAACTAAAATTTATGATTTTTGTTTTACTTAGGAATAGAACTAAATTTACTAATATTTGAGGCGAGAAGCTATTATAGAAAACTAATTTAGTAAAAAGTGTACTTCATAGTTTATGGTGGTTGTTATAGAGGGTAACAATAAACCATAAAAAATCGGTTCTATTGCAGACTTAGCTGATATAATAAAATGTTGTTATAGAAGGTAGTTGTTGTAGATAAAGTTGATTGTATCAACTCTATACTTTGCAATATTTGAGCATTCAACAAAAAATAGTGACTATAAGAAAATCATGCATCTTAACCAATAAAACAATTACATAGTATATGGTGGTGGTGGTGGTGGTTGTTGTTGTTGTTGTTATTAAGGATACCAATAAAACATAAATCAGTTCTACAAACTTGGCTGTTATAATGAAATGTTGTCATAGAGTATGGGCTGTTATAGATAGGGTTAATTGTATCAAACTCTATACTTTGCAATATTTGAGCATTCAACAAACAGTTACAGTAAGAAAAATATGCGTATTGACTGATAAAAAAATTGCATGTTTTATAGATAAACTACACTGCACTTTAGAGTTCATTATAATGTTAAGCTTGATATATATGTCTGTGCATGTACACAAACTTACAAAAACTTGCATTACGTATTGTGCTTTACTTCACTGGGCTAGTGCTTCTCTTGTGTTTTGTGGCTAAGTCAATATAAGGGTTCTAGTGCCTAGCGTGCGCAAATTGTGCCCTTGACAACACTGGATCTCTTAAACATTGGAATTTTGACTGTTAAAAGGGAAGTTTCCATACCAAAAAAAAACTGTCTTAGTTGCTTAGCGCAACCTAATATCCGGTAGCATGCAGTTGTGACCCTATATGGATTAAGCCTCCAAAGAATCTCGTTGGGGGACCAGTTTTCTTCTACATTCAGCGTGACTGCAGAGTCATTAAATGTAAAACTGCAACCACATCACACCATGGTGCCCTTAGGTTAATTTTATACCTTTCTGAAAAGTGTAGCTTATTTGATTGTTGCTTTGGAGTTACCTTGAAGTTTTAAAGCGTCTCATTTGCTTGTTATATTGCTCTCATTTCCCTAAGCTAGTTTTCTCTCTATTCATTCAGATGCGCTTCCAGAAGGTCTCACTCGTGAGCTCCCAAGTGCCGATCAATTTCAAAAGCCCCAGGCATCTGGAGCCACAGATTCTGCTATTGATGACCTTGAAGATCTGCGGCGGCAACTTGAGGCTCTGAACGCTGCATAACGTCCCAACATAACTTATAGTTGAGAGATAGGTGACTTATTGGGAAATTAGGAACACTCCTAGAGTTCATCGTTTGTTACCATTGAGGGGGAAATGCAGCAGTTCTTGGGGTTCAACATTCAAGCAAAAATGATCCAGCCATTCCCAAAAATTTTATACATTTTAGGGTTTGAACAATTTTTCTTTCATTTAACAAATACAGACAATGCCCAAAACTTTGGATCATGCAATGATCTCAAATGAGCATATTCTTGTTGGAAATACATATGTATTAAATTATCATCTCGAATCTGAAAGACATAAATAGTGGCTGTTACGGTGTGTTACAGTTACAACAGCGAACGTCTGAGGCAAGATATAAAAAGCAGCGACAATCTTGTTTGTCAAGATGAAAACTGAGACACGAATCCAAAACTACAGCTCCATGAACTTGAGTAAAATTTGGTCCATCTGTGGCTGATGTTTTCTGACCTGCAAAGAAAATACAGGTTCGTTTGAGGAACACACAAATAAAGAAAATCTTACGGAAAACTGAATAAGATAAAGCATGCGAAGACATTTTTGTGCTGAAAAACCAGCAGCCCTTGATAGCTTTACTTAGTAAAGCTAATATCATTGTCCATCGAACAATGGACGAAGGATTACCTTAACACCAGCCATTGATAGCAGCTTGTGCGAAGCAACATATGCCGTGTCTGTATTCAGTCTTTTTTCTATAAAATATATGACTTCTGAGACACCTGACTGCATTATAGCCAAATTCATAGGTGGTAAACCACAATGCGGATGAAAAAGAGCAAAACGACGAGTCTTTATTTACAAGCAACCATAAAATTAGTATCAAACCTGAATGATTATCTTTGCACATTCATTGCAAGGAAACATGGTCACATAAAGCCTCTGCAAAATTTTACAACAACATGGAAGATCCTCAGTGCCATTACTGGTGAACCTTTACAGGGAAACCAATTGCAAACTTGTAGTAGCAGGAACTTGTAAGAAAAACCAGAAGAAAATACTAGTAAAATTATAAAATTTTGACACTGTGCTTTAACTTGGGGTCTATTAAATATCAAATCATGCCTGTTTTCAAGCATCCTCGGTTCGTGCATTTAGCGAGGCGATAGAGCATTTGAGTAACTGACCTGGCCAGCTGCGGATGCATGATTTGTATTCAAGATAGCATTGACTTCAGCATGACAAACATACCTACAATAGAAGATTCAAAATAAGTATCGGACCTGAGTATTAAGAACGCATTCAATCATCACAAAAACGATTTTCGATTTGATAAAAGCAGCTGCAACTAACTCATCCCAAAGGTTCAGGGCACACAATATGATTAATGCACTAGATGAATGACCATGAATAACGAATACAGAGAGAAACATAAGTAACAAGATTAAGCCATCAGTTGCAAATCAGGATGAATAAGAGCTAAAGAAAACATAGTACTCACGGATACTTTGTCTCCAATGGATCCCCAGATTTGGACATCTGAGACATCATTAAAAGCACAAATTTATTAAATGAACTAGGCCTTGAAAATGTTGGAACTTGGAAGTTTATTCATTGATAGCATATATCAAACCTTTGCCCAAGGAAGCTGGTCATCAGAACAACCTCTTGGAAACCCATTATAGCCAATGCCTGAACAAAGTTTAGAAAAAAAAAATCCATAAACTATGCTGCCTAGTATTTGCTAAATTTAAAGATTGAAATTCAAGCAAAAATCTTACCAAGTATTATACCATTTTGACTCACCAAGCATGCACCAACCTGAAAAACCAATACGAATATTAAAATAAAACGTCTCAATTTTATCTTATCCAGAAGTTAGATATTCAAACAAATAAACAAGCCAGTTGCAAAATTAAGCACTATGGATAGCTGCGATTATATATAATTTAATGGAAAAATGAAACCTTTTAACCTAAAATCATGACCTGCCTGTTTGGGTCTTTGGATCTCTTAGCGGACAAAAAAGCAATTGCCATGAAATAATCATCCCACGACAAATACCTGAAGCACAAACAAAAATAACCCTTTAAAGAAAGATTAGATTTTTAACCAAGAATACGAAATTCAAGCGAATATTTTACTAACCCTTTGCGTTTTGAAGGATCGAAAGGATCCTGAGAAGAGCGTTGCTTTGAAACGTCGCCGTTTGCAGACGAATTGATTCGAGAAGACGGTTTACTAGGGTTGGAGAAGAATGTATAGTAAGCAAAAGCAGAGGCTAAAGCCCCAAAGATAGTGGCCGTTGAGACCAGAGCAACATCGCGGCAGTTCATGAGGGAAAGGGGACAAAGGGGTTGTTCCTTGGAGGAAAATGCCAGAAAATCTACTGGGATTTTTTAACTTCCGCTAGAAAATGTTACTACTTTCTTCGGGTTAAAGAGCTGAGCTGCTGGGAAAATAGCGGGAAAGCTGAGGAAGGGCGGGAGAGTGCATCGCACGTGCGCTTCAGAGTAAGTCGGTATTCAAATCTTTTATTACAATATTGGTGAAGAGAAGAAAGGATCAGAACTTGTGGTATATACATGTTAAATAGAAATTTTAATTACTCATTTAAGCAAATTTTGACTTTGATGTATCAATCAATATTAATTCTCTAAATGCTTTCTTTTTTAACTTCAACTTCTATACTTCTTTTAATTTTTTTAAAATTTAAATACCATAATTTTCTAATTAAAATATATCCTTACCGTTTATATTTTAATAAAATTTGAGATAAAAAATTAATTAATTTTACTCTCTCTTTTTTTATTTAAAAATTCCAATCCAATCATTAATATTGTTATACTTCCTTCAACATCAAACACGTTATAGCACTATGAGACACCTAAGAAACACATTTCCACTCGATATCGATTAATTAGTCACCAAGAAGCATATGGCCTAGGAGGCCTGATTTCAATTGACCTTTCATTTTATCTAGAAGGATCCTAGTTGACCATCCCTGTGAAGCAACCACCCATCTTTTACGGAAGGTCTTCACTCGATACCTACTCTTTTATTCAAAATGTGACTCTTTACGCCACCAAAACCCCACGTGTACCTGACAACTCTGAACTATGATTTAGAAGGAATGACGGAATGTGTTTCATCACAAGTATCTTTATATATATATTCCTCACGTGAACCCGTCCCATAATGATAGCATGATAGCAGAATCACCACATTAGCACCACCAAACACGAAACTCTCTCTCTGGGCAATGAAGATAGTATTGGCCTTTAAGCATCCTAGCCACCATACTACTCTCAACCTTATCTTTTGTATTCTCAATCTCCCTACTCACTTAACAGCTCTAGCTCTCCACTCACACTGGGTGAACTGTCTACTACTAGAATCACCACATTTTCTTCCATGTCTCCTCCCTTGTTGATAGAAATTAGCAAATTTTGATAAAAATTATTATCGGTAATGATAATTAGGTTAAAAGTTTTAAATTAAAAAATTAGATTGATTGAATTTTTTACTTAATCTCAATGTAAGGTAAAATATAATAATTTTAGAGTCCTTCGAATTAGGGAGTGATTTTTTAAATTAAATTTTACAGTCATAAATGCCCAAATCACTTCAAAATTCAAATACAATAACTTGAAATTTAAAAGGGTGAGAATTTAGGTTATAAATTTTAATTTGGATACTTATAAGTGAAGATTGTATTAATTTTATATTTTTTTAATTTAAATGAATCTTCACACTTATAAAAATGAAGATAGGTTTAAATTTATTAATTGAAAATCTAATTTTAAACCCTATATATACTCTACCACATTTGTTTGTTTTTTAAAGAAAACTATAAAATCCTATTATATACCTAACTTATCCTACTTACTTTTCACCTCAAATAATTCCTTACACCCCAAATTTCAAATTTTAAATTTATTCATTTACTTTTTAAATCCTCACAAAATTTCCCACCTTCAACTATGATTTTTTTTCTCAATATTAATCTCCAATCTTGAATTTTGTTAAATAATTTATTCTTTTTATTAAAAAGTGATGGTACGACATTCTAATATTATATCACCTTATTAGAGGTGTACTCTCGTTAGGGCCTAAGCCTTCAAAGTTTTTACAATTTTATTTATACCCTTAATTTTTTAAAATTTTAACTAGACCCTTTAATTTTTTTAAAATTATTACTAAACCTTTTAAAATTTTCAAAATTTCAATTAGACCCTTCAATTTTATTTTATTTTTGTAAATTTTCATAAAGTCTCTAAAATTTTTGAAAGTTTTAATTAGACCTATCAATTTTTTTGAAAATTCTCATTAAAACCCTCAAATTTTTTTAAAAATTTTAATTAGACCCCTCAAAACTTAATTTCAAGATCCACCACTTCAAATCATCATTTGATTTAAAAAAAATTATATACAAATTTTAAAAATCTAAATAAATAAATAATAGAAAATATATATATATAATTTTATCTGGTTCCATTCCCGTCTCAGTCCTCAGCTGGTGTTAAAAAATTAAAATACTGACTTATTAAAATTATAAAACTTTTATTAAAAAAAACAATACCAAGTTATTAAAATCTAATCTTTTATTGGACTGATATTAGTTTTTTTAATAAAAATTATATAAATTTTTTTAATAAAGGTTAAACCCATCAAAATAACTTTAACCGGAGGGTTTATCCATCAAAAAACACAAAAGTGAGCTGTTTTAATTTGTGATAATTTAATATTTGGATTTTTCAAAAATTAAGAAGTTAATTCTATTATTTATAAACATGTAAACTTCATTTATTAATTTTTATTACTTTGCATATAACTTGTTGAAGTGTTAGTTTTACTACTTCTTTGCAATTGATTTGTTGACTTCTAAATTTTTAAGAATGTTATCTCATCGGATTAGCTTCTTAATTTTGTAAAAATACGAAATCAAATTTTAATATATTAGAATTAAAAGACTAATTCCCCAACTTTGAGAAAAAAAAAAAAAAGAGAGTCATAATCAAATTAAGTTTATTTAACAATGTCTCCTTTTATATAAGGGCGTAATAAATTAAAGAATATTTTAGTGTCGTCATTATAAAATGTATGAAAAAAATATAAATTTATATTCATAATAAATTATGAAAGCCAAATCGATATAATTAGTTTTAAAAAAAATTAAGAAAGATTACTGGTTAATGATCATAAAATAGAATACTGGATTACTTCAAAACAGAAGAAAAATAAAGAAAATAGGATTAAAGATAGTGAAAGGGAGAGAGATAAAAGGAGTCAAAGTATGAACTAAGCCTTGTTTTGTGGTCGTTTTCAAAGTGGAAAGTCCCATGGCGAAAACTTCAACCATCCATCATAATATTATAATTAGGTTATGCTCTTAATTATGCTTTTTGTTAGTCTTATCTTAATATATCTTTCACTTAATGTTATATATATATATATGGATGTCAAATATGAGTATATATTTTGTATATTTATTTTTTAAAATTATATTTATAGGAATACATTAATTGAAAGTAAGTTTTATTGAAAAAGAATTTAAATGAATCATAAATTAATTATCTATTCGATATAATATATCATTAAATTGAAAATTCTTTTAAGTTTGATATAAGTATTCTTTTTTTTTTCAAAATATAATATTTATTTAACCTTTTGAATTTATAACAAAGATCACAATCATTTATAGTAATATGTATGTGTGTGTTAGCAAAGACGAGAGAGAAGGAGAGAATCAGAGTAGGGGGAGAGATGGTGGGGAGGAGGGAGAGGGATGGGAGAGTAGTGGTAAGGGGAAGGGGACGAGATGAGAAGGGAGGGAGAGAGAAGGATGGAAAATAACAGCTTCGTTAAATCTGTAACAGAAAATGGCAACTCCATTACATCTAAAAATTATAACAATTAAAACGTTATTTAAATATAAATATATATATATAACTTATGAAGGAATATGTAGCTTACATGATATATGTAGTATCTCTTACATCTAAAAATTTTGAAATAGTAAAATTAGCCTTCGTAGAATACAAACAAATCTCTTTCCATGTTGTTGGTAATAAATAGAAATAGAAATAGAAATAGAAATAGGGTTTGAGGTTTTAAAATTTGGTGAATGATTTTGTAATTGGTTGTTTATATTGTGTAATTTGAGATTTATAATTAAGGTAAATGGTATAAATTTGTAATAAATATTGAAAAAAAATTACGAGTAAGTAATGAAAATGTAAAATTATTTTGTTTATGAGAGATAGGAAATAAATAATATCATATATGTGGTATTCATCGTTTGAATGTAGCTATGGTAAAAAGCATAAGGAAAACTAATATGTATAGAGATTTGTTTAAATAATGTAATTTAAAAATTTTTTTTCTCGTACATGTATGTAATTTAATAATTGATATTTAATTTTTGCAATAATCCTTTATATATTTCATATTATGAAATTCTAATAATATATATTTTTCAGTTCTATTGTTTTGGGTTAATTGCAAAATGTATATAATAGATGAGAAGGACTAAATCATAAATGTAAAACAATTAAAAACACTTTAATGTGTAATATTTTATAAGTATTAATGTTCAATATTTCATAGGTGTAGTTCAGTGAAAAATGATTATATGAAACTGTGATTCCATGTCATCCCTATCCCTTCCTAATAGGAGCATGACACATCAGATTTTTCATCCTGATTTTTAACTTTTTCCTCCTGAATGTTTTTAAATCTAACTAAAAATGTTAAAAATTAGGAGGAAAAATATGATTTCTCATTCTTTTATTAAAAAAGAATAAGGATAATATAAAATTATAATTTCTTACAATCTCTTCTCGTAATTCAATACACCATAAATTGGTTATGGCAATTTTTTTTCCAACATTCATAATAAAATTTGACTTTTTGTAGAGTTTTATGTAACAAATTAAACTCATCAATGAAAATTATCCAAATTAATGAGATATCTTTCAACGAGGCTGCCACTTGTAAAACACCTGAAAGTTACCAAAAATACTTAAAAACCTAGCTATATTATATATATATATATATTTATATGTAATATTAGATTTTCAGCTCCTAAAAGAGTCATTGATACTAACAGGGGTACAACTGTCACGTAAAAATTCCAGCTCTTAAATTTAATAGGCATATAATTAAATATAGGGAATAACTTATGAGAATGATTTTAAAAAGTAAAGTTTTTATGTACTAATAAAATTTTATCACATTATTAAATTTTAAATATATGAAATTATTATTATACACTCATCTTGTCATTCATACAGAAATTATTTTATGGACATTTTTCACAATATTATTCATGGTCCCTTTTTAATTATTTAATTATATTTTAACAAATTTTTTCATGCTATTGACACATAACTTTGATAATTTTTTATCCTGAACTAAAGGTGTGCATGGGCCAGGCCTAGACAAAATTTTAAGCCCGTTTTCTAGGCCTGGCCTGACCCAAAATATGGGCCTAAAAATTTGTCTAAGCCTGGCAAAAAATAAAAATTGTTAAGCCCGAGCCTAGCTAGTCCATATTAAATTTTTTTAGCTTATTTCATTAAATAAAAATATTTAAAATATAATAAATCAAATATATTTAAAAATATTAAAACAAATATTAAAACAATAAATAAATAAAAAGTGAGACAAATAATTTTTAAAAAAATACACAAATTAAAAATATAATAAAAAGTGTTTATATTAAAATTGAAAATAAAATGTAAATATGATTAAAAATAAAAAAAATATATATTTAGTATATAATTCGGGCAGGGCAGGGTCGGGCCTAAGCCAAAAAAAGTTTTACCCGAGACTGGCCCGTTTTCTAAACGAGTCTCTTTTTTTTGTCCAAACCCATATTTCGGGCCTATATTTTTACCCGAACCCTCCCATTTTTCATGCGGGCCTTCGGGCCGGGTCAAGTAGCCCGGCCCATGCACACCTCAACCCTGAACCCTGAATATAGAGTCCTGAACCCAAAACATAGAACCCTAAACCCCAACCTATAACCCCAAATCTTTAAACCATGAACCCCAAACTCATAACATGTAACCTTGAACCTCAAACCCCAAAAACTAAATCTTAAAATCTAAACCCAAACCCTAAACTTTGGGGTTCAATGTTTAAGGTTTAAGATTTGAGTTCAAAATTTAGGGTTCTGGGTTCGGAATAAAATAATTACTACAACTATGTATTAATGACATAGAAAAAATTACACAAAAATTATTAATTTTTTTTTTAAATTGGTTGCACAAAAATAAAAATAAAAATATATATTAACTTATGAAAAAGAAAAACAAAATGATTAAAATTTGTAAAAGAAAGAAAAAAATGTTTGTTTATCATTTAAAAAATTAATTATTTTAAGTAATTTATTTAAAGTTAAATTAAGTTAGAAAAAAATTAAATATAAATGAGTGTATAATAATACTTTGTTATGTTTAAAATTTAATGAGTTGACACTATTTTATTGGTGCCTAAAAACTATACATTTTAAGATTATTTTAATATAATTTATTCTCTTAAATTTAATATCATTTTTTCTCTAAATTAAAAAAAAATCATTTCTTAAAAGAATTTAAAAAAAATTCTAACTCCTAAAATTTCAGTCACAAAATAATTGATTTATAGTGAAATTCTAACTAAAAAGCACAAATAATTTTGGGTTATATAAACTGTATTTTAAAGCACAATTAGTTTTGGGGTTAAGTAGCACAATTAAATTTCGAGGTTATATCTTAATATGTGTTACGAATTTTCTATTCTCATTTATTTATTGTTTCTCTTTCGTGTGTAAATAGCTTTTTGTTATTTGAATTTATTCTCATTTCAAAATTTATTTCTAACTTTATTTGGATTTTTGTGTAGGTAGCATATATTTAATTTAGTATGAATTATTATATTTTGATTTTTAATGATACAATTCGCACATCGTTATAGGAGTAAATCATTATCATACATGCACACACCATTAAGAGATTATTTTTACTGCTTGATCTAATGAAGTCGGTATAAAGTGAATGTCCTTAGCCAATAGGTCAAATACTAGAGTTTTTTTTTTTTTTTTTTTTTTTTTATGCATTCTATTGATTATATATAGAAAGAGATAATAAATTATGGTTTTTTTAGAAGGTGAGATTGACTCTCACGTGTTCAATTTTGTGAATGTTGAATTTGTTTGCTTTAATTTGTTAGATGGTTTGAATGTGGGTAAAAAAGTTAGAAAGATTAGTGGGGATAAAGCAGAAGTTCACATTTGTAGCATGAGAGGAAGTTTCACGTTCATATTTTTGTTTCTCTTGCTTCTTTATGGAGGTGTCTAAAACACTAAGCTACTACTGGTGGGATTTTATTTTGTTGGTTGCTATATCAACTTTGATTGAGAGCTGTTTCTAATTGTTGATTTTTGTTGTTTGTACCTCTATGAAAAAGAATTTTAATAATTCCAAAGTTATGAGAAATATGTTCTTAAATTTATGAAAAGAGAATTTGTATAAACCATTTTTCTAAAAATAAGATTAAAATAGTTTGGAAAATCAAGTAAAATAATTGTATTAGCTAGTTAATAAATATAAAATTAATTTAGAAAGGATGATAGGAATAAAATTAAAAAGGGAAAATAAGTATCACAACCTACCAAATCACATAAAACAACACTCTTCTCCCACCTCAATCACACTTCCAATTTCCCCTGCTCTCACTTATCATAACATTTATCCAACTTGAAATATGCTGATCTGTTACCAGTTAAGTAAATGCTAATCAATTGTGAAATACTCATGTTATAATTCTATCTTAAAATATTTAGTGGTTATACATTTTGTTTTTATTTTGTAGATTATGTAAAAATTATTCTTTATATTATCTTTTTATGTTGATTTTTTTTTCCATATTACTTCATTTCGTTATAATTAATCTTGTTTATATATTTTTGTCTTTTTAATTGGGAGGACATTTTTTGACAATCTAAGTGTATGTATTATAATTAAATTAAATTATATTTTATAAAAATAAAATTTTATTTTAAATTGTTTTTAGAGGTTATTCAATGTTATAATTGCGTATCTTAAAAAAAAAAAATTAAATATTAAAATTATTTGGAACTTTGATGTCAATAATAGTTTTTATTTTGATAGGTATATAGATATACTCGTAAGTTGTATTCTTCATTAACAATGTCTAAAATAGTAATTTTATAAAAAAAATTATTATTTTTTATTAATTTTGCAATTAATTACATTTTATATTATAGTTGGCCAATAGATTTGGGTTAGAGAATTTTATTTTATTTTTTAAAGAAATTGTGCGACATTCATTAAGCATTTTCTGAAGAAATTTTTTATTCTGGGTGGAGGTATTACTTCAAATTTTCCAATTGGTTATATTTTCTATTTTATGAATTTTTTTATATTCAATATTCACTTTTACCTTCAAAATTGAATTCCAAAATATAATTAAATTAAAACTTTTAATAAATTATATATATATATATATATATCATATTTATTCTTTTTGATACAACACCTAAAATTATTCATAGTCGCTTCTCAACTCTTAAATAGGAGGATGATGAGCTTCAGTACATTCAGCTCCAGGATCTCTTGTACTGGCAACAATGCCGATACCAATCGAATTAAGACTCAATCAACTATTATCCAATTTGTTAAACATTAAAAATTAGTAGGAGTAAGATATTATTATTATTATTATTTAGGAATAAATTAAAATGAAATTGAGGTGTTAGGTTGAAGTGAAAAATGGGTGTTTGCATAGCTGTTTTATTTAAAAGCATACTCTTAATGCCAAATTGCACATAAAATAAGGAGTCTCTTTGTTTTCCCTTAAAAATTTTAAAATAATATCATTTTTGTCTATTTTTGTAGGGTACATCAAAGGCATCTATATAAAGAGCATAATTTCTATCGTATTGAATTAATTGTTTATTTGTTCCTTCTTTTATCAGAAACAAATAAATAAATCAAGGAAATATCAAAGTCACCATGCAATAAACTTACTACTAAATGGGTTTAATTCTAATTCCTAAATTATTTATATTTTTTTGGAATTTTACTTTATATATATATATTTTTTTCTTGCAAATGATGTTCAAATGTAACGTTGGACTAAAAAAATAGTAAATGTATTGTATTGAACAAAACTCACTCGAATCTTAAGTAATGAAATGGTTTTCAGAATTCCAGGTTTCATGGACGAACAAGGTGATTGCTTCGCTTGCTAAGGAAGTGAGTTCTAAAAGGTTGACTCCAAACCTGGTCATACCAGCCTCAAGATTCCTTTCCCACCAAAAAATTTAATACCTGGAAATGGTCACTATCCATCAACAATTTAAAATTCCTTAGCTGACGTTTCCTCTATAATTGAATTCATTTCATGGTTTGCTGTCATATCAGAATTCAAACTCCTGTTTAATCCATTGTACTGTTGATTTAAGGTAAAAAACTTGAACCCCTGTCCTAAGCTCCCAAGTCCCAACTATTGCACACCACCTGTTAGGATCAAAGAATAAAATGAAAAGAGTACTGTAGCGGTTTTTAACCCTTTAAGAGTTTCCTGTTATCAAGCATTGCTTTTGTCCCTGTCATCACAAATTTCTTATTAACCTTAAGGTTTAGACTCTCAAATGGAGCAAGAAATGTTCTAGTTTGACTCGGTATTCTTTTCAAAGTTCCATCCTTCCCCCCCCCCCCCCGCCCCTCATATTCCCATTGTTGCCTATCTTCCTTCATTTGATTGTTTCGTTTCTTGAAAATTTCCCAGCTTTGTTCTTCAATACCAGTTTTTGGTTTTTCAAAGACAAATCACTGAATGCTGTAAGAGTGGAGAAAAGACAAGTTTCCATGGGGTGTAAGAACAAAAATCAGGTGTTTTCACATGGAGAATCTAAGGTAAAGCTATTATTATCCTCCAAAGTTTTCTAAAACGAAAGCTTGAATCCAAAGATTCTCATTCAAAGTATTTTGACAAACAAAAATTAGGGAATAATGGAAAGTGAAATCAAAGAATCCCCTTTTGTATCCATGCCAAAATCACCTATACAAAGTAGCAGACCAAGCAGCATGGTTGTTAAGGTAAACTGCATATACTATGTTCATCATCCATTTATATTTTAGTCTTTGTTACCAAGTATCTGCAATTCTTTTCACTATTTAACTAAGTTTTGATTGTTGCATATGATGAAAAACAGAAAGCACATACTGTGATTCCGGCGCATATTGTAGCCGAGGCAATATCGACGCTTCATGGTCTTGATCTCAGATGGTCGGGACCGATCACACCAACCGAAAGGGACTATGTTGAGCAATATGTGTTGGCAAAATATCCACAGTATGCAGGTCAAGTTGAGCTAGAAAATATAGACCTTTCTAGTCTATGCATCAATGAAGAGTCCTCAGAAGCTGCAATTGATGATAAAAAGAAATCACCAAGAGGTAATTCAAGAGAATCCTCCTCACCTTTCTTCGGAAGCAATCATCCGGACCTGGACAGGATTCAATTGGAGCCATCAAGATTGCTCGATATCCTCACGAAGAAATCGTCTTTCCCCGGAAGTTTCATTTCAATCCCAGAAATCCAAGCTCGAAACAAAGTTCTGAAACACTGCGGATTGCCGGATGATGACTACCTGGTTCTCTTCACACCAAACTACAAGGATGCAATGATGTTAGTAGGAGAAAGCTACCCTTTTTTTAAAGGTAACTTCTACATGAGCATCATTGGTGAAGAACTTGATTATGTAAGGGAATTTGCGAGTTACAAGGAATCAAAAGTGATATTGGCACCTGAAACATGGTTGGATTTGAGAATCAAAGGGTCACAACTTAGTCAGTATTTCAGGAAAAAATGTAAGCATAGTCCAAAGGGATTGTTCTCGTATCCAGCTGATGTTAATGGGATGCGTTACTCTATGCATTGGATTTCGGAAGCTCATAGGAATTCATGGCATGTTCTGCTCGATGCAACTGGTTTAATTGTCGGACAAGATCGGTTGAACCTCGCCCTTCATCGGCCTGATTTCGTGCTTTGTAGTCTGGAGAATACGCATGCTCAACCAGCAAGGATAACTTGCCTGTTGGTGAGGAAGAAATCGTTTGATACTACAACATCTTCATCTCAGATGAGTGAGTGAAAGCTGGGATTAGCTGATATGAATACGTTATTTCATATGTTTGAGTTATTTTAATATTTATTGCTACATATATTTTGGATGTTGGAACAAATAAAACGAGTTTTGAACAGGAAGAAACTGTCAAATGAATGCTTCCCATATATGAAATTCAATCAGAATTGCAGCAACTTCTGCTGGTTCATTTTCATTCTCAATAATTAGCTTTTCTTGTGCAACGTAAATGAGACAGCTACGCTCTCAAGCAAAAGAAATTAAATTTTATTCCATTATTGTTAAGTTGAATTCAATCTATGAAGAGAGTCAACTTCAGATATTTGCTTGAATCATTGTCAAGCTATCAAGAGAACCCAACTTCGAATATCCTAATATTGAGCTTAATCTATTACCATTACAAAATTTCAGCTTGAACTGAAAATCAAATCAGAAGTCGGAAAAAGCAAACTCAAATTCTGTATTAGACAAAACAACACAAATGAATAAATTTAAGCAATCCAATTTTTATCTAAAGTTAAACTTGATTAGGCAGTTTCTAATAGAGCTTCGAGCCTCGAACTTGAAGCGAATATAGAAGGGTTCAAATTAAAAGTGAATCTTGAGCTTTGACTGGATTATACTTTGAAAAGAAGCGATTAATGCCAATACAAAATGAAAAATTACGTTGAGAGTTTGACCCTGGAATGGCTGCAACACAAGAAATTTCATCATGGGTTTTCACATTCACTCGAGTCTTCGGCTAAATATGTCAAAAGCCAACTTCAAATTTACAAAATCTTTCATTTTCCCCATTTTGGAAATTAAAGAAAACCTTAATTTCCTTAAGTTTTCGGTAAAATATCAAAAAGGTATTCATCTTACTATGGTTTCTTAAAAGAAATCATGTGAATGACAGCAAATGAGTGCAGTATAGTTGAAGGTTAATAAGAATTGCACAAAAAAAAAGAAGACGACAAAAGTCGATGCAAAAATTAACCATAATCTATTACAAAGTGCTCAAAGAAATTCCAAGAGAGTTTAGTTTAGATTCAAGCCTATTTGGTTCAACTAATAAAATGTAAAATGAGAAGGGAAGAGGGACAGCCCCCAACTGCTGCATTCTAACATTCATTTTCTATGAGAATCTGCAACTACGCCAACTGGTCATATCCCCCACCAATTTCTACGAGCCTGCAATTCCTATACCAAAAGCAAAAATAAGTGAAGATTTTGACACGAATGTCTAACTAGAAAAAGAACCAAGTAGCAAAACACAGCATATGTAATATAATTACTTACAGATGCTGTGTTACTACTTGTTGTTTTGTAAGAGGAAACGTAGCAAAAGTGTGTTTGACAGATGGTACCAGAAACCAAAACATAAAGATTTAAAATTGATCACCGCTCATAAACAAGTATTGAAACACAGCACATATACTATAAATTCAAACTGATGTTGTGACACTACTTTTTGTTTTGCAAGAGGAAGTACAACATTAAGAAAGTTTACAAGTGTGTGTGTGTGTGCGCGCACACGTGTAAAGAAAAAGAAAATCAAAGACAGATGGTACCCGAACACTTAGATTTAGATTGAACCTCATGAATGTCTAAGAACTAAAATAGGCCAAGCAATAGACCACAGCTGATATACTACTATTCTTTTGTAAGAGGAAGTACTATAATAAGAAAGGTATTAGGCGTCCATGTAAAGAAAACATATCAATGACATGTATAATATTTATGTTTAGTCACTCAAGAAACAAACTATGCTAAGCCACAAAAACATCTACGCCTCATTAAGTTAAAAGCCTAAAACATTAGAAGTAAACTATGATATCACAAGGGCCGAAAATGATAAATAACAATCACAGCTCCAACTATGTTAAATTGGGCAAAAGTAACGAAAAACACCAACTAGATCTCAGAAGGAATGTCCCCATATAAACTACTTTATTCTACCAAAAGAGATACTTTTTTTTATCCATAGAAACCAGAAAGGACTCACTAATACAGATCAAATACATACTATGCTAGTTTTGCAAATGTGCGCGTGTGTGTGAACAGATCAACAAAGATAAATAAAGTAATAAAAAGATTGATGAAATTAGAATTTAGAAATAGTATTAATCCTCAAGTCCAACCAAGAATCAGGTCAAATTGTAGTTTATCAAAGATGGAATGAAGTTGCTAGTTTTGCAAGCACATGGAACAAAACACATGGTATTTGAACAAACCCATCAATGGTCTAGTCGGGAATCAATAAGCCTATTACATATTTTAAAATTACAAAGGTGTTGATAACGTATCACTTAAATCTAATGGGTTAGGCTTTAAAAAACCAATAAATTGTTTGAAAAAGGCTATTGCTTCGAAATTTGATCAATTTTTGCAGATTGACTAAATTCCCTTTTCCATAAACACAATAAAATCCTAAAATTGAGATTCATCCAAAAGTAAAGAAATGAAATCCATTTTTTGGAATTGAAACTTGCATGCATAATACGCATGCACGAGCAGATAAAGTAAATTACCTAAGCGGAGCCAACGATGATGTTGTTAATAGGAATAAAGATGAGCTTGACGAAGAATCCGACGAATCCCATCACTACGAAACCGATCGCTGTACGGAAAGCCACCTTCGTGAACTCTGCATACGAAACAAGAAACATTCAAAAAAAGAAAACCCAAAAATTCCAACAGATCCAAGTGTAAAACGAAAGGAGGCAAAGCCGAGACTGGAAGAAGAAATGGGGGGAATACCTTTACGATCGGGCTTGTGGCAACGCTTGACGAGGCGGACGCTGTCCTTGGCGAAGTCTCTCAAAGGATCTACCACGTTGTCAAGGGCGTCCATCTCTCTCTCCCACACAACCAAAATCGTTTGTTAAGATGTTAGAGAGAGATTTCGAAGATTTCTAATATGAGACAAAGACGAATTGAGAGGAGAGCTAGTGTAAATGCAAAGTTTATAAAACGTCGTGGGAGAGTAGACTTTTTTAGTCAAATTTGGAAGCCATTTTCGGCAGTACGTGTACCCATGGGCCGCCACTTTCGGCCCGCTTAAACAACCTTTCCTTATATTTGGACTGGAATTGGGCCTAGATTTTAGGCCCATTACATTGTTCACATTTTCAATATCTTTACCTTTTATTACATTTAATTTGGGTTAAATAGCGATTTGCCCATTAAACTATACTTCATTTCTCAAATGGTACTTGTGATTTTCTTTTTCTCAATTTAATACGTGTGAAATCATTTTGTCCTTACCCTAAGCTGTTACGATAAGTGACGTAAAATGATAAAGTAATGTGTGATTCACGTATAGAAATAATATATATTTTTCAAATTTTCCCTTATTTTTTAAGTGTGTTTTTGGGTTTCCTTTCAAATTAATTTAAGATCAATTTTTAATCTTATACTAGGCCAAAGTTGTAGATTTGGATATTGTTATTCAAATTGATTATTTTTAATATTTATATTTTTTTAATTTTAAAAATATAATCTGACAATAATTAAATCTATTAATTAAAATAACATTACTTTTTCAATAGTACTATGCATACACAAAAATATTACATATGTGATAACATATTTATCATATAAGATTTTAAAAATAACATATACAAACAATATTATTTGAACCAAATCGGACCGAGAATTAACTAAAGAATCAGTTCAAAAAATGACTTTGAACCGATTAAACTAAAAACCGATATGAATCGATTGAATTTACTAAAACCAATTGAACCGATTCTTTTTTCATTTTTTTTTAATTTTTAATAATTTTTTTCAAACTAGTTCGATTTGTCTAATTGGTGAACCACGATTCGGACACCAGTCCAGTATACAAATTTAACAACTATAGGTTAGGCGATGAATGGAATTTCAAATTTTAAAAAATATAGAAATTAAAAATAAGGGAAAAAAAAAACACCACATATTTCAGCTATCTGATATTATTATTATTATTTTTATATAACACATTTAATATGGGCATACTAAGGTAATCCTCTAAAATATACTGAAATATTTTCAAAAATTGAATATGCTCATGTTCCACATGGCTACATCAAACACTTCTCAAATTTGGGTAACATAAATGCCTACTATCTGACGGGAAACTAGTAGAAAGTAATCATGATAATGAAATTTATATAAACATAAATGAATCTCAAGCCTTACAATGAAAAAAATATGAAGAGAAAAAGAAAGTTCTTCAACTATATTACTGTCAGTTCTTCAACTATATTACTGTCAAGTATAGGTATGTTCAAGTTTTTTCTTACTTTTCCATGCATTTGAAGGATGGGCATGTCGGATATGGATGTCGAAAATAAGTACTTTGACAAGAACGAAATATCAGAGCAACCAAGAGTCATTCACCAAATGTAATGGACTTGAAATTTTAGGGTGTTCATTCATAAGAAAATATATAAGATACAGAGAATCCTTTAGAACACAACAAAAGGGGATAATTAAACCCAGAAACTGCACAACATTAGAAGATCTTTTGATTAGGCAAAGTCATAGCAGCAAAAGCTATTTGTTTTGCTGCACATCAAATGAGTTAAGTGACTTTGAGATGTTTCTAAATAAATCACATTTAAAGGTAGTTTTCCACAAACAATGGCAGACAGGTCCATATTCATAAATCATAAGCAACCAAAATTCCTAGTGGATTACCCCAGTGCATCACGCCATTTGCCATGCCATCGAGCAACCATTTCGGACCAATGAATTGCTTAGCTGCAGAAAACAACAAAATTATGCAAGAGTTTAGATGACGGCTGGTACGTGACAATGGTAAATGAACGGCTTGGAAAGCAAAAGAGAAAGAATAATTAGATAAACCGATCCTCTTCCTTTTAATAGACAACACGACAATTGATGCTTGAATGGAAATATAACGGCAGAGAAATGCACTTCCAAAAACCTGGATTTGCCATTTTTAGACACATAACAAGAAAACATCCTTCCAAAGTGGCTTAAACACTAGCAAAATCCTCACTTAACAGTATTCGAGATCAATGATAAGAAATAATAAATCGGGTCAACCAGAAGTCGGAAAACTCATGTCCAAGGCCTGGCTGTTGAACGGGTCTACATAAAAGTGTAAAATGCACTAACTTGAAGATAAAGATCCAAGAAAAGCACCATGCAGACAAAGAGATTTTAACACAGATGAAACGAGAATGCTTTTACGTAATCAAAAGGCAATAAACAAAACAGGCATTCTTAACATGCAAAAATGATAATTAAAAAACAATGCAATAATTAAAAGAAATGTCAGACAGTATGACATAAAATGCAAGTGCAAAGAATGAAAAAGGGATAAAAACAAACATGCCAAAGAGATTAACTGTACATATCCCGATCACTAAGACTATCAGGACAAGCAACAATACGACAAACACAAGCATAGTTGTTGGATGAACCCACCAAAAACCAACCAACATTCATGAATGACTAATACATGTGCCCCATTCCCACCCACCCCCACACGTTCTTCGCTTTTCTTGCCCATATACCCTTTCTGTTGACCAACAAGTTCAAGACGGTGTGTATCCATTTTTGTTCTTGTCATAACGATATTTGATGTTGTCTATAATTTGTCAAGAAATGTCCACGGCTACTTGTTCTAAATGAACTCTCCTTTTTCTATTGTCAAGCTTTCTTAAGTCTTAACCAACTAGTTTAGCGATGCGACCAACATAGCTTCTCATTCTAAGCAGGTTCTGCTTGTTCTTTTCAAGCTTTCTTATATGGCAACCATCTCCGGAGCTACTGAATAAAAACCAATTATGTTTCATTGTACAAAACTACCCAAAGCATCTACAGAAACGAAGCCTGCTCAAATTTTCTTGTAAGCATATCATCACTACCATCACTGCCTAGCATCATTTCAATTGTTGTAAAGCTAAGTTCGTCTCAATATCGATGACAAAAGATTGTAATTTAACCTGTAAGCAACTTCAACCCACCAAATGGGATCTTCATACTATAACCATCAAGCAGAAACACCGATGTCAATAACCAGTTCTTGGCAAGCGAAACATAACAACTGATCAAGAAATATAACAAATGCAGACCAGACATCGAGACCTACACTCAACTACAATGATCATACTAGACATATGGAAGCAACTCCATCTTGAACCAAAGTTCAAAGCATTGGAGATATTTAGTTATCATAAGTTGAGAACCCTATAAAAGAGGCAAGAATCTCAGACAAGTTGTAGCAAATGTTCCTTATTCTACAAACTGATAAAGAGTTCAAGAAAAAAACCTAAACTTTGAACGGAATAAAAACAATAGTTGTCTACATACCCTTGTCCGTCAAGATTCCCCTGACCGCCGCTACCTCCACTGGCGTACGACCCATCGTCAGCCCCCGCCGTCTGCCAAACACTCTGCCAAGCCTGAGAAGGAGGCTGAGCATAAATACCACCGGTTGGATCGACGGCGGGCCTTCCAATCATCATCCCGCCAGGTCCAGCAGGAGCGCCAGCAGGCTGACCCATGGGAGGATAAAAATATGGCACCCCACTGGCGGTGGTACCCACCATCCCACCCAGACCAGTCTCATCCTTGATCTCGTCCCTGGGCACAATATCCACCAAGAAATCGAAAATGTCGGTCCTAGTAATAGCCGCCGCGATGTCGTTTTTCTGAAGCGTCCGTCGCTTGTTCTCCTCAGCGTGAAGCCAGGAACGGATGGTAAGCTCCAGAATGAAAAGCTCACAGGCTTTGGCGAAGAGAATAGGGGCTTCAGCGGAGATCATACGGACATCTTCGTCCGCTTTCATGATCTTCTTGATGCGAGCAAGAGGGAGCTGATGGTTCTTGAAGTCGTTGACTTGCTCGATTTCTTGGCGCTGGTAAGACCAGAACATTTGGAGTTGTTGCTGCTGCTGCTGGAGGAGGTGGTGGAAAGGAGCAGGCGAAGTGGCGGCGATGGCGGCGGAGGAGGAAGGAGGAGGAGGCGTAATAGAAGTAGTGGGAGGCTGAGGAGGGTAAGAGGAGGACTGGGCTTGCTTGTTGCCGTCCATTGGATGAAGAATCAACGGCAGATGGATGAGCTTGATCAAAGGGATAGGGTGGGAGATGGCGATGCTGGTAGTGGTGGTATTTTTAAGGATCAGCTAGATTAAACTACAGCCATTTGCAGGTGATTAAGTTTTTTTTTCTTTAAATTCTTTAATATTTATATATTAATTTTAAATAAATATATTTTAATTATTAAATAGTAATTTAGATTTTAAAAAAAGAGAGAGAATAACTGAATAAGTTCTTTGATTTAATTTATTTTTATTTTATTTTCTTGGTTATTTATTTTAAATGATAAGTTTATATTAAACAAATGTATATGAAAGCAGAGAAATTTATTTTTGGTGGTTATTGATAAAAAATGGTAATTTTTAAAAATACAGTCAACTAATAAATTGATTAATTGAATTAGCAGTAAACTAATAACACCATGCCCAATTAGAAAATGTATAATAATATCGATATCATGCGATTGCTCCTCATTTATTGTAATAATATTTCGTTATAATAATTAAGTTTTTTTAAAATTTATTTTTTTATATTTTATTTTAACTTTTTATGATAGTTTTTGATTTATAACAGCAACAGTCGTACTAGTAAAATATTTTTTTATTAAATTAGTTTTTTATAATAATATAATGTCTAAAATTTGAAATAAAATTATAGTTATTTCATATAAGCAAGCATAATAATTATAATTTATTAAAGTAAAATTATATTAATTAAAATAATATTTCAATAAAATGTTTGAATTTTATGTGAAAAAGAGTCTATTGATCATATTTTAATAAATAAAAATAATCTTCAATCAGTGAAATTAAAGATATTGATTCAATAAACTATTAAATTCCCTAATTAAATATTCTACTATCAATTTGGAACTTTTTTTTTCTTCAAAAAACTGGCATTCATTAAAAGAAGGGATTGGTCTTAAAAAACCTGGCAAAACAAATAGACAAAAGCAAATAAAAGGACAACCGAGATAGGAACAGCCACACAAAATAGGAAAAGCAAAAGCACACAGAACGCCAAAACCGAAAAAGAAAAAACACAACAATCCCTAAAAGAAACCCATAGAATACCAGCCAAACCTTTCCTCTTCTCTTTCGAAAAATCATTATAGCCAAACTGAAAAGGAAAGCCAGCTTTGAAGAACGAACATCGGAGATTCAAAGAACCTTCTCCAAAACTTTAAAGCCCACAGAACTCCTCATTGCTGATGACTCCAATCCAACTAGTTATCTGCCACCAGGATTTCGACAGATGCAGGAGCCTCTTCAACCCAAAAGCAATGTGAAAGCCGCCTTCTCCCTTCTAACACCAAAGCATGAGCCGCCCGATTAGCATTTCTTGGAACAAAATGGTAAGTCACTTCCTCTAGATAGCCCTCAAGCATCTGAATGTTCTGAGAAATAGGTCTAAGAATGGTTCTATATTCCTTGACTGTTGAAAGCTTCTTGATAATTGTTAGGGAATCCCCCTCCAGTAAAACCCTCCCGAACTCCATATCAATCGCAAAGAGGAGAGCACGTTCACAGGCCCTAGCTTCTGCAACAAACGCATCTGTAACTTCGACATAAGAGTAAGTACAAGCACCCATAATTAAACCCTCTTCATTACAGGCTAGAACAACCACAGTAGAGCGATTAGAATCGCCCTAAAAAGGGGAGTCAAAATTAAGTTTAATAACCCCTGGGTTGGGGGCTCGCCACAACTCATCCACAGAAGGTTTTAGATTAACCACTGGAGCTTTACACAAGCTCAACTCATGGGCATAACACTAAAAAAACCCCCAACAGATCCTGCTGGGAAAATTTCAAACCTTCATGAACCACTTTATTACATTTAAACCAAAAGACCCAAAAAAATAGTTAACAACTTTCTGATATCCTCACCAGTTGCTATAAAAGTGCTCACTAACTGATTTTTACCATTCGAGATAATCCTGTTGCAATCGATCAAAATATTTAGAGACTGCCACAGTTGTCGTAGTACTCCGCAGCACCACAATAAGTGGTCAATATCTTTCGGCCACAGTTGTTGTAAGTAAGGCCCGATATCCACTCTTCACCGAGTACTCCTTAGTGGCATCATGTCGCCAAACCAGCATGTCCTGTACTCGTGAAGATGCAAGAGGAATTTTGAAAATACAAGCGGCCTGCTCATGGTCAACAATCCGACAAATGATTTTCTTATTCTAGGTACTTGAAATAATATCAATTAATTGATTCACTGTAGTCCATTGAGTACTCATACTCTGAATTGAAACCCTACTACTACCAGGGCCAGGTAACCAAGAATCATTCTAAATATTCACAACCTCACCGCTACTAATACACCAAAGCAAACCATCGAAAATTAGCTCTCGAGCACTGCATATACTTCTCTAGGTAATAGAGGGGTAAGAGCTAACTCTGGCTGACAGAATATCTGAACAAGGATAATAACGGGCTTTAAAGAGCTTCGCTAATAGGCAATCAGGCTTCGATAGTAGACGCGAAACTTGCTTAGCTAACAAAACTCTATTAAGCAAAAAGAAATCCCTAAAACCCAACCCATCTTCAGATTTGGGAATGCATAGCTTACTCCAAGTACTCTAGTGAATACCCTTAGCTGATTTACTATTAGATCACCAAAATTTATTCAAAATACCTTCAAGCTTTTGACATAGAGTTTTTGGTAAAGCAAAACATTGCATCACATAGACTGGAATTGCTTGCAAAACTGCCTTAATGAACACTTCCTTACCTTCCATCGGGAGGTATCAGAGACTCTAACTCTCAATCCTCTGCCTAAACCGATCCACGAAACTTAAAAAAGCCCATCTCTTTTTCCTCCTAACCATCATTGGCAGACCTAAATATTTTTCCGGATTTCTAGCCACCCTAACTCCCAGAATGCTGGTCATTGCATCCCTCTCAGCACAGCCCACACTCGCTCCAAAAATAAATAAGTGACTTATCAAAATTTACTTGCTGGCCCGAAACCATTTCATATTCCTTAATAATATTACTACAACATGAGCTCCATCCACCGAAGCATCACCAAATAGAATGCAATCATCAGTAACCAATAAGTGATTAATCGCGAATCTATTCCTTCCAATTGGAGCACCTAGTATCAGACCTTTATGTTTGGCTTCGTTCAGCAATAAAGAAAGACATTTAGCACAAATTAAAAAAAGGTAAGGACTTAGTGGATCATCTTACCTCAACCTCCTTGACGGAGAAAAATAGTCGCTAATACCCTCGTTAATTCCCATCGTATAAGTAACCGAGCAGACGCACCGCATGATGAGAACAACCCAATCAGAATGGAAACCTAGTCTAGCATCATAGCAGTAAAAAAATCTCATTCAACTCGATCATACGCTTTACTCATATCGAGTTTAAATGCAAAATTGCCCCGTTTGCTCCTCTTCCTCATTTTAAGTGAGTGTAAAACCTCATAAGCAATTAAAATGTTATCTAAAATGTGCCTCTCTGGAATAAAAGCACCTTGAGCTTCGTCAATGCAATATCCCAACGTAAAACTCATTCTGTTCACCAAAACTTTCGAAATGATCTTATATATCACATTACACAAGCTTATAGGTCTAAACTGAGAAAGGTTTTTCAATTTCTCAAATTTTAAAATTAACAGTATATGTGTTTTATTAATCTCTCCCATCTTAATTTCCCCATTCAATACAGACAAACAATAATTAGAAATGTCAGCCCCTACAAGATGCCAATACCTTTGGTAAAATATTGTTGGGAATCCATTGATTCCTGAGGCCTTAAGAGGCGCCATGGTCCTCACCACCTGCCAAATTTCATCCGCCATAAAAGGCTTAAGAAGCTCATTATTCATGCTCTTAGTGATCTTTTTCTCGACAAGGCCAAACAGCTGATCCTCACCACCAGCATCAGACGCTGTATAGAGATTGCTAAAATGCTGCAACGTAACCTGCAACATCTTCTTCGATTGCGAAACCCACCGACCATTCTCCTCTTCCAGTCCAACAATTCTATTACGATTATAACGAGAAACAGCTACTTTATGAAAAAAAACTTGTGTTTCTGTCCCTATTTTGCAGCCAATTCACCCGCGCACGTTGTTCCCAAAATATTTCTTCTTTGTCGGCTTCTAAATTCAACCTTAATTGCACCTCCATAATTTCAGTCAAAATCGCATTAGAAGAGTCCTGATCATAGAGGTCAGAGGAACGTTTCTCCAAAGCCACTCGATGTCTTTTTTGTTCTTGGATCCTTGGACAGCTCCAAACTTAAAACAGTTGCCTCGCCTTAGTTAACTTATCAGGGACTCTAATATTTGGGTCATCCCAAGCCTGTCGAACAGTCACTTCAAAAGAGTGGTCTAAGCACCACCATGCTTCAAAACGGAAGAGCTTAGGCCCAACGGGTTCACCACGACGTAAATTTCCAATCGTATTCAAAATGACCAGATAATGGTAAAAAAAAGAGTGACTCAGGTGCTTTATCAAATAACTAGGGAAAAGAGCCATCCAGCCCAGGCTCACAACTCCCCTATCAAGCCTCTCATGGATATTAAAAGACCGAAACCTTCCTCTTTCCCACGTGAACCACCGACCAATGAACCTCATATCAGTGAGACTACACTTCTCCAAAGCATTTCTAAACTCAAACATTTGTCGTTCAGACCGGAGTCATCCCTCCTAAATCAGAAATACAGATTCCCCTGATAGGATGCCAAAGATCCGCCAAAGTATTCCGTAGTGAGGGAAAGTGAACGACACTATCAGTCAAACAGTGGCCTACCAGACAAAGATAGTAGGTCTGATCCACTGCCCCAACATCCTCCTGGAATGCTTCTTCTTCCTCATCAATCATGTTCAGATTAGCCAAATCTTCCTCCATACTCCAACCACAAACCCCTAGAAACTGAAAAGGCCAAGAACCATGTCAAGAGAGAGACAAAATCCTCGTGTCAAGAGACAAACTTTTTTTTCAATCCAGTAACTTAAATGAAAACTTTCAAATTATTCAATAATCACTTTGTAACAATTTGGAACATTATAAACTTATATAATTAATTTAATTTGATAACTCATATTATTTTTTAGGTAGACAACTTATACTAAATAATTGAATTTTTTAGTTTTATGAAATTCGTAATAAATGAAGAGAAAGAATGTAAAAATAAAATATGCATAAAAACAATAATACATGCAACTACTGTACATCTTTTAATTTTGCTGATTTGATTCTAATTTGATTCTTTTTTTTAACATAATTCTTACTTTCTGTATTTAATGAAACTTTATGATATGAATTTTATAATAGGTTTACAGCAATTATCTCTTTACGATAGCATGTTGCTATAGGTGCAAAGCTTGGAGGACAAATAGAACTATTATAGAAAAGATTGGTTGTGTATATTTTACTAATTACTTATTATATTTAACATTATTTTGAATTTTAAAAAAAATATATGTAATATTTAAATGAATATTTTATTTTATATGCAATATTTATTGAAAATTATACCATCAAAAAAATTATTCAAATTGTTAAATGTAAACTGCACCAAAGTTATTAAATTATTACTAAAATTATTGTTTGTCATTTAACTTTAAAACGTTATAAATGAATTTTGAACTATTCGAAAATTTTTTATTTAAGTTATTATCCTACTAAGTTTTTATTATTTTAAAAAATATAGCTAGCGAGCTCCAAGCCACGGTTCGACCATTAATATAGTGGATTAGTACCCATACTTTAGATCCAACTTGACATGATGGTCAGTGTCTGATATCGAAAAAGAAATCTATTTGGATTATGGTTCGTAGATTCATGATGTTCAAAAATATTTCATAAAAAATTGAAGAATGGGAAGGAGAACTTTCAATTGGTGCAAGCAGTGCGAACAGAGAAAGCTATACAACAACGATTTTAGCAACCCAATGATTTGAATGAAAACTTTCAAATAGTTCTATGACCACTTTGTAACCTTTTGAAGTTGAGTGACCAAAACGTAAAGTTACTATTAGTTTATTAACCTTGGGTGTAGTTTACCCAATTGTTAATAGCTATTAGGGTAAACTACACCCAATGACACTAAACTATTAGTAAGTTTATGTTTTGGTCACTCAACTTCAAAAAGTTACAAAATCGACGCTGAACTATTTGAAAGTTTTCATTCAGGTCACTGGGCTGTTAAGTTTTTTTTTAAAGTCCAATTAGCGAGCTTTAAGTGACAATTCGGCGATTGATATGATAGATCAGTACCCATTGTCGAGTAGAAGAATATATCTTAGATCCAAGTTGATCTGACGGTCAGTGTAGGAGATCAAGAAGAAAACTATTTACATTTTAGTTCGTAAATTTATGACGTTCAAAGTTGTTTCATAAAAAAAAACTATTTGTAGAAGAGAAGGGAAAGAAAAGCTTTCAATTGCTGCAGGCGATGTGAACAAATGAGGTTATACAACAACGATTTTAACAGATCAATGGCTTAGATAAAAATTTTCGAATAATTTAATGACCATTTTATAACTTTTTAAAATTTTGTGACTAAAACATAAATTAACTAATAATTTAATAACCTTAGGTATTACTTAACTTAACTATTAAAAAAAATTAGGAATATAGTTTGAATGGCCCTTTGAAAAAGTAAATGCTTTATAGGCATTACTTTGTATGATAATCTGTATTAAAAAAATTAGTGAATCTTTTTAGCTTTGCCAAAGCCTAGAAGGTCATTTCCAATTGCATTATATGGAAGAGAAATGAAGAGCATATTTCAATTTCAGGTTTAATGTTCCTCCCTTTGAAGCATAATATTCCAATTCTTGATCTAAAGTTTAGCAAGTTGAAAGTATCAAACTTTTGTTTTTTGAATTTTTTAAATATTAATTAAAAAATAAATATAAATAGTAAAAATAATAAACTTGAGTACACTTGTGAATACTCATATCAATTATTAAAATATTCATATTCGACTCATTCGATAACTCATATCATCAAATTCCTCTAAATTTTTTTAACTAAACCTAATCTCAAAAGTAATTTCTCACACAAATGTCTTGTTTATACCAACCAATAATCTATTCCTTCATATTTTACCAAGAATTTAGATTAATGGAGGAATTCTAAAAATATGTTTGGTTTTGAGTCCAAGGTAATTAGTATTATACTAGTATTGGTATGTACTAATATTAATTTATTTTGGTGTAGTGTTTTGGATTTATAGCTATTATTAAAAAATATTTTTGACATAATGTCTAGAATTACCCATAGTTTCTCTTCAACTTATTAAAGGTTTTGGTCATACATGTTCTTTTTCACACAATACTTAGAACTATCCATAGCCTCTCCCTAACTCATAAATAGGAAGAAAACGCACTTCAGTGTACTTAAGCCCACATCCTCTTACATTGGCAACAATGCCCATGCCAATCGAGTTAAGACTCAATCGGCAATATTAAATAAATTTTAAAAGATAATATTTTTTACTAAAAAATATTTTCTTTCACCCACATCGTGATTGTGCCAAAATATAGTATTATTTAATAAACTTCACAAATATAATAATCTATCATTAAACAAACTCAAAATAAACAAACAAAAATATTATTTCATAAATTGAACAAGAAGTTCATCTCATACTATGCATATATAATACATAATTTAATAAATTTAAAATAAATAAGAAAACTTTTAAATTTAAATTTAAATTTAAAATATATTTTAAAATTTTTGTGGTACGAACCAATACGGGCGAAATCAATTGGTATATACCAGTACGGTCGATATTAATTAAAATTCACACCCTAAATTTTATTATTTTAATTTACCATCAGAAGAAGCATTTCAACCTATACAAACAGTACCAAAACGGAATTGACTACCCTGCTTCAGTCCCTTTACTGCTAAATATTGTATATGTTTAAAGTTCACTTTCTTTGCTCTTCAAAAATCCCAAATCCCAAATTATGATAATTATAAGTTTAAAAACTTCATTCATACAAAACAGGAATAATAAAACTTTTTTTACTTTAATATTTGTATTTTTTTATTTATCTTAATATTTGAATTTAGCAATTACATACATTTTAGTTTTTAAATTTGAATTTGGTCAAGTCTTGATGATGTGATTAGCGTTCTTAAAACATAATTGAATTGACCGATTATATCGAGAACTGATTGGTATATTGATCCAAACAAAGAAGTTGAACTGATTGAATTAGAAATTACTCGAAACTAGTAAAAATAAAAATTTGAGATAAAACCAATAGCTTAACAAGTTGAGTCAGCTTATTAAATTTTTTTATATTTTTATTAATTTTTAATTATTTATATAATTATCGTTGATCTAGTAGTTGAATCGATCAAACCAATTGAATTGGGAACCAGTTGTGTGACTAGTTCAACCACTAGTCTGATTATTAGAATACTCGTGACACTCTATGATTGTATCACATCATCACCTGAAATTTTATACAATCTTTTAGTTTTCAAGTGATGATGTGGAATAATCTCAAGATATCACATAATCAAACTTTTATATTATTCAAGTTCATAAACCAAAATAAATCTAATTACCAAATTTAAATCTCAATGGACTTGAACATTTTTGTGTCTAAACTTTTTTAAGCAAATATCATGGATTAAAAAGATTTAGGGCTCAACGTAAGAAGAATCACCAAGTTAAGAGATTAAATTGGACAAAAAAAAATTAAGTTCCAATTTAAAAATAATTATCAAATTTAGTTCTCGTTATGGGAACAATTATTAAATTTAGATCTCATATATCGTATTAACACTTATTTAAACCTTGTAGGTTAAAGTTCACTATAAGTCCTCATACCATATTAAAAATTTTATTTTAATCCCTATACGTTGACATTAATTATTATTCCTATAGTGGCGGACATGTTATAAAAAATATTAAATTAAATTAAATTAAAAAATAGTGACATCTAAATAATAATAATAATAAGATTGTGCATATTGTGGAGGTTTAGCCGTTTAGCTTCACAATTGACACTCTAATATTTCACAAAACAGTATAACATAGAATATGACTAAAAAAGCACAAACCAAGTTAAGAGCAACAACCCATCAAATTAGTTCTACTTATTGTTTCAATGGCACAAATTTCAAGCAAATTTTCAAACCAACCAAGTGTTAAGCATAAAAAAATTGACAATATCTCTTTTTTATTTTTTTATTTCCTTACTTCAACTAGATTTTTACTTACCCTTTTCTTCAAAATTGTTGGTTGGATTGGTGCTCCTTTTACTTAACTTGATGTTGATTTAAGAGTATATTTCAGGAGTTTAGTCTAAAGCTTCCAGAAAAGGATTTGATCTAAGGGATTTCACGATGGCAGGAGGGAGGCTTTTAATTTTTGCTTAAAAATTTTAGACGGGTATAGTTACGAGCCCATGGATTTGGGTTAATTCATTCCATTTGACAAGTAGGATTTTTAATTTAATTTGATATTTTTATTACCACATTCACCAGCCACAAATGGAAAACTTAACATCAGAGATTAAAATGTTGTTTTTAATAGGGACTAAAATGAACTTTTTAATATGATTCAAGGACTTATAGTGAACTTTAACCAACCTTGTAAACATGTTGAGGTACATGTATATATTAGGAAATGTTTTTTTAATATTTGACAGCTATGATAAGGGTACGTATACATGGCAATGACAGGCAATTAAACAATATTTGACAGCTATAATAGTAAGGGTATGTATATATGGAAATGACAAGTAATTATGGTAACAGAAATAATAAGACATTCATCGAGGATTTGAAACAAAATCAAAATATATAATCTGACAAATAGCAAATCCACTAAATTCGAGAGTCACTTGAAAATTTATATATAAACATTTTAAATATTTGACAGGGTATATATATGGCAATGACAGACAATTATGGTAACAAAAATAACAAGACATTCATGGAGGATTTGATACAAAATGAAAATGTAAAAGCTGTAACATATCCAAGTACCCTGGGTTCAAAAACAGGAAAACCAGTACCTGTAGGTGTTTTTGACTAGTTTGCTAACAAATTAGTCCATTTTCCTGTGGGTGTTTTGACCTATAAACATGTAATGATATAAACAAAGAAAACCTGTGCTGATGTTCAAGGCATTCTTCATGTTCACAGAATGTACCTTGAACTCAGCTTTGATGTGAGTTTTCCCTATCCCGTCTGTTTGCAGCTTTTGCTGATTTGTATAGGGCTATAGGCTGATGAGGGAAAAAACTATGGAACTTTCTATATTCTTAGACTTGTACTGTTTTTGCTGCACATTCTTTCCTACCATTGAAAAAAAGGCAATATCCCTATTCATCAAAATGTTTCCCTAGTTGTTGGGTTTTATTTTGTTGCCGCCTAATGTAAACAAGCAGCCCCCCAGTTTTTCGTTTTCCTTTTCTTTCTTGATATCTTCTTCTATAACAACTTTTCGAACACCTTCTTTGGTAGTATTTGGTTTCATTTCTTGGTCATTCTCAACCAGCTCTTTTTCTTCGGATCTTTTTGAATCCACAAACGGTACATCTTCTCGAGCTCTTTTCATGATCACCACTTGAGCTTCAGAGAAAACTTGAAGCAGTTCTGAAGGAGTAGCAGCTGGATCAAGTTTCAAACAGCCCTTACAAGACTTTAGACCTTCTTGACCTGTTACCAAATAAGAAGGGACCTGGTGAGAGAAATGAAAAAACTCTTCCCTAGGAATCACCCAGGGTTTACTTCGTTCCGAATGCCTGCGGAACACTGTCTTTAAACCTGGAAGATTCAAGTTAATAAAAAGTCTGGAGTACTTGAACTGCATCTTACAGGAACTGCAGGTTGTCCAAAATGTATCAGTTCTTGTTGAGCGAGGAGGAGCAGAATTGGAATAAGCAGCACCGTGCTGATCACCGATGTTTGAGTTTTTAACAGTGCAGGAATTATGGAAACCATTAGAGCTTGTTGTTGCCATTGATGATTTCCCATGTAGAACATTCGTAAAGCTACCCCTTAAGTTCAGCTTCTGGTCATAAGAAAATCTCCTTACTTTATCAGACAACAAACTCCAAGCTTATAATAGAAGTTTGAAAGCTCCTGCACCTGCGAATTTGTTTTCGACCGGATGAAGAATAAAAGCCAGCTTCATGTAATGTTTCCAAATGGTGTCCTCATCGGCATATGGCTGAACACCAAGCACTCTGCACCAGTCAACTTCTCCATTGATCTTTTGATCGGCAGATATGTATACGTCAAGAGCAACAATCAACTGAGGAAGACCATCGAGCGCAGGATACAGGTTTTCAGCCATCAAAACAAATCTTTTTGCTCCAACAACATCCTTCTCAGCAATCTCTTTACCTCTAATGGCCTCTTCCTTGTTTTAATCCATATTAGTTGTACGAGTAACTCTCGAGCTGACTCTAACTCCTTGCTATTTCCTTCTTTAGTTATCTGAATTTGTCGAAACAACACAACATCAGAAAAGATACCAATAATAATAATAAATTGAAATTTTATAAGAAATTTAGGATTTTCCCATGCTAGTGGTTGTTGAGTCCAATATATGAAACCAAGTTTTGTCGCTTTGTAACTCAAGTAATAAGAATGAACAAGGAAAACACTGTATATTTCAAAGCTCATAACTGAGATTTGAGTGACTGAAATATATCAATGTCTGGAAAAAAATTCCAAGAGAAATACATGCAAAGCAAAACAGTAAGCGCATACTGAACATGCAAAGAAAATGGAAGAAAAATTACCCCTTTACTCAGAGAGGCCAATTACAGAATTTATTCTCAGTTCAATTTTGGTTTTTGCATATTTTCTTTAAACTAATAGATTAAATTAATAAATAAATAAATAATTCCCAAAACTTGAATTTTGAGAATTCTAAGTAATATAATATAATTCTATTTTATTATTTAATGGGTATATGAAAGAACGGTGCATTTTCTCCTTTATTTATATAGCCATAAATCTAACCATTTTGTATTTGTAACTCATAAATCCCTAACTATGGTTACTTTTCAGCTTTGGTTAATAGCTACCTTGTCATTTGTCTAAAAAGATTAAAATTTTTTTTATCTTTTTTTTTCTTAGCCATTTTTTTAAAATTTATTAAATAATATGTTTTTTTTATAGTTTTATTATTATAAATGTGGAATTTTATGTTTGAATTTTAATTTTATGTATTTATATATGAAATATTGATTTGATCCAACTCTCACAAATTATTAACATAATTATTATTATTTTTTAAAATTCTAAGTTTGAGAGTGAAATTATAGATTTTAACAATTTGCCAATAATGATTGAGAGTTACCTAAATTCGACCGTAGTTGCTAAGAATGGATCATAATGACAAATTTCTATCCAAGAAAAAGAAAAGAAAATCAGAATCAGAAATTATTATACACATTCATTCGACATATGGAAATTTATGAAATTTCTTTGCTTTTGCTGCTTATTTGGATAAAAATTGCAAGTAATTACCTGTCTTGATTTGGAATGGGATTTCTTTTTATTTCAATTACCAAAAGTTTATTTCTATATAACATTACTTTCCATGTATAGTTTAATGAGAAAAATTTTTACGTTGAAATATTATGGAAGCTTTTGTATTAAGGATTAGATTATATTGTGCTTTGTCTATTTGAAAAATAAGTAAATTAATTAGTCTCTGTACATTTCATCCATTTCAATCGTTAAGTGATGACGGTTGATGATGCAACCAGACAATGACATGTGTAATGCAATGTATATCTCATGTTGACATGACAATGTCAGCCAATATTTAAAACATTTAAAAATCTTAAAATATATTTACTTCTTAATAATTATTTGAAAAACAATGTCCATAATGAACCTGGAAAAATGGTTGTTTAGGTCTTGGACTTGAATTTTCAAATAATTATAAAAAAATAAATATTTATTGACTTGGCAAAATACCACATCAACATGAGTTATATATGACATGCCTCGTGTTGTTGCTTACTTACTTTGCTAGCAACATCATCACTTAACAATAGAAATGGATGGAACTTTTAATCGAATAACCAACTTACTTTTTGATCTAATTTGTCAATTTTTTAAGCAAAAGAATGCAAAATATAATCTAACTCTCACTATATGAGCCTCTATGGTACTTTTACATTACATAAGCCCATTTTTTTGTTATATGCAAAGGCCCATATTTGATTTCATATCATTTTGTCTAGGGATGGCAATGGAGTGAAGGGGGGTGAATATTGTTAAATCCACTATCATTCTATAATTGACACATTTTACTCCATCACCTGTCCTGCTCTATTAGGATATATAATCTTAAAAATCACTACCATCTCTATGAATGTTGAATACATCCATCTTCGCCTCACCCCATCTCTCTTAGATTCAATTTAAACTTTTCAATCTTTTTAAAGTCAAAGTAAATTTAAATATTATTCTTTAAAAAAATTTAAACATAAAATATATACAATTTTGTTTTATATTACGCTATTATATTTTTACCCTTCTAATATTTATATATAATGATTAAATGATAATTTTATATAGTGAAATAGGATGAGTAAGGGCAAACAATTACTATAATCGTTCTATACCCACTATCCAAAAGAATTTCGCTCCATTTAGAGTGAATTGGTTTGAAATCCATGGGACGATTTGAATTTTTTTATCCTTAATTCTGACATGTAAGAATAATAACAATTAACGACAACAAGTGAAACAAAAACCATCACCGATTTGCTACAACTCAGTTTCATCTTTTCTCTCTCTTTCCAAAAAAGTTTCTTTTGCCTTTTTTTCAACTCACCCTGCTTCAATTTAAACCCATCACCATCGCTTTTTGTACCCCAGCAAATTATTACAAAATTAGTCTTTTCTCTTTCGTTTAAAAGCACCAAATGTAATCAATTGATTACTGGGTAGGGCAAAGAAAATGCCAGTGATGGGTTCAAATTGAAGTGGTATGAGATGGGGGAAGAAGACACGGAGGTTTGTTTTGGAAAGAGAGAAAGGCAAAAGATTAAGTTGAAGCAAGCCATTGGAGGTTTTTTTTCCTTAATTTTATTTGTTGGGCACTTCCTACCATATAGACCATAGACCCAACCAATAATATTAATCCACATCATATTTGATTCTATGTCATTTTGACATGTAAGCATAACATCCAAGACATTCATTATTTTTTTACCCTAATGACAATTAACAACAAAAAATGAGAAAAAGAAAAACCGTTTATCGGTCTGTTCATCTCAATCTTGTCTCATCTCAATCTTGTCTTTCTCTCTTTTCAGAAAAGCATCCATGTATGCTTCCTCAATTCATACCACTTCAATTTAAACCCATCATCGTCATTTGTAACATCAACGCCAATGCCACCAACAAATCCAACCCGTATGCTCCGTGTGATTCGTTTTACAATTTCTCTGATAGATCGTGGTTCAATAGTTGCAAGGGAACATCGAAGGATATATCGGAATTGGATTCTAACAACAAGATCAATAAACGATTTCTCTTCTTCTTTTTTTCTATGTAGTTCAGTAGCATTTAAACTTACATTTCAATTTGGCATAATGTTTTTCAACTGGTGTGTTGCTGTTAGGGTAAACAATAAAATAATACCAAAGACTTTTGTAGTTAACTGTTAGCTAGGTTAACAAAAAATGACATTGATGATTTTAAATTGAAATGGGATGAGTTAGGGAAGAAGACATGGAGGCCTTTCTGGAAAGAGGGAGAAAGGTAGAAGATTGAGATGAAACATATTAGTGAAAGTTTTTTTTTTTGGTCATTAATTGCTATTATGGTAAAAAAAAAGTTTGATGGCCTTATGCTTTCATGTCAAAATGGCATTTAAACTTACTTTTTATTTTGACATAATATTCTTCCATAAAAGCATTTCTGAAAAGAGAGAGAAAAACAAATGATAGAGAGATTAGTGAAGGGTTTTTCTTCTCTTTGTTAATAGGGTAAAAAAAAATCATGGATGA
Organism: Gossypium longicalyx; assembly: GCA_025698465.1. Classification (NCBI taxonomy): domain Eukaryota; kingdom Viridiplantae; phylum Streptophyta; class Magnoliopsida; order Malvales; family Malvaceae; genus Gossypium; species Gossypium longicalyx. The sequence continues at coordinate 8,464,810 of CM047006.1, read as the reverse complement.
CCTAGAGTGAATGTTTTGCTTACATCAAACTCCCATTTAAACTTTCCAATTTGACATAATTTTCTTCAATTGAGTATGCCGTTAGGGTAACCAATAAAATGTCAAACGGGTGAATTAAAAGAATTTATTAAGTCAAACGGGTCAAAAACGAGGTATTGAGAACTCAAATTTGAAAATCGAGCCATAAATATTTTTAAAAATATTTATGGAGTGTCATTAAGTTATTATTAAAGTTTGGTTGAGAAATTTTAACGTTTGGGTAGTCAATTAAAAAAAAGGACTAAATTGTAACAAATACAAAATTTGCTAGAAGGATTAAATAGCTCAAGTGTTAAAAGAAATATGATTTAAAGGGAAATTAAGCCTAAAAGTGAATATGTTGGACGGCAAGGTCAAGAAAATCAGCAGAAAAATAAGGGAAATAAGGGCAAAATTAGAAATTTAACAATTTTAACATATAAAATAAGAACAAAATTGAAAAATCTAGAGATCTCTTCATATTTTCTCAGAAAAATGCCATAGGAGGTCTGGAGAAAGCTGGTTTTTCATATTTTTACATCATGTGAGTTTAATTCTTTCCTTTTCTTGATAATTTTTATGTTTTTATGACTTTTACAATTAGATCCACTTATAGAATTCATTAGTTTTTGATTTGGTGGGTGAAATTGGAAGTTACCCTGGCTGAGTAAGGAAATTTTATGATGAACTATTATGAAATTTAAGTTCTAATTTCATATTAAGGTGGTTTTATTAAGTGATTTTGATAATAAAAAAGGGTATTTAAGACCTAATTGTGAAAAAGTTGTGAATTAGAGGTTGGTGTTGAAATTCAAAATATTAAAGGTCGTGAAATAGTTTATAATGATAAAATAAAGTGTTAATTGAGAGAAATTAGTTCCATTGATGGGTGAATTAAGTAGAGACTAAATTGTAAAAACTATAAATCTTGGGGGTAAAAGTACAATTTTAAAAATTAAAAAGCATAAATTATGAAGTAAAATAGAAATGAAATAAATGCTAATGGGTGAATATATTTTACATTATAGATCAAGAATCTAAAGAAGAACGAGGAAAAGAAAAAGTTGCGGAATAGTCCCTAAATTTCAATATCTTCTACAAATCAGCCGGGTAAGTTCATATGGTTGAATTTACATATTTATTTGTGAATGATTGAATGATATAATGTGTTATTATATATGAATTTGCTGTGGGATTGTGAAAATTATGTTAAAATGAAAAAATAAAGGTGGAAATTCAAATTAGGAAAAACGCAGGATTGAGTACATTCGTATCGTGACATATGATGAATTGACGGATAAGACCATGGTTGATCCATGGCAAAGTGTGAAACGTAAGGTATAGTATTAACCATACTGAGTTGTGAAATGTAGGTATGGTATCACCCATACTGAGTTGTGAAACGTAGGTATGGTATTAACCATACTGAGTTGTGAAACGTAGGTATGGTATTATCCATACTGAATTAAGAAACGTAGGTATGATATTTCCCATACTGAGTTGTGAAATGTTGGTATGATATTTTAATGAGGAAAACCATACTAAGTTGTGAATCGTGGCATTGAGCAACGACGTACTCAATTTCGTAAGACGTTTCCTAATTTGATAATAAGTAATATATAAAGTGTGAACTAAAATGAAAAGGAACCGTGTAGTTGCTAATGTTGAGCTCAACTATGTGAAGTATTATAACAATGGTTGTGGATAGCAGGGAATTTTAGTAAATGTTTTGTTATTGTTTGGAAATATTATGTTTGGTAAGCATTACTTTCAACTTTATGAACTTACTAAGCTTCAATAAGCTTACTTGTGTGTGTTTGATTTCTTTATGTAGATTGAATTGAAGTGAAGTTGGTAGATCGGATCATCACAACAAGGCACACTATCCAGATCAATTCTGGTAGCTTTTGTTTTATGTTTAAATATTTATATGGCATGTATAGAGTTTAAATGAAATGAAGTAAAGATGTTATAAACTAGTTAACAATATTTTACACTAAAATGGTTTTTGGTTAGTAGCTGTAACAGCCAAATTTTTTTAGTGGTGTCGGAAACAGTGATTCGAGATCACTAAATCTGACAAGTAAGTTTAGAAATTTTAACAAATAATAATTATAAGCCAAGCGCGAACTTAAAAGAATTATTTTTAATTAGTGAATTTTGCGATTTTAAAAGAATTAATCAGGTAAATTGGGTGGAAAACGAGGTATCGAGACCTCAAATTCATAAACCGAGCCATAAATATTTTTATAAATATTTATGGAGTGTTATTAAGTTATTATTAAAGTTTTTTTAGAAAATTTTAACGTTTGGTTAGTCAATTAATTAAAAAGGACTAAATTGAAAATAGTACAAAATTTATTAAATTGTGATTAATTAGTTTAAGTGATTAAAAATGAGGGATTTAGAAGGCAATTGGACCCAAATTGTATGGGCTGGACGGTTGGGCAAGAAAATCGGCAAAAAGACAAGGAGAAACAAGGGCAAAATGGGAAATTTTGCAAATTAAACATATAAAACAAGACAAAATTGAAAAATCTAGAGATATCATCATTTTTCTTCAGCAAAAACGCCATGGGAGGTCTTAAAGCTGCTGGTTTTTCATACTTTGACATATGTGAGTTCAATTCTTGCCCTTTTCTTTGAGATTTTTATGTTTTTGTGACTTTTACAATTAGGTTCAAGTGTTTAATTCATTAGTTTTTGATTTTATGGACAAAATTAAAAGCTATCATTGATAAGTGTTGGCTGTTTATGATGAAATAAAATGAATTTTAAGCTTTTATTTTGTTGTTTGATGATTTTATCGAGTAAATTCAATAGAAATTGATTTTAGGACCTAATTGTGAAAAAGTTGTGAATTAAGGTTTAGTGTTAAAATTTTGATTTTCAAAGGTTGTGTAATAGTTTAGAATGATGGAATAAAATGTTAATTGAGAAAAATTATCTTAATAGATGGGCTAATTGAGTAAGGACTGAATTGTATGATCTGTAAAATTTAGAGGAAAAATGGTAATAAACATCTTGAACTAAAACAGCTTTGGACAGCAGCAGTAGGCTAACTTTGAAAAATCACCATAAATTTTAAAAATCTAATTAGAGGATGAATAATATATGAAATTAAAGCTTATTGAGTCTAGTTTCTCATAGAAGAAACGGTGTAAGCAATTGAGTTGTAAATTATGAGATATAATGAATTTTGTGAGACAATGTGAGAATGAATTCGGGTTCCCATGTTTTGACTTTGGAAAGTCGCCAAAAATTGGATAAAATTAATTATAGGCTCAAATTTATATGCTTAGAATCCTTAATGAGTCTATTTTCAATAGAAATCAACGAGAACATTATCCGAGTTCTGTACTGTGATATAATTAATTTTTAGTGAAGAGAGATCAGAACTATCAGATAGTGAAACAGGGGAAACTTAAATGAATAAACTGTACTAATTGGCTAAACCAAAAATTCTGAAAATTTTATGGTGGAATGATATGTGAGTTTAGTTTCAGGAAAAATTTACGGATTTTAATTTGGAGCTCTGTAGCTCGAATTATAAATAATTGAGTGACTATGACTCGTGTGAACAGCTTGATGTGAGCATTAATAAGTAAATTGTAAAATCGTACTTACAAGAATGTTATATACATTAAGGATGTGGAATGGAGAGGAGGAGGAGGAAAATAAATGACATATGTTTATAAGAAAACAGTATGAGAATGATACATATCATGACATGTATATATATATGACTAGTTTCAATATGATGCTTGTTGGGTATGAAGTTTGATTGAAACGTCTAAGGCAAGTATTTGATTCTGCGCATCTGAAATGTGGTATTTTATAAAGATATGATCTAGCTTTAAATATGAATGCTTGATGATTAAGCTGAAAATATTTGGTAAGATGATAATCATGGTATAAAAGTATAAGTGGTACCATAATAGACAAAGTAAAATGAGTATAAGAGACACATGTATGATGACATACAAATGCTATGTTTGTAGTTTAATTGAGAATGTTTAATCATTAAATTAATACTATGTTATGTGCTTTTGATTTTGTATAAGTGTGTAAGAGATTAAGGTTGACCAAAGCTTGAAAAATAGCTTAGATATTGACCACACAGGAAGAGACACGGCCGTGTGTCTCAGCCGTATATGGAACACGACTTTAGGACACGGGCGTGCGATGTGGCCGTGTGCCCCTAAATTGATGATGATGTTATAAACAGAAAGCTCCACGGACAAGGGACACGGGCGTGTCCCAAGCCACACGAGCGTGTGGAATCCACACGGCCTATTCACACGGGCGTGTGGGTACTGTTTACAAGTAAAATTTTAAAAAAAAAAAATTAAGCGAAAAATTTTATGAGAAATCAGTTGAGTTCCGACTTGATTTTAATATTCATGTTGGGCTTCGAAGGCCCAAATAAAGGTCGCTATATATATATGATCTCAGAAAGTGAGTAGTAATGTTTTGATTAATCTGTAAATGTTTTGCATGTACTGGTAACACTCTGTAACCCTGTTTCGACGACGGATACGGGTTAGGAGTTTTACAGTAGCAGTAGTTCGACTTTGAAAATTCACCATAAATTATGGAAATTGAATTAGAAGTTGAATAAGGTATGAAATTAAATCCTATTAAATCTAGTTTTACATAGAAGAAACAGTGTAAGCAAAAGACTTTCATATTATGAGATAATTGAATTTTTGTGAGATAAGATCAGAGTGATTCTGAACTCCTCTGTTCTGACTTTGAAAAATCATTAAAAATTGTACAAAAGTAATTATTGTTTATAATTTATATGCTTAAAGTTTCAAAAAAAGCAAACGGGAATATCACTCAAATTCCATACTATAAGATAATTAATTTTTAGTAAAGAAAGGCTGAAGCTATCAAATAGCAGAACAGAGGTAAATTTGAAGAATAAACTGTAGTTATTGGCTAATCCATAAATTCTAAAAATTTTATGGTAGAAAGATATATGAGTCTAGTTTCAAATTATTTTTACGAAGCTTAATTTAGAATTTTGTAGCTTAAGATATAAATAATTTAGTGACTATGACTCGAGTGGACAGTTTTGATGTGAATATAAGTAAATAATGGAATTTATCTGTAATTATTCTGTAAACTTTGGTAACATCTTGTAACCCTATTCCGGTGATGGATGTGGGTTAGGGGTGTTACATTTATTGGTATCAAAGCTTTGGTTTAGTCGATTCTCGAAACGAATGTGATAGGTAAAGTGTCTAAAAATACATGCCATATAAATTTGTGATAGTGTGATGTGAATGATCCGATCTAACTATTAATTTTTGTTATAGATTGTAAAGATGTCTGATAGACCCGAGGGTTCTGGTCAAGAAGAGGAAGTTAATAGTAGAATACAGACTTCTGAGCAGGGAACAAGTAGTAATGTTCTGATTTCTTTGATGAGAGAGGAAGAACTTAAAAATATGATTTACGGGTTAATGAATCAGTGGTATAGTGAAACAATACAAGGAAGAAGTCAGGCACAACAACCTCCTCCTCCCTCTACTATACCATCAATTACAACCTCGGTTGCTCCTCATTTAATAGAAAAATCTAGCAAAAGAACACCGATTGAGAAACTCAGAAAGTTCAGAGCTGCAGAATTTCGAGGGAGATCAGACGATGATCCAGTTAAAGCAGAGTGTTGGTTAAAGAGTTTGGAGCGAGTTTTTAAACAGATGATGTGTTCTTTGGAGGACTATCTGAGATGTGCAGTTTCACTATTGAAAAAAGAAGTGTATAATTGGTGGGAAACCATTGAGACAGTGGTATCTGTAGATAAACTTACCTGAGAATTCTTCCAAAACGAGTTTAAAAAGAAGTATGTAGGAAAGAGATATTCAGATAAGAAGAAGAGGGAATTTCTTGATATTTGACAAGGGAATAAAATAGTGGCCGAATATGAAATAGAATTTGTGTATCTCAGTAGATATGCTCGGGATGTTGTACCGACAGAGGAAGAAATGTGCATTAGATTCGAAGAAGGGCTTAATGATGAAATCAGAATGATGATTGGAGGCACAGAGATTCGAGAATTTGTGGTTTTGTCTGATCGAGCTCAAAAGATGGAAGAAGTGTATAATAGAAAGATGCAAAGAGAAAGAAGAGGTAAAGAAGTATACAAAAGAAGTTTTTCTAGACCAATTTCGACTTTTCTGGCTAAAAAGTTCAGAGATGATTCTAGTCGACCTGTTACAATTCCGGAACGATCGAATAAAAGTAAAACAACTCAGCGAGATGTCTGAGTAACTAATAAACCAGTAGCTAGTGCTAATAGTGTGCAAAATATTTCGAGACCTAGATGCAAAAATTGTGATAGATTTTATATTGGTGAATGTTGGGGAATAACTGGAGCTTGTTATAGATGTGGTGGAACTGATCATCTTATTCAGGACTGTCCTCAATTGTTAAAAGAAGATAGAGAACAAGGTGAGAAGTAAGCAAATACTCCTAAAAAAAGTAAACGTTCGGATCAAAGTAGTGCTGCTGGGACTGCTCGTTCGGGAATGAGAGATACTGCAGCCCGATCAGAAACAAGGGCACCTGCACGTACATATGTTATCCGGGCAAGGGAAGAAACTTCTACTCCAAATGTGATAGCTGGTATTTTCTATTTTTTTAATGATTCTGTGTATGCTTTAATTTATCCTGGAACTACACATTCTTATATTTTCATTGTATTAGTGTTCGAAAAGAAAATGACTGTTGAGTCCACTGACCTTGATGTGCAAGTCACTAATTCGCTAGGGCAAAGTGTGTTAGTTAATTTAATATGTCAGAATTGACCATTGAAAATATTAAATTAAATAACACATTTTGCCCTAGCGGATTAGTGACTTTGTATTTTCAGTGGACAATTCCGACATATTAAATTAACTAACACACTTTGCCCTAGCGGATTAATGACTTGCACATCAAGGTCAGTGGACTCAACAGTCATTTTCTTTTCTGACACTAATTCAATGCAAATATATGAATACGTAGATCCAGGATCAATTAAAGCATATATAGAATCATTAAAAAAATAGAAAATACCAGCTATCACATTTGGAGCAGAAGCTTCTTCCCTTGCCCAGATAGCATATGTACGTGTATGTGCCCTTGTTTCTAATCTGGCTGTAGTATCTCTCATTCCCGAACGAGCAATCACAACAGCACTACTTTGACTCGAACATTTACTTCTCTGAGGAGTATTTGCTTGCTTCTCACCTTGTTCTCTATTTTCTATTAACAATTAAGGATAGTCCCGGATAAAATGATTAGTTCCACCACATCTATAACAAGCTCTAGTTCTTCCCCAACATTCACTAATATGAAATCTATCACAATTTTTACATCTAGGTCTCGAAATATTTTGCACACTACTAGCACTAGCTGCTGGTTTATTAGTTACTCCGACATCTCGCTGAGTTGTTTTACTTTTATTCGATCGTTCCGGAATTGTAACAGGTCGACTAGAATCATCTCTGAACTTTTTAGCCGAAAAAGTCAAAATTGGTCTAGAGAAACTTCTTTTGTATACTTCTTTACCTCTTCTTTCTCTTTGCATCTTTCTGTTATACACTTCTTCCATCTTTTAAGCTCGATCAGACAAAACCACAAATTCTTGAATCTCTGTGCCTCCAATCATCATTCTGATTTCATCATTAAGCCTTTCTTCGAATCTAATACACATTTCTTCCTCTGCCGGTACAACATCTCGAGTATATCTACTGAGATACACAAATTCTCTTTCATATTCGGCCACTATTTTATTCCATTGTCAAAGATCGAGAAATTCCCTCTTCTTCTTATTTAAATATCTTTATCCCACATACTTCTTTTTAAACTCGTTTTGGAAGAATTCCCAGGTAAGTTTATCTACAGATACCACTGCCTCAATGGTTTCCCACCAATTATACACTTCTTCTTTCAATAGTGAAACTGTACACCTCAGATAGTCCTCCGGAGAACACATCATCTGTTTAAAAACTCTCTCCAAACTCTTTAACCAATACTCTGCTTTAACTGGATCATCGTCCGATCTCCCTTGAAATTCTTCAATTCCGAACTTTTTGAGTTTCTCAATCGGTGTTCTTTTGCTAGATTCATCTATTAAAGGAGGAGCAACCGGGGTTGTAACTGATGGTACAGCAGGGGGAGGAGGAGGTTGTTGTGCCTTACTTCTTCCTTTTATTGTTTCACTATACCAATGATTCATTAACCTGTAAATCATATTTTTAAGTTCTTCCTCTCTCATCAAAAAAATCAGAACATTACTACTTGTTCCCTGCTCAGAAGTCTGTATTCTACTATTAACTTCCTCTTCTTGACCAGCACCCTCGGGTCTATCAGGCATCTTTACAATCTATAACAAAAATTAATAGTTAGATCAGATCATTCATATCACACTATCATAGATTTATATGACATGTATTTCTAGACACTTTACCCATCACATTCGTTCCGAGAATCGACTAAACCAAAGCTTTGATACCAATAAATATAACACCCCTAACTCACATCCGTCACCGAACATGGTTACAAGATGTTACCGAAGTTTACGGAATAATTACACAAAAATTCCATTATTTACTTATATTCACATCAAAACTATCCACTCGAGTCATAGTCACTAAATTATTTATATCTTAAGCTACAGAATTCTAAATTAAGATTTGAAAAAATAAATTGAAACTAGACTCATATATCTTTCTACCCTAAATTATTTAGAATTTATGGATTAGCCAATAACTACAGTTTATTCTTCAAAGTTACCTATGTTCTGTTGTTTGATAGCTTCAGCCTTCCTTTACTAAAAATTAATTATCTCATAGTACAGAATTCGAGTGATATTCCTGTTTACTTTTATTGAAACTAGACTCATTAAGGATTTTAAGCATATAAATTATAACCAATAATTAATTTTTTAAAATTTTTAATGATTTTTCAAAGTCAGAACAGAGGAGCTCGGAATCACTCTGACCTTGTCTCACAAAAATTCAATTATCTCATAATATGAAAGTCTTTTGCTTACACCGTTTCTTCTATGTGAAACTAGATTCAATAGGATTTAATTTCATACCTTATTCAACCTCTAATTTAATTTCCATAATTTATGGTAAATTTTCAAAGTCGAACTGCTGCTACTAACCAAAAACTATTTTAGTGTAAAATATTGTTAACTAGTTTATAACATCTTTACTTTATTTCATTTAAACTCTATACATGCCATATAAATATTTAAACATAAAACGAAAGCTACCGGAATTGATCTGGATAGTGTGCCTTGTTGTGATGATCCGATCTACAAACTTCACTTCAATTCAATCTACATAAAGACATCAAACACACACAAGTAAGCTTATTGAAGCTTGGTAAGTTCATAGAGTTGAAAGTAATGCTTACCAAACATAATATTTCCAAACAATAACAAAACATTTACTAAAATTCCCTGCCATCCACAACCATTGTTATAATACTTCACATAGTTGAGCTCAACATTAGCAACTACACGGTTCCTTTTCATTTTAGTTCACAACTTATATATTACTTATTATCAAATTAGGAAACGTCTTACGAAATTGAGTACATCGTTTCTCAGTGCCACGATTCACAACTCAGTATAGTTTTCCTCATTAAAATACCATACCTACATTTCACAACTCGGTATGGGAAATGTCATATCTACGTTTCTTAATTCAGTATGGATAATACCATACCTACATTTTACAACTTAGTATGGTTAATACCATACCTACGTTTCACAACTCAGTATGGTTAATACTATACCTTACGTTTCACACTTTGCCATGGATCAACCATGGTCTTATCTGTCAATTCATCATATGTCACGATACGAATGTACTCAATCCTGCGTTTTTCCTAATTTGAATTTTCACCTTTATTCTTTCATTTTAACATAATTTTCACAATCCCACAGCAAATTCATATATAATAAAATATTATATCATTCAATCATTCACAAATAAACATGTAAATTCAACCATATGAACTTACCCGGCTGTTTGTAGAAGATATTGAAATTTAGGGACTATTCCGTAACTTTTTCTTTTCCTCATTCTTCTTTGGATTCTTGATCTATAATGTAAAATATATTCACTCATTAGCATTTATTTCATTTCTATTTCACTTCATAATTTATGCTCTACAATTTTTGAAATTGCACTTTTACCTAAAAATTTATAGTTTTTACAATTTAGTCTCTGCTTAATTCACCCATCAATTGAACTAGTTTTTCTCAAATAACGCTTTATTTTATCATTATAAACTATTTCAAGACCTTTGATATTGTAATACCGCTACCCGTATTCATTGCCGGAATAGGGTACGAAGTATTACCGGAGTTTACAAATTAAATTTTTTTTTAACTCAATATAACCCCTTTATAGATATCTACCCTTCCCTGAAATTTTAAACCAAAAACAATCCACATCAACCAATCCAATTCAACATATTTTCAAGATAAATTCATGCATATTTATAAAATAACGTCATCATATACCCAAAACCAGGTTTGTTAACCATACCAATGGCTAACTCTACATTCATTTCACAAAATCATTTACTTTATTAGCTTATACATGCCCTTGATTTCCAAAATAAAGTTCCTTTATGTACCAAAATCACGAGGTTGATAGTGTGATGTGTCTCCACCAAATCCGACCTCCGAGCTCTTACCATTACAAAGCAGGGAAAATGAAAGCAGGGTAAGCACTTTGTGCTTAGTAAGCTCATGTAACAAGAATTATACTTACCTAATATTTTCAATACAATACAATAAACATTTATATATCCATTCAATGCATTATTACCCTAATATGCACAAACTCAACGTTCAAGTTAGTTCAATAATTTGCATGTACCAATAATATATACCATGATTGATGAGCTCATCAATACCATGATTTCTATTTCCTTGTTATTTTTCCATATTTATCCCGTTGAATTTCTCGAAATTTGATGGATTTTCAGAGGTACACTTTTAGTGTACATTTCGGTTCCGTCAATTCATATTCATGTGCACACATTTCCATTTGAGAGAGCACACACTCGCGAACCTCATTCTTACAATGGGATTACCAGTCGAGCTAAATCCTGCAACGACAATTACTCTAATGAGCTTGGATCCGAATTACCAGTCCAGGCTAAATTCAGACCCTAATTCGGATTACCCGTCCGGGCTAAATCCATTTTCCACATATTCTTCGGGAGGGCTATATCAGGATAGGATCACCCGTCCAGGCTTGATCCTTTTTACCATCAATTCCTTTTTCAGAGATCCATTAAATTTTCCTTTCATTCAACTGGGATTTCTTCCTTTTTTTATCAAATATATCAATGTTTCATAAAATTTCATATAATGAACATTCAAATCATATTCATATCAAAAACATGCATTTCAAGCATTTAAGAATATAATTCAAGTTACATGAACTTACCTTGATACTTGTTTGTGCACAAAAATCTACTAATCCTGAACTTTTTCCTTTCCTCGATCTAGCTTCGTATTTGAATCTTCTGGATCTAAATAAATAAATTTAATTATCAATTTAATACATTTCATATTCATATGCAACATTCTTTATAATTCAACTATTATTTATAGTTCATTCAAAGCTGTCTACTTAAGTCATAGTCACTAAATTATTTTTATCTTAAGCTACAGAACTCTAAATTAGGATCCGATAATTTTCCCTGAAACTAGACTCATATATCTTCTTACCATAAAATTTTCAGAATTTTTGGTTTATCCAATCAGTACAGTTTATTCTTTAAAGTCATCCCTGTTCTGCTGTCTAACAGTTCTGACCCTTCTTCACTAAAAATTAATTATCTCTTCATACAGGATTCAAATGATGTTCTTGTTTATTTCTATTAAAAATAGACTCATTAAGGATTCTATACATATAAATTTAAGCTCCTAATTATTTTTTTTAATTTTTTTATGATTTTTCAAAGTCAGAACAGGGGAACCCGAATTCATTCTGACATTGTCTCACAAAATTCATTATATCTCAAAATTTACAAATCCATTACTTACACTGTTTCTTCTATGAGAAACTAGACTCAATAAGCTTTAATTTCATATTTTGTTCATCTTCTAATTCGATTCCTACAATTTATGGTGATTTTTCAAAGTTAGTCTACTGCTGCTGTCCAAATTGTTTTAGTGCAAGCTGTTTATTACCATTTTTCCCCTAAGCTTTTAATAAATGAGAATTTCATCCCTACTCAATTAGCCTCTCAATTGAGCTTATTTTTCTCAATTAACACTTTATTATATCACCTTAAACTAGTTTACAACCTTTAGGAATCAGATTTTCAAAAGTAGACTTTAATTCCAAACATTTTTATAATTAGGTCCTAAAAATCAATTTCCATTGAAATTACCTAATAAAATCATCTCATAAACAAATTAAAACTTTAATTTCATTTTATTTCATCATAAACTTACAGAACTCAATCATGGTGACTTTCAATTTCATCCATGAAATCAAAAACTAATGAATTTAATAGTAGGACCTAGTTGTAAAAGTCTTAGAAACACAAAAATTACAAGAAAAAGGCAAGGATTAACTCACTTGGTGCAAAAATTATGAAATACCAGCTTAGAGAACCTTTCTATGGCGTTTTTAGCTGCTGGAATTGAAGAGAAATGAAGAGAAATCTAGATATTTTCTATTTAGTCCTAGCTTTATTTAGTTAATTTTGCAATATTCCAATTTTGCCCTTAATTTATCAAATTCCCTGCTGATTTCATGCCCTTGCCGTCCAGCCCAAATAAATTTTAGGTCTAATTCCCTTTTAAATCCTTTCTCATTAGACTCTTAAGCTATTTAATCATTCTAGCAACTTTTACATCTATTATAATTTAGTCCTTTTCATTTAATTGACTACCTAAACATTAAAATTTCCTAACGAAATTTTAATACAACATTACTAACATTTCATAAATATTTATAAAATTATTTTTGACTTGGTTTTACGAGATAAAGGTCCCGATACCTTGTTTTTACCCAATTTCTTCAATAATTTCTTTTTTTAACTAACCACTAAATCGGTAAAATTTTTCTATCAATATTTTCATACGATTTTCCTATCATATCAATTTTCAAGCAAAAATATTGAAATAAATTTCTCTTTAAATCGAATTTGTGGTTACGAAACCACTGTTCCGATAACCTTGAATTTAAGCCATTACAGATATTCTGAATTTCAACACCAACCTCTAATTCACAACTTTTTCATAATTAAGTCTTAAATACCCTTTTTATTATTATCAAAATCACTTAATAAAACCACCTTAATATGAAATTAGAACTTAAATTTTATAATAATTCATCATAAAATTCCCTTACTCAGCCAGGGTAACTTCCAATTTCACCCACCAAATAAAAAACTAATGAATTCTATAAGTGGACCTAATTGTAAAAGTCATAAAAACATAAAAATTATCAAGAAAAGGCAAGAATTAAACTCACATGATGTAAAAATATGAAAAACCAGCTTTCACCAGACCTCCTATGGCGTTTTGGCTAAGAAAATATGAAGAGATCTCTAGATTTTTCAATTTTGTCCTTATTTTATATGTTAAAATTCTAAAATTTCCAATTTAACCCTTATTTCCCTTATTTTTCTGCTGATTTTCTTGCCCCTGCCGTCTAGCTTATTCACTTTTAGGCTTAATTTCCCTTTAAATCCTATTTCTTTTAACACTTGAGCTATTTAATCCTTTTAGTAAATTTTACATCTGTTAAAATTTAGTCTTTTTTATTTAATTGACTACCCAAACGTTAAAATTTCTCAACCAAACTTTAATACTAACTTAATGATATTCCATAAATATTTCTAAAAATATTTATGGCTCTGTTTTCAAATTTGAGGTCTCGATACCTCGTTTTTGACCCGTTTGACCTAATAAATTATTTTAATTCACCAAATTTACCAATTCACAAATTCTTCTAAATTCTAACTTGACTTATAAATATTAAATTACTATCTTGTTCAATCTTACTTGTCAGATTTAGTGATCTAAAATCACCGTTTCCGGCACCACTGAAAATTAAGCCGTTACAGGGAAAAAATAATGGCTAATCTAGAGTAGATTTGTCCTTGGGTCAAGTTAGGCAAAGCTCAAATTTGAAAAAAATTTTAGGCTCGGGCCTAAGCTCACCTAAAATCCTATACTATTATTTTAAAAATTAATATATTTTATAGTTAAATTTAAAATGAAGTATTTAAAAATTATTTAATTTAAAATCAAGTTGGGTTAGGTCAATTTAAAGGCAGATAATCTTTCCCCAAGACCATTCGACTCACGATCAGGTTTAACTTGAAGTAAATATTATTAACATGTTAAAATGATATATATGGAATTAAATATAATGAATTGGGAACAATCCAAAGTGATTAAGAGAGATATTCACTCCCTCAAGTTGTAATGTACCAAAAAAGGATGAAGTAATATTATTTGCTCGGCCTATGATTTATGTGATAAAAAAGTCTATGTAATAAGTTTTCCTATATTAGAGAAAATATGTTGTAACCATATGTTCAAATTGGAATAAGAAGAGAAAAGGAAAGGAAAATAAAGAAAAAAAATATTATTATTGTCAATTGAGTAAAAATATTATTATTGTCAATTGAGTCTTAACTCGGTTAATATTACTATTATTGTTAATGCAAGAATATATTGATTTGAACGTATTAAGTGTGTTTATTCTCCTATTTAAAGGTCGAGAGAGATTATAAATAATTTCAAATATTATATAAAAAATATATCATTATTTCCTATAGAAATTTTTTTTAAAAAAAATTAATACTTTCACTTAAAACTCCCATTTCCATTTATCTCAATTTGGGCTAAAGTTAATTATTAAAAGAAAATGAACAAAACAGTCCCGTAGATTAGGACATTCTAAAATATAAAATTTTTCATTTAGATAGTTTTAAAATTTATAAAATTTTAAATTAATAAAATTAAAATTATACTTTAAATCAAAATAATAAAAAAATAATTTAATCATTTAAAAATTAAAAAATTAAAAAATATTTTTTTACTATAATAAAAACATACAATTTAATTTCAACTCTTAAAAAACTTTTCACAATAAGCAATGAAAGTAAAAAAAACGTAAAATGCACAAATACTAGCCACTGCTTCGATTCTTAATTTTGTTTGAAACATTAACGCTTGAACACAGTTATATTATCTTCATATACAAACATAGGTACAAGATGTATATGATAAAAAAGTTTTTTTTTTTTTTTTCTAAAAACATGCATGTGTAATACATACGGAAAATATAACTTCAAAGCAGGTCGAGTAACTCTACAGCTGATGGATCAATCATCTCTTTCTAAACTTAAACGCTGTCGGACTCCCGATATATAACTCGCAGCCTTATCATCTATGCCTTCATCGTAGTTGCGCAGTTCGATGCCGCCATAGTCGTAATTCTTTCCAGCATGATCAAAGGCAACTATAGAGTGCTTCAGCGTTGTTGAATGATCCATAAATGCATCACCGTAGAAACTTGTTGCAGATGCCATTATTGTTGAAGCAGCTGATGAGCTAGTGTTGCCATACTGTATAGAAGATGATGACTTGGGTGCTTTATACAGAGACATCAATATCACCTTACTTTTCTTTAATGCTCGACGCTTAGACTCCATTCACAGATAACCAAAGATCTTTATATCTTTATGCTCTATACCTGTAAAATAAGCTCTATATATAGATATATATATATAGATTGACTAGATTCCTATAGTCCAAAGGTATAAGATAGAGATAAAAATCTTAGCTAGGATCGATAATATTGGTCCAAAAGTTATATGAAATATCTGTTTAACAGTAGTTAAGGTAGATATTTTTTGGTAATGCAAAATAAGCTCAAATCCTTTTCAGCCTTGTTTAGTAGTTATCAACGTGAAGCAAAAAGTGTGCTAAGCTACGTGGTATGAATAATGACATTAACTGTTTTTGTTCTCTTTTGTAAAACCAGATTTGATCATATCATATCTAACTTCATCTAATATATATATATATATATATATTTCTGATTATTGAATATTTACCGCTGATCATGACGAAGAACATTACATCACTGCATTGCACAGCTCTATTAAGATAAGATCATATTGGTTTTTATTCCATGCATGTTTAAACAAGCATAAACGTTCCATATTCCAGTAGTGGTTAACAATACAGAAACCAGATAATTAAGCATATGTATCTATATAGGATTACTATAGATTTGTTCACAGATATCATATTTCATAATTTTATACCTATGTCCAAATATAGTTGAGATATGAAGAACTATAGTGAATTATCCCCAACATTATTAACAATGTCTAAAAACACGTAAATAACAATGGGAGGATATGTTTTGTCACTTTCAGTTGAAGGAATAGACAATTGGGATCAAATTCCCAACTGAAAGAACTTGAGAGAGGCTTCTCCCCGTATCTGTTGTTTTTTTTATTTTATACATACACTGTCTAAGGATACCAAAAGAGCCCCAAAAGTCCAAAAGTAAATGCAACTTGATTCATGTTCTTTTCTCCAACATCTCAATATCTCCAAAGATAAATGTATATTAGAATTAAATTATATATTTTTTTAAAAAGTATTGTTAAGCATGTAAAATTAAATTTATTCTTTAATCTTTATATTTTCTGTAAATTTGATTTTTTTTGTTAATTTTAGTCGTTAGTCTTTCAAAAAGAGTTGAGTCGTTTTTTTATTAATGGAAGTATTGGCTCAAACATTAATTTTAATATTGTTGCCATGGCAACAGTTACTTCATGCTAACATGACACTATTTGTCTTGTATCAATAAATAATTTAAAAATTATAAAAATAGTAAAAAAAAATTAAAAATTTTCAAAAAAAATTATTTTGAAGTACACTTGAATTGTCATATTTAAAAAATTAAATTTAACTAATGTTTTCATTAAAAAAACAATTTGACTTTTCGTGAAAGGTTGGTGTTCAAATTTTATTTTTTTTAGAAAAATTAATGGACAAATTTAGTTTAAAATGAATAAGGTCCAAATTGATAAAAGATATAAATATTGAGTGACATTATGCCTAAGGGTGAGTGTTCGATAGAATCGAGTGAAAAAATTTCGAGTTAATTGAGTTGATGAGTCCTATTTTATCATCCTAACTTAATTTGAAAATTTTTCGAATTGAGTCTAGTGAAATGAAATTCGAGTCAAGTCAAATCGAGTAAAATTGTTCGAGTTAAATTAAAAAAATTAAACATGTGAAATTAAAATCTTGTTAGAGTATAATTAATTTCATGTTAAAGCACATAAATTTGTAACCATATTTGAAGGTTTTTTCAAAGCAAAATAATAATAAAAAAACTTTAGTATGATAAACTTAAATCATTAATTAACTTATTTAAGTCCTAAAAATATTATTCTAGAAAATTTTTAAAATTTTAACTTTCTTTATATATTTTTAGAATTTTTTTTAAATATAAATTTTGAAATTTTTATAAATATTTTGGATTTTAAAAATTATTTTGAATTATTTTATAATTTTTGTGGAGAGAGACCAATTTGCTCATTTTTAAACTTGACAGTTGACAGGGACCAAAAGGGTATTTATACCAATCAGTTATTCGAATTGTAAAATTCAACTCAATTTGAACTTAAAACTCGAATTACTTATTTGAGCTGACTTGGATAATTCAAATAACTTAAAATTTAAAATTTTTTAATATTTTCAAATCGAATGGAATCTTGCTCACCCTAATTATACCTTATTATTATAACAATTAAACTATATAAAGAGTTGGAGTAAGCTATGCTAGTGTTCATACCTCATGTAGTGCAAAGAAATACTAGAGATGGAGGTTGGTGTTTTAAAGGGATTACCAGGGTTATAAGAATAAGGGTGGATTGAGTCGGTAGGTTGGGTATCACTATGGAAAAATGTTTTAAACTGATTAAATCACGAATATGTATGAACTGATTGAGTTAGTAAAAAGATCGGCTTTTAATTTTTTTTTATGAAATTTGTAATGATTTATTTAATTGAATCATTTAGACCAATTAAACTAACCAACTAGTAATTTGATCGATTTGATTATCGATTGAGTTCTAAAAACTTTGAAGATTAAGTGTTTTTCAAGCTTATGATACTCATCGGTTTACAACTAATCTCTTTAATCCCAATTAAATGACATTGATGAAACGAATCCTACTAATTTCTAATTCAAGTGGCCAGTCCGATTTAGGAGAACGGTAGTTTTAATTTTTAACGGCCGATTTAAAATTTGAGAGAGAGATCAGAAAGGTTTGGGGGCAATAAGCAATTTACCCTTTGAAGAATTTACAAACTGATGATGATTTTTCTTTTGAGCTAATTGGCAGTTTTTTCTGGGCTTTAATGAAAACCCAATAAGAGAATCTGATTTGGGGTTTGGGCTTTTCTACCTTTCTCATTTCTGGTGTTGAATCTCCGAATCCAATTTCCTCTCCCTCTCCCTCTCCCTCTCCCTCTACCATCAACAATGGCGACATCTATTGCAGCTCGCTTCTCTAGAAAGGCCGCGGCCTCGGCGTTCTCCGGCTGCCGCTACGTCATCGCTTCCCGTAGTTTCTCCGCGGAGGCTGCCAAAACAATCTCGCCATCGTCGGATCCAGTGAAGTGGGACTACAGGGGTCAAAGAAAAATAATCCCTCTCGGTCAGTGGGTCCCTAAGGTAGCTGTCGACGCTTACGTTGCCCCCAACGTTGTCTTGGCCGGTCAAGTAACAGTCAACGACGGAGCCTCGGTGTGGAATGGTTGCGTCCTACGTGGCGATCTCAACAAGATCACCGTTGGGTTCTGCTCTAATGTCCAGGAACGCTGCGTCATTCACGCCGCTTGGTCCTCTCCGACCGGTAATCCTTTCATTTCACTTTCTTTTGGTTTCTTTTAGAAAACTTTGTTAAAGAAATTTTAGGGTTTTGGAGTTTCTTGGCCTTGTTTATAATCAAATTTTAGCTTGAATTAGATTGGGTTTTGGTGTTAATTTACTTTGGAACGAGCTAAAGTAGTTAATGCTTTAAGTAATTAGGATCTATACATTATGCTATAATAGCTTCAATGAAGCTGAAAAATGAGAGAAATTGGAAGTGAGAATTTAGGATTCAGGTCCCTAGGAGCTCTTCGTGTCCGTAGAATGTAAACTGAGCTATTTTGCTCAATGAAAGGCAAAGGTTTTGTAGTTATTCTTATGAGTCTTACTGTCAGACAGAGAACAATTTGTATTTAGGTTTCATTGTGAGCTTTACTGTGATTGGTAACCTCATTTTTCTTTTGATTCATTGCATTGAGGTCTACATGTTGGTCCATTGGATTATAGCTTGAAGGATAATGTATTGTCGTTATTCAATGCTTTGCATTGTCAGAATACTTGTTACTGAAAGACCGAGTATTATATGAAAAAAGGGTCAAAGAAATGTTAATTTATGATGCTGTTTTTACAGTTGCATAGAATGTACATATTGATGTGAAAAAAAATGTCTTTTCTTCCACAGAGGCAAGGGAAGTGAATTGCTATAAGCTATATTGATATAAACATGGTCCTTGTTCCATGTTCTTCATTGTGCAGCGTGAGGCTTATGGTTGCAGCTGTGGGTTCAGTTGTTTAGTAGCTTAGGACTACCCAAGGTTAATCCTATTTCAACAAAAGGAAGGACATCCTTCACTTTTTAGATTCAATTTACGGATCCCTAGTTATGTGGGAGTTTTTAAACGATTGATTATAAATTTGTCTGAAAACATAGTTTACAGGATGATGTCCTCCTGGAATTGCTGCCTTGAACAGCAGAAATGCAGTTTTCAGGTCCATAACAATGTTCTAATGGCTTTCAATAAATGTGCAGAAACTAATCACATTTTAAGGGATATTATTGGTGGTCTTTGCTTTATTTGCACAGATACTATTTTGTGATTTGCTAGGATGTGTTAGTTATATGATAGGGCATAGGTGCAAAAAATAGGTAAAATTATTTTAAAGAGTGGATAAATGTTTGAGCCGATCTCTAACTCATCAACAACCTTATCTGCTGGAGCTTTCATTTCAATCATCTCCCCTAGGGGATAGATAGAGGCAGAGGAGCTATTGTATTGTCTTTTATGAAGCATCTGTCTCCATATTACCATAACAACTATTAAATTCTAACCGACCGGTATAGGATGTGGAGATACAGTGATTTCTCCCTTTTGTAGTAGCTTTAGTGAGATTGGTCACTTGCATTACCCTTAAAGAGTGGTTTTATAATAGGATAGTTATTTGGTATGCTGGTGGTGGAAATTTTTTACTCCACAAGTGGGGTTGAGATTTTGCCATTGTCCTTAAGTTGTATTTGAAAATTAAAAAATAAATGAATAGGACGTGGAAATCTCAACCCCTTTTTTTGAGTTGAAAATTTCCACCGCCCGTGTACCGAATAATTATCCTTTATAATAATAGAGGTCATTAACCGATTAAAAAGCCTTTCTGTAACCCCTTAAAAGGTTCCTGGTTCTCTTTGCCCGCCTTCTAATATTTTCAGCGATCTGATATTTGCAACTTGCCCTTGCTGTTATATGTCTTTCAGAAAAGGCCTTTTTTGTTACTGCCAAGAATTGATTCATTCTTGAATCTTGTTTGTTTGGTTGCTCCACTTTTGCTACCTTTATTTTCTAGTGTGGCTCCTTAAACCTGCAAATCCATACCCCATGCTTAATTGCAAGTCAGCCTCATTTATATAACTGGAGACGTCTTCAATGTTTATGCTGTGCAGTCAAAATGATTCATATAAACCAATATTGCTGTAGAATTTTATTTTGTCCATGTGTTGCTCAGGGCTGAAGTCAATTTCTGTTCCTCGTTATATGTTACAGGACTTCCAGCTGAGACATCAATTGAGAGGTTTGTGACAGTTGGTGCTTACAGTCTCTTGAGATCATGCACGATTGAACCAGAGTGCATTATTGGACAACATTCGATTCTTATGGAAGGTTCCTTGGTGGAGACCCACTCTATCCTTGAAGCTGGTTCTGTAGTTCCTCCAGGTAGGAGAATCCCAACTGGTGAGCTTTGGGCAGGAAATCCAGCTAGGTTTGTTCGGGCTTTGACCCATGAAGAAACCTTAGAAATCCCTAAACTTGCAGTGGCTATTAATGATCTAAGCAAAGAACATTTCTCCGAGTTCCTTCCGTACTCAACAGTATATTTAGAAGTTGAGAAGTTAAAGAAGTCCCTAGGAATAACCATTTGATTGCCTTTCATTTTTCATTATTCCATACTATCGGTTTCCCCGAATTTTCCTTGCAAAGAAATAAGCAACCAAAGAACACCTAGAAGAAGAATCTTTTCTGTTGTCTATCCATGCACTTCATCATGTTGGCTGTTGAAAGAAAAACCTTTTAATCGTGAGTGTCCTATGAAATGGAATATAGATTGTAGGTGAATTAATTTCATTTTGTATGATGTTGAGTTTATTGTGGTTTGTCCTTTGTGTTGACTGTGATGGCATGTATAAAATTGCAAGTGCCTTTCACATTATTAATACTCATAAATTGAATTGAATGATTGATGAGGACGTATGTTGAATCTATGTAAATGACCCCTATCTACTGATTTTTATCCTTTGATTATTATAATTCTTCCAAGTTGTTGGGTTATTAAAGGGTGAAAAAGCATATTCCTTCCTTACATTCCAGGGCATTTTGACAGGAAAAACGCATATTCCTTAGATCATTATAGATTTGAGATTTTGGTTTCATGATATTGATATTGTTTTCGACCCTTCGATTGGTTAAAATTAAATAAATTATTAAAATTTTAAAAAAATATATATAAAATTTGATTCAAACTTTTTAGTTAGGTTAAATTGGGTCAATAAGTGTGTTTTTCTTTTGTAAATCGATACGTGGTTAGTTTTTTATCCAATCGGTTGGATTTTGAAAAGACCGTAAATTTACCTGTTGGTTGTTTTTGTTTTTTTTCATTTTTGTTATGGGTTATGTTTTGTTTTCCATATTATGGTTGGAATGAATAAAGTATGGGCATGGTCTGGGATTATAGATTCGCAAGGTAGGGTTGGTGATAAGTTTTAAGTCTTTCAGCAAAATTATTACGGAACAGTACACATTCACAAACGACCTATTTGCTACTCTCTTATTTTTCTACATGTGGGGATTTTTATCTTACTTTATTTTACTTTTTACAAAAAGTTCAAGCATTAAGTTTTTTTTTTTTTTTTATCATGTTCAAGCATTAAGTTAATTAATTATTGTAAATCATTCATGTATGGCTACTAGATCTATTCTAGGGCTATTTGAATACGAGTCAAGTCTAGGAGAAATTTTTTTTTTTTTTTTTTTTTAAAAATGGGGTCGGTCTAATTTGATTTATTAATAATAAATTATATAAAATTTAAATATTTTATTATTTTAAAAAGTAAAATATACTACGGAGTTTATTTAAGTTGAATTTAGATAAAAACATAAAAAGATTTTTCAATCATGACCCTTTAATAATTGCCTGTCAAAGGATAAAGAAATATGTTATATTCAGATATACCCATGATATATATATATATATATATATATATATATATAAAGAAAGTATTTTTGTGTATATTGTATTCATCCAAATAATATAAAATATTATGTGGTGGGTAAAATCTGATTTTCCAATTGAAATCCAGGAAACATCACATAGATAAAATATGATGTGCACTTAGCTTGTGGGTGTGGTTGCTTCCCATAGCCATAGACTAGGAATTGCATGGCTTGTTCTTCATGTCTTATAGTGGAGAAAGAGAATTGGAACCTACAAAATCATTTAGAAAAAAAACCCAAAACCAAATTGTGTTGAATTAGTCAGTCTTCAATTAATTAATTAACATTTCCTCATTTCATTTGGGTTTGGTGGATATTTCTTTTCCAAATGACATTACCATCATTACTTTCAATACCTAAAAGCTTTTCAACAACTCTTTTAGATTCCCATTGGGCCGGATTTCAATTTCATTTTTGGAATTTTACCCTCAATTTTATTTTTATTATATTTTACTAAATCATATCAACATAAATCTGTTACGTTTTAAATTTCATCGAATCATATTTATTTGCCTGGCAAAAAAAAAAAATTGTTTGTATTGTATTTTCGCACCGTGAAAGGTCACCATTTTTCCACTGCCATATGCAACCTGCAAAATTCGATCTTTGTTGAAAAAATTGGAATATGGACAGCTCATGAATATCGTCCCTTGGTGTAGCTGCCCATCCTCTTCCACCAATAATTGTTGACAAAATTTTATAATTCCATTCAATTGAATAAAAATTTATTTAAGAATTGAGTTATTCGGATTTAATTATTTTTAATAATGTCTTTTTAAGTTGACTTGAATTATCATTTAACAATGAAAATATTATTAAATTTAAAAAAAAATATATTCATATTAATATTAATATCAATAATTTTTAATAGTAAAATGGTTTACTTCTCATTTAGTTTGACTGATGAATACCATTGTTAGTATTAGTTTAATCCATGTTACTCTCTTTATATATATATATATATACATTTTTTGGTTTGTTCATTCTTTTGGTCAATCAAAATTAAAGTATTGATTCATATTGAAAATTTATGAAATATTACCCACAAAATAGAAAGGATGTATAGGAATTTAGATATAAAATTCAGGTATGTTTTTCTTGACTTTTTTAATTATTTGATTAAGTTTCAAACTCAAATTTGATTGTATTTTGATAAGATTACAGATTGAGGGTATTAAAGTAAGTGCAACCACAAATTTACAAATAAAATTATTCCTATTAAAAAATAATTTTCCCCATAGATGATTGTTTAGTTTAATAGTAAGTTGGTGTAATTTCATCCTATGTAGATTTTGTTAAAATTTATTATGATTCAATCATATTTTAATCTGAATCTAATAAATTCTATTTAAAGGCCAACAAATTAAAATAAGAGCAAATAATTTCACTACTAAATCCTATTTGTTTAGGTGAAGCATAGAAGGGCAAAACAATATAATATAAAAATATATATACAGAAAAGGGAGTGGATATCATAGAAAGTAAACAAAGGTTTTTTGGGGTACACTTAATTTAGCCAAAATGTCATCAACCACTAAACCAAATCATGGAAAACCTAATCGGATAAATTTTATATAAAATGTCAGTTTTCTAAATCCATGAAAGATATTGACATCTCAACCATTCTAATATCATTCACACACACATATATATATTATTACACCTTTCTTCCATCTTATTTTCCACTTTCTCATCATTCATAATATTCAGTATATTGCCACCATATATCTGAGATTTTAATCAGTTGCGTTACTGTAATTATATATGGATGATGTTCATCAACATGATCAAAAGATGAAGATGACGATGATGATTTGATTGTCAAAAGGTCTTCCGTTGAACTGGTAAGCATATATAGATATAGATATGTTAGAGATGATGGGGATGTTGGAATGGCTCAATCAAATCAAATTTCCTTGAGTTTTATTAGGTCTTTTAATTTGATTGAGCCGTGCCAATATCACCAGCTTTCATATCTCCAACCATCCATACGCTACAGTTATATATTTACGGCTGTTTCAGACTTAAGATTTTGCTTGATTTTCTGTAGATTTTGAGACTCTTTTTTCTCCTTTCTTCAAGTATTTGAATATAGACTGTTTCATATTGAAAGTTAATAAGGTCTAGCTTGATTTTGTCGAAGACTTTGCAACCCTTTTCTTTGTTGTTATTTAAAAGAAAGTCAGAATTTGAGTTGTGAACTAAATAACCTAATTTTTTTTTTTTTTAGAAATATATCGTCTATTGATCTCATCAGCATATAGCTCAAGAATCTTTCAACACCCCCCTTGCATGCATAAGAACAAATTTATATTTAATTAATTGATGGTATATGATCGGGATTACCCCAAACCAATATCGAGGATTTTTAGCAAATTAATAAATAGATTTTGATCCACTTCTTAACGTTTTGTGAGTTTTATCACTGAGGTCGAACTCAGTGCGTGTGTGGATATATATATATATATATATATATAGATATATATATAGCTTTAAAACTTAGGTGCAATGGTGAAAGTCCAACGGTGCCGGAACCGGCGGTCAGTGATCCATCAAATGAATCATTAATCAATAGTCGTCTATCGATCATCAATCAACATCCTTGTGGTACGTTGTTGGCCATCTATTTCATCCTTGCTCTCTATATGTATAACCTACATATATAGTAGCTATATTGCTCTAATTTGTTTTTGTGTAGTATGTGTATTCAGGGTTCATATTCAGATATTAGCATATAAAAAGATATGATTAAAAATTTAAGGAAAAAAAGAAAAGAAAAAGTAGTATAGCTTTAGGTTGAATTAAAGCAGCATGGTTTGGTTAGGGAGGTGAAGAGATGGGTGAGCATAATAGGTAAAAACAAATTAGTGAGTGCCTAAACTAGCTTAAGCTGAGCTGTTGTTGTCGTCTGTAGGGTTCTGTCCATTTCCATTTGTTGTTATCATATTAAGCTTTGTTTGTCGGCCATTTTATGAGCTCTCTAATTCGTTGTTAAGACCATGAAATTGGTATCCTCATTATTCAATGAAGATTTACACATAACAAAGCACAATGTACTCATAATTTTGCAGTTGGTGTTATGATCATTTATAAACAAGCTGCAATCAATTCCTCTAACGTGTTTGAATACTATTATTTAATTGAATTTAAATAATAATTTAATGTAAACCTATTTATTAAAAGTTTTATGCTAATTCGGATATATTATGTAACAATGCACAAGTGGGAAATGGATTGAGGTTCTTCTAAATTGAAGGCTCCTCCGAACATGGGACACAAAAATACAATCGTGTTTACCTATTTTAATTTTTTTATAATATATAAATAAATAATTTATATTTAAATTAATAAAAAATTTCTAAAAATAAAAATCGATGAATCAAATCAATTTAAATTCATAAAATTCGATTCCATCTTTTATTATATAAATATTAATAAATGTTGTGTTTTTTTTTTCCTACTATATTATATGAAATGTGATAAAAATAAATTCATTATAAAGAATTATATAATATTTTTCAGGAGTAGTTGCTGAAATTTCTTTATAAATATATTAAGGATTTAAGTTGAAACTTTGATATATTTTAAGGATAAATATTAAATTTATATAAATTTTAGTTTAATGTATAATTTGTTATATAAATTTTATTTAGAGTAATTATACATATAAATTTTTTTAATTGTTATTGGGACCTTAGTTATCCTTTTTTTTTTTTAGTTTCATTTCATGCTTAAACATTTCCTTAACTTTTTGTTTAGGCATCGTGCTTTTGCCATGTCTGGACAACCCTTTTGGATATATGGCAATTTAAACATGCTCTCAGGACAAGGTAAATTTAAGTGTGGGTTTTTTTTTTTTACTACATTTAACTATTTTTAAATCTTCTAAGCAGCAAATGAAAGGGGAATTTTGTGCTACCCTATAGAATGAGCATTCCTATCTTTTCAATTGACTTTGAAGTTTGGATATCCAGTTGTCTTGTCCTATAAAGCTTATCCTTATTCTTTAAGCTATTTTTGGTAAAGAACCTATTCATTTATGTTGGCTGATAAAAAAATTTTTGGGATAAATATTTGAGGATATTATAAAAAGTGTTGATCGGTTGGATCTAATCATAATATTAACATACTTTATGTTTATTTAAGCTTATTTTAAGTCTACTTATATTATATTTTAAAAAAATAAAAAATATTTATATTATTTAAATTCAATATTAAATAATTTAATATTTTTTAATGATTTTTTTTATATAATTATCTTAACATTTTTTAATGTCTACATTATAGTAGTATTATATATTAATATAGATTTAATTTTTATGTGTTATAAATTAATAATATATAAAATGACATAATATAAAAAATTATAAACTTAAAAAATAGGTCGGCCTAAACTTGGGATTTAAATGTTCAAGCCCGAGCCTAACCCATATCTTAAACGGACCTAACTTTTTTTTATACAAACCCTCTTAAATTTTGAGCGGGCCTTTAGCCCCACACATAAACAAATCTAATTATTATGCATTAAATTGATGATTTTATATCCAAAAAATTTACAAAGCAAAGCTGCCATATTGTGCCTATAAATAGATTGTTGATCAACTTCCTCGTTAGCCATTTGGGGTGTATTTAGATACTCCTTATTTAGAGGTTTTTATGGAGAGCTTTTTTATGTAATGTGAGGTATCATGGAGAGTGGTTTGTAACAATTTGTGTTTGCCTTTGGAGCTACAATTATCTATTGGGAGAAGGTAGATGAATTGTTGAATAAAATCATTATCTAAGTAAGGCTTCATAAATGTAGGATAGGTGAATTGGAATTGTGTTAATAAATATCACGTGTTGATTATCTTTGTACTTATCTCTATGGCTTACGATTAGGATTTATGTTTATTTCTCTCAGTGTTTTGCTTCTTATATTGATGCACTTAAACAGTTTTGTCCAAACCTCTATTCAAACATTTTTCTAAATATCAAATTGAACAAAAAGCAAATCGAGATTCTAACTATTGTAATTCATATGTATACATAAAACTTAATCTTCATTAAATTATACTTATTTAAAAATAAATAAATATCCATTCATTTTCATATTGATTTAATATAAAGGATTATATTTGTTGCTCCGACAATACATAAATTATACGCATTATCAATTAATTACAAATTACCACATCGTTAATGAATAAAATAAATAATAATAATATTGAATGATTTTTAATAAATATTTGAAAAATTAATCTTAAGTTTCCTTTTTAACCTACAAAATTGATAAAGTTCTACCATTTATTACATTTTTAAAAACTTTGTTGGTGGTAGGATTATAAATTTTAATTTTACTAATCCGAGTCAATCTTCGTTGCTCCTTTTTTTTAAGCAAAAACTATACCATCCCAAAATTGAAACGGTGTGAGTGTCAAAATTAAAGCACCATATTCTGGGCAGCTACTAACACAATTCTTCCATCCCTCTCACTCTAGCCTTTCGAAGGAGAGAAGAAAATTATAAAAGAAAAATTTAAGATAAGTTTTCAAGTTTTTATTAAAAATTCATTCCTGGCAATTTATAATTATCGGTGCATCAAATTACTTGATATAATTGTTTTTATATGTGATATATAAACATAAAATAATATTAAATTGAAATTTTAATTAAATAAAAATTACATGTATAACAATTGTACAAATTAAAACTATACATTAAATTAAAGTTTATGTATATATATAATTTTTTTTTTACATTTATTGTAAACTATTAAACTACATAAATACCATTTATAGCAATATTTGTTATTTGTTTAAAATTTTATGTATTTTAATTATTTTTCGACAGAGTTAGTCTCCATTTAACTCGTTACATCAAAAAATATTTTAATTATCATTCGTTCAATCAAATTAAATGCTTTATTCTGATAGAGATAGAGATTATTATATAAATTGGGTGGCACTAGATTGAGGCCCAATTTGACAAATAAACTATGTTTCACTAATTTGGAGCCGAGTTACTGGCCCAATCTCACAAATCAGCCATCAGTACCCTCCCCTCGCGCTGACTCAAACAGAGAGAAAGAACGAAGCTTGGCCCTTTTCTTAAAATTTGAACTCTTTTTTCTTTAATATTTACACTGAAAAAGCTTCGAACTTGGTTTGCTTTGAAGCTTGATTCAGGGTTTTAGGGTTTTTATTACTATCTTTATTCTGAATTTGTTTAATTTTTATTTCCTTGGTTCTTTGGGATTCAATTTTAAAGCCTGACATGAACGGGGAGGAGTTGACAGAGCAGGAGACTGCTCTCTATGATCGGCAAATTAGGGTTTGGGGTGCTGATGCTCAAAGAAGGTAATTTTATTCTGTTTTATTGTGCATTTTTTTTAAATTCTTGAGTTTCTTTTATTTTTATTATTATTATTTTGCTCATACAAGTGTTTTTGTTTGTTGTATATTTGTTTTAGATTGAGCAAATCTCATATACTAATTTATGGAATGAAAGGGACTGTTGCTGAGGTATAATTTTTCACCTTTAAGAAAAAGAACGAGTTTCTTTGCTATGTTACTAGGGTGTGTAATCCAGTCAAATCAAACTCAAGTTTAAGAAGCTTGAGCTCGTGAAAATTA
Source organism: Gossypium longicalyx (assembly GCA_025698465.1). NCBI lineage: Eukaryota > Viridiplantae > Streptophyta > Magnoliopsida > Malvales > Malvaceae > Gossypium > Gossypium longicalyx. The sequence goes on along the minus strand of CM047006.1, from coordinate 8,435,521 downwards.
AGTTGGTCCAGCTTGCTCAATTAAGCTCATTTTTCTAGTAAAAAAGCTCGATTTTCTATGTCGAATTTAAACGTGATTATTTATACTTGATTTGAAGTTCAAATTGAGAGGTTTTTTTTAAAATACTATTTAAAAGAGAAAAAAAAAAAAAGAAAAAGAAAAAAACTTCGATCGGGCTCTTGAGCTAATTGAGTTTGACACGATAACGAACAAGCTGAATTCGGGGTTTTTTCAGAGCCGAACACGAGTTACTTGTGAGAATGTTTTGTGTCGCTTAATGATTAATATATGTTTACTTTTGTGGGTATGGGTAGTTTTGCAAGAACATTGTACTGGCAGGAGTTGGTAGTGTGACATTAGTGGATGACCGTGAAGTCACCGAGGAAGCTTTGTCTGCAAATTTCTTGGTACTTCCTGATGAAAATCTGTACCATGGGAAAACTCTCGCTGAGGTCTGTTGTGATTCTTTGAAAGAATTCAACCCTATGGTTCATGTTTCTGTAGAAAAAGGTTACCATTTCCTTCTTTCTTTTTTTCTCTCGGCATCTGCTTTATGGTTTTGTTTATCGTACAGTGTAAATTTTGTGCTTTTTTGGTAGTTCAAGTGAAATCTCTTTCTTTGCTGGCTTGCAGGTGACATATCAACCTTTGGTGTTGAATTCTTTGGAAAGTTCGATGCCGTGGTTATCAGCTGCTGCTCTCTTGCGAAAAAAGTATTTGCTAATTTCATTCTTAATGCATCTTATAGACTGTAGAGTTATATGTTATCTATATGTTTCAGCATATTTTGAGGCCTCAAAGTCAATTTGCAACTGAAACCTTCCTTTGATTGCAGAAATTGATCAATCAGAAGTGTCGGAAGTTACCAAAGCGTGTAGCTTTTTATACGGTTGACTGTAGAGGCTCTTGTGGTGAAATTTTTGTCGATTTAAAGGACTATAAATATTCAAAGGTTATAAATATTACACATTTAACTAGTGTTCTTTTTCTAATAATCATCACATATGTCCAGCATTCATGAATTACAAATGCAATTGTTGGCTCTAGTATTGTGAATTTCTATGGGAATTGCTGTTGAACTTGGTTCTTTTCTTGAACTGATCTTGTGCTTCCCGTATATTTTTTACTTCTTTTTTCGGTTGACATTTTAACTCTTTATTGTGTTATGATGCATATGCCAAGCATTTAATTCCCTTTAAATACCCTGATTTTTTGACAGAATGTTTAAGCTTGCCTTCACTTTTATTTCTTTTTGACAGAAAAAACTTGAGGAAACTGTTGAATGCCAACTAGAATTCCCAAGCTTTGAGGTATGAAACAAATTTTGCTCGTTCTGGACAATTATTAGTATTAATAACTGCACCTATGGGTCTATAATCTACCTTAGCACATAATGTGCAGTGTTATCTACGATGTTGTGAACTTAGCATGTAATAATATGCCATCTAAAACATGTGCATTTTATTCATTTATTGTAGTAAGTAAATTCTTTTCTGCCACAGGATACTATTTCAGTACCTTGGAAAGCACTTCCGAAGAGAGTGTCAAAGCTTTACTTTGCTATGAGAGGTATGCTAAATATACTCTTTTGCTTTTTGGAGAAGAAAGTAGGGGAGAAGAAAATCATAATCAGCTAGAATTTGAATCTGATAACTAGTTGACTACAATGATTGTAGTCTTTTAAATACGGTTTTACCTTCTTTTTACCCTTGCTTGTGTGCAATAAGAGGAAACTCCTGAAAATTACTTATAATTCAAGCCTGAGTGCTGGGGAATATGGTTTACTTTTTACATTTTCAGTTCAATTTTGTTAAACTTTTCCAATTCTACATGACACCTGGTTTACTTACAAGCATTGCTTTTTAACTTTCCTATATCCATACGGTTGATCACATAATTGCCTCTTTTCTTACAGTGATAGAGCAATTTGAAGATGCTGAAGGTCGTAATCCCGGGGAAACCTCAATTTTTGATCTTCCTGGTGTTCTGAAGCTCAGAAAGGAACTTTGTGAAACGAATGTATGGTATCGGGCATTTGTTGTCTGCATTATCTAGCAGTGCATTGCATATTCATGCTTATGTTATATTAATTTATTGCAGTCAGTGAACGAGTCTCAAATACCCGATGCACTCCTAGAAAGACTGCTAAAAGGTACAAGTGAGTACCCTCCAGTTTGTGCCATCATTGGAGGAATCCTTGGACAGGTTTGGTTTTTGGCCTTTTGAATTTTCTCTATCAATCGAAACCATCAATTACTACTGTAACTATATGTAATTGACCGTTCAATGATGTAGGAGGTGATCAAAGCAATATCAGGCAAAGGAGATCCTCTCAAGAATTTCTTCTTATTCGATGCCATGGATGGGAAAGGCTTGATAGAGGACATATCTGAGCCTAAACCAGTTAGCTGAGCTACTTTGATCGATGAGGGTTTGTGTATGTAACTTTTTCACCTCCTTCACTTCAACTATTACCATGGGGCGAAGCTAAGTTGATGTTGAACGCTTTAATAGGATCAGCTAACATTCTCACCTACTGATTTTGTTGCCTAAAACCGAAACTCCGGGAAACTTGAAACTGTTATCCTGTTTTAAAGACTTTGGAGACAACAGTGTTGCTAATGAATCATGATTTATGGAAATTTAATGCTGGAGGGTTTACCATATTGCTGATATTTACCCATGTTGCTCGTGTTTGGACATTGGTATGAGGAAATGATCTTTTAAGAATCCTTTAAATATTGTGTTGGATACTTAAATATCCAACATTCGGGGATAATTATAGGGATCAATGATAAAGATGAATCTTAAAAGCCGTTGCAGGCGCTGCAGTGATGTGGTGGTGGGTCACAGTTGAAGCAAGGTAGGGAGAGGGTTTTTTTTTTTTTGGGTTCTAAGAGATGGAGAGGTTGCAGCCCTGTCTGAATCAACATTGTATCTAATTAAAGGGGAAAAAGCACATTACTTTTCCCAGCAGTGTTAAAAACATGAATGGTCAACAGCCCCACAAATTATAAAAGGTGAAATATTATGATGACATTTACAATCATGGTGTCATGGACAAATGACAATGTTCAACAGACTCGCATCGATTTTATTGTAGAGATTCATGGCCCAACTAATAAAAAACCCGAATTTAATTCAAACTTGTTGATTTGGGCGCCTCAACTTGATGTGCTCGAATTCAAAACTTTGATAAACCAGAAACGTGGGCAGTTTTGTTCCCGCAATAATCTCATCAGTATCATATTTCAAAACCAACGTCTCTAATCCATTTATTTAAAATCCAAATCCCCACAAAGTGCGCAGAGTAATGATCGAGGAGACCCCACCATGGAAGGACCTTGTATTGACGAAGAACAAACCGGAGACCAAAAGCTTCAACATCTTTTAAAGAACTTGGAACATGAATGGGACTTCATAAAGAAAAGACCTGAAAAAACCCTTTATAGAACTTCAACAGGTTCATCAACTAAAATGATTAAAACCCTTGGATCACTCAACCAAAACTCCCCCAGAGAACTCATCATGTCTCCACCATTGGATGAAGTTGCATGGAAAGTGAGGACCAATGACTTGGCAGTGGAAGAGATACTCAGAGAGAGGAGGGCAGCCATCGAGAGTGGTAAGTTGAAAGGAAGACGGCTTTTCGAGGACGATGAAGATGTAAACGAAGTGGGTTTCGGAAGAAATGAGGGTTCATGCAGTGGGTTTGAGATTGGTTTGGTTCAAGAGAGTGAAGTTAGGTCAGTTTTCTCTTACGAATCTGATAATTATGAGGATGAAAACTGGCCAGGAAAAGAACATATGTCCCCTTCATATCCCCATTGTTCTTCATCATCTTCTTCTCTGTGTGGTGCTGAGACTCTACAGAGAGGATCAGGAACTGAGATGGCAACAATGGCGGAGAAGAAAATAGGCAGTGATGTAGGAAGCGGAAAGGTGAGATTGATTGTTGTCAAGATTTGGGTTGCCATTAGTTTAGTTGTGTTCATTGTTGGGATCATCTCAACGAGTAGCTTTGGTATATATGAGGATGAAGAGGTGATTCTAACCCCAACCTGAACTAGCTTTGGTATATATGAAGAATATTGATGAACTAGGTTTCATAATATATAATCATATATCTGATTTTAAATACAATTATTGCCTTTTCCCTGCTTAATTATTTCTATGTTCTAATTATATGTAGTCATCTACATGAGCATGATTTGCCTTGTGATAACGAAACATTAAGTGATATAGTTTATATGTAATTAAGCAAAGTCCTTTAGTCGGATTTGCATGAGTGATAGATACCGACTATATACACATCCATGTCCAAGTATATATAGTATGCAAATCACTAAAAATTCTACTAAGATTGTTAGTTTTGTCTGTTTATGTGGTAACTCTTAAATAGTTAAAATAAGATCAAATTTATCATTATATTATAGTTTTGATTTATGAATAAATTATCAAAAAAATAAATTCTTTTACTGATAAACATTGTTGGAAGTTTTAAATTCCATATTGTTCAGATGAATAATATTTGAGGTTGACAATTACATGGCAATGTCGACTTTGATAATGAAGTTTGATGAGTTAATTGGAAGCCATAATCTGCTGTCCTAAGCCACTTATGACTTTCAGAACTTTAGCCACTTAAACCATGCAACTCATTTGACTGACACCAAACATCCTTCCATTGAAACATCTGGAACCCGGAGAAAATGAAAGAAAATTGTTAGCTCTCTCAATAAAGGAGAGTTGAGTAAGCCCAGCAGCACCGAATAAAGCCTTTCTGGCTAAATCCACCCACCCTATTTTATTCTTCTTGTTCATAGCAACCCTCATTTACTTGGGACTGGCGTCTATGCAATGCATTGAATTCAGAAATGCATATAATTACCTTAGCTTTGTTGTTGGGGGAAGCTTTACAGTTATCCTTGGAGTCCTGGTTTTACATCAAATGATCCTCAAAGGCTTCAAACGAAGTCCCTGTTGCGTGAAGAGTACCATCTGTGCCAAAACCTGGTCTAACAATCAAAGCACCCACGTCAAAAAACGGTCACTTTGCCTTTTGTTACCGGTCAAATAAGCTTAAAATGCTTCTGTACAGTGAATATGATTTCGGTGAGATTAAATTTCCAGGCAGTCCGTCTGATTAATGATGACTCTCTTCAAGTTCCTACCGTGCCTTTAGTAAGAAGTATTAAACAGATTAATACCGAGCTAGCAAATATTGCAGTGAATCATGTCCGTTGCTGATTTCATTGTTAAAAGGGCAGACTGGAGCCTGCAGGTGCAGTATCCAATACCTAAAGCTTGGACTTTTCTTCTGAAAAAAATAAAGAAAACTGGGAATAAGATTGAATTTTGTTGAATAAAATTAAAATTAACGATGAAATATGTGTCGAAAATTAATGATATGAAATTATAATAGAATTGGTTCATTATAGAGATTAATTTATGATGTCTATAATATAATAAATAATTAATTATATTTATATTAAATATGAAAAATAATTAACATTGTATTTTTTTAAAGATTAATAATACAAATTTGGTGAAGTTTTGATGTCTATTTCAAGAGTGTTGGAGATTTGACACACTTTAACCGGATGAAGTAAGAATTTCAACCAGAGCTCTAACAGCAACGTATTATACCTGGATAAAATATGAAGGAAAAAATGCTTTAAGTTTAAACTTTTAGCTACTGTCAAGAATGGAGAACAGAACTTAGAATTTTTAGAAAGCAAAGAAAAAGATGGAGCATATGGAAGAAAATCTGATGATTTCATTTAAAAGAAACTTTGTTTCAAAGCCATTACATATACCAGTCATTGGCTGGTCAAAAGATCAACAAATTCATCACCTAAACACTACCTAACTCCACTGATTACATTGGAACTAGGTGATATTACTTGCACACTTGAACAAAGCTGGTAACCAGCTCTTTGACCATCAAGTTACATCAACTTGCCATCCAAGAAAATAAGAAATGGACTAAATAACAAAAATATTGTTGAAAAATAACAAAATGAAACTGGTAAGAAATAGTAGCATAAACATCTTCGGTTGCACGTACTTCACCCGGACAACTTATGTGCATGAGTTCTGCATAAGCTGCATGGAGACCATCTTCAACACTCCTCCTTGGTTTCCATGCTGCAAACTCCCATTAACTCTCTTAGTTTAATGAATCTTGTTGCACTAAGAGGTTTAGTTAAAATATCAGCAATTTGATCTTCAGAATTGCAATGAATCAGCTCTATTTCTCGAGCTTGCTCCATCTCCCTGACAAAATGAAACTTTATGTTGAAGTGTTTTGTTCTTCCATGGAAGACAAGATTCTTTGCAATTGCAACAGCGGATTGATTGTCACACATGATCCCTGTTGCTTCTTCTTGATGCAAGTTGAGGTCATCCAAGATCTTTCTAAGCCATATGGCTTGATTTACAGCTCTAGCAGCGGCTACATATTCAGCTTCAGCAGTGGACTGAGTAACTACAGTTTGTTTTTTTGAGCTCCAGCAAAAAATACCTGAGCCAAGGGTGAAAACATACCTTGATGTGCTCTTCATGTCATCTATAGAACCTCCCCAATTACTGTCTGTGTATCCAACAAGCTTCAAACTATCTGCCTTGTTAAATAACATCCCATGGCTTAAAGTACCCTTGACATATCTAAGCACTCGTTTGGCAGCTTGAAAATGCTTTTGATTGCAACAATGCATGAATCTTGAGAGCAAACTGACAGCAAACAAAATGTCTGGCCTAGTGCCAGTTAAATACAGTAAACAACCAATCAAGCTTCTATAAACAGATTCACTTACTTGCTCAGAATTGCCATGGCTCGATAGTTTCTCTCCTATAGCAATTGGAGTGCTTGTGGCCTTGCAGTTTTTCATTGAGAACTTATTCAGTATCTTCATTGCAAATATACTCTGACTTAGAAAGATTCCCCCTTGAACTTGAGTCACTTCCATGCTAAGGAAATAAGTCATCCTTCCCAAATCAGACATCTCAAACTCCTGCTCCATTTTGGCTTTAAAATCAGCCAACATTGCTTGGTCTCCTCCTGTGACCAAGAGATCATCAACATACAGGGACACAATGAGCTGAGTTTCAACTCCTTTCTTCTTAACATACAATGTTGGCTCACTGAGGCTTCTTTGAAATCCCAAACTGAGCATGTAGTTGTCAATTCTGCTATACCAGGCCCTTAGTGCTTGTTTTAAGCCATAGAAGGCTTTCTTGAGTCTGTAGACCAAGTCTTCCTTGTCTGTCACTTGGAAGCATTGAGGTTACTCCACATAGATTTCTTCTTCAAGATAACCATTGAGGAATGCTGATTTTACATCAAGTTGGTAAATTTTACACTCCATCTGAGCTGCCAAGGCAACCAGCAGCCTGGTGGTGTCTAGCCTGGCTACTGGTGCAAAGGTTTCCAGATAGTCTAGGCCATACTTTTGGCTAAACCCCTTCACAACCAACCTTGCTTTGAGCTTGATTAGGCTCCCATCAGCATTGTGCTTGGCTCTATAAACCCATTTTACCCCAATGACTTTCCTGTTGACTGGTTTTGGAACCAATTCCCATGTCTGGTTCTTCTCAATCATGGCAATTTCATCAACCATAGCCTGTTTCCAGCCTTGGTGTGCCTCAGCCTCTTCAAAACTACTTGGTTCAACTGTTGCCACTAGTGCTCTTTCATAAATTTCAGCTAAAGGTCTAGTGCCCTTGACTGGTTCATCATCAATGTCCATTTCTGGACCATTTTGCTCAGGTTCTGTTTGATCAGCCATAAATTCTTCAGAAACAGCTTCTGGTTCATTTTTGTCCCAATTCCAGCATGCTTTCTCATTGAACACTACATCCCTGCTCACCATTACTTTGCTAGTTGAAGGATCAAGAATCCTGTAGCCCTTTTTAACTGAACTATAGCCAACCAGAATGCCTGCATGAGTTTTCTTATCCAGCTTGCTTCTTTTAACAGCTGGTATTTGAGCATAACATAGACAACCAAAGACTCTTAGGTGAGTTAGTGAAGGCTTGAACCCAAACCAGGCCTCAAATGGAGTCTTGTGCTGGAGTGCTTTGGTTGGCAGCCTGTTTTGAAGGTATACAACAGTGTTAACTGCTTCAGCCCACATGTTCTTGGGCAAATTCTTCTCAAACAGTAAACATCTGGCCATATCCATCAAGCTCCTATTCTTCCTTTCACTTACACCATTTTGTTGAGGTGTATAAGTGTTGGTGAGCTGGTGTTTAATGCCTGCTTCATCACAAAAGGTATTAAACCCGGATGAAGTATACTCAGTCCCATTGTCTGACCTTAAAGTCTTCAGCTTACAACCTATTCCAGTCTCTACAGCAGCTTTAAACTTTAAAAATACAGAAGTTACCTCTAACTTGTTCTTCATGAAGTAAATCCAACAATATCTTGAAAGATCATCAATGAAAAGAATGAAATACCTGCTGCCATTCAATGACTGAGTCTTCATGGGGCCACACACATCAGTGTGTAGTAGCTGCAGCTTATCTAAAGCTCTCCAGGTTGATTTTGTAGGAAATGACTGTCTGGCCTGCTTTTCTTGTTGACATACATCACACACATCATCATTTTCCACTGAACGAGTGAAATTTTCAGCCAAACCTTCTTTAATCATCTGAGCCATGGATCTAAAATTTGCATGACCAAGTCTTTGATGCCAAAGCTTGGACTCTTTTGAAAAAATAGTATAGGCACTATCAAGGCCTTTATTCCAGTCCACAGCAAAGCTCTTGTCTGTCATGGCCACTGACATGAGCATAGATCCACTTTGATCACTAATCTGACATTCATTTTGTTTGAATACCACAGTATAGCCTTTTTAAACCAACTGAGCTATATTTAATAGGTTTGTGTCAATTTCAGGAACTAACAAGACATTTGAAATGATCTTGTTACCTGTTGGGGTGCAAATAACTGCATCTCCCTTTCCTTCTGCTTTAATAAAGTGGCCATTGCCAACTTTAACTTTAGTTTTACAGCTTCTGTTTAAGGACTTGAAAATAGCTGCATCTGGTGACATATGGTTGGTGCAGCCACTATCTAGGAGCTAACCATTTGAGACTTTCTTCTGAGCAGTTGAGCAGGAGACTACAAAGACCTGCTCCTCATTGTCACTGCCTTCTTCAGCTACCCGAGCTTCAGCCCTTGGCTGCTGTTGATTCTGCCTTGGTCTTCCTTTTTCTTTGCAAACTTTTTCAACATGACCAATCTTTTTGCAGTGTTGGCACTGCACATCTGGTCTGAAGCAGCATTTGGCTTCTGGATGACCAGGCCTCTTGCAATGCCTGCAAGGTCTTTCCCATTTTCTTAGAGCATCTGACTTAGATTTATCCTTCCAAGTCTTCTTTCCTTTATAGGCAGTGGTACTTGAGCCAGTATTTGTTTTAGCTTGGAAGGCACCCTCCTGGTGCTCCTCTTGTCTACTAGCCCTTCTTTGCTCTTGTGCATACAGAGCATTGATCAGCTCTGTTAAAGAGATGCTGGTCAGGTCCCTTGAGTCTTCAAGAGATGAGATTTTTGCCTCATACCTTTCTGGTAAGGTAGAGAACACTTTCTCCACAATCCTTGCCTCATCAAATTGCTCACCAATGAGCCTTATGCTGTTAACTACAGCCATGATTCTGTCAGAATACTTCTTGACAGTTTCTTCTTCCTTCATCTTCAAGTTCTCGAACTTCCTTCTCAGATTCAACAACTGCTGCTGCCTTGTCCTCTCAGTATCTTGGAACTCCTCCTTGAGTTTGTCCCAAGCTTGTTTTGGTGTTTCACAAGCCATGATTCTAGTAAAAATTACATTAGAAACACAGTTCTGAATGCATGACATGGCCTTGTGCTTTTTACTTTTTTCTTCAGAGTACTGCTTCATTTGAGCCACTGTTGGATTTGCTCTCAATGGTTCTGGTTCAACATCTGAGTTAACTACCTCCCATAGATCAAATGCCTGGAGGTAGGTTCTTATCTTGACTACCCAAATGTAATATCCTTCTCCATTGAAAACTGGAGGTGCAGCTGGTGAGAAGCTTGATGAAGTCATCTTGTTTATATTGAATATGAAACAGGTCCTCTAAGAAATGAGCTCTTGATACCAATTGTTGGAGATTTGACACACTTTAATCGGATGAAGTAAGAATTTCAACCAGAGCTCTAACATCAACGTATTATACCCGGATAAAATATGAAGGAAAAAATGCTTTAAGTTTAAGCTTTTAGCTACTGTCAAGAATGGAGAACAGAACTTAGAATTTTTAGAAAGCAAAGAAAAAGATGGAGCATATGGAAGAAAATCTGATGATTTCATTCAAAAGAAACTTTGTTTCAAAGCCATTACATATACCAGTCATTGGCTGGTCAAAAGATCAACAAATTTATCACCTAAACACTACCTAACTCCACTTATTACATTGGAACTAGGTGATATTACTTGCACACTTGAACAAAGCTGGTAACCAGCTCTTTGACCATCAACTTACATCAACTTGTCATCCAAGAAAATAAGAAATAGACTAAATAACAAAAACATTGTTGAAAAATAACAAAATGAAACTGGTAAGAAACAGTAGCATAAACATCTTCGGTTGCACGTACTTCACCCGGACAACTTATGTGCATGAGTTCTGCATAAGCTGCATGGAGACCATCTTCAACAAAGAGCAATCGGTGAAGCTGATACCATCACAGTAGAACAGCTTGTAATTAGAGCCGTAGTTATTCCTTTGGTTGAATAGAGATGGTTAATTTTATAGAAATTTATCATCGAATCAAATAGTTTGAATTTTATTAATTGGATAAAAAATCTTGTTTTAACACCTTGTAATCCTAAAGGTATTGTGGATTCCATTCTTATATTTAGAAATCCTTATTATACGTCAGACATTGTTCACATCTATAGGGAAGCAAATTAATTTGTGGCTAAGGATGGTGCTCTTAGTGAGACCATCTTGAGTTGATGACTGAGCATCAATTTGTAATTGAAGAGAATGCTTGGGAGATCCCTTGTTTTGTTTTACCTCTTTCTAATCCGAGTACTTGACAGATGATTTTAAGCTTTGTCTTGATTTATTTTTGTTTTCTTTCCACTCGTCTTGTCTTGTCAGTTTATTCTGTGTTATACTCCATGTTATTGTAATCGCACTTTGATCAATATAAGATCTTTTCCTCTCAAAAAAATAATTAAAATAATTAAAAATATATTTATATTAAATAATAAAACATATTTAAATTATTTTATATTAAATAATAATTTAAAATATATTTACGCTAATAATATTTTGTTCATTAAAAATTATATAATAAAAATTTTAATATATTTAATTTTTTTAATTATTAAATTTATATTTATATCATATAATATATTTACTTTATATGATAAAATCAACTGCTTTTATTAATTTTGCATAGATATATTAATATGAGTTACAATAAATTATTTTCATATATTTTAATTATAATTAATAATATTAACGAAATTAAATATCACTTATTTTTCTATTAATACTTGATTGAAATAGTAATTAAAATTTTTGTCAAACAGTTAATTGAAATGGGTTCTAAGTTCAATTCCGATCTACTCTGACTTGATTCACTCTGGGCCTATATTATTTTGCAAATGCAAATGGGTCCCTTGGTTATATTGGTTGTCTTGGGCTGGTGACCGGGTGGAACCCGTGGATCAGCTCCTTTTAGGCCGTCCTTACCTGCAGGCCACCATCTACATTCCAAACTTTGGTCTTGATCTGTCATGTATATACGTTATGTTTAGACCTCTTGCTCCTGCTTTTTTTCCTTTTTTCTTTTTTTGTGAAATCATAATTTATCATAATCCCATTGAATAATCATCAAATTACATTATGTCTTTGAGCTCTAAATAATTGATTTCATCCTTGGATTGTTAAGGTCTAGTTAATAATAATAATAATAATAATACTTCTATTCATGGTTGGACCATACATATAAGATAATGTTGGTAGTCAGTACATTCAAAGTCATATCTTTATACTCAGATAGAGATATCAGATGAACACCCCTTATTTCAACCAAAATCATCGAATCTGGTATTGCTGTACCAGTAAGATTCTATTTCCCACCAAAGTGGGCACCACCAAAACATCATCACATGCATGGCCAATCAAATAATTTTACCATCATGTGTCATGCTTTTCACAGACAACGATGGTCACTTGAGCCTCCTTTACATCATATGATTAGTACGTCCATTATCATCAACCAAAACCCTTCTCTATGAATTTTGGATTAATTTCATGTGGCTGTGTTTGATCTTTCTCCTGCATGTCCCAAATCCCATACTCCTGTTTTGATATCAGACAAAGGAATGAACTGTGACAAAAAAGAAGCACCAGATGTCCACTTTCTTTGTATTTTTTACGATAATTTCATTACAGACATATGGTTGGATGCCTAGCGATTGCCGATTTGTTCTTGAAAAGGATTGAAACTTCTTTGCATATGTTTTGGAAGTTATTGTTATCCAATATGAACTTGTTTTCTGGCATTTTCAAAAGTTGGAAAGCTTCAACTTTCCATTGGACCGGTTCTATATTTTTGACCATGATCAGGATGCAAGGAGGCAAATAATGGCATCACTCAGCCCCTTATTGTGGATCACACATCGATCCAACTATACAACTTCGCCGATCCCATCTTTACTCATTAATCAATCATTTCCATTTATCTACGTCTCAAACATATATGAATGGATAAAAATATAATTTGATCTTTGAACAGATTATAGATAAAAAGATTGAAAAAAAGATTAAAAGAAGAAAAGTTGGTTGATTGACAAGAAAAGAAATATGAATGGAGGGGCACTTTAAATCCTGAAATCAACCACCACAAAAATTATCTGCTGTGACGTTTAATCATATGGAGTGATGTTTGCCATTAAGGTTTCAACCCCACTTCTGTTTTTGGGAAGCTCTATTTGAATGGGACCGAAGAAGATTATATGAATGGCTTCTAGCCTTCTAGTGGGTCTCTTTAGCTCAAAAACTCAGGCCCATTGCCTTTGATAGCTCAAAGCATACGATTAAGTTCTACTCGAATGGTTTTCCAGGGTTTTTTATTTTTCTTCTCCTAGCTCAGATCATCCCAACTCATATTTAGTATAAAATGTTAAAAACCTAACACAACCACCAAACCCTAATCCCTCACACATATTAGGGTTTACAGATTCTTTCATATTATTTGTAAAGACTTGTAACCAATGACCAAGTTTTTTGCTAAAAAATATCATCATTTTATTTATACTTCAGACCTCACAAATGAGGTTCCTATTACACGTCAGGATCCTAGATATTGTTTGGTGATGTTGAACATGCCGAAAGGCGCGACATGTATTTTTGCCAGGCGTCAAGAGTTGAGGGTCAAGGAATAGAAAAGTCATATGCCACGTGGCGTTTAAACCATTTAAGCATATCATATTACAGTGTGCTGCCTTGAGAAGGAAATTAGTTGCCGGGAAACTTCTAGTAAAGAGAGGAGGAAAAAAGGAGTAATGGTGGCGTTTGGTTGGGTGGAATTTGAGACACTCATACAGAAAGAAAACACAGGAAATTTTCAGTGGCTCATGGAATGTGGGTTGGTCGTTGAAACAGTAGGTCTCCTTTTTGAGAAGGATAGATCATCATATTTGCCACGATGGATGTGTTTTGCTTCGATGTGGAAAATAATTTCCAGATGGAGATTTGAAAAGTTGTAACATAAGAATGTGATTAAACATGAAACATATATATGTTTCGTTCATGTCCCCAAATGACTTAGCATGCAATGTTAACTCAAATGATAAATGATTAAACATCAAGCAACCCATGTGATTTTGGTCATTGCTCTAATCAGAACCTGTTTTTGCTTCAAATCATCGCAACTACAAAGTGGTTCATTTATACATGATATTTCCCAACCCTAAACTTTCCTATTAACATATTAACTTTGATTATTTGGATATATATAGATATATATATAATTATTTTTTCGTGCTTTATCATCAATATGATTGAAAACCCAATACAAAAAATCATCTTAAATCACTTTTCCAGATTACCTGTTTAAAATAACTACTTGTTCATCATTAATGTAAAATAAACATATTCCTTTTTGGCATGTTTTGAAGACAGTAGCATCCTTTCCTAATGATGAAAGTGTTTTTTTTTTTTTCAAATCAAACTTTATCCATGATCATTTAATTAAATATCAAACAATATAAGGATTTAGGATAATCTGCAAAAATAGTCATTTTTGTTTGCCTCAAGTTACGTTTTAGTCACTTACGTTATTGTTCTATTATGAAATGGTCATCCTGCTGTTAAGATCTCTTACCTCCTAAATGACAATCTGACATGAAAATTAAAATAGGTTTTAAATGGTAACGTAGATGTCTAATTGGGATAAGAAAAGTTAGATTTTTTTATGAAAATAGAATACCAAATTTTACCCTAAAACCCAAGTTTCTCCTCTTTAAAAAGAAGCAACAATTGAGTTTTTTTGTTACCATCAGAGAAGAGAAGAGAATAGCAGAACGACAAGGAAGAAGGAATGGACACACTAACCTCTATACATGCTTGCTATTATGGTTTCCCACAATATACAAATAAACAAAAATGAAACATGTCTTTTTTATTTGTCACATCTACAGAAAAATATGAAAAGATGGACCACATTTTTGCAAAAAAAAAAAAAAAACACCATAATATCTAAACCCAAAACCCAGGTAAAGAAAAAAAATCATTACTTACTGTAATCTATGCTTGGTTCCTCCATTGAATCGATCCTTTCTTCTTCCATTTTGAATAAAAAAATCCAACTTATTGATGGAGTACTCAATTTGATTTCTACTATTTCGATTCAACAAAGATAACTATGAAAATGGATAGTTTTTCAGTCAAAATGGAAACAAAAACTAAAAGAAAAAATGAGACCAAGGGTTCTTTATTTCTAGTTCAATGATTAATCGAATGCATTGGTTTTGATTATTTCGGGAAACCAAATTAACATTTCCTTTAATTAGTTTAATTTATTTAATTAAAAATCAATTAATTTACTTGGTTGGACATTCACGTTGGCATCTAAAACCCATTTTAACTGTCATATTGGACTGTCGTTTGGGAGTTAACAGATGTTAATGGCAGAGTGACCATTTCGTAAGAAAACGATAACGTAATATTTTAAACATAAGTGATTAAAATGTAACCTAAGATAAATAAAAGTGACTAAATTAATAATTTACCCGAAGATTTAACATTTTATTCTAATCATGGTATCAAAATCTAATCAAATCGGAAGCATGTGGCATTGCGGTCCACATAATAACACAGGCAGCTCCTTTCTCATCTTATGAATCAGAGCCAACAAATGTCAAATCCTTTATTTGGAGTCAACAATATTCCCCTCACTCTTTCTGGTCTTATTTTTCATTCAGTAGAGTTGAAATAATTAACTCAATTTACTAAATGTAAGCCCAACGTTTATATTTTCAAGTTATTCGCATTGCTTCAAGAATTTTACCTCTTCTTATAATTCATTAAAAAATAAAAATAAAATAAAAATTTAATTATCCAATATACCAACAAAATCATTATTATTTGCACGTGGCACATCCAATCATTTTTCCTTCCTTTCTTTCTTTTTCTTGCATTTATAATAAAAAATTTCAATTTCAATTTTAGTCACTCTAATATGCTTAAATTTAAGATTTAATCTATGTACATTTTTTTTATACATAATTTGTCTCTATATTTTTATAATGTTATTAGTTAGTTAAAATAGTTTATATAATTAACTTTTTTTTTGTTAAAACATTACGTGGTTATATATAGTTTGAATATCATAATAGTCTTAGAGATTGATATGTGGCTTCTTATTTATTTTAACTTTGTGTCGTTTTTTCCTTACATCATAGCCTCTAAATTATGTTAAAGCTTGATATTTAATCTAAATACTTTAATTTTTGACATAGTTTAGTCCATCTATTTTTATAATGTGATTCATTAGTCTAAATAGTTAATGTTGTTAAAATGCTAACATCAATTTTTCTTAAAAACAATAAAATTCTAGTAAGAAAAAAAATTATCCTAACGATTCGAATGAGTATTTTTAAAAAAAAAATCCTAATAAATATTTTCAACTTTATTTTTATTGTTACATGACTATCAAGTGATTTTTAAAAAAAAAAAATTCAAAATGTCACACAGGTGAATTTAATTAAAGAATTCTAGCCATTGTAATAACTGGACCTAAATTATTAAATTTAAAAAAGTAGTGGACAATATTTTTTAAAATAAGAGAAGCAAAATTCCAAACGTACGAAATGTTTTAAGAATTAGAATATATTTTAACGTTGAATCCGAGTTACAAATCATCAAGTCTAGATTTTATTTTGTTGGAATTTAATGTAATATATGTTGTGTAATTATAAAGCTGAGGACGAGATTTAATTTGATTGTTATAGATCCCTAATTATCTTTCACTTCAAATTTAAATTTTTCTTTAAAAAAGTGGAAACCTATATACGAGATAATGTGGTTTCTGGAAAAACAGTGACAAAAATCTGAATACGTCTCTAATTACCAGTCCACATCCTATTATTTTTACATATAAAAAGAACAAAAACGTCATTGGCACTGCTATTTCCACTCAGCTTTTTTTACATATATGATAAATTCATTAAAAATCAACCGCAAATAAAATAGTAAATATGTGGTTTACATTTCAAGAAAAAGTAGATATTTTATTTAAGGTTATATGTAAATGGACTGTGTCTGGAATTTCATTTTTATAATTTTATCTTTTAATAAAATGTTACGTATTTTATAAGAGTATAAGGTAGATAATCGAATGGATTCTCCATTTAATTATCATTAAATAATTTTTTTTAAAAAATAAAATAAATATTTAAGTTATAACTATAACCTTCGATTCGATTTTTTAGACTAATTTATTAATAATTAAATATTTTCGCAAGAAAGTCCTCAAAAACTTGTAAAAAAAAAATTAATTCAACTATTATATTAAATTCACACCTATTAAAGTCCTTGTCGTTAATTAAAATAATCAATTAAGCCTTTTTATTAACTGTCAATATGATCAATGATTAAAATAAATATATGAACCAATCATACGGTAATTAATAACTTTTTTTTATATTTTTAATAATTTAATGAAAAAAATATTAGATTAAACAAAAAATTACCACGTGTCACCATCTAATTAGTTTATAATTTATTTTAACGGTCAAAATGGTTAATAACGAAAATTACTTAATTGATTATTTTAATTAACAACAAGAACTTAATTAGACACAAATTTAATACTGAAATTTAATTAATTTTTCGTATTTTCTTAATATAAACTAATATTTTTAAAAATTTTATGGCAAGGGTATATTATATTAAAAGAATTGTAAAACAAATTTATGAGTTTTGGGGCTACGCCCTTCTAACTTCACCCTTGTTTATAGTACCAATTAAAGAAATTGCAAGTCAAGCAACCAATATAATCTTATTCCAAAGAGTTAGAAGATTAATACAAACCCAGGAGGCAAGTATCAACATAAATGCTGGATGGAATTATGGAAGATTTTTGTAATCCCTTAAATTCAATTTTGTGATTTTGTCTTTTAATCGTGATCATTTTCCGGATATACCAACATAAATGTTGTATGCAATAATAAACCTTAAATCTAAGAATGGATTATAGGTGATGCCGCTATCTGATTTCCTTTCCTTTCATTTCTTTTTCTTTTTCTTTTTTTTTTTTTAATGTTAAAAAGCAGAAATAGAAGAAAATTCGAGGCTTCAATCTTTTACGAGGAAAAAAGTAAGTAGCATTCTTGAGCTACCATTTGTCTCAACCTCATCCATGCTCAAAAACACGTGGCCTTTCGGAAACAGCCACGTCATGTTATCATGGCTCATATGTTAGTATATTCTTACAATCCATCCTTTTATGATGATGATGTTGATGATGATGATGATAAAATCCCCATCTCCCCCCTTCCCTCTATTTAGTTTCACAGATCTGATGTTCTTGACAGTTCGCATAGTTTTAAGTGTTTCTTAGTAGCCTCTGTGAAGAACCCAAAAAAGGCAAAAACAAAAAACCCAACTCCAAATCTGTTCAGAGAGAGAAAACACTAGAGACAAACAAACAAGCTCTTATCAATGGGGGAGGTGATGATCTTTAAACATTCTTCATCATCTTTAAGTTTTGATACATCTTTACTGGGTTTAATTCAATTTGTTGATTTGTTTAACAGGAAGAGAAGAAACCGGCAGACGAGAAGAAAACGGAAGAGCAAGTATCTGAAAAAGATGGAAAGGAAGGAGATGAAGAGGAAGTAAAGCAGGCTGAGAAGCCAGTTGAGGAAAGGAAAGCTGAAGAATCCAAGGAAAAAACGCCGCCGCCCCCGCCGCCTACTTCGCAAGAGATTATCTTGAAGGTTTACATGCATTGTGAAGGGTGTGCTCGGAAAGTTCGCCGGTGCCTCAAGGGCTTTCAAGGTTTTTAACATTGACTTAAGAAACCAACTTTGGTTCTGTTCTTTTGATTTACGTTTTTGATGAAATTAATGGTTTTTTTTTTTTTGTTGGATTTGTAGGGGTTGAAGATGTAATGACTGATTGCAAGAGTAATAAGGTGGTGGTGAAAGGAGAGAAAGCTGATCCTTTGGAAGTTCTTGAGAGAGTTCAAAGGAAGAGCCACCGGAAAGTGGAGCTTCTTTCACCGGTTCCGAAACCACCGTCGCCGGAGGAGAAACAGCCTGAAGAAAAAGAGAAACCTAAGCCTGAAGCTAAGATAGAAAAGGTCAGTCTCTTTTCGTTAATCGCTTAAAAAATCTACATTTTGTCATGTCGAAATCTGACGATGTTCGGACTTGTTTTTCTTTTTATGTGAATCGTGCAGCCGGCGCCGATCACGGTGGTGCTAAAAGTTCACATGCATTGTGAAGCTTGTGCTCAGGAAATAAAAAAACGTATTCAAAGAATGAAAGGTTGGTTCAATTACGAAGCCAATCTCAACTAAACCCATAATCATAATTTACACTATAATCCGGAAGCTGATATCTGAAAAATGTGTTCTCAGGGGTGGAATCAGCCGAACCAGATCTGAAGAGTTCAGAGGTGACGGTGAAAGGAGTGTTCGAACCACCGAAGCTGGTGGCGTACGTTTATAAGAGAACCGGTAAGCACGCGCTGATAGTGAAGGAAGAGGCGACGGAGACCGACAAGAAAGAAGAAGAAAAAGAAAAAGCTAAAGATGGCAACAAGGAAGAGAAAAAAGGTGAGGAAAAAGAAGGCGGTGAGGAAGTAAAGAAAGAAGCCGGTGGTGAAGAAGACAACAAAGACAAAAAAGAGGAAGGTGATCAAAGCACGGAAGCCAAGGCAGCTGCCGCAGAAGCGGCGGCTGAAGGTTCGACGGAGGAGACGAAAGTGGCGGTGGAAGTGAAGAAGAATGAATACTATTACTACCCGCCAAGGTATGCCACCGAGTTTTACGCATATCCGCCTCAGATCTTCAGTGATGAGAACCCTAATGCTTGCACTGTAATGTAAAAACTGGAAGAATTGAAGGGAATTGTAGGGATAAAAAGGAACACTGAGTCGTCTTGTTCTTCAGCCTATCCCTTCTCTGTGCTGTGTAAGCTTTGCCTAATGGCTGTAATATTAAAAAAAAAAAAATGGTATAATCTACAGATAAATCTGTAGAATTTTGTTAATGTACTTTCTCTTTATTAAATAATAATATCATAAATCATAAGCTGTAAATTTTAAAATATTTTTTCAAACTGGTTTTATTTTTTCCCCTTGATGTCCCGATTTGCAAAGTAGAAGAAACATGTACTATACACAATCATAAATTCTAAATAAAAACAAATTCCAATTTCAAAATGAATAGTAATTTGATCAGAAATTTCGGTTTTAATATGATTTATTTATGTTTTTAAATTTTATTTTTTAAATTTAATCTAATTTTTTAATATAATATATTTTATGTGTTGTTATTAAGTTAAATATATTTATTGTATGTTAATTTTAAATATAAATTTATATTTTAAATATATAATTTTCACACGTGTGAGATAGAATTTTTAATTAAAAGTATTATTGATTTTGGTAATTTTTTTTTATTTTAATGCAATGATTTAAATGACAAGTTAAAAGATGATTTTTGTATTTTTTGTTTTATAAATTTTGTATAACATCTATTTGAATATTTATATAAAATTTTAAGAAAATGTATTTTCATTGAAAAATTATCATTTATTTTAAAAATAACTAATTACTTCCATTAGAACATTTTAATCTTCCTCCTTCAAGAACTATAATTTGAAAAAAATACATAATGGATGTTAATATAACATTGTAAGTATATTTTTTAGTATAACTTTATAAAGTTACAATTGTTGATTGATTTTCAGCTCGATTAGTTTGGACATTGTTCCCAATGCAGGAGAATATGGGTTCGAGTGTATTGAAGCACATTATCCTCCTATTTATGAGTTGTGGAGGGACGATGGATAATTGTAGGCATTGTGTCAAAAAGAGCAACTATCTTATCATTCTAATATCGTTCGATCTCCTCGCACACTCTTTTCAGAAGTCACATTAACTGCATGAAATAATTCATGATAAAGAGAAGAACCAATTGTGCAACGGTGAATCTTCCTGCCAAAGAGAGCTGTTTCACATCCCAGTTACATAATTTGGATCGAACCCTCTCAATCACAAACCACAAAGTAGAGTTAGTAACTCTTTTGTGGAATAACGGAACTCCTAAATACGATCTTAGCTCTTGAACCTTCTAAAAGCCCAGTAACCAACACGATGACCTGAGAAACTACAAAACCTCATCAACTTGTAATTATTTATGTTCTAATATGGTTTTCTAATTTAATATAAGGAGATTATAGATAACTATAGATTATATTTGAAGGAAAATAAATTATGTAGGAATTTATACTAATATAAAATATTTGATTGAATTTTATATCATGAGTTAAGTGGCACTAACTCATTTATTAAAATGGTAAAAGAATATCATATTTTGTAAAAAAGTTAAAATATGCCATAAGTTTTTATATTCTTCTTAAATTTGAAATTTAGTCATTGTACTTTTATTTCTAGAAATTTAGTCTCTACTTTTTAGGCTACAAAATTTAAGTTTAACTGTTAATACTGTTGAAATTATTTTGTTAAATTTAGATTCATTACAACATCATTTCTTAGTTACATTGCTACAAAGTGATTTTTTTTTATTTCAAAATGTCACACCAACTAAATTAGAAAAAAAAAAAAAAAAAAAAAACCAATGTTAACAATTAAATCTATATTTTGAAATCTCAAAAGTAAAGAGATTAAATTCTTGGAAATAAAAGTATATAAATTAAATTCTAAATTTGTGAAAAATACAGAGATTTATGGCATATTTTAACTTTTAAAAAATATATGTAACTTATTTAGTTACGAGTGTAATAATATAAGAAAATTCTTATTTAATACATATTTGTTAAAATAATTATACATAAAACAAAAAAATAATTAGTATAAATTTAAAATTTAACTTAGAAGGATGAGTAGAACTGCCGTACAAATATTGAACCTATTCAAATTAAAAAAAATATTTTTATCATTATAAAAAAAAAATTATTCTCTTTGCCACAAATAACTAATATGAATGATTCAAATTATCAATTGTAATTAATTTATCGTTAATTAATTTAACTCTTGTGTGATACATGTTCAATTTTGTCATCCTTAATATTGTATATTTTTAAATGTATACAATGTATATAGTATATAATCTAAATAAACAATATTTTAAAAATAATTGTTTTTCTTTTCTAAATAATTAACCTTTTGGCCTTTTCAGAATTTTGTATGATTATTTTAAATATATATTTTATTTGTATTATTATACTAAAAATTAAATATTTTCGATTGAGTCTTAATTCAGTTAATATTTATATTATTGTTTATACAAGAAAATATGAATTCGAGTGTGTTAAAGTACTCGTATAAAAAGAAATAAATAAATAAATTAATGCTAATTATATTAGTGTAACTTAATTCAATAACTTTAGAATAATAATAATAGAAGCTTTAGAATATGTTTTGGTGGACCCATTAGTTGACAGGAGTTATCAAAAGTGACGTGGGCAAGTGGGCGCGGGCACTTTTTCCGTAACGCTTTTTCCTCTTTTTTATTTTTTATTCTTATTTTTCTTGGAAGTGAAATTAGATGCGTGAAATACCTGCAATCTTTGGCTACACTAACCCACTGCCAAAATTAACGTTGTCTGCCGAAGTTACTAGTATTTGCTTAATTCGTTTCCAATATTCAATTTTTATTTAATATTAAATTATAAGTAATTATTTATCTATTTATTTTATTTCATATTTTTAAAAATATTTTAAATAAAAATATAATATGCTTATAAAAACAGTTCAAAATTTACAAGAACGATTTTTTTTTTTTGGGATTAAATACGATTAAATTTTATAAAACTACATCAAACACACCAAATTTAATGTCGACTTATTTTTCACGTAGGATTTTCATTATTCTACTTGATGGAGAGAGAGAATGATTGGATCAAACTTTTCAGGGAGATATATAAAGTATGGGATAAATATTAAAAGTTTATATAAATTTTAATAAAAAAATTGGAATTACATTGATTGAAGTCTAATTTGTTGGAAATACCACAGCATCTTCAAAACTTCAATTTCCGATGAGCAATGGTTCCTAGGGAAACTTCTATTTCCTTCCAACATGCACTCTTTCCGTTATTTCTAGCTACCGAATCGAGGGTTCAAACCATTACTTTTTTAAACTTAAAATTCATTTCATTTATAAACTCCATCATTTTGTCATCCGACTTTTAAATTAATATCTATTTATAAATTTTACCTCTTTAATTTGTAAAAATAATTGAAGTCAGAATTTATCTTTTTATTTTTACGAGGACTGAGAAGTTAATCAAATTATTCAATCAACTTATCCATTAATCTTTGTTTAGTTGTTGCATATAAATTGAATTGAATTTTTTAGTTTTTGTAAAATATAATAATCAAATTATACATATTTACTCAATTTTTATAATTAAACTTTTTTTTTATTTTTAAAATATGGAGAATTTCAATTAGTGAATATGCACACTTTTTTTTTTGTCAAATATATAATTCTCTTTCAACCATATTTCGATTATTAATATGATATATAAGGACCACTTCTACAAATAGTACTACACCCTTGATTGTGAAATATTAGAAATATTATCACATGCGTATACGTGTGAAAATCATATATTTAAAATATAGACATGTGTTAAAAACAACATTCAATAAATAATAAAACGTAAAGTTTGAAACTAATAATAATAATAACAACAACATATATGTAATATGTATATAATTAAAATAAAAATAATTTAATTTATAAAAAAGAAATTTAAATAGATAAATATATCAAATTAAAAGATAAAAAAATTATCAAAATAAAAATAATAATCATTTAATAGAAATAGCGTATTAATTATTTCTTAATTGAATTAACATTTAATTAATTTGTGATACTAACTTAATGAATAGGATGTTTAAATAGAAGTATAGATAATCTAAAAATATGCATTTAAAAAAATCATGTGGCTGTTGGTTGGATTCAAAGGGACACTTGCGGTTGAGTGCTTGCATCAAAATCACGCGGCTGAGCATAGCGGATTCCACATGGTTTAGACTTTAGACAACGGATCCAAGGTATCTTCCACTGTCAGTTGTGCGAGAGGCGCGAATGGTGAAGTGGCGGCTTGAGGCTGTGCGTCACGCAAATGACTGGAGTTGCGCAAAGCAAACCTAGGCTGTGTTGGAGCAACACACAACGATTGGGCAAGTAGGATGATCGTCGTGCAACGGTATTGGGCAGCTGGGTGTGGTTATGGGATGGGTTATTAATCTAAAATTTTGGATTGTTATTTTTATTATTTTATTATTTTTAATTTTTCTAGATTATTAAATGAGGTGAGAGAGATTAAAAATAATTTAATGAAAGAAAACAAACTTAATAATATTTTTAAACAGAATTCTACCAATTTTATAAATTATATATATTAGGTTATATTTATTTATGGATTTATATTTTTTATCTTTAAAATTTATACATATTTGATAAAAGAGTTTATATATATTTAATAAAAGAACATGTCTCATTTTTTTTTTTTGAAATCATAGTGTCTACCATTGGTAGTATGTGTCGTGTTTTCATTACTTAAAATTGTCATTGCTTAAAGGGACTCGTAATCACCTAGCTATTTGTAAGTTTTTTTTTGTTGGTTATCTAACTATTCGATTTTTTTTATTGCTAGTCATTAAATGGTTAATAGGAAAATGATATGATAACTTTTAAAATTGACATAATAGTTGCATCAATTTAGTCTTATTTTAAAACAAATTAGCCTTCATCATTTATACTTTACCTTATTTTATCGTCTCTTTTTTCACGTGAAAATATATTCCAATATACAATGTGTAAATTAGAAATAAAAATAATTGTTTTTCTTTAAATCTCTTTATTGATAAACTAGATAATCCCCAAATACATTACTTTCCTTATACTTTAAATAGTAGTCAGACAACTTAATGTCTTTCAATGACAATTAACTCATTTTTTGTTAACTTGAACTAATCACCGTTGACTTAAAATTGGATTGAATTAACAAAATTTGCGCTTTTTATTTTCAAATAATTGAATTGGGTTTTTTTTATTATAAAAAAATTGGTCTTTTTTTTTATTTGTTCTTCATTTTTCCATGCAATCAAACATAGGGACATCGCCAAAGGACGAAGTGGCAACACTATAATCGCTCCTATTTGCCAACGAAATCTATCATTTGATATCGACTCCAGCAATCGATAACACAAAATCATTAATGGTTCTATTCAAAATCTAAGGTCCCCGGGTCATTCAACTTATCCACTCCTTGGACTCTATTGAGCTTATTGCAACTCCAGTTTTGAAAGTTGATTTCAAAGGCACTTTCATTTTCTTTTTAATTGTGGGTTAATTGAACGAGTGATGAGACTTTCTGTGTTCTTTGGAAATGATAATAATAAAGATGACAATAACAAGAGCGACTCAATTGAACCGACATCGAGCAATTCAAGTGTGAATCTTATGAAATTGGTGAATAGTAAACCAACAAAGATCGAGTTATCGTAGCTGTCAATTCTCGATCCAACAGTGGAGAATTGGACTATCAAGAGAAAAGAATGGACAATGTGAAAATTATGATATTAAGTTTTTGAGTGTTTCTATTTTTGGTATATTTTCAAAAAAATTAAATTGATAAATTTATTTTTTTGAGCTTTTTAGGTGAAAGGGTCACAAATATTAGCAAAACTATAGAAGGACCAAGTTATACATGTGTAAGTGTTGAAGGTTAAATTCTTTAGAATCAATACTAAATTGACACAATGCATAAATTTTAAGGGTTGAAATTGTTATTATGCTAATTTTAAAAGTTGTCATGTTATCTTTCTATTAACTACTTAATGACTAGTGACAAAAAAAAAAAGAAAAAAAAAGTCGAATAGTTAAATGATAATTTTGTTACTTTTCATAATTAGATAAAAAAAACTAATAATTTAGTGGCTATCAAAATAGTTTACCATTATATAAATAAAATTAAAAAGTTGGAACAAAACCTATAACAAATGATACTTAGGCCAAACTTTGAGTTACACCTTTTGGGAATGTACCAACGATGGTGCAATGCCTTGATATAGCAATAAACTTGTCTGATAAATTATTAAAAAAATTAAATCAATTAAAATTTAATACATTTAATAATTTAATTTTTTAAGGATGTAAAATAATTCATAATAAATATAAAATTTAAATTTAAAAAACCAATAAAAATATAAAAAGAATATAAGTAAATAACGAACTACTCATTTCCTCTTTCTTTGTGATGGTATATATTTATGTATATAGTTTCTTTTCTGTATAAAAGAAAGAACATGCTTTCCTCAATAGTGATGACAAATTTTTGAAATTTTAATACTCAGATTTATTTTGATTAAATTACATCCTATTTATAATATTGCAAAAAATAAATATGATTTCGGTTAAAAGGATGAAAATATGATATATATTTTTTCAAATTTCATTATTATATAAAAATATAAAAATATAAAAAAATAAGAAGATGTATAGATTTTATTTAATTCTTATTTATTTATTTTTATCTATTATGTTGGCTGAATTTTATTTTATATTTATATATTAGATTTCACATTTTATAAGAGAGTTGTGTGTTTTACAATGAACACTAAACATTCAGAAACAACAATAACTGAACTCAGGCGTTCAATTAAATTGGTTGTATCTGGTAAGCAATAATGAAGCTATTTATGGAGATTGATGGGCAATGGTTGTCCTCTTTTACTTGTTTTACTCTGTAACGTAATCATGATTTCTTGTAGGAAATATTACTTTTTTAATAAAAGATAATAAAGGAAACCAAATAATTTAAGAAAACACCAAATCCTCAAAACTGACAATTTTGATGATTAAAGTGATTTTCTCTTAAACTTATGAACGTGGGTTCCTTTGTTGGATATGATGAAAAGCTGTACTGCATTTCTTTTATTTGATTTTGATGTATTAAAAAAGTTTTTAACTTTTTAGAAATAAGCAGCTGATTATTATTGGAAAACTATAAATTTTATTTTTAAAAATTAAATTAAGTTGTAATTAAAAACATATATAAAATTTATTTTAACAAATATTGAATATCATGTGAGTGGAATTCAATTTAATTAATAAATAAATTATTTTTATAAAATTATAAAAATTCAAATATTTGAAAAAAGAAAAGAAGAGACGAGCTTAAGATTGAGATAGGTCAAAATCAAGTCTGAATGTGATATTTCTGAAACTAAACCGACTCGTAAATTTATTAAATATTCTTTTTTAATGATTGGATGTATATTTTGGTAATAGAAAGAGATTGGTAACAACCATGCATGCATGGTGGCTACGATGATGTTATCAGCACATGCATTGCCTTGACGCTTTAATTCAATAGTCCATACCCAGAGTTGTGCCAACACTCTTTTCTTCTAAAAAAGGCTCAACTGATGGGTTTTCCTATTAAGACTGTAAGGCCATCCCATGAATCTCCATTACCTTTTTTATATCTGCTTCTGCAAAATTAGATCCAATCATAATTATATGCATATTCTATCCTTCCTAACTACAAGGGTTTTCCTTTACGTACCCAACCCTATCTTATCTTATCTCTTTTTTTTTTTTTTTTTTGGCTTTTATTGAAATTCAATCACTCTTTTTATTATGCTTCAAATATTTAAACAATCTAAGGAATATTATTCATAAATAAAAACATAAATGTAGTTTTTAAATCAAGCCAGAATTTGGAAATTGAAGATGGGATAATTTTCTCGGATGGTCAATCTTTAAAAACAGTATGTAAATTTACAAAATCGATTGAATTAAATTTGGGATTGAAAATAAAAAAGGTAATTGAGGAGAAAAAAATGGAAAGGTCCTTGTCGATAGCTGGCGATTGCTCACAATGGGCAAACATAGGCTGAATTTTATTCAATATGACTAGCAATATTCGGAAAAAAAGAATGGAATCTGCCTATAATTTCTCCACCCAAATAACTCAATGTGTCTAAAATACCCACCCAATCATGATTTCCTCTTAATTTGCACCTCTTTTTCTTTTCCTTTCTAAATAATTTCTATTAAACCTGAATTTAAATATTTAAAAGTAGAGTTAGAGAATGATAAAATTTATGAAATTTATAAGACACAAAAAATAATTTCCATTTATGTTCTCATAACATAACTCATATAGTATCTTAATATATATAGTTTCTACATACCCTTTTTTTCTTTCTAACTTAGTGTTTGCCGTAATCGATCCACTATCCAATTAAGATCAATTCGACTCTTTTTAGCTAGACCATACAGTTCACCTGTATCTGCTTGTATCATAATGTAGGTGAATTCATACTCAAGAAACACATGTTAACCCTAAAGTAAGATACATGTTAATATGCATGAGGGCTTATCTAATCCTAGTACGTCAAATTGAGGGACTGTGACTTATAAATAAAATAATTGATCTCCATAAAAAGAGAACAACAAACTTTTTCTTTCAAAATCAATAAGCCCCTTAGCATTTTTCTTGGAAAATTTTATTTCTTATTGAAGATTTTCGGATAGCGGAATTGATACTTAGTTAACGTAGGTCCAAAATAGATTTGTCTCATGCACTTTGGTAAAACTTTCATGAATTTGGGTTGGTGCAATCTAAATAATTTGAATTTTTGAATAATAAAATCGGCTGCCAAATCAAAAAATAATAGCGATTACTAATATCGTGTTAGCCGTGTAGCTAATATTAAAGTTTTGGAGTCGTAAGTGTTTTGAATTGATTTTCGCATTATATAAATTATATGTAAATCTTTATTAACTCATTCTAATATAAATTATATTTGTTGATTGAGTTTTAACTCGATTGATATATATTGGTATTGTTACCAGTGCAAGAAGATATGGGTTCAAGTGTGTTGAAACGTATTATTTTCTATTTTAGGGTTGGGAAGAGCCATAAGTAATTTTAAACATTGTATAAAAATAAACATATATAATAAGAATCTATAATAAAACTAATGTTCAAATATATATAAATTATATTCGATTCCTACTTTACATTTCACAAAAAAAAATTTATTTAAAATCAGTCGAATATATTATCTTATAATTATACAATAAATAAATAAAAGAGATAAAAAAGAAAATAAAAAGAGGAGTATATATGTATCTTTTTGTGTAAACATCTATCACTGTCCTTTGCCTTATCCAAGTACACCCAAAGGAAAGGATAAGAAGTACCCCATCCTTTACATTTTATATATAATATATAGGCTGTTATTTTATTGCATTTTAATTGATTTATGGCTTTAGCAATGCATATTAAATTTAGATTTTAATGTTTATACTTTTTTGTTTATTTGATTTTTATTTATTTATAGATAATTTTGACCTTTAATTTTATAAAAACAGTTAAATTGGATCATTAATTTTTTAAATGAGTGGATTTGCTTTTTTTTTTTAAAATTAAAATTCTAACTAAAATGTTAAATTTTAAACATAACAATCTGTATGGCAATTCATATCAACGATACTGAGTAACATCCCTTATAAATGTAGCTTCAATATTGAACACCAAAATCAAATTGAGAACACAAATACCAAATTGAAACTACCCAAAATACAATGGATTAACCCGATAAATTACCATTGAATAATTAATTGTGATAAAAAAAACTAATAGATGTAAATAAAAAAATAAATGAGAAAACACGTACCTACTTACATCCTCTCCAACCAACAATGATCATAATTTCACTAATACTAAAAAAAAAATATTTTCAAACTAAAAGAAAACTTAATTAAAAAAGTTCTCAAAATATATTTAATGAGAGGAAACAAATATTGGGATACAAACAAATTAAGACTCAAAGCATAGATGGGTTGAGGTGGTTACTATCTATTCCTATTTAATGTGAGATTTACAAACAAGCCAATATTAACAATTTACACGTCTAATTTATGTTAATTTATAAATTTTTATAATATTATTTTTTAATAAATTTTAAATTATTTGTTGATGTAATATATAAGACAAATAATGTTATATCAACATGAAAGACATGTGAATTTGCATGTGGGTTACCACGTCAACTTCATTAAAAAATTAATATTTTAGTAAATATTTCTGTTGAAGAAAAATAATTTAATATTTTCGGAAAGATTAATAATTAAATTTAACTGAAAAAAAATAAGGGCCAGATTGATAAAAAATTGAAAAAATTATACATTCTACCTTTTAACCATATTGTTAATTATTATATATTATGTTATTAGAGTATTGGACCTTTTTATTCTAACAATTTGAGAGATAATAAAATTAAAACTTATATGTATATGAATGTTAGAAATTAAAATTTTAAATTAAATTCAAGTTCCTGGGTTTGATTGTATAATCCAATATTCAAATAACAATCCCATGTTGATCCATGTTAATTTATATGGTAAACTTCAAAATTCGTGATTTTTTTTTCATAAATTTATATTTTGATAATAAATTATAAAAAAATTATTATTTGATCACTAATGTTATTAATTTATTACGTCTACTGGGGCGCCATTAATTCCAGTTACGAGTGTAATATTAAGCTGATGCGACATATTGACTTCTCTTGGGATTTTAATTTTAGGTTAAATTATACAATTAATCTATGTACTTTTTTCAATTAAAAAATAAGAAATAAGGGAAAGTATAGAGACTCGTTGATGCGATCCCGGCCGCATCATGTTTTGAAACAATCCGACGACATCGGGATTGGCCCAAACTCGAGGGGCCCAAGTACAAAATGAAGCTTTTAATTCCAGTTTGTTAATTTAGTTGCTGGAATAAGGACTTTGATTTATTTATTTTAGTTACTTTAGTTATTATAATATGAGTTTTTAATTAATATTTTGCATTATTGATATACATATTTTAATTATGACATGTTTTATGTGTTCTGCATTTAATAAAGTCATGCATTTGTAACTCCCATGTTAATTAAAGTTTGCATCTTTTAATGAAGTCATGCATTAAGTAATTCATTGTTCATTTAGTTTACATCTTAATTAAACCAAGCATTTAAGCATCTTAGTTGTTAAATATGTTTGAGTTTGTTTATATAAGTATGTTATTTAATTTGGCTGCTATTTTTTAATGCTTAAGTTAAAGTGTGTTTAATTTTTTTAAATAAATTGATTGTGTGATTGTTGTAGGAAAGTCCAAAAGACTAGTCACATAGCTACAAAAGGGTTGTTCGTTGGCCAAGAAGAATCAAATTGTGTCACATTCAATTGGCTCTCCAGTTTTGGCATAAAAGAGTGTACATTTGGTCACTTAATTACTAGTGCATATTTGGAACCTTTTTGGTGGATATTGAAGCACTCAAAGCTCATTACGGTGACTTTTCAGATGGACCAAGAGTGACTCTTCAAGTCTGACCGGTTTCATGCACTCAAAGCTAGTTATGGTGCCAATTAAGAGATGAATATACAAACATTAAGGCATTTGGTTAAGGGGAAAATGAAGCAACATCAAGCAGCACATTTAATGGACCATTAAGCCTTCATCAAGTGAAGAGGCATGACTTTTCAGCTATGCTTGAATCAAGTGAAAAGACATGACTCTTTGGCTACCCATTAAGAGTTATAATCGAATTTTAATATTTTGTTAATAGCTAATATGAATGTTGGATTTGAATAGTCATAATAATGCCTATAAATAGTTTGTAAGAAAATATTATTTTGGTTAGACAACTTTTGCCAAATTTATGAAATATTTGAAACTTGTAATAGTTCAAATCTCCTTATTCTTTTTGGGACTGATCTGACTTATCAAGCTAGGTTTGTGACGTCTTATCCTTCTTTTTTTTTGAACTTATCACTACAAAGTGTGGCGTTCGTTATACCTTCGGTTCCTATCTCGTTAGATAACGGGTCAAGGTTTATTTGCTGATTTTACTTTTCATTATCCATCTAAGTGCTTGTAAGTTTTGGGTCGAAATCTTTATATTGTTGGTTCAGCTTTTGCCTTAGCCAAATTTCCTCTATCCATCTTCCAAACTCTTTGAACCTTTGTTTGAACCTATCTTCTATCCATTTTCAGCCTTTCTTGTAACGAATCAAACTTACTCAATTTCTCGATTGGGCAACTAATACGACTCGAATCATCACCGAACCGAGTTCGTATCATTTGATATCAAAGCTGGTGAAATTGGAGTAAGTATCAACAGTTTTAGCATTACGATATTGTAACTTGAAAAAAAATTCAGCAAAAAAATTCAGTATCCATTGAAGTTCAAAGTGTGAAATATTAGTTTTTGGGAATACAAATTCGTTGGAAATTAAAAAAAAAACTAGCTTGGAAATGTGTTTGCTGCCCTACTCACTCCATTAATTACCTATCATTTTGCCACACTTAAACCTTTCCATCTTTTTTTTCTAGCCTACCTTTTTGTCCTAACATAATTTCCTACCCAAAATCGAACATCAAAATTGTGAGTCAATTCCGCAACGATTGCTGATTTGTCTAAGTAGTCTATTGAGAACTTAGAGAGGCGAACGTGGGCTGGAAAAGGCAAAAGTGAGTTGTGAATCATTAGAGTGTTGAAAAGCCAATCTTGAGTGCAAACACGAGTGGAGTGCCATCTTTATTTTCTTTGCGAGTGAAACGTGAGGTTTGTATTGGTGAGGTACTCATTTTTATTTTTAAACTCTTTTCTTTTCAATCAATAAATCATGTTTCGAGAAGAGTTTTCAGAATTTGAACTTCAAGATTTGATGAAATAGATGGATTGGTTGTTCGATAGAAAACTAAAACCCCTACAAGAACGATTGGTTTGGGCCAAAGAGCGGGGCCAGCGAGCAAGAGCCCAATGGGAACAAATTTCTCCAAATCAAAGGACGGAAACAAGATCATTACGGAGACAAACATCCAATGACTATGTGGGAAGAGACTTATATCGAGAATCTTATTCATCAAGGAAGTCGAGTCGGTATGAAGCACACCACGAGTTTGAAACTTTTTGAGGCTACCAATGAGAAGGTAGAAAATTTTCTTCAAGTGCCTTAAAGTATTCATCTACGGAGAAGTTCTTATGAAGAAGCGAACATGTTTCGTATAAGTAATCGTCCATGGAGGTTTATTCACAAAGACATGATCATAACTTATATAAAGATTCTTCCACTTCTTTCCAACGAAAAGTCTATTGTTCTGATTCTTTTATGTTACCTCCATTTTGTAATGAAAGGTTGAGAGAAAAAATAAAAAGAAAGGAAAGACAAGAAATGCTACTAAAAGAAAATGAGAGAATATAGAACAAAATTTAGAAAAGAACAAAAGAAATGAAAGAAAAATAATTTGAAAAAGAAAAAGAGAGTGAGAGAAAGCAAAACGAGATTGAAATTTAAAACGAATGTGAGAACAAAAAGAAAATTGAAAAGGAGAAAGAGATTGGAGAAAGAAAAGAAAGAGTGCAAGAAATGAGTAACATTGTTGAAAATGAAAATGAAATAAAAAGTGAGAACGAGTCTTCAAAAGAGACAGTTGAAAAAAAGATCATGGTCAAGAGAAAGTGAGGAATGTTTTTACTAACCCATATGCGAGTTGTTCTCGTATTACTTCTTATTTTCAGGTGTCTAAAAATTTGATTGACAAACTTCAACTTCATTACCTTCCGGATGAGAGACGATTTTATTTGATCGAGAAAGGTAAGGTTGAAAATGAAATCAAACTACAAGCGCATAAAGGTAAGCAAGGTAAAGAGTTTTTACCCACTGAATCACGACAATCACATTTGAATCTTGTTAAGAAAATTGCTGAAGACTTAGTTTTTGAATGAACTCCTCACCTTGATTTGTTTAACTGTCATTTTCTGATTGTTAATGATTTTGCTCCAACTAGTGGCATGAAGACTTTTTCTCATGATTTGAAATGTGTTGGCAAGTCTGTTGGAGAAGCGAGATTAATTGGACGTCAACAAAATTTGATCATGTTTGGTAAAGAGTTTTTATGTGAAACGCTCAATCTGTTTGATCGCGATGGTAATGAGAATTCTTTAACTCTTAGTGCGAAATCTTCGTATATTTGCATGAGATTTGAGAGATTTAATTGTTTGAAAGTTTTTTCGTGTCTAAATCTTGTTTGTTTGGTGTTAAGCCCAATTTATGCCCAGGGCCCAATACATTTAAAACCCAAAACGATTAACTAATTAAACCTAACCCAATCTCTAAGCCCAATACACCCAATAACCCAATACCCCCAAACCCACCTAAACCTAATGAAAAACCCTAGCAGCAACATCTCTCCAGCGCTGAACACCCGAAGTAGCCCCCCTCCCACACGCTGCTACCCACCTCTGCATCGTACGCCGTTACTCGCGCAACCCACGACCTCCGTGATCCTCGCCATACCTACAAATGTACAGCAACAAAACATTTGTAAAAAGGGCTATAAAAGCCCTCGAAAAACACTGTAAAGGGGACCTTTTTTTTGTCTACGAATAGAGAATACAAAATCAGTATTTTGAATACTAAAACAGTGCAAGAGAACACATCGAAACAGTCCAAACAATCCGTTCTAAGGTCTATTTCTTTTTTTTTCGTTTTGTTAACTATATTTATTTATTCATTTTTTTAACATATACGTATACATACCTTTTTAAAAAATATATAAAAAAATAAAAATTACCTTTTTTCGACCGCCGTGTACGGCGACCAGCGACGGTGGCTGGCGGTGACAGCGGCGGGGGCTGGCCGGAGCCCTCGCTAGAATTCCAGCACCTGCAGAGAGAAAAACAAGGAAAGACCCAGGGCCTAGGATCCGCGTGTTTTTGGACTGAAGGTCTATTTGCGCCCTCCGTCCTTCCGCTTTTGAGGCCGTCTACAATTGGGTCCCCTTTCAAGTTTTGTTATTTACAATTGGGTCCCCTTCAAGTTTTGTTATTTACAATGGGGCCCGAATATTTTAATTTGGTCGCGTTTTAGTCCCGTTTTAAACGCAGCGCACTGAAGGGTAGGGAAATTCGCGCTCAGACCCCTCCCTCCTTACTCGCGTGTGCATTTTGGTCTCCTTATCTCCTTTCTATTATGTTTTCACCCCAAAATTTCATTTTTTAATTCCATTAAGCCCTATTTCGTTTATTTTGGACATTTTTACCATAAAATTAATTATTTTTAGTATTATTATTTTTATTATTACTATTTATTATACTTTACTGTTAATAGTTAATATTATTTTACTACTAATATTATTTATTATATTCTACTATTATAATAGTTCGT
This sequence comes from Gossypium longicalyx, assembly GCA_025698465.1. NCBI lineage: Eukaryota > Viridiplantae > Streptophyta > Magnoliopsida > Malvales > Malvaceae > Gossypium > Gossypium longicalyx. The sequence goes on along the minus strand of CM047006.1, from coordinate 8,400,531 downwards.
ACTATTTGTTATATTAATATATTAAATAAATATTTTTTTTACCTATGCATATAATTTCCTAGGGTTTTACCATATACTTATGTTTCTTTGTTTTAAAATTACTACAATATTAAATTCAAATACTTCTAAAATTATTCTTATATATGTACGCACAACGTTATTAATTGTTTCATATATATATATATATATTATTATTGATTCCATATTATTCTACTTGTATATGGTGTATTTATTATTTGTTTATTTTTTTAATTATTTTTCCTAATTATACGTATACAGCTATTATTTTTTTGAAGATCCCGTTTTAAAATTATACCCTGTTTATTTCGACTATTTTCTTATTATTAATATGTATATTATTAGGAATCCTTTTTCCTATTATCTTCTGTTTTATATATTTATATAATTGTTTTTATTTCTTTTGTTTGTACCATTATTAACATGTTACCACTACCATTTTATTATTTGTCATTAAACCTTTTTTTGCTATTATGTTTTATTGTTAATATGCATCGTTTAGTTTATTATGGTAATGTTATTTGCATGTGACATACCATTATTTTCATTTTTTAAATTTTAATTGCCTAAATTCATTTATTCACAGATTTATTCTCAATTGTTTTTAAAATAATGGCAATGTTCGGTATTTAAAGAATTCAAAGGATCGTACCCTAACGTACTGGGTTTCGCTTTCTTTGTTTGTTTTGAATATCAGAATATCCTTTTCCCGGTTCACTCTCGAAATTTTTCAAAATAAAGGCAATGTTCGGTATTTAAAGAATTCAAAGGATCGTGTCCTAACGTACTGAGTTTCACTTTATTTGTTTGTTTTGAATACTCGAATATCCTCTTAAAGCTAAAACGCACGTTTTAAAGGCAAGATCACATTTGAGGGTCAGAAATGTTGTATCCTAACGTACTGGATGTAATGTTTTACCTCAAGGTGAGATGGTCTTTAATACACATTTGACTTACCTAAATGTTTTAAAAGCCAATAAAAGGAGAATCGCATTTTAAACTCTGTCCAAATCTTTAATTTTTGACATTTATGGCACTAATTAATCGATTAAGTACCAATTTTGGGCGTGTCGAGGGTGCTAATCCTTCCTCGTACGTAACCGACTCCCGAACCCATTTTCTTAAAATTCGTGGACCAAAATGTTTTATAAGGTGGCCCAATTACACCTCAAAAAAAGGATTGGTGGCAACTCCCATCTTTTGTTTTCAAAAGTCGATTCCCGTTTTCAAAAAATGGTTTCGACACTTGGCATGTGTGATTTACTTGTGAAAACGAAATTTTTGTTACGTGCTGGAACAAATGATCAAAACCATGTGTTTAAACCGAGAGTAAGTTTTCCTAAATTGTCATTAAGCGAAGGTGAGCATCATAAATTTTATGTGAATAGAAGTGTGAACAATCTTTGCTTGTTTGATGTTTTATCATTATGTTCGAAAACAAAGCATGAGAATTTTGTTACCTTGCAAAAACAAAATCCAATATTTGATTCCGAAGGTTGTTCTATGCTATGGTTTGAGAGATTCAGACCTAGTTCGCATGATTATAACTTTAGCTTGCTTCGTGTTCCTACTATGTTGCCAGTCAAAGAATTTCCAAGTCAAATTGAAATGGTAAGGAACAACTATATTTTTGATCCCGGTGATTATAGTTCTATATTATTGTTCAAGGGACTTGAGCCATGGAATTTTGTTTTCCAAGATTATATCTTTCGAATACTTTGTGATTCTGGTTTGTTTCCATTAAAGAACATTTTGATTCATTGGTATTGGTTTAAACATTCCAAGTTTGAATGGGTTGTCAAAAATTTATTTTCTGTTCAAAATTCAAAGTGTCACTAATTTATTCCATTATAATGTAGGTGAGAATTTGGAATGGTTTCCTCTTAAAGAGGGAGAGCCTGAAAATAACATATTTCCCTTTCGAACCATTTGTGGTTCTCAAGTTTTTAGAAACGAATTTGTTAGGTTCATGAACAAAGGTGTTTGTGACGATGAAAAATTTTTCGTGAGCAAGTGGCTCGATTTGAGGACAAATCATTTTCAAGAGGGAGGCTATGATGCGATCTTGGCGGCATCATGTTTTGAAACAATCCGACGACATCGGGATTAGCCCAAACTCGAGGGGCCCAAGTGCAAAATGAAGCTTTTAATTCTAGTTTGTTAATTTGGTTGCTGGAATAAGGACTTTGATTTATTTATTTTAGTTACTTTAGTTATTATAACATGATTTTTTTAATTAATGTTTTGCATTATTGATCTTCATCTTTTAATTATGACATGCTTTATGCGTTCTGCATTTAATAAAGTTATGCATTATGTAACTCCCATGTTAATCAATGTTTGCATCTTTTAATGAAGTCATGCATTAAGTAATTCATTGTTCATTTAGTTTACATCTTAATTAAACCAAGCATTTAAGCATCTTAGTTGTTAAATATGTTTGAGTTTGTTTATATAAGTATGTTATTTAATTTGGCTGTTATTTTTTTAATGCTTAAGTTATAGTGTGTTTAGTTTTTTTTAAATAAATTGATTGTGTGATTGTTGTAGGAAAGTTCAAAAGGTTGGTCACATAGCTACAAAAGGGTTGTTCGTTTGCCAAGAAGAATCAAATTGTGTCACATTCAATTGTCTGTCCAGCTTTGGCATAAAATAGTGTGCATTTGGTCACTTAATTACTAGTGCATATTTGGAACGTTTTTAGTGGACATTGAAGCACTCAAAGCTTATTATGGTGACTTTTCAAATGGATCAAGAGTGACTCTTTAAGTCTGATCGGTTTCATGCACTCAAAGCTAGTTATGATGCCAATTAAGAGATGAATATACAAGTATTAAGGCATTTGGTTAAGGGAAAATGAAGGGACATCAAGCAGCATATTTAATGGATCATTAAGCCTTCATCAAGTGAAGAGGCATGACTTTTCAACTATGCATGAATCAAGTGAAAAGACATGACTCTTGGGCTACCCATTAAGAGTTATAATCGAATTTTAATATTTTATTAATAGCTGATATGAATGTTGAATTTGAATAGTCATAATAATACCTATAAATAGTTTGTAAGAAAACATTGTTTTGGTTAGACTACTTTTGCCAAATTTATGAAATATTTGAAACTTGTGAGAGTTCAAATCTCCTTGTTCTTTTTGGGACTAATCTGACTTATCAAGTTAGGCTTGTGGCGTCTTATCATTTCTTTGTTTTTCTGAACTTATCACTGCAAAGTGTGACGTTCGTTATACATTCGGTTTTTATCTCGTTAGATAGCGGGTCAAGGTTTATTTGCTGATTTTACTTTTCATTATCCATCTAAGTGCTTGTAAGTCTTGGGTCGACAATCTCTATATTGTTGGTTCAGCCTTTGCCTTTGCCGAATTTCCTCTATCCATCTTCCAAACTCTTTGAACCTTTGTTTGAACCTATCTTCTATCGATTTTCAGCCTTTTTTTGTAATGAATCAAACTTATTCAATTTCTCGATTGGGCAACTAATACAACTTGAATCATCACCGAGCCGAGTTCGTATCATTGGTTGTACAATTTGACTTAAATTAAAACCTTATAGATAAAGTTTACATGTCATGTCAGCTTATCGATCGTTGCACCTTTAATGAGAATTAATAGTAGTGATCATAACATAATAAAATGATAATATTAGTGATCATAGAATAAATTTTAAAGTTTGATAAGCAAAATATAAACTTAAACATAAGTAGCCAATTTTATAAATTACCCTAATTTATATCATTTTATTATATCTAAAATTTGAATTTCAATCTTTTCTAATTGCTAGAGATTAAAACGTTATATAAATTTAGAGGTGTTTTTTCATAAAATATAAAATTATTTATGGTGATGAGATTACTATAATGTAAGATTATTTGGCATATTATTGAATATTTTATTTCACTTTGTTTGGTTTATTTAATTGAAATATAAAATTTTATTATTTGATTGATGGAATGCAAAACTATCTAATTAACTTATGCTCTCTCATTCTCCATGGTAAAAATTTTCCTAACTCAAACCACTTGGGACGGTGGTAGTGATGGTAGCACTGGCTTTTGGTTGGAGGCAGTCTATCGACTTCTTCTCTCTCCACTTCTTCCATCTCTACCATTTCCCTCTCTTTTCTATCTTTCTCCTCCCTTTTGGCTATTGGAGGCTCTTTCACCAATTGTCGATCTTTTTTCATAAGTCAAGTTTTTAATACGACCTTCGTCCTTCCAACCTTTTTCCTCACCCATTTCCTCTTCCCGTTTTTTCCTCTTTCATTTCCCTTCCATCCATCATTCTCTCCGTACTCCCTTACCATGCCTCCTCTTTCATCAGCCACCTCATTTTTTCAGCATTGGAGGTCCGTGCTATTCAAAATAATAATTTTCTCAAGACTTTGTCCCTTGACTCCTCATTAGAAGGCATTTTCGAGTTAGTGAAGACAAATGTTTTCTCCAATCAATGGCAAGTTGATGTTATTTAATCTATGGTGGCTGGTTACTCGAGTCTAAACCAACTCATTTTTGTCCACATCTGATTTAAAGATTTAATGTTTTATGAGGTTTTGTAGGTTTTTGAGAGGGACGAAATGACTAATGTTGGACCCAATGCACTAGTCCGTATGATCCGTTCTGGTGGTTGAATGCCCAATGATGTGGTTTTGCATTAGTGATTTTCTGGTATGACTTGAGTTTCAGCCAAGCATTCATACCACTTGTGTCTTTATGACTCTTTTCCTATGATTGTGATGATTTGCATATCAATGAAAAATGTAGAGTTAATATGTAGTTTAGCTTTTGAACTTGTCTAAAACTACTTAATTAGTGCTTAATTTTTTTTAACCTAATTACTATCTAAACTTATATTTGGTCACCTCAATTAATACTTTTATACTAACATCATTAATTTATATTGATGTAAAATTAATAACCAATTCAATGATAGAATTAGATATGCAATGTGAGGAGAAGAATCCACCAACATTAAAATTAGGGCGTTTTAGTAGTTGGGGATTTACTCTTCCATTACCTACCGCCAGATGTTTGGCCCTCCAAAAGCTATTTAATTGGTATTTCACTTATTATTTTTACAAGAGGCAGAGTAAATTCATCTGATTTTCCTTTTAAATGGTCTCTTACATCTCATACTCTTTTGTGGGCCGATTTTGGGGTGCAAAAGTTATTGCTCTCTGCAACTTTGAATCATAAAAAAGTTACAACTATAATAAAACTAACTTCTATCTATAGAAAAACCAACTCCTACGTGAAAAAAATATATATATTATGATTAATATATTTAATTTTTTAATTTATGTTTAAAAAGATTATCTCGTAATGTTATTATCATGTCAACTTAAACAAATGATATTAATACGAAAACATTAATCTGATTGATAAAATTGAAATTAAATATGGGAATCAAATTATATATTATCTTAACAAATTACCAATCATTACTGCATATTATTATTAACGTAATTTAACCTAAAAAAAATCATATTTTTTCAACGGTATTAAAAAAAATTCATATCATGTATTAACTGCTACAACGGACTTATAATACTTTAAATTGGTTTTCAGGAGCGAAGTCGCCGTCGCCGTCAATACCGCAGAATTTGCAATGTTTTTCCACGACGACGGGGGAAAAGTAGTAACCGTACCATACACTTGGAAGTGAAACCGGGAAGGATTCGGCGTGAGATGCGATGTCTTATCAACTACGTCACGTCTATCAGTACTTGAATTCTCTCGTTACTTCTTCTTTTTTGACCTTTCCTTCGTCTCTTCTACTTATCGTAATTGGGTGGTAGGTGAAGATGGTCTAATTCAATTTTAGCTTCTTTACTACGATTTTATTTTATTTTATAAATTTATTATCAATTACGATTAAAGTTTCAGGTGATATTAATTGTATATTCTAATAATTAGCAACAACACTAACCATTTTATTTCTTTCAAAGAAAAAAAAAACGATATTATCAATTTGAATTATAAAAATAGAAATAGAAGAATCAATTTATATTAAATTAAAAGTAAAATTTTGAGGGACTAGACTTTTTAACAGGTATACATGACATGGTATGGTTGATTTAAATATTAGGAACTAATATAAACACACACATATTTATATATGATATGATATGGTTGATGTAGAATTGAGAGTTTTCTTCTCATGATTATATGTTTATGGATTAAAAATAAATAAATTTAAAAAATATACATTAATTTTAGTTTTATGCAATTTTATATATTAAATTTTGATTTGATTTAACTCTCATAAATTATTAACATAATTATTGATATAACATCATTTTATATTTATATATTGCAAACAAAAATAATTATATTTATTAAATTTAAAAATAAATTGATATATTTATTTCTTTAAATGTGTATGATTGAATCAAAATTAAAGTTTTATGTATATATTAAAACCAAAATCAAAGTTTCATTAGTATAATTACATTAAATTAACGTTAATATATAAAATCTTACATTAAATTAAAATTTATGCATAGTTTTAAGATTTATTCCTAAAAAATATGAAATTTCAAAATAGATGGATGTGTAAGTTAGATGATGCAACTCGGACTGCATTTTTCAATGGGTTGGCCCAGTGGGTTGTTTTCGGCCTTTTGGATTAAGGCTAGGACCATGCTATCTTTAATACACATCATTACACCAGATGATACAAAAATGATAATTTAATTAGGCTATTTTCTAAGGAAAGTACCAATTTTTATTATTCTCTCAATCTTATTCATCTACTTCTCAATTTGTTTTAATTTTCAACATAACACATGAAATTTTATACTCCATAAATTAAGTTAGGAGGTTGACAAATATTTTATAGGGATATAATATAATATCAAAAATAATTATTTTAAAAAAAAAGAGATATATGATAAATTTTTAAGTCTATTTATGAAATAAAAAAAATACTGTTAGTATACCAACTATTAACCCTAAATTCATTATGATATATTTACAATGGAGAAGAAAAATATTATTTAATATAATTAAATATGATTTTTTTTAAATATTAAAGTTGATATAATAATGATTATAATATCTTGTGTTTAAATCTTTCATATTTTTTACCGTATATATATTTTTTTAGATATATAAATGTATAAAAAAAATATAAAAATCTTAAAAGCAGTATTTATTATTTTATAAGAAAAATAAATATTTAATAATTTCACAATTAAATTTAGAACCAATTAAAATTAATCATTGATACCTTTAAATAGTAGCATAAAATATTGATGATGCTTTAAGAAAAGGTTTAACCATCAATGTTTTGAGTGACATTTCATTCATCGTTTAAAAACAATATTAAAAATGGATTATTATATATTTTTTCATTATAATCTAAATTTAATATTTATTAGTAACGAAAGAATACTTGAAATTAAATTTTAGAATTAATTTAAGAGTAAAATTTATATGTAATTCAAATATCTAAAATATGGTTCACATGTTCAAATATTTTAAAGTAATACTATATATAAATTTAAGTATCATTTAAATTAATTCACATAAGTTTAATAGCGTAAAAATATTATGAAGACCTTTGCATTAAGTGTTAGATTAGATTTTGTCTCATTTATTAAAAAATAGATAAATTAGCTTGTATATATTGTATTTTAGAGCAAACTAGTCTTTTCTGATAAATATTTCATTCATTTCTACTATTAAAAATTGACATGACTAACAAAATAACCAAACAATAACACATGACGTGTCATGTGTACCTTATTTGACATACAGGGACCAGTTTTTAATAATAGAAATTGATAAAAATTTTAACAGAGTGATCAATTTACTCTTTTATCTAACATATAAGACTAAATTGTCCATTTTTATGTCAAGAGAACAAAATACAATCCAACTCTTAATACAATCACCTCCATTATACTTTTACCATTTAATAGTAATGTTTTCCAAAAGCAATTTCTCCTAGCCATTAGTAAGCTTGGTGCTGATCATCCGCTTTCTAGAAAGTTAATAGATCAAGCACTTAATGAAGATCGTATGTAATTAATGCCTAAATAAATAGTGTTAACAATGATTTTTGTTGGATACAGTAAAATTAGAGAGTTAGTGTCAAGGTAATTGGTATTGTATTAGTGGACATACTTTTTTTTTTACTGCTACAAACTAATACGGATCTATTTTGATGTATCATGTCAAATTTATTGCTATTTTTTAAAAACATTTGATATATTTATATAAATATTATTTACAAATATAAAATAATGAGATTAAATCAATCTTGAATATAAAATACTCATAAAAATAAAACTTCGATTGAATTGGTAAAAAAATCTAAAATTTCAAATCCCACTATATACAAATTTTAAGATACAAAAAAAAAAAAACCATCCATTATAAACACGTTCAAAGTAAACACGCGAAAACAAATTCTATAAATTTAACAACAAGATCATCCTATACTACGCCTATAACAATTCATAATTAATCTTAAAAAAAATTCATAATTCAAAAAAAATTAAAATAAATGACAAAAATTTAAAATATTTTTTTGGTACAAATAAATAATAAAATTTAAATTTAATATTTTTGGTATCAACTAGTACGTGCAAAGTCAACTGGTGTGCATCGATACGACCGGTATCGATCGAAATTTGCACTGGAATGGAACTTAAATTTTTTTTTGCTTCGGTTTGTTATTGGAACAGAGCGGTCTGATTATCACGATTAGTATCGTTCTGGTACCGACTACCATGGTTAGTACTCACACACGGTAGGGACATATCTACACCACACAGGCACATACTACGTCTAGAGGGAGCTGCCCAAATAAATGTCTGTAACAGCCCGGTTTTAGCTAAATCGGAACAGTAGTTTCGGAACCAAAAATATGAGTTCGTAAAATTATTTAAATATTATTTTTGATGTTTACAGTATGTGAATATGCATGTGTGAAAATTTCGCCTCAATTTGAGAAAAATGACTTAATCGCGTAAAATGTAAAAGTAGCATGCTATAAGTTAAAAGTGCCAATTGTTATGGCTTATTAAATGGGAGGTTGTAATTAGACCATTGATAGTGGTGATGGACACAAATGGCCTTGAATTATGTGTTTTATAATGGTTTTAACTAAGGTTAAATAAGTAATTTGGTAATTTAAGTTAATTAAAATAAAACAAATTGAATTATCATCATCATTTTATCCTTCCATAACCGAATATACAAAGAAAATAAAGCTTTGGAGAGCATTTAGAGTTCGGCACTTATCTAGCTTGATTAAGGTATGTTTTGAGCTCGGCTTCATGTTTTAGCTAGCCCATGCTTCAATTTATGAAAGTGTTGATGATTCTGTAAAATGCCATTGATGAATGCTTTAGCTCTTGAATGTTTGATGATTGAAAATGAGTATTTGTTGATAGATTATCATGTTTGGTAAAGTGATTTTTAGTGAAATTGCATAAAATGGACCAATTTGTGAAAAGTGTAAAATTTGTGGTTAAATGTGTGAAATAAATGAAAATAGGGACTGATATGAAACAATATGAAATTCGGCACACATGGGTTTGTAATGAATTGGTGTAATTTTGTGTTATTTGAAATAAGGACTAAATTAAAATAAATGTAAAAATTTAGGGCTAAAGTGAAAAAATGCTCAAATATGTGTTTGTGGACTAAATTGAATGTTTTAATGAATAAAAGAGTTAATTTTGAATGTATACAGATCAAGAACGAAAGAAAACGGATTTAGATCGGGGAAAATCAAAAGTTGACTAATAGTCGATTCCGTTCGTTTATTCCGACTACGAGGTAAGTTCATAAGCAAATAAATGTCTTTGAATTGAATTATATATGTTTTATTATCATTAAAATGCTATGAATGTCGAATGAGCAAATACAACCAAGAATCGACAGAGTTACGATATTCGAAAGTCCCGTACGAACCTTAAGAATAGTATAGGATATGAATATCATGACATTAGGTTATCGAGATGTGATTACATGTAAGACCATGTCTGAGACATTGGCATTGTATTAAGATTAATTGTAAGACCATGTCTAGAACATTGGCATCGTTAATCGATTTCGTGAAAGACCCTGTCTGGGACATTGACATCTATATGTGATAACATTTGAGACCATATCTGGGATATGACATTATATGAGCTTATGTGATTTTCGAGTATACTTAATAATTCCGAACGGTTCATCGGGCAAAATCAAGTCGAGTAAGAATATGTGAATGAGCTAAGTGACTCAGGTACGTACGAAATTCATACGAGTATTAAAAAGGGGAAATATTTGATGAACTTGATTAAGACATTGAATATATGTGTTCAATGGGAAAGGTTTATGAATTTGAATGAAATTAGCTATGTTAAACATATTTGAATTGAAATACAAATGTTCGTGTAATAGCTTTATTTGTATATGGCTTATACTTTGTGTGTTATTTCCATGTTTTATAGATTATCGAAGCTAACTCGGACTCGGGGATCATCGGGAAACATCATCGTACTATCGATCATCTCGTTGGTACTTTTGAGGCTTTGTATATATGGTGTATGGCATGTATAGGCTAGTGTCATTTTGGTATATTTTGAGTTGTGATTATAGCCATGAGATTTGGCTTGTAAATGTTTGAATATGGCCATTTATGTTGGTATGGTTATATGTTGATAAGTGATATGTATGTGATGTATATAATGCCTTATATGTTGGCTTATTTTGGTATGTTTGCCATAGTTGTTGGTTTAGCCAAATAGTTGTTATTTGGTTGTTTAGTAAATGATGTATAAATGCATTTGGAAATTAGATAAGTTGTGATGATTTTGACATAATGATTTTGTATGTTTGAATATGGAATTGAGTGGTTGAAATGGTTGATGAATGATGGCATGTTATATGATTGAGTTAGCATGTTTTGGCTACCTATATATGTGTTGAAATGATACCATTTTAATGGCTAGGTGTGCATGAGAAAAGGGTGGCAAATTGGCTTTGCAAATGGTCTATTTTTGTCCACACGGGCAGAGACACGGGAGTGTGTCTTGGCCGTGTGCGACACACGGTCATGTTATATGACCGTGTGTCCCTTGGGGTACCCTTCAAATTAAAGTCAGTATACCCTACAATTTTGACACCAGCTAGACATACGGGCGTGTCTACTGGCCGTGTGTGGCACATGAGCTAGCACATGGGCGTGTGGTCGGCCGTGTGACCCAAGTCAGTAACCCCTTTAGATTTCACATGGCCTAGTACGCGGGCGTGTCCTTGGCCGTGTGGTGCAAGTCAATATGTAAGTCTTGTTTTCACACGGTCTGTGACACAGGCATGTCTGGTAGCCGTGTGAGGCACACGGCCTGTTTACACGGGCGTGTGACCCTTAAATTAAAGAAAATTTTTTGTGTTTCCCAAAATTTGCAAATGTTATCGGTTTAGTCCCAAACCACTTCTAAGCATGATTTAAGGTCTCGTAAGACCTTATAAGGGACAATGTAATTCATTTGAATGGATTTTGATTATAATTGTATAAATGTATGTGAATGAGGTGTGTTATCCGGTAATGCCTCGTAACCTTATTCCGGCATCAGATATGGGTTAGGGGTGTTACAATGTCGCTCACGTGTTCTTCGGATGCTCGAACTCGAATGGGTTCTATGAATGAATATCCTTGGACCACCAGGCTAACCATGGAAGTTCTGGCACTAACAATGATGATGTCTTTTAAGATATATAGTCTTCACTTCTTAAAAACTTTTCTTCTTTCTTCCTTATTGTTTAATTTTTCAAGTTATTCCCTGAAGCGCCTTTTGGATCTTCATAGATTTTATTGATTAACTCCAAGACATTCAAGGAAGTGAATAGTGTCTCCATTTTGATTGCTCAAAAATTATAATTTTCTCCTTCAAAGTGAGGAACTTGAACATCGCTTTACATCGTGCTTGTGGAAGCCATGACCAATTTTATTTCACACACTCTCTCACTTTGTAAGGATCTCTAGCTCTGGCACCACTTTGTTGGAGAGAATTTAAAGATGAAGGGAAGAGACACTCAATATTAAATGAATTTTATTTTTATTTTTATTTTTCTCACATCATATCCTCTTACACTCTTCTACCACATTACCACAATGACTTCATCACTTACAAACCTTTATATAGTCATTACAAGTGATTATTAGTTTCTATTATAAATTTAGTAATTAATATGATTCTAGTACATTCATACATATTAATTAGATGACTACTAAATTCCTTAAATTTACCCGCCTTAAACTAAATACATGTTTCTTGTCTATACAAGAATATATAATATATAATATAAAATTATAATATATACTTTATAAACCTAATTCACTATTAGGTCAAAAATCGCATATACTTGAATAAAAATCGCATATATGTTTCTTGTTTATACACATTGGACCCGGATCGAAACACAGGTATTTGAATAAAATGAAGAGTTGGATTATAACCATTTTAGTATAGCTGAAGCTTTTAATACGGAATTAGGTCCTATATATTTTTTATTGTAGGGTGTAAAAGAATTTGAAGAAGAAGAAAAATCTCATCTAAAATGTGATCTTGAGTAGCAAGAGCAGTTTGAACATTGAAATTGAAAACCGGAGACTATGTAACTTATAGTTATCATGTAGGGTAGCCATTTTATCTAATTCCGTTTTAACTTTCAGTTGGACGGATCAGCAGGGAGCTCAAGCTGCCAGAGAAGGCTGGAGTTACCGATTACTCTACTCGGTTCGTCTGGTAATTATTCGCTTCATCTTTTCTAGCAAAATCAGCTCAAGTGTAGTAGTTACTTGCAAACATAATCCCGTGTTGGTTTTGTCGTCAGGTTGGAGTTTTTGTGGTTGCCGATGCCTTGTTCATTGGTGCACAGCAAGTGGGTCGTTATCTTCAGGATATACGGTCTCACTAAAGTTATATTGATCTTCTTGAAGGCATTCGATTAAAAGTTAAACCATCTGAAAGATGGCTGTTGAATTTGTGATCAACTAACTGGAGATGTTTTGAGGATCCCAAATTTGAAAGCCACGGTAGTTAATTAGCAGAGTTTCATGGTGTTGCCTGTTTCTTAGGTGCAAATCCTTGTGATTACATATGTCCTCAATCACATTGGCATTGGATACATATATTGGTATCGATTGAAAGCCATTCCGTTCACTTAAAATCTAGTTTTCGGACGCTACAAGTAGAGAAATTTAATGCATTATGACAAGGAAAATAACATGCATAGCTTTACAAGCACATGTAACTTAGAATACTTACTGTAACAGACGAGGCTTTCCACTAGAAAGAACATCTATTCGCTACAGCGATTAGAGGAGATTTTTTGTGTATGGTAGGGCCGACGGTTTCGGTCAAGTCCAAATCTTTTGCTCCACCAGGCAATGACCAATCAAACTTGTGCACGAGATTTGCTAAGAGAAGCTCATTTATTGCGATTGTAAACAAGATTCCCGGACAAATCCTCCTTCCAGAGCCGAATGGAATCAGCTCGAAATGTTGTCCTTTGAAATCTTTGGAATTGTCCAAGAACCTGTCCGGAAGAAACTCTTCCGGATTCTCCCATGACGCAGGGTCTCTTCCGATCGCCCAAGCATTGATGATAACTCGAGTTCCTTTGATAATGTCATAGCCCTTGAGCTTGACGTCTTTTGTAGATATTGTTGGAAGCAACAAGGGAATCGGAGGATATAAACGAAGAGTCTCTTTGATCACTGCTTTTAGGTAGTGCATGTTATCGAGATCATCCTCCGATATGCTTGAATTTTTAGCAGAAACATTCCTGACCTCGTTTTGAAGTTTCTTCATTATCTTGGGGTGCCTTACGAGTTCTGTCATTGCCCACTCCAGGACTGCGTATGTCGTATGGGTACCGGCTACAAATATATCCTGGAAAGATATCCAATTCAGCTGAAGTTCTGGAATTGTAATACATATATATATAAAATTCTCTTTATAGTGAAAACAACAGTATACACAGATACGTTACGCTAACATATATGAAAAATTAACTTGTTATTTCTTACCAAGATAAGAGCCTTAATGCTGATTTTTTCTAAAGGGAAGCCAACTGTGTTTTCCCTCTGAATCTCCAGCAAAGCATCCACAAAGTCTTTTTGATCTTCACCTTGGATCCCTGCATGATCATTTACGTGTTTTTCTTGCCGATTCATATGTTCTTTGATCACCCCATCTAGAAATTCATCTAACTCCTTCGCCACTTTCTTGGCTTTACCATGGAGTCCATTAACATGGCTTAACCATGCAAGCCATGGAAGATAATCCCCAACGTCCGGAGCACCCAACAACTTCGTAAACTCACTCAAAAGCTTACGAAACTTATTGGTATCTTCACTGTATTTTCTTCCTAAAGCGATTTTGCAGGTAACGTTGTTGGTGGTTGCGGAAAAGAGTTCGCTTAGATTCACCGGGGAACACAAAGAGCTACACTTTTCGATCTTCTCCATTGCTAGAGCCGTTTCTTCTTCTCGCACACCTCGATAAGATTGAACCCTTTTGTTACTCAAAAGATTTAGTACGCATATACTTTTCATTTGCCTCCAATACTCTCCGTAAGGTGCCGACCCCACGTCTTTGTAGTTATAAAGAAGCTTTTGATAGATTCTGCGTTTCGGTCTGTTTATGAATGTCAAGTCATGAGTTTTCTTGATCTCAGAGGCAGCATCAGCGAAGCGTAGCGACATGAGAGGGCCGAACCGTTGAGCTAAGGACTTGAGTGAGCGATGAGGGTAGCGTCCGATGTTGTGGAGGTTTCCGATGATTGGGAGTTTCGGCGGCGACGGTGGTAATAAGAGCTTTCTTTTGTTAGTGGTAAGAATGAAGACGACCACGAAGATGGCCAACAAGGAGAAGAATAGGGGATATGAAATGAAAAAGATTTCATATTGTCCTAAAAGTTGCAGAAAACTGGAGATATCCCTTACCATATTCCACAAATTACAGTATGAAAGATGAAAGAGATGGGTGTGTGCAATTCTAGGATCAGTGCGCATGAATTTATATAATGATTGCGTGTGTATTGGTCAAATATTTATGAAATTAATAAATATATATAATTTTATTAAAATTATATCTATATCCAATAATATTTTTATTAATATTAAATCATTTAAAATAATAATATATCAAAAATATTTTATTATAAATTTAATAAATAATTAAAATTTATTGAAACTAATTTTATTTGAAGTAATATTATGCATATATATAAATAAATAATTATACATCAAATATTTCTATTATTTAATTATAAAATTTATTAATTGTATTAAATTATTTATTAAAATGATAAAAATTTTAATAAGCAAAAATCTAACAAATATGAGAATAATAAAACATTATTGAAACTCTAAAATGAGAAAAAGAAAAAGAAAAAAGATATGGACAAAAGAGGAAAAGAAAAAGCAACTGGAGTTAATTGAAACAAAATACTCCGGTCTAAAATTTCAAACTCCATTGTGGCCAAAACTTTTACTAGCCGAAGTTAAAATGTGATCCAAAAGGATGACAATGGTGCGTTTACACCAAAACCCATATCAATCATGTCTCATTGGAGCCTACTGGGCTCCCAAAGCAAGTCTGAGTGTTTTAAAACCTTGCCCGGTTAAGACGATATCAGTTAAGAGACTAGTCCAAAATATTTAATTTACTTTTTATATTTAAACAAATTTTAATTTAATGTATATAAATATAGGTAGAATAAAAATTATAATATGATTTTTCAAATAAAATTAACAAATTGTTATGATTTTAAGAACATATTTATGGGTATATTTCAATCAAAAAAATTGGAATTACATTGTTTGAAGTCTAATTTGTTGGAAATACCACAGCATCTTCAAAACTTCAATTTCCGATGACCAATGGTTCCTAGGGAAACTTCTATTTCCTTCCAACATACACTCTCCCTTTTTTTTTTTTTAAAACATTTCAATGATAATGAAAACTAATTTAATTATATTTTTAAAAAAAGACTTCTACCAATTTTATAAATTATATATATTAGATTATTTTTTTATTTTTAAAATTTATACATATCTTTATAAAAGAGTTTATATATATATTTAAGAAAATAACACATCTTATGTATTTTTGTGGTTGAAATCAGAGTGTCTATCATTGGTAGCATGTGTCGTGTTTTCATTATTTAAAATTATCATTGTTTAAAGGGGCCGGTAGTCATCTAGCTATTTGTAAGTGTTTTTTTTTTTTGTTGGTTAATAGGATAATGACATACCAACTTCTAAAATTAATATAATAACAAATATAGCGCTTAAAATTTACATGTTGCATCAGTTTAGTCTTATTTAAAAAAAAAAATAGCCTTCATCATTTATACTTTACCTTTTTTTTTCCTTTTTTTTTTCACATGAAAATATATTTCAATACACAATGTGTAAATTAAAAATAAAAATAATTGTTTTTTCTTTAAATCTCTTTATTGTTAAATTAGATAATCCCTAACTACATTGCTTTCCTTATACTTTAAATAGTCGACAACTTAATATCTTTCAATGACAATTAACTCATTTTTTATTAGGTTAAGCTAATTTACATTGACTTAAAATTGGATTGAATTAACGAAATGTGCCCTTTTTATTTTTAAATAATTGAATTAGATTTTTTTTAAATTTTAATTAATATTATATATATTAAACATGATAATATTACATCCTTGCAATTATATTTTCGGAAATCACATCATCTATGTGACACTCCGTTACAAATCGAACAAAATAATTTATAATATCAACAATATAACTTTGTTTTCCCTCTACGAACAGCTGGCTTACCAGCGGAATTTAATTTAAATAATAAATAAATTATTTTTATGAAATTATAAAAATTCAAATAGTTGAAAAAAAAAAAGATGAGCTTAAGATTGAGTTAGGTCAAAAGCAAGTATGAATGTGATATTTCTGAAACTAAACCGACTCGTAAATTTATTAAATAACATGATATCTAAATATATATTTTTAAAGGAAAAAGAAACACAAATGATTGGATGTATATTTTGGTAATAGAAAGAGATTGGTGACAACCATGCATGCATGGTGGCTACGACGAGGTTATCAGCACATGCATTGCCTTGAAGCTTTAATTCAATTGTCGATACCCAGAGTTGAGCCAACACTCTTTTCTTTAAAAGAAGGGCTTAAGTGATGGGTTTTCCTATGAAGACTGTAAGGCCATCCCATCCCTTGAATCTCCATTACATTTTTTACATTTGCTTCTGCAAATTTAGATCCAATCATAATTATATGCATATTCTATCCTTCCTAACTACAAGGGTTTTTCTTTTTGTTTATTTTAGAATTTTTTGGGTCCTAATTATCAAAGGATTAATATAAAGGTTTCTCCTGATCATTTGTGATAATAATATCTTATCTTTACGTACCCAACCCAACCCAACCCTATCTTATCTTTTCTTTTTTGGCTTTTATTGGAATTCAATCACTCTTTTTATTATGCATGAAATATTTAGGTTTGTTATATAACCATTCATTTATTTTGTTGATTGAGTCTTAGCTAGATTTGCATAGGCATTGTTGCCAATGCAGGAGGACGTGGGTTCAAGTATGTTGAAGCACATTAATCTCTTATTTATGGGTTGGGGTGGGGTTATGAGTAATATTTTTTGAAAATATTTCATAAAAGTTGTTTTCAATGAAACAAACATACATTTGAGATTTATTATAAGTAGTGAATTGATTACAAAGTGATGTTAAAGTGAAATTATAGTAAATAACGGATCTTCATGATGTTAAGGATTAAATTGTAAACTTTGTGAAATTTATAATTGAAGCAAGAGAAGTGATATGCATGGAAATTTGTTATGTGAGATAAGATATTATAATGAATTATTTGATTAAAGTGCTTATATGGTGAAAAATAAATTACATGGCAATAGGGACTAAATTGAAATTTATACAAACGTTTAAGTGTGAAATAATTTAATATGCGAATAAGGAAATTAAGATAAAAGTTTAATAAATGTGTAATGAGATTATGAAATATGCATAGAGTATTGTAAAAGTGAAATCGTGGAAAAATATGAAATTTTTATGATGACATCCCGGTGATTTGACTTAATGTTCAAGTCGAGTATGGGGTGTTACAGTAAAAAGAGTCTTATCAATTTGGAAAATATCTTACGGAAAAGAAATTTGGTAAGATGTTTTACAGGAATAAGGAGGTAACTCTAGGTTGACTGGAAAACCTTTTATGTTTACCATCTTATTTTATATGAAACAAACATCGGAAAAAACTAAAAATATTTTTCATAAAAAATTTTACGTTGAAACAAACGGAACCTAAATAATAAAATAATTAGAAATGTAACATGATGATAATTTCTTAAAACCATTAACTTATTAAATGTCTATTTAGTTCTAAATTTAAAAATTCTTAAAATATTTTTGCATTTGACAAATTTATGTTTTTATATTTTTCAAAGATACATTATATTGAAATTCAACTAACTTAATTATAATATATACATTTCATTCTTACAATTTACTCAAATTTTTAAATTTTTAATTGTAAATAAAACATAAATGTAATTTTTAAACAAAGATTTAAATCCAGCCAAAATTTGGAAATTGAAGATGGGATAATTTTCTCAGATGGTTTAAAAAAGAATCCATTGAATTAAATTTTGGATTTGAAAAGAGAAATGAGGAGAAAATAATGGAAACGTCCTTGTCGTTAGTTGGCGATTGCACACAATGAGGAAACCAAGGCTCAATTTTATTCAATATGCCTACAATTTCTCCACCTAAATAACTCAATGTCTCTAAAATACCCTCCCAATCATGATTTCCTCTTAATTAATTTGCTCCTCTTTTTCTTTTCCTTTCTAAATAATTTCTATTAAACCTGAATTTAAATATTTAAAAGACAAAAAATTGATTTCCATTTATGTTCGCACAGCATAACTCATATATTTAGATTCACTAATATCTTAATATAGTCTCTACAAAACTTTCGTCTCTTTCTAACTTGTTATTCTTTGAATTTTTTATGGTGTTGGCCATAATCGATTCGTTATCCAATTAAGACTGACTCGATCTTTTTTAGCTAAACTATAAAGTTCGCACCTAATGTAAGTGTATCCATACTCAAGAAACACATATTAACTTTAAAATATGATACGTATTGATATACATGAAGGTCTATCTAACTCTAATATATCAAATCGAAAGACCATACCCTATAAATAAGAAAATTAACTTTCGTAAAAAGTGTTACTTACGAAAACACTCAACAAACTTTTTCTTTCAAAATCAATAAGCCCCTTAGCATTTTTCTTGGAAATTTTTATTTCTTATTGAAGATTTTCGGATTGTGGAATTGATAATTAGCTAACGTAGTTCCAAAATAGACTTGTCTCATGCACTTTGGTAAAACTTTCATGAATTTGGGTGGGTGCAATCTAAATAATTTTAATTTTTTAATAGCAAAATAAGTTTTTGGATCGGCTGCCAAATCAAAAAATAATAGCGATTACTAATATTGAAGTTTTAGTGTCGTAAGTGTTTTGAATTGATTTTCGCATTTTAATTTTTATTACATGTTGATTTTATCCAAATTAAGTAATTCTAATATAAATTATATTTGTTGATCGCAATTAAAATGATATTGGTAGTATTATCAATGTGGAAAAATGTGAGTACGTATATACTGAAATGCAATGTCTTCTTATTTAAGGGTTAAGGAAAGACTATGAATAATTTTAAATATTGTATAAAAAAACAGATGATAATACTCTAGAACGACATATTTTATGTGCTAATTTCATTTTTATTTTGAGTATGATCCTACTAATTTGGGTTATTTTATGATCTTTTATCTTTTAGGGACTTAATTGAAGGCGGAAGGAAATTTAAAGGCAAAAAGTGTGAATTTAAAGATATAATGGGCCAACATGCAAAGAAAGAGAGAAGTGATGCCAAAAATTCAAACATGGAAGACCTAAGGACTAAAATACAAAAGAAGAGATTTTATAGCACAAGACTCTATTTTAATTTCAATTATATTAGGATAATTATTAAGGATTTTTATTTAGATTTAATTTTAGGATTTATTTTCATTTTTTTAATTATCTTTAATTATTTGTATTTATCTTTTAGAATTTCATTAGGAATAGACTAGGTTTATTAGTACTATAAATAGGGGATGGAGTGATACATATTTGATATCTCTTTTTCCTGTAAACACTCCCTCTCCCAAAAACTCTGTCTTTTGTTCTCTTCATATTTCTTCAATAAAAATCTTATATCTATTTTATTTATTTCTTTCCCAAAAATTATGAGCCACTAAACCAATCTAGCTGAAGGTTGTCGAAATTCCCCAAAAAGGTTCATGAGGCTTAGAATCCACGCTTAGCCTTCTCAACAAGGTACTCATCACTTCTTCGCATTATGGGGCTGATGCTTCCATCCATATCCCTTAATAGGTGATCTTTTCAACTTATGTAAGCAACAGCCGCTTTGTACATTTTGGGAAGGTTGCACAATCGATTCGTTGGTTTTCTGCGTTAGAGGTTGGTGAATCCAAGAGACAAAACGGTGTGGTATTCGCTGTTGGGAAGAGGTGATCTAGCAGAAGATAGTCTCACATAAGCGATTATTGGCTAGAGTCAGGTTCCGCCAAATCTTAAGTCCAAATTCTTGGAGTTTGTGGTCGTAGGCATCCTCTTCCACTATAACTAGCTTATCTTGCTCGAGAAGGATTCCACTATAACTGACTTTCTCTATTTTCAAACTTTGTTTACTTTTTCCATTTTAATTTTTGCATTCTATTCAATTTCACAATTTTAATTCACTTTAAATTCTGTTTTTATTTTTTTAGATTCTTAATTCTATTTTTTTTTATTTTTCAAGAACGCAGGTTTTCTTGGCCAAGAAATTGTCCAGGATTTCAAGAAACGAGCATTCGTACAATTCGGTCCTTGAGGATTCGACCCTACTTTCCTTTTATTGTTATTTTTACTATTTTATAGGGAATAAGATATTTTTGGTGCTCTCAACGACACATCAACAGATATAATAAAAAATTATAATAAAATTAATGTTCACATATATAAAATTTATATTTGATTCTTACTTTACATTTCACAATAATTAAGTTTATTTAAAATCATTCGAATATATTATCTTATAATTATTCATGAGTGTACTACAATAAATAAATAAAAGAGATAAAAAAGGAAAAGAGAAGTATGTATCTTTTTGTGTAAACATCTATCATTGTCCTTTGCCTTATCCATGTACACAAGGAGAAATCAAGGAGACCTTGATCACATCAAGATACATTTGCAGATCTTGAAAGGAGGATTGCCTGTGTGGGAGAGCTTTTGTTTTCAATTGCCTAGGTGAATGGAAATGAAATGGCAGACTCTTTAGTAACTGTTAGAATGAGTAGACTTAGCATGTTTAAGGCTTGGTGGTGAGTTTATCTGAGATAATTATGTCTGTTCAAGTGTGTGGGTTGTTGTTATGGGTGTATTATGTGGTTTTGTTGTAGATTTTTGTTCTTGTGATCTATGAGTAGCATATGTCAAAGGGGATTTTGGGATTTGAGGTGTTTTTGTAGGTTTTGCAGGTGAATAGTTTTGTTATTAGGTGTGGGCTGTTTTGTAAAAGGTTATATTTGCATTTTTCAATTTTTGTTGCATTTGCGATTTTGTAATAGTCTTACTGAGAAAAATAAAAAAGTACACCCAAAGGTAAGGGTAAGAAGTACCACATCCTTTACATTTTATATATATAGGCTGTTATTTTATTGCATTTTAATTGACTTATGGTTTTGGCAATGCATATTAAATTTAGATTTTAATGTTTTTATTTTTTTGTTAATTTGATTTTTATTTTTCTAGTTAAGCTTGACTCTTAATTTTATAAAAAGAATTAAATTAGATCATCAACTTTTTTAAAATGAACAAAATTGATTTTTTTTAATTGAAATACTAATTAAAATGTTAAATTCTAAATATAGTAGTCTGCATGGTAATCCATGTCAAGGACATTGAGTAATATCTCTTACAAATGTAGCTTTAATACTGAACACCAAAATTAAATTGAGAACACAAATACTAAATTGAAACTATCCAAATGCAATAGATTAATCTAAGAAATTACTATTCAATAATTAATTGCGATAGAAAAAAAAACCAATAATTGCAAATAAAAAAAAGAAAAGAAAAGAAAAAACACACCAAATTTACAAGTTTCATCAAATTGCTTACATCCTCAACCACTAATAACATATGATAATTTCACTAATACTAAAAGAAATATTTACAAACTTGTGGTTGATAGCAATTTCGGCATCATGTTGGATAATAAGGATAATTACATGTTATTATTTACTATCATGATAGGTTAGCCTAAATTAAAAGTGATCTAATTTGGTTAGAATTTTATTGGGCTTTTAATTATTAAATAAAGTATGGGTCAAATATGTGTAGATATTCTTCTAATCAAATTCTAATTAATGATGATCTAATTAGAATTTGATTAGAACTAATATGTGTAGATATCCTGAATTTCTTGTGTGCTAATTTAGAAGATCAAATCCCTAAGATCCAGAGAGTTTCAAGAAATCTATAGATTCAATTACGACTACCATGGTTAATACTCACACACTATAGGGATATCTACACCAAATAAAGGTTTCTCACATGCTGTTTAGATGCTCGAACTTGAATGGGTTTTATGGACGAACATCCTTGGACCACCAAGCTAATCATGGAAGTTCTAGTGCTAACAATGATGATGTCTTTTAAGATAGCTAGTCTTCACTTCTTGAAATCTTTTCTTCTTTCTGCCTTATTCTTTAATTCTTCAACCTGTTGCGCCTTTTGGATCTTCATAGATTTTATTGATTAACTCCAAGACATTCAAGGAAGTGAATAGTGCTCTGTTTTAACTGCCCAAAAATTATAACTTTCTCTTTTTTATAGTTGTTGTAAGTGATTATTAGTTTTTATTCATAAATTTAGTAATAATTAATGTGACTCTAGTACATTCATGCATATTAAATAAATAATTACTAAATTTCTTAAATTCATCCGTTTTAATCACTTTCATTAAATAAATGATTAATAACATCCGCTTACTATAACACGGTGAAAGCCTTAAACCAACTCAATAGAATTCATGCACAATCAATTATTATTGTTATGGGAAGGAAGTAGAAAAACGTAATATTAATTCAGACTCTAGGTTTTGGGCCACAGAACAATTTACATTTGGTAAAAATTCCCAGAATTAACATGGACTAACTTAATTCCGTATTAACTAACATGGGTGGTTTAGGGCTACAATAATAATTTCAGAATCGAGGCATTGCCCAGAAATGTAACCAACTACTTTAATCTCTACTTGCAGCTGCAGGCTTCCTTCCCATTAGACACTCCAGACTTTTAAACAAATCTTGAATTGCGTGACCCACAAACTCCAACTCCAAGGAAGGAAGAAACAAAGCTAAAAGAGAAAGAGACAAAAACTTGGAGTCTTACATTTGGATCCATGTGGGTAAGGGCGTGTGTCACCGACCTTTAATCATCCAAACACATGCTCAACCTTCCCCACTTTATAATTAAACAAATCTAACCATGGAAGGGGCGATTAACAATTATAATAAAAAAGGGTTTTTAAATCACTTGGATCGTTGATCGATGATCATTATTCTAATCTATCTGGACGGTGCTTAATCTATTTCCACACGTCGAAGGCAGAATCTGATACTGCTTCTCTTGTTGCCACCTGGTACCATGTCCCCCCATGTTTGTCTATAAATCCCGTCCCTTTTTGCCTTAGATTTCAACCAACAACAAACAAATTGTATTGTCTTTGTTCTATCTAACTTCAAACAAATTTTCTGAATCCAGAATCTAAGTATGGGTCGTTTATGGACTTTGCTTTCAAACCTTCATTCATTAGCCGGGTATTCTTTTTTCTTTTTCACATATTTTCATTCCATGTTCATCTTAATGTTCATAGCTGAACTTCATATCTGAACTATTTTTCTTTTTTGGTGTTGTTTTGGGACTTGTAATGTCTGCAGGCCTGTGGTGATGTTGCTGTATCCATTGTAAGAAAATTTTGGAGTTTTTATTGTGGGTTTTTGTCATTTCATATTTTTTTTTAGTTAATTTATTGAAAAAAAAAATTCAGATATGCATCGGTGATAGCAATAGAAAGTCCAGGCAAGGATGATGATGAACAATGGCTCGCTTATTGGATTTTGTATTCATTGCTGACTTTAACAGAGATGGTGTTTCAATCAGTCTTGGAGTGGTAACAGTTAGCAAATATTTTCTATTAAAGGAAGTTTACAATACTTTTTCAGAAATTTTAATTGTATATATATATAAATATTGTAGGATACCAATTTGGTACTCGGTGAAGCTGGTGTTGATGGCATGGCTGGTGTTACCACAGTTCAGGGGGGCGGCTTTCATATATGAAAGGTATGTGAGAGAGCAAATGAAGAAATATGGGATTTTGAGAGATCATCATCATCATCATAGCGGTTCTCCAGATGGAAAGGGCAAGAAGAAATTTGTTCAGTTCATCGTCCCCAAGAAAGTATGTTAAGCGTGTTTGATACTTACACATACAATAATGTATATATTGGTATCCGGCATTTATAAGGAGTTTGTTAATATGGATGACAGGGGGAGCAGGAAGCTTACTGAGGAAAAGGGTGGATCATGTGTTCTTTGCTTGCTTCACACTTGAGCTTTTCCTGGGTGGTTGTAAATGCTTACCCTTTTTACAAGTTTATGGGTTTCAGATCTTTGAGTACATGTAATGATTAGGAACGAATATTTTATGAAAAAAGCTTATTGTTCAAGTCTCAAAAGCAATAATATATATCTGTATTAACTTCTTATTTCTTTTTGAATTTTCAATCCCCACGCATTTTTAGATAAAAAAATATTTAAATAATATTTTTAAAAATATATACGTACTTGTATCTATTATTTACAAATTGAATGAATCTGAGGGTAACATATGAAATTTTTGAGCCTTGAATTGTTGCAGTACATCCTTGCGCTGTGTTTACAACCACACTTCCAGGCAAAAAAGGTGTTGTTGGATTTTTATTCTATTTAATTTTCGATATGTATTAATAATTGGACACTCCTTTCACCCCTTTGGTCGGTTTCCTTTGTTCCTTTGAGAAGGAAAATCAACCCAAACTTTTGACCCAACGACCAAAAAGTGCAAAAAAAAAAAAATGTTGGTGTAACCCAAACTGTGATGGTCAAAAATCGGGGCAATAGCCAATAGGCCGTCTATGAACTATAGTTGGAAGTTGGCTATGATTGTTGGTTCATGTAATAAGGTTGCTCCTAAGATTTGTGTTGGGTGTTTCAATGGATATTGAAGTCCTTTTGGATGTGTCTGTAGCTTGTTGGTGGCAGGGTGAGTGGCTTGTACCACGCAATATTTCCCTCTTATCCTCATGCATGTTTTGTGCTTTGTTGTAATGTTGGTGTTTCGATGTTATTTAGGTTTTTTTCTTCAAATATAAGGAACAATATTTTTATCTCTTCTACTGGTTTTCACTTTTTATTAATAAAATTTCATGGTTAGTTGGGAATATAAGTTAAGAAATGTAATCCTCCAATAGTAGTATATTAATTCACCTCTATTCATTTTTGTCCGTACTTCAATATTTTATCAACCTATGATTTCCCAGTAACTCTATCAACAATATAATTTTGGAAATTCAACAGGTATTCAATCCTCTTAAACTTTTTTCATGTTGACACTGTAATAATAAAAGAATATTAAAAAAACAATCAGAATTATATAAATTTAAAAGAAAAAAAAAACCATAAAGTGGTTTACAGATGTGAATGTGATGTAGTCCCAGGAAAAATATAGACATTACATCCAATTTAATGAAAAAAAAATCATGCAAACACGTGGGTTCATCGTCAATTACAATTACGGTGAACAATAAGAGCAGCCACATGTGGCATCCTAAGAGCTTCTCGATGCCTGGGGGAGGTGACTATGTAGGTAACTCAGCCGCATTCGACATAATATGGAGGCTTTTTGTGGTTTTCCTCAGTCACATAGTAAGGATTCAATTGGTTTTCCTTTAGTTTATATTTGGTTAATACTTCATTTAATAATTAAATCACATATTAAATCACTTTTAATTTGAGTATTAATTATTAGGCTTAAAGATATAAAAGGTCTCAAATTCAAAAAAAATTTAAGCCCATGTATTTTTTTTTGTACTTAATTAAGTATTTGAACTGCCAAAATACATTAAAAAATATCCTCAAATTTAAAAAAAATAATAATTGTTAGAATTAAGTGACTCTAATCCTTATTTAAATAAAATACAGTGGTAAAATAAAATAAAAGAAGAATCCATATAGAATTACACTTCTTTTCTTTTATTTTTTAGAATAAAGTTTTTTAAACCTTATTAAATTCCATCTATTTGATATTAATTAGAATAAGGTGTTTCAGTCTTACTAGAATATGACTTTACAAGCCTATAAATAGACATAGTATATTCCTCTTGTATTAAAATTTGAATTCGACATAGTGAATTTTCTTCTCCTCTGCCCGTGATTTTTTTCCCGAAAGGGTTTTCACGTAAAAATCTGTGTGTTCTTTATTTTATTTTATTTTATTTTTCACAAATTGGTATCCGAGCTTCCGGGTTTTTCATCTCGATCACGGTAATGACATCTTTGAAGTATGAAATTCCGCTGTTGGATTGCAACACTAGATTTGCATTGTGGCAGATTAAGATGCAAGCAGTTCTTGCGCAGATAGATCTGGAGGATGCCCTGCTAGGGATAGATAAGATGCCTTCGACTTTAGCAGATTAAGAGAAGAAGCGTAAAGATCGAAAGGCGTTAACACAATTACATCTGCATTTGTCCAACGAAATTTTACAGGATGTGATGAAAGAAAAGACCGCCGCTGCATTATGGAAGAGGCTAGAACAAATATGTATGTCGAAAAATCTAACAAGCAAGTTGCATATGAAGCAGCGTCTTTATGCTTATCGTTTGGAGGAAGGTGCGTGTCAGACATGAACACTTATGTTGTTTAAAGAAATTCTCTGAAACTTGGAGGCCATGGAGGTTCAATATGATAAGGAAGATCTAGGGTTGATTCTACTTTGTTCGTTGTCCCCGTCTTATTCAACCTTTAGAGATACGATTTTATATAGTCGCGAGTCTCTCACAGTTGATGAGGTTTATGATTCTTTGACCCCGTATGATAAGATGAAGCATCTTGTGGTTAAACTTGACTCTCAGGGAGAGAGTCTCATTGCTCGTGGGAGACAAGACCGGAATGCTGATAATGATCGTGGAAGGACACAGGAACGGAATCCTCACAGTAAATCTAATAGTAGATCGAAGTCTTCAAACAGAGGTAAGACTTGTAACTTTTGTAAGAAGAAAGGGCACATTAAATCTGAGTGCTATAAGCTACAGAACAATATTAAAAGGGAGGCTGGAATCAAAAGGGAAAACAACCAGAAAATTCTAGTGAAGCTGATGTTGTAGAAGACTACAGCGATAGTGAACTTCTAGTCGCTTCTGTCAATAATTCTAAAGTAAGCGAAGAGTGGATACTTGATTCAGGCTGCACCTTCCACATGAGTCCCAATCGTGATTGGTTTACAACTTACGAAACAGTGTCTGAAGGTATTGTTTTGATGGTAAATAATGCTTCGTGTAAAATCACAGGTGTTGGAACAATTAAAGTTAAGATGTTTGATGGAGTTGTCAGAACACTTAGTGACGTGCGACATGTTCCAGAATTGAAGAGAAATTTAATTTCGTTGAGTACTCTTGATTCAAAAGGGCATGATACACAATTTGAAAGTGGGGTTTTAAAGATTTCCAAAGGTTCCCTTGTTGTGATGAAAGGGCAAAGAAAGACTGCCAAGTTATATGTTTTGCAGAGTTCTACTGTTACTGGTGATGTAGCTGTCGCTTCCTCTTCCTTGTCAAATAATGATATTACTAAAAAATATGATTTTTTTTTACCTACTTAAAAAAATCGAAAACAATATTTTAACTTTCATCTTTTCAAATATCTAAAACCTATAAAATTTTTATCTATCATGTCTTCCTTTTATTTTCATTAGTGAGAAGGTAACCGTCTTCTCTAGCGTGAGAGTATTAAAATCTAATGAAGCACTTAAATTATGAAAGACTACAACTTCTATTAATTTATATATAAGTGTTTTGAGAGTATTAAAAAATATGTCAATTTATGGTATAAACCATTCATTAAATAATTAAGTATAAGAATATGATTAAAAAATATTATAATTATTTTATTTTTAATTGAAAATATTTAATAAATATAGAAAATCATATATGCATTATTGTAAAGTAGTATAAATTTTTTTATATTTGTTGTGTTATTTATAAAACAATGATTATAGTTGTATCTATTATGGATATTTAAATTTATTATATCTAAATAATTAGCTTTAATGTAGATTACTAATTTTTAATTATTTCATGAGAATAAGTCATTAAAAAGATATTATGTGTCAATTTTCAGCACTAATATTTAAGAAATATTTATAAAGTAATTTGAAAATAAATTAAAAAATTTGTTAGAGTTGGTATAATTTTTTTTTTGTCAAAGTAAAAAATTGTTGTAATATTTGTTAGGAATAAAAATATAAAAATATAAAAAAATTAAATAATTATTCATTAAAATATTCTTTTATTAATATTTTAATATATACCATTAATTTACGTTATATGTTATTAATTTTTTGGAATTAATTTCTTCACCAGTAGTCATGCAAATCACCTTAACCATCATTATCATTATATGATTTTAAAGATTTGTTTCTTAATTTTAGTTAGTCGATAGTAGTAAATTTCATTCTTATAGTCAAGTTGAAATGTTTATCTTTATTAGAAATTGTAGAGTAAAATTGGAAGGGTATAATTTAAGAGTAAAATTCTATTTTTGTAATATGTTAACATGTCAAGTGTCAATAATTTTTTGTGATGGCTAAAATATAACTATGCCATATTGGATTACATTCTATAACTGTAACTTCAAATTGCTATAGTAAATATTTTAGATTATTAAATATTAAATTAAAAATAATATAAGTGATCCAAAATTTTAAAAAATAATATAGCAGGCTTAAAATGGGTTTGGGCTAATTTTATAAGTAGACTTGGACAAAATTTTAAGTTTGGACAAGTATAAAATGTGTCCATATTATGTATAAATTCGGCTCGGTCCTACTCATGAACACCTCTAGTTCAACTCTTAGCATTGTGTTTTTTTAATACAAAACTTAAAACTACCCATAGTTCCTCTTCAATCCTTAAATAGGAGGATAATGCGCTTTAACGCACTCGAATCCACATCCTTCTGCGTTAGCAATAATGTTGATACCAACTGAGCTAAAACTCAATCAACATGTTTTTAAATAGTGTCTTTTAAACATTTTATATAATTAAACAATTAAAAAACATAACTATCAACGCAATAATATTAATTTGTTTTTTTAAATGATATTTTAGAATTTTTACACTTGAATTGGCGTCCGATTAACTCATTATAGCAACTCAATCAAAAGCATTATATCAGTAACTATAGAGGTTAGTAAAGATGGATAAGTCCCGTTAGAAAATTAATTTGAATATCTATATCTAGTAATTTGTATTGCCAATTCTGCCGAACAGTATTTATTTTTATTTATTATATAATTTTTATAACTCATAAAAATTAAATTTGTAGTAATCTTATATACTACTATAAATAAACATTAAAAAATATTAAATATTAAATTAAAAATAATCTAAATATATATTTTTTATAAATAATATGAATGATGCTAAAATAAGTTTGAATTAACTATTTACAAATATAAATAAGTTTGAACAAAATTTTAAACCCATATTTCATGCCAGACCAAACTTAAATAAAAACTATGTTAATATTATACTTAAATGCGACTCAAATTCGATCCAACCTATGAACACAGATTGTATCTCCATGTGAATGCTAAATATGGATATTTAAAAAAAAAATCCCAAATTCCATGTGTGGTAAAGGGCGCACCAGCGCTGCTTTCATATGCATAAAACGTGAAGTAGGATTATAAACAACAATGATTTTCTGTATTGCAGCCTGTAAATTCCCCCCCCCCCCCCCAATTGCTTCGATTTTCTTTTAACCTTTCAGCCCATCTCTCTCTACACATCCAATACATGCATTCCTTATATGTTTCCCAACTTTGAAGGGTTTTCCCTTTCTTAATTGGGAAGACGATGTTACACTTTAAAACCCACTCTCGCAAGCTTGTAGAAAACATATTATTTTATAGATATAGGTCATTGTTTTAATGTGTGAATAAGAAAACTAAATAAATAGCAGCCAAACTTTATGAAAGAAGTTTCATGTATGGTTCACTTGATTCAAGCATCAAAGTGAGTTTCCAAGTTTAAATTTCGACATCTTTTTGTACTTTTTCTGTGCCTGTCGGATCCGATCCCATCTCATTCCCATAGTTCTATTAAACCCACCAGTTTCATGTATTCCCTACACCATAAGAAATCTTAAGTTTGCTTTATTATCATTTATTTATTTAAACATAAGAAGAAGGAAAAAAGCCTCTTTTAATTAAGACTAAAAAATATTAATGCACCTGCTCACTCCAACTTGTTGATAAATAAATATTAAGACAAAAATCTGAGTTGAGCAATGAGTCAGGTGTACCATTTTTAGGCCAAATTGAAGTAATTAATAGAAACACTTTGGGCGAGGAAACCATGTTCATCATCATCACTTCATTCTTAAGTATCCCACACTATTTTTTTTAGTGTTTTTTTGGAGTTGGTCGTCTAATAGAACTCTTCGGCTTAAATCTTAATTTGATTGTTAAGTTTAATTGTGTAAACATTTTTCAATCATATATAATCAAGTATGATAGCTTTGACAATTGGTCGTCTCGAAAGAATAAAGGAAAAGGATTTAAAAGAACTGAAGAATAATTGCTCGAATTTTAAAGCATCAACGATGCTTTGATTATTCTGTCGAAAAAAAAAAGTAAGCATGGCCACACTTGGTTTAACTAACTTGTTATTTACTACGAAAATTATTACCATGCAGACTGCAGGTATTGGTTGAATATGAGCATTTATTTATGATTATATTATATAATCTCAAAAAATAGGATGTTTGGGTCTATGGCAGGTGTTGAAAAGAAGATGAAGGAATCAACTTTACAGTATTCTGTTCTCTGACAACTGTTAATCACCGAATTAAGCACCCATGTTTCCCTGTTTATCCATATTTCTCATTCATCTAATAATACACAATATCACATCAACAGTCCTTTTATCATATCAGTAAAGTTAATTGGAGAATCTGCCCCACTTTTCCAACTTTTTTTTCGATTTTCAAGTTTAAAAAACTCCCTTACAATGAAATCATATATATATATATATAACAGGCGTTATATGATTCATTGAAAATATATAAATTTAAATCCTAGTTATGCATCAAATACAAATAAAAAAATATAAAAAAAAGTTAAAAAGAGTATTGATATATATGGATATATCCGCTAATTGCCATGAGGCTGCTTTCAGAGTTGTGGTGGACAACGTGCTCTCTACTAGTAAAATTATTGAAGGAAAAGCTAAATATTGTGTCAGCATTGGAATGGAAATGAAAGGGTGAATGCTTTTTAGGTGGACTGTGATTTCATTTTCATAAGGTTTAAGCAAATTTAAATGGAAAATAAACCAAAATTTCCGTACTTGAATCATCCAAGGGAATAGGCAGATTTCCTTTTATTCTAAGAAACTATGGAAGATTGAAAATCATATTCTAGCTCTTCATTTTCTTTTATCTTAAAATACGATACATGTCTAAATATAAATATAAAAATATTCGTGTATGAACATACACGTATCATGCATATCCTACTAAAATAGGTCCTTAAACACTAATAAATCTCCAACAGCTTTTCAGAAAGTAAATTCCCATTATAGAAAAGCAAAAAAGAAGATATGGAAACATGTGGAAATCTTGCCCAAATTTACTTCCTTTTCCCCACTTATATAATCCAGTAATTCCAATGTGTTTAGGGTCAGTTCCATGAAAATTCACCTCTTTTTTAAAGAACCAGAAAAACAATGAAGGGAGCTCTTTTTTTTCTTTTTTAATAATAAAAGTCCCTTCAACCCCCCACAGTCCCAATTGAAAATGGATCCTAACCTAATGCTAAAGTTTCAAGCCATCAAGCAATCCAAGAAGTGTAAGAAGCAGCAGCTTCTGGACAAGCTTTTACTCTATACATGCATAGCAGTGACTTGTTGTGTCTTCTGTTCCACCCCTTTTTGGCTCCCTTACTTGAAGAACTTCCTCTTCATTTCATTACCAAAAATGGGTTCAATCATGTACAACCCTAAACTACTGTTCTTTGTAGGGAACCTCATCGTTGTGGTTCTCATTGGAGAATCCAAGATTTTTGCTTATTTTTCAGGTTCTGGGGGAGTGTACTACGTTGATCATCCAAGTGGAAGCCTTGGAAACGATGGATCGGTGGTGGAAGTGAAAAAAGAGATGAAAATGAAGCAATATTATTCGGAAGAAAAGGTGAAGGCGATTTGCGTGGTTGAGGAGATTAGAGAAGTAAACAAGGGAAATAATGGTTCAGAGGGAAAATATCACGAGCTGGTTTTGCCTACTGAGGATTTGGAGAAAAGAGCCGATGATTTCATTGCAAGAGTCAACAGGCAAAGAAGGCTTGAAGCTGCTGGATTATTACTTAATTAGATGCAGTTTACGTCATCATTCAAATATATGAAATTTTTTATAATATCCCACATTTATCCCAAATCCAATCAGCCTATGAGTTATACTATCTTTTCTGTAACTTACTGGAGCTGCTAGCTGCTTTGTTTGTTCTGTTATCAGTATAGTTTTTAGTTTATATGAAATTGAGTCAATCACTCCTCTGGTCTTTGATATACATACATATCTTAATTTTAGCAAGCATGCAACTAGCACTAGCTATATAATGGTACTGTGTTTATATATATATATATATATATATATATATATATATATATATTTGTGTTTGCGAGGAACTTGAAATTTTCAGATATTATATATAAATTATCATATATTTTAGATTTAGCATCTACATTATATTTGCCTTAAGTCATAAGGTTATATTTTATATTAACAAATTATTTTTTAGTTTTTAATTATATAACTTTAATAATAATCAAATATTAAGGTATGATTGACCTTAAAAGACTAGATTTAGAAGCACAATATGAATTTTAGAGTCAAATTTCAGAATTAATTGATTTGGCCCAAATTTATACATATTAGGTTAATGATTTTTTTGTATTTTGATTTGTATGTCTTGTTAAGAAATTATCTTCCTCCGCTAAGAAAAGTCTTTTTGATAGAATTATTCGTTTTGTGTTAACTATTTTCGTGTCTATTACAACAGCCAGACGAGTATTTTTAGTTATGAAAATTGTGAAGACAAGTTTTGTAATAGAATGGAGGATGATTTTCTTTCAACTTACTTCGTGACATATATAAAAAAAGAGATAGCTCGAGAATTTTTAACAAATTCTATCATTAATGAGTTCAATTTTATGAAAAAATGGAGAGTACAATTTAAGATGTCTAGTATTAAGAAATAGGACTAAAGCCAAGTTTCGCCCCATTTAGAGTAAAATCCTAAATACATACCTAATTATAATTATTAATATTTTGGTATACCTTTGAATAGAAAATTATATATATATATATATATATATTATATAATACCATTTATAAAAAAATGAAATTTCCATGTAAGTTTTTTTTTTTTTTTAAAAAGATAAAAGAAATTAGGGCCACAAAAATGACCAAAGTTGGACAGGTAAAAAAGTTGCACCGCCCATATCTTTTGTTTGAACAGAATATTTGCTTTCTTTCAGTGCGAAAAAAGATAAAGAAAAGGTGAATGAATTCCAATTTAAAATTTGAACGCAGTTAATTTTAATCTTACTTTTAAGTTGGGATATTTTTGTATTAAAAGAGAAAAACTGGTAATTGAAGTTGAAAACTATAAGGCAGTGCTGAGCTGAGGCAGATGCAGATGCAGAAACTCAGGGATGGAGAGTGGTAGTGATGGTGATAGGGTGGGTAAATTGGGGAAGACGCTAGCTGCAACACATTGCATTAAGGAACTACTTGTTAAACAATGACTGAAAGAATAGGACTACTGCATTGAATCAAGAAGATTGCAACAGAATACAAAACGTAACCCCCTTGGATGTACCTGCATGCAGGTTATATAGTAACATAGCTTAACTGCATTGAATAACTGACTATTGACTTTGCTGACTACTAACAACTAACGTCTAACTGATTTTATCAGTTACGCTAACATTCTCTTGGTTTTCTTTGATTTGTTTGTTTGCTTCGAGAAGAAAGATAGTATCTCTAGACAATACACAAAGAGCCTGTCGAAAGAAGCCAAACTGCTTATCAACTATCTGCTTTTCAGAAGGAACAAAGTTGACTTGTAGGGTGCCATCAAGAACTCTTTCTCGAACAAAGTGATGTTCAATCTATACATGCTTTACTCTAGCATGATGCGTAGGATTGGCAGCCATAGAAATTGTGGACGTATTATCACACCAAACCACAGGAGACTAGCAGAAGGTCACACCAATCTCAGCTAATAACTGTTTGACCCACAGTAGCTCAGACACACAATTGGCTAGACTGCGATACTCGACTTCGGATGAGGATCTAGACACGACTGCCTGTTTCTTGGAACACTATGCAACTGGATTCAGTCCAAGGTAGACAATATAGCCTGTGGTGGATCGTCTATCTTCAACGAAAGATGCCCAGTCAGCGTCTGAGTAGCAGGTTAGCTAGAACTGTCCTTTGGAATAAAGAAGCCCATGATTTATAGAGTCATTGAAGTATCGGAGAACCCGCTTAACTGCCTTCCAATGAGTCTCACTTGGAACGTTCATGTATTGACTTAGCTTGTTAACACAGTAGGATAAGTCAGGGCGAATGAGACACACGTATTGAAGCATGCCAATTGTACTCCGATACAAATGATCATCAACCAGTGGCGGACTCTCATCAGCTGCTACCAGCTTTGGAAAACTCACAATGGGTGTTGGTGTGGGTGTTGCTGCTGACATCCCTGCTTTGGACAGAATCTCACTAATGTATTTTTGTTGGCTTAAAAATAGCCCTTGAGGTGTACGTTGGACTGCAATACCTAAGAAAAACTGAGTGGCCCCATGTCTTTAAGAGCAAATTTCATGTGTAGCAGTTGCACAACCTTGTCAATCTCCTGATTTGAACTGCCTGTGATGACTATATCACCAACATAGGCCATAAGTAATAGAAGACTCTCGGATGTAGCGTGAATGAACAATGAAGGATCAGCTTTGGATGCATGAAAACCAAGCTAATCAATTAGGTACTGTCTAAGTGTTTGAAACCATGCATGAGGGGCTTGGCGCAATCCGTATAGAGCTTTGTTTAATTGACATACAAGCTGCTGTCCATTAGGACCTACTTCTTCAAACCCAGGTGACTGCTCCATGTAAATTTCCTCAGTCAACACCCCGTTGAGGAAAGTATTGTTCACATCAACTTGTCTTAATGACCAGCCTTTCATAACGAAAAGAGCCAGAATAGTGTGAATGGTAGCAGCTCGAACCACAGGACTAAAAGTGTCACGATAATCCAAGCCTGCATGTTGAGAGAACCCTTTGGCCACGAGACATGCTTTGTACCTCTCAACAGTACCATCAGCCTTTTTTTTTTTTTTTTTCAAACAACCACTTGCAACCAACTGCTCGTCTGTTTTTAGGTAAAGGTGTAACGACCCGAATTTTAAGGTCATCGAAAAAGTGAGTTTTCGGGTCTTTGATATTGAAAATTTGATTCGTAAATATTTATTAGAAATATTTACGAAGTTAAATGAGAGGTTAATTAGATTTTAATTTAGTAAATTTAGCTTAATTAAGGTTAATTTAGTATATGGACTAAATTAAATAAAGTGTGAAAGTTTAATTATAAACTATAGAAAAGTCAAAGGACTAAATTAGCAAATAAGCCTTATGTGACAAATGTGTGATATGTATAAGTACATTTGCATTACTTTGATTGGTACAAATGTATGTAAATAAGTGTATTACTTATTATTTAAGAAATAATAATTATAAATAATATATATATAATATAATAGTTAATAATATAACATAATAATAAAAGAATAAAAAATAAAATAGAAAAAGAAAGAAAGAAAGAACAGACAAAGTGGAACGAAATAGGAAAGAAAAAGAAAAGGAGAAAAGAAAAAGGGAAAAATTAGGATTTTAGAGTTTCAAGCTTTATTGGTAAGTCAATTTGATCCCTTTTCTTGTAATTTTAGTGTCTATGAAATCCTAAGAAGAAATACTATTTGAGTTATGTTGAAATTTAGAAAGTTATTGAATTTTTAGATGTTGATTTAGTTGAATAAATGGAAAAATTAAGTGTAATTTGATGGAAATTTAAGTTAGAAATGGGTAAAGGATTAAATTCTAGAGAGAGATATAAGTTTTATTATAGTAGGGACTAAGTTGTTTAAATTGTAGAATTGATGTTTTATATTCAATATTAAGAGTTGAAACTTGTTAAAAGTAGGTATAAAATGAAATTTATAAGGTTATTTGAAGAAAAAGAATGGTTATGGTGGTAGGACCTAATTGAAAATATAGTAAAAGTTACATAGAAATAAAAGAGTGTGTTATTAAATAATATGCATTGATAGTTTTAAATATTAAATTTTATGTAGCCAACGTAGCACCGGAAACGTCATCAAAAAAGGGAAAGGAGAAAGTGAACGAGGATATCGAATAAACCCGAGAATTTCTGTTTGTATTTCTATAAACTATGCTTAGTGATCTAATACAATGTAATTGTTATTTTAATAGTTAGAAAGTATGATGAATGATATGATGGAAACTGTTACTACTTCTGTGTTGAAATGAAACGATTTGAATACCCTATTAATAGTGTCGGGCTAGTCGGATACAATTGGCATATCATAGGATTGGAAGTGTTCAGGGATATTCCGACTATGTGTCGATGAAACACTATATGTGTCGATTACTGTGACTGTTCCGGATTCGTTCCAAAGAGGTACTCTGTACCTGACTATGACTGTTACTGTTACTATTACTGTTACCCTACGGTGTATTCCGGTTTCGGCCGATGAAACACTGTATATTATCCCGGTGTGTGGGATGGATCCGCGTATCCGTTTAGGCCCGAGTCATGTTAATAGGGATAAATGAAAATACTGAAGACTATTTTCTATTGATTATGTGACTGGTATATGATACTGAAAGAGTTATGAAATGAATGTAAAAGATCTGTTAAGATTGTGAATGAAAAAAAAAAGATTTAAACTACAATGTATATACATGGTTTATATTGTTCTAAGCATTAGTTTATAGAAATGCCACTAAGTGCATATTCAGCGTACGGTTTGTTTCCGTGCGTAGGATTAGGTACGAAAGAAAGTTAAGGACTCAACATTCAAGCCAATCCCGAACTCAAAGTGGTGAAATACCTTTCTTTTGGTAAAATAGCATGTACCTAGGCTGATAAGATTTTATTTTGTAAATGATAAGAATGAGCATGAAAGATGTTGAAACATGGTAAGAAATATGCATATTTTAGAAGTTAATCTTACATGAGTTTAATTAGTGTGATAATGTAGTATAATTTCGAAATGACTTATGGTACATAATCCTTAAGAGGTATTGAAGTGAATGAATGAATACTTGCTAAGTTTGAATGGCATAATGAATGATATTTGACTTAAGAACTATTAGCAAATGTTTGGGTGTGTATTAGATGTGTTAAGCATGTGAAAATAGCTTAAAAATGGTCAAAAATCATGTTTTTACACGGCCAAGTCACATTGGCATGTGCTCAAGCCGTGTGGCTCTCTGTTTATGTCGCACGGGCTGTTTCCACGGTCGTGTGAGCAAGTCAGATCTTCCCACAGCCATAGGAGCCCCACAGGCTGGCCACATGGCCATGTCCTAGGCAATACGGACGTGTGCCCCTATCTTCAAGGTAAAATTTCCAAATGTTGCCGGTTTAATTTCGAATTACTTCTAAACCATGTATTGGGTCCCATAGACCCATATTAGAGACTTTATAGTATAATTTAAGAAGTTTGATTTGGAATGCAAAATTATGACTCGGTTTTGTACAAATGCTACTGTATAGGTCCGATAATGCCTTGAAACCCTATTCCGGTGATAGTTTGGGGTTAGGAGGTGTTACAAGAGGACATAAGCACCATGTGTTATTTCGAAGGAGAGCCTGTAGCTCACTACGGACAACAGCCTCCCAGGAATCATTACACATTACAGCATGAATGTCTTTGGGAATACTTTCAGAGGAAGAGGATGCTATGCTCATGTAGGCTTTTGGCTTAAAGATGTCGGCTTTGCTGCGAGTTACCATAGTATAGGTGTTGCATGGGGCTGGTACTGAGGATGGTTGAGTTGAGATGGGGTTAGACAGAGGAGAGGGAGATCGATCAGAGGTAGAGGAAGTTGGGGTAGAGAGATGAGGCTGAGGGCTATTAGGAAGAGAGGCAACAGACATAGGGGTCAGTTGTCGAGATTGTTGAATAGAGGGGTTGGCTTGAGTATCAGCTGCTGATAGGACAAGTAGTTTGGAGCTTGACAGTGACGAAGATGAAGGACAAGGAGGCTTGGAGCTAACGGCTTTAAATGGAAACACTATTTCATGAAAAGTGACATGGCATGTGACATACACTAGACCAAAAGAATCTTGACAGCGGTAGCCCTCATGTAACGGGGAATAACCCAAAAAGGTACATGGTGTTGACCTGTACTGTAACTTGTGAGCGTTGTAAGGTCGAAGGTTAGGAAAATACAAGCAACCAAAAACACATAAGAAGACATAGCTGGGCAAAACTTTGAACAACTTTTTATATAGTGAAATGTTGTTGAGAGGTTGAGAGGGCAATCTGTTGAGTAAGTAAATTGCAGTAACAAAGGCATCATTCTAATAAGTCAATGGCATAGAAGCATGTGCCAACATGGAGAAACCTGCTTCGACTATCTGCCTATGTTTTCGCTCAACTAGACCATTTTGAGCTGAGGTATACAGACATGTAAGGCGATGCACAATCCCTTGTTGAGATAGGTACAGTTTCAAAGCTTGAAATTCTCCTCTCCCATCAGTTTAAAGAGTTTTAAGCTTGCAACCAATAACTCTTTCAGCTTGTCTCTGAAACTGTGCTGAAACTGTGGAAATACAATAAGAATTTCAGACTTTTTTTTCAAAAAGTAAACCCAAGTGTAGCGTGTAGAAGCATCTGTAAAAGCAACGTAGTAGCAAAAATTATTAGAAGTAACTGGAGCTGGTCTTCAGACATCGACAACCACTAATTGAAGCGGTGCAGTATATTCAGTTACAGATTTTTGAAATGGCTGCTTATGTTCTTTGCCCAAATGACAAGCAATACATGGAAAGGAACCATTATTTACACCAAGAGGTATGTTACACTTGA
The DNA here is from genome assembly GCA_025698465.1 of Gossypium longicalyx. Lineage (NCBI taxonomy): Eukaryota > Viridiplantae > Streptophyta > Magnoliopsida > Malvales > Malvaceae > Gossypium > Gossypium longicalyx. Next base: position 8,360,839 of record CM047006.1, on the reverse strand, counting down.
GTAGAGCCTTTGTAAGGATAACTTTACAAGGGTGGCCTAGCCTATAATGCCATGCATCAAAAGGAACAACAGAGCTAACAATAAAACATTGAGCTGAAGCAGGTGAGCTTGGCTGAGCAGAACCAGGTAAGTGAAGTTTTTATAATCCATGCTGCACTGACCCTTTAAGAAGCACCTCCCCTGTGTGTATGTCACTAACTTGACACTGTATAAGAAGAAACTCAAACATCACCTGGTTATCTTTAGTAAACTTTGAGACAGACAAGAGATTCTTAGTAATGCCAGGCACAAACAATAAAGATCGCATGTATAAGGGGCACGAACGAGTAAGCAAAGAAGATTGACCAGAGGACAGGACCGGAAGAGCATTGCCATTACCAACAAACACCTTACCTGGACCTTTGTATGATATGCTTTCTGCTAGGGAAGTAGGTGAGTGTGTGAGATGATGGGTTGCCTCAAAGTCAGGGTACTACGCATTATCTCCAACAATCTCGAGTGTGGCAACGTAAGCCTGAGAATGTGGGGCTGCTGGAATAGATGTACTGGCTGATGGGAAACTACCGGTGGAAAACAGATTAGACTAAGAAGATGGTGGCATTGCGGATGGAAGAAACCAGTTTGGTGGAGCATTAGGATTAGTAGGTAATGTAGGTGGCATCCAAGGCATCATGGGAGAGCCAGCACCGAACATACAAACATTGGCCTATGGAGGCTGAGGTGGCCTATATCCTGTACTCTTGTACAATGTATCAAACCTATAATAGCAGTGATCAATAAGGTGACCTTGTTTCCCACAAAGCTAACACTGAAATCATGAGTCAGATAATCGACCATGCCTTCGCCCTCGAGTGCTAGTAGAGGGACGATAAGCAGGTGTAGATTCACTATTGTCAACCGGCCTTGCTGACTGATGCGAGACCACATTAGCAGAAGCAGAGATCTTAATAACTAGAGAAAGTTACCGTGTCTCAGCATCCAAAAGCATAGTAGTAACACCTTGAACTGTGTAGGGCGTTTGACTGGCAGTGATGATTGTAATAACAGACTCATAATCTGAAGGCAAACCATTGAGAATTGCGGTGACATGCTCATGATCGCTAATGATCTCCCCACAACTAGCAAGACTAGCACAGTACCCCTTAATATTTCATAGATAAATCTCATTTGTGCTGATAGTATAAAGCTCGCCTGTAAAACATCAGTCTGGACGTGGTTTTGCTACCATACAGATTAACAATAGAATTCCAAATCTGAGCACTAGTGCACATACCAATAAAATGAGGAAGAACGGATTGACTTACTGATGATATGAGCCAAGATGCAATAGCACTATCTTGTTGCTCAAACTGAGTAAACTCAAGATTTTCTTGAGGCACACCATCAGCATCTGAAAGGAACTGGGGAGGAGGAACAGTTCGAGAATTTAAGAAACTTCGAAGCTTAAATGTTTTGATCACCAGAAGAATTTGTTGACACCACAACAGATAGTTAGTGTCATCAAGATGAACACTAATCTTTTTGGTAGAGAAGAATCGACTATCAACAACACCATCAGTAACACTGGAAGCCATCGTAGGTGCGGTAGACTGAATAGCGGATGGACTGGAAGACATGAAGAACTTAGAATACTAACTTCCAGAGATCAACGGACATCTGATACCATGTTAAACAATGATTGAAAGAATAGAACTACTGCATTGAATCAAGAAGATTGCAATAGAATACAAAACGTAACCCCCTTGGATGTACCTGCATGCAGGTTATATAGTAACATAGCCTAAGTGCATTGAATAACTAACTACTGACTTTGTTGACTACTAACAACTAACGTCTAACTGATTTTATCAGTTACGCTAACACTACTGGGGAAGGATAGTTGATTATATTTATAAGCCAATTATTTTGAAATCAGTATTTTGCTTTTACTCTACCTGTTAGTTCCTACCAAAACCAAACCTGTATTTATCTCAACTCACTTATTAAATTATTAAAATATTTAACAAATTAATAAATATTAGTTTAAAGTTGTTTTTGTCTTTCTATTTAAAATCTAAAAAAAATTCATGGAATTTGAATCCAAAATATTCAATATACAGTCTCCCAACTTTACTATTAACTAAAATAACATTTGGTTTTTATTTGAATTCTTAATAAATATATTATATAATTATTTTCATCCACATCATGGATATGTTATTATTTTATTAATATTGTCGTCGATTGAGTTAGTATCACAAATTAATTCAATACCAACTCAAGAAAAATAACAATAGTACGATAAACGATTGGAGTGCTTTTAATATCCTTAGTTTGATGTATTTAACTATTTAAATTTCTTTTTACTCACAAGTTAAATTATTTTTTTATTTTAATTTCGTACATATTGCATATGTATTATTGTTATTATTAGTTTCAAATCTTATATTTTATTTTTTTATTATATGTTATTTATAAACACATCCATATGTTCTAAATCTGTAACTTTTACAGGTATAGTTTGTAATAAAATTTTCAATTATAATTTAGTAATATAAGTTAAAGTCATCATACACTACATCTGCATGTACAACACCCGTTGATTGAGTATTAGCTCGATTGGCATGAGCATTGTTTTCAATACAGGAAGATGTTTGTTTGAGTGCGTTGAAGCACATTATCCTCCTATTATGTCAAAAAGAGCAGATATTATCAAAACCTATAATGAGAATATTTAAAAAATAATTAATTAATTAATTACAACACCCAATACATGTTCTTTTAGCTAAATTATGCCATGCTCACAACACAAGTAAAAAATTATTAATAAATTTAAGAAAATAATATAATAATTAAATAGATTAATATTTGGTGCACTGATAATGTATTCTTTTTATTCCATAATTGTACTCTTTTTATTTCATAAGTAGCCTTATAAACAAAGGCGAAGCCAGAAAAAATTTTTAGGGGGGCCAGATGAAATTTTAATTTTTTATAGTTTATATCTTTATAATTTGTAAAGGATTAAATCGAATTTTTATAATTTTAAGGGGGCCAAAGTGTAATTTTACCTTTACTAATGTAAAATTTTTAAAAAATTTTAAGGGCTTGAAATGTAATTTTACATTTTAGGGAGGGCCAGGGCCCCTGCTTATAAAGCGTTACGCGTCTCTCTTTTTTTAAATATTTATTTTTTTAATATTATATTATATCCTTGTAGAACACTTTTCAACTTCCCAACATTGACCACAAGCAGCTGCATTTTCATTAGCATTTAACCATTCACTTCAAAAACTTACCTCAACAGATACACATGTCCATATTTTTCATATATTATAAAAATTTTAGTCTTATTTATAAACATTTACTTAAGCCTTAACCAACAATTTCTGAAATGAATCATACTAACTTTCTTTTAATTACCAATTACTTAAGATTTTTTAATAATAATTATTCATGTTACAATTATGGAATGTAAACCAACGTGGCTTAGTTTATATATATATATATATAATGATTTCATTAATTATAGGTTTTGATCATATCTGCTCTCTTTTACATAATACTTAGAACTATTCATACTCCCTCCCCAACTCATAAATAGGAGGATAATGTATTTCAGTGCACTCAAACTCACATCCTCCTTTACTGGCAACAATATCCATATTAATCGAGTTAAGACTCAATCAATCAATGTGGCATAGTTAAATTTTAGTCATTTGTCACAATAAACTGTTGACACTTGATAGGTTATCATGTTATAAAAAACACAATTTTACTCTTAAATTATACCGTTCCAATTTAATTACCTAAAATAATACGAAGAGAATCATAAATTATTTCCTTCCCAATTTTATTCTACAAGCGAGTAAGTCGTTCGGATGAGGGTTGATGCTCCATTGATTGAAATTATTTAAAATCTTTGTAAACTTTTGAAGATGGTAAAAATCATATATATATATATATAGGGATAAGAGGATTACTACTTAAAGGTTTCGAGGATGAAATAGATTTAAATCGCATAGATAAGGATTCAAAGAGTCACTTTCTTTTTACATGCTAAGATTATAATGTTGTACAAGATTCGGGGTTGTGGTTGAAAGGATTAAATTGTTTTTTTATGGGAATAAATGTGGTCAAGTTTCATACTTCTGAATTGTATATAAAAGTTGGTAAAACTTTATTTCAAAAAATAGAAATAATTATTTATTAAAAAACGTAAGTAAATGGTAATACAAAAGAGGTTGGTAAGATTCACTTTAAAAATGGTAAAACTTAGTAAATGTTTACATATATGTCTGATTTTATTTTATTTTTATAATATGTGGAAAACGTGGACATGTATATCGATATAAATAGAAATAATGCTCTCTCTCTCTCTTTTCTTTTTTCTTTTAATTCTGATATTGCAGCTTAGAATAATAAGTATAATATGATGCACTTAAAAATAAGAATAAAAATATTAATCAACACATCCGAGTACTTTTTAATTGTAGTAAAAAGTTTACTTATTTTATGCATGTAAGAATATAATGGTAAGAGAATATTGGGGTTGTGATTGAAAGTATTGTATTGTTTTAGAATTACTAGTGGCCCACTGTTTTCCAAGAAATGATCTTAGTTATGTATAGTATGAATTCATGTCTTGATCACACTTAAAATGTCAATTGTCACGTTGTTATCATAAACTGAACCAACTTCAATTCTTTTAAGGTCCATTATCACGCAATTTATGCGTTTGAGATTCAAATCCCTCTTTTCAATTCAATTCTAAAATGCAGATTTTTAGCGTTAAAGATTATAGAAGTAGTAATTATAAGGCCCTTGGATCGACCAAAGCTATTGTTTGATACCTATTTGCAGTTTAACAGACATGGAACACTCGTCACCGGTTGAATGGAAGCTAACCAGCTCGAAAGCACAATAAACAAATCAAAGCTTACCCGATATCCGAAGAGGGCATAGTTCGGAAATAAGCAAACATGTTACAAATGTTGAAACTCGAACTCAAAACATTGCTAAATGCAAAAGAAACATGACCAGAAAATGCAAAGCTACTTCAACTTCTACCAAAACATTGAAACAATGAATCTTTATCATGCAAATGTTACAAATGCCGTTATTTAATTGCCCTTAATTCTTACTGACAACAATAGAGGGAAGAGATGTAATTGCATGGATATTAAAACGAGGTTCTAAAGATAGTAATCAAAAGCATTAACTGAAAACCCTAAATTCTGATGTTAATGGCATCTCTTGCTTCACTACCCTGACCTATAAAACACGTTAACTTAAGTTGCTGGTTTGTGATTGTACAGAACTGTGCTCTAACAATTTAGATGTACCAGTATTATACGTTGTTCGTAAGATATTAATCCGCTCTCCAAGGATATACTCCTTAAGTCCCTCGATTGCAGCATATTCCTTCTCCATTAGAAGCTCCGCATCTTCACAATGCTTGATTTTAGAGTTCAATTTCTTTAACTGTATTCAAGGAAAGGACAAAATATTAGGCATGACTTTAAGGATAAATCAAATAGCTTCATGATAAACATTAAGTGAAAACAGAAACTTCAACCCACTTGTGCTTCGATTATGGTTGCAACTAAATGTTCAATCTCCTTCTCTTCCTGCACAGCTAATAATTTGGCATGAGCAGCTGCTGCTCCAAGACCTGTTGCAACTGCCGCTCTAATTCGCAATGGTAAAGGTATGTCACTCTTCTTCGGATGTGTCTCTTGGGATTCTGCAAGAGAGTCTATTTTCTTACAAATTATGATGATGATTAGGAATGGAAGGACGCCGACTATGAATGTGCAAAAGATAAAAAGTAGAGCACAAATCAAAAACATTGAAATATTAAAGAAACGATGTCTATGTGCTGAGTGATAAATGAACACGCTGGCAATAATTCAGTAGAAGGAATATGAACAATATCTACTTTTGATCACATAATTTGGTTCTTCAGCCAAAACCACCAAATGATGTTGTAATACTGTACTCAAATGTATATATACCTGATGGATTAGACCTCTCCTTTATCTCTGACTCTTCAGTATTATGAGCTCTAAAACATGTAAGAGATCGAATACTTCAAAACACCATACTGATGTAAAAAAGCTAAAAGTAAATTTAGCTGCAAAGGGAAAGAAAAATAAGAATAACAGTATTAACTTTTAAACAACCTTTCTTGCTGATAAATTGAAGGAGATAGCGACCCATTAGTTAAATCAATATGATCACCATAAAAAATTTCCCTCGAACAAGACATTTCATCAGAAAGCATCACAACTGCAGCTTCAGCTGCAGCAGCAGTGATTTGAGGCCCAACCATGGTAGAGATGCGAGCAACCTGTAGTAAACACAATCAATTAATGTATAACCAAAATCTTTAAAGAATGCTTGTCTTTATACATGCAACAAACTTATAATATATGAGAAAAGCATAAATTTGGATAAAATGGAGGCATCATGTATAAGTAACATAGCCTGGTACAATTTTACCTGCTTCATGAGAGAACTATCAGCATCTGAAGTGGAAGCAGTGCGTTTTTTCTTCAAAGGAGGCTCTTGATTCTCAGAATCCCCATTCTTTTCGTTCTCATTTGCACCATCATAACCTTGATCCTCATTTATAATATTCTCTTGATCCTCAGATGAAGGAACAACAACTGGTTTTATGCCATTCATGCTCATACTTGTACCGCTGGAATTGCCCCTTCCCTTGGCAGAATCTATCAAAGACTCCCCAAAAGGCAGCTCAATGAGCTTCGTAATACAATCAAGTTTAGACTTGGTTTGAACATTTTGAGCAACAAGATCCCAGTCATCCCCATGTTTCAGAACAGAATCCAAAAGAAGAAGAGTTTCTGCTTCGGTCCACACAGTACCATTGGCAGCACTCTTCTCACGGCAATCTTTCAACTCGAAATCATCCATAGACTTATCCTCGCCATAATTTCCATTTTTGAAGCATTTATCGCAAACTATGAAATTATCCTGCAGATGCATTAAAACATATATCACTCAACTTCACAACACAATCAAGTCGACTACATGCCTTCAGCTTTGTGCAGGTAATTACAACAACGAACACAGATTACATATATATATATATATATATCCAGACACATTGGCACCCAAATAACCAAGCTACAGTGTCCCAAATCAAACATGAATTTGATAAGAATCTAACAAATAAAAAGCTTGTACAAAAGACTTTAAGTCTGGAAGAAGAAACGTATGATTACACCTATAAAACCAGTTACTTGGAGAAACGTCATATTAAATGCTAAGCACAAATTATCTATAAGCAAACCATTGTTCATTGGGATAATTCACAGATAAAAACAATTCCAAACAAAATTTAACGCAAAAAGAATCTTTCAAATTTTAAAAAATGAGTTACCTTTTTATATTCATAGTACCCAGAATCACAATTATCTCCACAACTACCACAATGTAGTCTCTTCAAATCACCAAAAACATCAGAATATGAAGCCAGGGGAGGCAACTTGACTCCACTCTCTTCAACCCCATCACCACTGTTCTTACCCTTGACGACAGGCGCCGAAAGCGGCCGCAACGAATTAGGAGTAGCGACGACCCGGACTCCATTCGGGGCCCCGTTTTCGACCCGAACCCTATCATCGTTCTCGGAACCTTCGTGGGGTGGAGGCGGGGCGAGGAAGTTGATCAAACCCCAGGTTTCCAAGAAGCGGAAGACCTTGTGGAGTAAAGTGACGTCTCCGATGAGGGATTTGCGGATTTCGGTGAAAGTGAGGCGGCGAGAAGGGTCTTCCCTGTATTTGTTGATGATGAAATCCCTGTACTCCTTGTAGATTTTAGGGGTTCTTGAGATTGAGCTGCCTTCGAAGAATTCTTTCAATGCTTGCCTCTCTGTTTCGTGAATATCGTTCCAAGCAAACCAACCTAAGAAGAAGAAGAAGAAGAAGAAGAAGAAGAAGAAAGAAATGAGATTTTTCGTTAGGGTTTGGGAGAAGGGGAATATTGATTAATCAATTAGAAAGGAGGAACTTACTGGAGTAGCTCGGTATGGTGTAGAGGTCGAGCTCTGGTTCTTCGGGTCGATTTGAATCCGGGTTCGGGTCATGTCGAGGCTTGTTCTCCATTCCCGGGTCCTTGGTGAGTTTTGGAATTTGGATTCTGTCGGTTTTTTTTGGGTCCGACTCAGGATTTACTCTGTTAATCACTTTTAATGCGAACGGGTTTTTCTATTACAACAACCGGTTACACTCATTTAACTCACCGACCAATCGTAATCTCGCTTGTCCAGTACGTGATAGTAATTGAATTTAAATGAGAATTTTTCAAATTTGGTTGAATTGAATTACTGGGAGAAATATCACAAACAATCAAACAACTTTAAAATTATTAGTGTAAAAATTTTAAAAATTCAATTTTAATAAAATATATTTTTATCTAATCTTAACAATTTTTAAATTTAAAAATTGACCTTCAATTATTAATAATTTTTTTTAATTATTAATGTCACATTCTAAAATTAAAATAAAAATTTTCATTTAATAATCATATTTCAAAAAATGACATTTTAATAAATTTGAATTAAATTTAATAAAAAATTCAATGGTATTAGCAATTCATAAAATTCAATTTAGCATTTTAATCAAATAAATAATTTAGATTATCTAGTGACATTTATATACGTTAAAGTACTAAATTATGTTAAATTTAAAGTTAAATTAAATCTCAAATTTGTATGTAGTGTAATGACTAAATTAAAATTTGACCCAACCATTATGTTAATAAGGTAAAAAAAAAATCATCGAAACATGTCAAAGAAGGTTTAGAGAATTTCAATAGTGTTAACAATTCTTAAAAAGCATGTCAACATTTTAATTAGAATAACGTATTTAGATTAACTAATAACACTATAAATGTTAAGGTAACAACTTATGTAAAATATATATATATAAAATAGATCTTAAATTTAATTATAATATAATGATTAAATTGAAATTTGATCTTTTATATAATATAAAACAATAAAAGAGTTAAATTTGAAATTTAATAATAATAAAAAAAGAGAAAGAAAAAAAAATGTACATACAACAATTAGAGATGATAACGGAACGAAACAACAATTATTGCTGATCGATTTTAATTTGATATATTCTTAATTTAAGTCGATCTTGATATGATTTTCAGTTAAATGTTTCGAATCTAATAAAAAATTAAATTTATACTTAACAGGTTATATATATATTTTTATAAAATATAATAAAATAATAATAAAATTCCCCAAAATAAAATAAAATTTATCTTATTCCACCCAAAAGCACAAATGAATGGTGTATATTACAAATTTTTTTGTACACTCGTATTCAATTAATTAAGCCTTTTCACAAACCCAGTACAAGTTGCTAGAGTGGACCAATAACAAGAAGGGGAAAGGCTCAACAAAAAGAGACAACATGCATGAAGGCCCAAACTCTCAGCTTCCTTCATTTTAATTTAAGCCCTAAATCAGGACTAATAAATGCTGCCAGACCCAGCAATTAATGTGGTAGTTGGCCCATCACTCATGCTGCCTCTTCACCCCCAACACAAGTACACTACCCCGCCTTCCTTAAACCATTTAACAAATCACTCAAATAGCAGCAGAGATTCAGAGAGGGATTGGAGAGATGGGTGATTACCAGTTTCTTATGCTAAAGGACGCCATTACTTGCATTAACCAGAAAGTTAGCCTATTTGCCGTCATTCTTGACTTCACTCTGCCCCAGCGAACCAAGGGCACCGGTACCCACCACCTTTTCTTTCCTCTTTTTTGCTCTCTTGTTTCCTACCTTCTGTTCTAATATGATAACTCTTTGTACTCACCTCGTTGCTTCCATGCTCGTACGAGTGCCTTACTATTTCTTTATGAAATTTATATAGATGCGGAACTTAAATTCTTTCTTTTTTCTTTTTCTTGTTTCTAATCTTCTTGATCTTATTTTCTGATCGTTCTGAACTTATTTTGCTTAGCCAGAATTTCTGTTTTGTTTGCAGATTATTTTTGTAAGCTAAAAGTAATTGACGAGTCACATTCCGAGTTCTGGGTTCCTGTGCATGTATTTGCTCAAGAAATCGACGGTCTTCCTCTTGTTGCATCTGTTGGAGATATTATTCAACTTTCACGTGTTACGGTATACTCTGATAATTCCAAAGTGTCATTTCTTGTCCTCCTTAATATTACTTGTGTTTGGTCAGTTCATGTTTCATCTTTAATTTCTTTTTTGAAAAATTATAAATTCAGTTAAACAAGTGAAAGAAGATTAGGAAGAAGTGAGCGGACAAGTGCTAACACTCATGATAATTCATCTCTATTACCTTATAATTGAATTTGTATGGGCTTTCACAGCAAGTTAGTTATTTGGAATAGTTCTAATGTGTATTTCTCAACTAATTTCACATATGATATACACAGCGTGGCTTTAAGCATGAATGGATGTATAATGCTAAGGATTCTAGGAGTTTGAGAACTGACATTCTTTTCTGAAATCTGTTATGAATTCAATCTGCATTTTGCTGCTTATGATATAAAACGATTTAAAACTTTTTTTTCCTGGGGATTTAGGGGATTGCAATTATAAAGTGATTGAGAATGGAAGACTAGTTGAGAAAAATCTAACCACTAATGTTTTAACAATTTGTGAAGTCAGCTAGGTTTTAGAATGGGGGAAGTATGCAACCATGGAAGAAGAAACTCTGTTGCTTATATATTGGACTGTTAGTTCACGCAAGAAGGAAGGAAAAAGAAAAGATTAGCTAAAAATGAGATAACTGAGAGAAAAAGAAAGAGCACCGCATATAACTTGGATCACTTAAAACAATAGTTTCATGGAAGACTCATCAATAACTCAAATATCTCTTAAAATCAACTCTACCAAAATGAACGTCTAAAGTATTTAGCAAATGTTAACTGATCGTAATTGGACTAAGATTGTCATTAGATTAGAACTAAGAGTGATTTAAAATTTTGACCTTGGAAATATCCTGTTTACCCGGCTAGAATCAAGATAAGGTCTCATTGACAATAATATCAAGGCCTACTTCAGTGAGAGAAAAATTACTAAAACCTAGATATGAGACCCAATATAGCTGTAAATTACTGTCTTATTAACTACCAAAGAAACTTATATTTGGATGATACAAAAGAGCTCTCAGTTGTTGAAGAATCAAACTTCGTTTTCGCCCTTGACATCCAAAAGGGTGAAATCTTTTATCTTACCAAACTATTTGTTTACTGCCACAATGATCTTAATTGTTTCTGAGATTAATTTTGATCACGTTTTCTTAGACATTTAGTCTAACATTCTTAGCCATGTGAGGTTTAAAGTTTAATCTTCTTGGCTGTAGATAAACTCATTTAATTAGTTTTTGCATATGCTGTTACGTTTGCTTTAAAGGGCATAATTTGCATCAGCAATTAAAAGTAGATACCTTGAGGATTCTCTTATGCATCCTGTGAAGCTTGCTATAAAAGCAACTACATCTCTTATTTATTTTTGAACTGGCTGAGAATAATTTGCTGCTAGAAGTCATATCTCTCTCTCTCTCCGTCTTGAGTGCCCCCCGTTTCTTTTAGTGTATCATTTAGCCATTAAATAGCACATGGTGCTTGAAATCAGTATAAAGGGCTAATCCTTGGTGAATATTGACTTAATGTGAAAATGCATTGATGCGTTTCTTATATATGATTCTTTATTAGATTATAAGAAATTATTTTGAGTTGTAGTTCATGCACATACTTATTAACCTCTAACTGAGATTTCATTATGCAAGCATGTAAAGTTATGACAATTCAATTTGTAGACTAGACTCTGTTGGTTGCTTTAATTTGATTGAAAACTAAAATCAAGTTCAATTCATTATATCTACAACATATTAATTTGCGACTGGTATAACAAAATCTACTCTCCTGCATTTTGTTGAAATGGAGTTGTCTTTCTTAGTTTGTTCTCTATAAGAATGATTGTTGATTATGTTGTTGAAGATAAAATTATAAACCTATTCTTGGGTCTTTGACTATTAAACTGAGCTTTTAGGTTGACATATTTTTGTATTGATATTAGAGCCTTCTAAATTTGTGGTATAACATTTTGCCTTAATTTTGATAAATAAAGTGTAATAAAACAAATGAGGCGGTTTATGCATAATCCTTGCTATCCCTTTCACTTGCATGAGTCAATGGGCTTGCATATGAGAGTGCTCCCTTACATGATAATATAACCTTTAGGTTAGCTCATCTTACATCTATTCAAATTAAAAAATTTCCTTCTCCGCACACTTCCCAAATGCACAAGCTCCTTGGATCCCAATTTGGTCAAACACAGGCCTATCACATACATTTTGATGAAAATTTGTTGCTAGAGGTGGCAAACCTTGCATACTCAACTTGCTTGAATTGAACTTGATTATAAATCAAAACTGAGTGAAATAGTTAACTCTAAAGCGAAATTGATCCAAGATAAGATTATCTGATTTGGAAATAATCCAAAAGTAAAATGACCTGATATCTAAATTAACTTGAACAAAATGATACTTAACCGAACTTGAATTGATTTAATACCTGGAATGATCCAAGTTTACTTTAATGGTGTACAAGCCAAATATGTGAAGTAAAATTAAATGTTTCACATTTAATCTCAAAGCATGTAATATATACACAGTTTAAAAAGAAGAAAATAACTATGAAAAAAATGCAAAGAGCTATAGGTAAAAATTTTAGGAAGAAATATATGGCCCAAAAGTGTTCAACACTTTAGGAATTAGTTGTAAAAAATTTAAATCCAAGGCAACTAAATACTATTTTGATTCAACTTTATGTGAATTAAGTTGTGTGATAATTTTTTCCTGATTAATTGTAATAGCATATGATTTAGTTTATTTGTTAAATTAAAAATGGTGTTATATATAAATGATAATACTTTATGATTTTGTCCCTTAGTTGTTTTTTTGCAATATTGTAGAACTTAATTTACGAAGTAACACAAACCCAATATGATCTGACATGATTTGATTCAAAATGACTTGAAATAATATTTGATTGATATGAACTATGACCTTAATATCGAATGACTGAACTTGATGTCAACTGGACTTGCATGATTGCAGTCTATTTATAACCATATAGAGGCATGAAGGATTTTTTAGTCTAATGGCTAGTAGTTAAGAGGCTTTGGTTGCATGTGAGAATGAACTATCCTGAAAGTTCAAGCTTATTGGCTTTGGCCTTGTTGAGTCTTAATGTCTAGCATTTTATGAAGTATTTCTGTTGTATGAACAGTTGTCAATCAGGTAAATATTGTATTGCCTTCTAGATGCATATTTTTCATTTTCCATAAATGGTGTTTTATAAATCTAGTTTGAAAAAGGTAATTACTTCTACAGATGACAGTTCATGAAGGAGATGTATATGCTATATTCAACAACAAGTTTTCTTCATTTGCTTTATATGATGGGAAAGATGGTGATAGTTTCCATCCTTATAAAGTTTCTTTAAGATTTCATGCGAGAGAACATGATGAAAAGAGAATAGCAAGCCTGAGAAAATGGTTAGCAAGTTCAGGGGTCATTGACGGTATGTTTTTTATCGGCTAGTGTGATCAATATTTCTCCTTTAACTGGTGGGTTATATGCATATTAAGTATTAATAGTTATTATCTCTTAATTGATATCAATCTATATGTGATTGCTCTATGCCTGTAACAAAAGTATATGGTTGGAGTAATATGCTTTTCTGAAGCTGCTTGTTCCACTGTATTCTCATGCTTTGGTTAGAAAATTTAGAAACTTCATATTGTTAATTTTCCTTTCTAGATCCCATGCTTATTTTCTTTTTCTGGTTGGTGTTCAATTTAAGTTTTTTTCCTATTTAAAATCAACCATTTTTACATGTGATCCACTAGACTGAGGTTGATTGCTTCCCCCCATCCTTGATTCTTGAAGCCATTCAGGATTGCATCTACAATTTAATAGAGCTTGATTTTAGTTCAATTTGTGCTCTAAGGTTTGAAACATGTGGTAGTTGAAGAGACCACTGCACTAGATGGTAGTTAAAATGCATTAGGTATAAACGTGCAGAGAATGCTTAGTGAGTCTTTGTCCTAATATCTTAGGAGTAATCATTTTAAGATCGCAGGGTGGGCCTTAGTGTTAATGGGCTGTAGAAGACTGAGCAATGACAATTGGCCTATCTTCTGCCTTTTCTTTTTGAAGCAAATTTTTAACGTCTTAACTTTTTTAAGTACTGAGCTGAATGTGGCTGGACATGAGGATTAGATTGACAGTTTAACATAGTGGTAGTTAACACTGCACCAGCTTCTCCTGGAACTTCTATAATCAGTACTGTTTATCATGTAAGTCCACCTTTTTGGAATTAACTTGGAAAGGACAGTTCCTGAGTATACCTTTCTAACTTCTAAGAGTTCTGACGCACAACACAGACCTATATATTACCTCTCAATACTGCAAGTTATTGATTTTGTATATGCTAAAACATTGCATCGGCATTTTGGTTCTATGTTTATATAGATTAAAAGTCATGCATGTGCAATGCCTCTTTTTATGTGATTCTGTCCTCTAATTATGATGCCAAATATCTGGTCATTTCTATCACCCCATATGAAGCTTCACCTTTTCTTTTCATGCTTGTTAGTGCCAAATTTCTCATTGTTGAGGGAGATCGACCGAGTGGTTTGTGTAAATTTAGCTTGCAAGGTATTGATCCGTATCTTTGATTTTCATGTGTTATATTTATGGACTTGGTATGTTCAACTGTGTCCAATGTAATCATATTTTTATGCTGCTTGATTATTTCAAGGTGTGCTGATCCATCTTGATATTTAATGTTTGGCCCTACTAAGGTACTTCATATAAGCAAAACTACTAATGATAAGTGGATGGTCTTTCTTTGGGATGGAACGGATGCTCCACCTATCAGTATTTATAACAAGTGAGTTGGTATCTTTTTAATTGCTCCTCTATTTAAACCTTTAACTGTAAAGCAAACGCTAGGATTTGGTGGAAGCATTCCTACTTTTTACATGGTATCATTGACACATGGTTATATATGAATTCTCATCTATCGACAAGCATTTGTTCGCACTTCATTGCCTTCGATTTCATTGCGTCAATCAGTTGCAATTGACTTTTGTGGTCATATTAAATTGTCTTTCCTGCTGAAATGAAAAGTTAGCATAGGTAAAGATGATTAGGAGGCCACTGACAGGTGCAGTGTTCTATATCTTTTGGGAGTGGCATTTTATTGGCTCAGTTGTTTCTCCTGAAAGGGTGGTTTTTTCTTTATCTTTGTATGGAGCTCATTGGCTTGTTATCTCTATTGTATGATCGGAAAGGCTCTGCTTTGCTATTAAGAATCTTAAGTCACATTTATGGTAATGAGTGTTTTTAACTTGAGATTACACTACATATCTGCTGTGATAAAAAAGGATTGCGGTTCACAAATTTGTTTCTTTAAGTTGTGTTGAGCTTAAATTACCGCAAAGCAGGCAGTTGGTTGCCTGGCTATATTTTTTGCAGATGCATGTAGTTAGAGTTTCGGTTAGTTCTTTAATGACTTACAAGAGTTCTCAGAAGAAAATTTTGAAGCTTAAGTTATGGTGTATTATCATGAAGCCAGTTATTCTGATTCAGTGTGATACCCTATCCTGTCCGTGCATTAAGAAGATTACGTCTCTTGAGATCTATAAATGGGCTATAGAGTTTAGTCTGTAGACTTTACTAGGTTGATTAAAGGTAGAAAGGGTCAGGCCTAAGGCTGTCTGGCTTGCTGAAAGTGAAGAATATATTCTGGAATGCTTTGGTAGTTAGGACATCACAGATTTAATAGGATAAATTGGTCTGATCATTGGTGCAAGATTTAAAGTTGTGGGTGCTATGCTGCCTAGCTGAACAGTGTTGGGCTTAATTTATTTCTGATGCTACATTCTTTGGTTACTGAGAGTAACTTGTTAACATTATTGAAATTTGATATATATACATGTAAAGGAAAAAACCAGATCTGGTTGTAAAAACATAATTTCCAGAGGTTTAGAAAATGATGAGAAAAGAAAAAGATTGCAAGAGGGCAAAATGTTAGGCATTCTTGCTTTTATAACATACTTTTAATCTCCTTAGTGAGAAACCTACTATAATATAGAATCATGTAGATATTATGGAAATTTTAAAGACTAATTCCCTGTCGTGTAGAGATTTGGATTTTGCAGTCTTAAATAGGAAACTGCCTTAGCAACATGTAAATAATTTTGTCCGTTTAAAATAGAATAAATAATCATTTTGAACTCCTATAGCCTGGTTGGTCCAGCTGTAGAAAGTGTTATTTGAGTTTAGTTGTTCAGAAACTGGTGAAAGAGAATCTAAGATGGTGTTAAATACAGAAGCATTATAGAATGTAGAAAGATGTTTTACTGTTTTCTTAAGAAAATTTTTTAAATGCCATCAACAGATGAAAAAAAAAAAAAAAAAAGGGACAGCTTGTTTTTTTTTTTTTTTTTTTTTTTTTTGTAAAGTTCTGAAATACTTGTATGATTACATTCCAAATTGTGAATCAGGAAAAATAAGGATAAAATACACTAGGTAAGTACTACAAATGAGGATAAATAAATTCCATGAAAATTGTGAAATTAATTGTTTACATTATGCAAGGCGTGCTGGACTTTCGGCTGAATATCATTCCTCATCGACTATAAGCTATTATGTAATTTTTTTAGTGACATTTTACTTTGAGGTATGACTTATTATATTGGTAAATTGAGATGGTCGATGGATTTAGAAACTACTTTCTTCTAAGTTTGTTTCTATAACTAAACCGATGCCTTTCTATCATAATTTTACGTAAGTTGTTATTGTTCTCTCAGTTTTTAATTCATCACAAAATAGACTCCTATTAATGAAGCACATTTCTTTCTATTTCTATTAAGCGTAAAGGGTAAAATAGAAGTCTAAAATATTAATAAACCCCTTTGTTGCTACCTTTGAGAGACACTTTGAGAAGTTTCAAGCTAGTCTAGAAAGCCCAAATTATCTTCATGATAGGCTGTGAATGTTAGAAGTTAGATTGCGAAACACCCAACTTCAGTTTTAGAGTAGAAATGCTCTTTCACAAGCTAGGCTAAATGCCCAATGAGGAAGACCGTTAGACTGATTTTGGAGTTTGGTAATTTTAGAACCTTAGCATTGCCACTTACCAGAAATTATATTAAAAGTACAGGTGAAACTTTCCAAAATTTTAAATTTACATAGCAAAAGAAACTGACATTTTCTCCAAGGGCTGCACTACCATGCATTTATGTCTTTAACTTCTGTTATAGCAAAGTATCTATAGTATGGATCTAGACCTTCTCGATGAGTTACCATAGTTCTGACTCTAGGCAAAAGATTTTCTAGCAACCGGTATTTTTCAACTTTCAGTCAAGTACTTAAAACTTCAAATAGTCATTTACACTTATACATAATAAGTGAGTTAGCTGTTTTCTGTTACTATAATTCTTTTTAACTTGTTTCTCCTTTGATGTAAAAATATAAAATAAAATAAAAAGAGGACTACATCAATAGGGAAACATGTGCATTCCTCACCCCCTTTGGGGCACTGTATCTTCTTAAACTTAAGATCTGGTCTATCAACAGTTTTAACTCTGTTACAATCAAAGAGTTGACTTCATTTATGATTTATGCCTAATTGAACAGCTTTCAGTTTCACATGTAGAATATTGATGCTTGCTATGTCTAGTTATTTATTTATTTGTAATCTAACAGATTTTTCATTTAATGAGTATGCTCCACAGGCTGGAAGATGAACTGCACAATCCACTTCCTCTACATTTCGAGCCTCTGCCTCCATCAAGAGATGTGCTATGTACATTTCCTACTGTTGGAACTATCCTAAGAGTGATCCTTGATATAGACTGCGTAACATATATACTTCAGCTGCTAAAAGTTGATCAATGGATGAAATTTTTTCATGTATTCTGCAAAATGCATGAAGGATTATGGTATGGTGTGTTCACATCATCTTCAATGATCCGAGATATGCCAAATGATGATATTCTCATATTTGAGCGCCAGAGGTGAATTTTTTTGCATGTAGCATCTTGTTAAACAAATAGATTGTTTATTCCCTTTTGATTGAAATTCTTTTCAGAAGTTTTGAATATCTCACTCTATTTCTATGTGTACATGTTAGCAATTGTGATCAACGATCATTGGGTGAACTAGATCGGATGCCATACTGGAGCTGTCCATGGCCATCAAAAATCACAGGTTCCATGTGAATATAATTTTTCTTTATTTCTCATTTATTGGTATATTTGATTCAATCTCCCAGATGCAGTTATTGAAATTTATGAGTGATGATTATGCCCTTGATCAGAGGTTAAACGCATTGATGTACCATTTTCTACATTGATGGATGTTCTCACTTGTAAAAAGGTATTATACCCTACAGCATTTTTTTTAAAAAAATCAAAATGTACTATACATTGATGGACCCTCTCCCTCACTCTCCCAGCCACCTCTTTTTGGTCCGATAATGCCCAAAATACACCTCAAAACCTTTGAAACTTTTTTTGAATTTTGAATCATCTGCAATCTCTTTTCTTTCCTCACACGCAAGCGCCTACATTATTGGTCTGTCAAGATTAGGTGGGCTCCAGTTGAGTTTGTTTTGAACTCGGTTGAAATTTGAATCTTTTTTGCTTCATTAATTCGTTTGGGCTTTGTAGCCTACATATTTTGGTTGCTTCAGGTTTGGCCATTTAATAGCTGTAGTAGTTCTAATTGGCATTTTTATTTTTACGGCCAAGATGGTTGTCTTCTCTTTTTTACTGCAATTGGTGAGAATGCCACCTTTTGATAGAGAGGACTAAGCTCGATGGTTTTATCCTTTTGAAGGTGTTACGGTTTCATATGAGAATTAGCTTGAAGGCTATGGAAGCATATTAAAACTAGGGAATAATGTTTGACTGGAGTTGTGCTTATTTGTTGCTTGGGTAACCTTCCAGGAAACAAATAATTTCAGGTGTGTAGTACGATTTGTTGCTGTAATTCCATGGCGAGTTGAGGATTTCCGCGCTCCTTGTGGAGCTTATAGGGTTAGGTTTACCCTAGAGGATCCAACTGCCCGAATCCATGCTTATGCTCATGCTGAAAATGGGGTAAGCACATTATATTTAAAAATCTTGTGGTAACCTTTAGACTTTTGTGGTGTAAATCATTTTACTTGTGTTCTTGAATTCAATATTGCAAACTAAGATCATGATTGCAAGTTTTTAATGATGGTCTTCATTGAATAGTTAAAATGTGAATCTAGAAGGAAAAGAAATTGAAGAATAGAAAACCAAGTATATGTTTTGAGTCTCTGATGCCATTGCCTAAAATTAAAAGAAAATTGTTAATTTTTTAGCTGTTTTGGAGCCATAGCAACTTGAACAGGACAATCTTGGAAGTTGGTTTTGGAAATCCTTCAAAACATGCCTACTTGTTGTGCTTGTTAAACTTGGAGTGGTGCATCTACTGCTTTTGATTTTGTAAATTATTTAGTTTACCAGTAGTAGCATATTGTTATGCATTCCACATGAATATAGTTTAATTCGATGTTGCTGCATTTCTGAAGGAGGAATTTTTCAATTGTTCATCCACTGATGCACTGAAACGGAAGGTAATTAAATTGCTTGGAGTATCTGTAAGTAGAGATGGGGAGGCAATAATGGGTGGTGCTAGAAATCCGCCATGGGTGCAGTGTTACTTGAAATCTAATCCCATCAAACAGCGCCATTGGATATTTGAAACCAAGCTTCTTGGTTAACCAGTTTGACTGTACTTGCATGGTATGTAATGTATTTAGGTAGGTTTGGTTAAGCTGGCTATAATTTACGCCAAGTTACTAGGTATCACTGGGGATTACTTCAATATTATACCTCTTTTTTACCTCTGTTATTCTATATAAGGCTTTTGCGCTTTCTAGCTATAATAACCTCTCCATGCAATAAACATTTGAAGGTTTTTTTTTTTTTTTAATTTTTATATGCAAGTGTTCAAAATAAATCCACATCAACACTAAAAAGGATCATTTAATTTACATATATTAGTTTATATGGATAAAACCTTACATGTATGCCACTGATTAGTGGTAGTTTAAATGTTGAAGAACAAAAAATTAGTGTACTACAAACTGAGGTTAATTACACATTAGTACCCTCATGATTTGAGTTGGATTCACATAAACTCATTCATTAGAAGGGGCAACGACTGTCAAAAAGAAGACAAATGGAAACATAAAACATTAGAAGAAAACAGGCGAGAGAAGACTTCTAGAGAGAAAAAGTTGATATGTGCAATTTTTTTGGCCATTAAATAAGGTTAGTTATATGTAAAGCAACCATTTTTGAATTGATTAAAAGTGTTGCCGTAGTTTTCTATTCTCCCCCTCTTAAGCAAGTAAGAAATAATGCCAACCTCGACATCAATTATAAGAAAAGGCTTGGTATCCTAACTATTATTCTTTATGGATTTTGGTCTTTGGTTTCTTTTAAAAATATCTAAAATTTAAAAAGAAAATATAACATGTATAATTTATAAATAAATAAATAAAACTATCCCCAATATTCTATAAAAAAAATAACAGTTTAAAAATCTTATATAAGATATAAATTTTTTTAAAATATTTGTATAAATTTAAAAAAGTTTTAAAAATATAAAAGAATCATTAAATATTTGGATAATATAATTTTTTGCCTCTGAACTTAGCAATTAGTTTCACTTTGGTACTTGTACTTTCTTTTTGTTCACTTTGGTATCTAAACATGGTAACTAGATCTATTTTAATCTATTAACTTGGATTCTGTCAAGATTTAATGATGTAACATTGTTCTTGAAATATTACTGGATTGGTTAGTTAGATTAATTGGATCAAGAACCAATCGGTATACTGATCCAAACAATGAGGTTAAACTGATTGAATCAGAGACTGCTTGAAATAGGTGAAAATTGAAAATTGAGACAAGAATAAGAATCGATTTTATTTTTCATGAAATTTTAATCATTTATTCAATTATAGCAGTTGAACCAAGCAAATCGTTTGATCGGGAATCAGTGATATGACTGGTTCAACCATTGGTCAAGTTATTAAAACATTATATGTGATACTCTAAGATTGTACCACATTATTATTTAAAAATTTATATAGGTTGTTTAATTTTCAAGTGATAATGCAGAGCATTCTAAGAGCATCATGTCATCAAACTTTTATATTTTTCAATTTTAGGGACCAAAATGAATTTAATTGTCAAGTTTAGGGGTAAAAATATATATTATCCCTTACATATTTAATACATATAAATTAGAGTAAGAAATGCATATAAAATATTTACGTATAAATAAATGACGATTTTAGAATTCACAAACGATTTTGTTTTTGGGTACAAACGAAGGATTTAATTGTTGGGTAAGTTTTAAAAGTCCTCTGGAGCTTATTCTTCAAGTTCAACTGAGTTGACCACTATCCCAAAACCAGATGCTCGCAATTTCGGCTGCCAACAGTCACTTCTTTGCTCATCTTCCCGCCCCCTCAAATGATCCAAACCCACTAGCAAAACCCATTTCAAACAAACCAAATCATCTCCAAATCCTCAAGAAATGCACCCATTTAATCCAATTCAAGCAAGTTCATGCGCAATTCATCAAAACTCCACTTCACCAGTCCAATACCTACCTTTCCAAACTCATCCAAGCCTTAGTTGACTCCGGCGATCTCCCTTACGCCCGCCAGGTATTAGATCAAGTAACCCAGCCCTCCACATTTGCTTTCAACACTATGATAAGATGCTACGGAACAAATAAATTGGGCCATGATGGAATTGACCTTTATATCAGAATGAGACACCAGGGGGTTGACGCGGATAATTTTACTTACCCCTTTCTTTTAAAGGCTTGCAGTGGTCTAAAACAAGGCAAAGGAGTCCACGCTCTGGTTGTCAAGGACAAAAGATTTAGTTCCGATATTCATTCTTTAACTTCTTTGACGACGTTTTATTGTTCTTTTGGTGATGTCGGATCTGCTCGGTTGTTGTTTGATAGTATGCCTGAGAGAAATGTGGTTACTTGGACTGGTATCATAAAAGGATATGTGAATCAAAAGAGATATAAAGAAGGGATTGAATTATTTAATCAAATGAAGAATTATGGGGTCGAAATAAATGAATTGACTTTGGTTTGTATACTCTCGGCATGCGCTAATTTGGGGGCTTTGGAAATAGGTCAATGGGTGCATGAATATACTGATAGAAAGAGAATATTTTTGAATCCAAAGCTTGGTGCTGCCCTTATTGATATGTATGGTAAATGTGGTCACATTGGCAAAGCTTATCGAGTTTTCAAGACTCTGCCTTGTAAAGGTGTTTCTGTTTGGAATGCCTTGATTGGGGGACTGGCAATGCATGGTTATGGGATTGAAGCCATTAAAAGACTTAGGGAAATGCAAGGGAACGGAATAAAGCCGGATCGGATCACGTTCATTGCGGTTTTATCTGCTTGCAGTCATTCAGGATTGGTGGAGAAAGGAAAGGAGATTTTTCATTCAATGAGAAAGGATTTCGGAATTGAGCCTGGCATCAAGCATTATGGATGCTTTGTGGACATTTTATGCAGGGCAGGACTCTTGAATGAGGCATACGAGGTTGTAATGAACATGCCAATGGAACCTAATGCGGTTTTGTGGGGAACTTTGTTGAATGCCTGTGCTGCAGCTGCCAATGTTGAGCTAGCCGAGGCGGCAATGGAACGACTGATGGTTTTGGAACCTTGTAATGATGGAAACTATGTTCTTATGTCGAATATTTATGCCGTGAAGAAACGCTGGAATGATGTAGCTAGGATTAGAAAGATTATGAAAGATGGGCAGATATTGAGGAATCCCGGCCATAGTTTAATTGAAGTGGATAATGTTGTCCATGAATTCATGGTTGGTGATGGCAGGCATCCCTGCTCGGAACAGATATATGACATGTTGGAAAAAGTAATAATAACCATAAAAGAAGGTTATTTTTAAAGGTCTTGTCTTCAAGGCCTGATTACAGTTGGGCTGATCCTCCCATCTAAAAGTAAGAGGATTTGTGTAAAAATATTAGTTTGAAAAATAAGTTTTGATAAAAATAAAAGATTTATGTAAAAATATTAGTTTGAAAAATGAGTTTCGATAAAAATAAAATTAATTTTCTAAATAAGTTGAATCTTATGTAGACTTTTTTGTTTGAACCCAATCCAACATAGCCCTAATCAACATAAACTGTTTTTTCCTATTATTTTGTTGTTACTATTTAAATATTATACAGTCTTATTTATCATTTTTTATCTGGACTAAATTTGAGTAAAATTTCAAAACCTATTTTTTGAACTGAACTAAACTTGAACCTAAAAATAAACCTAAAATTTTGCATCAATCCATCCTAAACTCTACTCATGTATATTCATGACTATACTTATTTAACAGTCGAATTTGAATTGAGCTCAACTATTAATGTTTGAACTACCTTGAGTTTAAATGCACTCAAATGAAGCATTATTTAGTAACCGGAAATGGAATAGTTAAATCAACCGCATAATTGATAGTTTTTCATTATAAGCCCACAAATTTTCATCAAAACAGTAGCTAGAAAGTTATTTCGAAAGTTCAAACAGAAATCTATAAATATTCCTCTGTAAAAAAGAAAAGAAGCTAAAATTTGAAAGTTGATTGCAGCTTTTGAGGACAATTTAATCTAAACAAAATCGAAAACAAAACTGAAAGTACAACCGGAAGGATAACACTGGTGATCTTTTAAGTCATCCTCTGTGCAGCTTCCTTTGCAAGAAGCTTCTCCTTTGCCTTGGTTCGGGCCTGTGACTTGGATCCCATAATACCACCTCCCCACTTCTTCCTGTACTCATCGTACTTATCATTGAAGTTCGCCTGCAATATGAGTGCCGGAGTTAATTATATGAATTATTGCAAGAACAGATATTATTTATACTCTGGGGTTTGATTTACCTTGATCGCCTCGAGGATTTTGCTGAAGTCCAACTTATCCTCGTTCTTGACTGTGGTCAAGCACAGGACTGAAGCAGTTTTCTTGTGGACAATCTGCAGTAGTATAAAAAGAAATATGAGCTACCTCGATTCTATAATTGGTAGAAAAGAAAAACAAATCTGAAAGAAAACTACCGATCCCAAACGTGATTTCCCCTTGACGATGCAATAAGGCACTTCCATTTTTCTGCACAAAGCAGGAAGCCACACCACCAACTCTATCGGATCCACATCATGAGCAATAACCACCAATTGAGCCTTGTTCTGTTCGAGAAATAGTAAACATAGCCAATTATTTTAGGAGCTTAAGATATAAACAGAATTCAAGGTACCACAGGAACTAAACTGAAGGTTATGAGTATGACCGAACTTAAGGAATACCTGCTCAATAAGGTAGGTAACATGGTTAAGTCCATATTTCACAACAATTGGTTTCTTAGACTCGGGGGCTTTTCCTTCAGCCTCAGCTTGGGCCTTTTTCAGGAGTCGTTCCTTCTTGGCCACCTTGTCCTCTGGCCTGTACTTGAGAAGCAACTTAAACAAACTTGTTGCTACAATGACAAAAAAAGAACCGCGGTTTAATCCCAACCATTAGAAAGCCGGAAGGGAATAAAAGAGGGGCAGAAACAGGTGAAAGTCTTAGTGTACCAAGGTTCTTATCAAGAGTCTTGGTGAACTGGTTCAATGCAGGTGGGACCTTCAATCTCTGCTTAAGGATCCTCTTTTTCCTTTGAATGCGGACAACCTTTGGCCACTTCACAAACCGATGCAAATCCTTCTTTGGAGGTAAAGCCCCTCCAATACCAAACTGCTTTGGACGCTTCTCGAACAATGGATTGACAACCTTCTCCTAATTTCCAAAATCAAAAAATAATAAACAGATAGTAAGACCACAATCAAGTTATTTGAGGGGCGCTCAGGTGATGACAGGAACAAAATTACTTGTTTCTTCTTGGCTGGGATGGCCACCTTTCCACCTCGCTTGGGGCCCTGCATTTACCAATGAACCAAATAAGAACACAAAGACCAACTCTTTTAAACAAGTACATCAATTCATAAATAGGTTCATAGCATTAAACTTATATTACCACCCACTAAAAAGAATTCTTCAAAGAATAGATAAATTTCTCTAGCTCATTAGGGTACTTGATAAATTTCTCAAAACTTATTGAGCAACTCAAACATTAGTTCTTTAGCTAACAAAGACTTATGCTAACCTTTTACAACATTATAATAAGAGTTCCTCATATGTTAATCCTCTAACTAGATTTCATACAATATTCAATCCAAAAACCACAACACTAATAAAAAGCTCCGCGAACTGCATCAAAAAGAAAAAAAAAAGAGTATTTAACGAGAACAATTGAAATGAAATTGGAGATTTGAAAATGGGGTTTTCAGATTTACCATTTTTTGCACCACTTTAGTGTTCTTCCAAACTTTTACGAACGGCGGAGGAAAACCCTACGAAGAACGACAAAGTACACGCGTGACGACTGAGGTTTATATAATAACAAGATCGATTTCTGGGCCAGTTCCCGAAAACTATGGGCTTGTCGGATTCTTGTACATATCTGAACTGTTAGCTAACAGACGTAAACGGGTTTGAGACATTAAAGCCTATTGGACCCGACCAAAAGTCCATTTAGAAAAAAAATAGCAAAACTTGCTTTCCCCCGTTTTTTGATTGCCCGCTCGTTCTGACTCTTCGATCTAACGAAGAAATGTTATTCTTATCTGAATTTTGCCCTGCAATTCCCCTGAATTCAATCCAAAAAGCAGTGAAAACACCAAATTTTGTTTCATTTCACTGGACTAGTTAACCAACCACGAGGGCTACTAACTCTCTCTCTTTGATCCTTTGAGGGTTTGTTTCAATTTTAGGGTTTTAGGGGAAAAACTAAGATTTTTGGTTGTTTGATTGGTGGTTTCTATGGAGACGGAAACCCCAGACGAGAACAAGCCGATGGGGGAAGAGAAGGAGAAGGAAAAAGAAAAGGAGGAAACTAAAGAGGTTTCTCGGGAAAGTGAGGAAAAGAAGGAAGTTGAAGAGAACGAAGAGGAGGATGAAAAGGAAGACAACGAAGAGAACAGAGAGAAAGGTGCTAAGAAGGGAGAAGATACTAGTCGAAAGCGAAGCTCCAGGAAACCCAATCGAGGTTCAGCTGAGAAGAAAGAGCCTATGACACCCAGTAGTGATAGGCCTACGAGGGAAAGGAAAGTCGTTGAAAGGTACTCGGTTCCATCTGTTGCCAGGTCTTCCACTCCCAAACCTTTGTCAATTGAAAAGGTATTTGTTTTTTCTTTGGTGTGATTGGTTTTTGCCCATTCTTTTGCTCCCTTCTGGCTTCAGTGTTTTTATTGTTTTTGAATTTCGTGTTGCTTTCAGGGTCCTGGTACACAGCTTAAAGATATTCCAAATGGTACGTATCTGGTTTTTTTTTTTTTTTTAGAATTATTTCCTATCAAATTCATGGGATTTGACAGTACTTCTATTCGTTATTCAATGAACGACCTGTAATGTAATTTAGTCAAAGTGATTACCACTAGGAAATTGTTGAACTTAGTACTTCTTAACATTATCCGAAGAGCAAATGTTGTGTTGGATGCTGTAAAATATCTGAGTTTTGGTTATTGAATTCGCCTTTGATGAAGCTGAAAAATATGTCTTCATAAAACCTGCCAATTTAGATGTTAGTAATCACATTCAAACTCAGTATTAAAACTGAGTTTATACAGGTTCCATGTGTGGTTTGACCATTTTAACTATGGTTAAGCTTCAATAAGTATTAATAAATAATGGAAATGGATGAATACTTGGGTCTAGCTTTCCAATTCTTGTTGATGATGACTGCAATTGTTTTCACTTTCATATAAATTGTTTCATTGTAGGTTACCGTTCTTGGTATGAGTTTTACATGTGCTCAAATTACTTGTGTTTACTAGATGATACAGTAGTAAAAAACCACTGTAAATATTTAGTCCTTAAGTGATACCACGCAGCTTAGGAGGCTAGGGGCTGGGGTAAAAGTAACCTGAAATTCTTTAACAAAATAGGGAAAATTGAATAAAGAAAAGGCATCACGAGCTTCACACCTAGGGCTGATCACATCACAGAAGCAAGAAGAAAGAAAGCCTAAGCATCACACTTGAGGTTGATTGAATTGCATAATCAGTATTGCAACAATGCTAAAAAGGTTCTCATAAGTCATAATTGTAATGTCTTTAAAAGAAAAACTATTGGTTGATGTAGACCTTAGCTCCCTTAGAAGCTGGCAAATACTTGGATTTTAAACCCTCAATCCAAGGGCGAAGCCAGAAAATTTTTTTGAGGGGGCCGGAATTAGATTGTATATTTTTACAATAGTAAAAATGCAATTTCACCATTTTAATAGCCTATATCTTTATAATTTCTAAAGGATTAAATGATTTTTTTATCATTTTGGGGTGGAGGCCAAAGTGCAATTTTACAATAATTAATTTAAAATTTTATAAATTATAAAGGGGTTTAAATGAATATTTTTCCATTTTAGGGCCAGCCCCGCCCCCCCCCCCTCCCCGGCCGGCTTCGCCACTGCCTCAATTAGCTACTAGAGTTGTGCATCATTAAACTGTTGCAGTTTTCATTTAATATTTGAGACTCAAATTGTCTTGGATGGTGAACATATTCTAATCATTTTGTTGTGATGGCAATTTACATCAAACAATCTTTCTTTTATGTTCATTCAATTTTGTTGTTACTGCAGAGTCTGGCCTATTTTTTCTCTGATATTGTAAACTGTTTCAGTGGCTTTCAAGTTGTCGAAGAGAAAATATGATGATAATCTGCAGCTGCTCCATATGATACTCTTTGGAAAGAAAGCAAAGGTAATCAAGTTATCTTGTCTAGTTGTTTCATGATGCCTTTTTATGTACTTTTTTTCTTTGCTTTTGCAGCCTCAAAGATTGAAGAGAAACATTGGCCAATTTTCAGGCTATGTTTGGCTTGAGAATGAGGTATTTGCTTTAATCTTACAAAAGTTGGTTTTTATTTTTATTTTCTTTCTCCTGTGGTCCATCACCTGCATGTTTCTCTTCTTGCATGTAGTAAGGTATGTTTAAATTAAGATACATAGTGTATGCTTTGACTATATGTATAACATTTATTCACTAAGTAAAATCTTAATACCCATTTTTTTCCCAGCAGGAAAAACAAAAGGCAAAAGTAAAGGAAAAAATTGACAAATGTGTTAAAGAAAAATTAGTTGATTTCTGTGATTTGCTGAATATTCCAATCATGAGAACCACTGTAAGAAAGGTTAGTAAGAATATATATATATAAATATGTATAATGTATCAGCTTTTATGTAGTAAGCATACTTGTTTATTTCAGAATAACTCATTTCATTCTTCAGGAGGAACTCTCTGCCAAATTGTTGGAATTTCTGGAATCTCCCCATGCTACAACTGACATTCTGCTTGCTGAAAAGGAACAGGTGCACTGTTATTTTATAATCTTTTGCTTGCTATTGAGTATTTGGCATGATTTACTGTCTGTTTGAGATTGAATGAGATTCTTTATTCATCTTGTTTCAGAAGGGTAAAAAGCGTAAAGCTACACCAAGCAAAAACATTGCTTCTGGTGAAACATCAGACACATCAGCCAAGGTTTGTCCTCTTTGGTTGTGTTCCATTTTATATATACATGTCTTTTTGTTTACTTTATTCATCTATGATTGTGGACTAGTGCTTGTTTCTGCATGTATTGCTGTGCAGTTTTTAAATTTATTGAATCCGTCGTACACCTTCAGTGCTGGGTTTAAAATTCTTATGATGTGGGTAACTTTTTTTATATTAATTAGCACTAAGAACAAATGATTTATGCTCAATGTTAAAGTTCGGTTCTTATTTAGGATCTTCATAGAAGATACTGGTCTAATGTGACATCACCAATCCAATCCTTCCTTAATGCTATGATTGAAATTGACAAAATTGGTTTTTGGCCAGTAAGGATGAAAGTTTTAAAATTGTCAAATTCTCATATTTTTTGTATGTGTCGTTAATTATTCTTGGCCAATCCAAAATGGTGCTCTAAAGACTTGTACTTTCTTCTCTATGTAATCTTTTTAACCCTGCCCCTACTTGCTGGTTGTTGTGCATGTATTTATTTTTTGAATTTATTTGTTTTGTATCTTAAATACATACAGAACCATGCTCAGATTTTCTTGGGTTTGTAGGGTTAAAGCAATGTCTATCCTTAATCCAAATTTCCAAACCTTTACTTGTAATCAATGTGATTTTTATCAATTCTCAGGTTGGTAGGTTTGCCTCTGTTTCTTTTTTCAATGAAACAAAATTTTGTACTGTTTTGTTCGGGTGAAGTTGGCATTGCCATTTTACATATTTTCTGTTTAAACTCTCAAATAAGGACTTGCTGCAGAAATCTAGCTGGCTGCTGCCGCTTGAAATGATGAAGTTTCTATCATATGCTTATTTCTTTGCTGGTTTCTACTTATATTTGATCTGTATGGAAATTTCAGTAACTGAAAATGCTTGATGCTTGTTATTTTGTTCCCTGTTCTGCAATGCAGAAGCGACAAAGCACACCCCAAGGTGGGGAAAAACGTAAGCGTTCATCCAAAGTTGAGGAAAAAGATGAAGATGTTGAATCCCCTGTCAGTGAAGATGATTCTCATGAGGATGATGTTGACACTACAGTCAAAGAAGAGAGTGATGACGAAGAGACTAACTCAAAGGAAGAAGAAGACGCACCCAAGAAGTCAAGCAATAAAAATACCTCCAAAAAGATTGCAATGGATCGTCCAGATTCAAAACTTAAGGAGACATCGGCATCTGGAAAGAAGCTTACCTCTGCAAAATCTAGCAGAAAATCTTCTGGATCAACTTCAAAACAGGGTGCTAATGATGGTGATAGGACTCCAGGCTCTAAATTAAAGGGGTCTGCATCAAAAAAGCAAAAGGTTGGAAAGGAAGGCTCTAATGATGTTAAATTTTCCACCAAAAATGAGGTTCCTGGTAAGAAGCAAACGAACAAATCACCAGCAAAGGTTTCTACCAAGACTCAAGGTAGATTTCTCTAGCTATACATACGCCTATACCGTTGAAACACTGTGCATGTTTACTCAGGCTTTTGTTCATAAGGTTTTTATTAAATTTTGATGTGTTCAACTGTTTATTATTAAAAGAAAATCTTCTAGGCCAGGGATATTTGAAGTGTTCTTTTGCATTTTTTTATTTGATTCTCATCAATTGAGCTTATGCAGCGACAGGTAAAGGCAAAAGCAGCAAGAAGCCTAAAGCTGAGCCTAGCAGGGAAGAGATAAATGAAGTAGTGGTAGATATTCTAAAAAAAGTGGACTTCAACACTGTAAGTAGTGTCTATTTGCGTATCTTTGGAGATGAAATTATAACCAAGACTGTATTGCTAAGCTTTTCTTCTGTTTGTGATGCAGGCAACATTATCGGATATTCTTCGGCAACTTGGTATTTTTCCCTTTAGTTTCTAATGTATATGAGTTACAATTTCAATTTTTAGACTTCACTAATTATAAGATTTGATCATGCCAGGTACGCACTTTGACCTGGATTTGATTCACAGAAAAGCTGAGGTGAAGGATATTATTACCGAAGCAATAAATAACATGTCTGATGACGAAGAAGGGGAGGAAAGTGAGGAGAATGCTGATACAGGTGAGGGTGCGGATAGAGATGGGAATGGGAACGATGATACTTGAGGAATTACATATCACCATGTCGAACGTGTGAGATATCTGCAGTCATTGGTAATTTATCACCCTCCATAGTCCTCTTGCTAGTCTCGTACAGTTATAAAATTGTAGTCATTTTAGATGTTCAAATAGGTGGGGTTGTAGCATGAGTTACCGACTCATTTTGTATTTAACTTATATTGTTGGTCTGGCCTCAACTTACATGACCTTTTAGTTTTTTTTTTTTTTTTTTTTTTTTCATCTGTATTTTCTTCATTGAAATTGTTCGAGTTGTATTTAGTTGTGTAGTTAGTTAGGCAGTGAATGCTTTAGTAAAATGTGTTGGGATGAAACTATAGTTGTACCAGTCTTGCCTCACTCCATTGGTCGAAAACGATTAGTACCTAGTATTTTGATAGTAGGATGATATGTATGTACCCGTTATGACATTAAACAGTTCTAATGTATCTTTTGCTATATTGGTTTTTTTTGTACTTTACTTTACCGATGAGTTTTTCATTTATCTTAAAGTATTTGTGCTCAACTCTCATGTGATATATTTTTAGACATGGATATATTGCCAAGAATTCTCCAAATGCATTAAAAATGAATATTAGCACGTACTAAACACATGCAATACCAGACCTTCATACAGTAGACCCCTGTAACTGAATATAGCTTTGGTTACGGAGAAAGAAATTTGAAACTATAACAAAATGGAAATTAATTCATTTCAAACATGTGGAAATAAGTTCATCCTTACAAAAAATTAAATTATGTTGGCACTAGGATGTGACCAAATTCAGAGGCGCACTTTAACTGCGAATTGCTCATTGACTTGAGAAGGAAGCACCATCGTCATTCGTCATCCTCATCCTCATCCTCTTCGGTGGATAATGGTTATCCTAAGTTTTTGTAACACCCCAAACTATCGCAACCGACAATTACATATATCGTCATCTTAACACCCCAAACTATCGCAACCGACAATTACATATATCGTCATCTTCTTTGAATAAACAGCAGTCAGCTCAGCCAGCGTAAGATTCTTTCTTTTCTGTTTTTATTTTATTTTTTTTGGTATAACTTGATCACAGCTCAACTTACTCGTGGAGATGTGGACTTTAAGCTGTTTACTAGTATTAAACTATGACAAGAATACATCATTTTCATTTACATTGCTGTATGTTGCATGGCCTTCCTAAAAGCTAATCCTACTTAAAAAGACAAAAAAGCACACAGTAATTTATATTAACTACAGTGTTTAAGCATTCAAGATGGAGTGAGAAGTTGATATGATCCGCAATAGCCTTTATTGAAGCTTGAACGACGGGGAGAAGGGGTGCAAAGGGGAGTTAATATTTGTTGATCTCCACTGTGGATCTCTGCTAAAACTTGGTTGAACATATCAACGTCGCAAGGAAGAAGAAGGGGACCTTCATTGCTGAAGCCGTACTCAAGCTCAGCTCCTTGTAACAACATCTGGAACAGTGGGTGGTTAGCAAACTCGGTCTTGATTACGAATCTTTGTCTTTGGGGTCCGACATAAACGGGAAAACATCCTTCTGGAGCTGCCTTAGCCATGCCCACATGATTCGTGTTGGAAGATATTGATGACGATCTTGTCTTGCAGCATCTTTCCCAGGCCTTGATAACCATGTTTTTCTTCCATTTCTTCTTTACTATTTCCATTTCGAAGACCTTGAATTTGATCGCTAATCCAAAAACTGAACTCGACCCTTTTTTTCTTTTCTTTTTTTTTGGGGGGGGGGGGGGAGTGTTCGAATTTGTTTACAAAACTGAACCTGAAAACCAAAGTGTGTACGTTCAGAGAAGAAGATATAAGAAAGTTAAGATCAGAAAAAATGAGAGAGTAAGCAGTGTTATATAACCCCCTTCCTTCATAAGATTGCATTTGTCAACGCATGCACAAATCCTGCTAGATTTTGAATACACTTTTAAAAAAAAAAATTTGTTTAATAAAAGAAAGTTCTTTCAATGACA
This sequence comes from Gossypium longicalyx, assembly GCA_025698465.1. Taxonomy (NCBI): domain Eukaryota; kingdom Viridiplantae; phylum Streptophyta; class Magnoliopsida; order Malvales; family Malvaceae; genus Gossypium; species Gossypium longicalyx. The sequence goes on along the minus strand of CM047006.1, from coordinate 8,328,040 downwards.
AAAACAAGGGAGAGCCTACGTTAGAATTGGGTGATAGATAGTATCATATCATGGTTGTTATTTAGCTCAAAGTCTTCATTTCTTTATTTACGTAATTTCCCTTTGGGCGAGTGTTTGGGAAGAAAAGCGAAAGAATGGTAAGATATTTAATATTGTGGGGAAAAAAGGTTGATTACTACGGTGACCAAAGATTCGCACCATGCAGTCTAATACGACTATCTGCCTAAACCTTATTATTTTTTTCAACTTCAACTGCTCAGCTAAACTCATCATGTTTGATATAGGGATCCTCCCCGCTGGACCCATTGGATATGATTTACTTTATATTAATGTCGTGGGATCGAATCACGGGAATTAAATATAATAATATACCTATTTTATTTAATTAGATTTTAATAACGTGGTGCTTTTTAATTAGCTTTGGAAAAAATTATGATATTAAAAATTGATACTGAAGCCCACATTTTTAATGTAAATAATCTTATATGGATGGTTTAGAATTTCGACATGTCAACATCTTGAAATTTTATCATTTGTCATATACTACACAATTCTTTCTTTTAAAATTATAAAAAAAATTATAATATTAAGTAATCACTTACGTGAGTACGAAAAAAGTATAATACTGAAAATTGATATTGAAGCCAATATTTTTAATGTGCAAGTGGTTAAAAATTTTCTATCAGTAAAAATTTATAATATTAAATAATCAGTTACAGTGAATACGAAAGAATTATAATATTGAAAATTAAAAGTAATTGAGAACTCTCCATTAAGGTTCAAATTTAGATAACGATACTTCATTTCTGTACCAAAAGAATTGATATAAAAAATTTACAATTATAAATATATATATATATATATATCAATACCGACTCATAGCTGATTAATTACATGAAAATTATAATATCCATAAAGGAAAAACATATTAAATAATTGTGAAGAAAATTCATATCATAAATATTTACTTTCCTTTTATCATCAAATATATTAAAATTTTGACTGACTTCAATTATTTTCATCATGGTTTATATGTATTCTAGAATTTTGCAATCTAATGTTTATCTTGTATTCATTCTTGCATTGTTCAAATTTTATTATTCATGATTTCACTTAAATTAGACATTTTCTTTTGATGTTGCTTAAATTACACATTATTTATGACTTTTTTTTTTTTGTTAAACCTCAATGATTTTCACCATTTTTATGATTTCATCTGACTTCTATATGAATAACTTGAAAAGAAATCCCCAAGTGGTGTATTTGTTAGGACACGTTTTTTATGGTTTTCAATGGCATGGCATCACATTAAAAGTTTATATGAAAAATAGGTATCTAAATTATATAATTTTTAAAATTTAAGTATTTAAATATTTTTTTATTAAAATAGGTATCTAACGTTTTATTATGTTATCATTTTAGATATCAATAATTAACTCTCGCTGAAAAATCAAATTATGATACGTGACGATTTTTAATTAAGTAAAAATATTTAAAATTAAGATTTAATAAAAATATTGAATAAAAATATCATTTCTCAATCTCTCACCTCCCATAGTCATCTTCTCTATAAATAAATTTCTACAAAATTTTAAAATGAGCTCTACTTCAAATTTCTCCCATTAAAACAAACCCTAATTTTTAGTATAAAATAAACACTCATCTTCCTTGACATTAAAAAAAAAAATCTCATCTTCAACATTAACAACTCAAAATAAGAAAGAAAGAAAGAAATAGAAATGACAGAAAAGAAAACTCACATTTTCTCTGTTTTGAGGCCATGAGCCCATGACAGGTTGTTTTTACGGGGTTTTTGGTTTCACACATGTTAAGTAGATGAAGAAGGAAGGGGAGGAAGAGAGAAAGAGAGATGAAATTTCTTATCTTTAATTTTATTTAATTTTTACTTGATGTTATTTTTAAGTTTTTTATTTAAGGATAAATTATAAAAATAGTCACTTTGTTTGACTAATATTAAATTTTAGTCACTTATTTTTGAAATGTTACATTTTAGTCACTTATGTTATCATTTTGTTACGAAATGGTCACTTTGTCGTTAAGTTTTGTTACCTCCCTAATAACAATCCTACGTGACAGTCTAAATGAGTTTTAAGTGCCAACTTGGATGTTCAATTGGGATGAGAATAGTTTTTTCAATCAAAATAAGAAAAGAAAACTAAAAGAAAAATGAGACGAACGGTTTTTCTTTTCTAGTTCAATGTGTATTTTTAATTAATTAAATTTATTAAATTAAAAACCTATTCTCGCCCTAGTTGGATATTTAAGTTGGCATTTAAAACTTATTTGGACTGCCACGTAAGATTTCCATTAGGAAAGTAACGAAACTTAACGACAAAATGATCACTTCGTAACAAAACGATAACGTAAGTAACTAAAATTTAACATTTAAAACATAAGTGACTAAAATGTAATATGATACGACTATTTTTATACTTTACCATTTATTTAATTAAAAATATCAAGTGTCATAATTTGATTAATTTAAAAAAAAATTAGCATGAGTTAACTGTTAGTACCTAAAGTAACAATAAAATAAAACTTTAAGTACCTAAATTGAAAAACTTGCACCTATTTTTTATATAAACTGCCAAGAAATGAACTAAATATTATTGTATTATTGAAAATGGATTTAACTCACCCTCAAATGTCAACTAAAGTAAATTATGTAGTTGAAAAGAAGCTAATAAATTTATTAAACTAAAATTCTAAAATAATTATAATTAAATTTTAATTGAAACAAACTTTTAAAAATAAATTGACATTTTTTTAATGGCAATAAAAAATGCTTTAAAATATTAAATATTTTGTATCTCTATCACAAGACTACCAAATTTTAGTTAGGATCGTTTTTTCTTCTTTTATTTTTCAACTTTAAATATATACTAGTATTTATCAAGATTGTATTACTGGATAAAAAAATTAACAAACGAAGTTACAATTATGTGAGAAAATTTGTGTAATGTAATAATTAGGATAAACTTCTCTAAAATGTTACTAGATCTTATCATGGATTGGGTTATTCATCCAGGTTTAAAAGTCCTTCCAAAAAATAGAAAGGTTTAGGCAAAACAATTGACCCAAAAAATAGACTTAGACAAAAAATAAGGCATATTTTTTAAACAGGCCAAGCCTCAAATAAATTTTTTTTGCCCAAACCCAACCCGACCTAAATCAATTGTTTTACTACTATTTCGTTGTTGTTTTGCTACTATTTCGCTATTATATTGCTTCTTTTTTTTTGTTATTGTATAACTCCTATTTTATTGTTAATTTTCTTACTATTTTAGAGTTATTGGCTTGCTAAGTTGCGAATATTAGTGCTATTTAAGTATTAATATTTTTAATATTTTTTCAATTTGTTGAAATACATTTATTTTAATGTTTTTAGTGTATTTAATATAGTATATTTTTTAACTTTATTTTTGTATAAAAATAATCTAAAAAAATTTAATACGAGCGAGTTGGGTTAGGCTTGGTTTAGCATTATTAGTTTGGGCTAACTGGGTAGAATTTTATCTCCATTTTTTGAGTTGGGTCAGGTTGGACCTTAAAAATAAGCCTTAAATTTTGCATTGGTTCGGCGTAAACCTGACCCATAATTAGGTTTAGATGCTACCATGTGTTTTTAATATAATAAAATAACAAAGTAGTAATAATTAAAAAATGACACTAGTAGCATCCTAGATCCACTTATGAGGTTTTTCTATTCATTTAATTATTATTTTGAATAATCTCATTATAGGTTCTGATTATATTTTTATTTTTTGACACAAAGCCTAAAACTAAACATAAGCCCTCCCCAACCCATAAATAAGAAGATAATGCGTTTTAGCACACTCGAACTCACGTCCTCCTATATTGGTAACAATACCTTTATCAATCGAGTTAAGACTTAATCAATCATTTAATTATTTTTAAATGCATATAAATACTATAAATTTGTATTATATAAAATATAAATAAAAATGAATTTAATTTTGAATTAAAAATTATTTTATTAATGATTAATAAAAAATTATAAAGCTACAGCAATGCAGGGGCTTTAATGATTCAAACAAAACATGGTGTCAAACCAATGGAAAATTGTGTGTGTTTTAATTTGATTATAGTTAATTTGAGTTTTAGGGTTGTTTTGATTATAATTAATTGTTTATATCATTAGCTAATTATGAATTTTGATCAAATCAACTCTAAAACTGAATTAAACACTTAAAAGTTGACACTATTACTTTCATGTACCAAAACGTATATTTTTTGTCAAATTTAGGTACCACATAAAAAAGTGTCGAACTCAAATATCAAATTATGTATTTAGCCTATTTTTATCTTATTATATGTGTAATTGAGTATTTTGACAAAAAATTTACTATTTTTTTAATTTTTAATAATTTTATAATTATTATAAAATAAAGAGAGATCGAGAGAATAAAGAACAAAGAAAATATGAAAGCAATAGAGAATGTACTTTATTGATCAAAAGGGGTGATTACAATGCTTCATCAGAGTCTCTAGTTATAGGCATAAGAAGTAGAAAAGAAGTATAAATCTAATTCTAATAACTATTAGAATTTAAAGTACATTAAAACTTTATCTTTATCATGATAGACATCTACTTAATAAGATATTCATAACACTCCCCCTTAGATGTCCATTGGTAGATAATATGCCTCGTTAAAACCTTATTAGGAAAAACTCTGTAGGACAAAAACGTAATGAAGGAAAAAGAGTATGCAATCTATAATACACATAATATGCCGCCTCATTAAAAACCTTACCAAGAAAACCCAATAGGACAAAACTTCGGTTAAGGGAAAAAGAGTGCAACACATATTTATTCCCCCTCATGAAAACCTCACATATTTTCTCATATTCGACGTATTCAATCTTGAATACTAGTTTTTCAAATGACTATTTGAATGTGTTTGATAAGCATTTGTATTAACATTCTTTTAAAACTCATAAGTGAGGGAAAATTTTGGGGGAATATATTTTGATCTCTTCAGGAATTTCAACAATAATCATAGCAAACTTTAAACATGATCCTTCTATAAAAATAGAAATAGGTATTTTGGATCATTTTATAATCCTCTTTCAACTATTATTGACAAAGTCAAATTTACCACATATGTTCAATTATTTCAATTTATATGAATGAATAATTCCCAAGAATTCCAATATGCTTCTAGCATTCTAAATTCTTCAAGGATTTTATTATAAACTTTACTATATAGTGATTTATAAAGGTTGTAACAACAACCATTAAACGCAAGTTAAATCTTTTATGAATTGTCAATTTAATAATATATTTAAAGGTTACTACATCCACCACAAAATAATGTTATATCTTTTCATAATCAATACCATTATTTAGCGAAAAGCTTCATATTTTTATCCTGCTTTTGCAAAACTACTTCATTTGCACCCTTACTGACTTTTATACCTTTAGATATTTGGACTACTGGTCCAAAAACTCCACAAATTTAATTTTACTTGAGTTGTGTCTTTTTATTTTGATCAATTTATTCCATATCTATATTTCTCAATAGATTTATTCAAGATCTTCCTTTTATTTCATTATTTCAAAAATAATACTGCATGCAAAATCATTGTCGACCTCTTTTATTATTCATTTCACATTTTCTCGAATTGACATAACTTATCGAGATATCTTATTTTCATTATTTTAAAATTCAGTTTCAAGCACCTGAATCTCTTTTGGAGTTCTACTTATTAGTTATGTCTTGGATTTCTTTTGAAACCCCCACCTCCACTATATGACCATTTTGAATGTTTGCTCATTTACTTTTACGAGGATTTTTATCTTTGGAACCGGTCGGTCTTCCACACTTCAAGCATGGATTACTTTCATTTACACTAACAGTTTGCCTATTAGGACATCAATTTGTATTGGAGCATTTTTAGTTGGTATGTGAGATTTAATGAATCTGGTAGTTGATTTGTAAAATGAATCATCTGTTGGCTTTCTATGAGGATCTTAGACATTGATAATTCATTTCAAATACTTTATTAATCCAGCTTTTTATTATCTCCCCCTAATATTAGGAAAAATGACAACTCATGTCATAACCAAATATCGAATTAATAGCTCAAAAATATTATAAGGAGACTCATATAAATATAGATTCGCAATCTCTTATGATGACCCATCTTTGTGCGTTGTGGTGGAGCAGTTGGAACATATACCGCACATTTAAAAATTGTAAGATAGGAAATATTTGGTTCTTGACCAAAACTCAATTGTAATGGGAGGTATTTATTATTTATTGGCTTGATGCGTACAACATGTAAATCAATGCAATCTCATGCTGAAATAGAAAGTTTTGTTCTTATAAGTAATGATTTAACTATTAGTTGGAGGCATTTGATAAACAATCCAGCTAAATCATTTTGTGTGTGAACATGAGCTACAGGATGTTCAACTTTTATCCCAATTGACATGCAATAATCATTGAAAACTTGGGATGTAAACTCACCAACATTAGCAAGATGAATTGTTTTAATTGCATAATCCAAAATTAATCATTTAAACAAGCAATCTCGCAAACGACAGGTTACGAGTTGATAACGCATGTGATTATTTTGTAGATGCATCTACCAAAATTATATAATATCAAAATCATCCACATGGTGGATGAATGGGCCCATATTTATTTCAGGAATGTAAGACATTAAATCTCAACTTTAGCTAGTGAGTTTCTAAGAATCAATTTTCATTGAAAACAAGCAACAAATGAGAATTTTTTTTTAAATTAAAGAATCTTCTGGTTCTTTAATGAATGTCCATATGAATTCTCAATTAATTTTCACATCATATATGATCCAAGATGGTCTAATTGGTCACGCCAAGTAGTAAATGCATTTGTATTAGTAGCTCCACATTTGTAGCAAGCCCCCGACTTGCCTCTACATTCACCTGGGTAATTTTTCCCACAGTATTTGCACTTGGGTCTAGGAATGTTTTGGACACTGCCCTCACTAGCAGCGGGTCTAAAAGATACCCCGAAATCATATTGTTTTACCCTATTCTTAATTGGCCTTTTCGGCATTGAAATGGCTCGACTAAAATCATCTCTTGATTTGTTCGTCGAAAAAACTGAAAATACTTAGATGGGCTTCTCTTGTAGGATTCTTTGTTCTTTCTATCCTGTTGCATCTTTATATTATATACCTCTTCTAATTTCTAAGTACGATCCGATAGAACAACAAATTCCCGTATCTCTGTGCCCCCTATCATCATTTTGGTCTCATCATTTAACCCTTCCTCGAATCGTATACATATTTCCTCATCGGTTGGTACAATATCTCTAGCATATTTGCTAAGGTATACAAACTCTCTTTCATATTTAGCCACTGATCGATTTTCTTGTCGCAAATCAAGGAATTCTCTTTTCTTCTTATCCAGATACCTTCTACCAACATATTTCTTTTTAAACTCACTATGGAAAAATTCCCAAGTGATTTTCTCTACCGGTACCATGGCCTCTATAGTCTCCCACCAACTATAAGCTTCTTCTTTTAATAAAGAAATAGCACATCTCAAATAATCTTCAGGAGAACAAACCATCTCTTTAAAAACCCTTACTACATTTTGAAGCCAATACTCAGCTTTGATTGGATCATCGTCTGATCTTTCCCGAAATTCTTCAACCCCAAACTTTCTAAGCTTTTCTATCGGAGAACGTTTACTAGATTTAGTTATCGGAGGAGGTGGAGGAGCAATAGGGGGTGCTACTGATGGTGCAGTAGGGGGAGGAGGTTGCAAAAAACCCCTTTTTAAAGAAGTCTCTTCCCTCCACGTTCTGACGGTTCAAATAAACAAGAGACACCAACGGTTAGATACACGCGAGCACGATCTGTCCCTATACGTGGCGAAGCTGACATAAGGTCATAATAGATGTTGCGTTTTCTACAGGCTGTAATAAACACAAAGTGATGTCCCTAAGGAGCGTCAATTTATAACCCTTCTTAGGCCCACTAGGGAGGACTAGATTGTCATACAGTAATAGTCACCGACCCGAGACCCAGATAAGCTTCGGGTCGCCAACCCACGACCCAGCCAGACCCCACTAGATGGATGAACACGAGACGTACAGCCAGAGAACAGTTAAGGGAGCTTGCGATATCGGCTCGCGGGAGTTGAAGGGAGCTCGCGGTATTAGCTTGCAAGAGTCGAAATGAGTTCGCGGTCCTAGCTCGCATACACCCAAGGAGTTTGTATAGAGGGGACCGCGGACTCCAGCATACGACTTAAAATGATACACATGTCCAACATGCCCGAGGCTTGCTTAGAGTGTGAGTCCTATGAATAGTGGGGTTAAGTCATGAACAATAGAGTCAAATCATAAACAGTGATAATATGTATAAATACCCAAATATTTCTTTTAATGAGATACACAGAAAATTACTTAACATGCATAATTAAAATTTTATTATTATCAAATATTGTTGGTTGGTTTTCAGCACCTCAAAATATTAATCCTCCTCACAAAACTATCTGTAAACAAATTTGTTAACTCTATTAACAAATAATTTTTTTTTTAATTCTCTTAACAAATAGACTCTCTCTTTTTTAACTAACAATTTTTTTTTTCACTTCAAAACTTAACAAGTATTGACTTCCCAAAGAATTGGAGCTTTTAAACAGCTCTACTTGTGGTAGGTTCAAGATTCTCGACCTTTAGTCATGTTGGACGGTAGGGGAGTAAAGAATCTTTACTGTCTCAAAAACCCAAATTGGCATGTCAACTGTCGATTTGGCTTTCTTAGGCAACAAAGATTCTTTTCTATATCTGCACCGAATTGCTAGCCATATAAACCCCAAATCAGCATGTTAGTTGCTGAATTTAGGGTTTTGAGGATTTCCCATATCTGTTTGATGCAATTTTGTTAACCATCATATCAATTTGGGGTTTCTATGCACAGTTTATATTATTTAAGTAAAAAAATTATATTATTTCAGTAATTAATTTTTTAATATCAATCCGAAAAAATAAACCTTGATTGGATGATTGAATTAAAATTTAAAATTGAATTTCAAATATATTAAGAGTACAGGTACAGGAATCATAGATAAACCTTTTTATTTTTCGTTTTCTTATGTTAAGTGTATGTATTGGGCTGGTATCAATGGTCTCGCTGACAAAAACCAAACAACGAAACAATGCTTCAATGTTTCTTACGTTTCTCCAAAACTGTAACAACTGTTCCCTGTTCACTCATCTCCCCCATAAACCCTTCATTCCTCTTGTTCTATTCCTCATCTCCGAATCCACCGCCCAATCAACGGCAACCGTCGCCGTCGCCAATAGCTTCCCCTACGCGAGTCCTGAAACTGATATCCGCCCTGTCCGACCCTCTCCTCGCTAAAGAAATCTTCGATGTCTCCACCACCCAACCTGGTTTTCGTCACTCTTACTCTTCCTTCCTCGTCCTCATTCTCAAACTCGGCCGTTCCAAGCACTTCTCTCTTGTCGACGACTTTCTCGTTTGACTCAAATCCGATCAATATCGGGTAACCCCGACTCTCTTTTCTTACCTCATCAAAGTCTACGCCGAACCTGATTTACCCGAGAAAGCTCTCAGTGTGTTCTACAAAATGCTTGAATTCAACGTTAAGCCTTTACCCAGACACTTAAATCGTATCCTCGAGCTGTTTGTTTCTCATCGTAACTTCATCATGCCTGCTTTCGACCTTTTCAAGACTGCCCACAAATACGGTGTTTTCCCCAATACCAAATCTTACAACATTTTGATGGGTGCGTTTTGTTTGAACTGGGATTTGAGTATTGCGTACAAACTGTTCAACAAAATGTTTGAGAGAGACGTTATGCCTGATGTCGAGTCTTATAGGATATTAATGCAAGGGCTATGCAGGAAGAGTCAAGTGACTAGAGCTGTAGATTTGTTAGAAGATATGTTGAATAAAGGATTCGTACCGGATTCATTGAGTTATGCTACTTTGTTGAATAGTTTGTGTAGGAAGAAGAAGCTTAGAGAAGCTTATAAGCTTCTTTGTAGAATGAAAGTTAAAGGGTGTAACCCTGATATTGTGCATTATAATACTGTTATATTGGGTTTTTGTAGAGAAGGAAGAGCTATAGATGCTGTTAAGGTTCTTGAGGATATGCCTTCAAATGGGTGTTTGCCTAATTTGGTTTCTTATAGGACTTTGGTTGGAGGGTTATGTGATCAAGGGATGTTTGATGAGGCTAAAAAGTATATGGAGGAAATGTTGTCAAAAGGGTTTTCGCCACATTTTTCGGTTTCTCATGCTTTAATCAAAGGGTTTTGCAGTGTTGGTAAGATTGCTGCAGCTACTGAAGTGCTAGGGGAAATGCTTGAGTGCTGGGAAGTACCGCATACAGATACTTGGGGAACGATAGTTCCTACAATCTGTGAAGATTATGAAACAGAGAAAATGGAGGAGATTTTAGAAGAGGTTATGAAGATAGAAATTAAAAGAGACACAAGAATAGTAGAGGCAGGCATTGGATTGGAGGATTACTTGATTAGGAAAATAAGAAATAGATCAAAGTGACGTTGTATATTACTACAGATAATGCAGATTTAATTGGCTATATATGTTCCCTGGTGTCCAGGATTGTTGAATGGTGTTAATCCAGGTATGTGTCTGCCTGTTTTTCAGTATTTTCTTAGCACAAGGTTTAAGTAAGATTGAGCTCTTGTTAGGATGATTTGTTTCAAAGGACGGGAACATAAGCACCTAGTTATATTTTTGGTTAGTATTTTGAGCAAACTTGTTGAAGCAATTCAAAAACATTGGATATAGCAATTATAAAGGGTGAATGTACCTGGCAGTTCTCTTTATATCATATCAAATTAATTCCTCTACTATTAAATGAATCAAATTAGTTCGTTCCTATGTTATTAAAAAGAATCAAATAAGACCAAATTTCGAAAGAATTAACAAATACCATTTAAAAAATGTCATTTAGTCCCTGTATTAGTAAGGGTTGAAATTTTTTAAATATTAAATGTTAATTTTGTTGCACTTTAACTTTATTTTATTCTTTTTAATATTCAAGGGATTAGATTAATACAATTAATAATAGAGGACTCATTTGATCCAAATCCTATAATAGAGAGACTTGACATGTACTTTCACCAATTATGAAGACATTTTATTGCTTCTGGTGGCTTGATATTGGTATATGGTGATTGCAGGTAATTTGGATGATTGGGTATCTGCCTCGCCACCCTTTAAAGGGATGCTGCTGATGCGGAGATGCCATCTGCTTTCTGATATTTGGATCCACATAAAAGCCATCATAAAGAAAAGCTTCGATGGCTGCAAGCTGTTTGATTCAATAAAGGTTCACTTTATTACAGTCTTGAAGATGAGTTTCCATGGTCCGCCGGCCTTTTTGCCGGGTATCAAGGTGGTTGGTGGCTGTTGCAAAACGTTTCTTCGAGCAATTTTATTTGTAAAATCATTACCTATTTGCAATTGAAAATTGGGCCTAATTCATTCTGGTGTTGCAATTGAAAATGGTCCCAACTTGCAAAATGTATACAAGAAAAATATGATGAAAAATATGAAGACCATCAAACTATAAGCATGGCAGGAAATAGAGCCTACCAAGCTTTGGGGTTTGCCATTCAAAGCAATTTATCCAAAATAACAAATGGAAAGTATGTCACGAACCCAAAATTTCATATGGATAGGCAACCTAAAGAACACAATACTTGGTACACAATAAACACTAAAATCAAGTGAACGCGTGACTGCTACCACAAACTAAACAGATTTGACCATGAAATAATAAATAAGTTGTGACATAAATAGTTTTCATCAACCTCCTATTTTGAAAGCTTAGACCTGAGCAGTGCCTTCAGTGAACTTTGGGTCCTCACATCTATATCGGCCATCAGGTCCGATTCCAGAACCTTTTGGATCTGCAAATACATTTTCGTACAGCTGGCTTTGAGGAGCAACAGGGCTTTCGTCTGCAAACTCAACGGCTTCCTCTACCACCTCATCTATCTTTTTATCTATAGCCTTCAAATCTGCTTCGATGGCCAGACTGTTGTCAATGAGGTATTTTTTCAGTGCTGTGATGGGATCTCTGGCAGCATAGTGAGCTTTCTCAGCTGCCAAACAAGAACCAAGAAATTGAATCATTTTATCTTTCAGTCCCCACACTTTAATTTCAAGCATAATATAACAAACATATTTCCATGGAACATACAGAGTTAATCAGTTCAACTTTAAGACTATTTTAGGACTAGCACAACACACATGGATGCAACTTGTTCTTGTTTTATCAATGTAACAATAGCCCTAGCAATAACAAATAAGCAAAGATGATGAGAGGCTTACCAGGGTCACGAAGCTTATCAGGGTCAGCCAATGAATGTCCTCTAAACCTATATGTCTCACATTCTACCAATGTTGGAACTTCTCCTCTCCTAGCTCTGCCAATTGCTTCTTTAGCCACTTCCCTCACTTTCAATACATCCATCCCATCCACATGAACACCCGGCATCCCGAAAGCTGGTCCTTTCTTATAAATCTGAGGAACAGAAGCAGCCCTCAAATGAGACATCCCAATAGCCCACAAATTGTTCTCAACAACAAACACGATGGGCAATTTCCACAACGTTGCCATATTCAAACACTCATAGAATTGTCCATTGTTACAAGTCCCATCCCCGAAAAATGCCAAAGTGACGTGATCGCAATCCGCTTCTTTCAAAATCTCCCTCTTATACTTGGATATAAAAGCCGCACTGGTGGCAATAGGGATCCCTTCACCAATAAAAGCGAACCCGCCAAGCATATTGTGCTCCCTCGAGAATATATGCATTGATCCACCTTGGCCACGGCAGCAGCCGGTGGCTTACCCAAGAGCTCACTCATGATAGCACGTGCAGAGACGCCTTTGCTTAAGGCCTGCACGTGATCACGGTAAGTACAGACGATGTAATCTTGCTGCTTTAAGAGCTTAATGAAACCAGTTGAAACAGCTTCTTGGCCATTGTAAAGATGAACGAAACCAAACATTTTCCTATCGTAATACATCTGAGCACACTTATCTTCAAACGCTCTTCCTAATACCATATCTTCGTATAATTCCAACCCTTCCTCTTTTGTAATTAACTAAAATTAAAAAAAAAAAAAAAGGAAAGAAGAGAAATTTAAACATAAAATAAATAAATAAATAAACCCACAGATTTGGTATGAAACAGATTAACATAAAGAAAGTAAAAATGGGGTTGTTACCAGATTGGGGGTAGATTTGGATTTGTTTTCCTTGACGACGGTCCCAGATCGACGGCGGAGATTCAAATTGGAAGAAGAACTGAGGAGGATGAGTTTGCGGGTGGATCCGAGGAAGGGTGAGGCGGTAGTGGGGATTGTAAGAGGGTTGTTTTGAGAAGTGGTGTTGAGAGGGAATGGTTGGGCGGCGAACTTGGAAGGTGAGAAAGCTGTAGCCATTTTCTTCCTAATGGGGAGGGAAGAAGGAAAAGGAGAGAAAATGGGAGGTGAAGAAGGAAGAGAAAGTGGGGAGGAGAATATAAAAGAGAAGAAAGAAACAATGGGGGCGGAGAAGTCGCAGAGAGCATTTGAAGGATTTTGGTACCCAAAAAAATAGATCAGAAGGAAAAAGTTTCCAACTAGGAACTTAATCTCGTAATTTTTCAAAAAAAATAAAAACAGCTTAATCCAATAATTAAAGAGAGAGAGAGTATTTTGGCTTTTTTATTTAAATAACCCAAATAATTTAATTAAGTATCAAAATGACTCACTTTTTTAATTAAACACTAAAATGACCTGAAATCTACAATAAAAATTGGTGGAGCTAAATTATGTGGCGCCACCCACTTGCCACGTCAGTAGAGAATATAAAAAAATTAATTTTTTTGTAGAGCCGTGTAAAATAACGTCACCTATATAAATATCATAGAAATACTATAAGATTTAAAAAAATGGGGACTTGAAAATAATTTTTTATTTTCTGGAACCAACTAAAATGACGCCACCACTTCAACTAACACCCATTTTTTAATTTTTGTTTTTTTTACTTTTTTATTAACTTTTGTCTTTTTTTAATTTTTTTTCTTTTTTAAGTTTTATATTTTTTCTTATTTTATTTTGTTTATTTATTTTATTTATTTTTTGTTATTAATTTTAAAAAATTTAAAATGTATATTTGAAATGTTTTATAATATATATTTTTAAAATTTTTAAATATTATTTTAAATTATTTTTAAAATTTTGAATATTATTTTTTAAATTATGTCTTATAAATTTTAAAAATATATTTTTGGAATTAATTTTTCTAAATTTTAAATTTTAAATATATTTTTAAACAAAATAAAATAATTTCAAAAATATATTTTTAAACATTTTGACAATTAATTAAATTTTTGGGTTATTTTTATTAAAAAGCTGAATATCTTTAAAAATAATTTAAAACCATAATTTAAAATATTATAAAACAAATTAAATAATATTAAAAATATTAAAAACTACTAATAAATTTGAAATGTCGTATCTTTAAAATATTTAAATATTTTATATTATTAAAAATATATATTTAATATTTTAAAAATAAGATTCAAAATTTTAAAAATAATTTAAAAATAATATTTAAAATTTTAAAATATATATATTATAAAACATTTTAAATATACATTTTAAATTTTTTTAAAATTAATAACAAAAATAATATAATTTTAGAGTGATTTGTAAAAGAAAAACACCACGTCATCATTTTAAGTAGAATAATTATTGATATTAATTGTTTAAAATTAATTAATATTATAAAAATTGAAAATTATATGTCAAATCAAACTATAATGGCCAAATTTTAATTTGACGTATAATAAAACAACTAAAATCATAGTTTAATTTAAAAATAATGATGGAAGTAATTAATTTTTCATGGCGTTATTATCAATTTTTTGGAATCAGATTATAGGTCAAATTGACAAACTATAGATTTTTGTTTCGATCAAAACAAATAAATATTAAAATTTTTAAAAATTTAAAAAATTTAAAAAATTATTAAAAATATAAAATAAATAAATATTAAAATTTTTAAAAATTAAAAAATTATTAAAAAATATAAAATTTTTAATTTAATCCGTATAAATTCACGAATCTACCATCTTTTTACTACTTTTACAACGATTTCTACTTTAATCCACCAATCCAATCCAATCGAATCTAAGTCAAAATTATCTAACTAACTTCAAAATTTTAATCAATCTAAATAAATGAGTCACTATTATTAAAATTTCCATTAGCAATTCATATCATTTAATAGTATTTCTTCTTTCTCTTTCTTCCGTTGACTACCACCATTCACTAAAATAAAGAAACGAAAAAAAATATTATACTCTCTACCATCGTCTTCCTCATATCACTGCCGCCGTTGTTTCTCTTGCTGATTTTCTTATTCCTCGCCATCAAAACCGTCGCCGGAAAATCGATCAACGATCCCGATTGCCCACCTGTGTCTCCTAGGCTCAAGAAACAATCTGCGTATGCCCCCAGGTTCCGCCACTTCATCGTCGCCATTGCTCAGGTACAACATTACTAGCTTGCTTCTAATGTTTCGTTATTCTTTGCCTCTTTACAATTTGATTTGGGAGGCTAAAGCTAAGTTCCCTCTTCTTTTAATATTGTTTGGTAAAATGGGCTTGCTTGCTTTTTCCAATCAAAACCAAGCTTTGTCGTTTGCTCTGGAGATAGATTTCTGTGAGTGTGGTGTGAGAGTGAAATCTTATAATACATCAAGAACAAAATATTTTCACTGATGGATTTCTGAATAATAGCATAACATTTCTGTAAAATCTGCTTACGGAAAGCAAATCAAAGATTGCAAACGGTTTTCTGTTTTCTTAAAAATAACTAAAAAATTGGATTGCGAGTTTACTCCATTATATTTTTATTTATGATTTAAGAGTTATGAGTAGTTTTAAACATTATGATTACGATCTATAATAATATAATAAATTATCAGTATATCGTTCTTGATATTAATAATATATATATATTAATTTGAAGTTTGTGTGTCTAATAGAGAACTTGATTTATTCAATAGATTTAGGGATGGTTTAGATATAAAGGTTGATTGGAAATGGAGGCCTTCACTGGCGGGTACTCGAGATCATAGATCGATTTTCGGGCGACGGTTTTGATAACATGAGAAGATCGGCAAGAGAAACAATCGCAGCAATCATATTAAATTGAGAATTTTTGTCAAAAGTTATCAAAATAATACAATCTTCATTTTAGAGTAATCATGAGTATAATTTAACTTTTTATTTTATTTTATTAAAAAATGTTTTTTAATAAAATAAAATCTATATAAATGTTTTAACAAGAATTTTATCTGTATAAATTATTTAAAATTAACTAATGATAATATAAAATTAGAGAGATTAAATTAAAGAAAAAATTAATTCTGAACCAAAATAGAATTTGACCTTTAAAATCTTAAAACTTGTAGGCAAACTAAAATCTAAAAAATATTTATTCCAATTTGATGTCCCATAAACAAAGACCTCGGGATTGAATCTTATGAATAAAAAAAATAAAAAAAAAACCTACTGAGAGAGCTTTACCTCTCCTCTCCAATTTAGTCAGAATCCAATATAATTTTTGGATGCTAAGAGATCTTAGATAAAAACTAATGTAAGGGTTGGGCCAAATAAAGGCCATAAAAAATCTGCTTCAGAACAAACTGAATGGACCATTATGACAGTCTCTGGGCCTCTGGCTGTCGATCCAACAAAAGCACAAATTGGCAACAACCTTGCCCAAGATCTTATCAAATACGATGTTATTAGAGGTTTTTTGGGGATATTGAAGTTAGATAATTTTTCTTTTAAATTTAATATTTATTGTTATTATTTTTAATTTAATACTTGTATTTGATAAAAGTTAAATATTTTAATTAAGAGTGAAAGGAGGGGTGGTGGGCCCTGACCCCCTAACAAGGGAAATTGCTTCTTAGGCTCTCAAAATTTATAAAATCTTAAGTAAATATACGATAAAATTATAGTTTGGCCCCAAAATGCTAGAATTTCAATTTAGTCATTTGGTAGTCATAAAAATATAAGCTAATACAATGGTGAAATTACACTTTAACTATTATAAAAATATACAATTTAATCTCGGTCTCTTAAAAAAATTCTGGCTTCGACCCTAATTTAAGTATCCAAAAATATTAAAATTTTTATGTTTAATTCAAGTTTTAGGGTTGATTTGAAGAAATTTAATTGCTAGTATTATTATGTTTGGGTTCTTCATGATTATGTTAATGAAATAAATTTAGTGTTAATTGTAAATTTGTTTAATTTATGAAATACAATACTATGAATTTGATTTAATTTGAACTTTAAGGTTAATGCAATGAAAGGTAGTTGCTAATATTATCAACTATTATAAATTTCTATTAAAGTAATTCTAAAACTTGAATTAAATAATAAAAGTTTAACATAACTTCTGTTAAATACAAATATCATATTGGATCAAATATAATATATATATATATATATATATATGAGAACAAAAACCTAAAAAATGGAGAATGTTTTACAACAGAAATAATCCTTACAATCTTTACATTAACATTTACCTTAATGGTGACAAATATGACAAGATCATGAACTGTTGTAGAGCTTGTAATGAAAAGATAATGACAACATAAATCTTTTTATAAACAATGTTTGATTCATTAAAAAGTTATTTTGTGTCACAAAATAAATAAATAAAAGTAAGATTCCAAAAGAAAGTGAGATTCTGATTCTTCACTCCTTTCCTCTATTCGACACATGAAATGAAATAGCTAAAGCAAAATTATATTAAACAAATAAAAATTCCTTTGCCCAAAATTATATTACAAATGGTGCATGAAATTAAGTTGCTTGAAATTAGGATAAAAATACAACTATATTACATTTACTTGGCTTTTTTAAATAGCAAATCATTATCATTTTACAATATATATATATATATATGATATGATTTAAGTTTAATTTGTTAACCAAACATGCATCTTACTCTTATATATCATCTAAATCACTCGCAGACAAACAAACTCTCTCTATCCAAAATATGTCTAAAAATTTCTTAATAAAAATATTTACTTAACATCAAGTTTTATGAGTGATTATATAAATTTCTGAGATTTAATATGATTTAAAAAGTTTAGAGCTGAAAAGGAGAGAGCTTTTGTGAAGGAATGAACCAACTCCATTAATCACTTAATTTAATTGGATCATTCACAGTAAGCCATGAATAATTGAACTAATAATTCCCTTAAAACATGCTTTGCAATACCCATCACTTGCTTTTCGTGCAAAAGTAAAAGACAAAACTGGAAATTGTTACCGGCCTCTTATTAAATGGGAAAATTGTCTTTTTAGCCCTCTCCTAAAATTAACTCTTCAATTGCAGTCCTTTTAGCCTAATGGTCAAATGGATAATTTGCATTTTTTACTACTCTCAAAAGTTAATAATTCAATTGGAGTTGGTTTCAACCTTTATTTTTTTTAAACATCTTATCAATCAAGGACGAAATTAGGGGGCTTGCAAGGGCCCCAACCCCCTTAAAATGAATTTTTTTTTATTTAGTCTCTTAAAAATTTTTAAAATTTTAAATTAGTAAAGGTAAAATTGTACTTTTCCCCTCTAAAAATATAAAAATTTGATTCAATCCTTTGAAAATAATAAAAATATAGGCTATTAAAAGGGTGAAATTGCATTTTTGCTATCGTAAAAATTACAACTTAATTTTGGCCCCCTTAAATTTTTTTTCTAGTTTCACCCCTATTATCAATCATATTTGCTCTTTTTGATACAATGCCTAAAATTACCCATAGCTCCTCCCCAACCCTTAAATAGGAGGATAATGCGCTTCAACGCACTCAAACCTATGTCCTCTTACACTGGCAACAATACCAATGCCAATCAAGCTAAGACTCAATCGACATTTCAACTTTTTGTTAAATAAACAAAAAACGCATTTTTTTTTTCATTTTTTGCTACTGTTCTCTTTTGCATTTTGTTTGCTGCTTTGTTTTTGGGTTTTTTTTTAGTTTTGCAGCCTGGAAAGGTTGTTGTTTTTGCTGTGGAAGTGATGGAACGTGGCATTGAAGAACTGAATTTGGAGGATTGTGAGGAAGAGGCTTTTTCTATGCTAGGGGAATTAGAAGAACATAATGCTGCGTATAGTTTTTGCTTGGTGGGATGATTTTGTACGGCCAGTGTGGTGCATTTCCTGGCCATGAGGAATACTTTGGCATCTCTTGGAGGGGGTGCAAATATCAGATCTAGGGGAAAAATGTTTTCTCTTCAAATTCTTTAATGAGTTAGATATTTCCCGTGTTATTACAGGTGGCCCTTGGACTTTTAATAACCACCTTCTGATTTTTCATCGGATTGGGGAGAATGAAGATCCGATGTCTATTTCATTAGTGTATTCAGATTGGTGAATGCAAGTTCATGACTCGCCTCTAGCCTTTTTTAGGGATTCAATGGTGATTCAATTTGGCAATTTTGTTAGTCGATTTCTGGAATATGATACGAAGCAGGTTCTCAATGGATACAGGAATTTTATGCGCATTCGTGTTCAGATTGATGTGCGAAAACCTTTGAAACGAAGGAAGAAAATTATGATTTCTGAGTTAAAGTGCTCTTATGCAAAGTTTAAGTACAAAAAATTAACGTTGTTTTTTTTTATGTGGATGTCTTGGCCATGGTGATAATATGTAACAGCCTAATTTTTAGTGGTGTCAGAACAGTGATTCGAGATCACTAAATCCGACAAATGAGTAGGATATATTATTAATTTAGTAATTATAAGTTAAATGTGAAGTTAGGAAAATTTTTGAAATAGTGAATAGTATACTAAAAATAAATACTCCAATAATTAGAATCGAAAACGAGGTATCGAGACCTTGGGAATTTTAAATCGAGCCATAAATATTTTTATAAATATTTATGGAGTGTTAATAAGTTAGTATTAAAGTTTCGTCAAGAAATTTTAAAGTTCTGATAGTTAATTGAACAAAAAGGACTAAATTGTATCAAATGTAAAATTTTGGGAAATGATTAAATAGCTTAAATGATAAAAGAAATAGGGTTTAAAAATAAAATAGATCCAAGGTCTATTTGGTCTGGACGGCAAGGGCATGAAATCAGCAAGAAAATAAGGAGAATTAAGGGAAAAATTAGAAAATTGCAAAATTTACTTGATAAAGTTAGGACTAAAGTGGAATTATCTAGATTTCTCTTTATTTTTCTGCATTCTCATCATCAAAAACGCCATGGAAGAGTTCCCCTAAACTGGTTTTTCATATTTTTACTTCAATTAAGTTCAATTCTTGATTATTTCTTAAAATTTTTGTGTTTTTGTGACTTTTACAACTAGGTCCACTTGTTGAATTCATTAGTTTTTGATTCTATGAAAGAAATTGAAAGTTGCTATGAATATGTGCTGGAAGTATATGATGATTTGGCATGGAATTAGAGCTTTAAATTGTTTATATGTTGATTTTATTGAAAGAATTGAATAGAAAGTGAATGCTTAGGACCTAAGTGTAAAAGACTTTGAAGTTAGAGTTTTATATGAAAATTATGAATTTCAATAGTTATGAAATAACTTATAATGTCTAGTAAAAGTATTAATTGAGAAAATTTTCTTAATTTAGGGGTTAATTGAGCAAGGACTGAATTGTATGAATTGTGAAATTTGGGGCAAAATGGAAATCAACATTTTGCACTACAACTGTTTTGGACAGCAGCAGTAGTCTAACTTTGAAAAATCACCAAAAATTTTAAAAATGGAATTAGAGGATAAATAAAATATGAAATTAAATCTTATTGAGTCTAGTTTCTTATAGAAGAAATGACGTAAGCAATAGAATTGTAAATCATGAGATATGATAAATTTTGTGAGACAATGTTAGAATGATTTCGGGTTCCCCTGTTCTAACTTTGTGAAATCATCAAAAAAATTGGATAAAAATAATTATGGGATTAAATTTATATTTTTAGAATCCTGAATGAGTCTATTTTCAAGAGAAACAAACGTGAACATCATTCGAATCCTGTACGAGGAGATAATTAATTTTTAGTGAAGAAGGGTCGGAACTGTTAGACAGCAGAACAGGGGAGACTTCAATGAATAAACTGTATTAATTGGCCCAACCAAAAATTATGAAATTTTTATGTAAGAACATATGTGAGTCTAGTTTCAGGGAAAATTAGCGGACCTTAATTTGGAGTTCCGTAACTTTAGATATAAATAATTTAGTAACTATGACACGGTGGATAGCTTGAATATTCACATAAGTAATTAGTGAAAATTATGGATAATGTTACTTACAAGTGTGTTATTTATACTAAGGATGTGGATGGAGAGGAGGAGGAGGAAAAATATATGAATGACTCGTGTATAAATTGATCACATGCCCGATTATAATCGATAAGTGTTGGATTAGAAATGATATAATGTTTTATTTGGAATATTTATTATGAAATTATGATTATCGTTATAATATAAAAATCGAAATTGTGAGTTTATATGGCTAAATTTTAGTGATTATTTGTTAATTTTATGAATTTCATGATGTGTTATTTCATATGTATTGATGATAAAACGGTGAATAATGTAAAAGCATGAAAATTGAATAAATGATCAAATTGAGCATTTCAGTTCAGTGACAAGATGAATTGAAGGAAAAGACCATGGTTGGACCATGGTAACAAGTGATAAGTGATAGCTTCGGCTACACGTATCTGATCAAGGACAAGTGAAAGTGATAAGTGATAGCTTCGGCTACACTTATCTGATCAATGACAAATGAAAAGTGAAAAGTGGTAGTTTCGGCACCGATCGGTGAAAATGGTAGCTTCGCCACCGATCGATGAAAAGTGGTAGCTCCGCCACTACGATCGATGAATAATGGTAGCTTCGGCTACAAGTGACAAGTGACAAGTGATTTCCGTATAAGACCATATCTGGGATATGGCATTGGTGTGATATGTGCTACTGTATAAGACCATATTTGGGATATGGCATCAGTGAGATATATGATTCGTGTAAGACCATAGCTGGGCTATAGCACCGATATGTGATATGTGATTACATGTAAGACCATAGCTGGGCTATGGCATCGATATATGAATATGTGTAAGACCATAACTGGGCTATGGCATCATTATGTGAAGATGTGTAAGACCATAGTTGAACTATGGCATCGAGAAAACGAAGTACTCAATTCCGTAAGATGTTCACTAATTTAAAGAAGTTTGGTAAGTATTACATGGAATTATGTGATATAAGGAAATACGAGTTGATGAGACATGAGCATAAAACTTGGTTGATGAATGAGTTCATTTGTGATTATATATTTCTACGCCTTGAGTGTATTATCCGTATGAATTGGTATTCCAAATGAGTTAATGAGAAAACTTCTACTATGAAATAATCTGAGTTCGAAACAAAATATCATGAAAATGTACTTGAAATACATTGGTATGTCTTGTATATGCTATTTGAATTCATAAATGTGGAAAGTAAATATATGTGGAAATATGAGATGATGATATCTGTACATGGAATTTATTGATGAATACGTACATCCAAATTTATACGATAGATTTTAGTGAACATTGAAATTGCACTCAATAAGTGATTTGGCAATTTAAAATCGTGATTGGTAGGAAGAGTTAATGAATTGCATATTTATGAATTGTTACACGTATTTGTCTGAAATACGAGGAAGTGATGGTAATTGATACATGAAAATATGAAACTATGATATATATATATATATAAACATGGAATATGTTTGATAAATGTGTTCATTCATAATTATGGAATTTATGTACCTCATGTGTGCTATTTGCATAAAGATGATATCTTAAATACTTTGGTGCAAAAAGCTTAAATATGAAATAGTATGAAATCGAAACAAATTGTTATGAAAATATATTTAAATTATCTGTAAGTGTTTCGTGCTTCTCGATAATGTCTCGTACTCTATTTCGGCGACGGATACGGGTAAGGGGTGTTACATAATATATGTCCGATGAGATTATATAATGGATCACAATAGCTAGAGTTGGGGTGGGACTTGTCGTTAAGGGCTCAAGTGAGGAAGGCTACCACTGTCAACAGCATCTAGCTGAGAGAGGAGGGGGAAAGCTATCGTTTTGGAAAGTCTCGATATGGGCAGTACTCTAGCCCTAATTTAAGTCAATCTCAAAGGCATAGATCATGGGGTAATTTTAATAATATTCTTGGGATCAATTTGGAAGGTTCAAAATTTCTAGATGATTTGAATGATAATCAGCAAGGGAGGAAATCTAGTATTAATACTGGGAAGATTTTGGGGCATGGGAAAAGTTAAGTGGTGGGACTTTCTCTAAATGATGATGATTTAAGGAAAGTGCTAGGAAGGAAAGGATATTCGGTTGAAATGGGGTTTTCAAATATGGATTATGAATTAGAAGATATTCATATCATTAATGAAGAAGGGAAAAAAGACAAAGCTCTAATTTTCTAATCTCTAATGTTTCTAATGGACAGGATTCGTTGGAGATTTCTGATGGGTTTTTAGCTCATAATCATCAAATATCCAGGCTGCCATGGGGCAAGCCGACCGAAAGCAATGAAGATTTTTTTGTTAGAATGTTCGTGGATTGGGGAGTCTATGAGCAGTTAGAAGACTTCAGCATATGCTGAAAATTTATCATCCTTGAATTGTCTTCTTTATGGAGAATAAATTAAATGCTAGTAGAATGGAGAGTGTTAAGAGACGTTGTGGATTTTATAATGGTATTAACGTTCCTGCTGAGGGTTCATGTAGGGGTTTAAGTATAGGGTGGAATGGAAGATACTTAGTCACTTTGAAGAGACTCTTAAATAATCATATCGATGTAGAAATTCAAGAAGAGGAAGGAAAACCTCGTCGGTATTTTACGGGTTTTTATGGAGCTCCGGATGTTAGGAATAAAGCAGTTACGTGGGATCCACTTTGAAGATTAGGGAGAAATAATTCGCTTCCATGGTTGGTTGGTGGAGATTTTAATTATATTCTCATTGCACATGAAAAACAAGGAGGTTTACCATAGGAAAATGCTAGAATGATGGTGTTCCGTAAAACATTGGAGGAGTGCCATTTGGAGGATATTGGCTTTTCGAGATCATAGTTTACTTGGGAAAGGGGCAGAATATTGGAGCAGAATATTAGGGAAAGAATTGATAGAGGGGTTGCTACTGATGCTTGGATTCAAATTTCCCTAACTTATTCCTTGAAGCATCTTCCGCATTCTTTTTCAAACCATTGTCCATTGCTCATTGAGACGGAGGTTAGGATGAGGGGACGAAAACTTTTTAGGTTTCATTTTGAAGCTTGGTAGGTCATTGAGGAGTCGTGTGAGGAAGAGATAAAGAAGTTATAGGAAAGAAGTTCTGGATCTTTTCTCAACCGCTTGTCTACTCTTGCTAACGAGTTGAAAGATTGGGCTGGTAAAATTAAGCACAAAAGAGGACGCGAGGTGCAACGTTTAAATAGTCTACTTGAGGAATTGAATTGTGATGATAGATCAGAGGGGAATTTGGTGGAGCTTATGGAGGTTAAATTACACTTGAATATGGAAATAGATAAGGATGAAAGATATTGGGAATAATGTGTAAGAGTGAACTGGTTGAAAGTGGGTGATAAGAACACCTCGTTTTTTTCACAAAATTGCGTTGCAACGATGGTGTATTAATCAAATTCGTGGCTTACAAAGAATGGATAGGTCTCTTGTTACGGATGGGAGAGAGATTGAAGATATTGCTTGAGCCTACTTTTCGAATTTATTTAGTTCTAAAAATGTTGGAAATTTGGAGCACATATTTTTAGTGGTTTAACCGTGTATTTTGGGTAGTATGAATCAAAGTTTGATGGCTCATTACACAGAGGCTGAAATTGTTGCAACATTGAAAGGGATGGGGCCTACAAAAGCTTCTGGTTGTGATGGTTTTTTGGCAATTCTCTACCAAAAATTTTGGCATATTGTCGGTAAGGACACTAGTAATTTCTATTTGGATATTTTAAATCATGGCCATTCGATGGAAGATATAAACAGAACTCAACTAGTGTTGATTCCAAAAACTACTAATCCTATAAATTTGAAAAACTTATGGCCCATCAACTTGTGTACGGTGATTTATAAGATTATTGCTAAGTCTCTTGCTAACTGACTACAAAAGGTGTTGGACGATTGTATCGACAACTCTCAAAATGCATTTATTCCTGGAAGACTCATTATTGACAATGTGCTACTGGCGTATGAGGTACTTCATTCTTTTAAGAATAGAAGATCAGGACGATGAGGTTGATGGCCTTAAAACTAGACATGAGTAAGGCTTATGATAGAGTGGAATGGCCTTTCAATAAAGGTATGATGTCAAAGTTGGGTTTTGCAGATTTGTTTTTTGATTTTATCATTCGGTGTCTTAATTCTGTTCAATACTCTATTTTAATTAATGGCGAATAAGGATTGAGTTTCAAATCTACGAGGAGTTTGCGTCATGGAGACTCGTTAAGTCCTTAATTATTCTTATTTTGTGGGTAAGGTTTATCGACGTTAATGAGATTGGCTAGTCAGAAGAGAAAGATTTGTGGTGCTAAGGTATGCATGGCTTCTCCATCAATCACCCACCTTATGTTCGCAGACGATTGCATTTTGTTTGGGGAAGTTTCGAACAGAGGGATTAATGCACTTAAAGAGATCCTGAGAGAATATGAGGCTTGTTCTGGGCAGTGTGTTAATTTTGAAAAATCCACAGTTTTTTCAACTCGAATATAAATGATCAAGATAAGAACTTAGCTTTTCAGATTCTTAATGTTCGATGTTCGACTGACCCGAAAAAATATTTAGGACTTCCAAATTTAGTGGGACGGAAAAAGAAATTGGCTTTTCAAAATCTGAAAGACAGATTGAAACAAAAGATTAATAGTTGGAGCATTAGGCACATTTCGCAATAGGGCAAAGAGGTTTTTATAAAAGCCATTTTGCAAGCAATTCCCATTGTTTTCTTCTCCCAATGTCTTTGTGTAGGGATTTGGAAAACATAATGGCTTCCTTTTGGTGGAATAAAAGCAATGGTAGGAGGGGATGCATTAGTGTGATTGGAAGTCTTTAAGCGCGCTCAAGGAGGATGGTAGCATGGGTTTTCGCAATTTAAATCTTTTTAATATTGCATTATTGGCCAAACAAGGTTGGCGTTTATTAAGTAATCCTAATTCGTTACTAGCGCGTACTTTGAAGGTTAAATATTATAAAAATTCTGATTTTTTAAAATCAAGGTTGGGTAATTTACTGTCCCTTACCTGGTAGAGTCTATGGGCTGTGAAGGACTCCTTTTGAAAAGATTGGGATGGAGGATTGGTGATGGTCAGACTGTTTCTATTTGGAATGATGCTTAGGTTCCTGGAATTGATGAGATTAGATATCAGAATCCGATTACTAATTCGAGTCTCTTAAAAGTTATAGATTTGATTGATTCTAATATAAGGAGATGGAATGCTGAGTTGATTCATACTACATTTTCGGCGAAGGATGCAGAAAGGATTTTATGTATCCCTTTGTCTATGAGTTCGCATAAAGACTATATCATCTGGCGAGGAGAGCCGACCGGAGAGTATTTAGTTCAAAGTGGGCACAAAGTTCTTTTACATGATGGCCAGGGTCAGGTATAGGATAGTTACAAACAATTTTACAAGAGACCATGGAACTTAGATTTACCCTCTAAAATAAATATTACAATTTGGAGATGCTCACGTAACTATCTGCCTATTTTAGTAATTTACATTATCGAAGAATGATCGGGTATGCCACCTACAGAAGATGCCAATCGGGAGCGAAAATGAAGGAGCATTTGTTCAGGAATTGTCATGTTGCAAAAGAAACATGGGAGAGGTTAAATATTGTTTGGCTTGCTTTAGAAGAACATACCAATTTTACAGAATGGCTTAAAAACTTTTTTGAGTCTCATTCTATGGTCATATGCAGGGTGTTATAAAATAAAAAGAGATGGAGAGAATAAAGAACAAAAAAAATATAAAAGCAATAGAGAATGTACTTTATTTGTCAAAAGGGGTGATTACAATACTTCATCAGAGTCTCTATTTATAGGCATAAGAAGTATAAAAGAAGTAGAAATTTAATTCTAATAACTATTAAAATTTAAAGTATATTAAAATTTTATCTAGATCATGATGGACATCCACTTAATAAGATATTCATAACAATAATATATTTATATAGTTTTAAAGTTTTTTAAATTCATTCTAAACATGTATTTTAATATTTTTTTATTACTTTTTAATTTTTAAACATATGTTAGCGTTGTATGTGCTACATCAACATACTCCCCAAATGGTATGTCACGTGTTAACTTTTGTCTACTACATCAACATCCATAAATTGGCAATTTTGGTTAACAATATAGTCTAATTTTTATTTTTTATCACTAAAGATTCAACAAGATGAAAAAGACTTTTTTTATTTTTTTATTTTTATTTACTAAAGATTTGTACTCTTAAACCTTCTATATATATATATATACATCTAATTAGATACATATTTTTAGAGAAAGAATAATGACCAAGAATAAATTTTTTTTTTTGAAAGAGAGAATAAATACTTACAAACAACAAAGAATCAAAGTATTTCAAAATAATACAGCGAAACTAGAAACTTAATACGGTGTTACGTATGCAAATCTATCTTTATCCGTATTTTCTACATTGACCGCTTGTTTTAATTTTTACCATTTCGTTTCCCCATACCTACCTGTTTACAATTGATACCTTCGCCATGTACTAACCCCCCCACCCCAACCCTCTTTCTTTTTTTGGACAACACCATGTAGCAGTGGCGAATCCCTCCCAATCCCCTTAAAAAAAATTTTCATTTAAGTCTTTTTAGAGTTTATAAAATTTTAAATTAGTAATGATAAAATTATATTTTAGTTCTCCTTAAAATGATAAATTTTAATTTAATCTTTTAAAAATTATAAAGACATAGGTTATTAAAATGATAAAATTATATTTTTGCTATCGTAAAAATATATAATTTAATTCCGACTCCCTAAAATTTTTTATAATTTTGCCCTTTCCATGTAATAATATAGAGCGGATCCAGAAATATGACTTATAGAGGTAAGGGCGAAGTAAGAAATTTTTTTTGGAGCGGAATTAAATTATATATTTTTATTATAGTAAAAATAAAATTTCGCTATTTTAATAATTTACATATTTATAATTTTTAAAAGATTAAATTAAATTTTTATTATTTTAGGGACAAAATATGATCTTATCTTATTAATTTAAAATTTTATAAATTATAAAAAGTTTAAATAAAAAAAATTTATGGTGGTAAGTATCCGTCCCTCTAGAGCATACAAAGTTAAAAAAAAAAAAAAGGAGTGTACTTTTTTTTTTTAATATAAAAAACTAAAACAGTAGCTATTGTTTTCCTTTTCTGCGCCAAGATTGCATGACAGGGTTAGATTCCCACGGCCAAATTCAAAAACGTGTTTGAATCCAACTTTTGTCAGTGGATGAAAAGTGTTTTTAATTTAATTTGATAAATAATGTAAGTTTAATAGTTAAAAGAGATGAAAATTAAATTATGGGTTAAAATAAGTTTTTTATAAAGTTGAAGGACAAAAAAATTATTATGTCAAAATGTATAATAAAAGAAGTATTAAAGAAACAAAATATAATTCCTTCACTCGAAGTCTTACTTAAGGTGGGTTTGGATGGGTAGTGCGTTTACATGCGGTTAGTGTAAAAGTATCGGTGACGGTGAGATTAGATACTGTAATGACTCTGTAGCGTGAGATAAAAAATAAATTAAATGCATCGTACCACACCCGATCACCTATCCAAACTCACTCATATGTGCTTATCAATAATTTAGGGTTCAAATAAAATCATTTTAATTTTGATGGATTTAGTTTGAAATAAACTATATAACCGTTAGGAAGAGACGTTTTTGGTGTAGTATTAACTTTTTTTAATCTAATTTTATTTATGTATAAATATTAATCTAAAATAATATTTTTTTGAAAAAAGAATAATAATTTTACTAACAAAAAGAAAAATCGCCTTATCGGACTAGTAAGACTTCGTGACCATTGGATTTGAAGAAATTTCTCCACTTTGTATGAGTCGAATTTCAATTAAAGATTTCGTATTTGGATTTAAATTATTATCTTATAATATTATATTTGTTTATGAAAATATATAAAGATAATATTTTTGTTATATTATTTTTTTAATAATGAATATGTTAAAAGTTATGTATAATAATTTTTTAATATTTGAAAATTAATAGAAATTTATAACACTTTAAACATATAAAAAAATAAAAACACGATATAAACATAGTATGATGTGAAAGTATATTTATATTTAAAAAATATGGCACATCTCTAACCGAGTTGATATAACAATTTGATAAATTATCCAAAACATGATATGACATGACATAAACACAAAATACATTAAAAAAAAATCAAATATATGTATAATAAAGGATTAACACGTAAAAATATATTTATATTATCTTTTATATATATATATATATATATATGAGAATAATAGAAATATAAAAAAATAGCATGAATAATCCACTGGTTTTGTTAAATGAAAATATAATTTGTTTTTAACTTGGGGGATACATGGATTATTTGTTACTAAAATAATATTTAATTTATTTATTTTTCTATAAGTTTTATTCAAATTTGTGTTATTTAATCAAATATAAAAGTAATTCTAAATATTTTATAATTAAATAAAAATAAATATTAGAAATATTCATTTTTAAACATAATTAAAAATGATAATAGAATACAAATAAAACAATCAAAGAATTTTTTTATCAAATATGGTACTTTATTTTTATATTTTTATTTTTATTTTTCATTTCTATTTTACTATTATGATTATCTTTCTGAAAAATTATAAATATTAATAAGAAATATAGAATATTTACAAGAAAATAAAAGTAATTATTTTTTCTATATTTATAAATTTAAAAATGACATGAGCAATTTATTATTATTATTTATAAACATGTCTAATAATAAGGAAAACTAAAACAAATATGTTAACGAAGTACCTAAAAATACAAAATACATATTAAAATTGAATAAAAGACATCTAAGAAAAATTGGATTAACCATCTTCGAACAAAATTAAATAATAATAATAAAATCATGGAAAACATTACGACACCTGTCCTCCACGATCCCATATACATATGAATCTTTTTACTAACTAATTTCTTACTCCACGTAGATTGTACATGTATATGTATATATTTTTAATTTATATAATGTAAATAATTATCATTCAAAGATGTATGACTAATTATTTTTATTTATTTTATAATATATTTTTATTTCATATAATATAAGAAAATTAAAACATTATTATAATAAGATACTTTTATCTATAAACTTTAATTGTGTAAATTATAATGAAAGCGATCAGGAAAAAGTATAATTTAAATATTTATCAGATTTTATCTATTAATATTTCTAACTTCGATATTGTTATGACATTCACTATTATTTAACTCGTTACTTGATTAGATCCTGACCTGTATTCTACACGATTCGCACCTTCTATGAGACTGCACGATGTGGGTTTGTACTATTATATAAGTGAATCTACATCGTATGAACACATGTTAACCTTAGAGTAGGATACGTGTCGATGTACATATTAATGTACCTATTATATCACATCCATGAACAATAACTATATCATATAAATACATAGTTTACCCCATCTGAAGCGACTACACATAAATACTCAACAAATATTATTAAAAAATAGTATAAATTACAATACAAGTATAATCAAAGATAAATATAAAAACACAAATAATCCATACTTATAGAAAAGATAATGAACTTGCTGGTTCCACATGCAGCTTTCCTCTATTTTCTCTTTCGGCTCCAAAGTTGAAAATATGGATCCAGTGTTCTATTTCAAAAGTAAGCCCAAATTTTACACTGGGCCTAAAATTTCTCAATAAAAGCCCAAATGGATCTAAGATTTCTAAAATTCAGATTTCTGGTAATTCCGCACTTCCAATTTCATTTTTTTTAAATAAGACTCAAGTTTTAGTGTATTTCTGTTTTGGCACTTAATTATTATTTTTTGTCAATTTAATCACTTTCGTTAGCTTAATTTCATTTTTTAGTCACCCCACCATTAAAATGCTTTGGTTAGTAGATAAAAATGCTTATGTGACTTGGTATAATAATAAACTTAGCCTTAAATATGTATTCATTTTGTTAATTTAATCCTAATTTTGAAAAAAAATCAATAAATATAACTCTCAATATTTACACATTCTATCAAATTAGTTTTGATTTTTAAAATTTAAATAGTATAGATTAAAAATAGTTTTTTTAATTAAAATTAAAAAATATATAAAAATTTAAAATTATTAAAATTTAAAATATATTTATAAATTGATAAAATTTGATATTTCCGCACCTTTTTTTCCACGTTATTATTTCTCCTTTTTGCCTTTGTTTTGGTCTTCTGCCCTTTTCCCTGTTTTTTTTGGCAAATTAACACATGGCTGGAACGTCTCCTGTTGCCAATCTTTGATCGCCAGCGAACGGTCGTGCCTTGGGTTACCTTGGGCTCGTCCCATTTTGCTCACGGCCACCTTTATGGTGATTGGTTCACCTTGCGCTTTTATCATGTAATTTTTGTGGGCACAAAAACTGCGAAGGATATATCTTAGTAATAATGAAATAGGAATATAGATAAATCAGTCGGGTCCACCTAGTCCCTATACTGCAAATTTATGTTTTGTTTAGGGACTTAAATAAAATACTGACTCTTACTTTAATTCTATTACCATTTTTTATCCAACCGATATTCATTCTTTAAAAATATTCCTTTAACCAATTGAATGTTAATAAAATAATAATAATAATAATAATAATAATAATAATAATAATAATAATAATAATCTTACTTTTTCGTTTTCTACCTCCTCTCTCATCTCCCCCATTAAACTTCTTCTTTAAAACTCTCGCTCCCTCTTAGGTCTCTCAAGTCTCACCTTTAAAATTCTTTAATACTATCCACAGTCGATAGGCCTCTCGCCCTCGCCTTCTTTAGATCAGTGGTTCTTGGATTCCCCGTGCGGCCACCCACTGTTATTTTGTTTTAATTCTTTGAGCTTTGAACCAAAGGAAAGCTAAACACTAAAACAAACAGGACATGAAAAATAATTGAAGAACTATGAAAGAAAATGTGAAAAAAAAAGAAGAGAAAAAGTTTAAATGATTTTTATTAAAAAATAATAATATAAAACTTGGAAACTGCAAAGTGGACGGTGCTGGTACAATTACATTTACCAGACACGAGAAATAATAATGTAACAAAAAATTGTGAAGGTTAAGTGTGAACTATTTAATTTTACCACTAACCTATTTTTATTTGATTTATTTAAATAACATTTATATTTTTATCATTTTATTATAAATCGATTAGATAAATAATTCAATCGAAAATCAACCACCTATTCCAATTATGAAAACATAGAAAACAGAAGTACCGATAGAAGGGGAAAAAGTTTCTTGGTAGCCACTTGTCATCAATTCGTGGAAGCTCTCAAGTACTTGACAAAGGTCGTGGTAGCTTTGCAATACCGGAGCCAATGGGCTGGCACGTTTTACTTAAAATTCAATTTTTTTTTATAATTTATAAAATTTTAAATTAATAATAGTAAAATTTTATTTTAATTCTTTTAAAATTGATAAAAATTTAATTTAATTTTTAAAGATTATAAAAATATAAATTATTAAAATAATAAAATTATACTTTTATTATTATCGTAAAAATATATAATTTAATTCTTGTAAAAGAAATTTTCCCTTCTCCATTCATTTCATGCATTGGGACTTATGTTGGTTAGTTAACTCTCATGGTATTGTTTCACATATATAGCCATTAACAAGCATATTTAGTAAGTATACTTTATCTTCCATATCAACATTATGCCCATACTATATTTTGCAAATATATACAAACACAAAAAATAAAAGAATACAAGCATATTTGTATTTGTGGAGATGAAGATGAAGAAGAAGAAGAAAATTAAAAAGTAAGGTGATGGGGGACTTTGTCTTTTTGCAGAAAGTTTTAAATATAGTTTTAAAGAAGTTCAATGGGGCGACCGAGATAAAAGAAAAATGCGGGGGAGAGGAGAGAGGAGTAAAAAAATAAAATAAATTATTACTTCTTTTTTGTCACATGTCAATGTGTGATTGATTAAAAAAAAATTTAACAAATGGATAACAGTTGGACTAAAAGTGGTAATAAAGCTTCTGATAAAAAAATATTTAAGCACCTAAATGAGAAAAACGTTATAGCTTAGAGGCTAATTTTTCATTTAAGCCTTTGCTTAGACCTAAACTTTTATTTTTTGATGGATTTAACAGCTATTACTAATATTGTTTTTTTATATTATGTTGAAATTATCTTAATATTAGAAATATTTTTTTAGAACAACGAATATCACCTTAACCACATTTCAAAAATTGAAATATTCCAAATTAAAGAGATTGTGAGCTGTTTCAGTGTTTGTGTCTGGCTCTAATCTTAAATAATATCATATTTAATGATATGGCGTAAGAAAAATCTTTTGTATTTTCGTAACTAACATCTATCATATAATATTTAGGTTCATGACACAAATGATCTATAACTTTAATTATTAAAATTTATATAAACTTAATTTGGTGAAAATTTTATTTTAAATTGTAACTCTTTTTATAATACGTAAATTAGATCAAAATAATATAAAATTTATAATATATAATCTTAAAAAATTATTCTATCAAACTTTTTTTATAAATAAATTTATGAAAAAATATATATAACATATAAAAATTTTATAACACATTATTTCTTAGAATATGCTTTTTGACTATGACATTAAATTTTGTTAGAATTTAAATAATATAATATTTTATTATAACTTTATAAAATCAACATAAAATTTTTATAATATAAATTTTTAAGATTTATAATACAAGTTTAGAAAAATTTTACCATAATCATCCCAACCCCTTGTACCTATTTAAGCTTACTATATAATTTTTATAACATAAATTTATTTTTTTTTTCTTAAAGTTAAATCATGTATGAGTTTTTGAAAAGTTACAAGGTAATTGAATTTGAGTGTAAGTACCCACGTAATTACTCTAATTCTCACCTATTTACTAAGAATTAGAAAGTATAATTGGAGCACTCTAATTATACCCAATTCAATGAGACGTTGCAATAAGTACTCAAACATGCCACTCTGATGAAATTACAAACGATTATATACTCAAATCTAATTATTAGGTGACTTTTCAAATATTAGCTAAGCAATATTGCTTATGTGTTTGGCATTATTTTTGGTAACAAGAAGAGGCTTAACAGCCTAAAAAAAAGCTAAGAAAACAAAATGTCGATTAGCAGGAAGCATCAAAGGCATCAGCACAGTAGACCTTCACCACCTCTTGTGGTGGCTCTTCAAACAATTGTTCTGACATGCCAGCCATGAAAGTCATCTTAACCAGACAGTCCGCAAGTGAAATTGTCTTTCGAAATACATTATTGAGCTTGACGATACCAATCACTCAATCGACATGAGCTTAATACTTCTTAATTAAAGCTTTAATGTGAAATCAGTTAACATGATATCCCATACTTTCCTTAATTAAAGGAAATTAATAGAATAAGTTAAGGGATGTGTATGTAAAGATACCTGGATAAGGGTTGACTTTTCTGCAACATTATCCCCAAATTGAGGAAGACGATTTTATTTAGATGCAACAATAATAACATAGGTGTATCGCGGAGGGTTCTTAGTTTTTAGTATACCTCTGAATTGTTTTTGGCTTTTTATCGAGTTTGTAGTTATAACATTTTAGTTTTTGATTTTTCTTAAGTAAATTGAGTGTCAAATTATAAATTTTGGTCTAATTTATATTACAATAAAAAATTTAATTTAAACATTAAAATTAAAATTTATAAAAAATATATTAATTACTTAAAAGTATTTAAAAATAATTAAAAAATTATATTTATATTTCATATATCATAAAATTAATAACGAGTTATCATAAATTATTTTATTATATTTTTATTATAATCTAAACTGAATATTTTTAATGCCAAAATAATAGTAGCATAACATCGTGGTAATAGTATAATAACACGTGAGAACAACAATACTTTACACTTAAGTCAATTATAATTTTTATTATAATTTAATTTTATATATTTTATATGTCAATCAATGATTGGCATAGTATATTATCATTTAATTGGAAATCACTAAGACTGTCAATTGATTCATTACATCTAGATAAAATTAAGAAAATGAATCTAGATAATATTCAAGAAGGATAAAAGCCAATTAGAAGAAACTAATAAATATCAAGGAAGCAACATAGGAAAGCAACATCCATGTCTAGACAAAAAAGTTAGCAACTTGGGAAAACAACCTCCAAGTTTAGACAAAAAAAAAAAGGAAGCAACTTGGGAAAGCAAGTTTAGACAAAAAAAAGGAAGCAACTTGGGAAAGCAACATCTAGGTTTAGACAAAAAAGGAAGCAACGTGGAAGCAACCATGTCATTACAAAAATCATCAAATCAATGATGAAACATCATCCTTATCAGAAAAACTGTGTGGAATTCAAAGAATATTAAACAGAGTTCAAGAATTCTCCTATAAATAGAGATGAAGGAAGCCTAAGGGAGGCATCGAAGTTAGTTGGAAAAACCTTTCCCTATCCACTTGTCATCCACCATCCTCTCTTGATATCTACTTTTTATCCGCCATCCTTTCTTTCTTTGTAAAAAAAACATTTTCTTTACTACTAGTTTTATTTTGTGAATTTGTAATATTATCTACTGTCTCCCCTCTCCCTTTGTAATTGGTATCAAAGTGGCAGTGTAACATTATTTGGAGAAATAATATCGTAGTATTCATTGTAAGTTCTTATCCCTTATTTTCAATTTTGTTTATTTCATACTTGTTTATCTTAAAACTTATATATCTGTTATTCTGTCTCACAATAGCCTATTTATGTCTGGGTGAGACTATTGACTTTTTAAATAAGAACATATAAAGATAACAGACGATTTTAGATACTTGAGATAAATTTCATGGAAGAAATTGATTGTCTATATAAGGATAAAATTTGCAACCATGCTATGCATATTGATTCTAAAAATGAAAACAATATTTCAGCTCTTAATAAGGGTTTTAATAGTTTAATATATATTACTTCTATATATTTTCATAAGTTATATAATAAAGTAAGTAAAATAGAATAGCAAATAAATAATTTAGGAGAAGTTACATAATTAGATTTGAACAACGAATCTAAAGAAATCTTATATGAAGTTAATAATAAATTAGAACAAGTTCTTATTAATAAAAATATAGAACAAGAAATAGATTTAAGACCTTTATATTATGAAAATAATAACATAATATTAACTTTGTTAGAAGAACAAGACACTTCCTCTGAAGAATCATCTTCTAAAAACAAAAGACATAAAAAAAACTGAAAATAAGAAAAGAAAATATACTTATCAACAAAAATAAGATTTCTAATCCTATAAACAACTTATAGAACATTGGAAGAATAAATTTACTAAGACATCTAATAAAAATGAAAGAATATAATATCTGAAACTAATAGAACAACTTTATGAAAAACATAAAAATCTGTTAACATTATTTAATTATCATTACATGCTAAACTATGACACTACAGACAGTAGTAGTAGTTTTAATAATTTTGATAATTCTATAAACTTAGAACACATAAATGTTACAAGTTACAAATCTAATGAAGAAAATACTTTAATAGATGAAGAAGAAAATATAGAAATACCATAACCAATGGATACTAATCACACAGATTATAATCCTCATGGAAAAAGTAAAATAGAGCCAGATTTTCAAAAAGATGATTATTTAGTATTTTTTCATAAAAACTATGAACAAGTTGAAAATACAACTAGAATTTTTGTTAATAAACCGAAAATATTGCTACTAATGAAATAAAATCTGAAAATTTAGGAGAATCATCTATTCAACCAGTCCCACGTAGAATAGATGATCTAAATAAAAGAAATGTTGCCCAAAGAGGAATATATTTAGATCTAATTAATATTTCTATAGCATACTATGAAAAAACCATAGATGAATTTTTAAACTACTTTGTTGGAATATTTCAAGGGGATGTTTTACAATTCTTAAGAACATGGGAAGAATCAGAAAAAGGAAAAGAACAAATTTAAATTTATATATTCCATGTATTCCATATATTATAATATTAATTATTTGAGAAATTATTTTTATTATAATTTAAGTTTATATGCTAAATATATCATAATATTAATGAATTTAAACATCATATATAAAATATCTAAAATCTCAAAAGCACTTTTTTGACAATAATGTTAAATGTTTCTATAACAACCCGATTTTGGGCTTAGTCGGAACAGTGGTTTCGGGACCACAAATCCGAGGTTGAGAAATTATTTTTATTATTATTTTAGTGTCATAGCATGATTATTTGAGTGTATGAAAATTTTGGTGAAGTAATTTTAGCGTTTGAGAGCTAAATTGTGAAAAAGGACTAAATCGCATAAAGTGCAAAAGTCCTGTTATAATAGCCAAAGGTGTCAAATTGCTAGAGAACCTAAATTGGGGGTATTTAAAGTGAAATTAGGTCACTAAATAAGTGATGTCTGGCCATGAGACAAAGAAATTTAAATGGTCAAAGGTTAGCTAGGTTTTGGTGGCTTATTTGACAAAATAGAAATAAAATAAAGAAAAGATGATATCACTTTATCATCATATTCTTCTTTACCAATTTTTTAGCATCAAAAAGGGGGTTTATAGAGTTCAAAATATCAGCCATTTGTATCTCTTGCAAGTAAGTCATTTAGGAGGTTATTCTTGATGATTTTTGTATTTTTGGACCCCTTGTAACATGAGCTTTCTAATAAGAGGACTATTTGGCAAAATAGATGAAAGTATAGGGTTTTACCATTAAATAATGTATGTTGTTAGCTGAAATTTTATGGAAGAAAATGAATCTTGATTGTTAAACAAACAACTTTTGTGAAGAAGTTTCCATAGAAACCCTAGCTAAGGATCATTTTGTGTAAGTTATAAATTATGTGGTGAATGTGTGAATTAATGAGAATTGTGGGCTGCTTCTAGTATAAAAATAATTCATCTAGGCTTAATACTTAAATACATTCGATAAAAATCGAATTATGAGCCTAGGGGTAAAATCGTAATTTTTGTAAAGTTTGAGGGCAAAACGATTATTTTACCAAAGTACGAGTCTTGAATTGAATTGAACTATTTTAGTACTAAATAAGCTAAATTTTGACATTTTTAGATTAAAAAAAGGTGATTCAGGCCTTGATTGGGGAAAGAACAAAGTTTACGAGGATTAAGCTCGTTCCCATCATTTTGTACCGAGGTAAGTACGTATGTAAATAATGTGTCATTATAGCTTACTCTTAAATGTGTTGATAATATATATACATTTAAATGTTTTATTATTATCATGTATCATAATATTATTTGTTACCATGAAAGTAAAAATAATGTGATACAAGAGTAACCTACATTATGTGCAAGCGCGATGACATCGGGTTAGATTTGAAATCCCGTTGAACCTTAGGAATAGTATAGGATACATAAAGTACGTCATCAGAAATTATGTGGTTTGAACTCATGAGTTGTGTCTGAGTTCATGAGATGAATGTTATATGTAATGTGGGTCCGGATAAAGGCTTCGTGACCAAACCCGTGAGTAACTCACCGAGCTAGCATTTCATGTTAACGCTATATGGGTCCGGGTACTAACCTCGTGTACAAACCCATGAGTAGCTTAACGAGCAGGCATTATATGATAGTGCTATGGGGTCCGGGTACTGACTTAGTAAAAAGGCCTGTGAGTAACTCGGAATACAATCATTACATAGCATGAGGTAGCTCTGGCTACTTATATGGCATTTAGGAGCGAACTTCCTGTGTATCCGTTAGTATTCTATGTGTTCAACGGGCAACTCGACAAGTGAATTGGTGATAATTCCAATGTGGTATGTCATTAGAGAAGATGAATTTGAGTCATTTTACGGGCGATTACAGATATGTATACTAAACTTATGAATTTGAGTCATTCCAATGAGGTATATCATGTGACGAGATGTAGCAAGTATGAGTAAATGAAGTGAAGAGTAAGATAGAAAGTTCTGAATGATATACATCACTCAAATTAATAAATTATCATCTGATGAATGAGTTCCTACTTATACATTATTTGCAAATATGTACTTACTAAGCTTTATGCTTACTCCCTTCTTTTTTATTTTCTTATAGTGCCATCAAGCTCGTATCAGGGATCAAAGGACGTCGGAGGCATTGATCACACTATCACTTGAAGCTTTTGGTATAGTTAATTTTAATCGTTGGAATTTTGGCATGTATAGGGACTCAAACCATTGGCTTAGTGTCTTGTTAGATTAGCCACATGTGTTGGCTTTTGAGATGGATGTGATATTATTTTGTATAGACCATGAATGTTGGCTAAAATTAATTATTATTAGAAGCATTCGATGTATGTTTTCAATGGTTGTGGCTGATTTGGTAATATGTTGTGCTTGTATTGGTTTGGTTGGTTTTGTGTAGATTACTACAAGTAAGGATGATAAAGAGGCTTGGTAAATAGCCTTATTTTGTCCACAAGGGCAGGTATAACACCCCTAATTCGTATCCGTTTTCGGAACAGGGTTTCGGGGCATTAATAGGATTTATATATCATTCAACAAAAATTTCAATTAAATACTTATCGATTCAATGCATCATATAAATAAACATATTACCGTTCAATCAATAGCTTGGAACTTGTCTAAGTATCAAACAACAACATTGTTAATATACTTGTACATATTTCATATAATTTCAACATTGATATACTTATTTTCTCGACATATCACACTTGAGTTTAATAATAGTCTCAACTTATATAATTTCCTTGTATCAACATATCAAAGATAATCATATATGTATGTAATATCCCGAATTAGGGCCTAATTGGAATAGTGGTTTTGTGACCACAAAATCCGAGATAGAAATAATTATTTTTATAATTATTTTGATGTTTATGATATGATTGCATGATTGTGTGAAAATTTCGTGATGAAATCCTATGCCCAAAGTGTTTAAATTGAAATTAGGGACTAAATCGAATAATTTGCAAAACTTGCATTCTAGAAGTTTCTAGAATGAAATTGTTTTGAAATATTAATTAGGAGGTCTTAAATAGAAATTTTACCAATTTCTAAGTTTATGGAAAAAAATTGGACATGGATGGAATTTTTGGAAAGTTTAGTAGTAAGGGCATTTTGGTCATTTAGGGGTAAAATGAATTAAAATACAAAATTAAAAGCCAATTTTGCTCATCTTCAACCCCATGGCCGAATATAGCAAGGAGAAACCATGGATAGGGTTTTTCAAGCTTCCAAGCTCGATTGTAAGTCCATTCTAGCCCCGTTTTTCAAGTTCTTTACGTTTTTGGAGTCCCGGTAGCTCGATTAAGCTTATGCTATCAATAATTCAACCTAGGGTTCATATTTGGAAAAATACCCATAGGTGAAATTCGTGTATTTTGGTGTTTTATGATAGAATATGAGGTTTTAAATTATGTTAGACAACTTGTGCTACTCGGTTTTAAGTGAAAACGAGCAAAAGGGCTTAATCGGTAAAAATACCTAATAGTCATAAGTACATGTTAGAGTGAGAATTTGATGTTGCCATAGAAGGTAAAAATGATCAGCATGTCATAAAACATAAGAAAATAGGCTGAAGTTTAATTTACGAGCTTTGGGGCAAAAGTGTAAATATGCAAAAATTTAGGGGCAAAATTGTAATTTTTTCAAAATATGATTTTGGGTCAATTTGAATAATGTGAGTCCTAATTGGACTATATTTTAAATGATAGAGCAAGGAAAACTGAAATTTAGGCTAAAATGGGGAAAATACCAAGTTGTGGACGAAATGGTAAAAGTAGCCATTTTCGCATACTAGGTAAGTTCATGTGTAAATAATGTAGCATAATTGTTATTTTTAAGTTATTTATGTTAATTATATGATATGCTGATTTTTATCATGAAATATATGCTTTGTGGTTATTTTCGAATAAAATGTAAATTATGTGAGCTACTTGTTAAAAATAAATTGTTACCGAGTATTGGTTTCGGTATTCTACGGAAGACGGCAAGGATATGTGTTCGAGGAAAATCCCGTTTGAACCTTAGGAATAAATTAGGATATAAGTGACATGTCACTAGGATGGTTGAACATCCGAACTCGTTGAGTTGAGTCCGAGTTCACTTATGGATGCAAATGTCCGAACTCGTTGAGTTGAGTTCGAGTTCGTGAGATGTAACTAGGCATCCGAGCTCGTTGAGTTGAGTCCGAGTTCAATTATGGATGCGAACGCCCGAGCTCGTTGAGTTGAGTCCGA
This sequence comes from Gossypium longicalyx, assembly GCA_025698465.1. Classification (NCBI taxonomy): domain Eukaryota; kingdom Viridiplantae; phylum Streptophyta; class Magnoliopsida; order Malvales; family Malvaceae; genus Gossypium; species Gossypium longicalyx. The sequence goes on along the minus strand of CM047006.1, from coordinate 8,286,359 downwards.
GTTCGCTTATGGGCGGGTTACATAGTAGCTTGGCTACATATGTGGCACTTATGTGCAAACTTTTCATGTATTCGAATTATATTCCTATGTGTTCAACGGGTAAAGTTCTACTCAAATGGAGGAATACTCAAGATGAAAGGGACGTATTGGTAAGTGTTGTGAAATGGATACTTTTGAACAGGTATGTACTTAACCCTCGGGTTGAAAAATCGATATAACAACAATATGGTAAGATGATAAATGAAAATATGATATGAATGTCTTGGTGATGATTATGCAAATGATGTTTTATGTTTGCTTATATGGTTATGTTGCTTGCTATTTGCATGTGAACTTACTAAGCATTTATGCTTACTCCCTCCTTTTCATTCCTTGTAGTGTTGACAAGCCAGCTCGGAAATCGGGAACGGTCGGAGGCACGCTCACACTATCCGTATACTATCTTGGCATAATGGCTTGTAAATTTTGAGTATGGCATGTATAGCATTATAATCATTTTGTATATATGGTCTTATGATATGGTTATTGAGTAGTATAAAAATGCTTGGTAATGATTAGCCATTGGAATGACTAATTATGATCATTTTTGGTGTTATGTGTGTCAAATTGCTAGTTAATCCATGGAAACCATGAAATAGGTAAAATTTAATTAAAAAAAAGATTCAGACAGCAGCAGTGATTTAAATTTGAAAAATCATTAAAAATAGTAGAGATATAATTAGATGATGAATAAAACATGGAATTTAAGAATTATGAGTCTATTTTCATATGGAAGAAACGAAACAGGTATATGAGTTATATTTTATGAGATGTTTAATTTTTTGTGAAACAAGGCCAGAACGATTTCTGGATCCTCTATTCTGACTTTAGAAATTCACCATAAATTGTATAAAAATAATTAGAAGTCATAATTTATATGTACAGATTTCTTATTGAGTCTAGTTTGAATAGAAATAAACTTCATAGTCATTGAAATTCTGTACAGAGAGATATCTAATTCGTAATACACAGAGGTCAGAGCAGTCAAACCCTGAAACAGGGGAGACTTTAACTAATAAACTGTACTAATTGGCCTATCAAAAAAATTCTATAAAAAAATTAGTAAATAGGTATATGAGTTTAGTTTCAGGGAAAATTTACGGAATTGGATTTTGAGTTTCAGAACTCGAGATATGAATTTTTAAGCGACTGTGATGCAGTTAGCCAACTTGTCTGGAATTTCTAAAATTAAATTGTTTGAGCTGTTTAAGCAATGAATTAAGTCTGTTAACACCTGGTGTTCGACTCCGGCAAGGGTCTTGGGTACGGGGCGTTACATTTTGTGGTATCAGAGCAGGTTTAGTCGGTTCTCGGACTAACCTAGCATGTGTAAAAGTTTAGCTATACATGCCACTGATCTGTGATAGTGTGATGTCTTCCGACGCGTATGAGTACCGTCTTATTTAGACAGGGTACTCTCCAACCGAGCTGCGCCGACCATGTTCAATGTTATGTGAAGGTATTTAATTAAAATTATGATTATGATAAGTATCGGTTCAGAAAAGTATGAATAAAGGTTTATGATACATATGTGATAAATATTCATATTTGCTTAATGCTCATATGATGTAGTGTATATGGCTTACTTGATAAGATGAACGGAATAAATAGAAAGTAGTAGAGGTATGAATAAAAGTCATAATATTATGATACGAATGAAAATGTCCTTGTCTTGATTTGGACGTCGAATGTTGATGAATGCTAATGATATATAATTTTTTATGAGAGGATTATAATGAAATGAACTTATCTATGTTAAATTGTTGGACTGAATTATATGATTGTAATGATATGTACATGATGATGCACGAATTGAAAGTTATGATTGTGGTGCAAATATCTATGTTTGTTTGGCCTTATATGATGTCATGAGCATGGCTTAATTTAATTAAATGAATGGATAAGTAAAGCTATCTAGAAAACATAGAATGTATGCATAAGTATATTGTCTAAATGGGACAATAGGAAAATTGGTGTAAGCCAACATGAATGAATGACATGATTTTGATGATGTTGCTATGATGATGGAAGTTGTGTCATATGTGTATGTATAAGAAAGTCAAGTCAGAGGTCCTACAACCCCTCCCCCTTACCGAAATGGTACTTATAATGGAACTTCATGAGATTTGTATTAAATAAGTTTCTGGTTGAGAACCCAAAGAGTTCAAATGATAGAATAATTATAAGTATGATCGAGAGATTGAAAATGAGCTGATAAGTAAAGTCGAGCCAGATAAAGTATCGGATTGACATAAAGATTATTGGAATTATGCACTGTTCAGTTAGAAAAAGAATTCTCCTTGGTAAACCGAATTACTCAGTGCAAGGTCGAGAAAAGTGTAAATCGAAATTTATTCAGAATCGCCTTCTTTAGTGAATGGTTTAATATGAAATTTGTGACAGCAGAGAACTAGTTGGGGAAATGATATTTGAAATGTGAACTATCGAGTGTGATAGTTATAATTTAGACAGATGCTTGAGTCTCTTTTGAGATGTTCTATGTGTTTACCCGTTCTCAGAAATATTTCTATGGCTATTGATCTTCTGAAAAAATTCTTGTTATATGGGAATGTCTTTTAATCCTGGTGTTGGATGAAAGCATTGGTAGTCTGACTGGTTTATAATTTATATTGCTCTATTTCATCGGGTATTCTATTTCATTTAAATCGATAAGAATTGATGAGAGAATACATATGATATTATGATTCTGTTTCTTCTACTTGATGCTTCATCTGATATATATGTATGGGAAGATATATTGTTCTTGTTATATTTGATTCCAATGGGATTAAATGATGTTTTCTTTTGGACTTTCTTTCTTTGAAGAATTATCGGGGTATTCCGTATTTTCTCTATGAGTTTGGTTTTCGGTTCTCTGGCTTGGTTTTCGATTCTCCAGCATAGTATCGTATCTTGGGTTTCTTTATTCTGGATTTCTCTATTTTGGATTTCTTTATTCGGTTTTCTTATTATCTTTTTTCCATAATTTGTCAATAATGACTCGTGTTCGAAGTGCGTTCTTTAGCTCGTGATAATCATGTCAAATATGACTATACTTCTAATTTGATCTTGGTAATGTGGTGATTTTAGTATTGAGGTTTTTTTTTCTAATTTCTGTGTAAGGATTTGACATCAGTAAAGGCATAAGTGATAAAAGCGTGACTTTCAGTCGGTATGGTGAATTATCTATTTGAAAGATTTCATGTGACAATTATTTCAGGATTATTTTTCCCAAGTCTGATAATAGAATTTCATTTTGTACGGATAAAAGAGTAAATAGCCTGAACGAGAAGTGTATATTTATTAGAAAGAGTTGGATATTAGTTAAAGTCACTACGAATGATAAGGTTTTCATTTTGTGAAAGCTGAAAAATTTATTACATGTTGACAAAGTTTGGATAGATGAGAATATTGGTAGTAGCAAGCGCCCGAACTAGACTAGTCTACATTGAGTAAAGACTTCGACTTTCAAAGGTAATATCTTGTTGTATGAATTGTGATGTATTTCAAGACGGTGAGGTAATGTGATAGTTTAGAGCATTCGATGTTACATAAAATCGAGTTGTTAAAGGGGTTAAAGCCGAGCATTGGGATCTATCAAAATTATCCTTGTCGGTGTTGATATTGGGATGGAAATGAGAAGGATTATTCTTGAGGCCATATCGTAATTATTTCCATGGCGAGAAAGAGGAAAATGTGATGTATCCTATTGTTAAATGTTTGGCGAGATCTATAAATCATATTCGTATTGAATGAATTCCTATTCATCGATTCATGGAAATTCAGGTCTCTTTGATTGTTAGATTTCTTGGAATTAGGTCTCCATTAATCAAGTTAAGATCCGGGTTTTATGTCATGATATCATGGGAAACTGAGAAGGGTTGAAAATTTAAGAACAGTTGAGAGTTGGGACTGTAAGCTTTCAGATCATATGAGAAATTAAAGAGATGTATTGGAGGTACAGTCTAAGTGAAAGTTCTTTGGCACCGAATATGAGATTAAAAGTGAAGACCACTTTTCTGGTAAGATTTTCGGGGACGAAAATCCCTAAAGGGGGGAGAGTTGTAATATCCCGAATTAGGGCCTAATCGGAATAGTGGTTTTGTGACCACAAAATCTGAGATAGAAACAATTATTTTTATAATTATTTTGATGTTTATGATATTATTGCATGATTGTGTGAAAATTTCGTGATGAAATCCTATGCCCAAAGTGCTTAAATTGAAATTAGGGACTAAATCGAATAATTTGCAAAACTTGCATTCTAGAAGTTTCTAGTATGAAATTGTTTTGAAATATTAATTAAGAGGTCTTAAATAGAAATTTTACCAATTTCTAAGTTTATGGACAAAAATTGGACATGGATGGAATTTTTGGAAAGTTTAGTAGTTAGGGTATTTTGGTCATTTAGGGGTAAAATGAATTAAAATACAAAATTAAAAGCCAATTTTGCTCATCTTCAACCCCATGGCCGAATATAGCAAGGAGAAACCATGGCTAGGGTTTTTCAAGCTTCCAAGCTCGATTGTAAGTCCATTCTAGCCCCGTTTTTCAAGTTCTTTACGTTTTTGGAGTTCCGGTAGCTCGATTAAGCTTATGCTAGCAATAATTCAACCTAGGGTTCATATTTGGAAAAATACCCATAGGTGAAATTCGTGTATTTTGGTGTTTTATGATAGAATATGAGGTTTTAAATTATGTTAGACAACTTGTGCTACTCGGTTTTAAGTGAAAACGAGCAAAAGGGCTTAATCGGTAAAAATACCTAATAGTCATAAGTACATGTTAGAGTGAGAATTTGATGTTGCCATAGAAGGTAAAAATGATCAGCATGTCATAAAACATAAGAAAATAGGCTGAAGTTTAATTTACGAGCTTTGGGGCAAAAGTGTAAATATGCAAAAATTTAGGGGCAAAATTGTAATTTTTCCAAAATATGATTTTGGGTCAATTTGAATAATGTGAGTCCTAATTGGACTATATTTTAAATGATAGAGCAAGGAAAACTGAAATTCGGGCTAAAATGGAGAAAATACCAAGTTGTGGACGAAATGGTAAAAGTAGCCATTTTCGCATACTAGGTAAGTTCATGTGTAAATAATGTAGCATAATTGTTATTTTTAAGTTATTGATGTTAATTATATGATATGCTGATTTTTATCATGAAATATATGCTTTGTGGTTATTTTCGAATAAAATGTAAATTATGTGAGCTACTTGTTAAATATAAATTGTTACCGAGTATTGGTTTCGGTATTCTACGGAAGACGGCAAGGATATGTGTTCAAAGAAAATCTCGTTTGAACCTTAGGAATAAATTAGGATACAAGTGACATGTAATACCCCGAAAATTTTTACAGTAAAATATTATCCGTGATATAGTAAAATACGGAAATAAAGTGACAAAAAGGGAATTTTTGAGTTATGTCAATATTGAGAAGTATATTATGATATATTAATTCAAGAAAGGACTAAATTGCAAAGATGAGAAAAGTCTTGTTGCACAAGAGTAAATACTCAAAAATTTAAGGGGCTGAAGTGTAAATATAAAAAAGTTGAAGGACTAATAGTGCAAATATTTTAAGGGTGGAATGATCTAGAAACCAAGAAAAATTGATGAATTAGGACCAAATTGAATAGGTAAAAAATTATGAGGACTAAATCGCAATTTTACCAAATTAAGTGATGACTCAAGGATGGAATTCTAAAAGATCATGAAGGGTAAAATGGTCAATTAGTAAGAGAGAGAATTCTAGAATGTAATGATTATGTTGATGATATTTTAAATTAATTAATTAGATAAATATTATTTTATTAATATTTTTATGAGATGTTTATTATTATTATATTATTATTTATTTAGTATAAAAGGAAGGAAGATGAAGAATTAACAACACATTTCATTTCCCATGCAACCAACGTTAGAAGAGAAGGAAAAGAAAGAAATTTTATTTTCTTTACAATTTGGTCCTTCCACCAAAAATTCACCATTTTCACCTAGAAATCAAAAGAATTTCCATAGCTACTAAGAGAGAAAGATAACAAGGAGATGATGGGCAGCAAGAATATCAAGTTGGATTTAAGAAATTGAAGCTGGAGGAGAGAGAAAAACCAAGTTAAAGATTGAAGTCAATAAGAAAAGGATGTGGAATGGAGAGGAGGAGGAGGAAAAACATGTATGAATATTCATCTAGCATGGCTAATTTGCATATTTTAGGCTCAGGGACTAAATTGAATAAAATTAAAACTTTATGGGAAATTTTGTAAAAAGTCAGAAATGACCAAATTGCATGAAATGGATTAATTTTATTATTTAAATTACAAAATTGAATGAAATTATTAATTTAGTTCAAGATAGGGGAAAACATGTTTTAGGGATTAAATTGAAATGTGTTGAAATTATGGAAAATTCTGATATTTTATAGAATTCATGGATTGTTATCAATATGTATGAGAATAATAGCCGGAAATAAGGATTAAATTGCAAGAATTTTATTTTCCTTACCCTAAGGATGAAATCGTCATTAATTAAAAGTTTAGGGGCAAAATGGTAATTTTTCCTAGATCATTAATTAAATGCATTAGAATATGAAATGAATGAAAATGATGATCAAATTTATTTATAAAGATCCGGATGACTCAAATATGAGAGTTGATCGTGGAAAAGAAAAGATATCGGATTAATGAAATTTTACACACAAATAAGCAATGAGGTAAGTTCGTGTAACTTGAATTATATTCTTAAATGCTTTAAATTTATGTTATTGATGTGAATATGATTCGAATGTTCATTGTATGGAAATTTATGAAACATTGATGTATTTGATAAAATGGGAAGAAATCCCGATTGAATGAAAGGAAAATTCGATGGATCTCTGAAAAGGAATTGACGGTAAAAAGGATCTAGCCTGGACGGGTGATCCTATCCCGATATAGCCCTCCAGAAGAATATGTGTAAAATGGATTTAGCCTCGACGGGTAATCCGAATTAGGGTCTGAATTTAGCTCGACTGGTAATTCGGATTCAAGCTCATTAGAGTAATTGTCGTTGTAGGGATTTAGCTTCGGGTGGTAATCCCGACAATACTCTATGAGTTTATATTACAGGATTTAGCCTCGGACTGGTAATCCCCTTTGTAAGGATGAGGTTCGCGGGAGTGTGCTCTCTGATATGAAATGTGTAAGACCATGGTTGAAAGATACCATGGCAACGTGATAGAAAATGAATAAGACCATGGTTGAAAGATACCATGGCAGCGTGACATGAAATGAATAAGACCATGGTTGAAAGATACCATGGCAACATGACAAAAAAATGAGTAAGACCATAGTTGAAAGACACTATGGCATCATGTCAAAGATAAATAAGATCGTGGATGGGAGACGCGATGACATCTATTGAACAATTGATATTCAGGTAATATGTATTAGATGACGAATGGTTATATGAAATAGTCGTGTGAAATGTTTACAAGAACTGGTCATATGGAAATATATGTACAAAATAGTTGTATGAAATAATTATGAAGATAGATAAAAGAAATAATAAGTACATGGAATATAATTTATGTTAAGTTTGATATAAGCTATTTCTGGAATAAATATACATAAAATATATGGAAATGATGGAGCATGAAATATTGATATAATGAAATGAATGATATATGCTTATGAAGAAACGGTAAGAGCATGATATGTTTCATGACATGTACATATATGATTATCTTTGATATATTGATATAAGGAAATTATGTAAGTTGAGACTATTATTAAACTCAAGTGCGATACGTCGAGAAAATAGATATATCAATGTTAAATTTATATGAAATATGTGCAAGTATACTAACAATGTTTCTTTGTTTGATGCTTATACAAGTGTCAACTGTTGATTGAATGGTAATATATTTATTTATATGATGCATTGAATCGGTAAGTATTTAAATTTTTTTTAGTGATCTGTAAATGGTAGTAATGCTCTGAAACCCTGTTCTGGCAGCGGATATGGGTTAGGGGTGTTACATGACATGTCACTAGGATGGTTGAGCATCCGAACTCGTTGAGTTGAGTCCGAGTTCACTTATGGATGCAAATGTCCGAACTCGTTGAGTTGAGTTCGAGTTCGTGAGATGTAACTAGGCATCCGAGCTCGTTGAGTTGAGTCTGAGTTCAATTATGGATGCGAACGCCCGAGCTCGTTGAGCTGAGTCCGAGTTCGCTTATGGGCGGGTTACATAGTAGCTTGGCTACATATGTGGCACTTATGTGCAAACTTTTCATGTATTCGAATTATATTCCGATGTGTTCAACGGGTAAAGTTCTACTCAAATGGAGGAATACTCAAGATGAAAGGGACGTATTGGTAAGTGTTGTGAAATGGATACTTTTGAACAGGTATGTACTTAACCCTCGGGTTGAAAAATCGATATAACAACAATATGGTAAGATGATAAATGAAAATATGATATGAATGTCTTGGTGATGATTATGCAAATGATGTTTTATGTTTGCTTATATGGTTATGTTGTTTGCTATTTGCATGTGAACTTACTAAGCATTTATGCTTACTCCCTCCTTTTCATTCCTTGTAGTGTTGACAAGCCAGCTTGGAAATCGGGAACGGTCGGAGGCACGCTCACACTATCCGTATACTATCTTGGCATAATGGCTTGTAAATTTTGAGTATGGCATGTATAGCATTATAATCATTTTGTATATATGGTCTTATGATATGGTTATTGAGTAGTATAAAAATGCTTGGTAATGATTAGCCATTAGAATGGCTAATTATGATCATTTTTGGTGTTATGTATGTCAAATTGCTAGTTAATCCATGGAAACCATGAAATAGGTAAAATTTAATTAAAAAAAAGATTCAGACAGCAGCAGTGATGTAAATTTGAAAAATAATTAAAAATAGTAGAGATATAATTAGATGATGAATAAAACATGGAATTGAAGAATTATGAGTCTATTTTCATATGGAAGAAACGAAACAGGTATATGAGTTATACTTTATGAGATGTTTAATTTTTTGTGAAACAGGGCTAGAGCGATTTCTGAATCCCCTATTCTGACTTTGGAAATTCACCATAAATTTTATAAAAATAATTAGAAGTCATAATTTATATGTACAGATTTCTTATTGAGTCTAGTTTTAATATAAATAAACTTCATAGTCATTGAAATTCTGTACAGAGAGATATCTAATTCGTAATACACAGAGGTCAGAGCAGTCAAACCCTGAAACAGGGGAGATTTTAACTAATAAACTGTACTAATTGGCCTAGCAAAAAAATTCTATAAAAAAAATTAGTAAATAGATATATGAGTCTATTTTCAGGAAAAATTTACGGAATTGGATTTTGAGTTTCAGAACTCGAGATATGAATTTTTAAGCGACTGTGATGCAGTTAGCCAACTTGTCTGGAATTTCTAAAATTAAATTGTTTGAGCTGTTTAAGCAATGAATTAAGTCTGTTAACGCCTCTTGTTCGACTCCGACAAGGGTCTCGGGTATGGGGCGTTACAATGTACATGTCACGAAACATATTATTCTCTTACCGTTTCTTCATAAGCATATATCATTCATTTCGTGATATCAATATTTCGTGCACCATCATTTCCTTATATCTTATGTATATTTATTCCAGTAATAGTTCATATTAAACTTAACATAAATTAAATTCCATGTACCCATACTGATTTCATTTGTCTATCTTCTTAATTATTTCATACAACTATTTTGTATATATATTTCCATATAACCAATTCCTGTAAACATTTCACACAACCATTTTGTATAACCAATTCATATAACCATTTGTCATCTGGTAGATATTACCTGAATATTAGTTTTCTAAAATTCAAATCATATGGACATTTCAAGTAAGTTACTTTCATCCTGTAAGTCATAATGTCATTTTTAAAAAAATTTACTTAATTGAGCTCAATAATAATAATGATAACATTACGTACATTTCTTTTTTCACACGTTACATTTACAACTTACCAACTTGTCCATTCAAGGAAGGGCTTACGAATTTGAGTACATCGTGATCTGAAGTCCGAAGTCTAGCTGAAGCACATAAGTGCTAAACGGAAGCCCGAAGGCTAACTGAAGCACACAAGTGTTAAACGGAAGCCCGAAGGCTAACTGAAGCACACAAGTGCTAAACGGAAGCCCGAAGGCTAACTGAAGCACACAAGTGCTAAACGGAAGCCTGAAGGCTAACTGAAGCTCATTAGAGCTGAATTGAAACCCCAAAAGGGTTAACTGAAACTCATATGAGTTAACGGAAGCTCGTAAGAGCTGTAATGGCCTAAATTCAAGGTTATCGGAACAGTGGTTTCGTAACCACAAATTCGATTTAAAGAGAAATTTATTTTAATATTTTTGCATGAATATTTATATAATAGGAAAATCGTATGAAAATATCGATAAATTTTTTTTACCGATTTAGTGGTTAGTTAGAAAAAGAAATTATTGAAGAAATTGGGTAAAAACAAAGTATCTAGACCTCGATCTCATAAAACCAAATCAAAAATAATTTTATAAATATTTATGAAATGTTAGTAATGTGGTATTAAAATTTCATTAGGAAATTTTAATGTTTGGGTAGTTAGTTAAATAAAAAGGACTAAATTGTAAAAGGTGTAAAAGTGGATGGGATGATTAAATAGCTTAAGTGTCTAATAAGAGAGGATTTAAAAGGCAATTAGACCCAAAATTTATTTGGGCTGGACGGCAAGGGCATGAAATCAATAGGAAAATTGATAAATTAAGGGCAAAATTGGAATATTACAAAATTAACTAAATAAAGCTAGGACTAATAGGAAATATCTAGATTTCTCTTCATTTCTCTTCAATTCCAGCAGCTAAAAACGCCATAGGAGGGTTTTCTAAGCTGGTATTTCATAATTTTTGCACCAAGTGAGTTAATCCTTGCCTTTTTCTTATAATTTTTGTGTTTCTAAGACTTTTACAACTAGGTCCTACTATTAAATTCATTAGTTTTTGATTTCATGGATGAAATTGAAAGTCACCATGGTTGAGTTCTGTAATTTTATGATGAAATAGAATGAAATTGAAGCTTTAATTTATTTATGAGACGATTTTACTAGGTAATTTCAATAGAAATTGATTTTTAGGACCTAATTGTGAAAATGTTTGGAATTAAAGTTTATTGCTGAAATTTTGATTCCTAAAGGTTGTAAACTAGTTTAAGGTGATAGAATAAAGTATTAATTGAGAAAAATCAGCTCAATTGAGAGGCTAATTGAGTAGGGATGAAATTGTTATTTATTAAAAGCTTAGGGGAAAAATGGTAATAAACAGCTTGCACTAAAACAATATTGGACAGCAGCAGTAGACTAACTTTGAAAAATCACTATAAATTGTAGGAATCGAATTATAAGATGAACAAAATATGAAATTAAAGCTTATTGAGTCTAGTTTCTTATAGAAGAAACGGTATAAGCAATGGATCTATAAATCATGAGATATAATGAATTTTATGAGATAAGGTCAGAATGAAAAAGTTCCCTTGTTTTGACTTTGAAAAATCATAAAAATTTGAATAAAAATAATTATGGGATTAAATTTATATGATAGAATCCTGAATGAGTATATTTTCAAGAGAATCAAATAAGAACATCATCTGAATTCTGTATGAAGAGATAATTAATTTTTAGTGAAGAAGGGTCAGGACTATCAGACAGCAGAACAAGGGTGACTTTAAAGAATAAAATGTACTTATTGGCCAAACCAAAAATTCTGAAAATTTTATGGTAAGAAGATATATGAGTCTAGTTTCAGGGAAAATTAACTGATCTTAATTTGGGGTTCCGTAGCTCGAGTTATAAATAATTTAATGAATATGACTCAAATAGACAGCTTTGAATAAACTATAAATAATAATAATGAAATTATAGAAATTGTTGCATATGAACATGAAATGTATTAAATTGATAATTAAATTTATTTATTTAGATCCAGAAGATTCAAATACGAAGCTAGATCAAGGAAAGGAAAAAGTTCAAGATTAGTAGATAATTTACCGTCAATTCATCTTTTTCACTGAATGATCGTACTCATTTCCTACGTCCCGTTCCTCCGAAATACTCAGTTCAATTTCGTAACTTTTGTACATAATTTACTTATTTTCAACAATTAACATACATAAATATTAATCACCATTCATAAAATAATATTTAAATTTAATAATTTAACCATACGAACTTACCTAGCGAAATTTCAAAAATATAAAGATTCAGGGGTATTTTGGTAATTTTTTTATTTTCCCCGATTTTCACCCAATCTTGATCCAAATTAATAATTTCATTCAATATATTAATTTAATCAATAAAATAACTCATTTCCTTCATTTTGGTTATTTTGGGTACTAAATTGCCTCTACAGTTCTTCTTTTATTCAATTTAGTCCCTAAGTCTAAAACATACAAGTTGTCCATTTTAAATGTAAACCTATTAAAGGTGGCAAAAAACAGCAGTATGTATGTTACCCGGATGAAATACTTCTCTCAATTTTTTTTATCCCTTTTTCTTCTGTTCGTTTGGTTGCAACTCCCAAGTCCTTGAATCTCAAACTTACTTCATACTTCATCCAAAATTATTACTTTGTTGTTCTAGCTTCAACAAGAGTTTCATATTTCATCTGGAATTATTACTTTGTTGCTCTAGCTTCAACAAGAGCTTCATGTTTCATTCTGATAACTTGGTTCTATTTTTCTTCCTGTGTGAAAAACCTAACAAAACCATTGCTAGTTGAAAATTCATATATTTATTTCCCTCCTCCTCCTCCTCTCCATTCCACATCCTTAATTTATATAACATGCTACAAGTAACATTATCAATAATTTCACTATTTACTTATATGTATATTCAAAACTGTCCATTTGTGTCATAGTCACTAAATTGTTTATATCTTGAGCTACAGAACTCGAAATTAAGATCTGCTAATTTTCCATGAAACTAGACTTATGTATATTCTTGCCATAAAAATTTTAGAACTTTTTATATAGCCAATAAGTACAGTTTATTCTTTAAAGTCACCCTTATTCTGCTGTCTGACAGTTCCGACCTTTCTTTACTAAAAATTAATTATCTCATTGTACAGGATTCGGATGATGTTCTTGTTTATTTCTATTAAAAATAGACTTATTCAAAATTTTTAACATATAACTTTAAGAACCTAATTATTTTTCTCCAATTTTTGATGATTTTCCAAAGTCAGAACAAGGGAACCCAAAATCATTCTGACCTTGTCTAACTAAATTTGTTATATCTCACAATTTAAATTTTCATTGCTTACACTGTTTCTTCTATGAAAAACTAGACTCAACAAAATTTAATTTTATATTTTATTCAGCTTCTAATTCGATTTCCACAATTTTTGGTGATTTTCAAAGTTAGACCACTGCTGCTGCCCAAAACTGTTTTAGTGCAAGATATTAATTATCATGTTTATAACACCCTTATTTTCTTTCTCTACACTATTTCTTATCACTTTCTCTTATTTTCTCTTCACTAACATATCAAGAACATAGTATCATATGTAAGGAAACTCTATATTAACCTCAATCTCATGCTTTTTCAATAATATCAAACTTAAAAATATATTGAAATCATGATGTTCTTACCTTGTTCTATTGATTTCAATCTTCATCTTGATTTTCTCTCTCTTTCAGCTTCCATTTCTTAGATCCAACTTGATATTCTAACTTCCCATAGTCTCTTAACATTTTTCTCTCTTGGTAGCTATGGAAATTCTTTTGATTTTTGGGTGAAAATGGTAAATTTTTGGTAGAAGGACCAAATTGTAAAAAAATGAAAACTTCTTTTCTTCTTCTTCTTCTCACGTTGGTTTTGCATGGGAAAAATGGATGAGAATTCCTCATCTTTCTTTCTTTTATATACTAATAAAATAATAATAAAATAAAATAAAATATCTTATTAAAATATTAATAAAATAATATTTATCTAATTAAAATATCAAAATATCTCTAGCATCATTATTGCCTTCTAGAATTCTCTCTCTTTCCAATTGACCATTTTGCCTTTTGTTATCTTTTAAAATTCCATCCTTAAGTCATCATTTAAATTTGGTAAAATTGTAATTTAGTCCCTCATAATTCTTCACCTATTCAATTTGGTCCTAATTCATCAATTTTCCTTGGTTTCTAGATCACTTCACCCTTAAAGTATTTAAACTATTAGTCCTTCAACTTTTTTGTATATACACTTTAACCCCTCAAATTTTAAGTATTTACTTTTGTGCAACAAAACTTTTCTCACTTTTATAATTTAGTCCTTTCTTGGATTAATATATCATAATATACTTCCCAATATTGGCATAACCCAAAATTTCCCTTTTTGTCACTTTATTTCCTTATTTTACTATATCAAGGATAGTATCTTACTGTAAAAATTTTCGGGGTATTACAGCAGGTACGCGGTCGTGTGTCTAGGCCGTGTGTCCTCTGCACTTCAATTTTACGAGTCAGTTTGCATGGTAGTAATCACACGGTCAGAGACACGGCCGTGTGTCTCAGCCGTGTGAAGGGCACGGCTTAGCACACGGGCGTGTGCCTTGGCCGTATGCCCTTAATGGGTTGTTGATGTTAGAAACATAATGTCAAGGTTTTTAGACACGAGCGTGTCATGGCCGTGTGAAGGACACGGGCCATGGACACGGGCGTGTGTCAGGCCGTGTGAAAACCCCTGTATGTAACACCCCATACCCGTACCCTTCGCCGGGACAGAATGCGAGGCATTGCCTAACCTTATCCGAGTCATCAAAACTCTAATCAAATTAAAACTTTTGCAATTGCAACTTTAACTTCTTATCATGGGCCTATGAACCCCAAATCGACCATTGGAAACTATTCGGGATCAACCCGGATCCTTAATCCATCTATAGAAATTTGTTTTTGAAACAGCGTACACGCCCGTGTGGAAAGGGCAACACGCCCGTGTGACCATTGCGACATAGTCCTGCTGATGGCCCGTGTGTCTCACACGGCCTAAGCAATACTGGGACATGCCCGTGTCCTCCACCCGTGTGGAATTAATTCTAAATACATACCTACAGGGGTTTTCATACGGCCTGGTACATGCCTGTGTCCTTGGCCCGTGTCCTTCACACGGCCATGACATGCCCGTGTCCTAGCTCGTGCACAAAAACCTAGATATTTTGTTTCTGACGTCATCAACCCCAAAATTTCACACAGCCAAGGCATACGCCCGTGTGCTGAGCCGTGTCCCTCACACGGCTATGACACGCGGCCATGTCTCTCCCCGTGTGTTTACTACCATTCATACTGACTTGAAAATTTTACGTGCAGGGGACACACGGCTGGACCACATGCCCATGGGGCTGACACACGGCCTAGACACACGCCCGTGTGTCTACCCATGTGGGCAAAAACAAGATTATTTATCAAGCCTCTTTGCCACCCTTACTTACGCAACCTACACAATAACAACCACAATAGACAACATTTCATTTGTGCATTTTACTCATCCATGAACATAACATCATTTTCATATATCAAAATGAATATTAGCCATCATTCGAGGCTTAATACAAAATGAGGGATTTATCCCAAGTCAACACATTTGGCCAAATTAATAATAACACAAAATACAAGTCTAGTTCCCTATACATGCCATATTCAAAAATATAAATCAAACTATATCGAATGCTTCGATTGATAGTGTGATTGATATCTCTGACTTCCGTTGATCCTTGAGCTAGATAAGCGGCACTATAAGAAAATGAAAAAGGAGAAGGAGTAAGCATAAAGCTTAGTAAGTTACACATAAATAAATATACAACACATCTTTACCATTCATCAACAAGCTCATAGTACACAAGTGGGCATAAGTAAAACTTACTCATCAATATTCAATACACATTATATAGTATATATTGAGCTCACAATTCAAACATACCAAATAGATACCTGTATCACTCACAACACGGGTATAATTTCCTCAATAACTAGAAATCATAACTTTCACCGTTGAACTATTTGGAACACTATCAGATATCCATTAAGCCTCAAACATGGGTAAGGTGCTGATGCCATGTCCTAGACACAGTCTTACACTAGCTCATATCTCAAGTCGAAGCCATGTCCCAGACATGATCTTGCACAGACTATCATCTCGTAGCCGACGCATGCCCCAGACATGTCTTATTCTGGCTTACGTCTCGAGGCCGATGCATGTCCCAGACATGCCTTACACTAGTACTCGTCTCAATGCCGATGCCATGTCCCAGAAATGTTCTTACACTGGCTCTCATAATGTGGCCGATGCATGTCCCAGACATGTCTTACACTAGCCCACAATAACCCATAGGTTATGCCATAAATATTCGATTTATTTCCTAGGTTTAAACAGGAAATTCTACTATCTCTATTATTATCATACTTTCTCGATTCCACAATCAAGCATTTCATGCTATATTACTTCAAATATAACTCAACACATACATTAGCAATGTAGTTGTATTATTTATATACAACTTACCTCGAATTTCAAAATGTAGCGACAAGACGGTTTAGCCGGTTTGCTTGGTTTTCCCCCGGTCTAAGTTCGGACTTAGTAATTCTTGATCTATAATAACAAAATGCACTTATTTAGTCACTAATTAGAACTGAGCAATCGAAAATTCACATATTTGGTAAAATGACCATTTCGCCCCTAGATTTTGACAAAATGACTATTTTACCCCTAATCTTGAAAATCAATTTTTATCGAATTTATTTATATATTAAGCCTAGATGAACCTATTTTACTCTTATAGAAACTCCAAATTCCCACTATTTCACACATTTACCATCTATTTTACAACTTATGCAAAATGGTCCTTTTAGGTGTTTTCATGCTAACACTTTTCACAAAAGTTGTTTATAAGACACCGAAGACTCATTTTCTTCCATGAAAGTTCAGAAAAATGAACATGTGATTTCATGGCAAAACCCTACACTCTCAAACATTTTGCAAGATAGTTCCCTCATTTGAAAGCTCATGCTTAAAGGGGTCCGAAAATGTAAAAATTATCAACAAAAGGTATGTAAATCACTTACTTGCAAGAGGAATGAGTTACTAAAATTTTGGGAGTTCAAAACCCCTAAAAATTGCTAAAAATCGGTGGTAGTGAAGAATATGAGAATGTGATATCTTCTTTTTCTTATTTTATTCCTATTTTAGTCAAATTAGCCACCAAACCCAACCAAATTTGGACTTTTTGACCAAATTGTCTCCTGTGGCAAGCCCAGCTATCACAATAGGGTCCAATTGTCCTTTAAAGACCCTAAATTTTTATTCTCTAGCTATTTGAAACATTTAGCTATCAATTTAGGACTTTTGCATTTTATGCGATTTAGTCTTTTTTCGCAATTAAGCTCACAAACGCTAAAGTTTCTTCACCAAAATTTTCATGCACTCTTAAAAACATGCTATAACATCTATAAAATAATGAAATAATTTATTCGATTTTGAATTTATGGTCCCGAGATCACTATTTCAACTAGGCCATAAATCGGGCTGTTACACAGTAGGTTCGAATTTGGAATTAAATTCACACGTACTCGGGACACGGGCGTGTCCCCTCATGCTTAGGCCGTGTGAACCAAACGAGCCTCTGGCATGGCTGTGTCATAGTGGCCACACGGGCGTGTTGCCCTTCTGTGCGGGCGTGTGTCATGTCTTAAGTGGCATTTTTTTTAAAGTTTTCAAAGATATTGGGATTAATCCCGGGTTATTTCCAAAATATGATTTAGGCCTCATAGGCCCATATTAAGGACTCTTAGATTACAAGAGAAAATTTTTAAATTAGACCTAGTTTTATATCTCGGAAATGATTGCATACATGAGGTTATATCAGGTAACGCCTCGTGCCCAGTCCGGACCTCAGACCTGAGTAAGGGGTGTTACAGTTTCAATTTTTTTATGTACTTACCTTTATATGAGTGTAGCATCACAATTTCTAGTATTTTTTTTTGATACAATACCTAGAACTACCAATAACCCATTTTCAACTCTTAAATAAAAGGATAATTCACTTTAACGCACTCAAACTTATGTCCTCTTGCACTTGCAACGATGTCGATGCCAACTGAGGTAAGACTCAATCGACTAAATATTTCAAATAAAATAATTATCTACAAGATAAATTTTAACTCAATCACTTTAATATTAATTTAATATAATACTTATCAAGATAAGTATTACATTAAATTTAATAGAATATTTATCTACAAGATAAAAATTAAATTAAATTTAATAATAAGATAATAATTTTAATATTAAATTTATTAAAATAATATTAGTTTTAGAATAGTTAATCTAAAATCAGATTATCCTATGAAGTCCAGGTAGGAGTGTTATTCTTCCACTGCTCAACCACTGAAGAACCATTATTGCCGACCATCCATCAACCACTGAAATGCCACTGTCGCAGCCCTTACGACACCCCAAGCTGGTTCGGTCTGGGCCAGTGACGGCCCAACCGATCCTGTTCAGCCATCGATTAGACCGTTGACCCGATTTCACATACCAGGCTTAGTTCGAGTAGTTTAGGTCTCAGTCTCGATTTTTTATTCTCAGTTCCAATTTTTGATTTTCAGTTTAATTGTCAAGTTCAATTACCCATTGGACCAATTGTTTGGCTTAAAAATTAATTTCCAAAAATGTCATATTTATTTTAATTAATTTGATTAATTTAGCTTTACTCGATCAAAATTAATTTTTCCAAAAATCACTGAGATTTTCCAAAATTAATTTTTAAGAAATTTTTTTAATCAAATTCTCTAGTTGAAAATTTCTCACGATCGTCTAATTCAATTTCACATCGGATAAATCAACTCAATTAAATTATTTCAAAAGTCGAAGAAATTTCTTCTGATTCAAATGCAGTCCGATCGAGTTTTTGTTGAGCTAGCAGAGTGACCAAATAGACATATACAGTTAGGCTTGAGTAATTACAATTATGTTCAAAAGCATCATTCTGATAATTTGTAATTTACTTAATCATGGAGTTTGTCTGCAAGAAGTACCATGATTGAAAACTCTTTATTGTATACTCTTTACGAAAGCAATTCATCTATCTACTTTGTCTAATGACCTCGTCATGTGTGTGTTACTCTCATATGATATCATTGATTTCTTTAAGTTAAATTCGTTCACTCAATACAATCATACTTTATCTCATTGTCACAATTGTGTCTTCTTAATAATTAATATGATCACCATCAACAAATGACTATGATAAATTGCTCGTTCAAGAACTATAAACTCATGGTAACATTCTATATTCATCAATTCACACAATGCCAATGAGAGGATATCGTTAACTCTTTAATTGAGCTATGAATTCCTATAACATCCCGATTTTGGGCTTACTCGAAACAGTGATTTTGGGACCACAAATCTGATGAGGAAAATTTTATTTTTATTATATTTTTATGGTCTACGATTTCACGAAATAATTTCGTGAAAATTTCGTTCGAAAATTTCAACGTTTGGGTACTCAATTTAGTAAAAAGTTGAGTTCTACATGTTAGAGGTGTCTAATTGTCATGAAATTTCAAATGGGAGGTCCTTAAATGATAATTAAATCATTGCATAACTTGTTGGACAAAAATGACCTTGGTTGGGTAAAATTTGAAAGAATAGTAAAAAGGGTATTTTGGTTATTTAGGGGTAAAATGAATTAAAAGACAAATTTTAGACCCCAAATGTGTCCCTTTCTTCTTGCTACAACAAAATGTACCAAGATCAGCCATGGTTAGGGTTTGGCCAAGCTTCCAAGCTTAATAGAAATGAGTATTGGGTGTTAAATAAACGACTTTTACCAAGCGGTTTTCGATGAAAACGTCTGAAAGGACCGTTTGTAAAAGTTGTAAAATTGATCATGAAATGGTGATTTAGTGGGAATTAAAGGCTGCCATAGTTATGAAAATGATTCAGCTAGACTTAAAATGTAAGGAAATTGAATAAAAATTATCTTACGAGCATTGGGGAAAAAGTGCAAATATGTGAAAGTTTAGGGCTCAAAATGAAAATTTGTAAAATATGATTTTTAGACCCATATGAATAATGTGACTAATTAGTAGGCTAAATGTGATATTATAGATAAAAAAATCGAGATTTGGGCTTAAATCTGGAAAATACAAGGTTATGGACTAAAATGATAAATTGTCATTTCTAGATCCGAGGTAAGTTTGCGTGATTTAATAAGCCTGTTATTCATGTTATTATTGTTATACATGAAATATAACTTGTTATAATTGTATTGAATTTGATGTTAATAGAAATTTGATGGAATATGATATTTAAAAGAAATGAGTGGTTACCGTGTAAATGAGGTCCTGCATATGTTGTAGTAAAGGTTGTCCCGAAAGAGTAATCTTTTGATCTCATTATGAAAAGGAAATGTACACTTTGTGTGTACCATGTGAAAAGGGATACTTTGTGTATACCACATGAAAAGGTTATGTACACTTTGTGTATACACTTGAAAAGGTTATGTACACTTTGTGTGTACACTTGAAAAGGTTATGTACACTTTGTGTGTACACTTGAAAATGAAATGTATACTTTGTGTATACCATATGAAAAGGAAAGGTATACTTTGTGTATAGCATATGAAAAGGAAAGGTATACTTTGTGTGTACCACTCAGAAAGAAACGCACACCTCGAGTGTACAATTGGAAAAGAAAAGGTCCATCGAAAATTCAATAATTCAACGGTAATGACATACATAGTGATATAAAGAAAAATGGTATGATAAACTCATCTATCCTTAGTTGATACTAATATGATGCATATGATTGTCCTGTTTACATGAGTGGTTGTGCTAAGAGATAGCACAGGTACGTACTCGAAACTCATGAGCACATGTTTGACATGTGAAATGAAATGGAATTGTGAAAAGAGTGCAAATGAATGAGTGATATTTACGAGAATAATTTCTATGACAAGCTTGTGATAATTATCATTATGTAAAAAAATCACTAGAAATTATAAAAAAATAATTATGAGTTAGAAATCATATGAATAAAATTCTTAATGAGTCTACTTTCAGGATAAAGAGAGTAACATTATCCGAGTCTCGTACTATGAGATAAATAAATTTTAGTGAAGAAAGGTCGAAGCTGTTAAACAGCGAAACAAGGGAGGCTTTAAATAATAAACTGTACTTATTGGCTAGACCAAAAATTTTGAAAATTTTATGGAAGGAAGGGATATGAGTCTAGTTTCTGGAAAAATTAACAAAACTTGATTTGGAGTCTCGTAACTCCATATATAAATAATTTAATGATTGTGACTCGAGAAAAAAGCTTAGCTGGAATTTGAATAAATAGAAAGAATTTGAAAATAACATGTTATCACATTGCTTTATTTTCATGTGAGCTTAAAAAGCATAAAGCTTACTCACTTCTTTCCATTACTTTTAGTTTTGTTAGGTCAGCTTGGGGTTGGAGATCGTTGAAGGCAGCATCACACTATCGAGCCATTACTTTTTGAGTATTGACATACGTAAGCAAATGTTTTCAAGTGAGTGGCATGTATAGGGACTTAGTTTTCTTATGATGAATATTGTTGTGAATAGCCAAATGTTTTGGCTTATATTAACTTATTGCTTATAGCCATGAGATGTGGCTTATAATGATTTTGGCTTATAAGCTTATCTATCCATGATATGTGTTATTATCTTGTGATTGTACTCGTTCACTATGTATAAAAAGTATTTGGTATAAGTGATTAATAAGATGACACGGTCAAATGCATGTGTGTACATGTGAAAATGACAAAAAGGCTTGGAAATTAGCCTAAGTTTTGACCATACGGGTAGAGACACGGCCGTATGTCTCAGCTGTATAGAGGACATAGCCTCTCGCCACGGGCATGTGCTTTGGTAGTGTGTCCTTAAGCAGTTGCTGATGTCACAAACAAAGAGTTACACTGGCTGAAGACACGGGCTTGTCCCAAGCCACACGGACGTGTGTGACCATACGGCCCAATCCACACGAGCGTATGTCTCTCTAAAGTAAGAAAATTAGTTAAGTTGCCTAAAGATTTTCAAAGTTCTTGGTTTAGTCCCGAACCACCCCAATGTATGTTATAGGTTTCGAAGGCCTATATAAGGGACGATATGCATGTGTTCGAGATGTTTTAATTTTTGGAAAAAATTTTGTGGCCTGGTTTTGCATGTTGTGAATGTTTAAGTCCGGTAACGCCTCAAACCCTGTCCCGACATTGGATACGGGTGAGGGGTGTTACAATTCCATTGTTACTAGTAAAGTCATGTCATACACAAGTCATATATTTAACATACCTGCTATAAGTTCGATCGTCTTTAAAGCATAAACCTCTACTTAAATCAAAACACATGAGTTACATAAGCATGGTTAATAACTAACTCAAGGTTTAGGTAAATCACATTATGAACGTCACAAGTGAATTAATACACAAACGAATTCAAAATTAATTCAACTTGGGTTGATGGAAAGTCTTTCATGAATGTATATGCTCCGCTCCTTGCCATCAATTCAATGCACCATGTGCATTTAATTTAAACATTAATGCAATGTACTTGTAGATTACCATTCGGCCATATATGTACATTCCTTAACTTGGAAGAATATGCTTTTATTCTTGAAGGTAGATATGTGGCCTTTTCATATATACTAGTCATACATTGAGCCCAAGGAATGTGAAGAGTTGGTGGTGCATGGATTCAAATGGTGTAATCTATCAATTGAAGTCGAATGATCTTTGGTGCATGTTCCTTGTGTGGCTGACCATGGAGATGCACCTAAGACATATTAAAATACTTTACAAAAACAAAAAAAAACATTAAGACATTAGAATGTTAAGACTTAAAACAAATAAGAGATAAAAACATTAAACATAAACAAACCATAAAGACATTAAAACACTCATGAATGCATTAATTAAAGGGACTGAATCTTGAAAACTAAGTGGTCGAATGTTAGGATCTGAATGGCCACGTCTAGAATGTTGCATTTTCATTGGTCTTGTTGGATTGGAATGTAATAGCCTAAATTTTCAGTGGTGTCGGAACAGTGATTCGAGATCAATAAATCCAACAAATGAGTAGAAAATATTATTAATTTAGTGAATATAAGTTAAATGTGAAGTTAGAAATTTTTTTGAAATAGCGAATAGTGTACTAGAAATAAATATTAAAATAATTAGAATCAGAAACGAGGTATCGAGACTTTAAAAATTTTAAACCGAGCCATAGATATTTTTATAAATATTTATGGAGTGTTAATAAGTTAGTATTAAAGTTTAGTCAAGAAATTTTAAAGTTAGATAGTTAATTGAATAAAAGGACTAAATTATAACAAATGTAAAATTATGGGAAATGATTAAATGGCTTAAATGATAAAAGAAAGAGGGTTTAAAAGGAAAATAGACCCAAAATGTTTTGGGCTGGACGGCAAGGGGCATGAAATCAGCAGGAAAATTGATGAATTAAGGGCAAAATTGGAATATTGCAAAATTTACTTAATAAAGCTAGGACTAAAGTGGAATTATCTAGATTTCTCTTTATTTTTCTGCATTCTCATCAGCAAAAACACCATAGAAGGGTTTCCTTAAGCTGGTTTTTCATATTTTTACTGCAAATCGAGAACCCGAAACAAGTCGAGGAAAAGAAAAAGTAGCTGATTAGTCCCTGAACTTTCACAAATTTTGCAAATCGACCCAGGTAAGTTCATATGGTTGAAGTTTAATGATTATATGTTAATTTTATGAATTATATAATGTATGATGAAATATATTTATTGATGAATAGAGAATAAAATAACAACCCAAAAATCGAATAAATGATCAAATTGAGCGGAACGTCAGATTTGAGTACTTCTGATCAGTGATAAGTGACAAGTGATAAGTGGTAGCTTTAGCTACACTTATCTGATCAGCGACAAGTGATAAGTGATAAGTGGTAGCTTTAGCTACACTTATTTGATCGATGACAAGTGATAAGAAGTGATAAGTGATAAGTGATAGTTTTAGCTACACTTATCTGATCAGTGACAAGTGATAAATGTGATCAGTGTAAGACCGTGACAAGACTATGACTTCAAAAAGTGATAAGTGATCATACGCAAGACCATAGTTATACTATGGCAAAGTGAAAGTGAAGTACTCAATTTTCCGTAACCGTTCCCTAATTTGGTTAAAGAATGATATGTGACAAATGTGCCCAAAAGAATTAAAGGAAATGGATAAGTGGTAGTAATTTTATACAAGGGAACTCACCAATGACTGTGGTTGACAGGTGAACTTAATAATTGTGTATATTGTATAAGTGTATAAATATTTGGTAAGATTTATGTTTTATACCTATGAACTTACTAAGCTTCTATAAGCTTACTTGAGTGTATTCAATGTCTCTTGTAGATTGACGTGGAAGTATACGGAGGATCGGATCAACACAGAGGATCACACTATCCAGATTATCTCCGGTAGCTTTTGTAAATTTCCTTTTTGATTTATATGGCATGTATAAGGTTTGATGATTATATAAATGCTAAGACTTGTTTAATGAATATACATTAAAGTAAAAAAAATGATAAATATGTTAAATAGTATGATTATAGTAGAAGTATAATTTGGTATCAAATTGATTGAAATGAATTGGTTGGTTGGTTGGATTAGTATCGGTTTTAAAATTTGCAGGGAAGGTTAGATATTTATAAAGGGGTTATATTGAACAAAAAAAAAACTTTGGGATTTTGCGAAAAATTTTCTATGGTTTCAATTTAATTCTGGTTTGGTCTTGAAGTATGTTTTGGGCTTTGGAGGCCCATCTAAAGGACGTCATGACATGTTTTAGTAAATGAATAGTATTTAACTTGTATTAACGAAAAATTAATTTGGTAAACTCTGGTAATGCCTCGTACCCTATTTCGACGATGAATACGGGTAAGGGGTGTTACATTTAGTGGTATCAGAGCCCGGTTTAGCCGGTTCTTGGAACATGTGTTATGTGTAAAGTGTTTAGAAATACATGGCATATAAATCTGTGATAGTGTGATATGTATGATCCGATCTAATCTTTGTCATTTTTATAGATACTCTCTGATTATAAAGATGTCAAATAGACCTGAACGTACTGAACAGGAGGAAGCTATGAGAGAGTGAGACTCTCGAACAAGGAACAAGTAGTGATATTCCAATTTCTGTGATGCGAGAGCGAAAACTTAAAAATATGATTTATGGAGTTATGAATCAGTGGTATAAGGAGATGATACAAGAAAGAAGTCAGGCTCAACCACCTCCTCCCCCTACTGCACCACTTGTGGTACTTCCGGTTGCTCCTCCACCTCCTTCAATAATTGAAACTAGTAAACGTTCTCCGATTGAAAAGCTAAGGAAGTTTGGAGCTGAGGAATTTCGAGGGAGATCAGATGATGACCCTATAAAAGCTGAGTATTGGCTACAGAGTTTGGTAAGAATTTTTAAACAGATGGCTTGTTCTCTGGAGGATTATCTACGATGTGTTGTCTTATTGTTAAAAGAAGAAGCATATAACTGGTGGAAAACTGTGGAAGCTGTAGTACCTGCAGAGAAGCTTACTTGGGAATTTTTCCAGAACGAGTTTAAAAAGAAATATGTAGGGAAAAGATATCTAGACAAGAAAAAGAGAGAATTTCTTGATCTACGGCAGGGAAATAAGTCAGTGGTTGAATACAAAAGAGAATTTGTCTACCTCAGCAAATATGCTCGAGACATTGTACCTACTGAAGAAGAAATATGTATCAGATTTGAAGAGGGGTTAAATGATGAGATTAGAATGATGATTGGGGGTAATGAAATACGGGAGTTCGTTGTTCTGTCAGACCATGCTCAAAAGCTCGAAAAAGTATATAACAGAAAAATGCAGCGAGATCGGAAAAATAAAGAGTCATTTAAAAGAGGTGCTTCTAAGTTATTTTTAGATTTACCAATGAAGAAATCTAGAGAAGAACTTAGTCGAACTACATCAGTGCCGGGAAGATTGGGTAAAGGTAGATCAAGACAATCTGATTTCAGGGTATTTGATAGACTTGTAGCAAGTGTGAGCAGTGTTCAGAATACTCCTCGGCCTAAGTGTCAATATTGTGGAAGACATCATTTCGGTGAATGCAGGACTAAGATGGGGGCTTGTTATAAATGTGGGGCTACTGATCATCTTATTCGAGATTGTCCCCAGTTGCAAAAAGATGAAGTGGATCAGAAAGAGATACAGAGAACCACTCCCCCAAAGAAGTAGAGGTTCGGGCCAGAGTAGTGCTACAGGGGCTACCCGTTTGGGTATGAGAGAACCAGTTAGTCAATTAGAGAATAGAGCACCATCACATACCTATGCCATTCGAGCAAGGGAAGAGGCTACGGCTCCTGATGTAATTGCTGGTATTTTCTATCTTTGTGATGTTACTGTTTATGCATTAATAGACCCTGGGTCTACTCATTCATATATTTGCACTATGCTAGCATCTGAAAAGAAATTATCTATTGAGTCCACTAATTATGATATACAAGTCACTAATCCATTAGGTCAAGGTATGATGGTTAATTTAATATGTCGTAATTGTCCACTGAAAGTGAAAGGCTGTGAATTCCCTGCTGATTTGATGTTGTTACCCTTTTGAGAATTTGATATTATTCTAGGGATGGATTGGTTAACAAAACATGATGCTGTAGTGAACTGTCGAGAGAAATGAATTGATTTGAAAAATCAGACAGGAGAAATGATTTCGGCTGAGTTTGGAAATATGAAAGATAATGTTCGAATTATTTCAGCCTTTTCAATTTCGGGAGAAGCTAGTACGAAAGGGTAATGAAACATATTTAGCTTATATTCTTGATACTCGGATTTCGAATCAAAGTTTGAAACGATTGCGATTGTTAATGAATTTGCTAATGTGTTTCTTGAGGAATTGCCGGGTTTACCGACGGATCGTGAAGTTGAGTTTGTGATTGATGTAATCCGGGAGCAGCGCCAATATCCATAACACCATCTGAGAATGACACCGATGGAATTAAAAGAGTTGAAGACTCGATTGCAAGAATTGTTAGATAAGGGGTTTATTAGACCAAGTACATCTCCTTGGGGTGCACCTGTTTTTGTTTGTGAAAAAGAAAGATGGCTCGTTGAGATTGTGTATAGATTACTGACAGTTAAATAAGGTTACAATCAAGAACAAATATCCTTTGCCCCACATTGATGATTTGTTCGATCAGTTGAAAGGTGCTGCTGTGTTTTCGAAAATAGATCTTCGATCTGGGTATTATCAGCTGAAAGTTAAAGAATATTACGTGCCAAAAACTGCCTTCGGAACTCGGTATGGTCATTACGAGTTTCTGGTAATGCCATTTGGTTTAACTAATGCTCCTGCTACATTTATGGACTTGATGAATCGAATTTTTCAACCTTATTTGGATAGATTCGTGGTTGTATTTATTGATGATATACTGATCTATTCGAAGACTGAGTCTGTTCATGCACAACACTTGAGAAGTGTGTTACAGACCTTAAGAGAGAAGTAGTTGTATGCAAAGTTCAGCAAGTGTGAATTTTGGCTACATGAGGTTGGATTTTTGGGTCATATTGTTTCAGCTGAAGGAATTCGAGTAGATCCAAGTAAAGTGTCAGCAGTGGTAAATTGGAAAACTCCAAAGAACGTAACAGAAGTGCGAAGTTTCCTGGGATTAGCGGGATACTACCGCCGATTTGTTAAAAAATTTTCAATGATTGATTTACCGATGACTCGACTACTTCAGAAGAATGTTGAATTTGTATGGTCCAAGAGTGCCAACAAAGTTTTGATCGATTGAAGAAGATGTTGACAGAAGCTCCAGTGTTAACTCAGCCAGAATTAGGTATACCATATGTTGTGTATAGTGATGCATCTTTAAATGGTTTGGGTTGTGTTTTAATGCAGTCAGGGAAAGTAGTGGCATATGCTTCTCGGCAATTAAAACCGCACGAGAAAAATTACCCTACCCATGATTTAGAGTTGGCTGCGATTGTGTTTGCTTTAAAAATCTAGAGATATTATTTATATAGGGAAAAATGTTATGTGTATACCGATCACAAAAGTCTAAAATATTTGATGACACAGAAAGAGCTGAACTTGAGACAGAGACGGTGGCTTGAACTATTAAAAGATTATGATCTTGTTATTGATTATCACCCGGGGAAAGCTAATGTGGTCGTTGATGCACTTAGCCGAAAATCATCACTATTTGCACTTCGAGCAATGAATGTTCATTTGTCTGTTAATGAAGATGGTTCAGTATTAGCAGAATTGAAAGCGAAATCTACATTCCTTCAACGGATCCGTGAATTACAGAGTGATGATCCGAAACTAGTGCTGAAACGACAAACGGTTCAGGATAATTTGAGTTCAGTATATAGCATTGATGATGGTGGTATGTTGCGTAATCATAATAGAATTTGTGTTCCGAATAATTCAGAATTGAAAAATGATATTCTTGCTGAAGCTCATAATAGTAAGTATTCTATTCATCCGGGTAGTACAAAAATGTATTGCGATTTAAAAAGAATGTATTGGTGGCCTGGTATGAAGCTAGAGATTTGTGAATTTGTTGCAAAATGTCTAATCTGTCAGCAGGTGAAAGCAGAGCATCAAGTACCAACAGGTTTATTACAACCTATTATGATTCCTGAATGGAAGTGGGAACATATTACGATGGATTTTGTATCAGGATTTCTTGTGACTCCGAAAAAGAAAGATTCAATCTGGGTTATCGTTGATAGATTGACAAAGTCGACACATTTTATTCCAGTCAGATCAAATTTTTCATTGGAGAAGTTAGCGGAATTGTATATTTCGAGATTGTGAAATTACATGGAATTCAAAGATCTATTATTTCGGATCGGGATCCGAGATTTACTTCGAGATTTTGGAGTAAATTACAGGAGGCTTTGGGCACTAAATTAAATTTCAAGATGACTTTTCATCCTCGCATGACGAGGCAATGTGAGCTAATGATTTGATTTTAGAAGATATGTTAAGGTGTTGTGTACTTGAGTTTGACGGCAATGGAAAGGTATTTACCTTTAGTCGAATTTGCTTATAATAATAGTTATCAAACTAGTATTAAAATGGCACCATTTGAAGCTCTGTATGGAAGAAAGTGTAGAACTCCATTATATTGGTCTGAATTAAGTGAACCGAAACTAATGGGAGTGGACTTGATTCGGGAAACCGAAGAAAAAGTTCGTATTATTCGAGATTGTTTAAAAGCTGCCTCCGATCGACAAAAATTATATGCGGATTTAAAGAGAAGAGATATAGAGTTTAATATGGGTGATCGTGTATTTTTGAAAGTGTCACCATGGAAAAAAGTTTTGCGGTTCGGTAGAAAGGGAAAACTCAGCCCACGATTTATCGGGCCGTATGAAATCATTGAAAGAATCGGTCTGGTAGCTTATAGATTGGCTTTGCCCCCGGAGCTTGAAAAGATTCATAACGTGTTTCATGTGTCAATGTTGAGATGGTATAGATCAGATCCATCACATGTAATTCCTCATACAGAAATAGAGCTCCAACCCGACATGACTTATTCAGAAGAACCGGTAAAAATTCTAGCTTGGGAAATTAAAGAGTTAAGGAACAAATGAGTACCGTTAGTAAAAGTGTTGTGGTATCGACATGGTGTGGAGGAGGCAACCTGGGAAATAGAGGAATCAATGAGATCACAATATCCGAACCTATATTTTCAGTAACAAATTTGAGAGGACGAAATTTCTTAAGAGGGGAGAATTGTAATAGCCTAAATTTTCAGTGGTGTCGGAACAGTGATTCGAGATCACTAAATCCAACAAATGAGTAGAAAATATTATTAATTTAGTGAATATAAGCTAAATGTGAAGTTAGAAATTTTTTTGAAATAGCGAATAGTGTACTAGAAATAAATATTAAAATAGTTAGAATCAGAAACGAGGTATCGTGACTTTAAAAATTTTTAACCGAGCCATAAATATTTTTATAAATATTTATGGAGTTTTAATAAGTTAGTATTAAAGTTTCACAAGAAATTTTAAAGTTTAGATAGTTAATTGAATAAAAAGGACTAAATTATAACAAATGTAAAATTATGGGAAATGATTAAATGGCTTAAATGATAAAAGAAAGAGGGTTTAAAAGGAAAATAAACCCAAAATGTTTTGGGCTGGAGGGCAAGGGGCATGAAATCAGCAGGAAAATTGATGAATTAAGGGCAAAATTGGAATATTGCAAAATTTACTTAATAAAGCTAGGACTAAAGTGGAATTATCTAGATTTCTCTTTATTTTTCTGCATTCTCATCAGCAAAAACACCATAGAAGGGTTTCCTTAAGCTGGTTTTTCATATTTTTACTGCAAATCGAGAACCCGAAACAAGTCGAGGAAAAGAAAAAGTAGCTGATTAGTCCCTGAACTGTCACAAATTTTACAAATCGACCCAGGTAAGTTCATATGGTTGAAGTTTAATGATTATGTGTTAATTTTATGAATTATATAATGTATGATGAAATATATTTATTGATGAATAGAGAATAAAATAACAACCCGAAAATCGAATAAATGATCAAATTGAGCGGAACGTCAGATTTGAGTACTTCTGATCAGTGATAAGTGGTAGCTTTAGCTACACTTATCTAATCAGCGACAAGTGATAAGTGATAAGTGGTAGCTTTAGCTACACTTATCTGATCGATGACAAGTGATAAGTGATAGGTGATAGTTTTAACTACACTTATCTGATCAGTGACAAGTGATAAATGTGATCAGTGTAAGACCGTGACAGGACTATGACTTCAAAAAGTGATAAGTGATCATACGCAAGACCATAGTTATACTATGGCAAAGTGAAAGTGAAGTACTCAATTTTCCGTAACCGTTCCCTAATTTGGTTAAAGAATGATATGTGACAAATGGGCCCAAAAGAATTAAAGGAAAGTGGTAGTAATTTTATACAAGGGAACTCACCAATGACTATGGTTGACAGGTGAACTTAATAATTGTGTATATTGTATAAGTGTATAAATATTTTGTAAGATTTATGTTTTATGCCTATGAACTTACTAAGCTTCTATAAGCTTACTTGAGTGTATTCAATGTCTCTTGTAGATTGACGTGGAAGTATACGGAGGATCGGATCAACACAGAGGATCACACTATCCAGATTATCTCCGGTAGCTTTTGTAAATTTCCTTTTTGATTTATATGGCATGTATAAGGTTTGATGATTATATAAATGCTAAGACTTGTTTAATGAATATACATTAAAGTAAAAAAAATGATAAATATGTTAAATAGTATGATTATAGTAGAAGTATAATTTGGTATCAAATTGATTGAAATGAATTGGTTGGTTGGTTGGATTAGTCTCGGTTTTAAAATTTGCAGGGAAGGTTAGATATTTATAAAGGGGTTATATTGAACAAAAAAAAATTTTGGGATTTTGCGAAAAATTTTCTATGGTTTCGATTTAATTCTAGTTTGGTCTCAAAGTATGTTTTGGGCTTTGGAGGCCCATCTAAAGGACGTCATGACATGTTTTAGTAAATGAATAGTATTTAACTTGTATTAACGAAAAATTAATTTGGTAAACTCTGGTAATGCCTCGTACCCTATTTCGGCGATGAATACGGGTAAGGGGTGTTACATGGAATTTTGGACTTGAGCTTCTCATGTTCGACCCAATCTTCTTAGGGAGTCCCATGGATAGCTTTTTTAGGTCGTTTTGCCTTAGCACTTGTGAATGGCCCACTCGACGTTTGTAAAGGTTCTTTGGAGTCTGGGAATGACTTGTTTAATATTACCCCAATTATATGTGCACTTGGAGTTGACCCAATTGAAATG
The DNA here is from genome assembly GCA_025698465.1 of Gossypium longicalyx. Classification (NCBI taxonomy): domain Eukaryota; kingdom Viridiplantae; phylum Streptophyta; class Magnoliopsida; order Malvales; family Malvaceae; genus Gossypium; species Gossypium longicalyx. The sequence continues at coordinate 8,254,394 of CM047006.1, read as the reverse complement.
AGCCCACTTGTAGACAACCTCATTGACGCTTGAATTATATCCTTAGCCCTTAAAAATGACCTAATTACCAATGGCTTCATCAAAATCAATTGCATACTTAAAATTGACCCATAAAAGCTTGGAATTCTTAGAATGTAGAACTAATGTCAATAATTGCAATATAGAACGATTATAAAGCAACAGGAAAGAAAATAAAAACACATAGATTTTACGTGGAAAACCCTTTTGGGAAAAAACTACAGGTAGAGGAAAATAAAATTCATTAATATCAATTTCGAATGATACAAAGGCGTTTAGACTATATTTTTTTATAGGTTGAAAAAATCTTATTCTAATTAATGTCAAATAAATTAAGTGTAGTAAGGTTGAAAAACCTTACTCTAATCAATGTAAAATAAAATAAGTATAATTCTATATGGATTTTACTTTTATTTTATTTTACCATTGTATTTTATTTAAAAAGGATTCAAGTCACTCAACTCTAACAATCTCCATCTTGACACGAATTCTCAATGTAAAAGTTCTTCACCACGAACTCTCAACGAACAAGTTCTCCACCTTTTCCACGAAACCCCTTAAGGGGTTTTTTCAATAAAAATACCAACCAAGTACAAGCAATGCTCAAAATTGGTTATAAGAAGTGACTTAGTCATCATATCTGCAGCATTTTCATGAGTGGTAAAGGGATATGACTTCTATTCGGGAAAGTCTGCTAAATTTTCTCACAACAATATCACCACAAGTAATAATATCACCCACAAAATAGTATCGAACATCAATGTGTTTAGTTCTCTCATGAAATAATTGATCATTCGTAAGGGAGATGACATTCTGACTATCACAAAACACTATATTGATTTGAAGGTCCTTACTAAGTTCACCAAAGAGTCCTTTTAACCATTGAGCTTCTTTACAAGCCTTAATAATCACCATGTACATAGCTTTAGTAGTAAACAAAGCAACTATATTTTGCAAAGTGGTTTTCCAACTGATTGCGCAACCCCTAATAGTAAATACATACCCTGTGAGAGATATTCTTTTATCAAGGTCCCCAGAAAACATCAGTAGTACCTCGTAAGTATCTGAAAATCCACTAAACTGCTTTTTAATTTTCTTTACCAGGATTCTCTATGTATCTAATAACTGCACTAACTGCATATGATAAATCTGGATATGAGCAAACCATAGCATACAAAAGAAATCCCACTGCACTAGAATATGGGACACGTGACATGTAGTCTGTAACGACCCGAATTTTAAGGTTATTAGAAAAATATATTTTCGGGTCTCTGTTTCTGGAAAATGGATTAGTAAATAATTATTAAAAGTATTTATGAAGTTAGTCGAGTGGTTAATTAGAGTTTAATTGAGTAAATTTAGCTTAATTAAGAGTAACTAAGAAAAAGGACTAAATTAAATAAGGGATAAAAGTTGAATTATAGATTAATAAAAAATAAAAAGGACCAAATAGGCAATTATGTCTATCTCATTAGATGAGGCGGCATAGCATGATAAAATCCTAGATTTTTTTAGATTATATTATTATTTTATTGTAAATTATGTTGATTATATTATAATATTATTTTGACAATTGCATTGTAAATAAAATAAATGAAATAAATAAAAGAAAGACAAGTGTATGAAAATGATTTGATATAAGTGTATAAATAAAAAATATACACATTCAAATAGATATTTATTTAAATATTAAATTATTGTTATTATTATTAATTATTATTAATATTATATTATATTATGAAATAAATTAAAATAGTGACAAATGTGTGGTAATTATAAAATACATGTCTAATAAATTAAATACATACATTTGTAATATGTATATTTAATTATTAGTAGATATTTATTATTTATAAAATATATTTATTAATTAAATAATTATATCATAATATTTTTATGAAATAAATAAATAAAGGTATGACAAATGTATGGTGATAAGTGAATACATATGTATTAATAATATACACATGTGTAATTAATAAATAAATATTACTTATTATTTAAGTATAAATAATGTTATATTATATATTGATATAAAACAAAACAAAAAGAAAGAAAAGAAACATAATAGGAAAACGTGAAGCAGGGGAAGGAAAGAAAGAAAGAAGAAAAGAAAGGAAAAAGGAAAAATTGAGATTTCAAGGTTTGGAAGTTTAATTGGTAAGTCAATTTAGCCATTTTTACTAAATTTTGATATTTTAGAAGCTTTGGAACAAGGTTTTGATGGAATTAAGTTGGTAGTTTAGAAGTTCTTAAGTTTTTAAACAAAGTTCATGTTGAATAAAATGATGAAATAGGGGTTAATTGAATGAAAATTAAGTTAGAATAGATAAAGGGATTGAAATGTAAAGTAAGCTATAAGTTTTGTGTTCTAGGGACTAAATTGAGGAAAATTCGAAATGAGGAAAATATGTTGAAAATTTAATAGTTAAATTTGAGTTTGAATGAAATTTGAATAGAAATAAAGTATGAATTGGTGTTGTAAATTTGGTTATTAACATTTTACACCAAAACAGTTTTCGGCAGTAGTAGTGTTCTAATTTTAAAAATTTACCAAAAATTGTAGAAATCGAACTAAAGAATAAAAAAAACTATGGAATTAAATCTTATTGAGTCTAGTTTCTCATGGAGGAAACGGTGTAAGCAACGAAATTGTAGATCATGAGATATTATAAGTTTTGTGAGACAAGGTCAAAATGAATTCGGGTTCCCCTGTTCTGACTTTGAAAATTTATTTAAAATGGTATAAAAATAATTATGGGTTGGAATTCATATTTTTAAAATCCTTAATGAACCTATTTTCAAGATAATCAAACAGGAACATCGTCCTAATCTTGTACAAGTAGATAATTAATTTTTAGTGAAGAATGGTCGGAACTGTTTGACAGCAAAACAGAGGCAACTTTAAAGAATAAACTGTACTTATTGGCTAAACCAAAAATTTTAAAAATTTTATGGTAATAAGATATGTGAGTCTAGTTTTAGGAAAAATTAGCGGATCTTAATTTGGAGTTTCTTAACTCAAGATATAAATTATTTAGTAACAATGACTCAAGTAGACAGCTTTGAATGAACATATAAGTAAATAGTGGAACTATATGTAAAAAAAGAAAAAGAAAAAGGTTAAATTTGCATGTTTAGGCTCATGAATTAAATTGAATTGTGTTGTATTGATGATTATAGATTATTATTATTTTCGTAGTTAACAAAGAACCCAAGACATCGGAGCACAAAGGAAAGGAGAAAGGAGAAAGCTATCGAGGATTAAAATGAGAAATTCACGGTTTGTATTACTATAATTCAAATTACTTTTTATTAAATGTTTTATATAAATTCCATATTTAATAAGTGAGTTATAAGGTAAGTATTGATATTTGAGTTGAATGAGAATTGAATTGAATGGAGAATGTGTATGTATAATTGAATTATAAATTGATTTGAATGTGAAATTGTAATTGAAAAGTGATCTTGGATTGAAAATGAAAGTGAATTGAGAATTGAAATACCCTATTAACTAGTCGAGCTGAGTCGGATATAATTGACATGCCATAGGATCTGGAAGTGTACGAGACTTACCAGCTTTACTGATCAGGCACTTTATGTGTCGTATTTCAGGCACCTCGTGTGCCGTATCAGGCACTTTGTGTGTTGTTTTAGGCACTTTATGTGTCGTATACTGATCAGGGACTATGTACCGTTTTAGGCACAATGTGCCGTATTGGTGTATTTGGGTTGGAATCCGTGTATCCGCCAAAGTATGAATTGTTAATAGGGTGAATAAGTGAAATGAGAAAATCAAATGAATTCGATCGACTGTACTAGTGAATATATAAAAAAAAATTGAAAATGAAACATTATTTGATGCTTAGTTATTATAATTCTTTTTATTACTGCTATTATAATTTGAATTATGGTAATACCACTGAGTATGGAATACTCAGCGTACGGTTTGTTTCCGTGCACAGGTTAAGTTAAGGCTAGACCGTTGAATTAGCATCCCAGGCCGATCCCGAATTCAATTAGGTAAAGTATGTTGAGTAATGGTAATGACATGTACCTAGGATGTCTTATGAGAGTCATCTAGGTTGTGAAAGTATTGATGGAATAAGTAAATTATGGTTGGCAATGGTATATAGTATGAAATTGAAATAATTGATAAAGTAAGTGATATACTTAAAAAGATTCATTGGATAGGTTATAAAATGATTTAGATTTGTAAGATTTGAGTATATTTAAGTGTATTTGGATTATTTGAATGTTGGCAAATCGTATTGGTTGAAGTTTTAATTTACAAGGTTAGAAACATTTATTTTAATAAATGACTATAATTAAACTGTACAGACCGGTAATGCCCTGTAATCCTGTTCCGAGGACGAATATGGGTTAGAGGGTGTTACATAGTCAATCTTATCACCTGATTGCGGAGACAAAGTTGATGAAAGTTTGAAGTGGGTTGCTAAGAGTACTAACAAGCTTGGCTGTAACATCTTCAAAACCCCTTTGGTCGTAAATAAAATAAGATAAAATTTTAGTGAAATAAGGTATAAGATCAAAGAAAATGAAAGTTGTAAGATATCAAAAGAGAGTTAAATAAAGAAGCATGACATGATGTATAATTGATTTTTCCATAAAATGATATAAATATGATAAAAGAGAATATTGAGGAGTGTTAAATAATAATAATTAAGAAGTAGGTTTTAGCATATTGATTTGAAGTAAGGATTAAATCGTAAATATGTGAAAAAGTTTTTGGCTCAAGTGTAAATATTCAAAATTTAGGGGATCAAAGTGTAAAAATAAGAAAGTTGAAGCACCAATAGTGAAAATAATCTAATTTACTATGATATGGAATTGGCATGCAGGAACAAAATTGAATAGGTGAAGAATTATGAGGGACTAAATTGCAATTTTACCAAATTAAGTGATGATTCAATGATGGAATTTTAAAAGATCATAAAAGGCAAAATGGTCAATTAGAAAGAGAGAGAACTCTAAAAGGCAATGATAATTTTAGAGATATTTTGATGATATTTTATAATTATTTAATCAGATAAATATTACTTTATTAATATTTTAATGAGATTTTACTAATATTTTATTATAAATAGCTAGTATAAAAGGAGAGGAAGATGAAAAAGAGAGAGAGAGAGAAGATCCTCCCATCTTTCTTACGTGAGTGAAGGGGAGAGAAGAAGAAAACTTTATTGTCTTTACAATTTGGTCCTTCCACAAAAAATCCACCATTTTCACCAAGAATTTCAAGAAATTTTCATAATCACCAAGAGAGAAAAGTGATAAGGAGACTATGGAGAATAATAAAATCATCTTGGATTCAAGAAATTGGAAATTGAAGGAGAGAGGAAATCAAGTTAAAGATTGAAATCAATAGGACAAGGTAAGAACATCAAGATTTTAATATATATTTTAAGTTTGATATTATTGAAAAGCATGAAAATGATGTTAAAGTAGAGTTTTCTTATACAAGGTTTTATGTTCTTGATATGTTAGTGAAGAGAAATAAGAGGAAGTGAGGGGAAATATTGTAGAGAAAGGAAAGGAGGGTGTTATAAACTTGGTTATCAACATTTTGCACTAAAACAATTTTGGACAGCATCAGTAGTCTGAATTTAAAAATTCACCAAAAATTGTAGGAATTGAATTAGAGGTTAATTAAAGTATTAAATTAAATACTATTGAATATAGTTTTACATAGAAGAAACTATGTAAGCAAAATAATTTCATATTATGAGATATATGAATTTTTGTGAGATAAGGTCAGATTAATTTCGAGTTCCCCTGTTCTGACTTTGGAAAATCATGAAAAAATTTTAAAAAATAATTATGAGTTTATATTTATATTTTAAATTCTTAATGAGTATATTTTCAAGAGAAACAAACGGAAATATCATCCAAACCCCGTCCTAAGAGATAATTATTTTTTAGTAAAGAAAAGTCAAAGTTGTCAAACAGTAGAACAATGATAAATTTGAAGATTTTACTGTACTTATTGACTAAATTATAAATTTTGAAATTTTTATGGCAAAAATATATTTTAGTCTAGTTTCAAAAACATTAAGCGGATCTTAATTTAGAATTCTGTAGCTCAAGATATAAATAATTTAGTAACTATGACTCAAGTGGACAACTTTGATATGAACACATAAGTAAATAGTGGAATTATAAATAATGCTACATATAAGCATGTTATATACTAAAAGCTAAAGATTCTAACAAATATATACATAAAGGATGGGGAATGGAGATGAAGAGGAGGAGGAAAAATATATGAATATATATATAGTAGATGAATTTGAAATGTTTTGAAATGGTTATAGGTGATGGAATGATTGATACATATGATTATTTTTAAATTGATAACATAATAAGTGAATAATTGTTAATTGATGTGAATTCTTTGTTAGAATTTTATGAAGAATTAAATTGATTGGCACAATTTAGTAATAAATATGAAATATACATAAAGCGGGTAAACTAATTTTGCAAGCGCAAGTCCTCCAATAGTCTTATTTGTAAAATTTTAATATTTGTGCTAATTTTATAAACTTTGTTATATTTAATTGAATATCATGCTTTTATGAGGACTTGAGATTAGAAATAGATGTAAGTGGATGATATGTAAAATGAAGTGGTGGTTATAACATCTGAATACAATTCAGGTAATGATATAAAATAAATAAATAAAAATAAAGCTTGAAACTTGTAGGAAATAGAGACGACGTCACGATGACAAGTTCGTCATGTCACGACGTGAAAACTCCCAACGTCGCGACAACAGTTCAAAAATTTTTATGAACTTTACAATTTGGCCTTTGATCAATTGTGGATGCTTTAGTGAGCTCCTTTAACTCATAATTAGTTCTATTGTAAATTCAATTGTTACTAAAATTAGTTAATGATCTACATTAATTAAATAATAAGATAAATTGATCTGAAATTTTTAATAGTTGCTTCGACAACAAATGTGACATCCTGATGCCTTGACTCAGCGATCGGGTCAGGTATGGGGGTATTACATTGGCATTCTGCATATTGAACCTGCAACAAACTTTCTCAATGTACCCTTTCTGACTTAAGTACAATTTACATGCTTATCTCTGAGAATCTCCATCCCAAGTATCTTTTTTAATGCTCCCAAATCATTCATATCAAATTATTGACATTTCTTATCTCTCATTTATCTTTGACCGCTATCAATATGTCATCAATATAGAGAAGTAGATACACAAAAAACCCATAACTGTTTTTCTTAAAATAAACATAACTGTCAAAGCTGCTTCTTTTGAAATCATGAGTAGTCATAAAAGAATCAAACATATTATGCCACTATTTTGGTGACTGTTTCAAGCCATAAATGATTTTTTTTAACAAGCAAATGTAGTCCTCATTTTCTGAGATTATAAAACCCTTTGGTTGTTGCATGTAAATATCTTCCTCAAGTTCTCTATGCAAGAACGTTGTTTTTACATCTAACTACTCAAACTCCAAATCATATTTCGCCAAAATACCAAGCAAGACTCAAATTGAACAATGTTTCACAACTGGAGAAAACACATTTGTGCAGTCTACACCTGAAATCTAACTGTAACTTTTTGCAACCAGGCCTATTCTTGACATTTTTGGGGCCCTAGATGAAATAATAAATTGAGACCCCTTTTAAAAAATTATAAAATATAATATAATAAAATAAAAAATTGAGGGCCCTTTTCTCTTTTTTTTTTTCTTGCCTGCAATGAAGCGCCCATCAAAAAATTTAAAAGGTTGAAACTTTTTTCCACGTTAAAAGTTGAAAATTTTATTTTTAGGCATTTTCTAGCCTAAGCTCTGGGCGGTCGCACTCCCAAACTAACTCCAGGACCGGGCCTGTTATAACTAATATTACTTTATATATGAGTTCTTCAACTCCTATAATCCCTTCTTTTTTCTTAAACACCTATTTATAATGAACAACTTTTTACCATTAGAAAGTTTTACTAGATCCCATGTTATGTTCTTATATAGCGATTTCATCTCTTCTTGCATGGCAATCATCCACTTTTCTGAATATTCACAATTAATTGCCTCGAAATAAGTAGATGACTTTTAATTTGCATCTATATTTTCAGCCACGTTTAAAGCATAAACAACTAGACCAGCCTCGGCGTACCTTTTTGAAAGTTTAATTTCTCTTCTAAGTCTGTTCTTGGCAATAGAATATTATGCTGCTGATTGTGGTGAAAAAGCAACTCTACTCAAAGTTTTTGTTTTAACTTGAGAAGTAGACTCTGTTGTAGTTCCTGGATCAATCTGAAGCTCCACTTGCTTCACATGTGTGTTTGAACTTTGCTGGTCTTTATTGAAAAAGTCTTTAAAAGGTAAGTTAGGCAAAATAGCAATTTCATAAAAAAATAAAATCTCTACTAATTACAACTTTTCTCGTTTCAAGACACCATAACTTGTACCCTTTAACACTAGCGTTATAACCAGGAAAAACACATTTAATAGATCTAGGCTCCAATTAACCATTATCAACATGAGCACACACGGGACACCAAAAAATATTCAAATTAGAATAATCAACAGGAGTACCAAACCATACTCTTGTGGAGTCTTTTTTCAATATAAATGGACGGAGATAAGCTATTCAAAAAACATGTTGCAAAGGTTGCTTCAGTCCAGAACGACTTCGGTAAATGAGCATTCAACAACATGCATCAAAACTTTTCCATAATTGTTCTGTTCATTCGTTCTGCAATGCCGTTTTGCTATGAAGCATGACGAACTGTTAAGTGTCTCACGATCCCTTTTAATTTGCAGAATTCATTAAACTTATAAGAACATAATTCCAAACCATATCTGTGCGGATGTGCTTTATCTGTTTTCTTGTCTGTTTTTTAATCATAGTCTTCTAATTCTTAAACGTGGACAACATATCACTTTTCTACTTTAAGAAGAATGATCAAACTTTTATGGAAAAATCGTCAATGGTCGTCACCATATAATTAGCTCCACCCCTCGAAGGCATTTTAAATGGTCCCCAAAGATCAGAATGAATATAATTCAGCATTCCCTTCGTGTTATGGAATCCTTTGGTGAACCTAACTCTCTTTTGCTTTCCAAAAATACAGTGTTCACAGAATATCAGTTTACTAATGCCTTATATATTAAGAAGTTTTCTTTTGCTCAATTCTACCATGTCGTCCTCACTCATATGCCCTAGACAAATATGCCAAAGTCTAGTAACATCATCATCTGACAAGAAAGAGGAAGCGACAACTGCATCACTAATAATAGTTGAACCTTACAACATATATAACTTGACAGTTTTTCTCTACCCTTTTATCACAATGAGGGAACCTTTGCTAATCTTTAGAACTCCACTTTCAGTTGTGTACTTGTGCCATTTTGAATTAATAGTACTCAACGAAATCAAATTCCTCTTCAATTCTATTACATGTTGTACACTATTAAGTGTTTTGACAATTCTATCGAACATATTAATTTTGATCATGTCAATATTTGTGATTTTACATGAAGCATTATTTCCCTTCAAAACAACACCTTCAGACACTGTTTTGTATGTTGTAAACCAATCCCGATTGGGACTTATATGGAATGTGCAACTAGAATCGAGGATCCACTCTTCGCTCACTTTAGAATTATCGGTAAAAGGAACTAGAAGTTTACCATCACTATAATCTTCTGTTACATCAGCTTCAGCGGATTATTTTGGTTGTTTTCCCTTTTGATTCGCAACCTCCCTTTTGATTTGCAACCTTCCTTTTGATCTTATTCTGCAACTTATAGTATTTAGACTTAATGTGCCATTTCTTCTTACAGAAGTTACAAGTTTTACTTCTGTTTAAAAATCTCGATTTACCCTTAGATTTACTACCACAATTTTTTTTTCATATTAAACCTCCATGGCTTCTAAATCTAATAGATTTTATTTAAAAACAGTTAAGTATTTGTGCACAGACACACCTTTCTCTAAACGATGAGCATAAAGATACTGCTTCATATGTAGTTTTCGAGTTAGGGTTTTCGACATACATAACTGGTCAAGTTTTTTCCATAACGCAGTGACGTTCTTTTCCTTCACTACGTCCTGTAGAATTTCATGCGACAGATGCAACTGTAATTGCGTTAAAACCTTTCGATCTTTACGACTCTTCTCTTCATCTGTTAATGTCGAAGGCATCTTGTCTAACCTTGGTAAGACATCCTCCAAATTCATTTGTGTAAGAACTACCTGCATCTTTACCTGCCACAACGCGAATCTAGTATTGTGATCCAACAATGGAATATCATACTTTATTTTCGCCATTACTGTGATTGAGACAAGCAACCCAAAAAGCTCTGATACTATTTTGTAGAACTAACATCGATAATAGCAATATAGAACGATTTCAAAATAAAAAGAAAGAAAAATAAAAACACACAGATTTTATGTGAAAAATCCATTCGGGAAAAAACCACGGGCAGATGAGAAGAAAATTCACAAATATCGAATTCGAATGATAAAAGAGGAGTTTAAACTACATCTATTTATAAGTTAAAAAAACCTTATTTAATCAATATCAAATAGAAGAAGTGTAGTAAGGTTGAAAAACTATATTCTAATTAATGTAAAATAAAAGAAGTATAGTTTTATATGAATTTTACTTTTATTTTATTTTATCATTGTATTTTATTTAACAAAGATTCTAGTCACTCGACTCTTACATAGAATTTAAAGATGGATTCTAATTTATGATGATCCACATAATGAAAGCAAGCTCATATCAGTACTTTTCAACTTTAATGATAAACTAAATTTTAATATTAATGGAAAAGTTGTTTTATTAACTTGTAATTTAATAAAACATATATAGTTTTACTAGCTATGCTCCTATCAGAGAGTAAAGCATGTTTAATTTTTTATATGTCTAATTTTCTCTTCCTTCAATTTTCGTTTCACCTTATTAAACAAAATTAAAATCATATATAAAGCATGTTTAATTAAAATTGAGAATATGTGCATTGTGATCTTATATTTAGTTTCCCATATTCATGTTTAAAATATTTTTAAAAAATAAATTTAATTATAAAATAAAAGAGAATGTATTAAAATAAATCTTAAAATTATATATAAACTTTAATTTAACATTTAATTTTATATATGAAATAATAATATAATTCAATTTTTATAAATTACTAATACGGTTATTGATATAGTACTAGTTTAAATTTATATATTACGATACAAATAATTATATATTTAATATAAAAATAAATAGATGCATTTTTTTTAAATGTGTAAAATTAAATTAAAATTAAAATTTTTATATTCTTTTAAATTATAATAAAACAACATATATGATTATTAAAAAAATTAAATATCAAATCACATCAATATTATCAAGATCTAAATTTTAGTCATCGAGATACTCTAAGATCAAAATTTTAGTTATCGAGATATTCTCTTACGTTGTTACGTTATTCACGTAAGTGTTAATTGTAAAGTACATTTTCCGCATTATACACGTCAAACAAAAATACACATTATTGAAGATGGGCCTAAAGTATAAGGCCCAAATATAGGTCATATGTATTACAGCTAGAATCAGATAGTTGGCGCCGCAAAGGCTTCGGCTCTGGTCCATTAATAAACAACTGAAAATATAAAACCGTCGAGGGAGCCGAGTAGCCGACGTAAAAACTGGAAATCAACCTTTTCGGCTTACTCCAGAAGCCCAAACGCCAACACCATCGCCAACAGTCTTGTTTCTTTATTTATTACTATACCTTATTTCAATCCAAGTTAGTTCATTCTTCGAGTCTTGTTCTCCAAGCGAAACTAAAAGAGAAAATTTTCTCCAGAATCTGCATTTGTTTTAAACTTCTAACTTTTCAATTATCGCATGCAAAAGCGGCTTCGCTAAGGAAATCTTGGAAAATTGAATCTTTTTTTTCTATTACTTTTTTGAATTTTCGGTTGTGTTTCCCCCTTTAATCTTTTTTGGCGGTTAAACCATGAACGTTCGCGTGAAGCAAGAGATTATGGAAACGTTAAACGCGGAAAGACGGAAACTAAGCGGCGTTGTGCGGGAACAATCTGCCTCGGTTATCGAGCTCAGCAGCAGTAGCAGCGATTCGGACTCGAGCGATTCGGACGATCTGGACGAGAACGATAACCCAAACGGTGTCGTTTCTGCAGGGGAAGGACCTGAAGGTAGGGCTTCGAAGAAGCGGAAGGTGAATGATGTCGATTTTGTGCTACCGCTGGGGTTTTTGGCTCCTCTACCGCCGGAAGATCCGGCTCCTATTCCGTTAGCCTATGATACGGCGGCTGCGGAGGTTTCTGCGACGGTGAGCCCGCTGGAACAGGCGGCAAGTGCGAGTTTGAGTCCAAGTTCAAGTGTGCTTTGCAAGCAGTTCTGGAAGGCTGGGGATTATGAAGGAGCTCCATCTAGCGCTTGGGAGTTATCTACAGGTACAACTGTTGATTAATTATGCTATGTTATAAGTTTAGTTTTATATCTTGCTTGCAAGATGACGATATTAATTTGGTTCTAAATTTGGAACCTACTGGCACGAAAAATTTTTGTAGTCTTTTTTTAGTACACGATACTGTATGTTGCCATCAGAAGATGAAATTCTATGAGTTATGCGAGAAGTTCAATTCAGTGGGGTATATGCATTTTGAATTTTGCATTGTTTGATGAATATGCTTACCTCTCTATACCTGGATCACTTTTTTTAAATTGCTGAATTTGTTGGGAAATTCAAATTTCCCTTTTAGTCATGCGGGGCGTAAACGGATGATTGTTTGATCTCTGTTTTTTTTCTTTATTTGTTGATTTTGTTCAATGCTTCTTCACTTAATTACGTTTGACTTGTAGGTGGCATGGATCATGTCAGGGTTCATCCAAAATTTCTACATTCCAATGCAACGAGTCATAAATGGGCCCTTGGAGGTAGAGTTGTCATAAAACATATATATAATATACATATATTTGCTATGCATTTTAGCTATTTTCTCTTTTAACATTTTCTTTTTTTTTTCTTGGCCTTTGGATATGTTTTTTAATTTCACGTCTCCAGCTTTTGCGGAACTTCTGGACAACTCTTTGGATGAGGTACTCAACACCAACACCTTTCCTAGTGTGTGATATTTGCTTTCCTTTTCCCAGTTTTGCAAGCATATTGGTTTTCTGATTTCAGGTTTGCAATGGAGCTACATATGTTAATGTAGATGTGCTCAAAAGTAAGAAGGATGGGAGTCAAATGTTGGTCATTGAAGGTACTTCATTTGAGTTCTTTATTCTACATGTGCGAAGGTGCTACTGAAAATAGTTATTTTCAATGAGTATTTAGTTTCTGTACCATTTTAATCCCATTTTTTCTCAGTTCCTTAAGATTTTCATTTTTTTTGTTCATAACGTGGTAAGCTTTGAATGTTCGTCACATTTCATTGCAGATAATGGTGGTGGGATGGATCCTGATAAAATGCGTCAGTGCATGTCCCTTGGATATTCTGTAAAAAGCAAAATAGCAAACACCATTGGACAATGTATTTACTAATTTCTACTATTTGGAAAAGAGATACTTTTTAGCTGCCTATTTGTCTTTCTCATAGAACATTTTTAATATCCCTACTCCTTTTCTACAGATGGAAATGGATTCAAGACTAGTACCATGAGGCTTGGTGCAGATGTTATTGTATTTTCTCGGTGTTGTGGAAAAGATGGAAAGCGGTTAGTCTTTCTTCATTATTTTGGACTAGAGTTATCTTTGTTAATTCAATTGTTTTTATTCGATTATTGGTAAAATAGTAACTGTCTATTGTGGTTACTTGGGAATGTTGAATGTAAGATCAAACAGAGTGATTAGAGTTAGACTTGGTTCACAAGTATTTCCTTAATACAAGGTGCTAGTGGTTAAAGTTGTGCAGAATGGGAGCTTTTAGTGGGTAAATAGATATAGTTCTATGGTTTCTTTTTCAGTTTTGAACATTTTGGTTGTTAATACTGGGTGTGTTTAATAATCTTCACCTTAACTTATCCCTGTCCATATTAACACTGATGCATTGTTGTAGCAGTGGCAGTAGTTTTTAAATATCTGAGTTTGTGTTTGGTTGTTTTCTATTCAAGCATATCTGCTATCATTTATTGGATTTTATGCTACACTTTTATATTTGACATGCCAAAATTCCTCTGCTTCCTCTTTTACTCTGCTTTTCATTTTTTTTGTCACTGCAGCAAGTAATCATATTATCTGGTTTTGTTTTTAGCCCCACACAGAGCATTGGACTGTTGTCCTACACGTTTTTGACAAGCACAGGAAAGGAAGACATTGTGGTACCCATGGTAATGTCAACTAGAACCTTATGTTGTCTGTATGAAAATACTGGTAGTAAATGTCATTGCATTTGGGATGGGACATGAAAACACAAAAGATAAGCACTATAACTTTTATAGCCAAGTGGATATGGGTTCAATGAAATAGAAGTAGACTTATTTCTATTGTGGAACTTATGTTTTCATTGACATGCAAACTTGACAGAATTATGTTAAGATTTGTTTTGGTTCAGTTTTCTTGTGTTAGTGACATTATTTCTTTCTTTCTTTGGCTTAAGTGAATAAATCACCAATTCATTACTCCATGTTATTGGGCTAATCTGTGATTTACTTCATCCCATTATTCACTGCAGAGGTTGTAAATTTATGGTGTTGTTTCTATGAATGGCATGCATAAAACTAAAGTTTAAATAATTTCGCCAAGCATTTCTGTTTTTTATTTTCCTAATTCAACTCATGCTTGGAATCATCATCAATTTCACTATAGAAAAAGAAAAGAGAAAGTAGGGATCAATTTTGGATCATATTTCTATTTTGCTTGGTATTTTATGTACTTATAGTTGGTACGCTATGACAGAAACTGTGCTCTAGTCGAGCCCTTTAATCATTATGTGGGTTGAATTGAACAGCTAGATTATGAATGGAAACAAGATGAGTGGAGCAAGATAACACGATCTACTGTCAGTGATTGGGATAGGAATGTGGAAACTATAGTACAGTGGTCTCCATTTTCAAGTGAAGCAGACCTCCTTCGTCAGGTGATTCTGGTTCATTTTTCACAACTTCTATGTTGGGTCCAAAAATGTTATTTTGTGTTAAAAATCCTTTTGATTGGCTGAAGGGAACAAGCATTTTGATGCCAGTAGAAAGATGATTGTTGCTGTGGTGTTTTGGAAAGTAGTTGCTCATATTCTGACCTATCTTTTCTTTCTTTACTTTGCCCTGTTGTCAATATATAAGCTTACATAATCTTTTTGTCCATATTTTTTCATTATCAGTTTGGTTGTCAGTACCTGTCTTTTAATCTTTAGTTGCTTTATGATTTTCCATTTGTTGTTTGTGATAAATTGTTTCCTTTTCCTGCTTGTAGTTCAATCTGATGAAAGACCATGGCACACGAATTATTATTTATAATCTCTGGGAGGATGACCAAGGGCTATCGGAGCTTGATTTTCATGCCGACCAGCATGTATGTCTCAAATATCTTTGACTTTGTCTTTACCATTAAAAATCTAAGGCGAACAGAATATGATATAAAGCATTTGTGATGTTCAACTTATGGGAGTGAATTATTATTGGCAGGATATTCAACTCAGAGGTGTTAACCGTGATGAGAAAAATATACAAATGGCAAAAGAGTTTCCAAACTCTAGGCACTTTCTGACATATAGACATTCATTGAGGGTAACCATCATCACTTTATTCTTTTACCATGGCACAAATTATGATTTTTACCCTTGATAATGGCTGTGTTTTATCATGCCATAGCTGTTGAGTTGGACTTTTTATGCAGCAATATTCAAAAATTTTAACTTTTAATTGTTATCCATGGGAAGGAAATTTTACTTTATTTTATTGAAATCTAAAGTGAACAAGGTGAAATTGGAAAATTTTTTCAAAGTGTCTTGTTTAGCTTGAGATATTACATCTAATTTTTGGCTTATATTATTTGATTTATTTTCTGTTTTCCTTTGGCAGAGTTATGCATCAATACTTTATTTGAGACTTCCACCTAACTTCAGAATCATTTTACGTGGGAAAGATGTTGAGCACCACAACATAGTGAATGATATGATGCTCACTGAGATGATAACATATCGACCAAATCCCAGTGCAGAGGGGGCTCCTAAGGATTTGAATGTAATAAGTACTGAATAGTATTATATTTATCTTCTATTTCCTTCACTAAATACTTGTCCGATGCCTGATTCTCTTGCACTTTTGTTATCAGCTGGCTGCTTTGGTGACCATTGGTTTTGTGAAAGATGCCAAATATCACATTGATGTTCAAGGTTTCAATGTTTATCATAAAAACCGACTCATCAAGGTTTGCTTTATATTTGTTTTGCATACATTGTATCACACAGATTGCTTATACATATTCCTTTGTTAAGTTTTCTCTGGCAGTTTAATTTGTGATGTTTTTCTTCTACACTGGGTCTTCCATTTATTTTGCTTGTATTTTGATGATGTATTTAATGACAGCGTGTTTTTTGCACTTTGCTTAACATGGTAGTCAAATTTACCATCCACATAATTCCTTTTGACAATGCTCTTGCCTAATTCGTCCTTTTAATCTCTTTCTCCAGCCTTTTTGGAGGGTTTGGAATGCTGCTGGGAGTGATGGTCGTGGGGTTATAGGTATGTTTTCAGCAATGCACACACCTAGTTAGTTTACTTATATATCCTAACGTGCAGAGTTGGCCATAAAAAGTTCTAATGTGCTTCCTTCTTATGACAGGTGTTTTGGAGGCTAATTTTGTTGAGCCAGCTCATGATAAGCAGGGTTTTGAGCGTACAACAGTTCTTTCTAGACTTGAAACACGACTAAAAGAAATTCAAAAACTTTACTGGTTTGTTGTCAACAATGTAGCCCTTTCTTTTTACTGCTTTGGATCCAAACTAATTTCTAATGATTTTCACTTCATTTTAGGACCACCAATTGTCATAGAATTGGCTATGCTCCACGGCGTAATAAGAAAGGTATAGAACAGTCTTTAGGCAAAGGTGTGCACTTGAAATCTTATTTCAATTATGTGATCTATCTCTGTTTCTCTCTTTCTTAAAAGTTAAGATTGTTGTGGACAGTGGACTTTAAGTTATCCGTGGTTGATGTCTAACTTTTTGATCCTGTAGATCCTTCTTCTGATCATGATGCGCAACAATCTACTCAATCAAATAAGAAGAGTACAAGCAGCACCAAGAGACCTACAGACTCGGACAAGTTGTATTCACCCTCAAATTGGAATAAAAAAGGAAAAGAATGTCAGGATTTACCTAAAGCAGTGGATGGTGGAAATGGGAATGGTCATGTGTTTAGCAAGGGTGAAAATAGGAAAACGGCACGGATGGATAGCAGTGCAAAGGTCACCACGAGACCTGGAAAAGGATTAAGCTCAGTTGAAACATCTTCTCCTTCTGCAGAGGATGACAGCGATGATGTGTGCGAGGTCTTGCCCAAGAGACAAGCTAATGGGAGCAGTCAAAAGTTTGTTACACGATCAAAGGCGAAGGTTATTTTTATGCATCTCCTATCTTTAATTCAACTTCTTTCTTTGCGAAGTTTTTTTATCTGCATGCAGGCATGTTTTTTCATTCTTATATACAGGCATTCAGATGTGTTATATTTGTGTTACAGTTTTTTGTCTGCAAAAATGATCTTTTCAATAATCACTTTGTTGAACTGGCAGGAGTGTGGTCTCAATGATGAGCGTTGCCATTCCCAGACTGATCTGCATATTCTGGAGCAGTTGAAACAGGAAAATTCTGAATTAAAAGAAAGGTTTTTAAAAGATATCGATTATATTGTATCATTAATGGTTTCAGTATTACATGACTTCAACCTAAAAGATACTACTATGTTTCGTAGATTAGAGAAATATGAGGGAGGGAATCAACAACAATTGCATGATGATTTGCAACAGGAAAGAAACCGGTGCCAGTCACTTGAAATTGAGGTATGCTCCAATTTCCAACTAGCTTAAGTAGAATGCAAGGAATTGTCTGGTATAATTTGTCTGGTTTTGTTACACTCTTCGTTTATTTTTTGTATATCAGCTGGCGGGGGCGCTGAAAAAAATTGAGCAACTGAACAATGAACAAGAAAGTATCATTAGCATCTTCTCGGAGGAGAGAGATCGAAGAGACAAAGAGGAAGAGAAGTTAAGAAAAAAGCTAAAGGTGATGATCTGTCCACCCTTTATCTAATGTGATTCATTTCCCAAGTAAAACTTGTGAATGAATCATAAGGCTTCATTCTTTGGTTTCCCTGCACCTGTTTGGTGGCTAACAAAAGCATGAGTTTCATTCATTTTATCTGTTTTGTTTTCATCCAATCAAATATTCATTTTTCCCTGGAAGGGATAACAATATTGAGAATGGTTGGGGCATTGTAGGACGCATCGAATACCATCCAAGAGTTGCTTGACAAAGTTAAGATGCTGGAGAAGATGAAAACTCCCAACATCAAGCAGGAGCGTAGAGAGCCACTGTAGAGCACTATTTTATCGGCTTTTCCGCTAGCAAGCAACCGAAGTGATTCGTGAGCTATATTCTTTTTGTTCCTTGGCCCCATATTCTCACATCTCTAACGTATGAGTAGTGCCATTGTACATTGAAAAACGCTTTGATACTTGAGCTTGGGTTGTCGAGCAATCCAAATAGGCTATGCATATAATAGTATTTTCCTTTTTTTTTTTTTTAAATAGTTATAGGAGGTTACTGAGTAGTTTGCCAGCTTATAACTCTTTTTCTATCTTACTGAGGTGGGAATATTTTGATTTTGATGTTGGATTGCGGTTAAATTTTAATAACTAAATATGTTTTAACTGGTTTCATAGTCGCCTGCAAAAGGCCTGGCGAAGGCAAGCGGCATTGGGTGGTGGTAGCCTCTCTGGCTGTCTGTCTGGCTTGGCATTAAGTGCGTTTCTGGGTGGCGTCCAGATAAATCTCCATTTGCAGGCGAATTAATAGCAAGAAGTTACCTTTTCCAATTTTAAACTCAAATAAATTAAAACCCCAAAAACATGGAAAAGCCAAAGTGCCAATCCCCCCTGAGTCTTTTTGATCTCTTCCCGTCTGTCTGTCTTTAGGCTTAGGGCCTACTGAACCTTTCCATTCATTGGTCCCCCCGCCCCATAATAATAACATTACTTTGTACTAATAACAAAATACTGAAGCTAAGATAATTGGAATATAATATTACTTAGCACATACATTTATATAATATGATGACAAGTGATACTTTTATTTATTGGCACGTTATTGATTGTTTTAAAAAAAATAAATCTAATAAATATTTTTAAAAATTAAATAGTTGATTAGATAAATTAAATCATTTGCGTTAAATTATAGAAACTACATGGACAACTTTTTGTTTAGAATAAATTAGATAAATACTTAACTAAATATATAAAAATTTAACTATACAACTTATCCATATTTAAATTAAATAATGATTTATTTATATATTATTTATTTTAAATTTTGGGTATAACTTAAAAAATTTAAAATCAATTATCAAATTTTTAAAAGAAATATAAATATCTTAAATAATATTATTTAAAGAATAAAATTGAAGTGATTATAAATATTTGTTATATAAAAATTAAATAACTAGATAATTAAATTTTAGACTTAAAACTAAAATACATTATCGACTATCTAAAATTTAATCAAATATATTAGAAATTATTTGAAAATTATCCAATTTAACTATGAATAGCTTGGTTATGTACATGTTTTACTTTGATGGTTTAAATTGTTTTTTTTTTTAATATTTAGTCATATCTTTTTTAGTTATTTTATAAATATTAAATGAGCTATTGCACCTAATATGAAGAAGAAAAAATTGATGGCAGAGACCAAGGAGACGATCAATACTAAAAATATGGAAAATATAATACTAAACTGGTGTCAAAGAATTGAGCTATTGATCTTTTAAGTCATGAATATATAATTGGTAGTTTAATTTGCAATTTAGTATTTAATTTCAACCTTTTATATTTGTGCCATTTTTTTTAATTTATTTATCTATCTAAATAGAAAAAATAGTTTATGGGAAATTTTAAAACCATCTAATGTATTAAGATTTATCTTTCAAATTTTAGATAAAATATATATTTATTTAGTAAATTTTAATGAATATTATTTAGTTTTTTAATATTATTTATATGTTAGTCTATTTTTATTTTTCAACATTAAATATTTTAATGGAATGCATCGTGTATTACTAAAATTTAATAATATTTATAACTAGTTTTTTTTGCATTGGTTGATTTTATGTATTAATCAAATTAAGTTTAATTGTTTTTATTTTTATAAATGTTGTAATATTTTATTGATAATATGGTTATAAAATTACAACATAATAATATAATTAATTAATTGATGAGAAAAAAAAGTTTAATTGATAATTGAAATTAGATTGAATTTAAAAATATATATTTTGATCTTTTAAATATAATATTATAATAGTAGATTGTGCAAAATTCTATTTTTATATATAGTTTCTAACTTATTTTTAATTTTTAATTAGTGAATATAAATTATTAATTAAATTTAAATATTGTGATTATTAAATAATTTATATTTTAAAATTTTGAGAGAATTGAGATATGATTGTCAAATATTGCCCTAATAAACTTGGTGTGAATTAATTGAATGTGATAAAATAGTTATTCACGCATGTACAAATTATGTAATGTGTGATATGTCAGGAATACTGTATGTACTATTGTGCATTCATATGTCCGAGGGAGATTAACATTAACATGATTTGTATTGTTTATATATTCGTGTATTTTGCTTAAATGTACCATTTGGTGTAATTGGTGTGTTTGGTTAGATACGATTTCATATACCAGATTGACATTCCACCACTAATTTATTAAAATTTATTATTGAATTTGAATGATGAGTATGAAAAAAAGATCAAGATAATAAAAATGATAATGAATATGCAATTGATGATAATTATAATTATTGAAATTTTGAATTCCTATTATAGCTCTTTTAAATTGTTTTCTACTTATTTTGAAACTAAGGATCAACGTATGATAGTGTTTTGGTGATGTTTTATGTGAAATTATATAAATATTTAAATATCACATTTGGTATTTATTTGATTTGATCATGTTTACATTAATGGCTTGATTTGGAGATGTTTGGAGTTGATTGAAGGTGTTTTTTAGTTTGATTTTATGTCTTTGTACTTTAGTATCGATACCTAGCATTTTGATATAGATACATATAAATTTAATAGCTAAATAAAGTTTCAATGTATCGATACCTCTGTTTCGTTTTGAATCAAAGTGTTACAAATTGACTTGAAAGTGGTTTTTTTGTTGTTTGATGAATTGGGCCAGAAAAGAACTTGGATATTAAATGAATAATTATATTTAAGTATGATGGTGCAGAAATGAGTAGTAAATGTGTTTTTTGGCTGATTAATCATATGATGGGATGATCGGAATCGAATGACGGGTTTAAACATCTAAATGGGACATCACTTATTTGAGTTTGTCTTTAATTCAGTGACGGGTGTTACAACACAAGTTTAAAACTAATCATAAAGAAAAACTTTGATATAGAAAAAAAAAAAAAAAACGATGGCAAAAGGTGGAAGTATAAAAGTGAACACTCTGCTCAAAATCTTACATCACCTTAGGATCAAAATTACTTCCTATATTATCGAATTTGAGCACCATTGGTATAGCATATATTAGTTCAAGATAATCATCTTCATCCTACTAAAGGTGTTTGGATTGGGGGATGTCTAGTAATATTTGCTAATAAGATTACCGCTTTACATCATCCTATTTGATTCATTTATTAGAATAAAAAAAAATGTTTAATTAATAATCAAAAAAATTCATTCGACGTAAAAGAAACAAAACTAACTATAGTATGGTATAAAATAATACTGTTTTAATTCAAGATAATATTATTTATCCAAACATAAAAAATATGATCTGGAGTAGTTATAAAATTACTATAAAAATATAAGATTTTTTTTTTTTTTTTTTTTTGAAATTATAAGAGTTATAATCATATTCTCCAGTTCTATCCAAAAGGAAGTCGTTACTTTGCTAATCAAAAGTTTATACTTTGCCCCATTATTAGTAAAATGACAAAAAAAAAAAAAAACATTTACAAAATTAATTGAAAATAATTTATTCAAAAATTAATTCGAAAGAAATTAGCATTCATTTTGAAAAGGAAAAAAATTCTGCTGTCAAAATCTAGTAATGAGAATAATGATAAATGTGGAAATCCACTTTTAATTCATTACCCATTCAAGTTCTACTCATCACTTACCCATTTGCTTGTTTTGACCTTTTCCTTTCCTTTCTTATGTAATTATTAACATCACCCATTCTTTCTCTTTTCGGGCTTCTCAACTTGCTTCATTTCATCATCTTCTTCCCTTTTCTTCTCTTTTCATCTAATTTTTACTCTCCAATTTCTCAATATTTGTTTATCTATTGAGTTTTAATTTGATTGACATTTATATTATTATCAGTGTAAAAATATATGGGTTTCAGTGCACTAAAACACATTATCTTTCTATTTAACAGTTGGGAGAGGTTTTGGATAGTTCTAAACATTGTATATATATATATATATATATAAAATAAAATAAGATTAATGTTTAAAAAAAAAGAATACCAATTGATTTAGGCTATGCAATTAATTAAAAACATATTGATTTAGATACAATGGTAAGATATATTGTATTTTTAAGGAGAAAATGTAAATTCGAATCTTGAAGGCAACACTATTAAAAGGATCAACTGCAAACCTAAAAATAAACTGTAAAATAAACATAAAGAATACCAAATAAAAATATTACTTACGTAACTTGTTCATATCTAGTTAATAAAAATTTATCTTCAAATAAGATTTAAGATATTATTGGAGAGTGATTTGAATATACTATATAATTAAACCCAAATTATAAGATGAGTTTCAATTTTTAAAAATATTATTTTAAAGAAAAAACAAGCATATTTAAAGAGTTAAATTTTATTATAATTACAAAAAATAATTATTATATATATAAAAATATTTTTGGCCAGAATAACATATTTATAAATTGATTGAAAAACATAAAAACATCACCATATTAACTGAGAAAAATACTAAAGAAACAGATTGTAATAAAGATAAAAGAGCAAAAACATAAATTCAACTCAACCATCCAAAATTATACAACAACCACAAGGTGTTGTTATTCAAGATAAACACCAAAACATTGGGAAGATTTTTAATAGAGAAGAATAACACCAACACATCTAAATTATTCAATGGTCAACGTCGGAGACAGAGATAATTATAGAAATTTTCATCTATTTTGAGAGATTTTGTTTGGGTGTCATCCTAATTAAAACATTCCCTACTTAACAATGTAATGATGATTATATTCTGTAATAATTAAATTATACAAATAGGCCGCACGTGACTTTGTCCACTGACCCCACACGCCCACACACTGATCTAATATCATCATTTGATACTCTCTCTCTCTCTCTCTCTCTTTTTAATTTAAATAAATAATAATTATGTATTTGAATAAATCAATATATTTTTATTAATCAAAGTTTTTACAAATTTCGTTGTACAATCCTTTTTTTGCAAACATTTCATATCTTATTATATATTAAAATGTATTAATTTAATTTTATAATTTTAAAAAAGAATTAAAATTTCTTATGAGGTCAAGTTATTTATTGAATTCTATTTTATAAATTCAAATTCAACCTGAAATTATGTTTGATAGCTTATAAATTATATATTTATATTTTAAATTCTAAAAACGTGATAAACTTTTTTAATTCAATTATTTGAAAATTATGTGGATTGAGTTTTTAACGTAGTTGATATTATTATTATTAATAGTATAAGAGAACGTGTATTTAAGTACGTTGAAGTATATTATTATATTATTTAAAGGTTGAAAGAGATTATAAATAATTCTAAGTATTATATCGATAAAATTAAACACTAACACTATTATAAGAGGAAGTAAATAAAAAATAATAATTTGAAAACTAACTTCTTTTTTTCTCAACTATAAATATTACTCACATAGTTCTCCTTTCCTTCAACCTTGACCCTTGGCATTGCTTATCTTCTTTCTAAATCCGAGTTCTTTTTCGAGCTAAAAGAAATCCCAAAACGCATGCGTTTAACTGTTGATTCTCTTCTCTGCCACGGATCATAAGGTGAAGAATCTCTCTTTATTTTTCTATGTTTCTTATTAAATTGAGAAAAAAAAAGGGGGTTAAATGTAGTAAAAACTTGAATTTTAGTTCAATAATTGCGATTAACTTTTCTGGGATTTTATTTCTTATTGTCATTTCCCTCTTTCACGATCTTCTTTCTGCAAAATTTCTTCTCTCAACTATACTTAGTAAAAAAAGAAAAAGAAAAAAAGAAAGCAGCTAAGCCCATTACTATAATTCATGCAAATGAAAAATAAATAAGGCAATTCTATCTGGCCTGGTTCTCCTCTGCATCGCTGTTGCATTGTTTGTGTACTGTACTATTTGCTCTGTCATCTGCTCAGTGAATTCCACTACTTTTTTTTTATAGCCATTGGGAATTTGATTTTCTATGCATATTATTTTTATTCAAGTTCTACTGTGTTTTTATGGGCTTGTCTAACTCTTTTCTTTTCCCTTTCATTGCAAACATTTCATTCTCTTTTCTCAGCAACTGCTACTTTTTAGCATCATTAGAAAACACTTCCCTTTTTATTGAGATAATAGGAAAACACAAGAAATGAAAATGGGTTTTCAAAACTCTTTGTTTAGTGAGTTGGTGTGGTACGAATCGCCGTCGTTTAGGTCACTGTTTAGTCTGTTTTGGACCCTAAACTTTAGCTCTCGTGAAACCTAGTCGGTTTTAGTACACCTTCTTTTTGGTTCTAGTCAAAATCTTAATCGCCCCTTACTCCTCATCTGACGGCTGTTTTTTCATCTCCCCTTTTCGTTTTTCATATATATATTTAGATTTTGATGGATGGATGGATGGATGGATGGATGTGATGTTCTTATATATATATAAATCTTCAACGTTGTTTTGATGCAGATTTTCTGGTATATGAAACACCCATCAAAAGAAAATAAGAAAACTCTTCGTTTGTCTTTTTTTCCCCCATGGCGTTTTGAGCACCTCCTTATCAACTCGAGGCTCAACTCACCTGCTTCAAGTTCCCCGAGTCTACTCGTTGACCATTAAGACTTGGAGAAGAGAATCTGATAAAAGAGGGTTTCTCCTTTTTCTTCTTCGTTTGAATTTTTGGTTGCTTTCACCGATGAATCGGCGATTCCTATTTGTACTATCATCGTTGTCCTTCGCCGTATTATTCCTTTTCCTCGTCGCCCTTTTCTCAGGTGCGTGATTTACATGCATAGTCATAGATACTCTTTTTTTTTTTTTCTTTTGAGTTTAATATATAAAATATTTGTTTCCTTTATCAAAGTGGATGATGGACACCTCTCTTTCAGAAGCATGGGGGGTTTCTCCATGTTTCTCTTTTTCCTTATAAATTCCTTGTTATCTTCCTCTTTGTCTTTTTCTATTGCTTATTATTATAGTATAATAAAGGCATTCTTTAACTAAAATTGTGGGATTTTGTTGCAGGTCAAGGTAAAAACATCAATGGCTCATTTGGTTTGAAGCTATTGAGGCTAAGGATCAACCAAAGGAACCACAGCCTTTTAACGCCACATCGCAAGCTTCTTCGTAAGTACAATAAAAAAACAACTAGAATTACCCACAAATTTTCTTCATTATAAAATGCAAAAATGAATTTTAAAACAAAACTGGGATTTTTTTGGTAGTTGTTTTTCGAATGTGTGGGGGCTTATGATATGACGGGTGTTTTTGATGCCAAAAATTCGTAGTAACAAATAGCAATGCGTACGGTTCAAATGTCAGAGGCGCACACGTCTGTTGTATTTCTTTGTCCTCTTTTTTTTTTCTCCTGTTATGGTTGAAGCTAACGTGCACTGTTAACAATGGCTGTCATGTTGCCTTGCCATTGATGATTCAGTTTCTTTAATTAAGATGGGGAGTCCTTAAATCCCATCAAAGTTTTATCAACCTTTAGCCTTCTTTGTAATTGGAAGTCTAATGTCTTTAGCCCACCGAGTTCAGTCCTGCACTGTGCCTACACAATCTAGCACCATCTTTTTATGCTACTGCCTTAAAAGTATTTTTATAATTTAAATTTGTCTGTCATTAGGACTAATGTAAATGTTAAGTTTGAATATGTTTGCTAATTCTGAGTATTTATTTTTAGTAAGAGTTAGGAGTAGGGATTGTATAAGTATTGAATTTAAGATGTATTAAGTGAAAATTTAAATACAAGTCCTTTATCACTTAATTTTTTGTATTTTAAGCAAAATGAAAAGTGGAAGATGCATTGAATGAAGCCATTATACTTATTAATCTAAAAAAAGTATCTTTCCAACACTCTTAACAAAATCTTTTGATATATTTGGAGAAAAGTGCTTTTTTAGAGCTAACTCAAAACCTTGTTTGAAAATTTTCTTTTCTTTTTCAATAAAAAAATGTAAGTTAGATGAAAAGGTTAAAGCTTTAAAAGCAATTTGCATATTGTGTCCCCCCTTTGTAGCAATGCCTTTTAGGTTAAATTTTGTCTTTTTTATCTTTTTCCCTACAATTCCTGTGAATCATCCTCCTAAAAGGTGTATTTTGTCTGTAGACCTTTCCCCTTTATTGGTTTAGTTTGGTGGTTTTTCACATTACATTTGCTTTATTTTCTTTATTTGTTTGCCATACAGAAAAAAAAGAAAGAAAAGAAAAGTGGATCACAAATTTTTTTGTACAATACTTAGTATTATCCATTATAATAATGTTGATGTCAATTGAGCTAAGATTTAGTCGGTATCAAATTTTTTTTTAAACCAAGTTATCTTCTATATCATTTTAACAATATTATCTCTATAATTGGAACCCAAATTTTGATAGCTTAGGCCTTTTCACACTATCTGAATTTTTAATATAAAAGTATGGGATGGATTTGATTTTGAAAACAAAAATGGATATGAATGGGGTTTATTTGGGGGTGGGACCTTTAAAAAGGCATATTTGGTTTTGTCGTTATGTGTGTGCAGGAACAGCAATGGCGGAACCCAACCGGATATGGGGAGAGAAGTGTAGCAAAGCTGACATAGTAATAAACCAGGGACCCACCGCCCCACTGCCAAGCGGCATTCCCACCTACACAGTGGAAATTCTGAACGTATGTGTGAGTGGCTGTGACATCTCAGGGATCCACTTAACCTGCGGCTGGTTCAGCTCCGCTCGTCTCATCAACCCCAAAATATTCAAGCGCCTTCGTTACAATGACTGCCTCGTGAACGACGGCAAGCCATTGATCAACGGTGGCACTCTCTCCTTTCAATACGCTAATACCTTCCTTTACCCACTTTCTGTCTCTCGTGTGGTGTGTTCTTAGTAATATACCCATAAACACTTGATTAGTTTTCCATGCATATACCATCATGAATGGATCCTATTGGGTTTTTGCTGATACTGCTTTAGCTTTTCTTTTTATGTCATTTAGTGGTGTGAGTCCTTTCGTCGATTGATTAAAAAGAGTTGATAGGATACTGTAAAGTGTGATTCCGTGTCGGTCGAATAGTGTGTGATGCGGGAGTTTTGATTTGAGGGTATTTTGTAAATAGTGGGGCATATAATGGATTGGTTTGTAGGTATGAGGAGCAACTTTACTATATTTTGAGGCATACATACATATATCCGACAATTTGAAACTGTGACTTAGAGGATGATGATCCATCCCTCCATGCTTTTGTGTCCATGTTTGTTTGTTTCAAAAAAAGATGAACCTTCTTCACCCTCCTCCCCTTATTACTTCTGCATGTTTGGATTGGTGAAATACAACGGAAGAACATACAAATATGAAAAAGGAAAAGCTTAAATTCTTCAATATCCGATTTTAACACATAGTTTGGATTAAAAAATGAACAAAAAAAATTAATGCAAAAAAGACAAGGGAAAAAACCCGGCCCACCCAGTTTGACTTTTAACGGTTTTCCTGAGGAAAAATAATTGACGGCCGACCTACCAAATTTGTCTCGTCTCCAAAGGCTAATCTTTCTTTACGGTTTCAGCAGCTTCTTCTTGAGACAAGAAAGAAGGTTTACAATCATAACAATTGGATCTAAGCTACATAAAAGCATTTCTTTCAGCGCGATCCTCTGGTGAATATAAGAAGAAGAAGAATTATACCCTTGAAAAAATCTGAAGAAGCTTTCACTCCTGCTAAGGTAATTTTCAGCCCCTTTTCTTTTTTTCCTTTTATCATCTGTTTCTTCTTAGCGGATATTTTGATTTGTCAACTGGGTTTGCTATGAACTGAAAATCTGTTTTGAATTCCCTCTAATATATGTCGGATGAATTGATTTGAGTTGAAATTTAGAATGTTATATTGTAGATTAATCCTACTTCAATTTTGGATTAAATTCTGATCTGAAATTGGAAGAAATGAATTGCCCGTGCTTAATTGAATATTTGGCATTCTTTTATTGCTTTTTATACAGACAACAGTGGCAGGCAGAAAGTAACTATTTTGCTTTTGACAAACATGAAGTGATCATTGATTTTGAATCACTGTTTTGCCAAGTCATTGCTTTCTGACTCCCGCAAGAACTTCTACAAGGTAGAATTTGATGCCAGGAGGTGTAAATTCTCCTGTTCGTGCTTTTAATTTGGTTGGTGGACAAGCGGTCGTAATTGATTCCGTTAAGGGTTGTTGCGTGTGGGATACTGACGGTAATGAGTATGTCAACTACGTTGGGTCCTGGGGCCATGCAGATGATGACGAGGTTACATGTTTTCTTCCTTGGTCTACCATAATTTGATATCTTGCATCTATCCTACTGTTTTAACATGCTGAGAAAGATTGCAGACTACCCTTTCACTGTTTACGAATTTCTTCATACTAAATTTGTTCAGAAATTATTTTGACGCCCCGTATGCAGATCTAGTTTTGATTTATTATTTTTGTTGTAGGGGGTGCAAGATCGTCGCAGCTAAGAATTTGTAGGTCAATAAAAGAGAGAAATTGACAAATTTTGCTTCTGATATACTAGGATTTCTTCATTGAGTTTGCGGATATCTGTAGGTTCTTGCAGCCCTGGCTGAGACAATGAAGAAAGGAACCAGCTTTGGCACTCCTGGTCTTTCTCAGAATTTTCTGGCAGAGATGGTAATCGCAGCTGTTCCTAGCATCAAAATGGTTCGATTTGTAAACTCTGGTACAGAAGCACGCATGGGCCTTGCCTGTGCCTTTTACCGAATGGCAAAGATCATCAAATTTGGGGGATGTTACTGATCCTTTTCTTGTCAAGGATGGTAATGGAGTTGCTACCCTAGGGCTGCCCCACTCCTCCGGTGTTCCAGAGGCAGCCACTTCTGAAACTCTTAACAATGACATATCAGCTGTGGAAAATAATTTTAAGAGTAACAAAGGAGAACCAGCAGCAATTATTCTTGAACCTCTTGCTGGGAACTTGGGCTACCTAAACCTGACTTCCTTGAAGCCATCTGTCGCCTAACCAAGCTTGTCTTATGGTGGGGTTCAGGAGTGTTTTGGAGTAACTCCCAATTTAACAACAACAGGGAAGAGATACTAGGTGGTGGTCTACCTGTTGGTAGCATATGGAGGAAGGAGGGAGATTATGGAGATGGTGGCACCAGCAGAGCCAATGTACCAGGGTGGGACCTTGAGTGGGAGCCCACTGGCAATGACAGCCGGCAGTTGAAGGAGCCCGGAACATATGATGCTTAGACAGGATCACAGGAGAGCTTGTTCAGGGATTTTCGAGATGCAGTAAAGAGGACGGGACATGCAATATGCGGAGGGCCTGTTCACAACTTGGACAATGCAAAGAAGAGTGTTACAGCAAAATTTGCGAGGTTCTTCTTCCGGGGAATGCTGGAGGAAGGTGTATACTTCTTCCTGAATTACCGCCTAACACATATGTTCAATACATAATTCAGCTATTGTTCAAATATATAGAAAAAGAATACCCATATTTATCACACCTTGAGTCCGAATAACAAAATAACATATAGCATTTATACAAATTATTAGTAACAGAAAGCATTTATACAAAGACATTTCTCCTTACAATTTGGTGTGCATATTCTGTTTACATGTAGTGGTCCTATACAACTTTACAAATGATTCAAGCTAGTATTTGGAAACAATCATAAATGAAAATTAAAGGAACCCAAGTAAGGGAAAATGCACATCTTCATCACTCCATTAAGAACTTGAAAACATGGACTTTGCAACGAACACACACAGGATACTCAAAGACGACGTTTTACGTTCTTAAACATCGTTAACAGCATAAAAGAAGTTCCAACTCTATATGCTTGGTTTCATAAAATGGAACATGAGCATACAGTCTTTCTGGGTGAATCATCAATCTTCTTTTCTGTTCAAACATAAAATCAAGCTTAGGTAAAGATGATACATGAAGTTTAAAGCAAATGCAGAAGTATCATCTCAATGTTATTTAGATGGTTACCACTTACATGAAGTTACACTTAACGCAGTAAGAAACGTTATTACAATCATACTGTGTCAGTGAATCACGGATTATTGACTTTAAAGACGAAGCAATCCCATGGCTAATAACTTCTAGAGTTCAATGGATTCTCATTAAGAGGCAAAACATGGCTAGGAGCATCTCATCATAATGAATGAAGGAACAGGAAAAGATGGCCTCTAATAGGTTCATCATAACTTGAGTAGCACAGTCATCAATGACTAATGACGAAGTCTAAATGGTAATTCTCACTTTCCACATTTTTCTCCCAAAATGCATGTATAAAATGAATTAGTTTTCAAAACTTTTCAAAAATAGAGAAAACCCTCCACCTACAAATGGGATTACGTATCATATCCTTCAGAACAACATCAATCATGCATCCAAACATCGGTTACCAGTCATAAGCAATTCCAAGTTTCAACTTGTAGCATCATTTACTAATGCAAGTAAAACAGCTGGATATCCCAACGTTAACTTTAGTAAGCAAGTTAATCTTAATTGCAAAAAGGAAAGAACTCTTAAAACTGTAAGAGAAAAGTTTTACAAGATAAAGACAAGAATACCTGTTTTAGTTTTTGCAAGTGATGGCTGAACTACAACATGCATTATTATAATCCCACCTGCAACTTCACCAAAGGGTACTTTACACTGGCCAACAGTCTTGTCATTCTCCAAAATTTTACCGGAGCTTATTAGTTTGACTTCATTCACTGCCTTTGGAACAACTGTCTTACCTAAGGACAGCAGAAAGTTAAAACAAAATGCTTTAAACTCTTAGCCTTTATGCTTTCTTCTGGGTCTTCAGATCAAAAAAAATCAGAAGACAGTTGATAGACGTAGGCAACAAGACAATGGAGCAAAAGTCAATGTGCTCCTTGAAGTTATTTCATAATATTCGAAATAAAATCATGAATCATTATTTTTTCAATCCATTTACTTAAAGAAATAAGAGACAAATAGCATCAATGAAATGTTCCAATAAAAGGCTAATGGTTCACGATAATAACATGTATTTACAGTACAGTCAAGTTTAGCCTTCTCTCCTAATTTAGGTTCATGAGACAATTTGCAATTCTTATCAATTGATCATTCTGAATACATCATCGGAGCAGGTACAACAATATAAAAAAGGGGATCTCCTTCCTTTGTTTGGCCATTGGCATCATATGCTATTCGGGCGCATGGTTTGCTCAGTTTTAAAAGTTTTTGCTATATTTGAAGGCTCATATTCCCATATTCAGGTCCAGCAATGTCTCTCCGACACAAGTACTTTAGCAAAAATAAATCTGGGTAACATAGTTTGTGGGTACTTTACAAAGCTAAAGACAACATTTCACGGCAAAGAGGTTAGAACCAAAATTCCTAAAATTATCTACCATAAAACTCAACTATCAACTTGTTCTATAACCGCCCCCCCCCCTTTTTTATTGAATTCCACTGCTAACCCTACAGCTTTCTTCATTTAGTTTCAGTTTTCACAATAATTAAGTGCGCACTCCAAATTGGATCACCTCTGCAATATTACTATATACTATATTGCAAAACATTTCTTCTAAATTTACCAGAAGCCCAGAAATCTACAACAAATGTAAATTTTAATTACAAAACAAAAACCCAACAGCAGGAACTTCATAAGCAATTCGAAAAGAAATGGAACAAGGGGAATGGCTGATGATAAACCTTTGGGCCAATCAGAGACAATTCTTTGCTTAAGCATATCCACGGTAGATGTGGCGGAGTACCGAAACGGCCCGATATCCGACCCGTCATAAAGCCTGAACTTTATATCTACCAAATCCTCCTCCGGCATTTCTGCTCAATTCTCCTCCTCCTTCTCCGCTGCCGCTGCCACCTACTACCAACCAGATGCTGCCACGCGTTCCAATTCTTCCAACAAATCGAGTCACCAATCACCGCCCTCTCGATTCATCAAATCATATCAAACCGCGGAACACCCCGCCGCCTAAATTTCAACAATTAAAACCGAACTGAAAATTAAACTAAATTTATGACTTAGATAAGACCCAAAAGAAATAGGACCAAAATTCAAACCTGAATTAATGTGTAGTAGTTGATTTCTTGAAGGATTCTTGAATTATTTTCTTATGGTTCTTTTTGAAAGATTGCGAGTTTGGTGAACTGAAGATGACAAATAAGTCCAAAAGCCCCCCCAACCGCTCCACCGAAACGAGGTCGTTTCGCTGCCAAAAGAGGTAGATAAGTCGTTGTCTTAAAAGTTATAGTACGCTGTCGTTTTAATCGATTCTCTTCCCTCTTTTTGTCTGGGGGGTGGGGGACGAAGAAGCAAAAGAGGAGGAGAAAATAAAAAAGGAAAGATGGAATTTTCAAAGGAAAATCAGTTCATTTTAATCAGATCATCCAAAATAATAATAATAATAATAATAATGGTCAAGTCAGATCTTACAGCTTCGAGATTCTCTTTTATGTTAGTTTCTTTCGTTTTATCCTTTTTCAATAATTGATTATAAATTTTACTTAAATTTTTTTTAACAAGTACGAGTTTTGTGATAGAATTTGTACAGAGATCAGAAGAAATTCAGAGGCCGAGCTAAACATAACTAACTAATTTTCATTGCATATTCCTATTTTGAGCTTAAATCTTCCATTAATGATGTCATTACATCCATTTTTTTAGCTAATGAGGATGTGTTACAGGTTTCAAGCAAAAGCCTTTTACTTTAGTGCATGTATAGATGTTTTACTCTATACGAGTTTTTTAATTTTCGATTACATTGGAAACTTTGTAAAATAAAAAATAAAAAAAAAATCTTCATGTAACAAACAAACGGCAATGTAGATTCATTATTTAAATTGTTTGTATTATTTGAACTACTTTTTAAGGCTCACATCGTCATTTACAGTGACAGATTTTGACATTCGATTTTGGAGTTAAGAAATAATTTTTTAATTAAAATATTTTAATATGTATTATCAATATAAATTATATGTAATAAAAATAAAAAAATTTATTAAGGATGAGTTTGGATGGGCGGTGCATTTAGCTGCGGTTAGTGTAAAAATAGCGATGGTAGTAAGATTAAGTACTATAATGATACTTTAACATGAGTCGCAACCAATCGTCCATCCAAACTAAGCCTAACTCATATATGAAAGTATAAGGAAACAAAAAGAGTTGTATTCTTCTTTTATTATCTCTTGGAAAAGAAAAAAATTTTAAAAAAGAAAAGAAATTATAATAGGAAATCTACAAAAAGAACATCATATAATTTTTATAAAAAAAAAAGGTAAAATAAAATAAAACCAACGCAACAAAATCATAATCGGAAACATGACTATTTATCTCCAATGTCTCTACACAAAGATGAGAAAAAGAAAAATCATTCTTTGGTTTAGGGGAACAAAAATTAATTTGATTGAGAAAAAATTAAATTTTTTAAAAAATTTAAATAAATTGATTCGAGTTATTTGAGTTTTTTTTTTTAAATTAATTTGAATAAGTAATTCGATTTTTCGAATTGAAGTCAAATTAAATTTTACAACTCAAATAATTTGTATAATTTGAATAACAGAATGACATAACTACCCCTTGAGTCTATGATAATTTCGAAAATGAGAACATTGGTCCCTTTAAAAAATTACAAACAACTCAAAATAAACTTTCAAATTTTAAAATATTTATAAAACATCTGTTTCCAAGATTTTATAAACATATATATAAATTAAAACGTTAACAATTACTAAAAAAAATTAAAAATTTAAAAATTATATAAAACTGTTAAATTATAATTTAAAAAAATATAAAATGATAAATTTAAGGCTTTAAACAAGTAAATTGTTAAATCAAGTTTATCATACTAATTATCTTGACTTTTTTCTTTTCATATTTTGTTTCAAGAGTTTTCTATGATACTTATGTTCTTTAACTTGAAATTTAATCATATGATCGACAAGACTTTTATATGTATGATTTAATTCTTTTTCAATTTTATTCGAATCGGTTCAATTCGAATTTTATTTCACTTAGCTTAATTCGAAAAATTTTAAATTGAATTAATATAATAAAATAAAACTCGTTAACTAAACATACTCTATTCAAATTTTATGAAAAATATCATTGTTAGTTCAATAACTTAGTGTCGAAGATGTAGCACTTATTTTATCCCTTTAAACAAACTTGATGCAAACTGGATTAAAGGGAAACATAAGAATGGAATGAAGGCGAGTAACGATACTATTATAATCCTATTGACTCACTGTTCTTATGTGTTGAGTTTTAGTGATGCAATCTAAGAAAGGAGAAGAGCTTTATATTTTTCAATTGACTTACTCCTGTGAAAATAGATGTCGGAATAGCAGATTCAACACCCCCTATTTAACTCTCGGTGGCAGCTTCAAAAGTAAAAGTACTAGATTCTTCAAAGCCTAAAATAGCAGATATTCAAAAGAAAACAAAGATGGCAAGCTTTCTTTATAACTTGCGAAACTCTACTTAGTGATGGGAAGTTCTTTAGCAGATTTGCCAAAAAGGGAAGAGCACATTGATATTGGCGGTAGCAAATGGTAGTAATAACAACACCTTATTGTCTTACTCAAGTTTTTCTTTGGATAACCTAATGGTTTTGTTAGATGGTTAAAATGTTCAACATTTGTCTTGGTTTTTTCTTTTAATTTTTGAAATTTTTAGTGATCGACGATGATGGCGATAGTCAGGGTAAAAAAGGATGACATGGAAATTAAGTGATAAGTTAATGTGCCACATCAAACTCACGTTATTCTAAAAACGATATATAACGGTAGCCTAATCATTTTGTAATAATTCACTAACATGTGTGAGAATTTCAAAAATTTTTAAAGTTTAGTGACTGAAATACAACTTTAATTAAAATTAAGAGATAACTTATATAGATTCCCTTATTATATTTTATTTGGTATTAAAATAATAAATAATTAAATAAGTTTCTACATAAGTTTTAAATGGTAAAATCGGCATGATCTAAGAATAATTAGACAACTAATTAATTATTTTAAATAATGAATTATGGAAGAATTATTTAATCATTTATTTCATTAAATAATAAATTTATTTTTTTTATCTAATTCAAGAAAGGATTGTCCAAAAAAAAAATTGGGTTGGTTTAATAATCGGGTACACTGGCCCAAATTGGCCATGGCATGGGTAGCTTGGGGTTGCTTTGTTTGTGATAGGAAATTGATTGATTTGTTAAATTTTAATGGTATTAATCTAACATCTAGTATGGGTCAACGTATATCTTATTGTTGATAACTTGATATGGATCATTTTTCTTATTGTTGATAACTTGATATGGATCATTTTTTAAATCATTTTTAAAGTCGATTAATTTTTTTTTTTGAATTTTTATGAAGTAGACATGAATAATTAGCGAGTTTTCAAGTGAATGTCGTTAAAATTTTAATGGTCCAATAAATTTTCCACTACAAAAGAAAACTGTTTAATTAAATTTTGAAGGTTAAAGGATAAAGTGATAGAAAATAAGAGAAAAAAAATTAAAGCCAAAATAATAAAATGGGTAAATATTAGAAGCTAAATTATCATTATGCTTATTTTATATTATGTCATGCCATCGTCGTTTGTGACACATCATCATGTGCTATGTCTTAGTTCAAGTGGTATGGACATTGTTATCAATGTAGGAGAATGTAAATTCGAGTGTGCTAAAATGTATTATCTTTTTATTTATGGATTAAGGAATGTGTTTGCTTTTTTATTAATAATACAGGGATTGATGAGGTACTTTCATCCTAAAAGCAGCACACTACAAAGAAGATATCTAAATTATCTAGGAAGACCCTATTTTTTATTGCGTAAGTTTTAAAAGTGCTTTTTACATTCAAATGTCAAAGCTAAGTTTCTAAGTGTTTTTTACTTTTGTGTTTGGAAGTGAAAATTATCAAAATACATTTATATATATTAACTATTTAAAAGATATATAAAAAAAGATTAATTTATATTTTATTTATCATTATATTAAATTATTTAAATATCGGTTATTATCATATTTAAAATTTTAAAATATTTTATGTATCACTAGTTTTATAGATAATTTATATTATTTATTTTAAAATTTATATTTCATGTATCATTATATTAAATTATTTAAATATCATTTAATTTAAGTAATTTCTTACTTTATACTATCATGTCTAAAAAAGACATTTTATCTTCAATTGCAATTTTTGAATAAAATTTAACAAATACACTTTTTTACCATACTTTTCAAAATCACTTTTTTGTTTAAATACTTTTCAACTAAGGGAATGGAGAATTAGCCTTTAATCAAACGGAAAATTTTTAAAATTATATATGAATTTTAATTTAATGTGCAATTGCATACATAAATTTTAATTTGAT
Source organism: Gossypium longicalyx (assembly GCA_025698465.1). Taxonomy (NCBI): domain Eukaryota; kingdom Viridiplantae; phylum Streptophyta; class Magnoliopsida; order Malvales; family Malvaceae; genus Gossypium; species Gossypium longicalyx. The sequence goes on along the minus strand of CM047006.1, from coordinate 8,217,327 downwards.
GTAATTATACACGTGAAACTCTAATTATAGTTCAAATGTATACCTGAAACTTTAATTTTAATTTAATCATACACATTTAAAGAAATAAATACATCAATTTATTTTTATATTGGATAAATATAATTATTTATATATGCAATATATAAACATAAAATGATGTTATATCAATAATTGTGTTAATAATTTACAAAAATTGTACAAAATTGAAGTTGATATATATAATTACACATGAAACCATAATTAATGTATAGTTTTAGAATTTCTCCAGGTTAATACCAATTTAACTGACTTATGCATTCGCTTATCTTTGGCGCTTTGCCATCTATGAAATTTCAGTATTTTGTGAAAGAAGCATGTGGTTTTAATTTCTTTTCCAATTTCTAAACAGTTGCAAACAATGAAAAGGAGTAAATTGAATATTATAAATCTTTGCGTTATTAAGAATAATGTATTACACTGAGATTTAGTTTTAGAGGTATTCATGAATTAGATAGCTCATTTGGTCTACTTTCAATCGTATTTAAGTTTAGTTTTTTAATTTCAGCTCAATTTAATTCGATTGAATTTATTAATAATAAAAAAATTATAATATTTTTTTGAATAATATTATTATAGATTTTAATTTTATTTATTTATTTTTACATAATATTTAGAACTACTCATAGTTCCTCCCCAATCCATAAATAGGAAGATAATGTGTTGAAAAACGTACTCGAACCCATATCCTCCTAAATTGACAACAATACTTATGTCAATCGAATTAAAACCCAATCAACAACAATTTTTAATTTAATAATGATGGATTGTTGTCAAATTCACAAAGATAATTGATGGTATAAGAATATCCAACTCTCATAAAAATTCTTTAGATAGATTCCTAATAATTACTTAACAACATGAAAAATCTTATATTTGGTATTTTATTTTATATAAATAGAAATTAGTAAAAGATAGATATCCAAATTGAGAGTAGAATCACGTGACTGATATATTATTTTGTGAGTTGTAACTCACAATGTAACAGCAGAATATGTTAAAGCCTTACCGTTAAAACATTGGCATAAATTCTAACAAATTCAAACATAATTAGACCATTTAAATTGTGGTAATCAACAATAGGAATTTAGCTATCAATTGCTCTGCCGCTAGTAAAAGGAAAACTGTCGAAACCAAAACCATTCTTCATTACTTAAGTGAAGCATTGAAATAATAACGTAGTTTTCTCATTTGGCATTCATTTTGGTTATCTCTGTTTCAGCATGTTGTTGATGCCAATGAGACAAGAGAGGGAAGTAGCAGTGCAGAAATAAACGTGTGTTCTCGTACACCTCTTCTTCACCTACTTGTAGTAGATGAAATCCATGTGCAAGAAGAAAATGAGAATAAATGAGGGGAAGCCCAAGTTGAATTTAGGATCACCACAATCCAACACTCAACATTCCCTCTTACATGTAGGCCTACTACTAACAATTCGGGCTTTAATACCCACGTTAGACAAGCCTCTAATATCACCATCTGAATAAAAACATCATTATCTATAGATTTTATGTATTAATTGTGGGAGAAAAAGAAAGATGGTGGGCATTAAATTGTTATTAAGAGAGTTGTTTGTTTCGATAGATGTTTTTGTTTTAAAAAAAAAAAAACTCATAACATTAATTAGGATAAAATATGATATGTAATAAACAAATCAAAAAATACTTAAAAATTATGATTCAACACAAAGTAGTTAGCACTTTGATTTATTTAAGTAATTTATAAATTTTATTCGAATTTTTGGGTCAAATATATATTTTATACTATAAAAGTTTTTTTTTTCCATATATTTAAAAATATTAGAAGATTCGTTACTTTAGTTCAAAAATCTAATACATGCAGCTTTTTTATAAAATTAACTTAAAAAAATTAATTAATTACATAAACGACTCATTTTTTTAATTAAACACGTAAATGACTTAAAACCTACAGTGAAAATAGGTAGAGTCAAAGATTTTGGCGCCACCAACATGCTATGTTAGCAACAGGAATAAAAAAAATCAATTTTTTAGTAGAACCATGTAAAATGGTGCTACATGTATAAATATTAGAGAAATACTATAATTTTTGAAAAAATAGGGGGCTTTAATAAAAATTTTCTATTTTCTGGTGGAGTCAAATAAATTGACGCCACTAGTTGCCAATGTATTTTTTTTTTAAAGTTTTCTAAAATTTTAAATATATTAAAATTTTTTTGTCTTTACCTATTAAAAAATATTTTAAAAATTTAAAAATTTAAATTTGCTTATACTTAAAATTTTTTAATATGTTTCAAAATGTTAATATATTTTAATATATTAAATATTTAAAATTGATTATACTCAAAATTTTCTTTAACATATTTAAATTTTTTTAAATTTTTTAAAAATTTAAATATATTAAAAAATATTTTTATCTTTACCTATTAAAAATATATTAAATATATTAAAATTTTAAAATATATTTTTAAAAATATATTAAATATATTAAAATTTTAAAATTGATTATACTTAACATTTTTTATTATATTTAATTTTTAAAAATATATTAAAAATATTAAAATATTAAAATTGGTTATACTTAACATTTTTTAATATATTTAAAAATTTAATATATTTTTAAATTATTAATTTTTTTAAAATTTTAAATATATTAAGAAATTTTTTTTACCTTTACCTATTAAAAATATATATTAAGTATATTTAAATTTTAAATTTATTAAAATTTTAAATTTATTAAACTTTTAAAATTAATTATACTTAAAAAATTTTAATGTATTTAAAATTTTAAAAAACTTAAAAAAAAAATCATTGAAACTTGTGACTCCAATTTATTTGGCTCCACCAGAAAATGAATTTTTTTATTAAAGTCTCCCCATTTATCAGAAATTACAATATTTTCCTGATATTTATATAGGTGGCGTCATTCTACATGGCTCCACTAATTTTTATTGTAGATTTTAGGTTATTTATGTATTTAATAAAAAAATGAATTATTTATATAATTAATTAAATTTTTAGGTTAATTTTATAAAAAAACCAATAGATGCAATAGCAGATAGAATGGGCTTGAAGGAGGAAATTGGGATAAAACATTGTCTTCCGTACACTGGACCGGTATAGGTTTATGATGTCCATATCATGAATGATTGAACAAAACCTAATTTACTCAAAAATTGTTCCTTTTATCACAAAATGCACGCCTCATCTCATTTTTATAATTTGCTGACAATTGTACAGATTTCATGCCTTTGGCTGTCAATTAGTAGGGGTAACTTCAGTTGCCCTCGGTTCAACCTTTTATTTATTTATTTTCAAACCGTCCATTTTGTCCAAATTAGTTCTCAATTTTTTTATATTAATTTTGTATTTTTTTTTTGGTTAAAGTAGTCAAACTCTTTTTATAGAATATACTTTTTTTTTTTAAAAATTAAAAATTTTAATTTTATTTTCACTACTTAAATATAAAGTATTTATTTTTGACATTATTAAAAATTAAAATCAATTATAAATTAAATAAAAAATAAAATTGAATTCAATTTGAATAGGCGTAAATTTTTTAATTGATATTCATGTCTGTCGAAATATAATTCAATTAGCTTATTTTAGTTATTAAAAATGTGAAATAAATTAAACATGATCAATCCATGCAGTAGTAGTCTCGATTTCAAACCATTTGGAATATTGTGCTTTTATGTCCCTCCTATTCCTTTTATGGGTCAGGTCGCAATTTAGGATTTGCTAAAACCCTATGTGCTCAGTTTTTATTGAAAATTCATTTTATTATTCTTAAAAGATAAAAATAAAAATAAAACATATATGCATATACGATATATCATTTAAGATATATAAATTCATATCCGCTCTTATATCGGTCTAGTATATGATTGAACCTTAAAAATTCAGGGGACATCAAGGGACCCTAGTCAAGTGTTAATCTTTGTTAGTGTAAAAGATTTTTTTTTTTTTTTAAATAACATTTAGCTAGGTGGCATAATTAAATAAAAAAATAGATACGTGAGTGATGGAGATGGTCTTTTTTTTAAAAAAAAAGAAATGTTAAGGCGTCCGACAAAAGTTCGAGTTGCTGAACATGTGGTTTTAAATTTACTGCACTTTTCGATGATTGAAATAAAAAGAAAAGAGCAATGAAAAATCATTAGTATCCTCTGATGTCATGCAAACTGTGTTGTGGTTGCATATTTCAGATATAAAGAACGCCCAATTAAAAATTAAAAAAAAAAAAAGTTTGCTGCATTATTTTTAGGATGAATGGACTAAGGATAATTCATACACTTTGATATATGAAAAGCATAGTTGAGTTGGTGATTCCCCACTCTCTTTCCATTTTCATAATTCCTCTATTCATATTACTTTTATATACGTTGTATTTTACATATATTCTGATTAGATGTATTTATTGATTAGGCCACGTGTTTTTTCTTTTTCTTTATCTAAGATTAAGTCAATATTTAAATTTTTAAGTATTTATATTATATTTATGTTATTTTTATATTAAGTTCTTTACTATTTCAATTCATACAAACTAAAATATTAATAATCCTATATATAATTGATATAAAGATAAATGATAAAGTTGTCCAAACATTATATCCAAAATTAGTGTTTATAAAAAATTTAAATACAAATTTTTTATTAATCGGACCAATGATTGAGCCAACAATAATCCCATATTATAATCATGTAAACCCTAGTAGAGAGATGCACTTTAACACCGAAAAAAAAGGAGTGGAAAAAAAAAAAAAAAAAACATATGCTTATGTAAGAGTGATCTTATCGTCTCAACTTTGCAAAAACGAAATGGTAAAGAGAAAGAAAAAAGCATTTATCATGACGTATTTCTCCTGGCTTGTCTCAAATCTTATTCAACCTTTTCATATTATATATATATATATATATGACTGAAATTATTTAGTAACTTGACGCCATTTGTATCAAAGTGTCAACCTTATCATCACAATATTCAGCATTTCTTTTTCTTATTAAAAGAAAAAAAATATTTTTATTTATTTAAAAATTCCTTTTTTTGCATGGGAAATTTGGTGTGGGGGGTTAGGGCTAAGCTTAAAATCATACCCCATATATCTTATCTTGTAATTTAAATAAAGAGGAAAATATATTGGCCACCATTGATACCAATCTCAATTATTAGAATATCCTTTTTGTTTTTGGATCACCGAGATTTGAGTGAAAAAAGGGGAAATTTATAAAGAAATGTATGACGTGCGGCCTCCACTTACAGGCAATTCAGCCCTTATCCCTCCAAAAAACTTAAAAAAGGGGGACTCAAATCGTATGATTTAGTGCCTTCTAATCAAATAAATTCTAACACATTATATTTAGGAGATAAATCCAACTTCATCTCTTTCTACATTAGCTTTCATCATAATTGGATTGTAAAAGGAAGGGGAAATTATTGGGCTAAAAAAGGCTACTTTGCTGTTGTTTGCAATGCAAATATCTTTCAAGTACTGCACCTCCCCATATCTTCTTTCTTATCTTGGTGAGGTGTGTATGAGGGTTTAAATCCTTAACAAATATTAATAAATGTTTTCTCATAAATTTACAACATCTTTTATCACACCCACAATAGGAGCAAAACAGAATATTTTATATTAAGAAATATATATTTATATAAAAAAAAAAAGAGTATATCAACCAATATGATTATTAGTAGACTAGTAAAAGTTTTTTTTATATAAATTTGTTGATCTCGTATTCGATTTTTAAATAATATTTTTTGATTATTTTATTTAAATACTTTATAAAAATATGAATAGATGAAAATACCTTTTAAAGTAATTTTACAACTGAATTGGCATGTGACATCAACTTAATCAGCCACTTTATATATAATAAAAATACTTATATTTATAATAAAATGGAATTTAATCCGCATGAAGTTTTATAATTAAACTTAGGGTTTATATTCGTTTATGATTTTATATACTATTATGAGTCAGATTATGATAAATCATCAAATTTTAAATTTTGTCGATTTATTTTAAAATTTTTAATAATTCATTATCATTTAATCTACAAACATTATATAAAATGATAGACTAATCTACTTAAAACTTAAATTAATAAACCATAAGTAAAACATTTTAGTATCTTCATTAATTATCTGCATCAATCATTATGAGCAATTAATTAATTATACACATTTGTATTGTTCAAAAAAGCTAAATTTTTATTTAAAAATCACAGCCTATATATTCATTAAAATCGGAAAATCTAAGTAAAGTGAAAATAAAGAAAATATGAAACCCAATCGAGAAGATGTATTCAATATATTCGAATTTAATTCCTCTCGTTTTCATCTAAAATGAATCAATTTATCAGCATCAACAATATCAACAATAAAAGAATGAATATATATATATTAATGTTAATTAATTAATATTAATTTTATCCGACGAAATATATATATATATAGATATGTTAAAGGGGTAAGAAACAATTAATTTGATCTGGGAATGGTTCTATCTATCTACACCTATTATGTTAAGGGCAATATTCCCCACAATCCACTATCAATTCTAAGATGTAGGGCACACCTTGGGCCCTAAAAACAGTGCCTAATTTGTTGAAACAATGAGATCCAATTCTTTGAACATAAACAATTATAAATAATTTCCTCAACCAAGACAACCTTGCCAAACAAATAGTACCTCTCTTTTTTAAACAAAAAGGGTTATATCACATACATTTTCAGCAAAATCCCGCAACTTTTCTACAAATTAAGCATTGACCACTAAAATTAATGGTTTAGTATTCAACCAAGGAATCGTACGGTATCAAAGAAAATTTCTACAATCTTTTTTTTTGGTATAAAGAGATAGTTAGTTCGGGCATCGGAAAGAAGTTATATGTGACTGTTAGCTCGGGGTAGAGAAGGTTTTTTTTTTTTTTTTTTTAACAATAAAGGGTATTATGTGTTTAAGTACGTTTGAACCACATCTTTCATATTATTGCAATAAAATTAATGTCAATTAAATTAGAATTCAATTGACCTTAAATATTAAATTCTAAACTCTATCATGTGTAAAGTGGTTGTAAGCTTAGGGTAAGAAAAGAAAATTTTGCTTTTTATTTATTTATTCTTTTGTATAAATTATAAAGTGATTTTTAACTTAGGGATGGAGGAGAAGTTGCAGGTTAGAATCTTATTAGAAATATTGTACAAATAAATTAAACTAAAAATTGAATTTTATGATAATTTTTTCAAAGAAATTTAAATCCCCTACCATTGTTTGGTTTAAAATTTCAGCATGGTAGAAAATTGATGTGGTGGGGCATTTAGGTACTGTGCTTTAGAGTCATTGAACACTATTGATACAAGAATCTGAGACTCTCCACTATTTTAGATTTAGACTTAGGAGGGTAGGCAGGCGCTCGTCGTTTGATCTTTGAGTGCAAAAGGTACTTCTCTACAGAGCCAAAATTTTAAAAATAAAATAAAATAAAATCCTAGAGGGATTAAAGAAAGAATCAATTTCACAAGGTACAAACACCAAATTGGCAAAATGTAGGTTAGTGGATCACCTTGGCCAAAGAAAGTATGCCCTAAATCAAACTATCTTATTTTTACATACTAAAAAAATTCGTAAAATCGAAAATTTGTAATACGATTATGTTGGAATTAGATTGAGTTAAACATGCCAAAATTCACTTATCCAATGAAATTGTAAGAAATTATTTAGTGAAAAACAAGTATCAATAATTGAGTAGTTGAAATTTCAGAAAGATATGCATAGTGGGCATGGGTTTGTCATTAAGCAATAAAGTGCTGGGATCCCAAACTGAAGATAATGAGTAAATAATACCAGATGCTGGGAAGTGCTTCAGGTTTGGCATTAACCAAATAATCACCTGATAAACAGCAAGACACCTGCTCCTGTTTGTGGGCCTTCCATTTGTACCATTTCAAAACAATATAAGTCTATGATCAATAATATTATATGATACACCCATCACTAGAAGAATTTCTAAAATACCCTTCCACAGATAATATATATGTTACATGTTTATATAATCCAATCTCAATATTTATAATCCATTACAATATATTTTCAGCCCGTTCAATTTTCGAAGAGCCAACCCTAAAAGGGCTTTTATATATATATATATATGCCCTATAATTTTTTTTTTGTTGTTATTAACATTCTTTTATAATTGTAATTCGAATCAAGATTATTTTTATCTACAAGGTTGACCTAAAAATATATTGCTAATTTAGGTGTTCTAAATTTCTTTTACAAAAACTTTAGGATTGAAACAATTTCTATACAATTAAAATAATTTAATTAGGGTAAATTGTAAAATAAAATCTACTAATATCTCATATTTTTAATGAATCTTAATATAAATAATGTTATTATTTATGAGAATAAAATGATAATAATAATAAAAAAAAAAACTTCACTAACAATCGATGGGATAATTTGTTCAAATTAAAATGAAAAAATTAAGATAAATATATTGAGAATTCTGAAGGATGTTTACAATTTTGTTTTTTTTTTCTTTAAAAAAAAATGTGTATAGTCGAACTTAATTAATCATAATAAAAAAAAAGTCAAAACCCAAATTTGTCCTTTTAACTTCTAATCTTCGGTAGGAAAAAAGACAAGAAACATAAATGAGTGGCCAAAAGAAACAGTAAATTAAAGTCTTCTCTGTTCTGTTTTAGCTAGCTTAAAAGGATAACAATCCGCAAAAAAAGGCTTGAAAGTAAGAGATTTTTTTATTAATAAAATTATATGCCGGAAAATAATTTCTTATTAAATCCAAATAAAAGTGTAACTTAATATATTTAAATTCGATTTTTTTATATGTAATTTTTTAATTATTTAAATAATATCTATTTTTTTATCTTTATAAAGTATATATTAAAATCGGTAATAGCATGAAAAACATATATAGGATGAAGAAAATAATTATAAAAGAAGTACGTTTCATTAATAAAACAGTAAGTACAGAATGCTAATTACAGATTACATATGATTATTATAGATTTGAAAAGAAATGAAAGAGAGACAATGATTTCACGATGTTGACTGAAAAGACAAAGAAATTAAACCCACATTATTAGACATTAATTTTTTTTCTTTTTTTTTTTTAAAAGTTATTGTTTTGCATGGGTTAACCTCAGCCCATGCAAAAATCAAAGTAAACACGTAAGCTTAAAGACATGTTTCAAGTGGAAACCTCTTTTTCATATCACCCACTCGAAATAAACTTTTTTTTTTTTAAACTTTGCTGAAAGCATTCCCTTCAGTTCTTCCGCCGTTGTTGCCGCCGTTGTTAAAGTTGGTTGAGTTAGGAATGACGGCGTTTACATCCGAGCCAAGCTTGGCAACATCAACGACGACGACTGGGTGGTCCGATAATTGAAGCTTGGGATCTGATTCTTCCACTGTTTTCTTGGGATGGTTCTTGTAAACGGCATAAAGTATCATTTGAAGTACTCCAAAGATGAATCCGAGGATGTTTGGAACCTGTTGTTGATTAGACGTTAACCCACAATCATTAAAGATAAAAAACAAAAGTAGATATAAATGTCTAAATCAATTGATTTGTGGTTAAATGAGATAATTAACGTACGGCGACATTCATATCTTTTAAACAAAGGCCATAGAAGAACCACATCACAGCTCCTAAAGTGAGGAACACTGATAAAGTAAATGGCATGTACTCAACGCTCTTCGTTTTTATGACTTTTCTCTGCAAAAAAAAAAAAAAAAAAAAATCAAAACATTAATCGATTTTAAAATTATTAGTTTAAAGGGTTTACGTTTATTATGTTAATTATTAGCTTAAAAATTGATGAGTTATCCTCACCACAATGGCGAGAGGTGCGACGAACACAGCCAAAGCGAATGCCATGCAAATGTAACCCAAAATCAGGAGACGAAGGGAAGGGTTTTTTAGGAAGTAAGTTGCGAGAAAGATAACTCCGAACCCGAAAACGTTGAAGAGAAGCATAAGCTTCACCGTGACGATCTGCAAATTCACCCATTTCAACGTATTTGAATCAGATATGTATAAACTATATATATATGTTGAGAAGTAATTGATGGATGTAAAGAGAGTGTTACCTTTTCTTTCTTTGGGCCGTAGTAAAAGTAAGTAACAATGTAAAAAGTTTGAATGAAAACGCAGAAAGTGTTGATGGTAATGAGGAAAATGGCATCTTTCTTAAGCAGTGCATAGTAAATCCAAAGCATCGCACTGAAGAGCGAAACCACGTAGGGAATCGACTGGAAACCTTCCGATGTTTTCTTCTTGAATATTTGGTAAAATGTTGGCCTGAAACATTAATGGATAACATAATACCCTCCATTAATAACTCAAACTCTCACTAACATCACACAGCAAAATAAAAATAATAGAGCTGACGAGAAAACTCACAGTGGAGCCAAGGAAACCATGAATGAAACAGCGTTGCCTAGAAAACATGACGACAAATTAACGAAACGTCAAACGGAATTGAATATTAAAGCTGATAATATTCACTAAAAGGAAGAATAATAAACATGAAGAATATGTGTGTGTGTATATATACCTAGAATACCAAAAACGAAAACCCAAGACAAGTGAAGAGCCATGATGATCACTGTGCTATATAAATGTGTGTTTGTGATTTTCTCTCAATCTCTATAAGAGAAAGTGAGTATTGTTGTCAAATTGAAGAAGCTCTTTCTATCTCTTACTTCCACGATCTGTGAAGCATTCTCAAGGTTTATATTTATAGCCGAGGAGAAGGGGCTGGGGATGAGAAAACGACAAAGAAGGGAGGATTTATTTTATCATATGCAATATTTGAATTTTTAATTCTCCTTACTTTTTAAATCTGATTATTGCTGTGAAAAAAAAAACAAAACAAATCACACCTCTAATTCATGTTCAATTTAATTGTATTTTTTATAATTTAATATTAAAAGTGAGTTTATCTGTAATTAGTGTAAAAATAACAATGACAATAAAATTAAATACTGTAGTGCGATATATCTAAAAAACTGTAATACTAAATTCACTCTTTAATAAATTAATAATTTATATATATTTAAAAAAACTGTAATTCTAGAATGATTAAAAAATAACATATCATTAATTATAAATAAAAATTAAATATATATATATATATATATATATAAAATCACAATTCTAGCAAAAAAAAAAGAAAATCATAAAACCATTGAATTGATAAATGATTTTGTCATTCTATCATTTAACCAGTCTACTTAACTATTATTATTTTTTGAATGTGTGGTATGCATTAAAAGAGTATTAATTTGTTTTTTTCTTGGGCAGTGAGCTTTTAGAAATACAAATTAAAGGTGTTAATAGGCAAAAAGAGCTTTTGTAATTAAACTTCCAAATAAGCTCCCTTCCTAGCAATAGAGAAAGGTGTATTAATCCCAAATAGGACGGTTGATCTTGAATTGAATGCAAGCACCCCTAATCCCCACCTAATTAAACCCCCCCTACATCACATTAACCTTATATATTTCCTACTACACACATATATTTACACAATGCTCCCATATGGGTCCTACATTGATCCCTTTATGATGTGTCACCCACCATGTGGTTTTAAGGTTTACAACTCACACCTGATTGGGTCACATTTGGGTTCGTGGAACTTGCCATGTAATTTCCTCATTCCTCTCCACAACTTGGCTATCTATTGCCCTATTTAGAAAAAGTTGCCCTGCTACCATTATATCATACCATACCAGTACCACATAACAACATAGTATATATAAACACACGGTTTAAAATGATTTTGATAAAGACCTTCGATTTAAGACTATATGCTTAAATGTTCTTTTTCTGTTAAGTCAAAATTTTATTAAAAGTTTAAAAAAAAAAAAAGATCATCCATGAGATACAAGTCTCACAAAAAAAAGGAAAAAAACAAAAAACATTATAGGTAGATTAGTCACTCGATAAATCCAAATATAATGTAATCAATACAATGATTTATGCTTAAACACGTATGAACTTTTAAGATTTTGAATGTTCTTCGTCTTGTAATTTTGTTTTTCATCAATAAATTAAATTGAGACCCATGTAATCTTATGTTAGATTATTAATACTTATAATCATGAAAATGTTTAAACTAATCATATTTTGATTTTTTTAATTATTTTTTAGATGTAATTTTCTTCGAGTGGAAAAGATTATGATGATGTATGTATGTATGGTGACGGGATGCTGTAGGGTAATACAAAACTGCATAGGAATGTATAATGGATATCCATACATAAAGAGAATCTAACCCACTTGCTCCATCTGACGAGTCCTTTTGAGTTGAGGGATCTTAAAAGTCATGATTTTTAGTGACATCTTTTTACTCCCAGGTGTAATCGCACTTGCTTAGGCATGAACTGAATGGATCCATCCCCATCCAACCCTCCACAATCCATCCACCATCACCATGCAACATAATCTTGATGTTCTTTCTTATTTACTAAAACAAGCAACATTTCTCTCTTTTTTCTCATTTTTCTTTTTATCTTCTCACAGTTAATTCTAAATACAGGACTCCTACTCTTTGTCAACTGTAATAGGTTTGGCCCATATGAATTAAGGATTTTAGTATTTCAACTCCATCTTTGAATATTAATATTAAATCATTTTAAACATTTAATAAGTTTTTAACTTGTAAAAAAAAATGAAATTTCGAAAAAATAATATGGGTCATAGTCTAGCCAAATCCGAATAAATCTATCTTCACCAAAGTAGTAGATGACAATGCCAGAATTATATATATATTATATATATAATGGCTAACTGAGTAGGTGTCACGAGTCAAATCAACACCAATTCAATTGTAAAATTATTAAAATACTCTTTTATTTTAAAGGGTAATTAATATTATTATTAGGGTATTTTTATCTTTTCAAACTTTTATATAATTTTTAAACAAAATAATTGAACAACATTATTTAAGAATCAAACACAAGACCAACAATCATATAAAAAACTCTTATCACTCCACTAATAATCATCATTTGCTGATATATTTTTATAAATATTTTTTTAATATAAAATATTTCCGTTCACCTACATAATGTGAGATTTATCATTTTGTCTAAGTTTGAACTTGTGTTAATTGAAAATTTGATATGGAAAGTAAGTGATTTGTCACTCCACCAACAATTAGTTACTAACATTAAGATTAGAAATTTAAAATTATAGTGAATATTATAAGGAATTTTAAAATGATGAAATATTAACAAAAAAAATATAAAGTAGAAAATATTATGAAAGTTGTTTAAAGTCCGAAAACCTAATCCAGGTTCAACTTGCATTTGCAAAAAGAATGAAATATCCATTGCTTTTGTTTATGTTCATATGGATTACAGAAATGGATGGTTACATTATCCAGAACATCATCCATACCTTTATAATAATAATAAGGAGGAGGAGGAGGAGGGAACTAAATATCTTTTCTTATTTTAATTTAATTTAATATAATTCGTATGTTCATTACGTAAAATTTCCGGAAAAGAAAAAGAATCCAAAGTGGGCAGCAATGGTGGGTGTGGGCAACATGCATGGCTGCCTTTATTAGGTTTAACTAACTACTTAATTTAAGATTTAAGCTACATTCTCTCGTATCAACTAATTTTATTTCTCGTAAAATGTTTTTCCAACTTTATTTTTCAGGTCAGATTAACTTCCTTTTTTATCATTTATGAAATAATATATTATTATTAGAAAAATTGTGAGCAAATTAATCGAGCAACTTTTCTTTTTCTTGAGCAGGATTAATTATACATAGCATTTGGTCCGAAGAATTGGGCAGGGCAGACATAGGATAAGGATTTATTTCCACTCTGTATATAAGGTTAGCATTTGGAAAGTTGAAAGCCCACCACCAAAAAAAATTTAATTAAATAAATAAAAAGGGTAGATAAGTTCTTGAGCTTTATACTACTACTGAAGGAAAACGAGAAATGAGGGATGAGAGAAAGTGCGATGGAAAGTGCTTGATGTGGAATATTTTTTAAAAACTAATAATTGTAATTTAAAATGAATAAATGTGGTTTTATATATATCCGAAATTAAAGCATGATTAAAATTTTTGAATTGAATTAGATTTATTTATGTTAATTGAGTTTTAGTTTTATATACACGAGGACGTAGGTTTTAAGTATGTTAAAGCATATTATCTATAGATTGGAATCTATAATAAGATTATTTTAAAAATCATGATAAATTAGATTTATTTATAAATTAAATCAATCTTTTTAAAATTAAGATTAAGCTCGAATTAAATTAGGCCAATTTAGTTCAGCAACCCATTTCACTAATATATATATATTTATATATTTGATAATTAAATCTAAATTTGAAATATTGTTTTATTTAAATTGAATTCCTCTTTAGCTAGAAAATCTCTTGCTTAAATCTAACCTTAAAAAAAAAAAAATAGTAAAAATTGGGAAAAAGAAAGCATAAAAAATATCTTTATTTTATAAAACATTTAATTATTATTTGATTATTTTTGTAAGTGATAAGACTTAAAATCATAACTAATTAGTTAATATATTTACCATTTATTTAACATTAAAATCATTTTCAGAATTTTTAAAATCCATTTAGATAAACTGACAAGTGGCAACCAGTTGAAGCAATTATTAGATCGAAACAGAAAGTCAGACCAATTTAATTTTCGGTCCGATTTTGTTTTTCAGACAAAAGCATCAAGGAGGAAAAAAAATGTTTATAGTGATGTATATTAGATTCATGTGACTTTATAGGATAATGTGGCTGCTTGTCCGGAGTAAATGTTTGACAAATCAGGAGCACACACGAAAATGTATGATTTTCTTCTCTTTTTGTGAATAATGTGGAAAGGCAGTGGAATGAATAATTCATATAGTAAGGGTTGCAGTTTCATTCAGACCGCGTGGAAGTCATTAGTACCTAGTCTTAATTGGAATATTTTTTTCAAATTACATGTTGGTTGTTGGATCACTGGAATATCACAAATGAGGGGACTCTAAGAATTGGGGGGATGAATGTCCAATTTTTTTCTCAAATTGTGACTTGATTTCTTTGGAAGTGCCGTAATGATTTCATCTTTAATAATGTTAGTAGAAGTAGTCATGAAATCATTGCTTCACCTCTTGTTTGGACTAAGTCCTTTGATTTTAGTGATAATATAGAACAGTTGGCCTGTTTTTCCAAAAAGAAACAAGGGTGGCAACATCCCGAACTTAGCTGGGTCAAGATAAACAACGATGGATCAGTGTCAATGAGCAATAATAAAGCGACAATAGGGGGAGTCGTGAGAGATTCAAGCGAAAGGTTTCGATATGGTAACAAGGATGTCCAATGTTTTTCAAATTGAGGCACGAATGATAGTTGAAGGCTTGAAGTTGGTTTGGTCAAAAGGCTTCAATCAAGTAGTGGTTGATTGTGATAATGCAATGTTAATTGATACTATTTGAAATGGTTTCGCATCAATTAGTAACATTGCAGAAGCTCGGTTAAAACATGAATGGTGCTCTCAGTGAACTTCAAACATATATTGAAAGGGAGTAATAAGATGACTGACTGCTTGGCCAAAGTAGTAGTAGGGCATTATTCTCACATATCCACCATAGTCTTTAAGAAGACTGCTAGAGGAGGATGTTCATAGCTTTCTGCATGTGGAGAATTTTATTTCTATACATTCCGAATTTTTAGGCATGTATTTTTTATTTACTACCCAAAAATATCGTAAAATATAGATTCAGTTCATCCAAATTGCATTTGCTTCTACCCATAGAAATGATTAACCCATGATAAAATCCTTTCGAGAAAGGAAAAAAAAAAAGCAGTAATTTTAAAATTTTGAATTGTTGCTGATTGAGTCTTAACCCGATTGGTATAGGTATTGTTGGCAATGCAAGAGGATATGGGTTTAAGTGCACTAAAACGCATTATCCTTCTATTTATGAGTTGGGGAGAGACTATAATTAGTTCTAAACATTATATAATGAAATTGATAAAAAAATTAAATTGTTGAGAGATAAAAGGAAAATTTATAAGCTCTCTTTGACTTCTACCGAGCTTTAGCTATTTCCTTGTAAACAATTTTTGTCGAAACCATTTTTTTTGAAAAAGGGTCGACATTTTATTTTGAAAATGGAAACGGAAAACGGGAGTCGCCACTATTTTTTTTTGAGGTGTGATTGGGTCACCTTGTGATTGATTGTTTTAATAAAACATTTTGATTTACTAAAACAATGATTTTGGTCTACGAAATTTGAGAAAACTGGTTCGGGAGTCGGTTTCGTACAAGGAAGGATTAGCACCCTTGTAACGCTCAAAATTGGTACCTAATTGGTTAATTAATGTCTTAACGTCGAAAGTTGAAAACGTGTGTAAACAGGCCAATTTGCCCGGGTCCACATCAAGACCAAATAAAGAATATAAAAATCCAATTATTAATTAAATGTCCATTTATAGTCCTTGACCCAATTACCTAGACCCAAAACCCTAATTTAAAACCCATAGCCCAAACCTAATAAGGTCCCAAACAACCCAAAAACTAAAACAGTTTCAGAAACCCTAGGTCACCCCCCTTTTTGCGCCGCAACAGCAACCTCTAGCCTCCAAGCCTCGTACGGCCTCCTAGCGCCATAGCCACGCCCGCACCTCCATATGCCTCACGCCGAGTGCCAGCACATGCCCCGTACCCCGTACCTGCACACCAAACGCAAGAAGACAACAGACGCGAGAAAATGGCAGAAAATTGTATATTTTTTTTTATATTTCTTCTCTCGGCTATAAAGCATAAAGAGAATCACCTGTAGTTTTTTTTGCACACACAAAGAGAACGCAAGAGAAGGTAATTGATATAAAAAAATAGAGCAAGGTGATTTTCGGGGATTCATTTTATCTTCTTTTTTGAATATGTTCTTTTTCTTCCTAGTTTTTGTATATACTCTTAAGCATAAGAGAATGAAACAAAAAGAAGAGTTTACCTTATGAGCCGGCCATCGTTTCCCTTTCGCTTCGCTGAAATCGAAGTTTGAATGGGATCTCAAGGATAAAACTACCCCTTTGGAGTCCGAAAGTGCTAGTCGCCGTTCGTGGTGGCGCATCGGCTCCTAGGGGAGCATTTGGGGTTCGGTTGAGCAACAAAAGGGGGAGGCTAGGGCATTGTTAGGGTTCGGCTGAAGGAAGGCAATGCTTAGCCTTATAAGGGCAAAGAAACGACGCCGTTTTGACCAGTTTTAATGGTCTAGACACGACGCCGTATGGTGGCCTTCACCCGATGACCCGACCCACACATGGTTGAGATCCGCGTGTTAGGTCTGGGAGGGATAATTGCGTGCTAAGTCCTTTCTGTTCGTGCCATTATTCAATTGAATCATTTTACTCCTTTTCGTTTTTTTAATTTGTTCCTAAGATTTGTACATAGTTTTAATTTAACCAACAGTTAAACGCTGCGCTTTAGAATTTGGGGACAATTTCCTCTTTAGTCCTCTAATATTTGCGCATATCAAGCTTTAATCCTTAAGTCTGTTTTATAGCTTTATTTATTTGTAAATTATCCTTTCTATTTTAATGTGATTTCAATTAAGTTTTTTTTTAAATTCATTTCATGTTATTTTTATTTTATTCATGTTTATTTATTTGTATTAATCGTATTATTTGTATCACTTACTTATTTATTGTAATTTTGGTAACTGTATTTTCACATTTTGTATACTACTTCATGTAAATGTTTTTTATATACGCTATTATATATATATATATACACTTTGTATTAAAGTTAATTTTATTTCATATATGTATCATTAACCTTATATTATTTTATGCATATGATTTCTTAAATTTGTTATTGTATTTTATTACATAGTCCTCACGTAATATAAGTTATTATTATATATGTATATATATTTATTGATACCTATATTTGATCTATATATATATTATTAAATCTATGTATTTTATACATATAGTTTTCTTTATATATACATAAGCATGTTCTTAAATCTATTATATAATTTATAATAAAATTAATTTAATCTTATACATATTATCATTTCTATGTCATTTTCACATGTAATTGCTTTTAAATTTATATATATATATATATATATATGTGTATGCTTTTAATCCATTACGTATATAGTATATTTTCTAAAATTCTATTTTATCATGCATTTTGGCTATCCTTTCATGTTTATACATTATTAAATTCTCCTTTATTGCATGTATTTTTAAAATGTTTTTAACACCTTGTATATTATTTGACTTCAAAATTCTTCATTCTATAATACACATTTTAAATGATTATATATATCTCTAGTTTTTTTAAATCCATCAATTCATTACACAATATATATTATGTACTTATCGTTATTTTAAACTCGCTTTATACCATATTGTTTCTTTGATTTGCATTTTGTTTTGTGCATCTTGTATTGATCATTTTATGCTATGCCATGTATGTTATCGTTGCGTATTATTTATTCATTTTATTGTCATATCAATTGCTCTCCATCCATGTTTAGAAGTTCGATTACATTCGCCTTAGACTCGTCATACTTGATTATCATTTTGTTAATTGGCATTGTAATAGCCGACTTTCAATGATATCCGGAATAGTGGTTTGAGACCACTAAATTCGAAAAAATAAGCTCGTAATTTATTTATTTAATAATTATGAGCCAAATGTGATTTTTTAGAGATTTTTAAATTAGTAATTTGTGTTTTATAAAGATTTATTAAGTCAAGAAATTGAAGAAAACAGTTATCGAGATCTCAATTTTATAAATCGAGCCGTAAATATTTTTATAAATATTTATGGAGTATCAATAAGGTAGTATTAAAATTTCGTCAGAAAATTTTAACGTTTGGGTGGTTAATTAAATAAAAATGACTAAATTGAAAAAGGTGTAAAAATAAGCCCAAAGGAGATATTTTGGGCGGCAATAGCTGAGAAAAATCAGGAAAAGGGTGAAATGAGGGCAAAATTGGAAAATTGTCAAAATAAACTAAATAAAATTGGGACCAAATTGGAATATCTAGAATTCTCTTCATTTTTCTTTATTTTCATCAGCTGAAAAACAGCCATGGAAGAGGGTTCAAGCTGATTTTCATTCTCTAGCTACATGTAAGTTTAATTCTTGCTTTCTCCTTAAAATTTCTATGTTTTTAGACTTTTACAATTGGATCCAACTTACTATTTCATTAGTTTTTGATTTCATGGCTAATTTTTAAAGATATTATGGATGATTTCTGGAATAATATGATGGATAAACATATAATTGAAGCTTTAATTTTGATATATGATAATTTTATCAAGTAAAATTGATGGAAATTGATTTTAGGACCTAATCTAGTGCTGAAATTATGATTTCCAAAAGTTGCAAAGTAGTTTAAAGTGATAGAATAAAGTGTTAATTGAGAAAAATCAGCTCAATTGAGAGGCTAATTGAGTAGGGACGAAATTGTTATTTATTAAAAGCTTAGGGGAAAAATGGTAATAAACAGCTTACACTAAAACAATATTGGACAGCAGTAGTGGACTAACTTTGAAAAATCACCATAAATTGTAGAAATCGTATTAGAAGATGAAAAAAATATGAAATTAAAGATTATTGAGTCTAGTTTCTCATAGAAGAAATGGTGTAAGCAATGGATTTGTAAATCATGAGATATAATGAATTTTGTGAGACAAGGTCAGAATGAATTCGGGTTCCCCTGTTCTGACTTTGGAAAATCATAAAAATTTGGAGAAAAACAATTAGGAAATTAAACTTATATGATTAGAATTTTTAATGAGTCTATTTTTAATAGAAATAAATGAGAACATTATTTGAATTCTGTACAAGGAGATAATTAATTTTTAGTGAAGAAGGGTCGGAACTGTCAGACAGCAAAATAATGGTGACTTTAATGAATAAACTGTACTAATTGGATAAACCAAAAATTCTGAAAATTTTATGGTAAGAAGATGTGTGAGTCTAGTTTCATAAAAAATTAACGGATCTTAATTTGGAGTTCTGTAGCTCAATATATAAATAATTTAGTGACTATGACTCAAATGGACAGCTTTGAATATACATATAAGTAAATAGTGAAATTATTGATAATGTTACTTATAAGAATATTATATAAATTTAAGGATGTGGAATGGAGAGGAGGATGAGGAAAATATGTATGAATACTCATCTAGCATGGCTAATTTGCATGTTTTAGGCTCAGGGACTAAATTGAATAAAAGTAAAACTTTATGGGTAATTTTGTAAAAATTTTAGAAAAGACCAAATTGCATGAAATGGATTATTTTATTATTTAAATTACAAAATTGAATGATTATTAATTTAGTTCAAGATCGGGGAAAAACATGTTTTAGGGATTAAATTGAAAAGTGTTAAAATTATGGAAAATTCTGATATTTTATAGAATTCATGGGCTGTTATCAATATGTATGTGAATAATAGCTAGAAATAAGGATTAAAATTGCAAGAATTTTATTTTCCTGACCCTAATGATGAAATCGTCATTAAATAAAAGTTTAGGGGCAAAATAGTAATTTTGCCTAGAGTATTAATTAAATACATTAGAATATGAAATTAATGAAAATGATGATCAAATTTATTTATAAAGATCCGGACGATTCAAATAAGAGACTTGATCGTGGAAAAGAAAAGATGTCGGATTAATGAAATTATAAATACAAACAAGCAATGAGGTAAGTTTGTGTAACTTGAATTATATTCTTAAATGCATGAAATGTATGTTTTTGATATGAATATAATTTGAATGTTCATTATATGAAAATTTATGAAACATTGACATATTTGATGAAAGGGGAAGAAATCCCGGTTGAATGAAAGGAAAATTCGATGGATCTCTGAAAAGGAATTGACGGTAAAAAGGATCTAGCCCGGACGGGTGATCCTATCTTGATATAGCCCTCCCGAGGAATATGTGAAAAATGGATTTAGCCCGGACGGGTAATTTGAATTAGGGTCTGAATTTAGCCTGGACTGGTAATTCAGATCCAAGCTCATTAGAGTAATTGTCGTTCTGAGGGATTTAGCTTTGGAATTTGGTAATCCCACAGTAAGGATGAGGTTCGCGGGAGTGTGCTTTCTGAAATGAAATGTGTAAGACCATGGTTGAAAGACACCATGGCAACATGATATGAAATGTGTAAGACCATGGTTGAAAGACATCATGACAACATGATATGAAATGTGTAAGACCATGGTTGAAAGATACCATGGCAACAGGATATAAAATGTGTAAGACCATGGTTGAAAAATACCATGACAACGTGATATGAAAAGAATAAGACCATGGTTGAAAGATACCATGGCAACATGACGGGAATGAATAAGACCATGGTTGAAAGATACCATGGCAATGTAACATGAAATGAACAAGACCATGGTTGAAAGATACCATGGCAACCTGACAGAAAATGAGTAAGACCATAGTTGAAAGACACTATGGCATCATGTCGAAGATAAATAAGATCGTGGATGGGAGATGCTATGACATCAATTGAACAATTGATATTCAGGTAATATGTATCAGATGAAGAATGGTTATATGAAATGGTTCTGTGAAATGTTTACAAGAATTGGTCATATGGAAATATATGTACAAAATAGTTAAATGAAATAATTAAAAAGATAGATAAATGAAATAAGTATAGGTACATGGAATTTAATTTATGTTAATTTTAATATGAACTATTATCGAAATAAATATACAAAAGATATATGGAAATTATGGTGCATGAAATATTGATATAACGAAATGAATGATATATGCTTATGAAGAAACAGTAAGAGAATAATATGTCTCGTGACATGTACATATATGATTATCTTTGATATGTTGATACAAGAAAATTATATAAGTAAAGACAATTATTAAACTCAAGTGTGACATGTCGAGAAAATAAGTATATCAATGTTGAATTTATATGAAATATGTACTAGTATACTAACAATGTTGCTGTTTGATGCTTATACAAGTGCCAAGCTGTTGATTGAATGGTAATATATTTATTTATATGATGCATTGAATCGGTAAGCATTTAATTGAAAATTTTTTAGGTGATCCGTAAATTTTAGTAATGCTCCAAAACCCTGTATCGACGACGGATACAGGTTAGGGGTGTTACAGGTATTGCATCTTATATGCGCATAGCATCCCATGATTATTGTTTTCCTTTTGATTTATGAAATATTGCTTTATAACTTCAAACCCTTTAAGATTAATTATTCCATCTTATTTCAAGTAAAATTAATACGTTTTGAGCTAGTTTTACGATTGTTTATTTGAAGATTCATTAAAACAAAGGCAATATTCGATGTTTGGAAAATCGGGGAATAGTGCCCTATCGTGCTGGGTTTCGATTTCCCGTTTGTCCAAAATAATCGAATATTCCTTTAGAATTTTACTCGTGTTTTTCCAAACGCTAAAACAAGGCAGTATCCGATGTTTGGAAATTCGAGGAATCGTGCCCTACCATGCTGGGTTTCGGTTTTTCGTTGGACTAAATAATTGGGCATCCTTTTGTAATTTACAACATATGAACTTTTAGAAGTCAAAATTTATCGTGTTTTCAAGGGTATAAAGGATCGTGTCCTATCGTGCTGGATGTGATGCTATATTCCTCTGAAACAAGAGAATTTTGACGACCAACTTGAACCATTCAAATGTTTTCAAAGGAATCACATTTCAAAAATATTTTTAAATCTTAGACATAAGGACAGTATTTAATCAATTTGGTACCAATTTTGGGCGTAGTGAGGGTGCTAATCCTTCCCCATGCGTAACGGACTCCCGAACCTGTTTTCTCAAATTTACATAGGCCAAAATTGGTTTAAATGGAGTAAAATATTTTATTAAGGTGATCCAATCACACCAAAACGAAAAGATTAGTGGCGACTCCACATTTTCCGTTTTCAAAATCGATCGACCGTTTTTTCTTTAAATATAAAAAAATGGTTTCGACAACGTGAAAAGAAATTTAAATTACGATCATTTTTTATTAATGTTGAAAAAGCTTGAATGAACTAAAACGAGAATTAAAGGCTTTCCCGTCTCGAGATAACCAAATGTCACATTCCGTAAGTTAGGACACGACATTCGAACCCTCGAAAATAAGCTTGCCTTCTAAATATTTATTTTAAAACTCATGCTTTAATTTTTAAAAGGATATTCGGTCGTTTAAATCTAACGAGAAAAATCAAAACCCCGAGAGTTAGGGTACGATCTTCTTGAGTTTTTAAACGAGGAATATTGCCTTTAGTATTTAAAACTCATGTATTTTAAAAACTAAAAAAAAAAATCGACTATTTGAGTTTAACGAAAAAATCGAAACCCCGTAAGTTAGGGTACGATTTCTCGAATCTCCAAAATGCGACATATTACCGATTTTAAAAATTTCCCTTTTTATGGATTTGGGTGAAAGTAAATGTAATATTTAAAATAATATGTGACATACAATAAAAATATTATAATAACAATGGTGTAATTACAAAGATGAGTATGATATTAATTATCAAGTTGCAATAATAAATAAGTAAGACAACACAATGGTAAATGCATGAATAAAAAAGGGAAACATAACATAAAAATGTTCACAAATGAATGAAACGATGAAATGATACATACGAAAATAATAACAGGATAATAAAAATGCATATATGCTTAAAAGGATTGCAAATAAAGTATATTTTTAAGTGCAAAATGATGACGAACTAATAATAAATGAATAACCAAACACGAATAAATAAATAAATAAATAAATAGATGATAAATTTGTAAAAAAAAAAAGTGTGAAATCAAATGGGCTAGGGATTAAATCAGAATAAAAATGAAGTTAAAGGTAAAAATTATAATAATATAATGACTAAAATACAAGGTGCGAGAGTACACAAGGGCATAAGGGGAAGTTATTCCTGAAATTCCCTGCCCACCACGTTGTCTAGCGAATCGAGGGACCCAATTAAAAATAAAATAAAATTGACTGCCAAATCTAAAAAGGAAAAAAAAAGATTTGGGGCCAAGGTGAAACACGTGTAAAAGAATTAGGGCTAAATGGAAAATTATTTCCAGCCTTCGACTACGTTGTTTCATAAAGGACTGAAATGAAACCCAAAAACAAATTATGTGGACAAATTTCGAATATATAAAACAGTCATAGGATCGTGTTGAAAAGCACAAGAAAAACGAAGGGATTAAAGCAGAGAATAGCCCATTTGGCTTTAGAAACACGCGGATCTTCCGCCAACGGGTCGGGTCATGTGGGTTGAGCCTCTAAACGGCGTTGTTTTGGCATCTATGGTTTGGGCCTAAAACGGTGCTGTTTTATACCTTTATAAAAATCAATTTTTTTTTCTTTTTACTCATTTTTACCACTGTTTTTTTTTTAAAGTTTTAAAAGGGTTAATCTTTTCTCTCAAACCCCTTTTTTACACGCCCAAAGGCCAGCCATGGGGCCACCACACCTCTACCGTGCCCCCGCTGTGTCTCCGTCGTAGATGGTGGTCGAGGTACCGAATGTTTATTTATTTATTTTAAAACCCTTTTTTTAAACCCCTTTTCGCATAGAAATAGATTTAGGACCGAAAAATCCTTAAACCAAACCCCGAAACTCTTAAAATAACAAAAAACTTTCAACCCTTGGCCTCCTCCGCCGTGGCTTCAATCCCCAAGGATCCGTCAGCCTCTGGACTAGAGAAGCGAACGTCGACGATATCGACACCAAACAACGGGTAAAAGGTCCTCCTTTTTTTTTACGTATTTGCGTGGTAGATTTGAATGAAAATAAGAAAGAAAAAAGAAAAAAAATAAAAGCATAATAATAAAAGCGGTGATAAATGGACCACCTTTGAAGTGTATTTTGATTGTTCTGGATTGATTTCGTAGTATGCGTAAAAAAATACAATAAAAATTTGAGGGCTTTTATAGCCGAAAACAGAGAAATGAAAAGGAAAAATACAAATTTTGTTTCTTTCTCCTCTCTGTTGTGCTACTGTTACAAGGCGTTTGCTGGCATGTACGGAGAGAGGACGTGGCGAGGGCGGCGCATGGGGGTGCTGGAGGCTAGTTGCGGCGTGCCTAGGGCTAGGGTTCTCTAGTTTGGCTGAACCTAGGTTTAGGTTTTGGGCCATTGGGCGTCGTTGTAAATGGATATTTAGGATTGGGTTTGTTATTGGGCTTGTATTGGGTTGAGCTGTTAAGAGACTGTTTATTATTTGGATTTTTTAGTCTGAGCCAAAATTGACCTATTACAATTTTCATCTATGAAAATTTTCAAATCACAATCCCAAGGAGGTACACTAGTTTTAGTAAATGAGGCTTGAAACTTTGAGCTACCAAGTTTGAATTTTATTATGCATAAATGTTATTAGAGAGTTTTCTCTAAATTATATTTAAGTTTAATTCGTTATGTGTAGATTTTATTTAGATTTATTCTAGGTTTAATTTAAATACATTCTAATTTTCAATTTATTGTGTTTTTCTTTTGTATTAAGCTAATTCTAATTTAATTTTATATGATGGAACCTATTTTATTTATAATTTGTATTGTACTTATAATTATGATTGTTCCTCTAAAAAGATTCACAATAATTGCAACAAAGTCTATATCTTCAATTGCTTCTTTATTACAAAACAAATGATAATGTAATTTATATAAACACAATTCTACTAATAATATTTAATCCCACAGAAAATTGCATCATGTAATAATTCTTAAAATTAAGTATTTTATAGTTAGAATTTTCAATTTATTTTCATATCTACAATAAATATTTAATCATATGAGTTAATTTTTTTTCCTAATCAAACTTAATCAGAAGAATCTCATATAAAGTATGTATTCTTTTTATTATTGTAGAGGGCTAATATTTACATACATGATAAGAATAACTTCATACCACATAGCCGGGTGTTTAGTTAGGGGAACTGGCAGGAGTTCTGATTTCTCTTAAAATGAAAAAATTTCTATTTAAATTTTTTAAAATTTTAAATTAATAAAAGTAAATAGTACTTTACCTCTTAAAAATGATAAAATTTTAATTTAATCTTTTAAAAATTATAAAGTATAGACTATTAAAATAAAAAAGTTATATCGTAAAAATTATAATTTAATTTCAACCTTTTAAAATAATTTCCAGACATCAGGCTACACGTATCCATACATTACGTCCAAATAAAATTAACCAAATAAATGTTTATTACCACCTAGAATCCAAATAAAATTTATAGGTAAATATCTCACGGCAACAATTACTAAAAGTCGAATACGTCTAAACTGTGGTAATTGAGCATGTGAAATTTATATTTAAAAGTATAATAGCAGTGTAGTAGGCAAGATATAGGAATTATTAATATATGATTAGCTCTAGGTTTTAATGTTTTGTTTAGCATATTCTAGGCTAGGCATGCCACATATATGTATTATTTATACAGTGTATAGTAAATCTACCACACATTTGAGATTCCAATATATTAAAATCAATATAAAATTTTACGTGTATTTTGTTAGGGTGAAAAAAAAATTGAAGGGATGGAAGGAAATAATAAGAAAATAAATAAATTTTGAGTGTTTGGTTAGAAAGAAAAATTAGATGAAAGAAAATAAGAGAAATGATCATTTTTTATTTTAATGCATATAAATTAATCTTTTCAAATTGGGATGATGAAATGAGAGAAAATGAAAATATATATATATATATATATATATATATATTAGTTCAATTTTATATATATTTCAAATATTTTATTTTCTTTGTTCCATTTTTCAACTCTATTGAACTAAGAATCTTCTTTCTATTTTCCCATCTCTACTATCAAACATACCTATGAAAAGAAAACTTATGTTTTCTATCCTTTCAATTTTTCATCCTTCCAATTTTTCTTTCTACTCTACCAAGCAATACAAAATTAAAATCTATTAGTTCACAAACGCTACCAAAAGAAGTTCAGAAAAAAATTTAGATTTTGAAGTATATCTCAATACTACACGTTTCAAGCACATTTAAACCGATGTTCTTTTAATTATTGTAACCATTAAATTTTAATTAATAAAATGCATTCTAATTTTTTATATTTTCCGAGTTCGTGGCAAAATATTTTTGTTTAATAAAATGTTTTTATTGTGTTAAAGTTTTTGAAACTTTCAGACTAGGCTTATTATTGGAAAATGAGTTACAAAACCTAAAAGAGAAAACAATTGAGCAAAGCAAATCTACTAAAATGGCCCAATACAAAGGAGCCCAAAAAGCTAAGAAAAATCTAGATATTTTTAACCGGAACAGTCTAGAGATTCATAGAACCCTATCTATTCATCTGGAGACTTCATTTCTTTCTTTGCTTTTGACGATTTAGTTTTTATGGAAAGATGTTCTTTTCAAACTGATGCATCTTCTTTCTTTTTCTTTCCTCTTGTTCTTCTCTTCTTCATTCTCTCCTCAATCTGATTCCTTTCTCTGGACGATCTGTCTTTGTCCTTCAGCATATTCCGAGACCTTCATTACTAGGTACAGTTCTTCTTTCCTTTTTAGCGACTCTGTTGCCACTATATGCGCGAGAGTATTTGCCTATCTTGGTGTGTGTTTGAACATGAAACTCCTAGATCTATTTAGTTTCTGCTTAATATAATATATATATATATGCTCCAATACATGATCGATCTTGACTCTTTGATAAACATTTCTTTATTATTGTGAGGGAATCACCTTCTATAATGATTTTCGACCATTCCTGTTCAATTGCTATTTGGACTGCTTTTCGACACGCGATTGCTTCAGCTGTAAAGGCGGAAGTTACTTCGTGGTGAACCTCTGAGCAGGTGAGTAAAACAGCTCCTTCTTTGTTTCTGGCTACTATTCCTGAGACAGATTGTTGATGAGTTGAATCATTGGCACCATCAAAATTAATTTTGATGAGCTCATTAGGTGGATGGGTCCATATTTTTTGTTTCTTCTCTCTTTCTGGCTTCATCTTATCAAGACCATTAAGTTCAGCGAGATAATTATTGATGAAGTTCGCTATTTCTTGACCTGTACTAATTCTTTGCTCATGTATTCTTTTATTTCTTTCGCCCCAGATAGCCTAGAGACCACAGCAGAAAAGTCTGTTTTGGCATGTAGTAAACTGTCCAGAGGCCCAGGTAATCCACAGTAAAAAATCCATGTTTGGATTCATGAGAATATTTTGAAGTTTTAATAGTGTCCAAACTTCCACTGTGACAGGACATTCTCAGAAGCTATGATCGATTGCTTCATTTTTTTCTCCACATCGGGGACAGTTTGTGCTACTGACAAGTTTTCGTTGTTGCATATTAACCTTCGTAGGCAGATAGTTCCAAGCAATTCTCCATACTATAATCTTTATTTTATTCGGTAGATTTAGGCGCCATAATTTCTTGTAAAAGTTCCTGTAGTTGGTTTGTAAAGCATAAGCTCTAGGAATTTTATCAGATATTTGTAATAGTTTATAGGCGCTGCGTACCAAGAATTCCCCAGAATGTTCACCTCCCCAGACAAGTAGATCTTCATGAGGTGTGTGTGCTAGAGGTATCCGGAGGATTTTTCCAGCATCGGCCGCTGAAAAGGTATTATTGATAGGTTCTATGTTCCATATTCTTGCATTGCTATCAATCAACTAGCTAACCTTTGCATCTCGCATAGCATTAACAACTGAAGATAATCAAAAATTAAGAACATCTGGAATCCACGCATCATCATTAATAGAAATGTTTGAACCTGTGCCAACCCTCCAGCATATACCTTTTTCTAAAATACCTCTTGCTGCCCATATGCTTTTCCAAATATAAGAGCTAGTTTTCCCAATCGAGAATTTAAAAAATTATCATTCGGAAAATATTTTGCCTTAAAAACTTGCGTAACCAATGAATCATAATTATTTATGATCCTCCATCCTTGTTTTGCTAGTAGTGAGATATTAAATTGCGACAGATTTCTAAAACCCATACCCCCTTCCTCTTTTGATCGGCACATATATTTCCATTGACACCAGTGTATCCCTTTCCTTCTGTGCCCTTTTTACCACTAGAATTTAGCAAATATTTTCCAACTCCCCACAAAAAGATTTTGGTAGGAGAAAACATGACATAGCATAAGTTGGAATTGCTTAAAGCACTGACTTGATAAAAACCTCCTTACCCCCTTGTGACAGTAGTCTTGTGCTCCAACTATCAATCTTCGAATTAATTTTATCCTTTAGATTCTGAAAAGCTTCCTTTTTTGTCTGCCTACCACATTAGGGAGACCAGGATATTTTTCCAAATTTGTGGAGCATCTCACCCCTAATATTCTTGATACATCTTCTTTGTCCCTTTCTGTTGTATTTAAGCTATAAGAAATCGTTGACTTGCTAAAATTCATGCATTGTCTTGAGCACTGTTCATATTCTTTCAAAATTCCTTTTAATATTCTTGCTCCTCTATTTGTCATTTGGCCAAACAAAATACAATCGTCTGCAAACAGTAGATGGGAAATCGCTGGCCCTCTTCGACTTGCTCTTACTCATTTGAGTAGACCATTAGTTGTCACCATTCTTATTAAAGACGAGAGTCCCTCACTGCATATTAAAAAGAGAAAAGGACTAAGTGGATTACCCTGGCGAAGCCCTCGAGTGGATTTAAAAACCCTTCCTCTTCTTCCATTAATGTTGACTGTGTAAGAGATTGTGAATATGCATTTCATAATCAATGACACCCATTCCTTTGCATAACCCATTCTCAGCATAACTTCTTTTAAAAAAATCCATTCAACTCTATCATTACTTTGCTCATATCTAGTTTAACTGCCATAAGCCCTTTTTTCCCAGTCCGTTTCTGTCGTAACGTGTGTAAGAGTTCGTAAGCTACTAGTACATTATCAGTAATTAATCTTCCTGGAACAAAAGCACTTTGGGCCTTGTCTATACTTCTTCCAATGACCTCCTGAAAACGATTTGCAATTTATTTTGCCACAATTTTGTATAAAACTGTGCATAGGCTGATGGGTCTGAAATTAGCTAGACTTGTGGGTTTTGGTAGTTTTGGAATAAGCACAATATCGGTAAGATTTAGAGAATCAAAATATTTTCCATCATTCAGAATTCCCAAGAAAAATTTCTCAACATCCTTACCTACAATATGCCAGAATCTCTAAAAAAATAGTGCTGAAAAACCATCACAACCTGGCATTTTAGTAGGCCCCATTCCTTTCAAAGCTGAAAAAACCTCTTCTACTTTAAATGGTACTAGCAAATCCGTATTTATGTCAGATGAAATATTAGTCTTAACGCCCTCTAGCAGATAGGATAAATTCCCCACTCCCTTCGATGTGAATAAATTTTGAAAATAATTTGAAGTAGCCTCATTAATTGTTGACTCATCAGTAATTTCCTATCCTCCATCAGCTTCCAGCCTAGTAATAGTATTAATTCGTTTAAGTATTAAGGCATACTTGTGAAAAAAGGCTGAGTTCTTATCCCTTAATTGGAGCCAATTAGATCGTGCCTTTTGTTCCTAGTACATTTCGTCTTTGTCAATCTTCATATTGAGTCGAATTCTAGTATCAATCAGCTTTGCCATTGTGACATCATCTCTATTGCTTGTCAGTAGTTCTTCAAGTTCCTTTGTGAGCCTATTCTTTAAACCATCTCGGTCCTTCTTTATTACGCTCGCCCACCTCACCAATCTGAATTGTAGCCTCTCTGGTTTTTCGCATATAGATCCATCTGAAAACTCTCATGCTTTTTTAATCTCTTATTTAACAGATTCCTTCATAGTCCACCATGCCTCGAATTTGAAAGTTGGGCTTTCTTTATTGCTTTTTCCATTATTAGAATTTATAAGTAAGGGGCAATGATCTAAAATTGAGTGTGTTAAATGATGAATAGTTCAACTTGAAAAAAGTTGCATCCACTTCTCATTCGCCACGCCTCTATCCAGTCTCACTTTAATATTTGTTTCCGGTAATTTTCTTCTCTCCCATGTGAACCAAACCCCTATGTATCCCAGGTCCATTAACTAACATTCATTTAGAACTTCGTGAAAAGCTTCCATTCTTTTTTCTTCCCTCGGTAGACCACCGCTTTTTTTCATAATAATACATTATTTCGTTAAAATCACCACATACCAGTCATGGGTGATTTTGATCTTTACCCAACTACCTTAATAAATTCTACGAGGCATTCTTATCATGAACATAAGGCGATCCATAAAATCCTGTAAACCGCCACTCTTCATTGACATTTTCCTCATTTACCATTAAATCAATATGGCTTCTTGAGAAATTTTTAAGACTTACATTAGTTCCTATTTTCCACGCCATACAAATTCTACCTCTAGACCCTTCTGCTCCTACATCAATTCCATTCTTGAAACCACATCTCCTTTTAATTTTTTCCATGCGCTTTCCATCAATATTAGTCTCCATAAAGAAGTTTATTTAGGGCTTATGTTGCTTCAGGAAATACCAAAGCCTTCGTGTTTCTCGTGGACTCCCCAATCCATAGAAATTCCAATATATGGTTTTCATTGTGTTCGGTCGCATGCCTTTTGGCAGCCACCGATTTATATTAGTGAAAATCATATTCCTGTGGGAAATATTCAGCCGACAAAATTGTATCTTCTTCTGTTTGAAATTCTTTGCCCTCGTACTTCATTCTCTTTGTTTCATTTTCATGAGAGATTCCTGAATCATCTTTTTCAAAAGTACAGTCTTCTGATTTCCTTTTTCTCAGTCTACTTTCGCCGTTATAAGAATCCATCCCTCTTTCTACCTCGATTCGCTTCCAACTCGCTTTCTTGGCTGGATTCAAAGTTCCTGTAGAATTATTAGTTGCCCGAGTAGCCTTATATTCTATATCCATTTTATACTCCTGCAGTTTCAACGCTATCTCTTTTTCTGTACATTGTGAATTAACTTGGGATATAACACTTTTTCCCTCAACTTGTAGATTTAATTCAGTAAAATTTTCAGTATTATCTATGTATGAACATTGAGGCTGCATCTTGTAACACCCCCTACCCGTATCCATTGTCGAAATAGGGTACGAGGCATTACTGGAGTTTACTGAACATTTTCGGATAATTTTGAGTCATTTATTATTCATATTTTGAAAGTAATCATAACGTCTCTCTATTGAGCCCTCGAAGCCCCAAACATACATTAGAAGCCAACCGGAATTAAACCGGGATCATAATTTTTTTCGCAAAATCTTAAATTATATTTTCATCTAAGTACTTACCATTTCAATGCTCCTTAAACATGTTACCATTCAATCATAGCTTGGCACTTGTCTAAGCATCAAACAACATCATTGTTAGTATACTTGCACATATTTCATATAAATTCAACATTGATATACTTATTTTCTCGACATGTCACACTTGAGTTTAATAATTGTCTTTACTTACATAATTTCCTTATATCAACATATCAAAGATAATCATATATATACATGCCATGAAACATATCATTCTCTTACCGTTTCTTCATAAGTATATATCTATCATTTCATTATATCAATATTTCATGCTCCATCATTTTCATATATTTTATGTATATTTATTCCGGTAATAGTTTATATCAAACTTAACATAAATTATATTTCATGTACTTATACTTATTTCGTTTATTTATCTTCATAATTATTTCATACAACTATTTTGTACATATATTTCCATATGACCAGTTCTTGTAAACATTTCACACTACCATTCATATATCCATTCGTCGTCTGATACATATTACCTGAATATCAATTGTTCAATAGATGTCATAGCGTCTCCCATCCACGGTCTTATTTATCTTTGACATGATGCCATAGTGTCTTTCAACTATGGTCTTACTCATTTTCTGTCATGTTGCTATGGTATCTTTCAACCATGGTCTTGTTCATTTCATGTCACGTTTCCAAGGTATCTTTCAACCATTGTATTATTCATTTCATGTCACATTGCCATGGTATCTTTCAACCATGGTCTTATTCATTCCCCGTCATGTTGCCATGGTATCTTTCAACCATGGTCTTACACATTTCATTTCATGTTGCCATGGTATCTTTCAACCATGGTCTTACACATTTCATTTCAGAAAGCACACTCCCGTGAATCTCATCCTTACAGCGGGATTACCAGTCTAGGCTAAATCTCCTGTAATATAAACTCATAGAGTATTGTCAGGATTACCAATCCAGGCTAAATCCTCTGCAACGACAATTACTCTAATGAGCAGTCCAAGCTAAATTTAGACCCTAATTCGGATTACCCATCCGGGCTAAATCCATTTTACACATATTCTTCGGGAGGGCTATATCAGGATAGGATCACCCGTCCGGGCTAGATTCTTTTTACCGTCAATTCTTTTTCATTCAACCAAGATTTCTTTCTCTATTTATCAAATATATCAATGTTTCATCAATTTTCATACAAGGGATATTTAAATCATATTCACATCAATAACATACATTTCAAGTATTTAAGAATATAATTCAAGTTATACGAACTTACCTGGTGAAATTGTAGAAATATCAAAATTCAAGGGTATTTTAGTAATTTACCATTTTTCCAATTTTCACCTGATCTTAAATTGAAAATTTCATTCAATTTATTAATTTAGATAATAAAACAATTCATTCCCTTCAATTTGGTCATTTTTGACAATTTTACAAAATTTTCCCTGAAGTTTTACTTTTATTCAATTTAGTCCTTAAGCCTAAAACATGCAAATTAGCCATGCTAGCTGAATATTCATATATATTTTTCTCCTCCTCCTCTCCATTCCACATCCTTAATGTATATAACACACTTGTAAATAACATTATCTATAATTTTTATTATTTACTTTTATGAATATTTAAGCTATCCATTTGTGTCATAGTCACTAAATTATTTATATCTGGAGCTATAGAACTCCAAATTAAGATCTGCTAATTTTCCCTAAAACTAGACTCATATATATTTTTACCATAAAATTTTTAGAATTTTTTGTTCAGCAAATAAGTACAATTTATTCTTTAAATTTACCCCTGTTTTGCTGTCTAACTGTTCTGATCCTTCTTCACTAAAAATTAATTAGCTCCTCGTATAGAATTCGAATGATGTTTTTGTTTATTTATATTAAAAATATACTCATTCAGTATTCTAAACATATAAATTTAAGTCCATAATTATTTTTATCCAATTTTTTATGATTTTCAAAAGTCAAAACAGGGGAACCCAAAATCATTCTATCCTTATCTCACAAAATTTATTATATCTCATGATTTAAAATTCT
This sequence comes from Gossypium longicalyx, assembly GCA_025698465.1. Taxonomy (NCBI): domain Eukaryota; kingdom Viridiplantae; phylum Streptophyta; class Magnoliopsida; order Malvales; family Malvaceae; genus Gossypium; species Gossypium longicalyx. The sequence continues at coordinate 8,183,000 of CM047006.1, read as the reverse complement.
ATTAATTACATACTTTCTTCTATAAGAAACTAGACTAAATAAGATTTAATTTAATATTTTATTAATCCTATAATTAGATTTCTACAATTTTTGGTGATTTTTCAAAGTTAAACTACTGCTGCTGTCCAAAACTATTTTAGTGCAAGATATTATTTACCATGTTTATAACACCCTTATTTTCTTTCTCTACACTATTTCTCATCACTTTCTCTTGTTTTCTCTTCACTAACATATCAAGAATATAGGACCATATGTAAGAAAACTCTACATTAACATTAATCCCATGCTTTTTCAATAATATCAAACTTAAAAATATATTGAAATCATGATGTTCTTACCTTGTTCTATTGATTTCAATCTTCATCTTGATTTTCTCTCTCTTTCAGCTTCTATTTCTTGAATCCAACTTGATATTCTAACTTTCCATAGTCTCCTTAACATTTTTCTCTCTTGGTAGCTATGGAAATTCTTTTGATTTTTGGGTGAAAATGGTGAATTTTTGGTAGAAGGACCAAATTGTAAAGAAATGAAAACTTATTTTTTGCTTCTTCTTCTCAAGTTGGTTTTGCATGGGAAAGATGGATTAGAATTCCTCATCTTTCTTTCTTTATATACTAATAAAATAATAAAATAATAAAAATAAAATATCATATTAAAGTATTAATAAAATAATATTTATCTAATTAAATAATTATAAAACATCAAAATATCTCTAGCATCATTATTACTTTCTAGATTTCTCTCTCTTCCAATTGACCATTTTGCCCTTTATTATCTTTTAAAATTCCATCCTTGAGTCATCATTTAATTTGGTAAAATTACAATTTAGTCTTTCATAGTTCTTCATCTATTCAATTTGGTCCTAATTCATCCACTTTCCTTAGTTTCTAGATCATTCCACCCTTAAAATATTTACACTATTGGTCCTTCAACTTTTTTCATATTTACACTTTAACCCCTCAAATTTTGAGTATTTACTCTTGTGCAACAAAACTTTTTTGACTTTTACAATTTAGTCCTTTCTTGAATTAATATATCATAATATACTTCCCAATATTGACATAACTCAAAATTTCCCTTTTTGTCACTTTATTTCCTTATTTTACTATATTACGGATAATATTTTATTGTAAAAATTTTTGGGGTATTACACATCTTCTTTGAGCTGGCTTTAAACATTAGACTCTCTCTTCCAACTAAATTCAATTCTGCTTTTAAAGCTAGTGAAAAAGGAGTATCAATTCTGATTTTGTTTCTTTCTATAGGTGTAAACTCTTGGCAGTCTATGAGCGCATGCCCCATCTTTGCACAGCCAAAACAGAATGTAGGTAATTTTTCATATTTAAAAGAAATCCAAGACTTACTTTGATTTTCTGTTGAGACAAAAATACCCCTTCGCAAGGGTTTTTGCACATCTAATTTGATTCTCAGCCGGCAGAATTCTCCATTAATTTCAGATCTCAAAACGCCTCCAAAAGTAACCCCTATAGCATGCATCAGATCTTTTTTATCAAATTCTGGTGAACATGGTCCAATCTTAATCCAAAATAATGATGAATTAAGTCGAATTTGACTTCTTTCCATCGATCTAGTCAACCTATCAAAAATTACTAAATTTTTCCGGAACAGCCAAGGCTGCCCCTCCATAACTAATTTCAGATCTTCTTAACTCTCAAACACTATCAAAAAAAGATTTCTGTCCTACCAATTTAATCTCAAATTTCTTCCTTGTCTTCCAAATACTTTTCATTTGTACCCTGAAACTATTTGGATTATAGGATTTCTTCGTCCATATTGTGCATAACAGGGTTGGTTTTTCGCTTGGTACCACTATCGAGCTTTTTACTGATAATTGGATAAGTTCCTCCGCCAGTAGGGAGATCTCGTCTCCTTTAAAACCCTTTACGCCACCACTCTCCTCCATCCTAAGTCGCAGAAAAATCTGTTTTGTAACACCCCCTACCCGTATCCGTCGCCGGAATAGAGTACGAGGCATTATCGAGAAGCACGAAACACTTACAGATAATTTAAATACATTTTCATAACAATTTGTTTCGATTTCATACTACTTCATATTTAAGCTTTTTGCACCAAAGTATTTAAGATATCATCTTTATGCAAATAGCACACATGTGGTACATAAATTCCATAATTATGAATGAACACATTTATCAAACATATTCCATGTTTATATATATATATATATCATAGTTTCATATTTCCATGTATCAATTACCATCACTTCCTCGTTTTTCAGACAAATACGTGTAACAATTCATAAATATGCAATTCATTAACTCTTCCTACCAATCACGACTTTAAATTGCCAAATCACTTATTAAGCGCAATTTCAATGTTCACTAAAATCTATCATATAAATTTGGATGTACGTATTCATCAATAAATTCCATGTACAGATATCATCATCTCATATTTCCACATACATTTACTTTCAACATTTATGAATTCAAATAGCGTATACAAGACATACCAATGTATTTCAAGTACGTTTTCATGATATTTTGTTTCGAACTCAGATTATTTCATACTAGAAGTTTTCTCATTAACTCATTTGGAATATCAATTCATACGGATAATACACTCAAGGAGTAGAAATATATAATCACAAATGAACTCATTCATCAACCAAGTTTTATGCTCATGTCTCATCAACTCATATTTCCTTATATCACATAATTCCATGTAATACTTACCAAACTTCTTCAAATTAGTGAACATCTTACGGAATTGAGTACTTCGTTTTCTCGATGCCATAGTTCAACTATGGTCTTACACATCTTCACATAATGATGCCATAGCCCAGCTATGGTCTTACACATATTCATATATCGATGCCATAGCCCAGCTATGGTCTTACACGTAATCACATATCACATATCAATGCCATAGCCCAGCTATGGTCTTACACGAATCACATATCTCACTGATGCCATATCCCAGATATGGTCTTATATAGTAGCATATATCACACCGATGCCATATCCCAGATATGGTCTTATATGGAAATCACTTGTCACTTGTAGCCAAAGCTACCACTATTCACTGATCAGGTAGCCAGAGCTACCATTTTTCACTGATCAGGTAGCCGGAGCTACCACTTTTCACTGATCAGGTAGCAGAAGCTACCACTTTTCACTGATCAGGTAGCCGAAACTACCACTTTTCACTTTTCATTTGTCATTGATCAGATAAGTGTAGCCGAAGCTATCACTTATCACTTTCACTTGTCCTTGATCAGATAAGTGTAGCCGAAGCTATCACTTATCACTTGTTGCCATGGTCCAACCATGGTCTTTTCCTTCAATTCATCTTGTCACTGAACTGAAATGCTCAATTTGATCATTTATTCAATTTTCATGCTTTTACATTATTCACGGTTTTATCATCAATACATATGAAATAATACATCATGAAATTCATAAAATTAACAAATAATCACTAAAATTTAGCCATATAAACTCACAAGTTCAATTTTTCTATTATAACGATAATCATAATTTTATAATAAATATTCCAAATAAAACATTATATCATTTCTAATCCAACACTTATCGATTATAATGGGGCATGTGATCAATTTATACACGAGTCATTCATATATTTTTCCTCCTCCTCCTCTCCATCCACATCCTTGGTATAAATAACACACTTGTAAGTAACCTTATCCATAATTTTCACTAATTACTTATGTGAATATTCAAGCTATCCACCAGTGTCATAGTCACTAAATTATTTATATCTAAAGCTACGGAACTCCAAATTAAGGTCCGCTAATTTTACCTGAAACTAGACTCACATATCTTTTTACCATAAAAATTTAATAATTTTTGGTTGGGCCAATTAATACAGTTTATTCATTGAAATCTCCCATGTTTTGCTGTCTGACAGTTCCAACCCTTCTTCACTAAAAATTAATTATCTCCTCGTACAGGATTCGAATGATGTTTTCGTTTGTTTCTCTTGAAAGTAGACTCATTCAGAATTCTAAACATATAAATTTAATCCCATAATTATTTTTATCCAATTTTTTATGATTTTACAAAATTAGAACAGGGGAACCCGAAATCATTCTGATCTTGTCTCACAAAATTTATCATATCTCATGATTTACAATTCCATTGCTTACATCATTTCTTCTATAAGAAACTACACTCAATAAGCTTTAATTTCATATTTTATTCATCCTCTAATTCTATTTCTACAATTTTTGGTGATTTTTCAAAGTTAGACTACTGCTGCTGTCCAAAACAGTTGTAGTGCAAAATGTTGATTTCCATTTTGCCCCAAATTTCACAATTCATACAATTCAGTCCTTGCTCAATTAACCCCTAAATTAAGATAATTTTATCAATTAATACTTTTACTAGACATTATAAGTTATTTCATAACTATTGAAATTTAGAATTTTCACATAAAACTCTAACTTCAAACTCTTTTACACTTAGGTCCCAAACATTCACTTTCTATTCAATTCTTTCAATAAAATCAACATATAAACAATTTAAAGCTCTAATTCCATGCCAAATCATCATATACTTTCAGCACATATTCATAGAAACTTTAAATTTCTTTCATAGAATCAAAAACTAATGAATTCAACAAGTGGACCTAGTTGTAAAAGTCACAAAAACACAAAAATTTTAAGAAATAATCAAGAATTGAACTTACTTGAAGTAAAAATATGAAAAACCAGCTTAGGGGAACTCTTCCATGGCGTTTTTGCTGATGAGAATGCAGAAAAATAAAGAGAAATCTAGATAATTCCACTTTAGTCCTAACTTTATCAAGTAAATTTTACAATTTTCCAATTTTTCCCTTAATTCTCCTTATTTTCTTGTTGATTTCATGCCTTTGCCGTCCAGCTCAAATAAACCTTGAGTCTATTTGCCTTTTAAACCCTCTTTCTTTTATCATTTAAGCTATTTAATCATTTCCCAAAATTTTGCATTTGATACAATTTAGTTCTTTTTGTTCAATTAACTATCAGAACTTTAAAATTTCTTGACGAAACTTTAATACTAACTTATTAACACTCCATAAATATTTGTAAAAATATTTATGGCTCGATTTAAAATTCCCGAGGTCTCGATACCTCGTTTTCGATTCTAATTATTTTAGTATTTATTTTTAGTAAACTATTTACTATTTCAAAAAAATTTCTAACTTCACATTTAACTTATAATTACTAAATTAATAATATTTCCTACTCATTTGTCGAATTTAGTGATCTCGAATCACTGTTCCGACACCACTAAAAATTAGGCTGTTACATGTTCTCTCTAGGATACTAAGGAAAACACTCTTGGCTAGGGTTTCTTTTATTGTGTAAAAGTTACTTTTTATGTTCGAGATTTATGATTGTCCCAATCAACAATTTTGTCTCAAGGTTCAAACCTATAATTTCTTTTGAAAATACAATATATCTCACCATTGTACTCAACATTTATTAATAAGACTATGTTATTTTTAATTCAGTATGAATTAAGTTTTTGATAAAATTTTTTTCAAATTTTAGTAAATTCTATCCAAATCATTGTTTAATGATGACAATTATTTAAGTTAAAATATATAATATTTTTGTAATTACTATTATTTTTATATGGCAAAAATGAAAAAATAATAAATAAATCGCGACTCGACTCAGCCTATCAACGATACTACGGCTATTATAAGACAAGAAAACGTTATAAATAGGCAATAAATGCTGATACATTGAGATTTCTATATTTGGTTCTCAAATAACATAACAAAGATTCACCAACTTTCTAATTTTTTTAATAATAGTTTTATGTTGTTAGTCCTTATAAATTTATAAATTTGAAATTTATATACTTCAAAAGTTAAAATCTAAATCCTTTTACTTTTTTAAAATTTTAAAAATTTAGTCCAATCATTAACACTATTAATAGTTTCAATCAAAATTTATAAACTTGAAATATTTATTTTTCATCAATTATATATCACGCTATATAGAGGTAGCCTAATCAACATGTCAAGTTGGCAAATTTGAATAAAATATACCAACAATGTTTATTATTAGACCGAGATTTGTAAATTGAAAAAGTAAGAGGACTTAATTTTTAACTTATCAAGTATGGAGATTAAATTTTAAATTTTATCAAATTACATTGACTGATGACATATTTTAACCTTTCATATTTGATATATATATATATATATATATATATATATATATTTCATTATTAGAAATACAGTGCAATCATAAGTATAGTACAAACACAAATACATCTTTTGCCTCTCAAAAAATGAAAAATTATTTATATAATTCTTCAATTCTTTAAAAATTACCCAATTTTTATTTATTTATTTATTTTTTACCCTAATACATTTCTCTGACTCGGCCCTGAATGGAAATCATTCTAATTCACTAAGCGTCAATTTACATTTGTATATTTCGAAAAAAAAAGGAAGAAATTTGGTTTGAATTATGACTTAGTTGTAGGGGTCATTAATGAATATTTAACTAATTTCGTTGTTTTCTTTATAATCAATTTTGTCGTTATTGACGTTTTAACTTAAAATTAGTGGAGGGGATTAATTTGTATCATGTACACATTGATTAGGTGGCTCCTAAAATCTAATGTTCAGAGTTATTTACTTTGAATTTAATTTCCATTAATATTAAATTTGAAAATTACTTTTGATGTTATGTTTGAGTATATAAATTTATGATATTTATAATTTAGTCCTTAAATTACCTTAAGTCATGATTTAGCTCTTGAATTATATATATTTTCACTTAGATATCTAAATTTTTTTCATTCCATTTTGATACTTTTTATTCTGTAAAAAATGCAATACAAAACAAAAACTATAAAGCACTATTCCTCGAAGATAAAGAACTAAGCCTAGATCTATATTAGCTAGTAAAACTGCGATACTATTAACTACCACGATAAATATCTGTGAAAGTTAACTCCTATTATCTCTTGCGGATTGCTCTAATAAATCAACCTTTGTCTATTTCCATCATCAACTTCATTATCTAGCATCTCAATTACCATTGCATTATCACACTATACAACCACTTTTCGAAAGCACTTGTCCTGAGCTATAGTAAGTCCATCCAAGATACCCTATAACTCTGCTTGGAGCACGAAACATACGCTTAATTGTAAGTTGTAACCAACGATCCAATTAGCCAAGCTATCTCCCAGAAAACCACCAATACCTGTATGTTAATCTTCCCCTCGCATAGCATCATCACAGTTATACTTGATCTAGCTCGCTTGAGGCAGCTTCCATCCAACCGGTAACAAACCCCATTTCAGTTGTAATCTCTTACATTTCAACAAGCTTAATATTCTTTGCCCAGCCCTATTATTGTGCTAGTATACCATCAACATTGAAGTTTCCATCTCCGAACATAATCAAGTTCCTTTGTTTCTATACCTTCCAGCACACAAGTCCAAATAATGTCTCCTATTCAAAGTCATCAAAAACAATCCAAAATGATTAGTAATATTTGCACAGAACCAATCAAGGCAAAGAACCTAATAATATGATTGGTTACAGGTATGAGCTCCCTCCAAACTGCTACACTTGGGCAATCTCGTAAGATATGGAAGATCGGTTCATCCCAAGATCCACACAATCGACAGGTTGTATCTTCATAAAGACCCCGTCAATATCATTAGGATACTCCTGATTTCCTTGAGCAAAAAATTCATAAGCTTTTGGAACTGAAAATTGCCTAGATTTTGACCATTTTCCATGCTCCCACTAATGGAGGCCAAATGATAGCAATCTGTAATATGATGGAATCATAAAGATAACTTGAAAACTTACCCCAATCTCAAATTCTATCTTTATCCACCATATTATGATCCATTACACTTAGCAAAGTGCAATAGTTTTTAAGAGGTAGCATGCCCGATACCCAAGTATCGTTCCAAAAATGAACTTGTTAACTAGAACCTATTGACTAGAAAATACTTCCACGTAAGTGTCCCAAAGAGATTTCCATACAAAAGAGCTACATCGCCCTTCAATTGAAACCAGGAAACCATCCCGAATCTTCTATTTGCTACACATGACTATGATCCAAAATGCCTCCAAATTAGTCAACAATATTGAACCCCAGCTTCAACATGAAGCTCTATTATGGTCCCCTCGTTTCCTTTAACCAAGACTACCTCGCTAAAGAATCCCATTTAACTAAATCCATTTATTAACTTCTATTCGATGAACCCCAAATAAAATTACGAACAAGCTTTTCTATTTCATTAGACTCCAATTGGGATAAATGTTGTCAACATAAACTAATTAGGAACCATCATTAAAATCGACTTAGCCAAGGTAACCCGACCAACCGTCAATAAAAGTTTCTCATCCCAGCCATTTAGATGACTACGAACCTTGTCTATGACAAACTAAATAGTGCCCCTTGTAACCCTCTGATGGAACAAAAGTACTCCTAGGTATGAGCCAAGATCATTAACCCTTTGAAACCCAAACATATTTGAACAATAGCATCCCTATTACCCTTAATTATCTGGGTTAGCTAACAAACAAACCTGTGTTTCCTAGCATTAATTCTATGCCCAGAAAAAACGCTAAACTGGTGATATATTTCACAATTATCGCTTGATTCAATTCTGCCTTACAAAACAACACCAAATAATCCGCGAAAAGTAAATGCGAGATCAATGGACAATTTTTAACCAACTGAATTGGTTTCCACCTCCCATCCTAAATCGCCTTTTGGATACTATGGCGTTGACTTTCCATACCCAATACAAACAAATAAGGTGATGAGGTATCCCCTTGTCCACCACTCCTACTTGGCTGAAACTCCACAATAGAAGTGTCATTCCATAGAATTTGCATGGAAGAAGAACTGCAATTCATGATTACCATAATCAACCTATTTGTAAAGCTCATTTTTTATTAAGCTAGTATGTTCCATAAACTACCATCTTAGGTCATCATACATCTTTTCCAAGTCAACTTTTATTCTCGTTTCTAATATTTTATTATTATGTGTCTTCTTCTTTTTTTTAATTATTGTATTTTTAATATTTATTTAATATTTTACTATATTCATATATGATACTTGTTAACTTTTTAATTCTATTTTTCGAGTCTAAAAATTCCATTTACAGTGTATAAATAAATGGGACACATGAAAATATCTTAATCTTACTTGTGGAGTTAAAAAACTCAACGACTTGTGTAACAAATAATAATATTTCTATTCATATAATAATAATAATAATAATAATAATAATAATAATAATAATAATAATAATAATAATAATAAAACATGCCCAACCTAAAATATTTAATGTACATAGGTTAGTTGCGTCTGTTGGTAATAATGTAAGGAATACACAGAATTAGGAGTGGAGACCTCCGCCTTCCGAGTACATTAAAGTTAACACAAATGGGGCAAGGAATTCAGGCTCGGGGTGGGCTTCGGCAGCAGTGATGAGAGATGGTCATGACACTTGGCTTGGTGGAGTTGGGAGGGACATCGAAAAATGTAGCATTGAGAAAGTTAAACTTTGGGCAATATATGATGGTCTCATATTGGCTTGGAATGCAAAGAGGAAGAAGATTATAGTTGAAACGAATTGTGCTTTAGCTTTTTGGGCCATTTTGGATACATCCTGTATAGTTTTATAAAGAGATTTGGTTCTACGGATTCAGAATCTTTGTAGACGAGATGGCTAGGTGGTCATACAATAACTTTCATGGGAGGCTAATGTTGTCGTGCATGAATTGGTTGATTCGATGAGGAATCTTTCTTACGGTCCTAAAGTGTTCCAGGAGACTCCGAATCTATTGGTGGAGCAGTTACGCATAGATGCTCAGCATGTGATTACTTGTGCTGCAGATAGTCTGTAGTTGATTTACTTTTTTATCTACTAAAAAAAATATGTTATTCTTTTTAATTGAAATTAGAGCGAATAATCAAGGTTTCAAAACTAGATTGGTGGTCGAATCGGTCATACCACTAATTCTCAATCTAATTGGTTTGTTTGGTTTAATTGAATAAATTATTAAAAAAATAAAAATTGAAAAAATATATGTTAAAAATAGAGAAAACTAATTCAACCAGTTTTTTAATCTGATTCAATCAGCTTGCGAGTCAATCGATCCAATCACATTTTGGACTGATACTTGATCAGTTCTCGATCCAAACAATTCAATTTAATTCTAAAAACAAAGACGAAACCATCTAAAAAGAATCTTAATTCCATAAAACCTCAATAATGTTATTATATTGTTGTTGCTTGCAAGTTACTTGTCCTCTTGTCCATTTTGATCAATCTCCCTCTTCTCTAACAGTCAACTTATCATCTTGTCCATTTTTGACTCTCTGCCTCTCTAAGTGAACTGGCCTCCTTAACACCATCACATACTTTTGCTTACATCCTCTTTATCTCATCTTTACCTCTTCTGTTACTCTACACGGTAACAATTAGTGAGAAGTTAGGATTGAGATGCTAGATTGAATGCAATGACAAAGTATATTGCACTCTTAAAAGAATATAAATTTAAAATTTGAATACAACACCTTGATATTTCAAGTTTGAATATTACATACTGTTATTGTTAGGATCGACCCGGTTAAGCAACAAGTAAAAAGAATAGCAGAATAAATTGAGAAATTGAACACACAAATTTAACGTGGAAAAACCCCTCCAAAGAGGATAAAAAACCACGGGCAAAGATAATTTTACTATAATGGCAAAAGAACGAAGAGTACAAAAGATAGAGATAAAAACTAAACCCGAAAACAAAGAGCCCTCAAAACGTAAACACAAAATTCTCTAAATGTGTTATGAGTTCTAATACCTAATAGGTGTATTTTCTAAGGTTGTAAAAGAGCCTATTTATAGGCTAAATTCATAGATCAAATAATAATAAAATAATCTAAACTAATCAATGTTTGATTGAAATAAATAAACAGAGTTTAACTGAAAGATTATTTCTCAAATTTGACTGAAAATAGGAGTCATATTTAACAAATCTCCACCTTGACTCATATTTCCACAATGCCATCTTTGCCAAAGCCTACCACGAGCCTATCTTGAACTATGTAGGGAGTTAACTGAGTTGAATTTGTGCTTAGAAACTGGAAGACTTCTAGCCTTCGACTTGTACACTACCAAATCAAAACTAACATGAGTCAAATTTTCACGAACACAATGCCCTAACTTTTTAAAACCTGCATCCAAAAGAGAACCTCTCTTCAACGAAATGGTCATACCTTTTTTCCTCATATGACTAAATTTCCTCTATTCCAAACGAGTTAACTTTGACTCCATAACGGACGAAGGACGTCCGATTTTACTGGTCACTGTAGAACCTTCCAGAATATAAAGACTGCCGGTTCTTTTACCTTTTAACAAAACGAGAGCTCCATGAGATACTTTAATGTTGCTCGACTTGATATTGATTTTGCATCCTTTCAAGTCTAAAATACTCAATGAGATGAGATTCTTTCGTAAATAAGGTACATACCTAATATCTAAGAGTGCCATAATCGTCCCATCGTGTATCCTAATTTTAACAGTACTAATACCAATTACCTTACTAGATGAATCGTTTCCCATGCGCACAATTCCACCTTCAACCGAACTGTATGTGGAGAACCATTCTCTATGGGACATATGTGGAAAGAACATCTCGAATTTAGGATCCACTTGGACGTGAGGTTGGAGTTATCGCTCGTTGGCACTAACAAGAAATCATCACCGTTTTTATCGACCAAATTAGCACCAGCTACATCTTCCTCGTTACCCTCAGCAGCTCTTTTATTTCGCAGTTTATAACAATCTGCTTTGACGTGACCTAACTTTTTACAATAGCGACACCTTTTATCTCGTTTCTTTGATGCTACCAAAACAGAAGCTTGCCTATTTGTCTTGCTATCTAAATGAAACTCATTGTCGAGTTTGTCTCTACTCAACGAATGACCCTTCATATCTTCGAACGAGAGTTTGTCGCTGCCATAAATCAGGGTCGTATGAAGGGGGTAAAGAGTACAATAATAGCATAGCCTGATCTTCATCGTCAATATGAACCTCAACATTCTTTAAATCATTTTGTCGGAACCGTTTTTTTTAAAACAACGGTTGAAATTTGATTTTGAAAAGAAAACGAAAGATGGGAGTCGCCACCAATCTTTTTTTTAAGGTGTGATTGGGTCACCTTATGATTGACCTTTTTAATAAAACATTTTGATTTACTAAAACGACAATTTTGGTCAACGAAATTCGAGAAAACAAGTTTGGGAGTCTATTACGTACGAGGAAGGATTAGCACCCTCGTAACCCCCAAAATTGGTACCTAATTGATTAATTTATGTCTTAATATCAAAAGTTGAAAACTTGAAGAGAATTTAAAATACGATTCTTTTTTAAGAAAATGATGGGATAAATTAAAATGAGCATTTAAAGCCCTTCTCGTCTCGTGATAATAATATACCACATCTCGTAAGTTAGGATGCGATATTTGAGCCCTCGAGAATAAGTTTGCCTTTAATTTTTATTTTAAAATTTATAATTTGAAATTTTTAAAAGGGGATTCGATTGTTTATATCCAACGAGAAAAATCGAGACCCCATGAGTTAGGGCACGACTTTCTCGAGTTTCTAAATACGAAATGTTACCTTTATTTTATTTAAAACCTATGTATCTTAAAGCTTAAAAGGAGTATCCGGCTATTTCAGTTTAACGAGAAAATCAAAATCTCGTAAGTTAGGACACGATTTTCTCATTTTTCCGAAACGCATGATATTACCAATTTTTATTTTCCCCTTTTATATGAATTGGGGTAAAATTAATGCAATAAAAAAAATGATAAGTGAATTAAAACATCATATTAATGGATGTCGATATCAAGAATATGCTAGTGGCAATTCATAGTGCATGTGATGGTGATAATTACACAACATACAACATTGAGATGCGAATATTAGTAATCAAGCAAAAATGAAATAAATGATATAAATTAATTTAAACAAAATAATGAGACAATTTTACATAAGTGATAAAAAATTTAAAATAGATACCACATAAAAAGAACCATTTGACATGAATAACGCAAAGCAATTTAAAGTGATCAATATGCGAAACAATCTAAAGTAGAGTGATGTATAAAACAACTTAAGATAAATAATAAAGAAACAATTTAAGCCCACATAAAAAAGTTTAAAATAATATATAAAATAAAAAATATACAGGGGTGTAAAATGGTTTAACACAAGTAATTTATGAAATTTTAAAATGAATAATAATAAGACATTACAAGCTAAATAACATATAAAAGCTTAAATTAAATAATATATAGAACAATTTAAAATAAATAATGAATTAATTAATTTGAGGCTAAAAGGCTAAAGGACCTAATTGCAAATAAAAAAATTAAAAGGGCAGAATTAAAATAAGAAAAATAAAAAAATAAAAATACAGGACAGGACCTGAATAAGCACGCGAATAATTTGGGAGGACCAGATGGGAAATAAATCCATCCCCCCCTCAAAATGCACGGCTCTAATAGGGACTAAAATTAAACAACAAAATAATTACAAGGGCGAATTCAAAAATTGAAAAGACTAAAATGGGGATCAAATTAAAAACAGCCTCAAAAGTGGAAGGACTGAGGACACAAATAGACCCTCAGTCCAAAAACACGCGGATCCTAGGCAGGTATGGGTTAAAACGCGGGTAAAGGGCCATGAAACGACGCCGTTTTAGCGCTTAAGCGCATGGTTAAAAACGACGCTGTTTTATACATATATATAGGCTAAAATAGACCAAAAAAAATCATTTGAACCACTCATTTAAAAAAAAAAAACCAAAAATTCTCTCAACCTCTCTTACCTTCAGCCCCTATGGCCGGCCTAGCTCCGGCGCTGGTCTACCGTGGCGGCCGCAATCGCCGACGACGGTGCCGCCGTCCACAGTGTCCGATAATAAAAAAATTTGCCATTTTTTTTTTGCTTTTTTTACTCTTGACCCTATTTTCACCCCATCTATCATCGGAGATGGTCTCCTCGGCCACCCACAGCGGTCCAAACACGAGAAAGGTGAGATTTTTTTTATGTTTCGTTTGCTTTTTAACAAAAGAAAATTAAAAAGATGAAAAAGAAAAGAAAAAAAGAAATATGAATGTAAAATGAAATAAAAAAAGACCACTTTTTGCTCTAATATGAATACTGTTTTTTTTTTTAATGTTTGATTTCTCTGTCCCTGTAAAAAATACATTCATTTTTGTGAGGGCTTTTATAGCCGATATTTGTTACAATATTTCTATTTTTGTTTTTGCTTTCATTTTGCTCACTGTTGTTATTTGTTTTTTCTGCAGGCACTAGAGTATGGAGATTGGCGTGGAGGTGCGGAGGCCGTACGAGGGCAGTGTACGAAGGCACGAGAGGCGCAGCAGCTGCTAGGGTTTGCTAGACACTAGCTTAATTCGAGTCTGGGTCTATGATTAGTTTTGGGCCTTTTGGGCCAATGTAAATGGACTAGGGATTTAAGTTTTTGGTTTTTATTATTTTTGGATTCTGTTAATGGTGAAGTTGGGCTTGGGTCTGTAATGGGTTTAGATTTGGGTTTATTTTTGTTGATGGGTCATTTAGATATTGTAATGGACCTGGACTGCTGATTTGGATTTAATAATTGGTTCTTTTTGGTTTTTGTTTTGTATTTGTATAGGCACGGGCAGGTTTGGGCCTGTACATATTTAAAAGAGTAATGAATTGACTGATGTGATCTCTAATAAGCTCACCTTCATTCATGCGAAACGTAAATAGACGTTGTTTCAATACTAAATGGTTAGCCAAAAACTTAGTCGCATAGAGAGTTTCTAACCTTTTCCACAAGGCGGATGAGGTTTTTTCCATCAATACCTCCCGCAATACCGTATTGCGAGGCACAATTGGATTGCAGACAAAGCTTTTTCATCAAGCTCTTCCCATTCTGTTTTATTTAGATTCTCAAGCTTTTTCCCGGTAACAACCTTTTTCAAGCCGGATTGAACTAGAATTGCCATCATCCGAACTTGCCACAGATTGAAATTTGTCTCACCATCGAACTTCTCAATTTCAAACCTTGTTGTTGCTATCTCTGAATGAGCTGATCTATGAAAATTGAATTAGCTCTGATACCACTTGTTAGGATCGACCCGATTAAACAAAAAGTAAAAAAAATAGTTGAATAAATTGAGAAATTAAACACACAAATTTAACATGGAAAAATCTCTCCAAAGAGGATAAAAAATCACAGGTAAAGATAATTTTACTATAATGGCAAAAGAACGAAGAGTACAAAAGATGGGGATAAAAACTAAACCCCGAAAACCTGAAAATAAAGAACCCTCAAAACGTAAACACAAAATTCTTTAAATGTGTTATGAGTTCTAATATCTAATGGGTATATTTTCTAAGGTTGTAAAAGAGCCTATTTATAGGCTAAATTCATAGGTCAGACAATAATAAAATAATCTAAACTAATCAGTGTTTGATTGAAACAAATAAACAGAGTTTAACTGAAAGATTATTTCTCAAATTTGACTGAAAACAAGAGTCATATTTAACACATATGACTAATTCTATCAATGGTAAGTTTGAGGTCTCTAGTGCAATAAATAAGAAGATTTTGTTGTGAGTAATAATGAATGTCATTGATAAAGTAGTGAAGATTGATTTAATGTTGGAATTGGTTCGTGGGAAGGCCTCTCACATTCCCACGTTTCGTGGGGCCACTCCCATATGCTCACATTTTGTTTCCCACCTTCACACCTTTGTATGTGTAATAGTGGGATGTGTACTTGGTGATTTTTTATGGGGAACCACCACTATAAATACAAATGAGCATAAAGTCCCTAAGGACTGAAAAATAAAAAACAAACAAAAAAAATTTCCATCTAATGAGGTTTTTTTCGAGTACTTAGAAGATTTTGACGGTTATTAATTTTTTCGTATGGCTAAATTTGACAATTTCATTAATGATTTGACATGCTTAGCAATAGTGCCGTAAACTTTTAAAATTTATGCATTTGATTTAGGTAATGATTAAAGGTATTTATATTTCATCTTTTTCACTGCAGGGATAATAGATGAAGAAGGTGTTTCGCACAAATGGCGCCGAATCTTGATTTCTTCAATTCGTTAATGCCAACAATGTTAATTAATAGGAAATTGCAGCATGTTGAATATGAAGCTTTAGTTGATTTCAGTATCTTAACAGCATCTCTTTTGATGAATGAGACATAGATATCACGTTTGATACATTTATTGCAATAATTCATTTCAGTCGCATCAATATATAATTTTAAGACCTCGATCTTAGCATTGAAACCAAAATTTTGTTTTAAATTTTTTTATTATTAAATAATAATTTAAACCTACAAAATTCTTACAAAGTTTTGTTTGTATATATGCTCAACTTTATTAAATCGTATAAATAATTTGATCACTGCAATAATTTTTATCAACAAATATTTATACAATTCTCAAAATTAATGAAAATTTTTAATTTCTTTAGAATTAAAAAGAAGTAATTTAATAAGGAGAATTAAGACATTAACTATACCGGTTAATAAATTACAAGGTATGAAGCAATTTTGTGCCTATAAAATAGACAAAACAATTTAGAGCTTACAGGGAAGTCATGTTAATCATTTCAGTTAACATGGCCTTAAGGAGGGGAAAAAGGACAAATGCATATATGTGGAAAACTTGGTTATGTGTAAATGTATAATTGATTAAATTATTTTTAAAAAAAATTAAAAGATTAATATAATATTCATAAAATTTATAGAATATTCTAAATATTCAAAAAATATATATAATGTAAGAAATTAATAAATGGTTTTATAATTTTGAAGATATTTTAAAATTTCAAAAAAGTCCTCTATTATCAAAATCCTCTCATTTTTCTTCCCTTTTCTGATACACCCGATCCAAAGCCCACTTTCCTTATTGCATCCGTTGTTCCCTCTACCAATAATGGCGGCACAAATGTCTCATTTGCTTTGACCCTCGTTGCCATTTTATCTGTCTGTGTGGCCATTACAATGTCAACGCCATCGCCTTCCTCTTCTCCGTGGACTGCTCCTCCCTCATCTTGAACATGATGGATTATTTGTCCTTTTTTAATGGAATCTTGACCTAAGGTTGTAACCTTTTTTATGGTATGATTTGCACAACTACTAAGATATATAAAATCACAAAGCCCTTTTTGGAGGGAGGATGGAGATGGAAAGAGAAAATATTAAATAATAATTTTATTTAATTTCATATTTTTATTTAACATTAAATTTATTTTTTAATTAAAAATGTCACATGTCAACTCTTGATTGATTGAAAGGCTTAAGGAGATAACAGTTGGAACCTATAATAGTTAGGGAATTCAACTAAAAAAAAAAAAAAGCTTAAATACCTAACTTAAATAAAAATATAATTTGAGGGCTTATTATTCAATTAAACTTGTTCTAAAAAAAACTTAATATTATACCTTAAAAATACATGTGACTCATTTAATCTTCCTTATGGACTTCAATTCCACCACCTTTATAAACTGTTTATAGCAATAAGGTAGAGTTGTTGGGTATTTAAGTAATTAGATTTTAAGTTTCATCACATATATTGTAATATATGGATCTCCAATTTTATTATGTATGGAATTTTTTTCGAATTTTAATTTTTTATTTGTTGTGCTTTGTATTGATTTTTTATGTTGTAATTATTTTTTATTATTATTTATACATGTATGGATGTAATCTATTTGTAATATTAACACTTTTAAAAATAAAATAAAACATTTACATTGAATTAATAATTTAGATAATTTGAATTTAATAAGCATAACTTATTAATAAGAATATAATTTATATTAAAACTAAAGTTGTTTTATAAAACCGTAATTATATATATTGAGAGTGAGAAATTGTTTTAATAATAAAATAAATGAGTTAGTATTGTAGGGCATAAAAAATTATTAGATTATGATACAAGAATAAAAAAATTTATCTAGAAAAATTCTTATTAAAATTTTATATGAAAAACTGTTTTAGCTTTTTGGGGTCACAATCAAGCCCACGACTAGGGAAGAAGTATAGTTCCATAATCATTATAATTTTGTTAATAATTTTGTTATGATTTGACATTGTGAGAACATCTAAAATATAAAATATATTTACTCAAAAATAGTAATAAATTGCGGTAATATTGATCTCTGCAGGTATATGGAAGTACACCATGAAGTATATATCAATGATTATTATAATTTAGCTCCCTCGATTCAACTTACAAGTGACCACATATATCTAAACAATACTACTAGAGAAGTTATAGAAAATCATAAAATGTTGACATATACATACATAACATTTATAACAGTAACAGAGATGGCAATCTAGAAATTAAGAGAGATCAAAGTGGTACAGAATTCCATGCATGCATATGCATGTGATCATTGATGGAGAGGAGTGATTTATGCTGAACTATATCAAGCTTGACATGTTCCCAGCATCTGGTTTGAATTGGGCAACTCCAAGATTTTGGGTTCCCTTTGATCATGATCATGATATTGGTTTTGTAATTTACAGCTCATTCCAATCATTTGATGATGATCATCATGGATTTCCGGCTCTGATGAACTAATTTCCTCAACTTCAGAAGTGGTAACCGCACCCACGTCGATTGTATGCTCTGGTAACTTAACCTCCTCCACTACCACCGTCTTGTAGTTCCTGTAGATTGCATACAGCACCATCTGAAGCAACCCGAACACCAACCCCAGAACATTTGGGATCTGTACAGCCAAACCAACAATACATTTATGTCTGAATATATGTGTACATGCATCAAACACAATGATAGTATTTAGGATATTGCTTTTTTGTGGTTGGTTGGTGCATAAATTGGACTTCCACTTACCGCAATATGTAAATCCTTAAGGAATATGCCATATAAAAGCCAGGCGATAGCACTAAAGGTGAGCATCAATGATAAATGAAATGGCATAAACTCCACGCTTTTTGTAATTATAACTTGCCTCTGCAAAATTTTAAACAAAGTTATCATCGTCATGTCAACATTATAAAAGAATATTTATTTTAATCCAAGTAACAATGTTTTGTTCAGTAAGTGGGAGTCACATAAACTTTGGAAACAAATCAACTAAAATAGGAGAAAAGCATCAAAAAGCAAGAATATAAATATATTGAATATGAATCAAGTATTGATGTTGGTGTAGGAATATGTAAGGAATATGGGATGAGAGTCCTTACCATGATGCTTAGAGGTGCGGCGAACACACTTGTAGCAAATACTACACAGATCCATCCAAGAAATTCAACTCGATTCGATCCTTTGGTTAAGAACTGGATGAGAAGAAGAATCGAAAAAAATACTACACCGTCCAGCAATATAAGCATCCTCAACGTAGATATCTGCAATTCATTTTTACAAATTAGTAATGCAAACTTTGATCACTTTCATTAGCTTTAAAACCAAAGGAAAAAAGGGAGGATAAACTATATATATATATATACCTTGGATTGCTTTGATGCATAAGCAATATAGATAGCAATGTAAATGGTCTCCACGACACAACCGAAGGAGTTAATGGTGATGAGAAGGAAAGCTCCAGATTTGACAAAGGCATAGTAAATCCAAAGCATGGCACTGAAGAGAGAAACCACATATGGAATGGATTGGAAACCCTCTGTTGATTTCTTCTTACAAATTCGGATAAAAGTTGGTCTGAAATTAAACAATTACTTAGTATCTCAGTTCTTTGTCTTAAATATATATATATATATATATATATATAAGCTTATTATCAGATCAAACCATGTAAAGTGTAAACAGACTTACAATGGAGCTAGGAAAACCACGAAGGAGGAAATGTTACCTACAAACATTGAGAAAATAATCAGCTCTTTAGTGTGTGTATTACTCAAATGTCATTAAATGAGAAGATTGAAACTTTTGAAACAAAGTTTTTTATTGTAAACATTGTGAAGCAGAAACAAGTAGTGTTAATGAATAATGAATACCTAGGAGACCAGAGATAAAAACCCATGGATTATCAGCTGAAAACACGCCCATCTCTTGGCTATATATTCACTCACTCCCAAAGAGATGATCAATGTAAAAACTGGGGCTGTAAGGCAAAATGCCCTTTGATTTTGATCTCTCTCACTCGACCTGGGATGCAATTCTCAGTTCAAGGTCGTGGGGTATATATAGGGGAAGGCGCTCTGTTGCTTTTGCATGAAAATTGATTAGTTAATATGTTTCGACTTATCACTTTGGAGCTAGTGGGTGCTTACTATAGAAATCCATGTCTCTAATATTTTAATTTTATTTTAAACTCCGATTGAAAAATATTTTTAAAGATTGATGTGAAAAAGTATAAATTGTTAATTTAAAATATTTGATATTATTGATAAAAATTATGGTCCAAAGTTAAATAATTCATTTTAAACATATTTTTGAAACTTAAAAATAAATTAAATTAGATAATATTTTAATATAATTATATATGAAACTTTTTAAATTAAATTGATAATAAATTAAATTATTTATAAATTTAATGATACATAAAATATTTTAAAAAATATAAATATAATAATATTGGAAAAAAGGGAATTTATGCCTCAATCATTGAATCAAATGTTGGGAAATCCCAACATCAAAGTAGAACCGGCAAAAGGAGAAGTCGTAACTTTAATCGAACTTTTACTGTACGGATTTCAAAGCATCCAAACTTTAGACAGGTGCAGGCAGCATATGCAGGAGTTGATCATTTTCAGCAGTAACTAAATCAGCACTATTCCCTTCAATTATTTGTCGTAGAAAATCCCTAAATCTGGTAACCTCTTGGCTTTTTCACTAACTTTTGCTTTTGTTGTTCTGGGGTTGATGGTGATAATGAAACTAAAAGATGAGATGAGCAAAAAAATTGTTAAAACTTGCTGCTATTGCGTTCTATCTCATTTGTCCTTTATTTTTTGACTGTATCACGCGTGAAACTGAGGGAATTCAAAGTCAGCTTCGTAAAGCACCCAAGTGGCCAAACTTCATTCCCTGACAGTTATATGTATCTACCACCATTTACACAAGGAAAATCAAACTTCCACAACTACCCTTCTGTTTCTTCATCTTCTTCTTCAATGTAGGGGTCGTGTTTGGACGAATGGAAAATCAAAAGCACAAAAGCATGAAATGTTAAACCAAGATAGGCCCTCAAGTGGTAGGTGGGGTATTAAAATAACTAAATCTCACCTGAAATGATAAGATTTTTACTATATATAAAATTATATGTCATGTAGTTTTTTTTTTTTTTTTTGTGCCCACTATGATCATCAGAATAAATAAGATTACCCTATGCATGATTAGATATCATCAGCATTCACCACCATCACCCATTTTAAAACAATTTCTTCACTTGAGATATTTCCTTGCTGGCTCTGCACTTGTGAATGTTAATGGAGGTTCCAAGTTAGTTACTTTCATGAACAGAGTTTTTGAAGGCGAAAGCTGTCCGTCAACTTTGCACTTGGACATGCAATAACCCCTTTGCATGTCTTTAATGGGGACATTGAAAGTTTTCAAGCTTCTTTTTGCTTTGGTAAAGATGATTTGTTTCATTAGGAGACGACCTTTGGGTTATTGAAACATCTGTTATAGAATAATATTTAAAAAGTATTTTTTTTGCTTCTGAAACACTAATTCTCTTTATAAATTTGGGTAAAGTTGAATGAAGATAATGCAAAGAAATGATGAAAGGGGTCATTATCTTTGCAAGGTGGTAGATTACCTGACTTAAGTAAATGAATAACTTTGATTTACCTTTGACCGTCTAAAACCTGTACTTTCCTAACTGTAGTTTAGTCAAATATGTATGATATATGGAGTGTTTAGTTTGGTTAATTAGTAGATTTTGGTGGTAAAATAAGTCATGAAATCAATGATTGATCAATTATTTCTTTTGAATGTCTAATCATCAATTTTTTTACCTAAATTTCATATCTCAACTACTCTAAAAACACTGACATTTCATTCCGGTAAAATCTGTATAATGGGATTCAATTACTATTATCTACTCATAATACTTTTCTCAAGGAAAAAAAAAAAAGTAATACCTTAAATACATTTGAATATGAATATTCAAAAATTAATTATTCTAACATAATATTTTATAAGTAATTAAGATTAGAATGTTGCATGTGTACTTATAAAAATTGTTATAGCCTTATCTTAGCAATGACACGTGGTAGAATCTAGGACGGCCTGGTAAAGAATCCTCCCCTGATAAGTGGCTCTTTGTTTGATACCTCTTATGGTGGCCCTTCGTCCAAAGCCATTTATTGCCAACCCTTCGCGGATCTTTTTGGATCATCTTAGAAACTATTTACTACAGACCCTTTGCGAGGGTCACTGACGGACCATTAAAGCATAACAACCTCGTACAACCTTAACAAAGAGAATATCAGAGCAAGACCACGCGATACTACACATGGCAACAACTAACATGTAATGACCCTACCACTTAGTCAACCACACGGGCAAGCCTACCATCTGTATTGTTGGTGATATGGCACTACCAAACAAGGGACACCCCTTGTATATACCTTGGAGCACGAGGGGCAAAGGATTCCTTCTTCTTCTCCAAAAAAATTTAAGCATTCCTCAGCTATCTTCTTCTTTTCCCCCTCCCCTCCTCTTTCAATCTTTGGCTCTCTTTTTGTCATAGGTGAACCAAACCTATAGTCACCACCACCTTCTCCTCCCAAACTCTCCCTTACTAATTTCTTATATCAACAATTTTTTTTTAAAAAAAAGACAATTATATAATTGTCCAAAATAATTCATATAAAAATATCACTTTAAAATACATAAAGAAAAATTAAAAGTATAATGATAAATTTAACCCTTATTCTGTAGCCTTTTTGTCAGTTTGCCCCTATTTTTTTTATCACTTTGGCCCCTCAACCTTTAAAAGTTAGTCCATTTGATTTTTTTTAATATGAAAAGGTTAACTAAACCGTTAAAATTTTAGTTAATTACACTAGACATCCCAAAACTATAACCTTCATTTAAAATTAGTCCTAAATTTTAAAATATTCTAATTACATCCCTCAAACTATTGAAGTTATGTCAATAAGATATTTTTGTTACTAAATTCGTTAATTTAACCGTTAAATTAGACGTCATATCTCATGTGATATAATTTAAAATGAAAATTTTAAAGAAAAATGAAAATTGTGAAAATGAGTGTTGCAAAAATCTTGGTCTTGAGGTTTTCGAAATTTTTATAGAAGCTTTATTGTTCGCTCTCTCTTTTTTCGGTTTTCTTTTATTTTTTATTTTTACTTTTAAAAGTTACGTGACAACAATTTACTTTTATTTTAAATTTTATTTTAAATCATGTCATATAAGATTCGATGTGTCATTTAACAATTAAATTAATGAATTTAATAATAGAAGAACTTGATTGATATAACACCAATAATTTGGGGGTGTAATTGAAATGTTTTGAAGTTTAGTGACTAGTTTAAAATGAGGGTCATGGTTTGAGGGTGTATAATGCAATCAACTCTCAAATTTTTAATAGCATTGATGTGAAAATTCACATTAAAATCTGCGTATACTTTTGTTGATACAGAACACAAGGGAGGAGAACAAAGAGGAGGTTAAGATGGAGCTATGAAGGCCGATTCACCTATAAAGGCCGAGAGCAGAACAAGGACAAGAGGACAAGCTAATTGAGAGGGCAAATGTTCATAGTTTTCTAGGGTATTTATAGAAAAGGTCTTTTTGTTCATTGGTATGACCTTGACTAGATAAGCGTTTAATCTCATTAAATGCGCAATGGATAATCATAGGCACATATTACGAGATTATATCAGTATGAGGTAGTCAAGTTGAAATAGACTCATTATTGTCTTGGAAGTATGATTATAGTAGGATAGTGTTTAATTTTGTTTGAAGTGGGATAGATGGCCAAGCTCAAGAGGCTAATTTAGAGTCAACCATACCTCTTATTTTGACACATGTCATCTTGGTGGAGGGATATAACAACTTCAAAAAAATTAATAAAAATATTAAAAAATTCATACAAATTTTTAAAAAAATTAGATATATTAGCAATGAAGTCTATGTAGATTCCAAACCGAGCTACCATGTTAATACTATTAAAATTTTAACAATTCAGTCAATTTTTCCTATTCAAAATAGAGTAATATTAACTAAATTTTGAAGATTGAAAGCCAAAGTGATAAAAAAAAAAAATAGGACCAAAATGACAAATGAATAAATGTAAAGGGCTAAGTTTTTGTTTAAATATATTGATATTGAAACCATAAAACTTACCTGAAAATGATTTGAATCCCTAACTAAGACCAAATATCAAATGTTTAATTTGGATACGACTTGCCAATACATTTTAAAGCAATTATTAAAGTTATTATTTGACATTTAAATGATAAAAATTCAAAATAATTTGTCATCTTTTTATTCTTCCCGATGATAAAAAATATTTAGGTACCACGCTCAAAGTATTATTTAGTATATTATTGGTAATAGCTTATAAACCAACCCAATATCATTACTTATGAATATAATGTCGTTGCTTTTAGGAAAAAAATACATACAGTATCCAGTACTCATGCATACAATATCTCATTGTCCTCGGACCTTTAATGGAAGGTATTGTCTCATTTAAAGGTTTTGTTTCTCGTACTTTGAGGAGTCTAAAGTAGTTCATGGAGTTTAGAGAATGTCTCAGTTGATATAGATACAACCTACAAACTCACGAGAGGTGTCAATATTGTTAAAAATATTAATCATGCAAGTTACACTTCAACGGATCAAACAATCAACCGAGGCTTAAATGTCTTACTTTAGCATACCGCAATGGCATTTAAGCCTTGACTAATGGTTCGATTCCCACAAGCGCAACTTACAAAATTAATATTTCTAGCAATATTAATACCTCTCCGGTGAACTTGTAAATTTGTATCTACATCAACCAAGACGCTCTCTAAATTTCGTAAACTCTTTAAGCTCTCCTTAAAATCTAAAAGACAAATTAAACCCGCAAATGAGACAACATAGATCCAAAGCCAACCTCCCCTCTAGAAGTGTTGAACCCTAAAGTGTGTTACTATGTTTAGCCGCGTATTTAAAATGAAGATTAGATTTTACTTGAGCATACATATATATATATATATATTATTTTTATCATCACAAGCTTAAAGTAAAAGAGAAGAAAATGTAATAATTGAGACTCAAACTGTAAATTTTAGTAAATCCAACACAAAAATTAACCATTTATTTTTTAAAGATGTTAGCACTTAACATACACATATTTGTATATATAATTGTAATTTCCATAAAACTCTTTATCACAAATCTTTATGTCATCTAAATTTATTTTAAATAAAATTTTAATTCTCTATCTATATAAAATAAATAAAAAATATATATATCCCCAATACTTACTTGAATTATGAATCATATATATACATAATACACAGCATCGGGGGCTTTAGTAATTTGATAGTTTGGATCAGTATTTATATATATACTTACGCGTGCGCGTATATATTAAAAGGAAGGTCCAAATTACGAAACACATACCATTCTCTCTCTCTTTCTTTTTAATTTTATAAACATGGTTAATTTTCAATTTTAATCCCTTTAATATGTTTAAATTTTAGATTTAATTCTCTTTGCTCTCTGCATTTTTATAATGTTATTAATTAGTTCAAATAGTTAATATAGTTAATTTTAAAATTAAAATGTTATATGATTATATATAATTTGAAAGCAGATTTTTAAATTCAAGAAGTAGAGGGATTAAATCTTGAAAATAAAAGTAGGATGACTAAATTTCAAATGTAAGAAATTTAGAGTCATAGTTATTTGACCCAGATCGGGTAGGCTGGGTGTCGGTCCGGGGAGAAGCATAAGATCAATTAACCTGCGAGTTGGTATGACCCAATCTAAAAACCGATTAGACTGATTTTTTATTTTTTAATGATTTATTTAATTGAATTATATAACTAATAACTTGACAGATTTAACATCAACTTGATAATAAAAATTTTACATAGAATATATTTTAATATTTAAATTTTTATTTTATAATTTAACACAAATAAATAATTAATGTCTATCTCCCATGAATGAAGAGCTAACGATCCAAAATGTGAACCAATTTTGGGCTAATTGGGCATTTCTGAGTGATCCATATTAATTTTAGCCCAAGCTGTTTTCTCTTTACAACCTATAAATGCTAAACTTTAATAATAATATTATTATTAAAGAAATGCTCACCCATTTTAACTTTACTTTAGTTGTTTATATATATATATATATATTCCTAGTTTCTTATCTCAATTTTCATGTGATATGTATATATCTATTTAATTATATTAATTATTAATTTAAAATAATTTTAAAATTTGTAATGTTGAACAAATAAAATGATTAAAAATAAAAAAATCATATAGATATGAATGCTTGATTTTTGTTAGTCTTTATTTATGATATTATAATGATTATAAAAATCATATATGATATTTTTTTTATATGTGATATTAATTTTAACAAAAATAAATATTTAAGAATGTATTTATTTTAAGATCTCTAATTTAATTTCATATAAATTAATACTAGTGTCACGGGCCAAAGTTCTAAGCCCGTAACCATAGCACAAGATGCGTCCCATGGAGGTCGATCGATCAGATGGGGATCATTTAGCCCACGTGAACTGGCCCGATTCCATGAATTATTGGAGAAGCCTGTCAGATTGAAGCCTGGATGGCCCAATAGCAAAGATATGGCAACTTAGGCTATTTTGGGTAACTAATCTTAAAAGATAGAGGGAATCATATCTTGTAAAGATTAGATTAGATTTGATAAGGCATATCTTGTAAATCCCTTAAATCATGGGATATCGTTAATCTCGTCCGTCAATGTAAATGTATCTTGACCGTCGGTTCTGGGGGAGCTCAACTATAAATAGAGAGCCTCCCCCTCATTTGTAAACCATCCATTGTATGTTGAATTCTTAAGAGTAATAGAATTCTTGGCATTTACTCAAACACCTTGTGTGCATTCTTTCTTTGGCTTTCGTTTGCTTATTTGTTGCTTCTTTTGGCACAATCGCTTCCGCTATTCAATTTGGTGCCTTAGAGGAGTTCTTAAGGAATCCTCATTTTTGGGAGAGAAGGCTGACTTGGGCGAATTTGGACGAGCCAATTGCCTAAGGCCGCACGGATTGCGAGACGAAAGGTCTAGCCCCGTGACACTAGTATATACCAAATATGTATATATTCATATTAAAATTTATTGTTATTACATAAATATATAACTATTGTAAACTCTTAAATAATTTAATTAATAAATTAACCAATATAGAAAAATAAAATAGTATTATCGTATTTTAATCATAATTAAATATATCCATCTAAAAACTTCTAATATTAAATTAAAATTTGTGAGAAATTTATCATTGTCTTGGATTTCAAAGATGAGATCTTGTGAATTTCACTTGATAATATCAATATTTCATTCTTTATAATCAATATTATGTTTTAAGAGAAGGGATTGTATGAAATTCTAATTCCACGTCATTTTTATTCATGAAGAAAAATTTAAATTGTCATTCTCTTATTGGAAATGGATAGAGATGACGTGAAATCATAATATCATACAATCTTTTTTATATTTTAATTGATAAACGAGTTAATAATCCATATATTCCAAATATGTTTTTGGACTATGAGAGGTTTCTATTTCTATTCATTGCTGCTAGGTTTCATTTTTGTTTGTGTTTCTTTTGATTTTTCTTTTATTCAAGTATTATAAGTGCCTTTGAATTTGTTAAAAAGTTTTTATTTATTTTAACGTATTTTGCATTTTGATTTTAGTCAAGCGGAAAGAATCTGAAAAAATCTTGTGAAGAAAAGGGAAACCAAAGTTGAGAAGAAAAAGCTTACCAAATTTTGTACTTACAACCCTTGACTTAATCCTTAAATTATCCATAACCCTTAATATTTAAAGTAAAATATATTAAGTGCGCTTAAGCACAATTAAATCAATGTCTTTCAAGATGTTCCAACAATAGTAATACCAACCGAATTAAATTAAATTTAATCGTTAGTTTGTTAATTTCTTCACATAATAGAAAATCAATCATTCCTTAATAAAATTCAAATTATGAATAGAAGTAATTGATGCTTCGATAATTTGCAAAAGAAGCATGCACCACATTAACAAGCTCATAGGTATGAGCGTGTTTAACTATGTTGATTGTGAATGTTATATATGGTCATGGTTAATTATTATTGTTGAAGTTCCAATCTAGAGCACACCACCTAAAAACAAACGTGCATGATAGTCTTTTATTAGATAACAAATCAAAAGAAAATCTTGATCAAAGCATATCGAGATATTCCCTTTTATTGATGCATGTACAAATTCAAGGATCAATCTTCTTGAAAAAATTTTGGACACAAGTGATGACACAATCTAGTGAGGGCCGAAGTCAGCGAAATTAAATTATAAATTTTACAATAGTAAAAATATAATTTCATCATTTTAATACTTTATATATCTTTATAATTTTTTAAAAAATTAAATCAAATGTTTATCAATTTTATGGGGAGTCAAAGTGTAATTTTAATTTTATTAATTTAAAATTTTAAAGAGCCTAAATTAAATTTTTTCATTTTAAGGACAGAATCTCTGTCAATCCCTCTAGTTACGTCCCTAAATCTAGTATAAAAATTAGATACAACCAAACTTCAAAATGTAGTGATAATGATAAAGACTCACATATGTCAACGAGTTAAAATACAAGCCAGTCAATTAGATGTTAAAAAGATACAAGCAGAAATCACCTAATTGATGTTACAAATTGTTGAAGATACAGTCAGTTAGATGAATTGAATTAGAGAAGCAGTATGGTCAACATCTTGGAAGTTGAAGGAGAAACATTTTATACACTCGACTGCATCCTCCGGCAAACAAAGTTATGTGGCTCCAACGAAAGAACTTTAGATTAGATACTTGTCATGGCATGCTCCAACATTACAAGCCAGTCTTTTCTATCTACCAAAATTGCTTTTGACTTTTTAGTAATTTTGTCTTTTTATTGCATGATTCCACTCCAACGACAATGATATTTTTAATTATCAGTGAAGAAGAATAAGATGTCTACTCCCATGACAACCAAGTTTTAATTATTTTTTCCAGCTTTATATTGCATTAAGTTAGATTTCTAGTTTTTTTTTTTTTAGTAAAATCCCTGCTCCTCTTTTCATAATTTTCATAATTGAAATTTATTAAAAAATTCCCATATTTACTTGGGAATTTTGGCAAAATTTTAAAGATGGAAACTTTTATGAATCCAATAATCTCTTAATAATATTGGTTTTTTTTAATATTGATTCTTAATTATTATTTAAAAAGAATTGGTTAATATTTTATTTCATTTAATATTATAAATATCAAAATTATACATAAATTTTGATTTAATGTGCAATTGTATATATAGATTTTAATTTGATGCAATTATATACGTGAAACTCTAATTGTGATACAAATATATACTTAAAACTTTAATTTTGATTGAATCATAAACATTTGAAGAAATAAATACATCATTTTTTTATACTGAATAACTATAATTATTTATGTGTGCAATATATAAATATAAAATGATATTATATTAATAATTATATTAAAATTCGTAAGAATTAGATCAAATTAAAATTTTATGTATAAATTTACACAAAATTAAAATTTATATATAAAATTACATATTAAACTGTAATTTATGTATATTTTTTAGATTTATCCGAGGTGTTAGAAAAAAAACTTATTCTTCAACGATCCGGAGTGTGTTCCCATTCCATTAATGAAACGGGACATCATGAACCATTGGCTGGCAGTGACACGCGCATCGCAGAGACAGAATCATATGTATTTGTGGGAATGCCACTGTATTGAGGGGTCAACATTATCATACATACATGCATACATACCTGTCTTGTCAGAAACTGAGAATTTACCTACAGTTTATTATAAGTCTATCCACATCATATTCTTACCCTGGCCTTGTCTTGTTCTTAAGGGCTAATATTATTATTTTATCTTATTTGATAGTATAATCAAATATTAAATTACTAATTAATATATACCCACATAAATGGGAATCTTTAGAGCAATTTTGAAACTGTTGACCAGCTCGACGTTGGACCATGGCCACCTTAGACGGCGGTTGCTGATTGGCTAAGTTATATAAAGTAGAGAAAAGTCAATGCAAAATGTTGCCTTCAATATAAGGGAAAAAGTTGAAAAAAAGCGAACCCAAAATTATAAAAAGAGCCGCCTTTTCTATTTTATTTGCTGCTTTTCGCCAAGGAAGCCTTTTTTTTTTCCCTTTTACTACTGTTATTCTTCAATTCTCTCTACTTAATTGAGAGGAAAGGAAAAAGGTTGAAAGTTTGGAATATGAACGGTTTGCAGCCTCCTCGACCAGATTTGGCTGATGAAGCTAATCATGGTGATGGTTTCATTAGAACTTATAAAGCTTGGAAAGGCAGCAATGTAAGCAAAAAAAAAAAAACTTTCTTTTATATCTCTTTTGATGGTTTGTTTATCAAAGATCTGAAATTTAGGGTTGATTTGATGGAATCAAAAGTGTCTGTTTATGGGTTTTTATTGCTATATGATTGATGGGAAAGGGTTCTTTTTGTGTTTAAAGTTTGGTAACAAAACAAAAAGGTGTTTGGGTAATTGAATTTTCTCGGTTTTAGTTCTTTGGTAGTTCATGAGATTGATTTGAATAAGGATCATTTGGAAGTGAAAGGCAATTGATTAAGCTTGATGTGAATTTTTGTGAATTAATTGAGATGTTGCAATATGTCCCAACTTTTTTTTTAATGAACAATCTGAACAACTTTAAGCATATGGAAGATCAATTAAGTCTCAATTGTAAATTAATCTAGGGAAAAATAATTCTGGGAAAATTGAGCTGCAGAGTATAAATATAATGCTTTTATTTTAACTATTGTTTATGCCAATCGTTTCTGGGTCTTTTTTTTTCTTCTGCAGGTATTTGTTTTGGGAGGAAGATTTATATTTGGACCTGATGTGAGATCCCTTTTCTTCACCATCTTCTTAGTTGTTGCTCCTGTTGCTGTCTTCTGCGTCTTTGTAGCAAGAAAATTAATGGATGACTTCCCTCATCACCTCGGAATATCAATAATGGCTGTTGTTGTGGCTCTCACTTTATCTGTTAGTTCATTCCCTTCGTTAAAACACCATTGTTTTTCATGTATGCTGCTTTTTGTCACTGATGTTCTGCGTATTGAATGTATTGTTTATGTTGATTTTATGATCTGGTATGGTTATTAAATGTTGATGCTCGCATTTCTGCTATTGTATGAAACATGTGATGAATCATTTAGTTTTGCTAGTGATTGTCTGCATATAGAGTGCTTTTTTGTGTCACTGATGTTCGGCATAACGAACTCTAGGAAACGGTATAGTGTAAGGTGATTTTACGACAGGATACGACTCTCTAAATACGATACTAAACGTCGATGGTCGCTTGCCTTAGAATACAAGTTCTACCATCGTATTTGCTATTGATCGTTGAATGCATTTCCAGTGTTTCCTCAAGTTATCAATTCAATACTCAATTTTGTACAAAAATAAAAAGTTTATTTTGTATTCTTAAATCACATTTTGATATTCAAACTTGTTTGTGATAATTGGTTTGATATTCCAAAATCACTGCAAATATAACGAGTTACAGTTGACTTATGTTTCCTCAGGATATAACTCTTCTTCTACTAGCCTCAGGAAGAGATCCCGGTATAATTCCACGAAATTTGCACCCACCCGAACCTGAAGGTTATGAAGGAATGACTGAAGTTCGGCCTGGCCAAACTCCACCATTACGATTACCGCGTACAAAGGATGTGATTGTCAATGGTATAAGTGTGAAGATCAAATATTGTGATACATGCATGCTGTACAGACCTCCCCGATGTTCTCACTGTTCGATATGCAATAACTGCGTTGACAGATTCGACCACCACTGCCCTTGGGTTGGTCAGTGTATCGGACTGGTAACACAAATTGTTTTACGTGATACTCTATTTTCTTCTTCCAAACTAGTGGTAACAGCAGCACTATGATTTCGTGAACATTTTTTGGCTATTTCTTTAGTTCCTTTACATCTGTTTAAAGCCCTTTGTTTTCCCCTCATTTTGATATAGGCACGATCCCTTTACAGTGTCTCTGATTTTTGTTTTCTGCTCCTTCTGGTGCAGCGGAATTACCGATTCTTCTTCATGTTTGTCTTCTCTACAACTCTACTTTGTTTATACGTGCACGGATTTTGCTGGGTTTATATCCGGAGGATCATGAATGGCGAGGAGGCTACAGTCTGGAAAGCGATGACTAAAACCCCTGCCTCCATTGTGCTAATAATCTACACCTTCATTTCAGTTTGGTTTGTTGGTGGATTGACTGTCTTTCATTTGTATCTAATCAGTACAAACCAGGTAATATTTATATTCCGGTTCATTATACGTTCAGACTGTCAAAATTTTCAAATTCTAGCACTTCGAATCTGTTTTAACGCACATCACTTTTCCAGTAAACCACGGACTACTTCCAAACCTACGACATAAGTTTATTATGCTTGAATCTTGTGGTGATCTATTTTTACTGCTTTGCATATCTTCAGCTGGAAATGACCAAGTTCTTTTTTATGCTTTTGGCAGTCTACATACGAGAATTTTAGGTACCGGTATGATCGTCATGAGAATCCATACAACAAAGGGGTCATCAGGAACTTCTTGGAGGTATTCTGCACCAGTATTCCTCCATCCAAGATAAACCTCAGGGCAAAGGTTCCGAAGGAACCTGCAATTGCATCGAGAACAGTGAGTGGAGGTTTTATCAGTCCAAACAATGGGAAAGCCATTGGTGACATCGAAATGGGGAGAAAGCCAGTTTGGGATGAGGCTTTAGGAGATATAAGCGATTATGAAGGACAACACAGTGTTGACTACAGCGACAAGGACAGCAGATTGCCTGATGTATCTCCCGATTTAAGTAGGATCCTTCCTCCGGATAACACGGAGGGGCGTGGTGTCATGCATCATCCTAGATGTTCGAGTTGGGGAAGAAACAGTGAAAGATGGGAAATATCACCCGAGATTCTTCCTTTGTCCAGAATTGGAGAATCTAAGAGGATGAATGGTAAGAGCAATGGGGAATCTACAAACCAGAATCAACAATTTGAAATGAGGTTATCAACTGTAAAATGAACAGAAAATAAAAATGAAACAGGAAAAAAAAATGGTGTGCATTCTGTTTGGTGTTGATTGGAACCAAATGCTTTAATTTTTCACATGCTAAACTGTTTTGTACCGTGTAATGAGTTGTGTTATTTCATTTGGGCAGAGTGTAATGGGTTGTGTTAATACGATACCTTGGGGTTGTTTTATTCCTCCCCAAAAGAGAGAGAGAAAAAAATGGTCTTCAGTGATATTTTGGCCTCGGTTTACGCTTTTTTAATAAATTTCAAAATGCTTCCACTTAAATGGCAGTAAGCCACGGCAAACCGTGCAGAGGCTTATATATGCAATCGACCATAGTGAACGTGTCTCGCTGTGTTGAATGCTTAAAGAAAAATGAAGAATTTAGAGCTTACGTCCTATTGCGGAACTTGCTGTTACATCGTGTGAGATGAACATCTCATCCTTCTGCAGTAGTTGTTCTTTTTCGGTGTTTAAACTTCAACCGTTCCACCATTTTATCATATAACCCTCGAAGAAATAATAATGGGTTTCAATGAAAAAACGCAAGTTGGAACTACACCAGAAACTTATCAGTGTACCAGTTTGAATAATAAAAAGTTGACAATAAATCAGTATAAATTAATTGAATTGAATTAAAAAAAATATTGATTGAACCAAATTTCATCTTATTTAATATTTTTTAAATGAATTTTTATAAAACCAAACCCATGAACTGACCAATTGGCCATTTACAAAAGCATTAAAAAATGCAGTATGACGATTATTTAAAATGTTAATTATGATAAAAATACCGG
Source organism: Gossypium longicalyx (assembly GCA_025698465.1). Lineage (NCBI taxonomy): Eukaryota > Viridiplantae > Streptophyta > Magnoliopsida > Malvales > Malvaceae > Gossypium > Gossypium longicalyx. Next base: position 8,148,843 of record CM047006.1, on the reverse strand, counting down.
AAAAAAATCAATCTACAACAAAGAGAATAAAATAAAACAGTAACTTGAAGTCAAAATTGGAGTAAACAAAACTTCACCAGTAAGGGCGTCGGATTGCGAAAAAGAGAATAAAAATAATAATTGGCCATTCCTAAAGCCTAAACGCTGCTTTAATGATTCATTCATAGCATAGGCCAAACCCTGACTTGTCTTTAGGGACAAACAAGCACTCTGATTACCTTTGGCGCCTACCATTGACTGATTGTAAGGTGCTCTACTCACACCAATCGGTGAAGTATCGTCCATTTCGACCTATTAGGTCCCAGATTTTGTCCAAAGAGATATATCACACACTGAAGTTGGTGTGAATACTTGAATCCCGAGACTAATTCTAGAACACTGTCAATGTGAGATTCAGGACTCTTTCCTCTGATAATGACATTTTGACATGTAAAAGTGGTAAATACTGGCATAATAAAATACAAATAGGATAGTTGGTGAGTCCCCAAAAAGTCAAAAGAACAAAAAAAGAAACAAGATGGATGCCAAAGCAAACTCTTTTAAGCCCACATAAAATCTTGAGATAATTAATTTGTAACCCATTGCAAGGGATGTCCTTCTGTAGGAATTTTAACAGAATACGAGTATTGGTTTAAAAAATACAGCAGATTTTGCAAGAAAAGCTCACAAATTGTAACCACGACTGCAGGCATAGTCTCCTCCAGGTTACTGCATTGACTGAACGCGTTTCATAATGATGAGTGTCAAGTCCATGTATCGTTGAGCACAATTAGAAAGACAAGCAGATTCACTTGAGCTGAATTTGTTCCCAGGAGTACTTGTGATACACTTGTCCCAGCACACACTTGTAAGCTTTGCCACCATCTCATTGACCATGGCTTTTTCCTTTTCTTGCTGTATAGCCACAACAAAATAAATCAAGAGCCCAAAATGGCAAGATCATAAGCTTCTCAATGTACTGGAAAGGCCACATAAGAAAATATTTTCGAATTTAATCCATCACAATTAACAACCATTAAGCGATTTAGACTAATTATAAATCCCCTTATTGAATTATTGACATGAGTGTTATTGACTCAAAAAGTTTGACAAAAGCACTCAGCATATAATTAGAAGTTTCCATTCCTACATAATTTTTTCAGAGCTATACATGCCCCTAATCCTACCTTCTCTCTATTTTGCACTTTCAAATACCAGGTGCGCCGAAGACTTGTACAAGGATCCCGTTATTTGTACACTCATGCTTAGCCTATGTTGGTCATCAAATCAACAGAAGAATATGATACATTTGTCTCCTTCCAACCTAGTATGGACAAAGGATGTGCATGGGCAGATGTGGAAATAATGTTTACCTATAACTGAAGTCCCTCATGTTTATTTTTGTGGACTCCTTTCAAAGTTCTTCCTATAGAATATGCTAATTGTATCATACACACAACATGCCAATAAATACTAAATGGATCTAGCATACTAATGTCCTAAGAGTACTTTCTAAGGTTTTCGTATTAAGTAATATTTTATCTCATTGGACTGAAAATCAGTATATAAACTGTCACCAACTGCAATTGTAAGAGAAAATTACTATAACCACAAATACTAACCTCAAAGTGTGCTTAGGTCATTCACTAACAAAATCTATACTAAAAAACAATACTACAATCTGCCACTGAGAGTAAAAGCAAACCAGAATCTAATGGTTCCACCTAGAATATACCACTTAATATACATAGTTTTGTGCAAAATGATGAAATTATTTTATAAAATGAACAAACAAAACTCCTCAGACTCTTAACTTCTGATAAAGAAGATATTACATAAATATCTTTCTTTTAAAGGATTTTGCTAAAGAGTGTCTTAAGAGCACTCTTCAAAGCTACTCTATACAGTAATATCTCTATCTAATGTATTGAAATGATCAATAAAGTTGCAAATATTACCTTTAATATAATAATCTTATGATAAATAGTATATTAACTTACCTAAAAGTGTAATCTCAAGACACTCGTTAGCAAAACTCTTAAAAAAAAGTGCCAAACAATAATTAGTGGAACCGGTTAAAGTGATAAATACAGAAAGCAACGTCTAATTAGCAGCACCATTTTTTCTTAAATTCAAAGGAAGTAAAATACTAAATACCAAAGAAAAAACTCATGATCTGGTAACAATTATCAACCTGTGCCCATAGGCACCAGTTACGCGAACCTAAAAAGGAAACTGCAAAATATGTCATATAAAATAACTTAAGGGAATGCCATGAACACATTAGCCTGACTTACCACCATGATTTTGCTTTATATTTTATTTGAAACTAAAATCTTTACAAAGGCAATAAAATCAAAACTCCAACAGTGTAAAACCCATCAAATCATCAAATCAGAGAAGATTTGAACTTTGGGTAATAAAATTAACAGATATAAGAGCAATTAACAGGTTATTTCTGCAATGAAACAAAAAATGAGAGAGATCATACATTGAGGAATCGTTGCAAATCAGGAGAATTGAGAGCTGATGCATCCATTTGGAGAGACTAAATTTAGCACTACGTTGGAAATGGCAGCTAAAAGGAAAATTAGCCTAAAACCCTCTTTCAAACGCATCAAATTCGCAAAACCCTAAAGAAATACTGTATGTAGATGGGCTGGACTAAGCACATGACCAGTGTAAGCCCATTAATACTCTCTTATGGGTTAAATCTTTTCCTTTTAAAGGCCCCAAAAGTTGGTTCCCTAATTAGCCCCATTAAAATTACTATGGCCCATTTGGATGGGTAATGGCAGTGTGGTGGAATCTTTTAATTTACGTAATTAATTTCACCACCACAGCGAGTTGAGTATTTGCGTCTTTTTAAATTATCTAAATTGAAATTCATAATCTACTTAAAATTTTGAATCTACGAATTATTTACAAATGTTTTTAGTATTATTACCTAAATCCAAACTAAATATTATTTGCTACATATTTGAACATGCAAAAATTTGAATTTAACATTTTTTTATCATATATTTGCTATTCGAATCCCCAAAAATTTAAATATGAATATGGGAAATAATATAAAGTCGAACAAAAATTAATTTAAATAAAATTTAAGTTTAAAAGGTATAAAAAAATTCGAACTTAATAAAAGAAAATTTTATCTTTTTTTTTTCACTTAATTGAATACTTGAACTATCAAAATACATCAAAATAGCTCTTTTGACTATAAAACTAATTATTTTTTTTTTTAGTTAAGCCCGGTAGATGTCACGCCATATTTATGACATGTAGCAAAAATAAAAAAAATAAAAATTAATCAACAAAATTATTTAAAAAAATTGTAAAATCATAAAAAAAACTATTGAATATACAAAAATTTAAATAAAATTTAAATTTTATAAAAAAAAAAAGAAAAAAGAAACTTTAAAAGAAAGAAAGAAAGAAGAGAAGAGTAAAAAGGGGATGCGATTCTTTCTTTTTTACTTATATCATATAAGTTTGTACATGAGCTAAGAGCTTCAATTACACTGAATAAAACAATTAAAACTCCCTATAACTTTTATGCAAGTTTTTAGTAGTCGGAATGTCATCCATGTTATTCTTTTAGGTTTTGAGAATTGAAAGGAGCTCATCCCCTTTATGAATTTCTTTACAATAAAGGACTACTTAAAGGGTTTAGGGCCTTCCCCCTTCAAAATTTTGGGAAATTATGTTTTTTTTTTTTTTAAAAATTAATTAGACCTCTCAACTTTTTTTTAAAAAAAATATTTCTCCTTGAAGCTTTTAAAAAAATTTAATTAGACCACTTCAAATTTTTGAAAATTCACATTATACTTTTTTTATTATTTTTAATTAGCTCACTTAAAATATTAAAAAAATTCTCATTAATCTCAAAAAAAAAAAATTAAAAATTTTAGTTAGACCCAATTTTTTTTAAAAAATCTCATTGAACTCTTAAATTTTTAAAAAAAAATTCTAAGTCTTCCAAAACTTATTATTTATTATTAATTTTTTGCCCATTTTTGAGTGTGAGTATTCATTCCAAGTCCTGAAAATCAATTCAACAGTAAATAATATATATCATGTTCAACTGCTAACATGCTGACCCCTTGTACTTGTTTACTGTTAGCAAATGAACAATCTTATCATCAGCAAACCAGCAGGATAAAAATAGTAAATGTATACCAAACAAATAATCAAAGGTATATATTGATTTATAAAATAACTATATTTCCCACAGTTGAATTACTAGTTCATAACCCAAATAAGAGATGTATGTATGTATGTATATAAGCTTTGATATAAACATTATCCATTATCATCCATTTGGCTTCCTCTCCCTTCATTTCTGTCTAAGCTGCTTTCATTTCCATCAATGGGAAGTCAAACATCAAAGGTAGACCATGAAAATGATGAGATTCAGCCTAAAGTGCCGCCTCTTCTCACCCGGAAACTGCAGGAGATTGAGAAACGTAGGTTTGGATCAAATCTTTCTAAACAAATACTGCTCCAGCATTGTCCAGAGGATGGCTCCTGCAGTGACCGAAAAAGTAGCGCCGTTTTGTCTCTGGAGCCTGATGATGATAACGTAGGGTCTGCAAACATAGCACCCCAGCCCATGGTTTCTGTTAAGGATATCCTTAGTGTTGCAGGCGAAGGGGAAAACAAAAAAGATGGTAACAATGCTGAAGCTCGTAAGTTGATAGATAAAGAGACCAGGTCCATGAAAAAGCTAAGCTTGGAAGAAAGAGAAGCCCATAAGAAGATTGTTGAAGAAATTGGAAGGGTTAACAAAGAACGCCGTCCTTGCCTTACTTGTCCTGGATCACCAAGTTTTAAATTTTACCTTACTGAAAACGAAAAGGAAGATGATTATTCTAGTGAGTTGTTGATCTCAACTCTTGATGAATGAATTGTTTAAATCAATCTTTATAAACAAAGCTGTAAAACTTGCTGGTTTTCATGCATGCAGGCAAAGATGATTTGTTGATCAAAGGGTCGTTGAGCGATACCGATATCGATGCTGCCAAAGAGATTTTTGAATCTGTATCATCCACTGAGGTAATTCAATCAAAACGAAGGGCATCAAATTTCTCTACATGCACTAATTATGGGTTTTTGTTGGTTCTTACAGGAACCGAGCAGCAAGTTAAAGAGGAGAGGAAGAAGAAAGATGAGATTTAGAAGGGTGATACCTACGGGAAAACCCGTAAAGAACTTTCTCAAAGTTAAATCATGTTATTATCCTCTTGTGGCGACCAAAAGTTAAACCGACATTACTCAAAATCCAGCAGCAATGTTAAATCATAAATGTAAATGAAACGAGCTCATTGCGTTTTCTTTCATTCTTCTTTCATTCTCTTCTATCCTTGGTTATGACTTCTGTAATTGTACCCGATAGGAACTGTATGAAATTAAATGAACCAAATGTCATATATAGATTATAGAATATGATAGCTAAATGTAATAAAGGGAAAATGCTTGAATAGTTCAATGCCTCAAAGTCTTGAATTCCAATCCTGATTAGATCCACCTGGATCTCACCGGCTGCTCACAGTTGCCCAGTAATTCCGGAAACACAACTGAACAGGGAAGCTTGGTAATCCCACAGAATTTACATCATTCCAGTAATTAGTAATTAATTGATCAGAAAGGGGATTTAGCATACACATAATATTCAAGAAAACCAGTAATGGCAACTCGAAGCTGCCGTTCAACAAAATGCAAGTAACAACATTTCATCGAACAAAAGTTATAAGCATGGTCAACGAAAAATGGAAATTTATGGAATCAGAACTCAGTAATTAGAAACAGCTTATATTCAGATATAATTGTGTCATTGTATGGTGTTCAAATTCACCAGGTAGGTGAAGAATTACTAAAAGATGTAGAACAATTGGCAGCTCCAGCACAGATCAGCTGGATAAAAGCTTTTCAAGGGCCAGGTTTTCATCACCCCCAACCGCTTCTAGAGTACTTCTCACCAAACCATCAGGAAAACCCATTTCCACGAGTCGTTGTACCTGAACCCATCCAATTTGTCATAGAAAATTTAGTTCATTAAATATATATGGTGGTCGATATTGACCCATTACCAACAAATATTCAAAGAGTGCGTCTGATACATTGCTAATGTCTATTATTATAAAAGATACTACATCAAGGATTTACTCAGTGCATACTTCGCAAGAAATGTTTACTTGATTGAATGAATATCTAGATAAATAAGGAATACAAACCTTTTCCTCAACCCCTAAAGAAGAGGCCTTGGCAAAACTTTCTGTCCAGTAACGAGCTGTACCAACAAATGTCTGATACTCTCTAAGATACTGCATTAGAGAACGGGGGAAAAACTAAATGGCTAGACAGAGTGACAAAAACTTCAACAGAAATTATTAAAATCCAAGAATCGAAGCTGGACTGACAACATACATAGGTTTAGTAATCTACAAACTATTGCACATTCAAATAAGGCCAATAAAAAGAGACAACGGAACCTTCTTATAAAGAAACATGGGATAGATTGGACTCGAGCAAATCAAACCTGTTGTGCTACTACAGCATCTTGAGGATCATCAGGTTCAGGAGCTGAAAGCAAAGCTTGAACAGAAAGAAGAGCTGTCTTAAGAGTGAGTGCAGGACTCCACTGGTCCTTCAATATATCCAGGCATATCGCCCCACTTTGGCTGCTGATGTTTGGGTGCCTTGGGTGGTTAATAGAACGGAAGGAAGTTTCAAGAGTTAACCACCGTCAAAACTTAATCAATCATTAGTCATTTCATCTTTACGCATCAAGAACAATAGACTATAACTTGTCAATAATCTAAGCCTAAATTCGGATGCATCTTGTTTATGGTGTCACATTCAACAAAGTTTTGCTTCTGAAATCCACATGCAAAACATATTCAAGGGGGAAAAAAGCCATTTGTACCAACTTGAACTAGTTGCAATAACATGCATTGGCAACAGTATATTTCTCTTTTTCTTTTCTCCTTTCAATATCCTCGAGTTCAAGAATGATTTTAACAGTGGTGCATATGAACCAGGCAGTAAACAAAAGGAAATTGTTTATACATATTATTAAGAGTATTCTTTCAAGAAATGGGGAAAGAAAGAGAAAAGAAATTACTTTAATGCAAACCTAATCTATTATAAGGAACAAAACCATGATTTTTAAAAAGGCCTATTTAGTTTCAGCTATGCGATGAGTGAGAGAAAGTGCAAACCATACGGTTGTGCAAATTCAGGATTAGATACCCAAGTCAAGTTTATTAATCCAAGATTTTTCATCAGCGCAAAAGGATTAAAAGAAATGTGCAAGATTATCAATAGTTTATCCAGCCAAGTCATATAAGGAACAATGCACAACAAAAATAATAAAAAAAGCTTAGAAACTAGATTAAGACCACAAACATACATAACGGCAATTAACTAACTTCTTCACTCTTCATAGGCTGTTTTTTTCCAAGGGAGGCCTAAGATCTTAAGTACAGTCATTATTGTTCCATCAATCACACCCACATTGTACTAGATTACCAGAAAACCAATTCAACTATCAGGTTCAATTAACAAAAGAATAATAAATATGCAAATAAAACAAGATGATGCTTGTTAGTTTTCCTACCAAACTTTCGTCACAAACTTCATTTTGGGAGGCTCAAATGGATACCCATCTGCAAAATAGAAACCAATCACTAACAAGCACCAATAATCAATGATCCATCCCATTTCAAACACGGCTAACTTTCCTTAAACTATCACCCAATCGGTAGTATCTAGCAACATTGCATTCAAAAAGCAATCTTCCATTACTTTACGGAGAAAAGCTCAACATCCCAAGTTTATAATTATAAACTCACTCGAAAATCTAAAACTGGATAAAACATTTATTCTTTTCGTGAAAAATAAGGAAAACTTACCCCAAAAAAAAAAAAAAACCCTTTCCCTCAGCCCAATTTCTCAACTAAAAAGGGGGGAGGGGGGAATTAAACTTTAAAAACAAACCCATGAAAATTAATGTAAAGAAAGAGAAGAAACGGATAGTGAAATACCAGGCAATGTGATATCGATTTCAAAGGAGCCCCCTTCATAGGGAGTGCCAAGGGGACCAGGGATGATGCCAGTCAAGCGAGCAAGATTGTCTGATTTTGGAGAGACCCTAATGCCCGAAGAGTCTTTTTCTCTGCTACATTCTTGTAGCTCCTTTTGAACACGAGCAAAGTCTATCATCTTCTCTCAATTCTCCTTGTTGGATCAAAACCCTACGCCCCAATAAGTAAAGCGTTTCCCTTTACTCTTTTTACGCTATTAGTCTTTTTTTCACTCTTCCCTTCTCTCTCTTTTACAAGTTTATTTATTTTTTTCTTTGCTGGAAAAATAAAATAATTGACGGCAGCTGATTTTGATTTTTCTTTTCGCAATGGTTACCGAAAAAATAGGGCTATATTTTTTTTTATATAAAAAAAATCATTTGGAATTCTAATTCTTAATTCGATTTTTATTTTATTTTATTCAGATTTAGAAAAAATAAATCTAACTACTTGATTAAAATTTTAAAATATTAAAATACTATAATTTTATTCAAAACTTAATCCGATATAATTATTGTCATCCCTACTGGACTTATTTTTCATTTTCTAACTCTCTAAGAATTAACAATGAAACAAAAAATGAATAAGGTAATTTTATCTTTTAAATTATATAAGAGGAGAAATCAGTAAATAATTTGAGATTAATAAGACATTGTTTTACAACAATATAAAAAAAAAAAGACATTGTTAATTAATAATCTTATATGATAATTTAATATTTTTAACATCTTTACTTTTTTTATTTCTTCTTCAACTCGTTTGGTTCTTCTATTTTGTTTTCACCAACCACACTCTAAATTTTCGAGTTGCTTATCCTTCCCCTTTTTATTTCTTCTACCAACTTTTTTTTTCTTTTTTTTTTTATTTATTCTACAAGTCTTCTCTCTTTTTAATTTATATATTTATTTTATGAATATCTTTGTTATTAGAGACTATTCTAAAGGACATGGTCCCGCTCCCTTAAAATGAAAAATTATCATTTAGACCTCTAATTTTTTTAAAAATTTTAAATTAATAAAGATAAAATTGTGCTTTGCCACCCATAAAGTTATAAAAATTCAACTTAATACTTTAAAAATTATAAAGATATAAACTATAAAAAATTAAAATTTCATTCGGCTCCCCCTAAAAAATTGTTTTGGCTTTGCCCCTATTTTTTTATTTTCACAAGTTATGATAAACAAATGACGTTGACTATTGTCGCTAAAACTCCACCAGATATCAACATTTTTTCTTTAAAAGTGGGTGGTTCTTCATCGACTTCTTAATTTGTTTTTGTTTTAAGAGTATTTCAGAATAATAAATTATTTCACGAGTCGGTTTGGACCCATATTATCTTAAATTTTATATGTTTTTTGTTGCTTAATAAGTCTTCACTTTTATAAATTTTTGTGTGTTCTTCTAGCAAGTTTTTTAGTTTTGCTTATGTATGTAATATTGCTTTTGCAAGTGGTTTTAGGGATGATTTTGTCGACATCCTCTCCAGTTTGGTGGATATTTGATTCTTTTGTCAATTTTTGCTTACCGCTTTGGACCATCCGAACCTGATATCCTTATTGTTTTAAGTGTTTGCTCCAAATATGGCGTGCTTGAGTTGTGATAGAGTCAATTGTCAACATGTCATAATGTTCATTTGATACTGAAGTTAAAGCCTTTGTTGTGATTAATGAAATTTGTCATTCACCGTTTACAACGGATATTTGTTAGTTTTTTCTCCAAAATTATATAATCTCATTCATAAAATGAATTAATAAATTTCCCTTTCAAATTTTTATTTTTTAAAATACTATTAGAATGATGGAACTTAAATTAATGAGATTTATGGATGCACTAAACCGACTGAAATATATAAAGATATGCTAGAGAAATCCACTATAAGTGCGAAAAATAAGATTATGTAATAAATATATTATGAAAATTATTATAAATAATAAATGAGATTTTAATTGAATGATAAAATAAAAATATTAAAAATTTTAATAAACTTAATATATGTCTAATCTTTAAAATAATATAATTTATTTTATAAAATAAAAATATTTTCACAATTAATGCTTAATTATTCGGAAACTAAGCTCAATAAAAAAATTAATATAAGTAGAGATGCAGTATATTCTTGAGCAACACACCTTAATAAGTAATACTATTCTGTCTCGGTAGACTTCACCAACTTTCATTAAAATGTCTTATCATACCATAGTCGAAGGGTCATGAGCTCAAAATAGCCAATGGGTCACATGGCCCAAACTTCAACAGACATATGACAAAAGTCAAATTAAGCAACGTGACTTTGATAAATGACAAACATTAAGATTAGACTTATAAGTTTCAGATGAAAATATTGAAACCAAAAAATAGATTTTTATTAAGGATAGATAAAAAGATTGAAGTTATCAAGTGTAAAATTACGACTATTTAAAATTTGGATAGAATTTGAGTTTAAATATTTAAGGCTTGAGTTTAATTCGCTCAGATTTAATTCACGTCGATTCATTTTTTTTAGTTTATATTATATTATAACACAATAAATTTATAGTAATATATAATACTATAATATAAATATTAAAAAAAAGTGTTTTGTTTATATATAAAATTTTAATAAATGAAAAATATATAAAATATTAAATAATATATATATTTTTAAAATGGTATGTGCGAGTTTAAAATGAGTTTTTGGATAGCTACTTACACTTATAGGCGAGTTTGGATAAATTTCGAACTCATTTTTTAAATTGAATCAAGCTTGAACAAATACAAAATATGTTAATATTATGTTTAAGCATGACCCAACCCACCCTGATCCACCAAAAATGTATTAACTAAGAACTAAGTCAAATTCACGTACAAGTACGAATCCCTATCAAAGTTTGGACCACCATTCTAAGGTATAAAAAGAGAAAGATGCATTGATCTCAAATAAGTTATGGACATTTTCATTTCTTTCATCTCAATTGACTCAAAATAACACAATTCATTGAACTTCTAATTAACTTAAACATTAAATAATATGGTAAAACATGAGGTCCGACATCCCATAATTTTACTCTTTTTATCTTACAATTCATATATACTCTACTTCACAACAACTTAAAAGCAACAAAAATAATTGGTGTTATATATGAAAACCTATTTTGAATCCATCTCGTTTTCAAAAACACATCTAAACCCTTATTTAGGAGGGAAGTGTTGAAAGGAACATGATTCTACATCAATTAACCAAAGATTGCATTGTGGCTGCATATAATAAGAGCCATGTTCCTAACATGAGGCATCTTTTAAAAAAAAGAAATTGTAAAGACGATTTCACCTTTTGAAGAATATTTTGGCCTAATTTAAGAACGTTTTTCAAAAGTATTTTTTTAGAGAGAAGTTAAAATTTTCAAATTTTGAAAAAAAATGCTTTTGGATTAATTTTTTTGTTTGAAGAAACATTTTTTTCTCTAAAAAACAATTTGTTTAGAAATATTTTTATCCAAAAAAAATACTTTTTACAACCATTCCTAGAATCACCATTTATCATTACCACAATCTGACAAATGTAAAATTTTGACAAGAGTACTTTATTATTCCATAGGAGAACACCCAAATGGTATAAAGCTGTATCCAAGTGAGGGATAGATAAGTCTCGTGGAGGAAAACTTTTGAATCCAAGAAGCTTGGAATAAAAAAAAAAAAGGAATTACTAAAAATTAGATGCCAAATTGAATCGTGTCATTTTTCAAATCCAAGCAATTGAAAATGTCAAAATGGCATCATTCTAACTATGGATTTAAGTCAACGGAAACCAATTATCAGTGCTTGAATTGATGGTGACAATCATGCATTCAAAATAGCAATTTTTTACTGGTATCAAAAACCTTAACTTATATTTATCAAATATACATTAACTAATCAAGTTAAACTTTAATTATTTTAAATATTTTTTCCATCCACAAAAATCAAACCTTACAATCAAATTTCTTCCTTTTTATCAAAACTTGAAAGGGTTTTGTTTTTCTTGGACTGAAGTAAAAAGAATTATATTCTCCTCTAAATAATAAGGAATGTCAAAGCTGATGATTGATCATTGATTGGGTACTATTCTTTTAGATTTAAACAACTTCAAGGCTAAAAACATGGATGACGAAGAACAATGTAGACACAGACTTGCACCTTAATATAACATCATTTTCACCCTTCGCATTGTCTTTAAATGTCAAATGAACTGATTCACAGCAACTTGCTTAATCTACATGTCCCACATTCCAATAGGGCTAAGCATTTTTCCCTTTCCTTTCTCACTTCCCTTCTTTATTACAATATTTTGTTACTGTTATCATGTTTTCTATAACAACCCTCCGAGATTAGGATTTTTAAATTCGAATTTTAGACTACATGAATATGGATAAAGTCAAAAACTTTATCTTAAGTTCAAGATAAAGCTATAAAATTTTGGAAAGTTGAAGCTAAAAAATTCTTTGTTAAAAGGGTTTAAATTAAATTATTAATATTTTAGATGGACCGGAAATACGATTTTTTTCATTTAAATAATGGGCTATAGGGTTTAACTTGAATTATTGATTTCTAAGAAGGATCAAAATGTAACAATTTTAGTTAAAAGGGTTGAAATTGAAACTAAATTATTAATTTTATGAAAAGGTCAAATAATAATTTCTTTTAATTAACCAAGAAAATCAAGTTGAGTCAACCATGATAAATAATTCTGGGCTTGCTTCGTTGGCATCATCAAATTAAGAGTGACTCTCGGAATTAAGTATCTGCTATATATGTTGGTCCTTTAACTTCACTGGAATATATTCTATTACAGCCACTTTGATGATAGAATGTTTTGCAAAAAAGGCACAAAAGTATTTTGCTGCAATTGCAATCCAGCTTCTTTATCATTTGTCAATGGCTATAAATAGAGCTTTTCTCCATTATTGACTGTGCATATAGATCCAACACCTAAAATAGAAAATACTAGGGCAGGGAAGAGTGGTCTTGTATGGAGATTAAGAGTCTTGTTTGGTAGCCAAGGATGACTTGCCTAAACCCAAACTAGAGGAATGTTATATATGTATATAATAATCCTTTTACTGGTTTGTAGGCAGTCTCCTTTGGCTATCCTGACTGCCTCTTATCTTTCATGCATGACTTACATCTCTTCCATTCATAACCCCCCCCCCCCAATGCCATTTTCTTACAAGCTTTTCAAACATGTTGTGATACATGATTAAAGTATATGATGCTAATGAGTTGTGCCATGGCCGGTTTTGGGACATAATTTCTTTTTCGAGAACTATTACTAGCGCATTCCCTCGCATTGTTACGATGCAGTGAAGATTCAGTCTTGTAGTGATGTACTAGAAGGTAAAGTTGAGGAAGAATAATGCATTGCCTGCCTACTGCTTTAATGAAGGGGGTGTCATGGCGGTATTTACAAAAAAAAAAAAAAAGGTGCATTAGTTCAAACAGCTTACATTATTTTCATTGATTTACTTGTTTCTTAATTTTGAAATTAAAAAGAAAAGGTCTTGTTCTATCTATATATCTTGTTAAGATGCCATCTCACCCTAAGTGACATGGAATGATAACTCAAAGCTTAATTTAGTTGGTGATGGCATCCATCATGCCTGAGTTTGTATCCTAACATCTTGGTTTTCACAATTGTCCTTCTCATGGTGCATGGGCCTCAGTTTTCCGTGCTCTCTCTGTTGTTGTTTTATTGGTTTACCTAGCTGGTTGCTTTATCGACTTCAAAGCCAAAGCGGTGCCGAATGTAAGATTCAAGACTGCAAGCATCGGCATTTAGCTTGAAGATGTCTACTGATGAACGGGCCTCCAAAGAAGGGTATCTTTTTGGCACCTACAACTTGGGATTACAAGCAAAGCCTAAAGAAACTAATTCTCAACTTTTTATCATTATTAGTAAGGGGTAATATAAAAATATATATATTCATGATTTTAATTTAATTATACATATTATAAAAATAAATATATCAATTTACTTTTATATTAAATAAATATAATTATTTGTGTATGTAATATGTAAACACAAAATGATGTTATATCAATAATAAAATTAATAATTTGTGAAAATTAATTTTCATGTATAAAATTAAAATTTATGTATAATTTATTAAACCAATAAATATCTTGTTTATGAACTGGGAAGCTTAGCAACTTTGCTTTGGTAAATTTTTCCATGCATGTGCTACCTTGAATTTTATTTTTCGTAAAATATCCTACTCGTTTCCAGCCCATCTCTCTCTCTATATATACATTAAATATATAATTTTATTTTAAAATGACATTAAATATACTCATTTTGGTATAGAGTTGGAGTCTAACCCTTCTTTAATGTTTATGTATATTAGACTATTATACACACTCATAATATAAATAAAAAATTATATATAATTACAAATTTATTAAAAAGTCGTATACAAAGTAAGTGTTAAAATAGTAAAATTGTGATAATAAATGTTATGATAGTTTAAGTTTAAATATTATGTGAATATATACAAAAATATGAAAATACAAAATATCTCTAAAATAATATTTACTGTTTTATAAAAATAATTTATTTTTAATAATTTCATAATTAGGTGGAAAATGAGACCAGCCCAATTAATCTATAATTGTAGAGTTAATCCTTACTGTCAAGATATATTTGGGGTCAATATTTGTTGGGAAAATGTTGATTAGCCGAGACAATTAAGCAGGAGAAAGCAATGCAGGTTTAAGCTTTTAAGGAGGCAAGTCTTTCCCGCACCAATTGCAATACGACTTGCTAGGAAATCTACGGAAATTCCCAATTTTCTTAAGCATAACAATCCTATTGAAAACGAAATTCATATGAATTTAGACTACAATAATGCAAGTTTTGGCATGTAGTGTTTGATTTATATTTTTATCCATCCACCAAGCCGCCAACCACTATCTGTTTTCTCCATCTCCTATTTTTAGAACCAAAATCAATATTCATAATTTTCTTTGCCAGTAAAATACAAAAAAAAATATATTAATATTTGGTATATTGGTACTGTATTTTTTATTGCACAATCAGTCTCAAATTTTGTCCTTTTTTTAAATATATATTTTTTAATTTTTACTATTTACTATAGAAAATTATTTGATATATTATTAGTGAAGTTTTTTAGACACTATAAGCAGGTTGAGGATTTGACAAGTGTATTATTGAGTGTTGTAAAAAATAAAATAAAAATCTATAAATATATATGATACTTGCCAACCTCAACTCACTTGTGAAGTTTAAAAACTCACTTGAGGTGTATCAATTAATTACCCATTTTACTATGGGTGAGTATTTTGTACTTTGACTGTGTACTTTTTTATTCCACAAGCAACTTCAACAAATTGACATGTCTCTTTTTTTTTTAAACATTTATTTTTTAAAATCTTTTTTATTTTTTAATTGACTGTGGATTCTTGTAACACCCCTCACCTGGGTTGAATCAATATATCACGAGTAAGGGATGTCACATTCGGACGCTAAGACTACTTAACTTCAATTTCAAAACTTCATTTGAACATAATTAAGCTCATTTAGAGTGGTTTGGGTCATTTCCTAGCTATTGTCAAAGTTTGATTACATTCAAAGGTCATTTGAGATCCTTTCGAAGTAAATCAAAGTAAACAGAGTCAATGTTGTGACATTGGGCTAGTGGTGTCACGACACTAAACATAAATTCGCCTAATCTTGCAACATTGGCTATTCAATGTTGCAATGTCGGGGGCAGATTGTCTAAAGCATGTCTGAAACATATAAAACCAACTCTAAAATATCGTCAATCATTCTATAACACTTCTAAACATTATGAAACATAACACACCATCAAAACATCATGTAATTCAACATATATCTCAATCAAAGTTTAACTAAGTTTTTAAAAGCAAACAAAATATTCAAGATTTACAAGTATTTTCACTAGTAATCTTATACATATACTTTGATTTAACCTATGTACTTGTCATAATCTAATTTCAATAGATCAAAACTATACTCTCTTTTGAGCTTTGAGGTATGACGAGATAAATTGAGATTGTAACTTCACTTTAGAGCTTTAAGTCCAATCTTTATTTATGTGTTGCAAAAATAACACATTAAGCTTGTAAAACTTAGTAAATACGATAAAAATTATACTTACCATTGAAATTAACCAATGTTAACATATAAATACATAATTTGTAATAATATAAAATGAAATTAAATAGAGAATAATTGTTAAGAAATCTCAAACTAACATCTTATAATTCATTTACCAATTTCATTAGTAAGTCCATTTACCATTTCAAATTTTAGCTCAATTGTAGACTTAATAAAACACGTAGGATATGCAGAATGAACACGGAATCATTAGCACAAACATGCATATGCTATCTTACACCGAAGTGTAGAGTCAACGAAATGCACTGAAATGTCACTATCACTATTACGTATAAAACTTTCCTAATGATATGCCATGTATATCCTACTAGTTCACATATTATCTATATCAGCTTAATACGTTAAATTCATTACATTCACTTAACAATTAAACACAATTCAAAATTTATACTTTTTTACAATTTAGTCCTTATTGACATAAAAGTCAACAATCATCAAAATAACACTTGGCATTTAATTTTAGTATCATTTAACACTTCATTTAAGTTATGTATCTAATTATTTTATTTCTCTTATCTAATTTATATACACTTTGCAATTTAGTCTTCTTTACTTCAAATACTCTACACATAAGCTATTCACTTTGTCATTTAAGTTCACCTTCTATCACCTTTACTTTTAAATAAATTTTATAATTACTATCAACATTTTCTCATGTAGATTAATCACATAAGTATCATTATAACCAATTTAACAAGTTTTTACTTGGGTTTTATTGGATAAAGTAAAATTCTTGAAATACTTACAACCAAATGCTTGGATGAACTTCCTTCTTCTTCTTTCACTCTTTAGCTACCTCTTTCTCTTTGTCACCAAATTGAGATCCACCACTCTTTTCTTTTTCTTCATTTTCATAAAAAGAATATACAAGATTCAATATTAAAACAATAATAAGATAATGTTTCCATGCACTTTTACTTAAAATAAACATAGTCATTTTACTAATTCATGAAATTAACAATGAAACATTATCATCCTTACCTTGAACTATTACCCAAAAACCTTAACTTCACTTTTCTCTCTCCTCTAATATGAGCACTAGTTGACTTCACAACAAACAAAGCTTGCTATGAAGTTGCTTTATTGATTCCACTAAAAATCCATGAAAGAATTTAAAGTTTTCAAGCTTTGTTTGGTTAAAAATGATGGAGAAGACTTATTTGGAAATAAAGCAAAAGTTTTTTTTCTTACATAGATGAATGTGGCGTGAAGATGGAGAAAGAAAATGTTGAAACTCTACATTTTTCTTCCAAAATATCTAATTAATTTAATAAATAAAATATTATAGAAAAATCTATCCATTATCATTTCAAAATTAATCGCCATAATTTATTCCCAATTTCCAACATCATTAAAAGGTTCATAATTTTTCAACAAATATAGGATTTTTCTCATAATGATCTATTTTAAAAATAAACCATTTTACCCATTAATAATCTCTGCAATTCCATCTTTGCTTCATGACACCCTTTTGGTATAATTACCTTTCCAATCCTTCTTCTTTCCCCTTTAATTCAATTTAGTCATTTATATTTTTAACTCTCTTTGCCGAGCACTTTTCGCACTATTACCATTTAGTCAATACCTCGAATTAATTTCTCGCAATCGACAAGTCTTTTTAATTCCCTATAATTTAGTCATACTAATGAATCCTATTTTATATACTCCGAAAATTCCAACATGTGCAAATCTCGAAATAACACTATTTTTATCTCAAGGGGTGTTAGGGATGTTACAATTCTAGCAGGAGATTTTAATTCTATTTTGAGCAGTGAAGAAAAGTAAAATAGCTCAATGTTGAACACATACTTTTGAAAGATTGGATAGAGCTATTTGTAACTGAATGTAAGATTCTTTTTCTTCGGAGTCAAAAGTTTATAGTTTGGAAATTTTAAAATCAAACTGTAAACCCTTACTTCTTAAATTTGGTGAGCCTACAACACCAAAACATCTTAAACCATTACAATTCTTAGCTTCTTGGTTGTGGCATAGTTATTTTCATGACTTTATTGAGGAAACCTAGAAGCTTGGAAACTTAATAACTGACACAGTTGACACTTTCACTATTGTGGCTAAACTATAGAACAAGATTATTTATGAGAACTTGTTTGGGAGGAAAAGAAAACTTAAAGCAAGAATTCAGGGTATTCAAAAAGTGCATGACTCTTATTTTTCTAATCATTTGAGTACTCTAGAAGCAAAGCTTAAAGCCAAGTTAGAGACAATATTAGTTGATGAGGAACTACTAAGGCAATAGAAGTCTAGATGTGAGTGGGTGGAAAATGGAGATAGAAATACAAAATACTTCCATAATTGAATCATTATGAGACATTGAGATAACCATATAAATGCACTCAAAACAGTGAACGACTAGTGTTGATTTAATAAGGAAACTATACAAAATGTGGCAGTAGGCATAGGCTATTGTAGAGTGGTAAGGGATCCATCCCCCATTAAAAATGATTGATCCTTTACTAAAATGGATGGATCTTCCTTCAAAAAAATGGATCATTTCTCCCTTTTAACAACTAGTTATTTTACAAGGATCAGTTCTCTCTTAAAAGGAATAATCTTTTGTCATGTAGGACTACAATTAAATATGACTTACTCTCCAACACCTATAAAAAGTTAACTCATTTATTGGTATAAATACACCTCAAGAACACTCTTAGATTTTACAGATTGATATCCAAGCATTAAACAAAGTGAAAATACAAGAGAATTTTATTTTCTTATTTTTTCTCTCTTGTACATATTTTAGTTAAAGCTTCATTGTTAATTAATAGACTGTTAAGACCTATAAAAATAAAACCTACTGTCGAAACCTTTTTTTTTAAAGGTCGACTTTTTATTAAAAAAAATGAAAATGGGAGTCGCCACAATTTTTTTTATGAGGTGTGATCGGGTCACCTTTTAATTTAATCGTTTTAATAAGAGATTTAATTTATTAAAACAATGTTTTTCTCTCTACAAAAATCCAAAAATGGGTTTGGGAGTCGGTTACGTACGAGAAAGGATTAGCATCCTCGTAACTCCCAAAATTGATACCTAATTGATTAATTCATGTCTTAGTGTCGAAAGTTAAAAACTTGAAAATAATTTAAAAATACGATCCCTCTTTGTATTAATGTTAATTTTACTTAAAAATTGCTTGAATAAATCGAAATAAACGTTAAAGACCCTCTCGTCTCGAGATAACAAAATGTCACATCCCGTAAGTTAGGACATGACACCTTGAACCTTTGAGAATAAGCTTGCCTTTATTTTTTATTTGAAATCTTATGTATTTTAATTCTAAAAGGGTATTCGGTTATTTAGGTTCAACTAGAAAATTAAAACCCCATAAGTTAGGGTACGATTTCTCGAATTTACCAAATATGAAACATTGCCTTATTTTGAAAATTTCCTTTTTGCGTATTTGGGTAAGAATTGATGTAATATTAAAAATGATATATGAATAAAATGTTACGCTAATGAATGACAACAATATAAGTGTACTAATAAGCAATTCATAGTACATATAATGACAATAATTATATAATGCATATCACTTTAATACCAAAGTCGAAACCACTTTTTAGTTTTGAAAAAAAGGGGATCGACTTTAAAATGAAATATGGAGTCGCTACTAATCCTTTTTGTTTAGGTGTGATCAAATCACCTAATAAAACATTTTGATTTATTAAAATATTGATTTTGGCTTACGAAAGTCAAGAAAATGGGTTCGGGAGTCGGTTACGTACGAGGAAGGATTAGCACCCTCGCAACGCGCAAAATTGGTATCTAATTGGTTAATTAATGTTCTAATGTCGAAAATTTAAAAAGATTTTAAAATGCATGATGTGTCGTTGAGAGCACCAATAATACTCTATTCCTTGTAAAATAGTAAAAATAACAGTAACGGGGAAATAGAGTCGAATCCTCAAGAATCGGATTGTATGAATGCTCATTTCTTGAAATCCTAGACAATTTCTTGGCCAAGAAAACTTGCGTTCCTGAAAAAAAAAAGAATTAAGAATCTGGAAAAATAAAAACAGAATTTAAAGTGAATTGAAATTGCAAAATTAAATAAATTGCAGAAATTAAAAAAATAAACAGAGTTGGGAAAAGAGAAAGTTTCTTATGTGACGAGATTCCAGCCTCCGGTTGTCTCGTTTCGCTTTGGGTTCAATCCTTGGCTTTTAAGTAACCATTCTCGAGTAGGATAAGTCAGTTATAGTGGAAGAGGACGCCTACAACCACCAGCTCCAAAGATTTGGACTTAAGATTTGGCGGAGCCTGACTCTAGCCAATAATCGCTTTTGTGGGACTATCTTCTGCTAGATCACTTCTTCCCAACGGCGAATACCACTCCGTTTTGTCTCTTGGATTCGCTAACCTCTGACGCAGAAAGCCAACGAACCGACTGTGCAACCTTCCCAAAATGTACAAAGCGGCCGTTCTTTGCATAAGTTGAGAATATCACCTACTAAGGGACATGGACGGAAGCGTCAGCCCCGTAATGCGGAGAAGCGATGAATACCCTGTTGAGAAGGCTAAGCGCGGATTCTAAGGCTTATGAATATTTTTGGGGAATTTTGACAACCTTCGGCTAGATTGGTTTAATGGCTCATGATTTTTGGGAAAGAAATAAATATAATATAAATGAGATTTTTATTGAAGAAAATATGGAGAGAACAAAAAGACAGAGATTTTGGGAGAGGGAGTGTTTAGAGGAAAAAGAGATGTCCAATATGTACCACTCCATTCCCTATTTATAGTACTAGAAAACCTAGTCTATTCCTAATGAAATTCTAAAAGATAAATACAAATAATTAAAGATAATTAAAGATAAATAAAGATAAATGAAAATAAATCCTAAAATTAAATCTAAATAGAAATCCTTAATACTTATCCTAATATAATTGAAATTAAAATAGAGTCTTCAGCTATAAAATCTCTTCTTTTGTATTTTAGTCCTTGGGTCTTCCATGTTTGCATTTTTGGCACCACTTCTCTCTTTTTTTGCATGTTGGCCCATTATATCTTCAAATTCACACTTTTTGCCTTTAAATTTCTTCCGCCTTCAATTAAAACCCTAAAAGATAAAAGATCATAAAATAACCCAAATTAGTAGGATCATACTCAAAATAAACATGCAATTAGCACATAAAATATATCGTTCTAGAGTATTATCAAATCCCCCTACTTAGCCCATGCTTGTCCTCAAGTATGGTTCCTGTCCATTGTGAAAATTAAATCCTGTCATGAAAGAAATACTACTCCAAAGTTTTATAAAAATTAGTCAAAATGCATATGAAAAATAAAGAGAACTCTTAGCTTGCTTTAAGTAAAATTGAAAAAGTGTTTCAATTAACACACACAAAATTAAGATCGACTTGGGTTATTTCATGAAAATTAGGTAATTTACCAAACTTATTAAGACACTTTATTTATTTCTCCATTTAGTCCCCAAATTTTATTAATGCATCTTTTTTCTTTTTTCTTTTTTTTTAATTAATTTTTTTTTCTTTTTATTTATTTATTTTTACTTAGGAATATATTAAACCTTTTGACGCGAAGAGAGATGACAGCCAAGCACCCTACCCCGGTTACTCAGCTAGTCACGTCTTAAGTTGCACTCATAACCACAGAAACATTATTATTAAATGAAATTTTAATTTTGGAGGACTTAGGAGCAATAATCAAGTGTTAAAAATAAGTTTCAGCAACCACCTTAATAGTCATGAACATATTTTGAGCATGCAATTGTATTAAGTGTCCTCTTGTAATTAGACTTAATCAAATTTACCAAAATCAAGATAGGGTTAACTCCATTAATCATAATTATTTAAACTAAAAGAAATAAAACAGTGGAGATGAAATCTATCAAGCAAAATCATATTTAACTCAGTAGATAAGAATCATGCATGTGGGTCAAACAGTGGGAAAGTCATGGTCAAATTCTTGGGCATGAAAAGAGGCAAAATATTCTTAAAAAAATTATATGGGAAACAACAACTAAATCAGCATCTAAAATGACAGAAATAATGAGGAATGCCTCCCCCCACTTAAAACACATAGTCCTCGATGTGGAATAAATAAAATAGGAGAAAAAGGTATAGAGCAACTCCCCGTGTAATTAATGTCGTTCGCGTATGATTGCAATGAGATCCACTAGTTGCTATTTGGCTGCAGGGTTGTCTCTCCCTATCTTTGTTTCGGTTACCTAGAAGAAGAAGATTTTATTAATATCTGAAAATAATAAATAATAAAAATAAAAATAAAAATTGGGTTGCCTCCCAATAAACGCTTGTTTAACGTCGCTAGCTTGACGCCTCAACTAGTATTGGGGTTGTTCCAGCTGAATTCTTTTGTTCGTATGGGTTTGGAAATTCTCATTTTTTATCACATCCACCATATTTGAGTTTAATCGTCCTTGCGCCTCTTTCTTTGGTTTCGTATTTTCCTCCAAGAGGTTGATCCCTTTTAAGTCGGCACTAGTCTTATCATTCTCCAAAAATGTGCATTTGAGATGCTCGAGAAGTGGTTTTAATTTCAGATCTGGTGCCTGCACAACAGAAAGTAGAAGTTTAGTATTCATGAGAGCCAATAATTTATTAACAAATTCAAAATCATCAAACATCATTTTAGATTTATCTCCATAAGATGACTCAAAAGTTTTTCTACTGATGAGTCAATTATGTCGACACGGTTTACGTTCAAGACTTCACTTGGTTAACTAATAGTGCCATAAACGTTATATTTCACGATCTCCCTATCAAACTCCATCCTGAGGGTTCCGCTTCGTACGTCAATCTTAGCATTCGCAGTACTAAGGAAAAGTCGCCCTAACAAGATGTTTGAAGACCCATGAGCATTATCTTCCTCCATTTTTATCACATAAAAATCTGCAGAGAAGATAATCCTATTAAATTTGACTAATATGTCCTCGATGACTCCTTCGGGATGCACAATGGACCTGTCTGCCAACTGAATGGTAACACCTGTCTTTGTCAAAAAATCTGCATTAAGTGATTCATAAATAGAAAAAGGCATGACATTTATGGAGGCCCCTAAATCACACATAGTCTTCTTAATTCCTAAATGGCCTATTTTGCATGGTATTGCAAACATGCCCCTATCTTTACATTTCGCTAACATTTTCCGCTGTAACACTGCAGATACATTCTCACCAACACTTACCTTTTCATTAACTGTTAATTTTAGTTTGTTGGTGCAGAGTTCTTTAAGGAACTTGGCATACCGGGAAATTTGTCTTATGACATCCAACAGTGGTATATTGATCTTGACATTCCTGAATGTTTCGAGGATCTCCTTGTCTTCCTTACTTTTTCGACATTGATTTAATCGTCCTGGAAATGGAGGTTGGATTTTCGGCAGTGGGGGTTTCACTTGGACCTGTTCACCTTTTTCGAGATTTTTCAGGGCGATTTCTTGGCCAAGATTCCTATCAGGAATTGGTTCTAGTACCTTTCCACTTCGCAACGTCACTGAATTTGCCTGTTGTCTTGGATTAGGTTCTGTTTGTGACGGCAGCTTCCCTTGAGAGTTTAATTTCTCAATTGATATTTTCAACTCCCTTATAGACGCTTTGGTTTTCTGTTGAAAATCAAGCATGTTAGCCGCTAATTTATTGACCAAAGTTTCTAGAGAATTTCCTGAATCTCGTGACTGTTGTGGAACTCAGTTCTGGTATGGCTGGTTATATCATGGGTTGGCCCCATAACTTAAGTTAGGGTGATCCCTCCATCCTAGGTTATAGGTATTAGCGTAAGGGTCGTATCGCCTTTGTGGTGGCCCCGGGAAATTTCCCGCAGCATCTAAATGAGCCATAGTATCATCATACAAACTGGGACATGCATCAGTTGTATGTTCAGGTGTAGTACATATTCTGCATACTCGGGCTGGTCTAGCTTTTTCTGCAACAAGAGAATTCAGAATATTAGCAATTCTATCAACCTTATCTTCTAAGGTCGAATTACTTAGCTGGTTAACCCTTCCAGGGGGTTCAGGATTGGCTTAGAATTGCTGAGTATTTGCAGTCATTGTGGAGATTAAGTCTCTTACTTGTTGTAGAGTCATGTTAACCAACGCTCCTCCACTAGCGGCGTCTACCATATTCATTTCCATGGGTTTCAGGCCTTCATAAAAATACTCCGGTTGTCTCGTTCCGCTTTGGGTTCAATCTTTGACTTTTAAGTAACCCTTCTCGAGCAGGATAAGTCAGTTATAGTGGAAGAGGACGCCTACAACCACCAGCTCCAAAGATTTGGCGGAGCCTGACTCTAGCCAATAATCGCTTTTGTGGGACTATCTTCTGCTAGATCACTTCTTCCCAATGGCAAATACCACGCCATTTTGTCTCTTGGATTCGCTAACATCTGACGCAAAAAGCCAACGAACCGACTGTTCAACCTTCCCAAAACGTACAAAGCGACCGTTCCTTGCACAAGTTGAAAAGATCACCTATTAAGGGACATGGACGGAAGCGTCAGCCCCGTAATGCGGAGAAGCGATGAATATCCTGTTGAGAAGGCTAAGCGCAGATTCTAAGCCTCATGAACCTTTTTGGAGAATTTTGACAACCTTCAGTTAGATTGGTTTAATGGCTCATAATTTTTGGGAAAGAAATAAATATAATATAAATGAGATTTTTATTGAAGAAAATATGGAGAGAACAAAAAGATAGAGTTTTTGGGAGAGGGAGTGTTTACAGGAAAAAGAGATGTCCAATATGTACCACTCCATCCCCTATTTATAGTACTAGAAAACTTAGTCTATTCCTAATGAAATTCTAAAAGATAAATACAAATAATTAAAGATAATTAAAGATAAATAAAGATAAATGAAAATAAATCCTAAAATTAAATCTAAATAGAAATCCTTAATAATTATCCTAATATAATTGAAATTAAAATAGAGTCTTCAGCTATAAAATCTCTTCTTTTGTATTTTAGTCCTTGGGTCTTCCATGTTTGCATTTTTGGCACCACTTCTCTCTTTCTTTGCATGTTGGCACATTATATCTTCAAATTCACACTTTTTGCCTTTAAATTTCCTTCCGTCTTCAATTAAGTCCATAAAAGATAAAAGATCATAAAATAACCCAAATTAGTAGAATCATACTCAAAATAAACATACAATTAGCACATAAATTATGTTGTTCTAGAGTATTATCAATGCAATCCTATTTAAAAATGTTTAAATATACTCGAATTGGATATTAAGATTCTCTTGCTCCGAAGGATAAAATATCACATCCAGTATGTTAGGATACTGTTAGGATACTGTTAGGATCAACCTGATTAAGCAACGAACAAGAAAAATAGCGTAATAAATTGAGAAATTGAACACACAAATTTAACATGGAAAAATCCCTCCAAAGAGGATAAAAAACCACGGGCAAAGATAATTTTACTATAATGGCAAAAAAACGAATAGTACAAAAGATGGATATAAAAACTAAACCCCAAAAACTTGAAAACAAAGAACCCTCAAAACGTAAACACAAAATTCTCTAAATGTGTTATGAGTTCTAATATCTAATGGGTGTATTTTTTAAGGTTGTAAAAGAGCCTATTTATAAGCTAAATTCATAGGTCAAATAATAATAAAACAATCTAAACTAATCAGTGTTTGATTGAAACAAGTAAACAGAGTTTAACTGAAAGATTATTTTTCAAATTTGACTGAAAATAGGAGTCATATTTAACAAATCTCCACATTGACTCATATTTCCACAATGCCATCTTTGCCAAAACCCGCCAAGAGCTTATCTTGAACTATGCAGGGAATTAACTGAGTCGAATTTGTGCTTAGAAACTGGAAGACTTCTAGCCTTCGACTTGTACACTGTCAAATCAAAACTAACCCGGGTCTGATTTTCATGAAAACAGTGCCCTAACTTTTCAAAACCTGCATCCAAAAGAGAACCTCTCTTCAACGAAACGGTCATACCTTTTTCCCTCCTATGACCAAGTTGCCTCCGCTCCGAACGAGTTAACTTCAACTCTGTAACAGACAAGGGACGTCTGATTTCACCGGTCACTGTAGAACTTTCCAGAATATAAAGATTGCCGGTTCTTTTACCTTTTAACAAAATGAGAGCTCTACGAGATACTTTAATGCTACTCGACTCGATGTTAATTCTGTATTCTTTCAAGTCTAAAATACTTAAGGAGATGATATTCTTTCGTAAATCAGGTACATACCTGACATCTGAGAGTGTCCTAATCATCCCATCATGAATCTTAATTTTAACAGTACCAATACCAATTACCTTACTAGATAAATCGTTTCCCATGCGCACAACTCCACCTTCAACCGAACTGTATGTGGAGAACCATTCTCTATTGAGACACATGTGGAAAGAACATCCTGAATCTAGGATCCACTCGGACGTGAGTGTAAGGCCCAATTTCTGCCGGAGCCCACACTGAAACAAAAAAAAAAAAAACTAAAATAAATCATAAACCAAATCAAATCAAATAGTCCAAAACAATCCATTTACAGCCCAAATTTCAGAACCCATTTTAAACTTAAATTAACCCAAATTGCAATGGCCCAGTAATAGGCCCAATGACCCAAAGTTTTTCAGAAACAGAAACCCTAAGGTTTCCTTTTTTGCCTGCACCGCAACTAGCTTCTAACGTAACCCAGCGCCGCATGTGCGCCTCCGTTCCTCCGTACATCCCACGAACAGCCTCGCTATGTCAGCAGCACCACAACTTTCGTACCTGTAACAGACTAACAACCACAACAGCAAACAGCAATTGACAGTAAATAATAGTAAATTACAGCAAAAATTGGATTTTTCTCTTTTATTTATTTTTATTTTTTCAACTATAAAAGCCAAATAGAATCAAATGTAAAGGGGATCTTTTTTTTTACGAATGCAATAGCAAAGAAAATATATAGAGAGAGCTAATATATATCAGTTAAAATTTTTAAAGGTGATTTCTTATTCGAATGTTCTGTATTTTTTTTTCTTTTTACTTTCGACTCTATTTACTTTGTTTTTTCATTAAGGTTCTTATATGTTTTGAAAACAAAAAGGAAAACGAGTGATTTACCTTGCGAGAATACTGTGGGATTCCATTTGCTTCGTTGAAATCAAAGTTGAGAGGAGATTTTATGGCCGAGAATGTCGTCCCTCAAAGCCTGAATCTGCTGGACGCAGTTTATGGTGGCAGATCGGCGTTTCAAAGTGAAGGGTTAGGATCGGTTGAGAGAGAATTAAGAGGGGCTAGGGTTTTGATTCCTAGAGAACGGCTGAATATTGTTTTCTTGTTGTGTTTTAGCTTTTATAAAGGGCAGAAAACGACACCGTTCAGAGTCAATTGCAATGGCTTCAAAATGGTGCCGTATAGGGCGACCCGTTTCAACCCGATCCACTACCCGTGAGGATCCACGCATTTTGTTTAAAGGGAATAATTGCGAAATTAGTCCTTCTATTTTTGCACCGACTTTTAATTTGGCCCTATTTGAATTTTATTTGTTTTTTAAATTGCCTCTAGATTTTCGCGTAAACTCAATGTGGTCCTCGCCTGAACGCAACGTTTTGGATTTGGGACATTTGCGGTTTTAATCCTTGATTATTTGAACGCGTTTTACTCCGGTCATTAATTTTGTTTTAACCATTTGATCTATTTGTAAATTATCCTTCTGATTTTATTTTTATTCCGATTAAGTTTCTTAGTTTATATTTTTGTATTTTTATGAATTATTCACAATTCATTTTTTTTGATATATTATCTTAATATATTATTTTGAGTTATTTTATTGATTTCATTGTTTTAGTTTCATTTCCTTTTATACATTTTTGTTTTGTTTTATTATATAATTTATTTATTTTAAAATTCTCTTTTATGAACATTTTTTGCTTCAAATATTATATTATTATTATTTTTTATATTATCTATATTAAGCTATTTGTATTTTATGTATATTATTTATTCATATATATATTGTTTTGTATATCATTTATATTGTTTCGTTATAAAATTATTTTTTTTACACTTATATATATGTAAATGTTTCCTATATCTTCAGTTTTGAATTGTTGTAAGTTATTTTTTTTTGTATATATTGTTGATTTTATATTTTTTATATATTTTCTTTTAAATCTATTTATGATTGTACATTTCCTTTTAAATCTATATATATATATATATATATTAAAAAATCTATTATGTATATAGTTCATTCCATAAGAATATATTTTATTATATATTTTTGTTATTTAAGAACTTTTCATATTTTATATATTATTTAAGATATCTTTTATTATATGTATATTGTCAATTTTAAATAGATGTTCATTTTCTAAAAATATTTTGTACGTTATTTGATCCAAGTTTCTTCTTCCATAATATTTCAATAATCATTGATATATATATTTATATTTATATGTAAAATTATTTCAATTTTTTAGAGTGCATTATTCATTTGTAATTTTTTTTTCATATAGTTTTTAATTTGTTTTGTATTGGCTTCTAGTTTCATATTGTTTTGTATATTGTGTGTTTTCATATTGCTTCTTATATTATTGTTGCATGTTGTTTATTCATCCTTTGTATTATTATTTCAATTATCATTCATCTATGTTTGAAAATTGGTTATATTTTATTCTAATATGTTTCTTTGATAAGTTATATGTTGATTTCCATTATTTTGATTATTAATGTTTTTCAAAATAGGATGTGTGCTTATTGTTCTTATATGTTTGTTATTTTTTTTTGTTTATACTATTTTCATTCACTAAGTATAGTATATTATTCGTGCATATTGTTCCATGTTTATAGTTTTGCCTTTCGTTCATAAGTGTTGCATTGTAATTTTCAACTTATTGTTCTAAAAGTAATGATTCCATTTTATTTCAAGTCAAACTAATGCGATTTGCTAACTTTACAATTGTTTATTTGAAAATTTCCTAAAATAAAGGCAATATTTAATGTTTGGAGATTCGGGACCCTAACGTGCTGGGTTTCGATTCTCCGTTTATCCAAAATAATCAAATATCCCTTTAGAATTTCATCCGTGATTTCTAAATTTTAAAACAAGGCAATGTCCTATGTTTGAAAATCTGAGAAATCATGCCTTAACGTGTTGGGTTTCGATTTTTCGCTGGACCAAATAATTGGATATCCATTTGTAATTTTCAAATGTATGAGCTTTTGTAAATCAAGAATTGATCATGGTTTCAAGGGTTTAAAGGATCGTGTCCTAACGTGCTGGATGTGATACTATATTCCTTGAAACAAGAGAATTTTAACGTTCAATTGAGTTATTCAAATGTTTTAAAAGAAATCGTATTTCAAAATATTTTTTAATTTTAGACACAAGGACATTATTTAATCAATTTGGTACCAATTCGAGAAGTAACGAGGGTGCTAACCCTACCTCGTACGTAACCAACTCCCGAACCCGTTTTATCAAATTTCGTAGGCCAAAATTGATATTTTAATAAAATAAAATACTTTATGAGGTGATCCAATCACACCTAAACAAAAAGGATTGGTGGCGACTCCATACCTTCTTTCAAAGTCGTTTTCGTTTTTTTCAAACATAAAAAATGGTTTCAACAGTGAGCTTGGAGTTATCGCTTGTTGACACTAACAAGAAATCATCACCATTTTCATCGGCCAAATTAGCACCAGCTACATCTTCCTCGTTACTCTTAGCAGCTCTTTTATTTTGCAGTTTATAACAATCTGCTTTGACGTGACCTAACTTTTTACAATAGCGACACCTTTTGTTTCGTTTCTTTGACGCTACCAAAATAGAAGCTTGCCTATCTGTCTTGCTATCCAAATGAAGCTCATTGTCGAGTTTGTCTCTACTCAACAAATGACCCTTCACATCTTCAAACGAGAGTTTGTCTCTGCCATAAATCATGGTCTCCCTGAAAGACTTGTATGAAGGAGGTAAAGAGCACAATAATAGCATAGCTTGATCTTCATCATCAATATGAACCTCAACGTTCTTTAAATCATTTAAAAGAGTAATGAATTAACTGATGTAATCTCTAAGAAGCTCACCTTCGTTCATGCGAAACATAAATAGACGTTGTTTCAACACTAAACGGTTAGCCAGAGACTTATTTGCATAAAGAGTTTCTAACCTTTTCCACAAGGCAGTTGAGGTCTTCTCCATCAATACCTCCTGCAATATCGCATTCGCGAGGCACAACTGGATTGCAGATAAAGCCTTTTCATCAAGCTCTTCCCATTCTGTTTTATTTAGATTCTCAGGCTTTTTCCCGGTAACAACCTTTTTCAAATCGGATTGAACTAGAATTGTCATCATCCGAACTTGCCACAGATTGAAATTTGTCTCACCATCAAACTTCTCAATTTCAAACTTTATTGTTGCCATCTCTAAATGAGTTGATCTATAAAAATTGAACTAGCTCTGATATCACTTGTTAGGATTGACTCGATTAAGCAACGAACAAGAAAAATAGCGGAATAAATTGAGAAATTGAACACACAAATTTAACGTGGAAAAACCCCTCCAAAGAGAATAAAAAACCACGGGCAAAGATAATTTTACTATAATGGCAAAATAACGAAGAGTACAAAAGATGAAGATAAAAACTAAATCCCAAAAACCCGAAAACAAAGAACCCTCAAAATGTAAACACAAAATTCTCTAAATGTGTTATGAGTTCTAATATCTAATGGGTGTATTTTTCTAAGGTTGTAAAAGAGCCTATTTATAGGCTAAATTCATAGGTCAAATAATAATAAAATAATCTATACTAATCAGTGCTTGATTGAAACAAGTAAACAGAGTTTAACTGAAAGATTGTTTTTCAAATTTGACTGAAAATAGGAGTCATATTTAACAGATATGATAACTTAAACCCTCGAAACCAAGATCATTTCATGATTTTCAAAACTCATGCATTGAAATTTTAAAAGTATATTCGGTTATTTGGTCAAACGATAAATCAAAACCCAGTACGTTAGGGTATGATTTCTCGAATTTCCAAACACGAAATATTACCTTGTTTTGAGAATAAAAAGTGGTTATTTAACCGACTTAAAATGTGTTTATTCGGTTTGTTTGGGATAAAAATGAAATGACCAATACCGATCACATATATTGGAATTTGGATCATTATGCGATAATAAGAAACAAAAGTATAGTATCGAGCAAGCAGTAATAATTTATGAATATGCTACAAGTAAATCTTAATGATATACAAAATGCGAATATACAAATTGAAATACACGTGATGGCAATAATCACTACACACATTATCTTAATATCTATATTAATAAAATGTAATAAGTAATATAAAATAATCTAAAATAAAATTAACTTAAAGTAATATATAGAGCAAATTTAAGTAAATAAGTTATAAAACCATTTAAAATAACATATAAACAAATTCAAAACGTATAATGTGTCAAAAAGGAATTTAAAATATTTAATGTATAGAAATATTAAAGTAAATAATATAGAGAAATTTGAAATGGAAGTTATATACAAAGGTTTAAATAAATAAGAACAAAAATTTTAAGATAAACAATATATATCAAAAGATAAAGGAACAAATTGAAGTAAAAATAAAATCATGGATGTAATTTGGGACTACATATATAAATGGATAATAATAACAATAAAATGGATCTAAATTTTGAAATGTATTAGACAATAGTAAATAAATAGAATAAATAATAATAATAAACACTATAAACAATAAACAAAAATTGGGGAAATGAAATACAAGGCAATTGAAAAGAAAATGGTTAAATAAAATAATGAATACTCGAAGAAGCTAAATGAATTTGGACTATATTGGCATTAAAAAATAATTAAAGGGATAAATCTAAATATAAAATAAAAAGAGAATCAGGGCTAAAATTAAAACACGCGCAAAAATAAGGGACTGATAGGGAAAATATTTCTTACCCTTATGCGCCGCGTTTTATCGCGGGTCAAAATAAAACATGGTGAAAATTTCAGGGACAAATCGAAAGGAAAGAAAAATGATACATGAATTTATTGAATGGCTCAACAAAGAAAGGGGACTGTGCACGCAAATTGATTTTTTAAGGTGAAAAGGCGCGGATCCTGGCCTCAAAACGGATCAACGTGCGGATCCCCTCCTTCCAAACGGCGTCGTTTTCCTTTATTAATTAAATCAAAACTTTTTTTTAAAAAAATCATTTTTAACCCTTGTTTAAAA
This sequence comes from Gossypium longicalyx, assembly GCA_025698465.1. NCBI lineage: Eukaryota > Viridiplantae > Streptophyta > Magnoliopsida > Malvales > Malvaceae > Gossypium > Gossypium longicalyx. Next base: position 8,116,409 of record CM047006.1, on the reverse strand, counting down.
AAAACCTAAAAGTTTTAAAATATTATCTCATTTCCTCCCCCTATTCAGCCGGCGCCACTTCCGTCGGAGATCCGACGCGTCATGGCTATAGACGATGGCCCGAGCCTCGTAAATGGGGTGTTTAACCCCCATTTTTGAAAAAGAACCAAAGGCTTAGCCTTCTTGACTCGGGAAGCAAAAGGAAAAAATAAAGTCTGACCCTAATCGGCTTGGCTCTGATGCCAGCGATGGGCTCTCGACAACGGAGACCACTCAGGTACCTTCTTTCCCTTCCCCTTTTTCCTCTTTTTTTTTTTTCTTTTGTTGTAAAAACTTAAATAATGAAATCAAAGCTGCTAATCACCTTTCGAAAAGTAGAAAAATCGTTTTGATTTAATCGAAAATCTACTTGTATTTGAAAGATTCAGATTCTGCCTTCTATTTTTCTGTATCTGTATTGTATATCTGTGAAAGAAATCCCCATTTACATTTGATTCCATTCGGTTTTATAGCCAAAAAAATAAAAGAAAAAAATACAAATTTCCTTGCTGTAATTTGTTGTTTATTGTTGCTTTCTGTTACTGTAAATCTATTATTCAATCTTCTCACAGGTTCGGCCTTGTATGGAGGTTGCAGACGTGACCATGACGAGGTTGTGCATGGGAAACTACTCATGAAAGCCCGATTCATGGCTGGCTGCGGTGCTAGCATATTCCAAAAACCTCTAGGGTTTCTGGTACTCTTGGATTATTGGGCCCCTTTGGGTTTGGGCTAGGATTGGGCTAAATTAGGTTATTTTAGATGGGTTAAAAGTTTGGATTTGTATTAGGTTTAATGTTTGGGTTTTGTTTAGTTTAGACCTAAAAATTTATAAATGGACATTGGACTCATAAATAATTTAATTTATTATTGGGCTTGTAATGGATATTTTGGACTGTATATTGGACTTTAATGTTTGTTTGTTTTTTTTTGTTTTGGATTGATTTTTGGTTGTTGGGCTCAGACAGATTGGGCCTCTTATAACCAATATTAACAATCAAATAGAAAATAAAATGAATAATAGCAATGATAACAATAATAATATTGACAAAACACTGCACAAAAAAAAGAGAATACCAATTTTTAAATATAATAAAGACAAGGGAATGAATAAATAAATACATAAATAAACATTGAGGAAAATAATTTGTAAAATGTTGAAAATAGAGGACCAAATTAAAACGTGAATGGAATTAAGGGTGCATTTCGTAATAAAATGCATAAATAATAATAATAGTAGTAGTGAGTAAAGAAGGAATAACACAATAAACAAAGATAATGATAAATGAGTAAATATATGAACAAATAAATAAGTACAAAGGAAAATAAAATGCAAAAGATTGAAAGTAAGGAACTAAATCGAAATATAAACAAAATTCGAAGTAAAAATCATAATAAAATAAACAAATTAAACAATAAAATGCGTTAAGGGATTAAAATCGAATTCGCGAAGGAAGGACAGAGACCAATTAGGCAATAATCCCCTTGTCCATATGCGCACCGTTTTCATAGATGACTAAAATGAAATAATGCAAAAATTATAGGGTAAAATTAAAAGCCAAAAAAGAGGAACAGGATTAAACGGGCGAAAAAGCGGAAGGATCGACTGCATAAATATCCCTCTGGGGAAAAAACATGCGGATCCTAGCTTAAAATCGGGTCAGGTTTCGGGTCTTAAGCAAAACGGCGTCGTTTTGGCAACTGATGTTTAAGTCCAAAACGACGTCGTATAGACATCTATATAAATAGCAAAAAAAAAAAAAAAACTCTTCCGCCCTCATTTTTCAAAAATTCTGAGAGTTCTCTCAGACTCTCTCTTGCTCTCCCTTTCTCCGGCCATCGGGCCACCGTCCGTCTGCCATGGCCGCCAGCGACGGTAGTCGCCGTATACGACGGTTGGAGTTCACCAAAAACTCTCACTTTGAACGTCTCGATCCTTAGAACTTGGATCTGAGGGCGGTTTTCCTCAAAACTCAAACAAAATGGTTAAATCAGAAGGAAACCCTTCGGTTTCTCTGTCGTCACATCGAAAAAGGCCGTCCATCATCGGGGACGGTGTCCTCCTCCACTCACGGCAGTGGGATCCGAAACGATTCGATAAGTTTTGATTTTGATTTTATGTTTTATGCCCCATTTTTTAAAAAAATAAAAAATAAAAAAAATAAAAGATAAAAAATAAGGCAAATCACCTTTTACAATTTTTGTTTTCGATTTTTGATTGCTTTTCGTCTGTAAAAATATTACATTGATGGATCTAGCTTTTATAGCCATTTATATATATTATTTTTCTTTTTCTTTCTCTGTCTCGCTACTATTTAGCCACTGTTCTGTGTTATTTTGGTCTTCTTTTGCAGGTTTGTGCTCTGTTAACGGAGGAAAGAAAGGCAGACTTTTTGCCATTTTGGTGAAACAGCGGCAGAAAGGGTGCATCAGGCCTCGGGACGAGCATGCTGATGTGGCCAAGGGCAGCGGATCGAGGCTTTAGGGTTTTTTAGATTTTACTGAAAATGTTTAGGTTACGAGCCTATAATTGGGTCTTAAGGTTTTTATTGTTTGGGCTATTTGGCCCTGATATATTTTTTTTGTAAATAGACTGCTTCCTAATTTGGACTTTATTTTTTAGCTTTTGTTTTATTTGTTTGTAATATGGGCCCAGGCAAAATTGGGCTTCTACACCTACTTAGAAATATAAATTGAGAATGAGAAAGACCTAATTGATAGCTCGTTTGAAATTACTTCCCTGACCAATAAATAACCTTATAACTTTTAACTTATCGACAACATTGAGAATGAGAACGACCAAATTTTAATAAACAAACTCACCTCAGTGGAATTTATTTATGCTAGATCACACATTCACACCACATAATCATAAACTACAACATAAATAATTTATGTAGTTTGTCACTAGTATTAGAATTAATTGAACAATTACGGTTTAATTATTTTAAATGACAAGGCAAATATTCTAAGTTATCAAATATTGACTACATATTTAACAAACCTGAACAATTGTAATTAAAATAGAAGATGCATGAATAATAAAGAACAAAGAAGAATTAAGCACAAATTAAGTCTCATGAATTTATTGAATCAAAATTCGATTAACTTTTGACTAGAAAAGATAGCTTAGAAACTCCTAAAATAAAGAAAACACAAAAATAAAATAAAACTAAGAGAACTTATGTCCAAGTATGCTTTAGTCTTAACCTACTAATGGTTATAGGTGAAAAAATAATATAATGGAGAAAATATAAAAGTGCCATTAATTAAATAAAGCAAACATTTTTAGGCTTTTTGGTAATTTTCGCATCAAACTTATAAACTATTTTTGAACATCTTCATGATGTTTTTGGGATCGAGCTTTGAAATAAATTTAGCTAAATCATTCAATTCTCTTCGAATCAATATATTATATTTGTAACTCAAGTTTATAGCTAAGATATTAAAATAGTGATATGTTGAAAGTTCAATACGCACAAAAAATTGCTAAAAATAAACTTTATGCTCCTTTTTTCTCCAAAATTTTCCAAAATCAATAATAAATAAAATAATTCAAGGAAAAAAATATCACAAATAATTAAAAAATTACGCACTTACATAGTTTTTGTACAAGCTTTATTCATTCTTCTTGTGAGCTTACACTTTATAAACACCCACTTTGAAGACATTTTTTATTTATTCAAATTGACATCTGTAAAAAAGTTTGGTTTCTAGTTGAGCCTTTTGCATTAGAGTTGTTCTATCTTAGCAATGGTAAAAGTTAAAAGGAGAAAGTTTTTTATCATAACCTTGAAAACTATTGTCATTGAAAAATATCAATTTATATTAAATTAAACGTTGATAATGACAATGAATCGCAAAGAAAGAGAGAAAATAGAATACACATAATTTTACATGGAAATCTTTTCGAGAAAAAACCACAAGAAGAGGAGAAAAGAAATACTATGTCGAATTCTAATGATACAATAGGAGTATAGACTATGTCTATTTATAGGTTTGTAAAATCATATTCTAATCAAAGTCTAATAGAAGTAATGCAGTAAGCTTAAAACAAACCTTGCAAATTCTCCTATCTTGCCACTTGTATTTTATTTTAATAGGAATTTGGATCACACAACTATAACAATTCAAATACAATGAATTCAGAAAATCCTTTGCAAGTGAAGTTAAGATAGTGAAAGTAAATAATTAAGATCAAACCATTATAAATTCATCGTATTATTTTTTTCAAAAATAATCAATTTACTCGCTCCTTAATAAAATTTGATCTATCAAACTTTTCAAAACATATATTAAATTTAATTTGTTGAAAATAATATAGTATAAAATATTTCTTAAAATTTTGCGTAAATTAAAATTTTTTCCTCCATATCAAAATAAATAGTTAACATATGGTATAAAATGGATCTGTAATAATTAATTATATCTATATTTAATATGAAGTACTTGACTGAATTAACAAGTGATTGGAATAAGTGGTAGTTAGGAATAGTAAAACTTAAACAGATTTGTTCTTAATGGAGTGAATTTTTTTTTATTGAAAAGCGGATGCGGGTAGATTTTTTCTTTTAAATAGTGAATATGGAGCGGTTACGTTAATTGCTTAACTTATCCTAACTCGTTCCATTATATAAAATTATCATTGTATATATAAATTATTAAAATGATAAAAATGTAATATAGAAAAAAATCAAATATTTTATGTTTAAATATTTTTGAAGAATTATGTTTTGAATATTGACTTTACTTTAAAAGGATTGAAAATATTAAAGATAGTAGAAAAATTAAATTGAAGGCAAGCATAAAAACAAAATAGGGCGGAGATAGATGCTTCCAAAATTCATGAAGGTCGACTCGTATTGGTTTTTAAAATTGTACATCCACAGTGGAGCGGGATGGATGGTAAAACAGAACGTACCAATTGTGGAGTAGTGGTAAATTTAACAATATCCACCCCGTCATACTCTATTGCCATCCCTAGTAGTAGTAGACTTCTTTCTCAAGCATTTGGATTGAATTTAAATCCTAAAGCCCTCATTATTGTGGGAGTTTATCCGAATATTACCCTAAACTCAATTCGACTCCTAAAATTGTTATTGTTTGAAAACAACATCTAAAAAAACACTTTAATTTTATATCGCAAGTATTGAATCAATTAAAAAATAAATAAAAATATCCTTATTTTTCAAAATTAATTATATGATTATTCAACTAAAACTTCATTTATTATTTACATTTATTTTTTACAAATATATTTATGGCATAATTTTATTTTTTCTCGTATGCTATGATATAGTTATTATTATTAGGCTGTATTGATTATAATTTTTCGATAATCCTATAAATACAACTATGTATTTATTCTAAAAGAATCAATGTGGCATTAGTCAAAGAAAAAAACCGCTTGCACTACCCCTGTTGCCAACCCTATTTTTCCCTTGTTTTGTACAGAAACAAGCGAATTTTCTTTTTTTGTTTTAAAAAAACTGAAAAGTAAAACCGTAGAAGAGATTGGTCAATCCAATTCTCTGGCTCTCTTTCTCTCTCTCTTCAGAGAGTTTTTCTTTGAATGTCTCCGATCTCTTTTTTTTTTCTATCAGTTGAAGGCATAAATAAATACAAATCTTCAGAAGTTTTCTCAATTTTTAGATCTAAATCATAGAAGTACTTTTTCGTTTCCCCGTAATTTATCCGAAGAGAGATAAAGAGAAAAGAGGTAGAGAAATCGAGAAAAAAAAATGATCACAATTCCGTATTTGACCGCTCTAACCACGTATTTCAGCTATGGCCTTCTCTTCGCGTTTGGCCAATTCCGTGATTTCTTCAGGAAAATCTTCGATTGGTGGCACGCCAGCAATCTTGAGGTTCTTCTCCCGCTTCTTTGCTTTTTTTTTTTTTAAATCGTTTTCTTAATAGAATCCCCATTATTAGATTAGATGCTGCTTCAAAAAATGCGTGGATAAAAATGAAGTTGCGTGACGATTTTTTTGTTTATTTAAATTCTGTAGGGATATGCGCCGATCTGTTTAGGACTTGAAGATTTCTATATTCGGCGCTTGTATCTTCGTATTCAGGTATTTCCTTTCTTTTCTTGAAATCGTTCGAGAAAATCAATGTTATTATCTAAATTTGGTTACTGATCTTAGTTTATTATTCTATTCTTGCCTTGAAGCACTTATTCTTGTTCGTATTTTATCGTTGAAGACTAAGTTAGCTCAATTTTGATCTTAAACAGTCTGTTTGCAACTTAGCTTTCAGTCGCATGATTGTGCTGTTAACATGTCTTACATTTCACCTCCGTAGGATTGTTTTGGAAGACCGATAGCGAGTGCTCCAGATGCTTGGTTTGATGTAGTGGAGCGCTACTCCAATGACAATAATAAAACATTGAAGTGAGGCTTCTGATGTGCTTTCACTTTTCAATCCTATTTGAAGCTCCCTTTAACTTATTCTACAACCATTTGTTGTATAACTTTGTTTTATTACCGCATTTGTACAATACACAGAAGATATGAAATCTAAAATTTGTTCTTCTTAGGTGAATGATTGGGATAAACAGCTTGATTGCTAAATATCTATGTCACAAGCTTATGCTGACTATTGTGTTCTTGCTTACAGGCGAACTGACAAGATAAGCAGGTGTCTGAACTTGGGATCATACAATTATCTTGGCTTCGCAGCAGCCGATGAATATTGCACGCCCCGTGTAATTGATTCATTATGTAGATTTTCGGCAAGCACTTGTAGTACTCGTGTTGAAGGAGGTATACATTTTTAATTTTGTGCTGTAGTCTGTTTGGTCGCACACCCAGTTATCTGAAATCTTTGACTTTCCTTTTTCCTACCAGGAACTACAACACTGCATAAAGAACTGGAGGAATGTGTTGCGAATTTTGTTGGGAAGCCTGCTGCTGTAGTCTTCGGCATGGGCTATGTGACAAACTCTGCTATTCTTCCTGTCATAATTGGAAAGGTATAAATTCAATGTTAGCTTGAGTGTAAACTTGAAAATTTCATATATAAACTTCCTTCTGGTCATTTCTCTCTGATTATTGTCATTATTATTTTTCTTTGCATATACCCACAGGGAGGATTAATTATTAGTGATTCATTGAACCACAACTCTATTGTCAATGGTGCTCGAGGCTCAGGAGCTACTATCCGAGTTTTTCAACATAATAGTAAGTTGTAAGTGGTATTTGAAACTTAATAAATTTATTGATGTATAATTATACTGATATAAGTAAATTACTCTTTCTATTTAGCTCCTTCTCATTTGGAAAAAGTTCTGAGAGAACAAATAGCTGACGGACAGCCCAGGACACATAGGCCATGGAAGAAGATAATTGTTGTCGTGGAGGGTATTTATAGTATGGAAGGTGAACTTTGTAAGCTCCCTGAGATTGTTGCCATATGCAAGAAGTACAAGGTAATGCCAGCTGATATAACGATCATTTTTTTTATGATTATACTTTTAGCTTGTCCTAGTTTCCTTTCTTCACTCAATTAAAGATCAATTAATAAATGGAAAAGAAAAAAAAAATGAAATAATTTAGAGCTGTTAGACACTAAACAAGGTTGAGTTACCTTCACCTGGAAACAGCTAATTCTACATTTATCTTGTTTTATAATGATTTCCTACAATTACATAGACTTGTCCAACTACTTTTGTAATGCTTTTTCTTACATCATTTTTGTTTCTAGACCTAAATCTTGTGTGCTCATCTCCCCTTTGTTTCAGGCTTATGTTTATTTGGATGAGGCTCACAGTATTGGGGCTGTGGGAAAAACTGGAAGAGGCGTATGTGAACTCTTAGGAGTGGACACTGCTGATGTGGATATCATGATGGGAACTTTTACAAAATCTTTTGGCTCTTGTGGTGGTTATATTGCTGGATCCAAGGTTTGTTGCTTTGCTAATTGCTAACGTCTCTGGATCTTTTAAAAGTCACCTCGGATGGTTGTCATTTTTGTTATGTTCCATTAATTGTCAAGCTCAATTTGGATGGTCGCATGAATTGGTCCTACAAATCTCATAAATAATACGTTCCCATGTCGATTCAGGAACTTATACAATATCTTAAGTACACATGTCCTGCTCATCTATATGCAACATCAATATCACCTCCAGCTGCACAGCAAATTATATCTTCAATAAAGGTTATTCTTGGAGAGGATGGTTCTAGCAGAGGTAGGATATCGCATTTTCTCTCTCTAAGACTATTTAACTTCTGTTGTGCTTTTCACATTTGGATCATCATTTCTTTTTGTGATGACTTGAGGAGGCTTTTTTGTATTAATTTAGGCGCTCAAAAACTCGCAAGGATACGTGAGAATAGCAACTTTTTTAGGTCAGAACTACAAAAAATGGGTTTTGAGGTCCTTGGAGACAATGATTCCCCTGTAATGCCTATAATGCTTTACAATCCAGCAAAAATCCCTGCATTTTCTCGAGAGTGCCTCAAACAAAATGTGAGCTGCATCCAATTTGAGCTGTACATGAAATTGCATCGTAATATCTGCCATTCATTATTGCTATGTTCACAGCGCATACATCACTCTGTACAAGGTGTTCTGACCAGTTATTGAAAATGTCCTGCTGTCACAGGTTGCTGTTGTTACAGTTGCTTTCCCTGCCACCCCACTACTTTTAGCCAGGGCACGTATTTGCATTTCTGCCTCGCACACCAAGGAAGACCTTCTTAAAGCGCTAGAGGTAATTACCCAATTTGCTTCCTTCGTCCCTGACTGTATATCGGAGATCTTAAATAGAGTGCAGTATGTAAGGGTTTCAAAGTGTTATCTGATATTGTTAATGATAATATCTTTCATGGCAGGTTATTAGTCAGGTTGGTGATATGGTGGGCATAAAATACTTTCCTGCAGAGCCTAATAAGCAGCAGCAGGACCAGCAACAGCAGCAGCCGGGGAAACACACAATCAAGTTGGACTGAAGGGTTTTCAAAACAGGCTGACGTTGAATTGCTTGCTTTGCTTCTAGCAGGTACCGTAAAATTGATGTTTAAATAGGAATTCCTCGTCAGCCGCAATGTTTGATTGTTGTAATCTCTCTGAAAATCAGGGGGAAGTTTGTTTGTAGAACCAAATAGCCTGGCATTCTAAGATTTTCTTACGTGTTTGTAGCAGTACTTATCACTGCGTGTTTTGGACATGATCTTCTTTGGATTTTTATTCAATTAATGTATAGGGGTACTAATTTTGATTTAATTCAATTGGACTTTTTGGGGCAACCAATAGGCTACCGATACATTGTCGTGGAGTTTAGAAACTCGAGCAGATATATCAAGCTGGTACATATTTCTGTGATTAGGAGTATAATCGAATCAAGTTCGAGTTGCTACTGTTTGATTCAAAACCAGAGGTTTAAATGTCTGACTTGCATTGCATCCAATCCAGTTTTATTTTTAAAGCTCAACTTTTGTTAAGGACAATGTCGTATTTCTTCAAGTTTGGTTTGACTTGATTATTTAGTGGAAAAAGAAAACTTAAATGGCATTTGGTACTTTTTCATCTCCAGATTCTATGGTAATGTTATCATTAATAAGAGACTGTGTTAATTAAAATCTGTGAAGACTTATATAGATATGTTTAGTTTATTGTACAGTTGAGGACTAAGAAATAAAAAATAATAATAATACAATTTTTATTAATTTTAACATTTTAAATAAAATTTATTATTAACAAAAAGGTATTAATTTATTCATTCTTAATAAAAATAAACCAAAACATTATTTCAAAATTAATATTTGATTAAATTTTAAATTTTTACATAAAGTTCAAACTTTCCAACTAAATAAGAAGAAAAATAATTTTCCTTCCGAATAAAAATTACATTCTCAAAATGTATCCCATTAATTAAATTTCTAAGAAAGTAAAATAATATATCACTAAATGCACTCGTAATCTTAAGAAAAAAAAAAAAAGGTTCATGAACCTACCCAAGTCTAGCATATCAACTTCTCAATGAGAAACCAGAATTGGAGTACAGAACCACACCTGTAAGTGACAAATATTAAAAGGGTTAACAAAATAATACTAGTCAACTTTTTAATCCTCTAAATAAGTCATTTGCAACTACTCAAAACGGAATGGTTTTAATGGACAGCTCAGTTGTAACATATGACAATGTGTATATGGTGGATATTGACTAAAATGCACCAAAGGTGAGATCACAATTTTAGGGGAAAGACTGCTTCATCATATAAATCTTAACATCTGCCAGAGAAAGATTTTAGATCCCAATAACATATTCACAGCAAATTTCATTGCCCGCACAAGCAAGCATGCCAGTAAGGAACTTGGGGAATTCTGATGATGCTTGCCTCCCTCATTTCAGCTTCGGTTTTAACACTGTTCTCACCAAGACAGATTTGAAGGCAATTTCCTTTCCTTTCTGCATATAAATCCTTGTTCATACATGTTTCTTGACATATGCTACAAAAATGTCAGCTCTATTCTTCCCAAGAAGATATAAACGATATACAACAAATTCATGCATATGCTCAAACAAAGATCGACTAGAACTGGCTTTGCTTTAAATGAAGGTGAAATTATGAGCAATGCATTCGACAGTTCCCACAGCAGGACCAGCTAGGTCAGACTGGCAAACAAATCGGCACAGAACTTGACAGAGAAAAAGAGTAAGCCCGTGAATACTTCACACAACTACACATATTAAACTGACAAAGAGGATAGAAGCTCCAGAAAACAAACTTGGATTTCCTTAAAGACCACATAGATTAAGCTTTTCATGGTTGCTCCTCTCTTCAGTAATGCCTATCATCAATTCATTAATTCAAGAAAAAACAAAAATACAACTATGGCAGCAGTGGGAAGTGTATTCTTTTTGTTTGCTTGTTTTTTCTTCACTGAACCAAGATGTTTACTGACCAGAATGTACTCACAAAAGCATAAATTACTTTCTTAATTAATCTAAGGGAATGCAAAGCATATCACTGTTTCACAAGCACATTTTTTTACCAAGGCGTGCTAGGGAAAGAAATAAGTTAGTTAAATTAGAAACAGATATCCATGCCATAGAATTTTAGGCTATAGAAAGCTATGATACCTTATGGAACTTTAGGCTATATAAAGTTGCGATCTTATGCATAATTAATACGAGATAGCGTATGATAAAGCCTAACCCAATGAGAATTATGGCCGAAGTAGTTATCCACTTGCCAACTACAGATGTACATAACCATGACAACTCAAGGAATTTCAGGCTATATCATTAAGTATCCTAAAACACAATTTGCAGAGAAGTTATGGGAAACTAGGTTAAAGCACTTGAGAAGTGAATAAATATACTCCCAACAAGACATCCGAAGAGCACAAAATATTGACCTTCACTATAAATATTCCACGATACATCTTTAGCATCTAATTGCGAAAATACATATTAGATTGCATTATCAAGAAGAATAAGAAAACGATAAGCATATGATTGAAATCACTTTTCTCAATCACTTTCCTTTAACCAAAAGAAAAGCTGATATTATCTCATTGTTTTCCATTAAAGTTCTCAACAATAGTTAGCACAATGCACTGCAAAGAATTTGCAACACTAACCCAAAAAAAAAAAAAAAAAAAAAAACCTACAGATTCTCCTACTTTTCACTACAAAAAGAAGGTAAAAGATATAAAAAAAGCTAATAAGGCTCAAAGTCTTACATCTCCATGGCTGATAAAAATTATGCTTTCAGAAACCCTATAACCATAACTCAAAAACGTCAGGAAAAGCCTTTGCCAAGCTTCTGGATTGCACAAAACATTTTCCTTCGAGAACCAACTGCATTTATTCCCATATCCTTCAAATCCTCTAATGTCAACAATGGCAAAATCTCATCGTCCACTTCATGGATTTTGAAAACCGGGGCATACCTTCCTAACCCCAAACTATTCAACCATATTCTAACCCCATCTTCCTCACACCGTCTCATTTCGGTATCTGATGGCCCAGATAACTCCACCCCATCAGAAACCCGAGTCCGAATTGACCTCCTATGATTACTCCCATGATAAAGAACTTCCCTTTCATTGCCATCCACCAGCAAATTATCCAAAGAATGTATCGGACTGTGGTCTTTCATGGGACTTTCCGAGTTCTCCAACTCGAAATCATCGTTATCTTCGCCGCCACTGTATTTTTCCTCGGTTTCCACATTATTGCTGTTAGTGTTGTTGTTGCCGTTGATATTGACGTTTCCGCCGCCGGAATCGTCGAATTTAGGAACCCAATTGGATCGAATCCGTTTCGTAGCGGGTCCCCGTTTCTTGAGATCCTTGACTCTCCAACTACCAATCGCGACGGCGTCCAAATTGGTGTTATTGTTAGCTTCTCTTTCGTTATCGACGGTTTCGTTGTTGGCGTTGAAGTCGGTGCTGAGGTTGGTTAGGGCGCGAGTCTTGGACGATTTAGCAGTCGCAGTGGCGACTGAGGGAGTTAAGGAGAGATGGGGTTGGTGTTTCCACTGCTTGGAAGCGGCGGCGGAGGAAGAGGAGGAGGAGCGTCGGAAATGAGAATCGTAAGGTTGGTCCCCTCCGATGTCGCCTAAGCGAACGCTGGGACGTCTCTGGCGTTTGGATCCAACAGTCTCGGATGAAGCAACCGCGAGGGGCGCCGCGGCGCCGTTTAGAGGGGCATCCGATTGCTGTATATCCACCATGTTTATTCTCCCCACCGAATTGGTAATGGGAGGAGAGAGAAAGTGAAATAAATGAAGTGAAGAGAGAGACTGGGAAATTGCGACCTTGGATTTCTGACACGTATCACTCTTTTTCCTACTCAAAGGGAAACAAAGTTGAATGATGCTTGAACTGGAATTAATCCGCTAATTTTCATTCATGTCAGGACATCACTATTACATATTACTTATGTTTACTTCTTCTTTGTAATATCAAAATGTTTCACTTTTTGCTATAAAATCACATCCAAATTCAAGAAACATTTCGCATAAGTAATTTAATTTTATAACTTATATATGTATGCTTGACTGGAGAGGGAGAATCCGATTCAAATAAAAATAACATCTTTGTGACAAGTAAATCACGTCAACGGTTAAAATTTATCAATTATGATTAATTTATAATTAACCATTGACTAAAGCATACGGCAAAAATAATACTCCAACCAAAAGAGTAATATAGCTAGAAATCAACCGACTTTGCCCACATGAGATTTCAACAAATTTCATGGAAAAAAAAGGTCATTTGATGCAAAGAAACAATGACTTAGAATGTTCTTTGCAATTTCAAACCCTTTACTGGCTAGAAATAGAAATGAAATTTCTTTTGTTTACATTCTCACTAAGAAGTTTCCGAGTTCCAAATGAATGTTCACACTTTTGCTTCTTTTGATTTTCATGGAACACCATGAATGATTTAGGACCCAACCGTAAGTCTTAGGAATTATGTAGCCAGCTTCCAAAATCCAATAAGATCTCATGAATACAGGTTAGACTCTATTAGCACTGAAGTACAAACGAATGCGGACACCAAGTTTCGTAAACTTGACCTCCTAATCTATGCTTTGCTTTTTGAATAAAGGGAACTTAGAAGGTAGTGCAGCCTGAATATTCACTCCCTAAAAGAATCTTTTAAATCAGTATGCTTGTTGTAGATGCTTGAAGCGTAGACAGTATTGCCCTCCGATTTTTTCATCCTTTAATTTCTGTGTGAACTATGTCAAGCAATAATTTCACAGATTTTGCCAATTACCTCCAGGTGAGGTCGGTCAAGCGAGGTTTAGGTTGGATTCAATCAGCGGGAACCGTGCAAAGCTGACCCTGTCCAGGATTGTGCTCCAACGGATACATTGTTGTGCCTTTCACAAATTTTTGGTGGTCAACAGCAGCCTTTCTGAGACTAGAGATCGACATATGTTTCCTTTTAACTTGCTTCTTCAATATCGAGCACGAACTAAGCAGTTCTTCAGATCCAGCTCCAACCCTCCTACAGAAATTATTAAAGATCTTTACACTGGAACTTGCTTCTTTAATTTGCATTTATTTCATTTTCAGGAACACAACCTTAAGCTGGAATACTTAGTTGCCAACTTGTCATTATATCAAAATTAATCCAATCACACTGTGCTAATCACTCTCTTAACATTAAACGCAATAAAAGACTCTTGAGAAACAATATGCAAATGTAGACAGGAGTTAACATTTTAACACTCTGTTAGTGTATTTTGTGTAGCTTCTATGCAGTTTCTCTAATCTCAAAAAACACTGATGAGCCAAATAGGTGCATTTAGAGATGAACATCGAGGTTTTGCAAAAGCTGAAAAATGAGATTTCAGAAGCTTCCATGATAAAAACTGATTTCAGTAGCAAATGACCCATAACAGAGCAATGATATCTTTGTTCTATAGTAGATTAAGGTTAGTAGTATATTCTCAAACATTTGATTAGCGGTTAGATCCATTATCATCACAAGCAAGTCCCCCAAAACCATGAGCAAATCATGTGTCGTACAACATAGCCTCTGAATTATCACCCATTATTAATTACTGTAAACGGTAGCAAAGGAAATAGTACCTCAACAATTTCTCTGATGCAATTCTAGCAGCTCTAATAGCAGTTTGACTTGGCACCCACTTCACAGCTCGGTTTGGATCCGACCGCATAGGAGAATGGATTTTGATTAGCTTAAAAAGATCAGATAAAAGTTTGTCAAAGATATTGATATCTCAAGACTAATTGTGAAAGGATTGTAGGTACATCGGAAAAAAGAAGAAGAGAATTTGTGCCTCTTCCTACTAATAGTCATACAAAAGAGAACTTCTCTTATTATTAACTCAAAAGACCAAATCCACATAAAGATTTCAATGTGAGAGAGGGAGAGAGAGCATACACCCAAACACTCCATCATCTGGTAATAAGCCCTGCCATGCAAAGGTGTGTGGCCTTTCCGAGATTCTGAGAAATATCTAGTCCTGGGAGAGCATCAAATTTTTTTTTCCGGTCACATAAACATAATTAAATTGTTAAGTTGCGAAGAAAAATAGTTAAAAGGAAGAGTACCATTCTTTATAACCCGGATCCACAGTGAAACCATATATATCCACCGAATCACATATAGAGAGAGCAAATTCAAGAGCCTTAAGCCCTGTCCCTTTTGCAGCTGAACCAAAGGATGCACCTAGCATGAGATATACAGGATTTCTTATTGGAATGTCCTGCATAAAAAGAAAAAAAGATGTCCTTTATTTCAGAAGGAGGAGGAAACCATGGCAACAAAGATAAAAGACATCCCCCAAAATTCCATCTGTCAGTTTTAAGCCATTAATACTTTCAACAACAGTCATGCACATGTTTCAAATATAATGGATGTGGTTAAGCAGTCAATTTTTCATAACAAACTTCACAAGTTTTAGCAGGAACAACAAGATATTCTTTTGTATCATTTTGGAAACAAAAATGATAGGCAACATGCCCATAGCCCTAGGGAACAACTATTTCTGAGCCATTAATGAAGTTAAATCACAGGTCGATAGACATATATTAAGAGAAATATCATAATTAAAGAAAGAAACTAGATGGAATATACTAACCCGAATCATCTGGTTCATAATGTCATGAATTGTAGTTTTGACTATCAAGACCTCCTGCCTTGTTTCTATAAAATTCAAAAACTTAGCATGCTTTCAGAATTATGGAAGCATAAAAACTAAAGAACAGCAACAATGTCAATACCATCTAACTCTACAACTTTATCAAGAGCTTTGGCAGATCCTCTGTTAAGAAGCCGAAATGAACTTTTCTTGCCCACATATTCTGTATAGTTCTGCAATTGAACATTTCAACATATGAAAAAATTGTGAGAGAAATTAATTAGGAAAAAGTGAAAGCTTTATGACTGCAGCTCAACCTCAATAGGGGCACCATTCTCTCTAATGACAACATCATAGCTATCTATCTCTTTCCCGAACCTCGTTTTGAGAAGATCCCCAGAGTTGCCTATAACAGCACACCGGCCAAACTGCCTTGGAACATAAGGGGGTGTTTCAGGGAGGACAAGTGAAAGCTTTTCCATGCACAAAGTTCTATTCTTACAGTTGTTCCTATAATACAGAAAGAAACTTCATAAAACTTTGCGCAGCTACATTGTATCTAAGTGACACGGCCTAATAATCCAGCATATGAAATATATCCTTTTTAGACAAGATATCAAAATAATCAGTATTTTCACAAAATTCCTTTCTTAACCTTATTTATGTTATAAATGCATACACTAAACAAAAGCAACTATTTCAAATGCTACATTCACAAAAACCAATACTCACAGAAGCACTCCTTTATTAATCCTCCGCCATGCGTACTCCTCCCAACCATTTGGTAAAGCATCAATGAACTCCCTAGTGAGTATTGTAGTACTATTCCTCACCTGACCAACAAACTCGCTAAATAAGAATCAACAGTAAAGAACCATAAAAAAAAGCAACACATTATACCAACAAAATTCCAAATCGAATGCAGAAACAAATAGGGAAATCACCTGTTCCCATGTGGCAACTGCTTCACAAAGATTGAACTCAAATGATAAGCCTTCAACTTCTCCAGTTTTAGGATCCTTCTGTTTACATAAATGAATTTTTCAATCAAAAATTCCACTCAAAAAAATTGCAATCGAGTAAAATGTAAATTAATAGAATTGTTAAAACAGAAACCTACCCATTTGGAGTCAGTGTCGCTAGGATAGGTTAGTGTTACTTGGCAATAATCTTTACCACTTATGGCTTGTAAACCTAATCCATTTGCAGTCTGTATGAATTACAATAAACCAAAATATACCATTAAAAAGAACATAAAAGCACAACAGAAAATCAAATTCGATTTTATTTATAAAAAAAAGAGAGAGAGAGAGAAGAAAACATCAATTCCACAAGAATTCCAACACATCAACACAATTCTTAAAAAAATGAATGTACCCAAATTAATATTACTGACCACACACTTCTTAAAACCACTTTGCAGAGACAGCAGTGCTTGCCAATCTTCATCTGTCAGCTGATAATTCCCATCTACAAAATATAAAAACAGAAATACAAATAAGTGCGTATATATGTGTGTGTGTGTGTGTGTGTGTGTGTGTGTGTGTGTGTGTGTATGTCAGATACGTACAATGAGTGGAGAGTCCAGTGATGTAGATGATAATGGCTGAGAAACCAGAGACTAGAGTCAGCAGAAAACCCAACTGCAAAATCTTCATTTAAAGGGGCTTTTGAGAGATAAATAATGGAAATAATTGTTGGGTTTACAATGTTCATTCAATGGAAAACAATGATTCTGTAATGAATCTGAAGAAGCAAATCCCAGATCGATTTTCCCCAGCAAACAGCGTGTGAAAAGTGATCATAATAATTAAATTAAAATAAAATGAGTCGTCGAATCTAATCTAAACGCTGCGTAATGGAGGCCCAAATGGATTTAAGGCAGTATTTGGTTGTTGGGCCAATGCTCAAAATTCCGTCCTAAAGTGGAGCAGAGTGGGTTTATACAAAAAGTCTAATTCATAGTAAATGGGCTTACAGTAAAGTCCTTGACCTAGAATCAACTTATTTCGTTCCCTTTGGCCCCAAGTTTTTTCTTTTTTCTTTTTAACAATCTTATTATAGGTTATTTTTTTACAAAATATTTAAAATTATTCATAGCTCCACCCTAACCCATAAATAAGAAGATAATACATTTTAATACACTCAAACCTACTTCTTCCTGCATTGACAATAATACTCATGCCAATCAAGTTAAAGACTCAATTGACCCCTTGACTCTAAGTTTAATAAATGAGAAAATGATATATTTAATGTACATATTATATTTGTGTCTAAAATTTTGATATAGAAATGAATTAATACGAAAAAGATAAAACATATTTTTTTGATTAAATTTTAAATCGATTAGTATGATTGATGTTACAATAATTAAAAAATGAATTTAAATAAATATAAATGTATATTTTCATGGGTAGATATTATTTCAATAATTCATGATTTTTTTTATCTTATATTTGACTTTTCACTTTCCATATGCAAAAAGTTGGTATTAGATGTCCTATATTATAAAGCAATACCATAGGTCAAATTATTATCAAGTGGTCAAATATATGAATTATTTAAAAACAAGATATATAATAATACGATAAAAGATACAAATGCCAATTATCAAAATTGATATCTAGAGATATAAAAAAAAATCTCAATTTGTTTTTCTCTCATACATATATTCTATATTCTAACATCAACCACATAAAAGTTCATAGATTATTAATATTATATCAATCAAAGAAGTGAATGAAACAGTGCACAAGCAAAAGTCGATTTCACTGTTTTATTGAGCAAACAAGTGTAGTCTCTTTCATGGAGGCATGGGCACCAACCCTAGGAAGCAACTTCTTCTATGTCGCCTTCGCATTAAATCTTCATATAAACACCGGCCACCCCTCCGGAAATGAAACGTGGCATTACCGTCGTTATTTTAGAATTTTAGTTCTCTCTAGTGCTTATTATATCCGCAACTACCAAGTGAATCTCGTTTTCATGGTATACATTGGACCACCATCCTTTGCTATCCCCCGTCAAATATTTGACTGCATGGTCGACGTCTTCACCCATTTCATGATGTGCTTTGCATGTGAAATCTCTCGGAAGGGATGGCCCATTAATGTCTGCTATAACATTGAATGTTGCATGCAAAAACACTGTACCTTGATGGATGAATCTCTCAATCATCATTCGGTTTCCATTTGGATTTCATTGCTGAGCCATAACAGGCCCATCATGTAAGTAAAGATGATCTTCCCTTTGTGGGGTAATTGTCTGTTTTTATGCTTATTTCTGTCTAAACACATCTTGGCTGTGTTGCCAGCTTGCTGAGAAATGCATTTTGTTTTCTAAATGGTTACAATGTAATAAAACCTTCATGATATATAATATTATAATTGAAATGCATATGGTTTTACAGATATATTTCTTCTGCTCAGAATTCAGACACTCCGACAGTGGCTCAGATTGTTGAACATACACATGAATAGTGATAGCAACAAGGCGGGGCGGATTTCCTTGGCCCCGACTCAATGCTCGATCACTATGCTTCAATCCTAAAACCGAGTTTAACCTGAAAAAAACTTAATCCACCCCTTACTCGAATTTTATTGCTTCAAAGTTGATGTGAATTTATTTTCTAAATGGATAAATGGTGCAAATAAATAAAATGGAGCTGATCTTGCAAACATATATATACATATATGTATATATTTTATGATAGAATAAACCCAAGACCTTTGAAGTATAACAACATGTTTGAGTACTATAATATTACTCGTTTTACTCTTCCAAAACCAAGACCTATACGTTAACTAGTGGTGAAGGAACAACATGTTTGAATTTACATAAAGTAGAACAGAGGCGACCAGATGAGTGGGAAAGGAGAATTCCAAACTTCAACTTAAGTCCTGTTAAGCCTATAAAAATTTATTTACATTGATGCATAATTGGAACTAATTTAAAACACAATGAACTTATTACTTTATGAAGATCATTTTTTTATTATCTATTACTTTTCCAATACACTGATGAAATTACTCAACAAGTAATTTGCAAAGATGAGCTTAAAAATTTTCTGGAGATTATTTGACATTGATAGCATCTTATTTTGAACGTATTCAAGAACGTGGATTTTTTTACAGTATTAAGCTATTTATGAAAACTTAGATCACATTGAAAGTCTTTTCACATCATTGCTTAGCTTGACTCCAGCAGGAATTATATTCATAATGATTTGCTAAAATCTTCATTTGGTCAAAACATTCCAACTAAAATAAATTGCAACAGCCGATGAAATATTCCGTAAGTTGCAACTGATTGTATATTTTGTAAGTGGCATTAATAGAATTTTTCCTAGGTTGCCAAACGAAAACATCAACCATCAAGGGGAGGCAAGGCAAGGCTAGCCCATAGGTATTTCACATAATGAATTCTTGGATTGGAGTTTTGGAGAACAGTGGAATAAAAAGCCTTCGAAGTATGGTTATCTGATTTGGAGTAGTCTAGAGAATGGCCTTGCAATAACTAAAGGAACTCCACTCATTGATCATATTCCCAGTCAAAAACTCTACTCTTAGAATCGATCTTCCACTGCCCTTATTTACCAAAAAAAAAAAAAAAGATTGAAATCTCTATCTTCTTCAGTTTCTTGACAACAAGAACATGAATGCCAAAAAGTTCCTCCAAATCACGATTATAGGCAGTTACAAGTAGGGCTAGAAGGCAATAATTATTTTGACATTGTGGTTGTATTTGGTGTTGGCTAAGGGGACTCATGCCAAAAACTAATATCTTCAATGTTGTAGCGTTAGATCCATTTAGTAAGTAGTGTTTGATTCTAGAGATGTAGTCTAATTAGTTTGAGCCCTCCTTGCACTGCAAATTTATTCCAGTTTGGTCATACGTAACTTTCTCTTATTTCACACATCTTCTCTGAAAAAATCTCTCATGAGTTATCTAATTGAGTTTCCACCCTTTCTGACATCTTAAATAACATGTAAAATGATAAGCTCACAAGCCCCGACTTAATCATAATCAGTAGACCCCCTAATGAAGACATCTTAGCCTTCGAACAAACATTTACAACACATATATTAACCATTTTTGCATCAAACCCAGACATGGCCCGTAAACAACGACGAGTTTCCTCTTCCACTTCACACACACACACACACACAAAAAAGATAGCCGCATTCCGTTTTCAAATTTAATACCCTTAATGAACTTCATCTACACAGCTTTAATCTTTATGAATTACAACACTCAACGCCTCAGCAATCAAATCGAAATGCAAATGCCCACTCAACATTATCGTAGGCCTTCTCAAAGTCAGTCTTGAATGTTGAACCCTTCAACCCCTTTGTCGTAGCATGTAATGTATGGTTCCATTTGCGATCAATGAGCAATCAAGAAGCTGCCTACCAAAAGTCTCCTCGATGACTTTGCCCATTACAAACTTTTGCAATAATTTTATACAGAGACAACCGGTTGTATTCATTAAGGGAAATGGGCATCTTGACCTTCAAGATTAGCATCATAAAAGAGTGATGGACTCACTTGCATATAAATCCCCCATGAAAGCCATAATTTCTCAATTAAGGAACTCCCGATAGGTTTGGCCAAACTTCATATTGAACCCGCCTGAGAACTCCTGCTCAAGATATTTGATGTTGTAATCCTTCCTATATTTAAATTCAACATTTAAATTTTATTAAGAGGTTAAGAACAACAAAAATATGCAAAGGGATGGCCCAACCAAGATTCTATAGAGGAAGGCATCTTAGTCTTTGTCAAACATAAACACTAATAATTACATTATCCTAATAAATATGAAAACTTAATAGAGTCATGAAAGATAAACTACTTTCCTTGATGTAATTTCAACCAATGGATTAAGAAAAAAAAAAGCTTTGCCCATGCTGCGTTGCCAATAAGTCTTAAAGATTTTAGACAGCCAAAAATTTCAAGATTCTCTTTTGACACAGTTGCACCATGTCTTTTAGTTTTTACGATAAATCCAAATTTCATAGGATAATTACGATAATTCAATGCATTAATTATTAATATATCTCTTTTTTTCCCCTTTTATATATAATTCTTCCTTTTTGCATGTTAATTTTAGGACTATGTTTATAGAAATGTATATATAATAAGATATGTCACAAATTACAGTTTCTAATTACACAAATCTCATGTTTATAGCATCTTATTATTAGCATTAATTTCTTAAACATTTAATATAAAATTAGACTCAATGATTTTAATTATTTTATCCAGAGTGAGTATTAAAAGTAAATCTAAGGCTGAAAATTAATCACGATATTAAATTGAGTATGAAAATAAAAAATTAAGTAAATACGAGAAAATATTTGGTACGTTGTTAGTGGAGTTCTTAAGCCTCACAAGTAGAGTAGTATTCTATAAGGGTATAATAAAATTTAAAAAAAAAAAAAGAAAATACTCATGATAATTTTTTAATACTGCTTATAAAAAAAAAAAATCTACCATCAAGATGTACCAAATACCAACTCAATTAAATACACGTGTTTATTGAGATATATTTTAATTTTAAAAAATAAATAAATTGGACACATATCATTATCTTAATTTTATTGGTGATTTTTTTTTCTTTTACGGACAATGTAAATTACCAATATCATATAGTTTGCAAACAAATTAGTATTTAATAAAATATATGAAGAAGACAGATTAAAATATTAATGAAATAAATGGGGCCTTCCATGTACGTATTCAATTTCTTAAATGTCTGTTTTAAATGTAATAATATTATTATTATTAGAAGAAGAAGAATAAGGAGACAAAAGAGACGAGGCATTTCAATGGGGAAAAAGGGACCGCGCCATGCCGGTTTGCTCCTCTTCTCCATCCATTTGGTCCCCACCCGTTTGGTCCCAACCAGAGGCATGCAGCTTCTCCGCTGCACCCTCACCTGGTCCCTCCCAAAAGTTGCCCGAACATGCCCATATACCATGGTTTGAAACTTCATATCTATAATCTTCACATTGCTAAAATCTCGTAATATATTATACAGTCTCATTCTAGTACAAAATAAATTATTAAAGCTGTCCATGAACGGGATTAATTCGACTACAATATATAATTAACCGATGATATAAGCAATTACCAATAAATTTTGAGATTCAAATATCCAATTCAATGAATGTTACTCCTTAAAGATTCCCATCAAACTAACATGTTCCATCAACCGAAAACATAAAATGATACCCTCCATTTCTTTGCTTTCTTCTTAATATTCTGTCTGTTTTGTTTTATTTTGAATTAAAACTCTTAAGGTCATGCATGCATGCATGCATGCACCCTCCTTTCCATTGGTTTTGAATTTGATTGAGGTGAAGCTTGGGAGAATGATTAAGGTTGTTAATTGTCATTTCCTTCTTTACAGAATGGTTATATGTTCGTAGTTAACAGTTTAATTACTCTATTATTATAAAACTTCCAAAGATTCTTCTATTGAGAAATTATTGTATGAAATAGACGACGCGTCATCTCATTCTGTATTCATTTATAATTATTTAATGATATTTTAGTAATTTTTTTCATACTATTGATATATAATTTTAGTATTTTTTTAACTTGAACTTCGAACCCGAACCCTAAATACAACCCTAAACCTAAAACTCAAACCTTGAACTCTGAATCCTGAATCATAAACCCTAAATTTGACCTTTTGGTCAGGGTTCATGGTTTGGGTTTGGTGTTCAAGGTTCAAGTTAAAAAATACCAAAATTATGTATCAATTGTTGAAAAAATAGATTTTTGGAAGCTTTAAGGCATATTCTTGATTAGTAAAGGTGGAGATTTGAATAGTAAAATTATGGTTTTATATTTTACCCCATGAGACATTTACAACGGTATATTATATGCTCAAAATGGTTGAATGGTGATTGAGAAATTGATGCTCAAAGTAAACCACTTGTGAATTATATTGAGGAAAATAGAAAGTTTAGTCCCACATTGACTGTTGTGCTTAACTCGTTGTTGTATCCTAGGAGATAATTGACCAATGTTTCTCCAGCACCAAAGGAGCAGCAAAATTTGTCTTAAGAAAACTGTGAAAACAGACCTCAACTACCAATCGGTTTTTCCTACCTACCTACAAGTATAAAATTTTGATCCAATTTTTATTTCTGATTTATGCTTTTCTAATTATATATATATTGTTCTGGTTTGATCTTATAATTTAAATAAATATTTTAAATTACTATTTATTTTACTAATGTGTGTATAACATTAATAAAATTAAAAAATACTAACATATCATTAAATAATTAAAAAGAGATATAGAATAACGTAATACTCCTATATTATACCATCTTTTCTCCTATCCATATATATCGGGAATGTGAACTTATTTTTGCTTACTTGAGAGAAAGAATCAGAATATTTGAAATGACTGATATTTTCTAAGATGATGGTAGCTTTTATTCGGTAATTGTGTATTTTATTTGTGACAATAGTGTTTAAGGTGTTTTATATTTATATAAATTAATTTTTAATGTTATGTGGGTTGTACATTATTTTACACTTTTATTTTTAATTTATTAAATAATATTTTTGTAATTTAAAAAAAAAATATTTTTATATTAATAAATTGCGATTTAATTTATAATAAAAATTGATTAATTTTTAAATGTATTTACTAGAATAAAATAATGTTTTAAAATTAATAAAAATAATAATAAACAAGCAATAGTGAAATATTAAGTGATTAGATCAAATAAATAAAACATAAAAATTAATTTATAAAATTAAAAAATAATTAAAAATAAATTAATTTATAAAAATGTAAACATATAAAATTAAATAATTAATTATCTATCATTTTATTTATAAAAATAATTAAAAAGTTGGTTTTATATAAATTAAAATAAATAAAATCTAAACATATATAATTAAATAATTAATTACCTATCAATTTGATTTAAAAAATTAAAAGGTTAGTTTCGCGTTAATAACCGCACTAAATAATTATTAATTGATACACACAATATTTCAAAACACATAACACTGACTATGCTAAAAAAAAAAAATCATAATTGCACAAGTATAATAAAATTAGATAATAGTAAATTATTAGATATTAAATAATAATAATTGAACGTATAATATAATAAAAAAAATGTATTAATTTTTTTGGTAATGGAAACAAAGCTTATAAAATAAGATTAAAAGTTTTTTTTTTTTTTTTGTAATTATTTAGCTGTTACTTGAATTAAAATGTTTAACTAATACATCTATTTATACTATTAAATCTTAATTTTAATTGGTATATAACTATAACACTATTTAAGAGATAATTAAATGTATTTAATTCAAGATGAATTTGAACCATAACTAAATGATAATAATTGTAAAAATATATATTTATAATTATTTTATATTTATACTAATATTTTACAATGTTATCATATTTAAAATAAAATAAAAATTAATTTATTGTATAAATAGAATAACTACATCTATTTTATAAATAACTTTTAATAAAACATATGTTTCAGTTTTATATTTTTAAGAATTTAAAATTATAAAAAAATTTACATTTCATTTATTTATTCTAAATTTATTATTGTTTAAGATTATATTTTAAATAGATTTTAAAATTTTATTTATATTTTTTGAAAAATCAATTATATAATTTTAATTATGATAGGAAAGACTAAAAATACAAAACTATAAATATAATATTAGTGTTTTATTTCAAAAAATCAAAAGTGATTTTATTAATATATAATTTTTTTAATAAATATAAATTTTTTTATTTTTTAACATAATCAGATAGCTAATTAATTTTTATATAATTTATTTTTACGTTTTGAATATTTTTACAACACATTAATAAAATAGTTTCTAGGATATTAATATTTTAATTTATTTATATTGTAATATTAAAGTATGTTTTTATTAATATAATAAAATTTTAATAAATTAATATAATTTTAAAACTTTAAATAACTCAATAAAATATTAAATATTTTACATTATTTAAAATTTAAATTTATTTTGATCATTAAGTTAATTTTCTTTTAAATTTTAAACTTAATTCAAAATCAAACCTATTTCTTTTATTTTGCTTAAATAATAATTTATAATCAAAGTTTTTAAATGTAAAAAATATTTTTTTTATTTTTCTATTTTATTCGTATATTAACTCCTATTTTAATTATTTTATCATTCCCAATTTAAAATTTAATAATATTTTTGTTGTATTAAAAAATTATAATAAATTATTATGTTATTTTATTTTAAAGAATTTTAATTAAATAAAACTTATTTATAGATTTATATTAAATAGATAAAACTAACTCGTGCATCAAATAATTATGGAATACTTGAATTCGTCACACTCATGATATGGTTGAAAGAAAAAACTTGCTTATATATATGTGTGTGTATTGTTATTATCTTTTAAAATTTATTTAATAGTGAATAAAGGTGGAGTGATATTTAACTTGTATCAGAAAATTAGATTTTATATTTCTGTCACGCCAGCAATGTGGGTGAAAGATAATATTTTAAACATATTTTTTTAAAAATTTGTTTAGGAGTAAATATAGGTGGCGTGATAATAAGTTTATATTTTAATATTATTGAATATGTATTCGACCCTTGGATTTGTATTTTTATTTATTTAATGATGATATAAGATGTAAAAAGATAAAAGTGTCATTATAATAATATTAATTATACTTTAAAAGAAGTATTTCTGTAATTTCATAACTAAGTTGTTGAGTCAGAGCGACACCAACTCATTAAAATGCTTAAATATAAGTACTAGAAATCCTATAAACGGGCATGCGAGTGGAAACTACAGATGTGCATTTAAAAATAACATAAAATAAATAATGGAACATAAAATTTGAAACTAATAATAATAACAACATATATACAATATGCATGAAATTAAAATAATAAAAGAATAGTTTAACTTACGAGTAAAAAAAAATGAAATAGGTAAAAACATCATATTAAAAATATTAAACACACTTAAAATATTTATTATGATATTGCCATTTTTTTATAGCATGTAAAAAAGAGATCAAATTTGTGAAAAGAAATTTCAATATTAAAATTCTATTTTTTAAAAATTAAATATCTTATCACAGCAAGTGACATTATCTATTTACATAAATTTGGTGAGAGAACACATATTATGCTAAAAGTTATTTTTTTTGTAAGTTTACTCAAGAATTATTATTAGAGTAATAGTAAAGAATTTATTTATAAATCTAATAATCTATTAAACATGAGTTTAATCTCTAGATATGTTAATTTTAGTTCTTTTAAAAACTATATAAAATTATGAAAAGACAAAAAGACCATCAAATAATAATAGTAATAATTTAATAAAATGATATATTAATCATTTTCAAATCGAGTTGGCACTCTGTTAACCCGTGACACCAACTAAGTCAAGGGTTTTATTAATAGCATAGATAAGAATATATAATTTAGATTTATTATTTACTATTAATATTTAATATATGGTCAGTGCATAAATTTCTTGCACCATTAGTTAATAATAAGATATCACGTTAATTAAGGGTGAATTTAAGGGAGTGTAGCGCCTTGCTCCCTTCAAATGGAAAATTACTTGTTCAATCCCTTCATAAATAATGAAATTACAAATTAATATATGATAAATTGCACTTTGCCTCCAGATTGAAAAATATTCTTTTTAGTCCCTTAAAAATAATGAAATTATAATTTAATCAACGATAAAATTATGTTTTGCCCTTTCAAAATTTTATAATTAAATTTCGACCCCTAAAAATAGTTCTATTTCTCTTTCGGCATTTTGGTTTTAAATTTTGAATTTTCCTTTTTGGATTTCGAATTTCAAATTTAATGTTTTTGTATTTAATTGTGTTTAATATTTATAATTAATATTTATTTTTAAAATAAACTTATTTATATTTATTTTTTAAACTTTTAAATTTTTTTTACATAAATAACGACATATCACCTTATTTTTAATTGATAATACATAAAAACTATGCCCCTACGATACATCAAATATCCTCACTATTAATTAGAAATCAGGCTTTTTTTCAAAAGTAACTTAAATTTTTTGATTAATTATGAAAATGACCCAACTTAAAAATCATGTATGTAAATGACCTGATTTCTACACTGCTTGTCGATGTCACCGGACACACTAGTTGTACTGCCCCCCGTCATTGGCTAATGATTGCTTTTTTTTTAAAAAAAGTTAGTAGTGTTGCCTAATAAATTGACGGCACCGCACTGAAGTGTGATTATATATAACATTCAGAGACTTAATGAAGCAATTACCCTTTTTAGATTGGTTGAAAAAGAGGTAAGTTGTCGACCTAATGGCACCAAATTGAATACTTTTCAACTTTTGGTCTATTTGCATGTTGGGTACCTCTTTTAAAATTAAATTTAAATAGCCCTTAAAAGTTATTAGTGTAAGGCCCAATTTTGGCCCGGGCCCGTTACAAACAAACCAAAAACAAGTAAATAAAAAATATAAAAACCCAAATAAAATTATAATAGTCCATCAAATGTCCTTTTACAGTTCAAGACCCAGATTTGTTACAGTGACCCAATACCTAAATTAATGCCCAAGCCCAAATCTAGACCCAAATATCTAAGCCCAAATGGCCCAAAACATATTACAAACGCGAAGAACCCTAGGTCACCCCTCCCTCCTTTGCGCCGTAGTCGATTCCCCAGCGCAGACGCCTCGCATCGCCCAAAGAGCTACGCGCGCGCCAAAGATGACCTCCGACGACGCCAACGCACACTCCGTACCTGTGAAGAAACGAACAAAACGACAGCAGCAACAATGGCCAATACGAAAAAAGAACAAAAATTGTATTCTTTTATTTCTTTTTTGAACATTCAGCTATAAAATCGATGATTTGATATTGTAAATGGGCCCCCTTCTTTTTTTTACGAGAGATACAGAAGCAATAGAAAGCAAAAAATAGAGCAAGGTGATTTTCTATTTTTTGAATCTTTAGAATTTATTACGTATTTTTCTTCTCGATCTGCTCCCTTTGATTTTCTTTTTCATTCTTTGCATCTAATAATAAAAGAAAAGAGAAAAACGAAGCCTTACCTCGCGAATCCGCCATTGATTCTTCCTTGCCTCGCTGAAGTCGAAGGTGGAGGAGGAATCACTGGGCTGTAAATCGGTCGGTTGTAGGCTGCGATGGGACCATGGCCAAAAGGGTTTGGCTTAGTTCGGCTGGAGAAAAGGGGAGGCTAGGGTTTGTTTGGCCGAATGATTCAGTTTTCGGTCCTTTTAAAGGATCAAATATGACGCTGTTTCAAGCCCGTTTCAATGGCTCAAAAATGACGTCGTCTAGTCACGCCCGACCCGATCCAGTTTGCTGCCCGATGACCCGCGTGTTTTTTGCGGTAAGGGTATATTGTCAAAATCGGTCCCTCTCCTTTCACGCCACGTTTCAATCAGCTCACATTTGTGTTTCAGGATTTTTTAAATTACCCCTACAATTTGTGCGCGTTTGCACTTTAGTCCGCAGTACGGTGTCGCGTTTTGAAGGTCTGGATTATTTCCACATCTAGTCCCTGCGCATTCACAGTTGTTATATGCTGGTCCCTTTTGTTATTTTGGCAGTTATTTTCATTTATAATTTATCCCTCTTATTTTAATTCTTTTTTAATTGAGTCTCCTTTCTTTATTTATTCATTTTATGGCTTATCATCATTTTTTAAGACATTCAATATATTTTTATCCTTGTCTACTTATTATTATTTTTTTATATATTACAAGTTATTTTAATGATTTGATTTCATTTCTTTAAATTACTTTTGTAATGTTTTTTTTTTACATACGCTATTATATGTATATTGTATATCAAAGTTAATTTATTATTTTATACATATTATTAACCTTATATTATTTTATACATATAACTTCTTTTGAACTTATTCATATTTTCTAATATATACTCTTAAAAGGAAAATCCATATATTCTATGTACCATTCAAGCTATTAGTAGTCATATAGTTGATCTATATATTAATCTATACATTACTAAATCCATATGTTTTAATATGTTTTGTATACGCGTTTACATATCATTTAAATTATTTTTTTTTACTTATATATTGGTACATATACTTAATCTATACACATTATTAGATCCATGATTTTATACCTATAGTATTCTTTGTATGATGAGTTTGAGGTTTCTTTTATCATGTTATTTCGATATTTATACGATATTTCTTTAAATATTCTATATACATTTGTACATGTACATTTCTAATTAAAGTTTGTAATTTGTAATATTTATTACTTTAAAGTGCTTAATATTTTTGTATATTTGTTGAGCTATTTCAATACCCTTTTTATACGTTTTTTAACCACTATTTTGTAGTTCATTTTTTTATATACTATATTATTCAAAGTATTTATATAACACTTGTTCGAATGTTTCATATATATTTGTTCTTGAATAATTAATAATTTGGTTCTATGTACATATTTAGCCCCATACTAAAATTATTTTGTGAGTCCTCTTAAACTTAGCTATATATATATATATTTTTTTTACGTGCATAAGTCACCTTTTTAAGAACACATTTTACTACACATTGTTTTGATTTAAAATTTCACATTTAAATACTATTTTTATATGCATATACATTTGTCAACTTTAAGTGAGCACGTCATCCTTAACATGTTTATATATATTATTTGGTTCAAGTTTTCCTTCTTCATAATCTTTGCTTTAATAATTATTGTGGTTGTAGTTTCTTCATATTGTTTTGTATACTATATCTATTGGTTGTACCATACTCATTCATTTTTTTGATGTCTTTAAACCAATCATTGTTCATCCATGTTTGTGAGTTTAGTTATATTTCCTAGGTTAGTTATACTTAATTATTATTTTTGTTAATTGATTGTATTATGCGTATATAGCCTCATATCATCGTTTTCCACTTCGTTTTTGAAATGTGTTTTTATATAAACCAAATCTTTATGATTAATAGCGAAATATTTTAAATTGGATTAATACGTTTTAAGCTAGTTTTATAAGTATTCATTTAAAAATTCTTCAAAACGAAGGCGACATTTGATACTTGGTAATTCGTGGAATCGTGCCCTAACGTGTTGGGTTGCAATTTCTCGATTGCTCAAAGTAATCGAAGGTCCCTTTAGAATTTCACCCGTATCTTCCAAAAATCCTTTAAAATGAAAGCAATACTTTGATATTTGGCAATTCGGGAATCATACCCTATCGTGCTGGGTTGTGATTTCTCGTTTGTTCAAAACAATCGAATATTCCTTTAGGTTTTCACTCATGTTTATTAAAAACCTCTCAAAACGAAGGCGATGTTCGATGTTTGACAATTTGAGAATCGTGCCTTATCGTGCTAGGTTGCGCATTTTCATTTGTTCAAAACAATCGAAGATTCCTTCCGAATTTCACTTACGTTTTCTAAAAACTCTTTAAAACAAAGGAAATACTCAATGTTTGGAAATTCGAGAAATCGTGCCCTATTGTGCTGGGTTTCGATTTTTCGTTGGACCAAATAGTTGGGCATCCTTTTGAAATTTTCGAATTGCAAATTTTCGGACATCAAAACAAGAATATGTTTGGCAACAAACTCGGGTTATTCAAATGTTATTAAAAAAGAACCACATTTCAAAAACATTTTTAATTTTAGACATAAAGACAATATTTAATCGATTTGGTACCAATTTTGGGCGTAGTGAGGGTGCTAATCCTTCCTCATACGTAACCGACTCTCGAGCCCGTTTTCTCATATTTTCGTAGACCAGAATCTTTGTTTTAGTAAACCAAAAATGTTTTGTTAAAATAACCAAATTCTTAGGTGACCTGATCACACCAAAACAAAAGGATCGGTGGCGACTCCATATTTCATTTTCAAAAAGTCGATTTCCCCTTTTTATTAAATTTCAAAATTTTTAAACCGAGGGATGGTTTCGACAGCTTGGCGACTCCACTGGGGATGACTTCAAGAGATTCGAGCCGTAAAAATCGATTATTTACTGTCTTTTTGTCAAAAACCGAGAATTTATTTTCAAAATAATGTACCTTTAAATTGCATTTGTCTGTGTGATTGTGCGGGTCTTGTAAAATAACACTGCATTTCATTGCATGACCACTGTGGTCACACCTTCTAAGTGGGAGTAAGAAACTACGCTTTCGTGAGGTTTTCACCTCCGCATGGGCTAGTGGATTGCTTCCGGGGTACATCCGTACCTATGATTTCGTGAGATTTTCATCTCCGCATGGTCATAGGGAAATGTATCCCCCCGAACCGAACTCGATCTATATGAGCCTATAATGGGTGAGGATTGAGGAATCTGCTGGTTTGGGTACCCTTACTCTAGAACCGAGCCACATGTAGAGAGACCTTAGGAGCTATCCTTGGGTAGAGCCGCATCAAGCCTTAGTATTGACCCGTATATTGTGCTGTAATTATTGTTTATATGCTTGCATTTTATCGCTATTATTTGATACTAACTTGTATTTTGTTTTGATTGTCTTTTTGCATGACATTGCATACTAAATGAGGTGTTAACCCGTGTTCAATTACTAAGTTAGAAAGTTTGACATGGAGAATAAATTTCTTAGTAAAGTCGAGGATAATGCAGTTGTTCGTGCATGGTCGGAGAAGCTACAATCCGAGAGAGGGGATAGCTTGGCGGAAGGATATATCTCCGAGTTACAGGATTTCACTCGCGTCAGTGTGGTACAGAATGAGCTACAAGAGTTGAGAGACATTTGGGCCAGTTGGGATGAAGGGATTAAGCAGTTGTTTTACCAAAGCTATGGTGACATATCCTACCTGCTAGACATTAGAGTGGATAAGCATTTGTTCCGAGCCTTGGTGCAGTTTTGGAATTCTGCATATAGGTGTTTCACTTTTGGAGAAGTGGATTTGGTACCTACCATGGAGAAATACACTACGCTGCTTAGGTGTCCAAAGATTCAAGTCCAGAAGACTTATGCCCGTGTTTTTAGTAGTCAGACTTTCATGAAGAAATTGATGAGTATTTTTGGGATGAGCGAGCCTTGGGTTACTGCTCGGATTCAGCAAAAAGGAGATAGCAAATGTATCCCTTGGGAGAATTTACGAGATTTGATCTTGACGCACCCAGATGAAAGAAAGAGGGTCGATATATTTGCCTTAAGTATCTACGGATTAGTGATCTTTCCTAAGGCTTTGAGGCACGTGGACGAGGCGGTCATTGACTTGTTCGATCGCCTTGAAAAGGGAATCACACCGGTACCGACAATATTGGCAGAAACGTTCAGATCTTTGAGCTCATGTCGGAAGACAGGTGAGGGGCGATTCATTGGATGTGCTCAACTATTGTTGGTATGGTTTCATGGCCACTTTTGGAAGGTAGACAAGGTTTCTTATCGAGTCTTTTCCGAGAGTTATTCCCCGTTGAAAGAAGAGGCAGCTATACAGAGGAGAGAGGATATTTCGGAGGAGAACTGGATGGATATTCTTCAGAACCTCAAGGAGGGGGATATCGAGTGGAGAGCTTACTAGATGGTTCCTGATGAGATCATGTACCGATGTGGTAACTTTGATTGGGTACCGTTGTTAGAAATTTGGGGAGCTACCGGGTATACTCCATTACTCGTGTTGAAGCAATATAAGTCGAGGCAGTTCGTACCCGCGACCCACGGACTTGCTCAAAGTGATTTCTCTTTTAGCAGTACTCACTATAAGAAGAAAGTCCGGGAGCTATCGGATGCTTGGAAGCAAACTTGTTGGATGAAGAGGTTAGCCGTCGGTTCCATGGTAACACCCGAGTATAGCGAGTGGTTTAAGAAGATGATTAATGATAATATTCCTAGGTCAAGCTTGGAGAATGCACGACCTATCGGGGAACAATTACAAGTCGCCCCGTCAGAAATGGAAATTATAAGACAAGATTTCGAGAAGAAGAGTTCAGAGCTTGGGAAGAAGATCGAACAACTGGAAGAAGAGAAGATGCACTTAAGGTTACACGCTGATGTTTAGAGGTCAGAGGCCGAGAAATGAAAGAAAGGAAAAACCAAGGCCGAAGAAGATCTAGATAGCTTAAAGACAGACTACAAGAAACTGCGTCTATCTATGAGGACCGCGGGGTTAGGCAAGACTTCCGAACAATGGCGCCATGAAATTCGAGAAGAAAAAGCCAATACCGACCGGTGGGAAAGGAAATTTCGAGAGGCTCAGGCACGAAACGAAGATGTGGAGAAGAGTCTGTCGGAGAGCAGAAATGAGCGAGGGGAATTGAGGGCTAGAGTGGCGGAACTCGAGAAGTCCTTGCATCAGTACCGAAACCGTAACACCGCGATAGAGTTGAGGGTAAGTTTGAGCAAGATAGAGGAAATGAAAGGAAAAATAGAAGAGTTAGAGGCATCACTACAAAACTGCGAGATACGGATCCAGTTTTTTGAGGTAAACGAGGTCCGTTGGAAAGAGCAGCTTTACCATGCGCAAGGCCAAGTCAGAAACAGAGATTACCTTATGGGGGAAGCCATAACCCAGATTCGGAAGGTAGCTGACTACTTGTAAACTTTAGCAGTTCAGGCGGACACACTGAGCGTGAAGTATGAGTTGAAATCGGATCGCGGACAAGAGCTAGCCTCGTTGCTCAGAAAAATTAGGACTTTGAGCGTTAGAGCGAAATTCTGTTTGTAACTCGACTTTATGTAAAAGATTTTATTTTTAAGTGAAATTTTCTAAGGGCAATTGAATCAAAATTGATGCCTCCTTTGCATTCATGTACCTGCATTACATCATATCATTATGCATTAAAGGCAATAAGAGTTTTCTAATTAATTAATTAAAAATTATTTCAGTAACCTGGAAACCAACGAAAACCAACCAACCACGCACCCCTACGGTACCAGAAAAAAATCAATGGATAAGAGACTCGAGAAATTGGAGCAAATGCAAAAGGACATGCAAGAACAAATGCAGTCACAGATGCAAGAGCAGCTAGCCAAGATTCAGCGAGAGATGAAGGAGCAAATGATGGAGTCCTAGAGAGAAATGATGTCCCAGTTGTCTAAATTGCTGTTGGGAGGAATGGATAAAGGAAAGGGCCCCATTGACCAAGTTGAGGAAACTAATGAGGATCTCCAATACCCCCTGGCTTCACTCCAACACATGTACCGATGAAACCTGAGATTAATTTACCGAAACCATCTGTCACGATCATGCCCCAGCAGGTTCAGGCCGGAGCTTCAATACCGATGAATTTCCAAATCGACTCAGGCTCTAACTTTGTCAATAACTCGAACTATCCACCCGTTCTCGATTTGGATGAAGTTGCTGAAGAAGAAAAGGCGAGGATGGATTCACAAAAATAATTAGAAGAACGGTGTAGATAGCTTGAGGAGAAGTTCAAAGCCATGGAGAGCTCAGATCACCACCAAGGGATTGATGCCAAGGACCTGAGTTTGGTTCTAGATTTAATCCTTCCCCCTAAATTCAAAATGCCCAAATTTGAGAAATACAATGGAACAAGCTGCCCTGAAGCCCACATCACTATGTTCTGCAGGCGAATGACGGGATATGTTAACAATGACCAGTTGTTAATCTGTTGCTTTCAAGATAGTCTGGTCGGGGCGGCGGCTAAGTGGTATAACCAATTAAGCCGCTCTAAAATTAACTCATGGAAGGACCTGGCTCAGGCCTTTATGAAGCAATACAATCATATGACGGACATGACCCCTGACAGAATCACTCTTCAGAAAGTATGCACAAAGGTGGAGAGAGGTGGCCATACAAGTTCAGCCGCCACTTCTAGAAAAAGAGACAACAATGCTCTTTATTAACACCTTGAAAGCCCCTTTTATCACGCATATGTTAGGAAGCGCCACCAAGAGCTTCTCTGACATAGTGATGACGGAGGAAATGATCGAGAATGCTGTAAGGAGTGGTAAGATAGAATCAGGAGAGAGTGTTAGGAAGTCACCGACGAGGAGAGAGACAATGAAGTGAACAACACGAGCACATTCAACAAGGGGCGACCCAAGTCAATTTACAGTAAATCAACCCAAAACGGTGACTACCAATCAACAAAGCTCAGTAAGACAAGAATCCAATGCGAGGAAGAACACAGAAAGGCCACAATTCACCCCTATACCCATGACGTATAGGGAGTTGTACCAGAACCTGTTCAACGCTCATGTAGTATCCCCTTTCTACCTGGAGCCATTGCAGCCACCGTATCCCAAATGGTATGACACAAATGCCCAATGTGAATACCACGCGGGAATTACCGGGCACTCAATCGAAAACTGTACTGCGTTCAAGAAAGTAGTCGAAAGACTCATTAAGGTGGGGATCGTAAGATTTGACGACCCAGCCACGCCCAATGTAGCAGAAAACCCACTCCCTGATCATACCAACCAAAGAGTGAATGGGATAAGTGAAGGCTTGAACAGGAAGACCAAATATGAGGTGGCAGAAGTCAGGACCCTGTTGAAGCGGGTATAGAAGGAGATGGCCAATAGAGGATTGATAGCGTTGTATTCGAGGGAAGAGTCCGAAGAAGAGAGAAACTACTACGAGTTTTACGATGAGGTGGGGCATGAAATCCAAGATTGCATGGAATTCAGGGCCCTAATGCAAAACATGATGGACAATAGGGAAATTGAGTTTTATGAAGAAGCCAAAAACCCCGTAGAAGGAGATATATGCGCATCGGAGGGAGAACCGATGGCACAGAATCAAACACCTAACTATCCCATGGTGATCATTTCGAGACCCAAAAATAATGAAGCTGGAGTACAAATGCCACCAAGGGTCATAATTCAAAGACATGTAGTCTTCCCTTACAAAGACAGCAAAAAGGTCCCATGGAATTATGATTGCAGTGTGACGATGCCGGGAAAAGAAAGCCCGGTTAGCGATTCAAGAGGGGATCAAGACAGAGGTTCTTATACACGTAGCGGGAGGCGTTACGATGCGGTGAATGAGGAGGTACAACCCACAAAAGGAAAAGCCTAGGTGGTCGAGGAAATGAAAGGAAAAGCAACCAAACCTGTTAATGAGCCAGTTAACGAAGAGGAGGCCAAGGAGTTTTTAAAATTCCCAAAGCATAGCGAATATAGCGTGGTGGAACAGCTACGTAAACAACCAGCCCGTATTTCAGTGTTGACTTTGCTTCTAAGCTCGGAAGTTCATCGTAGCGCGCTAATGAAGGTCTTAAACGAGACATATGTTGCCAATGATATCTCCGTTAACAAGCTAGACCGTTTGGTGAGCAACATAAGTGCCGATAATTATATCTTCTTTAATGACGACGAGATACCACCCGGGGGCATGGGGTCGACTAAAGCCCTACATATCACCACACGCTGTAAAGGGTATACGCTGCCAGGCGTACTTATTGACAATGGATCCGCTTTGAATGTCCTACCATTGACCACGCTAAACAGGTTACCTATAGACAACTCTCACATGAAGGAGTGTCAGAACATCGTGAAGGCATTCGACGGTACAGGGAGGAAGGTGATGGACAGAATCGATGTACCTCTTCAGATCAGGCCAATTACATATGAGGTGGATTTCCTCGTGATGGATATCAAGCCCTCATACAATTGCTTGTTGGGGAGGCCCTGGATACATTCAGCGGGGGCAGTGCCTTCCTCGTTGCATCAAAAATTGAAGCTAGTATCGGAGGGGAGGTTGATAACAATCAAAACTGAGGAGGATATTATTGCAACTGTGAGTAATAATGCACCCTATTTGGAGGCAGATGATGAAACAATCGAATGCTCATTTCGATCTTTGGAATTTCTTAATGCGACGTTCATCGCCGAGGGAAGTAAAATTCTAGTGCCGAAATTGTCTAAAACTACGAGAATGAGCCTCCAGTTGACAATTAAAAAAGGGGCCCTACCCGGAAGGGGACTTGGGAGATATCTACAAGGAAAGACTGAAACACCGGTATTGAAGGAGAAGAGAGATCGCTTCGGCTTGGGATTTAGGCCGGATGCGAGACAAAAGAGAAAGGAGTTGGAGAAGAAGCAAGAAAGGAGGAGAGCCCGGTTAACGGGGAAGAAAATCAATTGGGAACCAATGATATTCCCCCACATATTGAAAACCTTTGTGTCTGGAGGAGTCATTCATCCCGAGAGAGACACACCAATGACGGGAGCTATAGAAGAAAGGCTGGAAAGCTTGGACATCAACGTCACATTCAAAGAAGAAACTGGAGAAAGAAATTTATCGGGCATTTACCCCTACACGCCTGGAAGTGTTCTAGACAACTGGACTGCGGAAGAGATTCCTGTAGTTTTTAGAACGGATTCAGAGTAATGTCCAAAACACACTTATTGCTCTAGGCCTAGGAGTGATAAGAATCTCTTGTGAAATAGGCCGATGTTTAAAAATGTTGTTTCAATAAAATACACGGTTATTATCATTTTGAGCAAATGTTCTCTCGTCCTTTCAATTTCATTCATAACCCTACAAATGATTACTTTCGGATTCTTTTATTCTTGAAACATTCTTCTAAATATTCTTTCATTCGTCATTCATAATCATACCATACAAATAAATGTTTCTAATTCTTTTGATTCTTTGTATTTGCCTTCATCATCATAATAGGTCCCCAAATATTAATGATACGAGTAACACTGCTAGCGACTCAGAATTTCCTTTCGAGCGAGATGTGTGTATGGAGGATTCTTAGGATTTTGAAGATGACCAAGGCTGTAACATATCTCCTGATTTGTTGAGGATGGTAGAACAAGACGAGAAATAAATCCTACCTCACAAAGAATCAATTGAAATTGTGAGCTTAGGAGAAGGACAAGAGGTGAAGATCGGAACATGTATCACTACGGAGACGAAGCGAGACCTCATTGAATTGCTTCAAGAATTCAAAGATGTCTTCGCATGGTCATACCAAGATATGCCAGGGTTGGATACTGACATCGTGGTACACCGACTCCCCATAAAAGAAGAATGTAAGCCAAGTCAGCAAAAATTTCGAAGAATGAGGCCCGATGTCTTGCTAAAAATAAAAGAAGAAGTTCGAAAGCAGTTCGACGCCGGATTCTTAAAGGTGGTAAAATACTCAGATTGGGTAGCCAATATCGCCCCCGTCCCTAAGAAAGATGGAATAGTGCGAATGTGTATGGACTACAGAGATTTGAATAAAGCCAGCCCGAAGGACAATTTCCCACTGCCTCATATTGACACCCTAGTGGACAACACGGCAGGACACTCACTGTTTTCATTCATGGACGGCTTTTCCTGATATAACCAGATCAAGATGCATCCTGAAGATATGGAGAAGACTATGTTTGTAACCATGTGGGGGACATTCTGCTACAAAGTAATGCCGTTCGGACTGAAGAATGCGGGGGCAACTTATCAAAGAGCCATGGTAACCCTATTCTACGACATGATGCATAAAGAGATTGAAGTTTATGTCGATGATATGATCGCTAAGTCTCGAACAGAAAAGGAGCACATACAAGTCCTAAGAAAATTGTTCTTGAGATTAAGAAAGTTCCAGCTAAAACTCAACCCCGCCAAATGTACCTTCGGAGCCAAGTCTGAAAAGTTGCTCGAATTCGTGGTTAGCGAGAAAGGGATTGAGATTGATCTAGACAAAATCAAAGCCGTACAAGAGCTATCCCCGCCACGTATCCAGAAGGAGGTCCGAGGCTTTCTAGGAAGATTAAATTACATTGCTCGGTTCATTTCACAACTGACTGAGAAATGTGACCCTGTCTTTTGCCTCCTCAAGAAACATAACCCAGGTGAATGGGATGAAGAATACCAAAGGGCTTTTGACAAGGTCAAACAGTACTTATCCAACGCCCCGGTGCTGATGCCACCTAACCCCGATAAGCCGTTGATATTGTATTTGGCAGTATTCAAGAACTCCATGGGGTGCGTACTAGGTCAGCATGATGAGTCAGGAAGGAAAGAGAAGGCCATTTACTATCTTAGTAAAAAGTTCACAGAATGTGAGACAAGGTACCCGCCGATAGAGAAGTTGTGTTGTGCCCTAATTTGGACAACCCGAAGGCTGAGGTAGTATATGTTGTATCACACCACTTGGCTCATATCAAAATTGGACCACTTAAAGTACATGATGGAGTCAACAGCTTTGAATGGAAGGATGGCCCGTTAGCAGATTTTGCTTTCTGAATTCGACATAATTTATGTGAACCAGAAAGCAGTAAAAGGAAGTACAATAGTAGATTTTCTGGCCAGTAGAGCTTTGGAAGACTACGAGCCTTTAAACTTCGACTTCCCGAACGAAGACCTAATGTGTGTTGATACCACTGAAGAAGATGCTCTGGAAGAACTTCCTTGGAAATTAAACTTTGATGGGGCGTCAAATGCTGTCGGCAATAGAATCGGGGCTGTCTTAGTATCCCCAAACGGAGATCATTATCCATTCACTAGTAAATTGGATTTTAATTGTACGAATAACATAGCGGAATACGAGGCGTGCATCTTGGGGGTCCGTGCAGCCATAGAACGCAAGATTAAAGTGCTAGAGGTGTAAGGAGACTCTGCGCTAGTGATTTATCAACTCAAGGGAGAATGGGAGACCAGAGATCCCAAGTTGATTGACTATCAGAAATTGGTCCTTGAACTGGTTAAAAAGTTTGATGACATTACCTTCCACTACCTTCCACGAGACGAAAATCAGATGGCTGATACTTTGGCTACCTTAGCCTCCATGATCAAGGTGAACAAACAAGAAGATGTCAAACCCATCCGAATGAGCATTTATGAAGTTCCGGCCCACTGTTACAATATTGAAGAAGATGAAGAAAAAGATGTTCACCATTGGTATCACGATATATTGCAATACGTGAAGAATCGTAAGTACCCGGACCAGGCAAGCGAGAATGACAAAAGAACGCTGAGAAGATTGGCCATCGACTATGTCTTAGATGGAGATATATTGTACAAAAGAAGAAAGGATCAAGTGTTACTAAGATGTGTAGACGCTGTAGAAGCTAAGAAAATCTTGGAAGAAGTCCATAAAGGCGTCTGTGGGACACATGCTAATGGCTTTACAATGGCCAAGCAAATTATGAGATTCGGGTACTATTGGTCCACTATGGAAGGAGACTGTGTCAATTACGCTAAGAGATGTCATAAATGCCAAATCTACGGGGATAAAATTCATGTGCCTCCTTCACCGCTGCATGTCATGGTTTCTCCATGGCCATTTTCTATGTGGGGCATGGATGTGATTGGACCAATATCACCGAAAGCTTCCAATGGGCATCGTTTCATCTTCGTAGTTATCGACTACTTCACCAAATGGGTAGAAGTCGCTTCGTATGCTAGTGTGACCAAGTCGGCAGTGAGCAAATTTTTGAAAAAGAAGATCATATGTCGATATGGAATGCCGGAGAGAATCATATCTAACAATGCTTTAAACTTGAACAACAGTACGATAGCGGAAGTCTGCAGTCAATTCAAGATCAGACATCATAACTCGTCACCATATCGCCCAAAGATGAATGGGGCAGTGGAAGCGGCCAATAAAAACATTAAGAAAATTGTGGGGAAGATGACCGAAACCTACAGAGACTGGCATGAGAAGTTACCATTTGCCCTCTTTGCTTATCGCACGTCGATCAGAACCTCAACTGGGGCAACCCCTTTCTCTTTGGTCTACGGAATGAAAGCGGTATTGCCAATCGAAGTCGAGATCCCGTCTCTTCGAGTACTGTCGGATTTAAAGTTAGAAGAAGCCGAGTGGATCCAGTCTCGATATGATCAATTGAGCCTAATTGAGG
Source organism: Gossypium longicalyx (assembly GCA_025698465.1). Taxonomy (NCBI): domain Eukaryota; kingdom Viridiplantae; phylum Streptophyta; class Magnoliopsida; order Malvales; family Malvaceae; genus Gossypium; species Gossypium longicalyx. Next base: position 8,075,006 of record CM047006.1, on the reverse strand, counting down.
AAAAGAGGTTAAGAGCTATCCGTCATGGTCAGATGTACCAAAAGCGAATGATACGGGCTTATGACAAAAAGGTTCGCCCTAGAGAATTCCACAAGGGAGACCTGGTTTTAAAAAAGATCCTTCCCATACAGAAGGATTTTCGAGGGAAATGGATGCCTAATTGGGAAGGGCCTTACGTGGTGAAGAAAGCTTTCTCTGGAGGAGCATTGATTCTAGCCGAGATGGACAGTAGAAACTTGCCCAATCCTGTAAACTCAGATTCGGTCAAGAAGTATTTTGCCTGAAGAAGGAGAGGCCAGAGTGAAAACCCAAAAATGGCGCTCTAAAAAAAAACACGGAGAGGCCAAGATGAAAACCCAAAAGGGAACTTTGGAATCAAAGGGGTCTTTGAGTTGAAAACCCAAAAACGGGCAACTCAAATTTCAAATATGGGGCATATGATAGTCTCGTCCTCCTGAAATCAGCAAGACAGAAGAATAGTACACCTGGGAGCATCAATAAAATACGCAAGATCTCCTGAATACGCATTTGGTTCGAAGGAGCATTTGAGAAATTGGAATAGTGAAACTCGTGCTGCGATATCTGGGGCACCTCATTTCTCATTTTTATTTTGTGCTTTAGTAGATTTGCTATCTTGTCTGATGCATTCATTTCGAGTTTTACTCAATAAAATTCTATTTTGTCCATTATGATAATCTCTTTCGAGCATTTTTGTTGAAATCACGTTTTTTGGATATGTAACATTCACAAAAGATGTTATGCATACTATTCTAGAAAGTCTCTAAATAGTACAAGGACCTGAAACAAGGCCACTAGTCACGACTAACCAGGTTCGAAATTGGAAACATTCAAAAAAGGTAGTCCAAATTATGACTATTTCTTTAAATTTTCTGTCGGAGATAACGGCTAAGTAAGAAGACGCGATAGCACATCAATAATGGAGCAGGGACGAGTTATGGGCAATGATACCTAAAGCGTTTAAAAAAGAATCACTCTCATAACATTTCTACATTCATAATCATTCATTTAGTTAGGAGTACTTGATTCATTTCGGTCATAGCATTCTAATTATCTGACATAAACACCACATTCAGTTAGGGACATTTGATTCATCTCGATCATAGCATCCTAATTATTCGACATACACAGATACAGGAAACCAATTCTACAAATCATGCCTTTAGAAGACAGGGTAGCGACATTGGTTGATCCTACAGATCCTGTTCCCCTGAAGTTGCAGTGAAGCAGATTTAAGCCACTAACCTAGCTCCCTAAAGTTGTAGTGGAGTAGGTTGAAATTGTAGATCTTGTTTTCCTGATGTTGTAGTGAAGTAGGTCAAAGACGGCGAATCTGAACTTCCTGAAGTTGCAGTGAAGCAGATTTAAGCCACTAACCTATCTCCCTAAAGTTGTAGTGGAGTAGGTTGAAATTGTAGATCTCGTTTCCCTGAGATTGCAATGGAACTGACCAAAGACGGTGAATCCAGGCTTCCTGATGTTGCAGTGAAGCAGATTTAAGCCATCACCCTAGCTCCCTAAAGTTATAGTGGAGTAGGATGGCGATTGCAGACCTCGTCTCCAGTGGAGCAGATCGGTGAAAACGAGCCTTAACCCCCTAAATAGTAAGGCAACAGGCTGAAGATTGCAAGATTTTGTCTCCCTGAAGTTGTAGTGGAGCAAAGTCAAAGTCACAATCCTTATCTCTCTGAAGTTACAGTAGAGCAGGATAAAAACACTCGAACCATGTCTTTCTGAAGCTGCAGTGGGGCATATAGAAATCACTTGAAGAAAAGAAGCATCAAGAAGGCGAGACTGGGCAAAATTGGTCCTCTTTGAAGTCTTTGCTCTATTCTTGTTACACGACAATGAGCAAAGAGGGTCAGCTGTAAGGCCTAATTTTGGCCCGGGCCCGTTACAAACAAACCAAAAACAAGTAAATAAATAATATAAAAACCCAAATAAAATTATAACAGTCCATCAAATGTCTTTTTACAGTTCAAGACCCAGATTTGTTACAGTGACCCAATACCTAAATTAATGCCCAAGCCCAAATCCAGACCCAAATATCTAAGGCCCAAATGGCCCAAAACATATTACAAAAGCGAAGAACCCTAGGTCACTCCTCCCTCCTTTGCGCCGTAGCCGATTCCCCCAGCGCCGTACGCCTCGTACCGTCCAGTAGCCACGCCCGCGCCAGACAGCCTCCGTACGACGCCAACGCACACTCCGTACCTGTGAAGAAACGAATAAAACGATAGCAGCAACAATGGCCAATACGAAAAAAGAACAAAAATTGTATTCTTTTATTTATTTTTGAACATTTGGCTATAAAACCGATGATTTGATATTGTAAATGGGCCCCATTCTTTTTTTTTACGAGAGATACAGAAGCAATAGAAAGCAAAAAACAGAGCAAGGTGATTTTCTATTTTTTGAATCTTTAGAATTTATTACGTTTTTTTCTTCTCGATCTGCTCCCTTTGATTTTCTTTTTCATTCTTTGCATCTAATAATAAAAGAAAAGAGAAAAACGAAGCCTTACCTCGCGAATCCGCCATTGATTCTTCCTTGCCTCGCTGAAGTCGAAGGTGGAGGAGGAATCACTGGGCTGTAAATCGGTCGGTTGTAGGCTGCGATGGGACCATGGCCAAAAGGGTTTGGCTTAGTTCGGCTGGAGAAAATGGGAGGCTAGGGTTTGTTTGGCCGAATGATTCAGTTTTCGGTCCTTTTAAAGGATCAAATACGACGCTGTTTCAAGCCCGTTTCAATGGCTCAAAAACGACGTCGTCTAGTCACACCCGACCCGATCCAGTTTGCTGCCCGATGACCCGCGTGTTTTTTGCAGTAAGGGTATATTGTCAAAATCGGTCCCTCTCCTTTCACGCCATGTTTCAATCAGCTCACATTTGTGTTTCAGGATTTTTTAAATTACCCCTGCAATTTGTGCGCGTTTGCACTTTAGTCTGCAGTACGGTGTCGCGTTTTGAGGGTCTGGATTATTTCCACATCTAGTCCCTGCGCATTCACAGTTGTTATATGCTGGTCCCTTTTGTTATTTTGGCAGTTATTTTCATTTATAATTTATCCCTCTTATTTTAATTCTTTTTTAATTGAGTCTCATTTCTTTATTTATTCATTTTATGGCTTATCATCATTTTTTAAGACATTCAATATATTTTTATCCTTGTCTACTTATTATTATTATTTTTATATATTACAAGTTATTTTAATGATTTGATTTCGTTTCTTTAAATTACTTTTGTAATGTTTTTTTTTTTTTTACATACACTATTATATGTATACTGTATATCAAAGTTAATTTATTATTTCATACATATTATTAACCTTATATTATTTTATACATATAACTTCTTTTGAACTTATTCATATTTTCTAACATATATTCTTAAAAAGGAAAATCCATATATTCTATGTACCATTCAAGCTATTAGTATTTATATAGTTGATCTATATATTAATCTATACATTACTAAATCCATATGTTTTAATATGTTTTGTATACGCGTTTACATATCATTTAAATTATTTTTTTTTACTTATATATTGGTACATATACTTAATCTATACACATTATTAGATCCATGATTTTATACCTATAGTATTCTTTGTATGATGAGTTTGAGGTTTTTTTTATCATGTTATTTCGATATTTATACGATATTTCTTTAAATATTCTATATACATTTGTACATGTACATTTCTAATTAAAGTTTGTAATTTGTAATATTTATTACTTTAAAGTGCTTAATATTTTTGTATATTTGTTGAGCTATTTCAATACCCTTTTTATACGTTTTTTAACCACTATTTTGTAGTTCATTTTTTTTATATACTATATTATTCAAAGTATTTATATAACACTTGTTCGAATGTTTCATATATATTTGTTCTTGAATAATTAATAATTTGGTTCTATGTACATATTTAGCCCCATACTAAAATTATTTTGTGAGTCCTCTTAAACTTAGCTATATATATATTTTTTACGTGCATAAGTCACCTTTTTAAGAACACATTTTACTACACATTGTTTTGATTTAAAATTTCACATTTAAATACTATTTTTATATGCATATACATTTGTCAACTTTAAGTGAGCACGTCATCCTTAACATGTTTATATATATTATTTGGTTCAAGTTTTCCTTCTTCATAATCTTTGCTTTAATAATTATTGTGGTTGTAGTTTCTTCATATTGTTTTGTATACTATGTATATTGGTTGTACCATACTTATTCATTTTTTTGATGTCTTTAAACCAATCATTGTTCATCCATGTTTGTGAGTTTAGTTATATTTCCTAGGTTAGTTATACTTAATTATTATTTTTGTTAATTGATTGTATTATGCGTATATAGCCTCATATCATCGTTTTCCACTTCGTTTTTGAAATGTGTTTTTATATAAACCAAATCTTTATGATTAATAGCGAAATATTTTAAATTGGATTAATATGTTTTAAGCTAGTTTTATAAGTATTCATTTAAAAATTCTTCAAAACGAAGGCGACATTCGATACTTGGTAATTCGTGGAATCGTGCCCTAACGTGTTGGGTTGCAATTTCTCGATTGCTCAAAGTAATCGAAGGTCCCTTTAGAATTTCACCCGTATCTTCCAAAAATCCTTTAAAATGAAAGCAATACTTTGATATTTGGCAATTCGAGAATCATACCCTATCGTGCTGGGTTGTGATTTCTCGTTTGTTCAAAACAATCGAATATTCCTTTAGGTTTTCACTCATGTTTATTAAAAACCTCTCAAAACGAAGGCGATGTTCGATGTTTGACAATTTGAGAATCGTGCCTTATCGTGCTAGGTTGCGCATTTTCATTTGTTCACAACAATCGAAGATTCCTTCCGAATTTCACTCACGTTTTCTAAAAACTCTTTAAAACAAAGGAAATACTCAATATTTGGAAATTCGAGAAATCGTGCCCTACTGTGCTGGGTTTCGGTTTTTCATTGGACCAAATAGTTGAGCATCCTTTTGAAATTTTCGAATTGCAAATTTTCGGACATCAAAACAAGAATATGTTTGGCAACCAACTCGGGTTATTCAAATGTTATTAAAAAAGAACCACATTTCAAAAACATTTTTAATTTTAGACATAAAGACAATATTTAATCGATTTGGTACCAATTTTGGGCGTAGTGAGGGTGCTAATCCTTCCTCATACGTAACCGACTCCCGAGCCCGTTTTCTCATATTTTCGTAAACCAGAATTGTTGTTTTAGTAAACCAAAAATGTTTTGTTAAAATAATCAAATTCTTAGTTGACCTGATCACACCAAAACAAAAGGATCGGTGGCGACTCCATATTTCATTTTCAAAAAGTCGATTTCCCCTTTTTATTAAATTTCAAAATTTTTAAACCGAGGGATGGTTTGGACAATTAGAATAACAAAAATAAACATTTCTCATTTTTTTAAAAACAATAAACTTAAAAAAATATATAAAATTCTTATTTAAATTACCCAAACATACCCCTTAAAAAATTTCCTCAAATCTATCTAAATTTAAATATGATACTAATAAATTCAACACCCTTCACCCGTCCCCGTCACCAGATTAGAGTTACGGGATGCTACATACCAAAACATGTTATAACATATCAAACATTTCATACATTGATTAATTAAATTAAACTTAAATAAAATCATGTCATTTCATAATTTTTTTTTTGTTTTAAATTAAACATATTTAAGCTATAAAACAATTTAAAACAAAACAAGGACTTAATTAAAATATTTAAGAAAAAAATGGGTAAAATTGTTAAGCAGGGATCACACGGCCGATGACCAAGCAATGTGATAGCCCTAGGCTGTGTGAAGCCATAAGACATGGTCGTGCCAACTAACCATGTGCGAGTACTCAAGCCGTGTAGAGGAGACGCATGACCATGTAACAACATGTTGCTATGTGTGCCAAATTGAAACATAAAACATACAGACTACACGGTCGTGTCATCTACCTATGTATGGCACACGACATGTTTGAATTTAGATAAACTTGAGGAAATTTTTTTATGAATATATTTGAGTAATTTAAATAAGAATTTTATATAATTTTTAAGTTTATTTTTTTAAAAAATTAATAAAAAATCAGTAAATTTAATTTCAAAAGGAGACAGACTTAATATGCAAATAGACCAAAAGTTAAAAAGTATTTAATTTGGTACATGGGGATACCCTTTTTCAACCAATCTAAAAAAGGTAATTGATTCGTCAAGTCCTTGAACGTTTTATATAATTACACTTTCTTTCGGTGTCACCAGATAACAAAAAAAATATTTTTTTTAAAAATGCAATCATTAGCCGATGATGAAGTGTCGGTGTTGCCACTAACAAACATTGTAAAAATTAGGTCATTTACGTGCATAATTTTTAAATTAAATTATTTTTGTAATTAATAAAAAAATTTATGTTACTTTTATTAAAAAAAACCCTTATAAATCAAGTTCCATAATTTATGGTGATTTAGATTTATTAGTTGGCCGAAGGACAAGCTTACAAACTTTTCAAGTGCCCATATATTGTTGTCTGCTAGCCAACATTGGAGACATGCAATTATAATCAAGCTTAAACATATTAGAAATAATAAATATTTATATATGCAGCCAATGATATATGTTTTGTAACTTTTTATTTGTTACTTTCTTTTCGATTTTATGTATATAAAAAATATATATGATAGGAAAGTGACAATACGAAAACCATTATGAAATAGTTTTAGCATGGTGATGTATACTATTTACATTATATGACCCATCAAATAGAAAAGAAGAAGGTGACGGGCTACTCTTTACCGGCAGTCATGTCCCCTTCATTACGATTTTGATGGGTCATGCATGTATCACATCATCGTCACCATCAACTCAATGAAGGAAAGCAAGGTAATCTTTCCAAGTTTTCTTTCGTACGTGGCTCATAAAAAAAAATCGATTTTATATATTTTTTTCTGATTGAATTAAATACGAATTTCAATTATTAATAATTCTACTCATTGGTTCATCATGTCATCAAACATACTACTACGATTACCTTTTCTTTTTTTTTCTTTTTTTTTTTTTGTGGCCATTTTGTCCTTGTTTTCTTGTATGCACCTAACATAAAACATCTCTAATGGTGAAATATATTGACAAGTGTTGAAGCTGGTAGCCTGATGCTTTCTTGCTTTACCATGCAATTTTCATACGTACATACATACAGATTCCCTGGATTTGTGATGCTGAAGTAGTGAGTAAAGCTTGATTGCATATATAAACCAGCACTCATGATACAGTTCATCTGACATCTGGGTGAAGACTTGTCATAGGTAGGATCGAAGATTCAAGACAAATGCTTTCGCTTCCAAGTTCTGTTGGGGAGACAATCCAATATCTTCCACTGTAATTAATAGCTATCAAAACATACTAAAGGTTCTGTTGTGAAACCACCTACCATTTTTCGAATTTACACTCTAATTTTTTTTTTTAAATTCGATTTAGCTAGTTATTGTGATACGTTGGTTGTTACAACAGTAAAGAATTTTTTTATTTTATTCTGAAATTATGTTGAATAAGTTTGCATTCAATTCTAAGTATTTGAGGATATGTAAATTTATCGAGATAAGAGTAATTTTGATTTTAAATTTGATTTAAGTTCACTGTTAAAGTTTAAACTCGATTTAAGGTGAAGTTTAAATTATTTAAGCTAACTTGATTCGAAGAAATAAGATCAATTCTCATGTCCAACTTTAAATTTGATTATTTATGCTTCAACTGTTCAAATTTAATTCTAAATTCCTTTAGTAGAATGGATTGTTGGTTATGGTTAATAAGGTAAGCAAGTGAATTTATCTGTAAAGTGTCTGCAACTTCAGCTTCGAATCTAATCATTTGTGAAACAGAGAAATTAAAACATGGGGGGACCCTGGAAACAAAATTGAGATTACAAATGTGAAGAGCATTTTACTGAAATTTTGTGTGCTAATAAAAAACATTTCTTCGTGGCCAATGGTATAGAAGAAATGTTTGGTAATTTTGAAAATCAATTATAATTCAAATCAAATATAACTTCTTGTAAATATTATATATATATATATATATATAAACCTTCATCAAGATGGCGACCTTACCTAATTTCTACTTCCAGAAACAGTTGAGAGCTTTATTTGAGAAAACATTTGATAAATGACAATGATCAGTCATTCCGGTTGTTATCTAAAAATATAAAATTTATGTTTCCAAATAGACAAACGCCAATTGGCAAAATATGTAACGCTTTCTTTATCTTCCAAACAAATACAAAGTTGTGTAGACTTATAACTTTTATTCATTTTCTATGTCATATACACTCAAAATTTTGTATGTGGAGTTAACATCTCTTCATCACTTTAAAGCACTTGTCACCATATCCTCTTTAATCTAATTTGGTAATTTCTTCTTGTTCTATTTTTTTCATTTTTGTTTACTCTTTCTCGATAATAATTTGTAGGATAAGATAATACGAGAGACAATTATTTGTATGTTTATAAACATTTCATCTCTTATCTGACATAAAATTATCTTGTTTTTTTTCACTTATTTAGAATACTTAATAAGATAAACTTATATCCGATCTCAATATCATAATGCTTTTGCATTAATAAGCAACCAATCATTCAAATAGCATTTGTTTTGGAGAGGATAAGTACAATAAAAGAAATTGAAGATGAAGGAAGATGGTTCTAGAGGTGAGGATTGGGGTTCACTTTAAATGGAGATGGGACTTGGAAATCGCTGGATTTTCATGCCAAAACTTTGTTTCAAAGTGTTTCACTTGGGCATGCATATTTACAAAAAGTTTGAGCCAACTCATGCAAGAAATAAGCCATGTGGGTCAGTGTAAAAGCAGTTTCCACATTTTCATCCACATGTATTGTCTTCATCTACAAACAGTTTAATATCAATATATATATATATATGTATAACACCTGATGATTGGGAACTACATGATTGTTACAGTAAGTTTGACTTTTCAATCAAATTTCTCACCCAATCAGCATCTTCTCTCTCTATATATAGCTCGGTTGATATGGAGCCTGGAAATTAATTTCCAAACATATAAAATAATTTGTATTTATATATACAAATGGTTGATGCATTAATCAAATATATGTGAGTGAATTGTATTCCCCATCTTCAAAGTATACCTCAAAATTTTAAAAGGTTGGTATTATATTAATTAAGTGATTTCATCAGCTTAACGTTTACTTAGGTAATACATGTCAATTTAAATTTAATGAAAATTTAATGCGAAATATATATATTTGGTAATAAACGTATAATATATTTAAAACATGTGAATCAAATTACATGTTTATACCTAGTTGTACAAGGATAAATTTTGAACCAATCAAAATTTGTCATGGGTTATTATTATTTATCTCTAATTAAATTATATTATATTAATTAAAAGATAAATCATAAACTCTCTTTTACTTAATTGACTAACACTATAAAAAGGGTCACCTCAAAGTCATTCAAAAGTTTAGCAATCAAAGCCTAAAGAAAAGATTTTAAAGATAGAAAGCTTTTTTCAAAATCTCTAAAGAAATTTTGAATAACGACAGTATAAGTTTTGAAGGAAGCTTCTCATTGACCTTTGTTAGGAGTAACAACTAATTAATCTGTTACTCATCTGTTAGTAGTTAACAGTTAGTTAATCAGTTAGTTAAAAGTTACTTATCATCTGTATAAAATACTTAACTCTCTTCATTAATGAAGTAAGCCAGAATCATTACTCATCCGTCTTGTTGGTATGATCTTGACATGGTATCAAGAGCTATGGTTTTCTTGGGGTAGCTAGTTTTTTTGTTTTCTTCATGGAGCGTGAAACTGTTCTTGCGGGAGATACACCTTGTCACTCATCTAACATTGAGGGAGCAGTTCATTCTCAAGGACCTAGCAACATAACTCTACAGAACATTCATTACTTCTCTAACATGATAAGACTAAACTTAGGGAACACTACTTCTTGTTATGGAAACATCAGATCTGGTTAATTCTTGAAGGATATGAGCTTGAAGGGTTTGTGCTAGGCACAGTTTCTGTCCCATCTTCTCACCTACATAGACCTGAAGGTCAGTGTGCTGATAATCCTGCGTTTCTTAGTCATAAAAAGCAGGATAAGTTCCTAGCTTCTTGGTTACTTTCAGCAGTTACAGATGAAGTCTTGGTCTATCTCACGTCGGCCAAGACTAGCTTTAATATTTGGAAAATTATTGAAAGGAGATTTGGGGCCAAATCCAATGTTAAGCTCTCAAGCATGCGTCATACACTCTACTCTCTCAAGAAAGTGGGTCTTACTGTCAAAGAATATTTGGCTAAGGTGAAGAGCTTAAGCGATAATCTCATTGCTGCTGGCAGTATGGTTACAGAACAAGAACAAGTGAGTGTTATATGAGCTAGTCTCTCGATCGAGTATGAGTTTGTTCGTGTGGTTGCCTCCGCCACTCCTATGTCACTTGATTTGTTAACAGAAATGCTTCTCGACTGTGAGGCACGACAACTGGCCTCACTAGAAGAGGTTCCTTTGCAGGTTAATTTGGCATCCAATCAGAAGCCAGCCAATTCAGAACGTTCAAAACACACTAGTGCTTCTACCAGCTATTTTCAAGAGTACAAACATGGTCACCAAGGGCAAAGACGTGGTTGGTCTCGTGGTCGGGTTCGTGGCAGTGGCCAGAGCTAGTCATAGGCTAGGCCACAATGTCAGTTATGTGGCAAAATCGGTCACTTGGTTTAGACGTGCTATCATCGATTTGATTAGAATTTTTCAGGTATTGGTTCAAAACCACCCGATGTCAATTAATTACCATCAGTTCAATGATCAAGGAGGTTCTCCTTCTGTTCTTACTTGCTCTCATATGTCTCACACTTGCAGTCCATGTTACTCATCTTCCATCTCAACATCTCATTAATCTCCTCGACAGCCTCTCTCTGCTAATCTTGATCAGGCCTTGTATTCGGACTCTAGGGCAACTAATCACATCACCTCTGATATGACTACCCTCTTCAATGTTTCTCCTTATACATGTATGAAACAAGTCTCTATGGGGAATGGTGCCTCTGTTTCGATTGCTAATGTAGGGTCTTCTAGCTTGTTGGTTGGTTCTCGACTTTTGCGCCTAAAGAATGTGCTTCATGTTCCAACTGTATGCAAGAACTTACTATCTGTTGGTCAGTTTGCATGGGATAATGCCGTGTATTTTGAATTTCACCTATTGCTTTGTTTTGTGAAGGATATCCAGACAAGGAAAATCCTTCTAGTTGGCTACATGCATAATGGCCTCTACAGGTTTGATGTGTCTAGATCGAGCTCCAACAAATCTGTTACTTCTTCACAGTTGAATTCGATAGTCCTATGTACAGCTCAGCTTACTTCTTCTCCTGTATTATGGCATAATAGACTCAGCCACCCATGTATTAGTGTACTTGTAAGTGTTTTGCATGGCTGTAATATTTCTTTTACCCAACACAATTTGTCTACTGTTTGTTCAGTATGTCGTTTAGGCAAAGCTCATAAGCTGCCTTTTAACTCTTCAAAGACTTTGTATTCATTGCCTTTTGAATTAGTGGAAATTGATGTTTGGGGCCCTGCTCATCTAAAGTCCAATGGATTTGTTTATTATGTCTCTTTTGTGGATATGCATAGCAGGTATACCTGAGTGTACTTTATACAGTCAAAATCAGAAGTTTTCAAGTGTTTTGTTCATTTTCATAAGATGGTTCGAGTCCAATTTGGTTGCTCTGTCAAGATGCTTCAGAATGATAGGGAGGTGAATTTTGGCCATTGTCCAAGGAGTTGTCTCGACTTGGTATTCAACACCGGGTCACTTGTCCCCACACTTTCGAGTAGAATGGGGTGGTTGAAAGGAAGCATCGACAACTAGTAGACATGGGGTTGACACTTCTTACACAAGCATCTTTACTATTAGAATTTTGGTCTTATGCGTTTGCACATGCGCTTCACTTGATGAATAGGCACACTACTCCTATTCTGAAGAAGCAAAATTCTTATGAGGTGCTCTACAAGGTCCGTCTTGACTATTCCCACCTAAAGGTTTTTAGATGCACTTGTTATCCTTACTTGCGGCCATTTCAGAAGCACAAGCTTCAATTTTAGTCAAAACATTGTGTGTTTATTGGAGTAGCATCAAATCAAAAGGTTATTGGTGTCTTGATACAGATGGATGTATCTTTGTCTTTCGCTATAACATCCCGAATTAGGGCCTAGTTAGAACAGTGGTTTTGAGACCATAAATCTGAGATAGAAATAATTATTTTACGATTTTTATAAGGTCCATGATATGAATACATGCTTGTGTGAAAATTTCATGAAAAATTCTATGTATAAAATGTCCAATTGAACTTTAGGGACCAAATTGAATAAAATGCAAAACTTGTGTTCTAGAAGCTTTTAGCATGAAATTGCTTTATATTATAAATTAGAAGGTCCTAATTAGTAATTTGACCAATTTTTAAAATTTTGGACAAAAATGGGCATGCATAGGAAAAAATTGAAAGAAAGACCCTAAGGGCATTTTGGTTACCCTAAGGGCATTTTGGTCATTCGATAATTAAAAGAATAAAAAGGGAAAATCAAAACAAAAATGTGCTCATCTTCTCCATGCTTGGCCGAAATTCTCAAGACACCATAGCTAGGGTTTTGTTCAATTTTCAAGCTTGATTGTAAGTGCTCCCAAGCCCCGTTTTTAATGTTCTTTACATTTTTGAAGTCCTCGTAGCTTGATTTACCTATTTCCGCCCTTATTTTGAAGTAGGGTTTATGTATGAAAATTTACCCATGTGTGACATGCATATATTTTGATGATTTATGGAGGAATATAAGAGTTTGGTGTGTGATAAACATCTTTTACTAGGTGATTTTTCATGAAAACCACTAAAAAGGACTAAATTAAAAAAGGTGTAAAATAAGTGATAAAAATCTATTTTTGATGAAAATATGGACTGTTATGAGTATAAGGAAAATTCAGCTAGGCTTGGTTAATAAAGAAAATGCATGCATTTCATTTTACGAGCCTAGGGACTAAATTGTAAATAAGTGAAAAGTTAGGGGAAAAAGGTAATTTTATCAAAGTATGAATTATGGATTGGTTTGGACAATGTAATTATTAAACAAGTTAAATTTGGCATTATAGATCAAGAAAAATGAGATACGGGTCTTGATCAAGGAAATAATAAAGTTTTCGAAGAATAGACTTGATTATCATCATTTTGTAACGAGGTAAGTCAATATGCAAATAATGTGGTGTTGCAGCATGTTTTTAATGTTTTGATATTATGTGATAAATGTTTTCTTGTTGTTTTGAGTTATATGCTTATTGGTTGTTATGAAAGCATAAATGATATTATGGTCTTTACATACGACATCACAAGCAAGTACAACAAAGTATGCCATGTGCAAGTGAGGAAAATCCTGTTTGAACCTTAAGAATAGTTTAGGATACAAGTGACATGTCATTAGGAATTAAGAAATCCGAACTCATTGAGCGGTTTGGGTTCGTGATATATATATGTGTGACCTCTGAACTTATTAAGTGGTCTGAGTTCATGATGTATGAGGCACATGTGATTTGGTTTCGGGTACTAGTCTTGTGTGTCCTACCGATGGCTAGGTAGTCCTGAGTGGTTCAGATACCTAACAGCTTGTGTCAGCAGCCCGCATAGTTACACCCTAACCAATAGCTTATGCTAGTAGGCCTGTGAGTAGCTCGATGACGAGCGTTACATGTTATGAGGTAGCTTTGGCTATGAATGTATATGTGGCACTTATGTGTAAGTTTTCCGTGTATCCGATAATATTTCGAGCGTTACAAAGCTTTAATGCTTACCCTTTTTCATTTCCATCCTTTGTAGTTCTGCCAAGCTAGCTCGGGGATCGGAAGCTATCAGAGTATTCGATCACACTATCAAAAGAATATTGGGTATAGTGAATTTGATAACTTCAGTATGGCATGTATAGAGAACTTGGTTATTTTGTAATATGTGTCATGCAAACTTGGCCAAGTTGTAAAGGCCTCTAATATTTGATCATTGGGTTATAATCTAACTACTCATGCATGCATGTGTTAATGCCTTGATGATGTGATGTGTTATTGCTTGGTGAATGAATGATGAGGCGTGGAATAGATGCTAGGAGATAAGAATTTACTTAATGACTTAAGATGATCATGGTCATGAATGTGTATTATGGAATTTGGATAACAAATTTGATTATGCATAAAATTGGTGTGGAATGCTTCTAAATAGCATAACTAATTGAAGATGTATTAGGATGATATTTTGAAGACATGAAAATGCCATGGAATTGGATATTGAGTGTTTAAATATACTATGTTGCATGCTATGAAACATGTTTGAGAGTGTGAATGAGTGAGGGTGGCAACTGGCTTAGAAAATAGCCTCTAAATTATGCACATGGGTAGACACACGGGCATATGTCTAAGCCATGTGTGACACACGGTCTGCCCCACGAGCATGTTGTATAGCCGTGTGTCCCATGTACCCTAGTTTTTCAAGTCAGTATGCCCAGTAGTAAAAACAGGGGCTAAAACACAGACGTGTGTCTCGACCGTGTGAGAGACACGGCCTACCCATACGGGCGTGTGCTCTGGCTGTGTGAAGTTTGCACCATTTTATAAAAAATTATTTTTTTAATGTACCACACGGTCTGGACACACAGGCTTGTGATATGGCTGTGTGACCTTATTTTGATGATGACGTCATAGTTAGAGAGTTACACGAGTTAAAGACACGGGTGTATTTGTTAAGTTGCCCAAAATTTTTTAAAAGTTCATGGTTTAATCCCGAACCAACCCCGATGTATGTTTTGGGCCTCGTAGGCCAGTATAAGGGATGACATGCATGTGTTTGAATGTTTTTGGATTGGTTGAATTTTTATAGCTCGGCTTTATATGTATGTGTATGTTTAAGTCCGATAATGCCTCGTATTCCGTCCCAGCGTCGGACATGGGTAAGGGGTGTTACACTTGCCATGTCATATTTGATGAATCATGGTTTCCCTTCAACAATGGTTTCCATTAATCTTCTGGTCCTAGTTCTATTCGATCCTCTCATCACAAGTCTTGTATTCCCTTGGTGGTAGCTACTGCCCCCTCAGCCCGAATTTCCTCAGGTGTAGAACAAGCCATTTCCTCTCCTGTGGTAGGGTCCATTCAATTTTCTTCTGGCCTACGATCTCTTGGTAGTCGTTCTAGTTCAGGAGGGACACATACCGATTTTTCTGCACAACCTCCTCTTCCTACTAGTACTGTTCCGTGTGTGAGCACTCACCTAATGCGAACCTGATCGAAAAATGGCATTTTCAAGCCTAAGGTGTTCACCTCAATCTTAATAGAGAAGGAGCCTACGTCTATTACTGAAGCCTTTTAAAGTCGTACTTGGACAGCAGTTGCACAGGCTTAGTACAAGGCTCTACTCGCAAATGACACTTGGGATCTGGTACCCTTACTTGAAAATCGTGGGGCTGTTGGCTGCAAATGGATCTTTGAACTCAAAAGACACGCTAATGGCTCAGTAGCTCGATACAAGTGCAGGTTGGTTGTCAAAGGCTACCTTCAAGAGGCGGGCATTGATTTTCAGGAAACTTTTAGCCCTGTAGTTAAGCCAACAACCATTCGAGTGGTTCTGGCTCTAGCAGTCTCTTTGGGGTGGACACTCAGGCAAGTAGACATTAACAATGCCTTCTTAAATAGCGACTTGCAGAGGAAATATACACGTTGCAACCACCAGGATTTGAACAACAAGTGGATGGTGGTCAACAGTTAGTCTGTAGATTGAAGAAAACTCTCTATGGTCTTAAGCAAGCACCTCGGGCCTGGTTCCACAAGCTACGAGATTTTTTTTTAGCTGCACAGTTTGCTGTTTCGAAGGCTGACAATTCTCTTTTTGTTTATCGGTCGGGGTCTCAGCTAATTTATGTTCTTGTGTACATCGATGACATCATTATCACTGGAACAGACTCACAAGCTATAAATCGATTTGTTAAAGAGCTTGATATTCAGTTCACGTTAAAAGATTTGGGACGGTTGAGCTATTTTCTCGGTATTGAGGTCAGCTATACTCTAGATGGGATTTTTCTTAGTTAAAAGAAGTATATAATCGATCTTCTTACAAGGGACTCTATGGACAAGTCCAGCGAATTGCCAACACCTATGGTCACACGTGTCACCTATCAGCTAATGAAGGTACTCCAGTTGACGATGCACACTTGTATAGAAGCATAGTTGATGCCTTATAGTATGTAGTAATTACCAGACCAGATATAACATTCTCTGTCAATAAGGTTTGTCAATTCATGCATAAACCGTTGGATTTGCATTTTAAGGCTGTGAAACAAATCTTTCGATATTTGAGAGTGACCTTGGATTGTGGCATAAATTTTACTCAGAGGTCAAAGTTTCTGCTTGAAGGTTTTCGGATGCTAGTTGGGGGTCAGATGCTGATGATCGTCGATCTACCTCAGGTTACTGTGTTTTTTTTGGAGAAAATTCAGTCTTCTGGAGCTACAGGAAACAGTAGGTGGTATCAAGGTCTACTACTGAGGCCGAATATCACAGCCTTGCTCATGTTACTGCTGAAATGGTCTGGATTCAGTCATTGTTGTCTGAATTGAGAGCTCTTGTTAAGGGCAAAGCATTGGTGTGGTGTGATAGCTCAGCTGCTGTGACAGTGGCCGAAAATCCTATCATGCATTCGAAATTTAAGCACGTTGAGTTGGATTTATTTTTTGCGCACGAGAAAGTTGCCAGTGGATTGTTTCAAGTGGGGCATGTTCCAAGTCAAGAATAGATTGCAGATGTCTTAACAAAACCCTTATCAGTAGGGCTATTTCATAAATTTAGGAGTCAGCTCCAAATTGTTCCTAATAACAGTGAAGTTACATGGAGGAAGTTATTAGCACGGGAAATGTTAGGAGTAACAACTAGTTAATCTGTTACTCATCTGTTAGTAGTTAACAATTAGTTAATAGTTACTTCTCATCTGTATAAAATACTTAACTTTCTTCATTAATGAAGTAAGTCAGAATCATTACTCATCCTTTCTTGTTGGTATGATCTTGACAACCTTGTTCAATCGATATAAAGATAGCTAAACCCATTGTTCAATATCAAGCTTAAAAAGCCCTTGAAGCAGAATCATTCATCTAAGATCAATGGAACAACCCAGATAATATGATATTTATATTTTAAGGACTCAATTAAAATACTTAAAAGTTTGGAAACTAATTTAAAATTTAATCCATGCGTTGGGAAAGTTTGATAGAATTAACACAATATATATACAGAATTTGTGAATGAAAAATAATATGACTTGATTAAAAAGTTTGAAAAATGAACCCTATTAGCCACTCAACTTTTTCAAACTAAATCTTTTATTCGTCAGCAGCGTCGACCTTCGGGCTGGTTGTTGGTCGCAATTTCTTCAACATTTTTACTTTATTATTTTATTTTGTTTTAAATTTCAATTCACATTATCATGATTTTCTCTACTGTTCCGTGATTTTATATTCTTCACAATTTCGTGGTTGTCTATATTTTTCTTGGTTTTTATTTTATCCAATATGTTTTATTATACTTTTACTTTTATTTTTAATTTTAGTCATGTTCTAGCATACATGTGAGATTTGCCAATATAAGGGTGTTGCCAAATCAATTAGGAACTGTTCTCGAAAGGTTTTATCATGATAGATCATAGTGATGGGGATGGATTTGAGATGAGGAGGAGGAGGATAAGTCATATGAGACTTGGCCTTTTGTGCATCATTGATACGATGGGTCTATTGGGGCTTTTGTCAGTTTTGTCTTAGTTGATCGGTGTTCATTGTTAGATTGATTTGATTATGGCAATGTTAGGATACCAATCAGCGATTTGATCAAGTTAATGCATTTTTTGTTTGTTTCTGAATTATTTCAGTACTGCAGTTATTGTCAATTTGTCTTTCTCTTTTTTGAAATTATTGTACAAACATGACATTTGTGCATTAATTTATAATTATTTATTTATCATTTGTACTATAAGTCATGTTTTGTATATTATTATTGTTCATGATTGTTATTAATAATAATATTTAAAAAAAAAGATAAATAAATGTTGATAACTTTGTTTTCAATGATGTAACTACTTTATTAAATATAGATATCTTTTACGGTCCAAAATTATATCTATTAGAGACTAAATTTAGGTGTTTTAATTGAATCACTTTTGTTTTCTGAACTAATCAAATCACTTCTGATTTAGGCCATTTTGGTGCTGATTTGGTAGGAGGGGCATAAAGTTTTATGTTCTATGACTTAATTTTCTGCTTAATCAAATCATTATTCAATCATTAGGGTAATCATAAGAGTTAAGGTAATCCAATGACCAACTTGCTAATTAAGTTTACATATAAGCATATATATAGAAAGAGGGAGAGAGAAGAAAGATTTAAAGTTAGGCAAGTGACTAATCTATTTTAGTAGGGATGGGGCAAAACATAAAAGTAGATTTGACATAAATGTTTGTGTTTGTGTGTGTGTGGTTTCAAAGAAAAATGATATTTGATCAATAATCATTCAATTAAAGATTGTTGTCTTTAGTTTAAAAGTATTAGCAAACTTATGTATACTGCATTAATTATATAAATTAATGATTTTAATGTTGTTCAAATACAATAATATGTCAAAATTCACATTTCAAAATAATAATTTGGGTTCAAACTATCATTGTATCAAAAAGTTTATTAATTTACTAATAAATTTAAACTGTATTTTTTAATTAAAAGTATATCTATTTATATTGAAATTAAAAAAACAAAGCAATATTTATTAAAATCATAATGAAAGAAGACAAAAATATTATTATGTTATATATAGCAATAAAATATGTTAGCATCAAAATAAAGCAATAATTTTTTTTATAATATAATTGGGAAAAGGGGATGAGGTTGCTTGAGATCCAACTAATTCTCGTACCTACATAATATTCTTGTCATTGAGTCAAGAGGTTATTGGCATAAACCCCTTATTAAATTAGTGTAACTTACGTCTTAATTATTTTAAAAAATTACTAATTTCTTTTTACAACTTGAAATTGTTTTGACTTTTTTACATTTTTAAAAATCGATAAAAATTTAAACCATAACTTAGTTCTTACATAAATTTTAAAATATATTTGTTACATAAATTTTTCATCCAAATCGTTAATGTGTCATAATCTATATTACTAATATCAACTTAATTAAAAAAAACTATATTATACACTATATTTATAATTTTGTTTTTCACTTTACTAAATAACTACATAAACATACTCTAATTTAATTCATGTTTTAGTATATATATTAGATAATCAGAAAGAGAATAAATCATCTGAAACTTAACTTTTTATACATTATTAATGCGATGGATCTCTTAAAATTTTCTATAATAATTTTTTGATTTATTGGAATTCATCATCAAATTGATCTGATGATGATAGAACTAAAATAAAATTTTCAGTGATTTGATTGAGTTAATAGGTGTTGTTTGTATTAGGAAAAGTTTACTGCTCAAGATCCTTTTTGCCAACAATTTTTTTTTTACTTACACACAAATGTATCATGTTAGAAGCATCAGAAACATTATTTTGAAAATTTTATACTCAAAGTTTCAAATCCGAAAAAAAAAGAAGAGAAAAATATGTTTTAATTCAAAAATTGCAACCCATTCCTTCCAGGTAAAAATAACTGTCAGAACTGAATACCTGTAACAATATGAAAAAGAAACATTTTTATAAAGTGGATTTTTATACTACAATAATTTGTACAACATACAAAACTGAGGATATACTTTTTCTTGTAAGCTACACAACATAGGGTTTAGTAACTTTTTACTTGGGAGACATAAAATGGACAACAACAGAGGATCTATATATATATATATATATATATAAAAGGTCTGGTCTTATTTTTGGAATACATATATATCTCTTTTGTGTTCTTCTATCCAATGATGTGTAGCTGCCCTTTATTCATTCTATGTTTTCAGATATGCTGCTTAATTCACTCAGTTTGAACTTGAAACTAGAGCAGAGCTTTGTTTTTAGCAATGGCGAAGCACCTCCTTCACCTGAAACTGATGTTTTACCTCTCTGCAAGCTTAGCTGGAAAGATGATTGTAGGGCAGCTATCGGGACTATGTATTTAATGGAAAGAACACAAGTTGTCGTTGAGGCCAGATGAATTGAGAAATTTTTGTCTTTGGTCCTCCACATCCCACAATACACTTCCATTATCCTGAAAAAGATGTGTTGTCTACTTGTCACAATACATATATATATATACAGTATTTTCCTTTTATATAAAATACAAAAGTATAATCTTTCAAATACATATAAACGAACTCTTTTAATATATATATATATACATATATACAGGTATAGAATACAATCTCATATAAATCGATACAAAAAAAAAGTACATATGCATGCTATAGACTGACCTGGGGGTGAGAGAAGAGAATGGGGGTTTGGTCTTGGTGTGAGGCACCTAGAAAAGGATAGTTATTAGACGGGGCAAAGGTGGCGGTGGTTGAATCAACAAAAGCTGAAGCTTGAGTGGGGTTGCATTGTTGCAGACATGGCAGTACTGGTGTCGTTGTTGATGCTTCACTATTCACTCTCTAAAAAAGTAAAATTTACTAATGTCAGAGACAAAGATTTTCATCAGCTAGCTTTTGTAATAAATTAATGGCTTTTACATTAAAACATAAATAAATAAACTAAAACTATCTTCCATTTCATCCCCCTTTTTTTTTACCTCTGGTTTCACCATTAAGGCTTCCAGGTCCACTCCGAAGTCATAGAACATGGGACTCACAGAAGCAAGCTTCATTGACAGAAACTAAAATACAGAAGAAAACAAACAAAATCATTGTTTATTTAAATACTTATATTATGGAAAAGAATTAACTGTCAGAGAGTGGTTAACTTTTAATTGTATATAACCATATACCTCTACTTGATTTTGTAAGGACTGAACATAATTGATAATTTCATCCAACATAAGGGCCTTCCCAGTTACCTATTTTCATGCAAAACACACACATGAAAGCTGTCTGAAAACGTTTCATAACCATATGATCAGTTTGCAAGACAACTAGGATTAAAAAAAATGAGCTGAACTAGATACCTTTTCACACCCTGGAACCAGACACTGTAATATCTTCATCCTCTCACTGATCTTCTTTCTTCTTACCTGCAATCCAGTTTGCAGAATTGGTCAATAGGAAATATACCAAAATCTACAGTTTATGGGGTGTAAAACTAAGGGCTTGTAATGCTTGTTGATGAACCACAAGGGATTTGGTCCCATGGTTCATCCACCCACTCCTTTTAAGACCATTTGGGCTTTGAGTTTGACCAAGAAGTAGTGGCTCAGGGTTGTCTGAACCCATCTCCTGCTTTAACCCTTAAATATTGACTAGCTATAGTATTAGTACCCTTTCAGCTAGACTGTGACTGTCGGTTGCTTGGCCCCTCCTGGCTCTTACATGAATGTAGACCGACGGAGGCTCTTCAGGAGATTTCTTTTCACCTTTCTTGCCATTATTGCACTTCTTTTTCTCCTTGGCTTTCCCTTCTTTTGCATCCTAAACGAAATAAAACAATGAAAATAGGATTAAAATTAGAAACCCATCACTGAAAACCCGAAGAATTTTAATTTGAAGCTACCATGCAACCACCATGCATACACAATTTGAATGATTTAAAGCGGTTTTTTAACCTTAGTTTTGAAGGTTGTCCCGTTTCTGGTCTTCCGTTTCCTGTTTCTGGGATTCACATTCTGAGTGACTTGCTCGCCCTTTTCAAGCTTATCTACCACAGTGGAATCGCCACCACCGGTGCTCTGTTTCTCACCCACCGATGGCTCGTTATCACTCTGAGAAACAACCTTGGAGCAGTGATCAACACAGCTAGTTTCATGGTTGTTAGGATCAAACAGCGAGTCGTGGAAAAGCTCAGGTGAGTAATACTGAGAGAAACAATTAGAAGTTAAGTTTCCATCATCCATCATAAAGGAAGAAGCTTTGGGGGTGAGAGCCATGTTTTGCAAGAAAATATTGGGGTCAAGAACATATGAAAGGGCTGCCATAAGAGAAAATTGCAAGCTTTTTGTGTTTCTGAAGAAAGTGATGACAGAGAGAGAGAGAGAGAGAGAGAGAGAGAGACAGAGTCTGAGACGAAAGTGTTGAAGAAGAGGCAGTGGGTCTATCTATGAGAGACAAAGATGCCATAGAGGAAGATATATATATAAGCACGAGGAGAGAGAGAATCAAACAAAACAAGACAGGGTCGTTAAAATTTCCAAGTAAAATCTTTGGTTTAACTACTCATCTCCATGCAGAAGTCCATTTGTTTACAATTTCTTTTCCGGATTAAAGTCCCTGTACATTTGACCGGTCTTCTCTCTCCTTTATCAAAACGATTTTTTTTATTCGAATAAAAAGTTACTGCTTGCGCATCGACTGTAGCATCAGACCCATGTCACCCATGCATACACTACATGCAAATGGAGTGACCCGAGTAAAGGCTTATCACTACTTTTTGGAGACGTAAACCCGGATCAAGTAAAGGCTTATCACTACTTTTTGGAGACGTGAACCTGGATAAACCTTATGGTTAAACAGCTCTTAGCTTTCAGGCTAATCAAGGGAATCCCCTATGATTTAACTTAAGTGCTTAAACCCCAAAAAACGCCAAAAAGAAAAATTACAATTTCTTTTTCTTTTTCTTTTTTCAAAGAAAACTGCGAGTTCATTGAGTTACAGATAGGAAATATATACAATTCTTTTATCACCGTCACACTATTATTTTTGTGATTAATATTTCTAATAATATTATTTTCGAGGTTTGAATTTAATTTATCTATTTAGGAATGCAAAGTGTTTGACCATTGCATCAACATTTGTTGAATCATATTGAGTGAGTTAACTGGACACCAGTTCAATTGAAAAATAACTAAAAATTTTTTAATTTATAAATTAATAAATTTTATTTTAAGGATAATTTTATCTTTTTTACATGGTACATAAAATGAGATTCAAGTCAAACCAAACTCTCATTAGTTTTTAACATAAATAATTTATTAATATTAGATTATAACATCTCTACAATATGAGTTGAAAATATATTTAATGAATTTTAACACAAATTAAATATGATTTTAATTAAAATATAATATTTTAATATTTTAAATTAGAATGATATTATATGTAAATATATATTTTTACTTTTATAAAAAAAAAGATAAAATTGTCCTCGAAATAATTTATAGAAATACTGGTAACTTTATGTTTGTTATAAAAAAGTTTCATGATGTGTTATACACCAATTTTTAATTATGATGCTGGATTTGATTTGATTTTAATTTTTATTTGAATAATAAGTGAATATATTCAATTTATTTTCTATATATATAAAAATTATAGTTATTTAAAGTAAGCTTAATTCTATATATTATCAATTTTATAATATAATATGAATATGCTTTTTTATATATATATATATATATATATATATATATATGATTTAGAAGCAAATAAAAACCAAATGAGTGGTTTTAGGATCACGTGGATTCTATTCGGGGAGAATTCAAAAAATAATTTAGGAGTAGTGAAATTAAATTTTAATTTTTAAAATCTTTAAAAGATTAAATTAAAATTTTATTTTTTTAAGGGATTAAAGTATAATTTTACATTTATTACTTTAAAATTTTATAATTTTTAAAGGGCCCCAATAGATAATTTTTTATTTTAGGGGATCGAGATCCCTACTAACCCCGTTGATTCTATTATTTTAATGTTCAATTTTAATTTAATTTATTAAATTTTTAAAAAGAAAAAAAATCATATCAAAACCAAACCAAATCAAATGTTTATTATCCCTGCTTATTTGTGATTTTAAAGTTGGATAAAAGAAGTATCAAATTTCTTTCCTCGTCAATGGACTAACCCTATGTACAAAACCTGAGTAAAATAATAATGCCATAACTGCATATATACCATCATAATAATTACAGCCAAATCGAAAAATTCCTTCATTAGTGTTTTTCTTTTTCTTTTATAATATAAAAGGAGGGCATCAATGGCGAATCCGCTAGAATGATAAAATATAAATATATATATATATATATTTAAATTTAATTTTTTTATAATTTATAAAATTTTAAATTAATAATAATAAAATTATAATTTAACTATTTTAAAAATAATAAAAATTTGATCTAATCTTTTAAAGTTTATAAAAATATAAATTATATTTCTACTATCATAAAAAAATATATATATAATTTTTTAATTTCATCTCTTAACAACATAAATAACACACTTCCTAATTAAATTCAGCTTTGATTCATTCATAATAGTAAAACTTGTATTATTTTGTTTTAAATTGGCGAACATAACCAATATGTTGGCGTTTCGTTTGCTCCTGTTTTGTACGCAGTAGCAATTTATTTCAGTAATTGTCAGACATACTATGCTACTAACTGTGAATCTGTGGTTTGGCTGTGGCATACGTTTGTGTATTATATAATATTACATTATGTTACACAATAAAGTGAGTAAATTAATATTTTAATCTTAAAACTTTATTTATAAATAAAAAATCATTTATACATATTGACCGGTAAAGTATATATAAATTATTTTTTTATTAATCAATCCCTAAGTATTTATTTTTATAATAATAATAATTTTTAATTATTTACTGATAAAAGTAATACAATTTATTTAATAACTAAAAATTTTATTACAAAGTTATGTGTGTGAAAATTATAGATTTAAAAATAAAAATAACATATACTGAAATGAATTAATAATAATATATGAAATATCAATGAAAAATAAATAAAATTATTTATTATGATATTATCATTAATTTTGAATCAATATCGATTTATGATAAAAGCGTTTATATAATACTAATTTAATTAATCGATGTATTATTTTTTGAGGAAATAATATAAAATTATACTGTGTTGAGAAATCAACATTGTCAAGTTTTTTACTTTTCAATGTGATTAAAGAAAACAGCACTGTGAGTTGAAAACGAAACAGAATTTGATGGGATTGAAGCAACGTAAAGCATCTAATCGTACACTCGTTGCCACCGTCAAGCTTAACACGCTATCCCATTCAACTTGTATCAATTGCTTGAATTTGACTTGGAATTTAGTTTTTAATTTTGAATCCCAGGATTTATTTAAGATAAAAATTAGAATTGTTTTATTGATAAAAAAATAATTATTTGATTAAAGTCCAAATAACTAATGTGATTAACTCATCTTGAACTCAGTTCATACTTGAGGTAACAAATACTTTTGACCATCAAACTATCACATGAGGTTCTATTCCTTTTAAATATTATTAATAATATTGATAATTTGAAGGTTTTGCACTAGTTAAATGTGGCTGAAGAATTGATGTGATTTTAAGATTTTATTTCTTGATTATGAGGCGAATTTAAAGACACTAATTTAATTAAATTTTTAAATAATAATAAATATAAAAAATTAAAAAACATTAATTAAATTAACAATCTAATCGACTGAGGCATTAAGATTACTCAAAAGAAAAATAAAAATCCAATTTAAATTTTACGTTAACTAAAAAATAATTAAATTGAATTTAGATTTTACATAGTTGAATTCAAATAAACCATGAGCATAAATATTTAATGTACACCCATGAACACCCTGGCCATAACCCTTAGGGCCGACCCATATCTGTATTATAATTATAAAGTAAGCCCAAAAATCAATCAATTCTTGAATAGAAGAATTAATCTTCAGCACATTTCTTAAAAAAGATAAATCTTAAAATTATACATAAATTTTAATTTAATGTGTAATTTAATATATAAATTTTATTTAGTGTAATTATGCACATGATACTTTGATTGCGATTCAAATGCATATATGAAACTTTAATTTTGATTTAATCATATACATTTAAATAAATAAATAAATTCATCTATTTATTTTTATATTGAATAAATATAATTTATTCGTGTATGATTATATAAACATAAAATGATGCTATATCACTAATTATGTTAATAATTTATGGGAATTGAATTAATTCAAAATATCATGTATAAAATTATATAAAATCAAAATTCATGTATAGTTATAAAATTTATCATTTTTAAAAAAAATAAATGTATTGTTTATTGTATTTTTATATAAAAAGTAATTAGATGTACAAAAATTTGACTTTTATAAGTGAAATTAATAAAATAATAAGTAGTTTCTGAAATTAAAAAAAGAATTTATGTTTTTACCAAAAAAAGAAAATAAATTATGTTATAATTTTTAATCTCATTTATGAATTTTGTTATTGGTGAATTAGTGTATTGTACTTGATCAATTGTAAGTTCATATATCGAGAAAAACTCGTAATTTGCTATCCATTAAAAAGATTTAGAATCTTCATTCATATAAGTTAGTAGTTGTGATAAAAAACAATGAATAAAAAATTAAAATAAATTTTATATAATAATTTTCGGAAGTAATAACAACTAGGGAAAAGAATAGCCAAAACTATTAATCACATGACAAAAATTCTAAATAATTTGTTGATTTTAATATAAGTGAATAAAAAGATAAGAGGTTTGTTGATTCAAGTAATTAAGGAGAAGAAGGTGGTAAAAGTCTGTAATAAACAGAGAGCCAGAGCTAAGGAGCTAGGGTAGAAGGAGAAAGTGAGAAAGCTTGGTTGATACTTAGGGTATTTTGAGGGAAGAAGAAGAGATCCTCCGGTCTCTTGTGATCTGGGGCATATATAGATAGTTGTCGTCATATAGTGTAATGTGTGGTTTTACTTTGACATTTTCGTTCTTAAGATTGTATAAGGTTATTATGTCTCAGTAGTCACCGTGAAAAGTTTACAGTGAATTGTTTTTTAGTGGTCCTTGTGGGGTGCATAGTGAACCATCTTCAAATTGGGAGGTCCTTTACAAAGTCTCCTAAGTGAGGAGTCACCACATACAGTTCTCAGTAAGGGGTTGTATATTGACCGTTCTCCTGCGGAGAATTGACAACGGGTTATCTCATGTCTTACCATGTTCATTGCCAAATTGGAGGTATAACAAGACTAGCTACAACGTACGGGCAAAATATGATATTTGACATTTATCTACTAGTTCAGATCATACACGCAAGTAAAAGGCACCTGAGAACCAGAAAGAAGACCAATGAAGGAGATGCAAGGCGAGATGTATATGATCATATATATATATCAATCCTTTCTTTTTTAGACAACGTAGGGACCGATCGCATAGCAACTATCATCTTGCATGGGTCTGCATGGCATTTCTTACTATGTGTTGTCAATTATGAGATCCTTTTTAACAAAAAAAAAAAAAAAACCTTAGATCCTTATGGATGAGATTGGCTTCCATAAAATTAAAAATAATAGCGTTTGATTCACTGGATGCGGAGAGCAGTGAAATATTCTTTCGTCTTTTCCCTTTCAATTATTTACGGAGGGCATGCGCCAATAATATAGTAGACGTACTGAAGGTTTTCATAAATTATTAAATGCTCAGTCACGGATTATACATGGGTTCAATGCATATTGCAAATTAAATGAGTCGCAAGCAAAACAAAAAATATAGTACAAATTACACATGCTTGACATTTTTTTACCTCATGTTTATGTCATGCATTCTTTCTTTTCTGATTGGATGGTCACTCTTTTAATCACACGAATCCAATTGTGTTTGGTTAAATAACAACTAAAGTCGGTCTCATCAAAAGTTTAGTAAGATATTTTATAGAGTAAGAAGTTTTTTTTTTTATATGAGATGGTGTACAATTATGCCATAAGTCGTAAAAAATGGTTTCGTGGTGTATTAGAGGAATCTTGGAGGAAGTTTAGTTTGTTCTCGTTTAGGGTGATTGACTTGACAAAATCTGAGATAAATAACATGAACTTTTTTCTATAACTTAAACTTCAAACATGTAATTTCAGCTTTGTGTTTATTGACCTAATAATTAATGTGGATGAATATTAATGACTGACAAGGTTAAAATTATAAAATATATTAATTAGGACATATCATTTCATCCCAAATACAAAGCACCTTAGCCAAGTCCCTAACCCGAACATATGTGCATAAATGAGCATGGCTGGAAGGACATAAACATGAAAAAAAATATTAGTTTGCAAGTTGCGAAGTTGATGAGGGTGACTCATAAATGACAACGTATTCTCAAACTAAGATAAGATAAAAAAAAATTTAAATACTATAAATTCGAATGTTAATTTCTTCTTGGATGACGCATTACAATTGTACGTACCATGACAGCCAATAGCTTTGAATGGTACATGTAAAACTTTAACAATTTGTAAGCAAACTAATGAGGCCTGGATGGACCCCCACACCGACATTGCCTGAATCCTTGCTTTTTCTATCTGGCTTCTAAGTTTCAGAGTCGACGTACTTGAACCAATCAATCACGTTCATTCTACCTATTGCCATCTTATGCTTTTCCTAAATTATTCTTTTTTCGTAAAAAACCATGTATTTTAATTCATTTATTAAAAAAATAGATAAATTATTTCTTCTATGTAAGATAAGTGAGTAAATTTGTTGTTCATGTATAACGTATAATAATAAATTTAGCCTTCAACTTTTACACATTTATTCAATTTGACCCCTACTTTTTTATCTAAAGTAAATTAAAAAATTTTAAAATTAATAAGGCTAAAGGGTCAAAAAAGACTTAGTAACAAATTAAAAAATCAATTAAACCCATTTAAAATTTAAAATTTATTAAAAAAACATAAAAACTATAAACAAAATTTATAATAAAAAAGATAATAAAAAATTTAAAATTATAAAAAAATTATTAAAAAATAACAATATTGACCCAAGACGTTTTATAAGCAGATGGTCGGAAACCTAATGTATGCATCTGTCACGCGGCTGGACATCATGTACAGCATGAGTCAAGTAAGTTGATACATGAAAAATCTAAAGAAGTTCCATTTTCAAGCAGGAAAGCAAATAATATGCTATCTCAAAGGAACATGTGAATTTGGATTGTCCTATTAGAGAATAGAGGAAAAGATTTGATTGGTTATACAGATAGTGGCTCTGCCAATGACATCGAAGACAGAAAAAGTACATCAAGCTACCAATGACATCGAAGACAGAAAAAGTACATCAAGCTATGTATTCATAATGAGTGAGGCTGCTATCTCATGAAGCTCAAACAAGCAACCAACGTTGAGTCTATCAACAACTGAAGCAAAATTTATAGTTGCAACAGCAAGCTCATGTCAAGCTGTGTGGCTAAGACGGATACTTGAGACAGTAAGAAAAAATCGAATAAGTCTAACGGTTATATAGTGTGACAATAGTTCTACCATGAAATTATCAAGGAATCCAGTTATGCATGGGAGAAATAAGCACATTGATGTATTCTTTCACTTTCTAAGAGGTCTTATAAGGAATGAAACAGTTGAACTGCAACATTGTAGTTCACAAGAACAAGTAACAATGTCATGATTAAGTCATTCAAGTTAGAAGACTTTGTTTGAATGTGAGGCAAATTGCGAGTCATAGCAAATGTGAACTGAATGTATGGGATGATTCAGTTTAAGGGTGGGAATATTAGATATAAGTCTCCTAGTTTTACTAGAGTTATATTTTCTTGTTTCTAGTTGGGTAGTTGCTGGAAATTAACAAATAGTATTGGATTTAATTTATTATCTTTTGGATATTTTGTTTATTTTATTTTATAAACTCGATTATATATATTTGGTCAAGCAAATGAATAAACTAGGTTCTTCCATCAAATACTTTAATGGCATAATTGCAAAAAAAAACCCTCAACGTTTGGGGGTTTTTGGTTTTGTGCCCTTAACCTTTTTATTTAATTTTTTGATTGACACCCTCAACGTTACGATTTTTTTAGAAATTAGCCCACTTTTAACGTTGACCGTTAATCAAACTGTAGGTCAACATAATAGCCCATGTGGCATGCCACGTAAGCGCACGACGTTAATTTGTTATTTCTTGCATTTGTATAAATGTTTCTTAAAATTGTTCTATTATGTAAAGTTTCTATGTTAAAATTTCTTTAGATGTGTCTCTTATTTTCAAAATTTATATCTTATACATTATACATTATTTTAAATTTTATATTATATATTATTTTTTATGTATTGTTGATTTCATATATTTTATGTATATATCGCTTTTTGAATTTATTCACATGTATATATGATATTTATTTATTTATACATAATTTATCTCTTTTAAAGATCCTATTTTATTATATTTTGGTTTTTAACACTTTCAATATCTATTATTTTTTTAATTCTATTAAGTTTTGCAGTTTATGTGTGTTATCGATTTTAAGGCGATGTATTTTGTTTGGGTTACCTTGTATTTCTTTGATTTTAAACTTCTTTTTAGGTAATAGTTATTTTAAAACTCACCCATGAATTATTATACTTATTTTTATTATATACCCTACTTCAAATTCGCTTATGTGTTGCCCATTGTTTTTGTACGTATAATTTAGGCTAAAATTATATACATGTATTGGTTTCAAGTTTCCTTTTCTTCGTTTATTTTAAATTCATTTTTCTATCATTCAAAGATTTGTTTTATATTTCATTAATTGGCTACGTAAATGCTATAAAATGTATATATGTATGTATTTGGTTTTGATTATTAATATTGTTTGAATATGATGTGTCAGGAAGTTACCATTATTGTATATTTCAAGTTGTATGTTTGAATTGTCATCTTTGTTATTCAATAATGCAATGTTATATTCACGTATATTTATTTTGTGTTTGAGACTATGCTTTCTTTTCTAACATATTTGGGCTGATTTTATTTGTTCCATTGTTTTTATGCCGCATGCAAACTAAGTTAATGCGTTTTGAACCGGATTTAAAATTGTTTATTTGGAAATTCTTCAAAGTAAGGCAATGTTTCGTGTTTGGAAGTTTGAGAGATCGTGCCCAATCCTACTGGGTTTCAATTTTTCATTCGACTAAAATACAGAATATCCTTTTGAAATTTCATCCATGTTTTCTTAATTAAAATGAGGCAATATTTCGTATTTAGAAATTCGATAAATCGTGCCCAATCGTGCTGGGTTTCGATTTACCGTTTGGTCGAATAGCCAAATATCTTTTTTTTTAAATTTCAAATGCATGTGTTTTGGAAACCATGAGATGATCTCGTATTGAGGGTTCGAAATGTTGTATCCTATCTTGCTGGATATGATATTTTGTGCCCTCTGAGCGAGAGGATCTCAATATCCAGTTCAAGATATCCAAGCGTTTTAAAATCTTTTTCCAAATTTTCAACATTAGGACGTTAATTGATCAATACGGTGCCAATTTAGGGCGTTGCGAGGGTGCTAATCCTTCCTCGCGCGTAACCGACTCCCAAACTCGTTTTCTAGTTTTTTCTCGTAGACAAAAAAAAAACGTTGTTTTAATAGACCAAAATCTTTATTAAAATGACCGATCACAAGGTGACCTGATCACACCTAAGCAAAAAGGATTGGTGGCGACTCCAAACTTTCGTTTTTAAAAGTCGATCCCCGTTTTTCAAACTTAAAAATGGTTTCGACAATGTCAATCAAAAAATAAAAAGGTTAAGGGCATAAAACCAAAAGCCCCCAAACGTTGAGGGTTTTTTTTTGCAATTATGCCTACTTTAATAATTGAATTTCTTTTCTAAGAGGATTGATAGGCATTGAAACCACCAAAAATAATTTCTACAAAATAACTCTAAATAGTAGTAAAGAGTAGTAGTAGGGTCGAGTCTACAGGGATTGGATGTTATAATCAACTTTCGCGTTTAACTTGTGAACAGAATGTTTTTCATGTTGAAAGTTGTGGCAAAAGGCGTGCCCATGACTCCAAACGAACTAGCAAAAAAATAAACAAATAAATCAGGGGGTTTTGAAAATATTTAGAAAGTAAATAATCGAATCAGCATAAATAAACAATTAATTAATATTGGAAATAAATTTAAATCGGGAAGTAAATTCGGATATTTGTAAACAGAGATAATAAGCCTTAGCCCTAGACTTGGTAGATTCCAGATTAAGAATCGATTTTCTCCTCCAAATGATAAGCTGATTATAGCAGTTAAAAACGTCTTAACCATCAATTCTTTCTCTCGTAGCTAGTCCCGATACGACCTGCAAACCAACCCTTACCAATTATCTAACCGAGATACATGTGTTCCCGATTCAAGATTCTGGCAGCCTTGCGCTCTGAAGAACCCAACTCGAATTAACGGCCTCAACCGCATGAGTCGTTTAAACCCGATCACTTCTTCCTTAATTTGTTCTAGAAGATCCGAATACAGCATGGCCGACTTGTTTCTCCAACTGTCAGCAAACACGACTCCAACTGAGCGTGCACTTTTTGACTTGAAATCAAGCTAGCTTTAAGGGATGAGTTGTCAATTTCGATACTTAGGAAAAATGTGAATACTAATTGAAAAGATTTTTAGCACGGATACGTATCTCATGATTCTCGACCGGAAAGAACATCGGCCTAAAGCTAAGATGGAATTTAGTCAAACATGAAATTAATCATGTTTTGTAGGTTTTGAGTGGTGATTTGATTGAAAGGTGGTGAAAATTGAGAAAGAGAAGAACTTGGAAGACAATTAGACAAATTTTGAAAGAACAAAGAATTGAAATGAAAGCAACATAATGCTAGAAAAGAAAATAATTCTATTCATATATATGGAATTTACTAATTTTGGCTTTAACTACTTCAGCATATAATTAAAATTAAATAAAAAATAAAATAAGATTTTTTTTTTCTATTTTTGAATTTTACAAAATCAAAAGAATCTGATGAGTCATTGGCTTTCTCCACATTTTTTATTCAGCCTCATTTTATTGATTGTGTTTCAATTTAATTTTTTTCTGCTCGTTTTTTACTCTTAGCGTCCTAATTGCATCTCTGACAAGATTAAAACATAAAAGCACTAATTCAGCATGGATTAATTAAAAAATTAACCGAGTTAAACACAAAAAGTCATACAAATTTTATAGTATTTTTACCTTCTTTTTCCTATATAAATTCACTCATAATATTATCTATGTTTACATATATCAATATATATCCATTTCCAATACTACTCATAAACCTGAATATCGAAAGTGTATTTTGTGCTTTTGTTTTTCAGCTTTTTAAGTAAATTTATGGCCTCTGAAAATTGAAAAAGTACTGCACATTGTTCTATAGGCACATGGTTTTATTCTCACCAGACGTGTAGAATGAGAACTACTTAATTTGATGTTTATTTTCTTTAATTACAATATCCTTGGATTTTGTTTCATATGTTCACACACATCATATCATAAGCATCGACCAAACCTCCATGTTCATTTATCAATATGTAGTCTATCTTGTCGGTATATAGAGAGCATTCAAAATTTTGCCATTACCGACATCTACGACCGTAATGGAGAGACAAATGAATACTTGCCTTATGGTGGGGAAGGGTGTCATAAAGAAATATCAAAAAGGATATATGGCAATATTAATACATCAGCATTTCACGGATAAATCACGAAACTTAAACATTAACTTGAAATGAAAATAAAAAAATCCAAAAAAATATCGATATCTCGTGTTTGTCCAATGTAATTTTTTATAGATAGTTGATTAGTTAAGTAGAGTTTCTTCTGAAATTTTAAGGGGTCAGCCGGACAAAAACAATCAAAGAACAGTTAATATGTCTGTGTTTGGAACATTCAACTGTAATGTCAAAGGCTTTGAGAGTTTGAATATGGTGTTGGTGAACAGGAAAAGCAAAGGAAAAAAGGAGTTTTTTTTTTTTGGGGGGGGGGCGGGGCTCATCAACTCCATATCTAATGAGATTTGAAAGTGACTAATAACCATCCACTAGTGTTAATTTGCAGGACTTTAGAGCATTTTCTGGTTTAGTTGAATGGGGACGTGTAACAAAGAAATTTGATATGATAAGAATCTATATATCAAACACTGATGCAGGAAAAATGGTAGAGAAAGATTTTGCCAGGAAACAAACAATGTTTGCATTTACTGGCTTTTCATTAAAATGAAAGAGAAAGGATTAAAGCTTCTTCCTTTTTTCATACACGGTGAAGCTCTCTTCTCTGCATTGCCTAATACACACAAATAAGGTACTGTACTGCCAAGGTTAAAACCATTTACGTTCTCAGGACGCGTTTTAATTTTTATTTGGCTTACTTATTTCTCTATCTATTTGGAGTTTGGACGGCTCTCGGGTGGCCCCATCAAAAGATTCAGTGTATCTTTCCTCTCGTAGTCTTAAATTGACAAAAACAAAATATTGAAGGCATAGGATTGAAGTAAATTTTTTTTAATAATAAGGATTTGAGAATTTAAATTTAGTAGAAATACTTTAAAAAGAGTAAATCCATTATTACTTTTTTTCATTTGTCATACAATCATTTAAAAGAATGTTGATTTGTACGGATATGATAAAATTTAAATATACGGTGAGTAGCAACTAAACTAAGTGATAAGAGGAGATAAAGACTAAGGTGGGCACATGAAAATTATTTACATGATTTGAGTTTCTCCTAAGTTTATGAGATCAGATTCTTCTTATACTTATATAGTCTTATCTAAAAAGATAATCTAATATATTTTCGCAATTATAAGTTATAATTTAAGTCCTACGCACCCACCATATAGTAACCTTACATTTATACTCTTAATCTTGATCACATTTCACTAAGATTTCCCCCCTCCCTTAAAAACTTAATTGTAAATAAGATGGCTCATTTAAGTTTAGTTATAAAAATGCACTCAACCTCAACCTCACACTTATACTCTAATCTAAGATTGTTCAAAAGTTAACTTACTTAAGTTTAAAGTCTGTCCAAAATTTAAAAAGATTTGAACAAAAGAAAAAAAAAGAAAGCGGAAGTGAAATTTAAAAATGATACGTGAGATTCTCCAAATCTAAGCTCAATTTGGTTGAAATAGAAATAAATATTTTATATTTTATATTATATGTTATATGTTATATATTTAATATTTGTCCTACTTGAAATTAAGAATTAAACACAAATATCATAGTTTGAAAAGAAAGGTTTCTTAAATACTCCCAAAGCTGAAATGATTAGCACGAATTATATGTTTATTCAATAAATTAAACATGTTTGCTAATGCGCCCTTGGACGAAGTGCAATAAATTGAAATTTTGGATGTACTATTACACAAATAAACATGTTATGAGTTATTAGCCCAAATTCCAACAGTGCTATGAATATCAATGGACTTCAAAATGGGTGGTCAGAACTTGAAAATCAACATTTCAATTCGGGGGCTTAATCAAAATTATAGATCTGGGGTTGGACCTAGTGAATGATAAAATTTCTTATTATCTTATTTAATTATATATGCATGAATAGCTTTATTGTAATTTAATTTTCCTCGAAAATTTAGTTATATATATACGATCGCTTAAGTTTAGTAATAAAAATGAAGTTGAAATATTGAAGAAAGAAAAATAGAGTCTTTATTATATTCTCAATTATTTTCATAAAAAAAAAATGAAGATGTTTAGAAGATTTCAAAATTGGCATGACCCCATCTCCTTAAACAAAAGAATTTATATTGCATTAACCCCATCCTATGTAATCTAATTTTTACGTAAATGAACGATTGACATAGATAATCCACCCATTTGATAGATGCACGAGAATGAACTAACATTAAAATATTGAGATTTACATCTTTTAAATTTCATTCCACATGAATCCAACAACCTTATTTTCTTTTTCTCATGTTAAGTTATAGAATTCATCAAAAGTTATTCAAACCCTAACTAATTATATAATAAAATAAGAGGAGTTTATTTACTTAGTTAGGCTCCCTTTGTTTCACCGAAAATGACTTCCGAACAATTATATAATAAAATTGAAATATTAAATAATTTATTAAAATAATAAATTATATTTATTATATTAATAATTTATTATAAGATTAAATATAAATAATTAAATATGTATGTTTAATAATATTAAAAAATATAATTTTTTTAATTTTTTTAAAAATAAAAATAAAATTTATTATCAATATAATAATATTAAGCTTGATTTAAGTTAATTTTTATAAAAAAAGTAAAATTATCTATAGGTAAATACTTTTCCGAAAAATAACTTTTCATAAAACTTTTTTCATGTAAACAAACGGATGTTAAATTCACTCAACCGACAATTATCAGTACCAAGTTGTATAATGTATTTCCGGTGTGGTATTGGCAGCTGCAACAAGTTACAGTTTCTATAATTTTCACATATTTGGACCTAAAAGAAAAGTGGTTTTTGATTTGTTGTGGACTCCTCACAGTGAGTGGTCCATTCTTATAAGTTTCTGCTGCCTTGTTGGGCTTATACAAACAGATTGTAGGCTTGAAACGACGAAGGATTTGGATCCATCAAATTAAGCACTGGCTTCGTTTTAAGCCCAACCCTCCCCATTTTATCCCATTTCCTTCAATGGTAAGAGCTCAACACTGTAAAATTTACAGTTAAAAGAAAAACCCTAAAAAAAGAAATCGTTTGTTTCTTCTTTTTATTTTGTTCAGTGGTGTAACGCTGTCTTCTTAATTTATTTTTATTTTAAGTGATTATAATTATTAGGGGTAAGTATTCGATGGAGTCGAGTTGAATCGAGTAAAAAATTTTGAATTAGTTGGGTTGACGAATTCTATTTTAGTAACTAAACTTAATTTGAATTTTTTTCAAATCGAATCGAATTAACTCAAAAAATTTCGAGTCAAGTCGAGTCGACTTAACGAATCCTATTATTTATACTTAATATTGATTTTACATGAATTAATTATTTAACTAGTAGATGTAGTTTTATCTTTTCTTATTTAGATTTTCGGATAACTGAAATTGTGTAATTTATATTCGAGTTAAAATAAAAACTTAATTTTTTTATTCGAGTTGATCCTAATAACTTGATTAACTTAAATAACTCGAACTATTTATTCAAAATATAAATTTTTTATTAAATTTTTTGTATCGAATCAGATTTTACTCACGCAACCAATTATATCGTGTTTGATATATATTACTTGAGTAGCGATTAGCTGCTATAAATTTTTTTTAATTGTATGGTTAATTTTAAAGGGTTGAATTCACTAACCAACAATTTACTTTTCAACTGTTTCAACTTTTTAAACCCCTATAGTTGTAATGAACCATTGGCTATAATTGATCCTAATAACTTAATTAATTTAAATAACTCGAACTATTTATTCAAAATATAATTTTTTTATTAACTGCTATAATATGATTAATTTTAGAGGGTGGAATTCACTTACTAACAATTTACTTTTCTGTTTCAACTTTTTAAACCCCTATCAGTTGTAGTCAACCATTGGCTAGGGTTTAAGGCCTAACCTCATCCTTATCATCATGACATGGTAACCCATCCATGGCGGTTTCAGGGTTATGCTTCGCCTGCAAGCCTCATTTCTCTCTTCGTCCTCCTCTATTTCACTGCTTTCGCAAAGTAATTCCGGTCTTCTTTTTTTTAATCTTTCACTTATATGTTTTTCTTACATGGGTTTGAGTTCATTCTTCTTTATTTCTCAATTTTTGAATTGTTTCTTTTTTAGATTCGATTCAGTTCCGTCGCTGCAATCGAGACGCTTGATGAACCAGTAATTCAAGGCGCTCACTTTTCTCCTGCAAAAAATGGTATGCCAAAGGGTTTCTTAATTTTATTGAATTTTAATATTTCCCCTTTTTGTTATGTCATTAAGAAAGAGTATGAAACTGTGGATGTTGAAGTGAGTGGAGAAGGAAGCAAATTGTCACAGCGGAAGAAGCTTAATTCTCAGGATCTTGGAATTAGCACTTCAAATATTTCCAAGCCAACAAGGAAAGTTCTTAATGGGCTCAAAACAAAAGGTATCTGTATCTGTAGTATATGTGTATCTCTATTGCATTATTTGAGGGTATGAAACTGGTTTTCTAAGCCTTTTTCTCTTGTGCTTGTAGGATATGAGGTTTACCTTGTAGGAGGTTGTGTTCGGGATCTTATTTTGAAGCGAACGCCTAAGGACTTCGATATTATTACTACAGCAGAACTCAGAGAGGTTGCTGTTATTGATAGCCTTTGTTCTTAATCTTGTTTTGGTTGTTATTTTATGGTTATTTTGATCTTACTTGAATACTTGCCTATTATATAGTACATATTCTTGGAGAATCAACATGCCATTAGCTATAATTTAGCATCAGATATGAATTAACATTTCATACATATCTTAGTTCAAGCATGGTATGATGTCTGCTTGATACCTCTAAAACAGAATCCCTTTAATCTCTATTGTTAGTGTCATGCCTTATGCTGTGCAGAGGTTTCCCATTTCCTTCGCTTTCAGACATTCTAAAATTTATTGTTCATAATTTTCAGGTGGTGAAGGCATTTTCACGGTGTGAAATAATCGGAAGACGGTTTCCTATATGCCATGTGCACATGGATGATACAATAGTGGAGGTCTGTTCTTTCTTTTTGATCTTTGACTTTTTGAACTCTGTAGCCTGCAACTCAAATTTTCTTTTTCTAGTTTTATGCTTGTTAATTTTCTCTCGGTGATGATTGTTAATCAAGGTTAGCTATTTCAATTCTTTTTCCTTTTCTTTTTCTAATGCTTTATTTTTATTTTGAATTCCTCGTGCAATTTAGGTTTCAAGTTTTAGCACATCTGCACGGAATTTTGGTAGGGGCCTAATCTATGAAATTGAAAGGCCTGCTGGCTCTGACAAGAAGGATTTTGTTCGTTGGAGAAATTGTTTACAACGAGACTTCACAATTAACGGGTTAAAATTTATGACATTATGAACTTATGATTTTTGTTTACAACTTGTTCCAATTTTATTTTCATCCTATGCCTTTAATTTTCTAGTGTTCATAGTAGCATGCCCTATGGCTTTAATATTCATTTAAGACACCCATCTGTTTCTACAGGTTAATGTTTGACCCATTTGCTAGGATAATTTATGACTACATGGGAGGAATTGAAGATATTAAAAAAGCTAAAGTATGTATCACGGTGTTATGGTTGGCTCTGTGTTGCTCACCTCTTCCTTTTACTTAAATACCTGTGTTCAATGCATATAAGGACATAGGTACAGGGATATGACCCTCATAGGACCATGCAAATATGGAAAAACCTAGAAAGAAATGAATATACCAGGGTGGATGTATACCAATATCCGACTCCCACCCAAGTTCGAGTAAACATAGATGGTTGTTCCTTTTGCTGCTTTAGAAATTAGAAATGATGTACATTGTCCTTTATCTTCTGATTTTGTAGGTACGAACTGTGATTCCCGCAAGTACCTCTTTTCAAGAGGATGGTGGTGAGTTTATTATTTGGAGTTCCAACTCGGTTAATTTTCACCTTATGAAATGGCAACTACCATGTTATATTCTGATGTATCTACCTAGAATTACACACATTTTAATAACCTAGCTTTTGTATGTACTGAGAAAATTGCTCCACACTCCATATTCTTTGCAGCTCGAATACTACGTGCGATAAGAATTGCCGCCCGGTTAGGCTTCAGTTTTTCTAGGGAAACAGCTCATTTTGTCAAAAATCTATCTTGTTTGATACTGAGACTGGATAAGGTATACAGGAATTTCCTTTCTGAGTTTTCCCAGCATTTAGGTTATGTGAAAATGTGGCTGATTGATTTTGTTCAATAATGGCAATGTTTAGTCAAGGCTTCTGATGGAAATGAACTACATGATGGCATATGGTTCTGCAGAAGCATCTTTAAGATTATTGTGGAAATTTGGACTCTTAGAACTACTTTTGCCAATTCAGGTACAGAACTGGAAGTTAAATTTCCCTTTCATGCTTGTCAGTTTGATACTAAGGTTGATGCAAATTCATCTTACAGGCTGCCTATTTTGTTCGCACTGGTTTCCGGAGGCGTGATAAGAGATCTAATATGCTCTTGGTAATTTTTGTTCTGTATCTTATTGGCTTGGGGGTTACAAGATTACTTGCATCTATATGATAGCATTAGCTTGGAGCCTGTTAATTTTCTGATGTTTCATTTGCAGTCATTGTTTTCTAAATTGGATAGGCTTCTGGCACCTAACAGACCATGCCACAGTAGTTTATGGTAAGATTGTTAATGACAAGAAAATCCGAGAATCCCTTTCATCAATATAATGGAGTGTCAATATTGTCAAATATTGGTGATGTTCAATTAGACAAATTGCGCAAACTAGGTGTTTTTCTTTCGGTGTACTTTATTGAAGCCACTCTATTGGTAACAGGGTTGGAATTCTAGCGTTCCATAAAGCACTTTCAAACAAACCTAGAGATCCTTTGGTTGTTGCTGCATTTAGCCTTGCTGTCCACAATGGTGGAGATATACCAGAAGCGATAAATATTGCCAAGAACATCAACAAAGCACATGATAGTAGCTTTCATGAGCTATCTGAACCACAGAATCTAGAGAATCTGACATTAGTAAATGAGGTTATGGATCTTGCTGCATCTGTTAAAAGCACTTTGAGTGAGATGACGGATGAGCATTTTGTCTCTCAGGCAATGTCAGCATATCCTCAAGCCCCATTTTCAGACCTGGTGAGTATTTTTCTTCCTTTTTTCCCTCTCTTTTTTCGGTTTTATGGATAACACACTAGGATAAAGCCAATTAGGCATCAAACGGAACCCAAGCAAACACCTTATTTTGTCCCATTAGATGTAGTAAGCAATGTATATTTTCCCCTTCACCAATTTAAAGTTATTCTTGAGGTTGAAATCTGGAACTATGGGTGTTCCATTAGTTGTTCAGAGGTGTAAGGAGTGAAACTTGGAAGTGAGCAACATATCTATGAATAATGAATACTCTCTTTTCTGTTTTACACTAAAAGGCATAGCTGAAAATTTCCTCCAATCATTCTTGTGCAGGTATTTATACCATTGGCATTGTATTTGAATGTTTGCAAGGTCTTTGAGTGTGTGACAATGGGTGCGGAGAAGGGATTTGTAGCAAAGCAAGGTAGCCGGATTGACTATGAGTTGTTAGCATTAGGAAGCCTTAGGGAAACTCGACATACATTTGCTAGGGTTGTTTTTGATACGGTATACCCTCTTGACCGAACCTAAGTTAAGATGCTGCATCTGAAGTACTTGTATGCAATAGAAATGGAAATGTCAAATTGTTGTACGGTAACATATGCTAAAGCTCATTTGTTTCTTGTGTATGCCCTGCACAAGCACATGGAATAAATTTAATTGAAAAGCTAATTGTTTTATCGCCATGGGGGGAAGCCTTGCATGTCCGTATTGGCCATTCCTGATATGCAGGGGGGCAGTTCAAGGGTGCAGTAATGCTGGGTTAGTTTGGTTCATGAATGATCAAAAAGGCTTTATGGAGGACATAAGTTTCAGCATTCACCTGTCAGTTAGGCCGGACTACATTGTAATAAGAGGGAAATGTGAGATCCTAGGCTTTAATCTATCCGGCTTTTTAATCATTGGTTCGGCCTCCACTCCTTGTTGCTAATTTTGTGGGCATTAACCCTATATTAGTTATGTCAATGAGGTGAATCCCCTGAGAAAATGGAAAGTTTAGTGGTGTTTCTAGAATCCGGGAAGTTTATAAAAATGTCTACTGCGTTTAAAGAACGAAATTCCATTGCCTTCACGCTTTTTTTATTTACCTTTGCCCCTCGCTCTCTCTCTCTCTTTCGGTTTTTACCAATTTCACTGTTATACCTGACATGATTTTAGTGCCATTCTTTTTTTCCCTAATTCTTTTATTTCACTCTTTGGGTTTATTACTTATTTGAGTTCAATTATAGAATTTAAATTTAAATTTTAAAATATATTCTAGTTTTAGTTTCAAAATTTTTGACCCTTTACTTTTTAAATTTTTTTATTAAATTCACTGATGATATTTTAAAATTAAAAAAATCACTTAGTAATAATGTATTAATAAAAATAACATTGAATATGTTTATATCGATTTATCTCTTAAAAATATATATTTGGACTTGTCATGATAAATTATTTTTTTGGTATAATGTAAATTTGGTCCTTAATGTTTACATTTTTTGTCAATTTGACCCTTATTCTTTTCTTGAGTTAAATTTGACCTTCAATTTTTTAAAAGTAGTTAAGTTGACAACTAAACTTTTAAAATGAGTTGAATTGTTATTTTTTAACAAAAATATTAACTAAAATGTTAAAATTTTAAACATGGTAGCTCGCATAGCAATTCATGTATATATATTTTTTTAAGATTTCATTTTATTTTTGAATATATTTTATAATTATTATTATCGATGTGACATACAAAAAAAATAGTATCATATCAGCATGAAACACATGTGGACTGTCACTCCAACATTTGTATGTCTTTTTATCTATAAAAAAGCGATTTAACTATTTTTTGAAATATTAATGAGTAAATTTAGCTAAAAAAAAGAATAATGGTCAATTTGACAAAATATATAAATGTTGAAAGTTAAATTTATCAGTATGTTTTTTTTTTGTTGGAATATTTTTCATAAGAAAAATTGACGTCAACAATTTTATTGAAATAGTTAACAATATCAAATATTTAGAGTAATTGATGACATTATAAAAATAGAAAGATTAAATTATGTCAAAAAATAAAATACATAGATTAAATCTCAAGTCTTAACATAGTATAAGGTTAAAACTAAAGTTTGATAATATCAAAAAAAAAAAATGCAACAAGGCAAACCTAAAAAAATAGAAAATTGTGTATCCCTCTATAAGACACTTAGGGCATTCAATATATAGTCTTGTAACATTTTAATTGTAAATTAATGATATTAACTATTTGAACTAATTAAAAATATAAAAATACATGAATCATTTTACATTGGATATTAAGTTATAGCAGTTAAATATCAAATTTAAGCATAATATAGACACCATAATTAAAATTTATTCAATTTTTCCAAAATTACAAAAAAACGGTAAGACATAGCAAACCTAGAAGAAGAAAAAAATCATGTGTCAGATTGTAAGACTTTTAGGGTATTCAAATTATGTATAACAACGTAATATTTTAATCGAAAAATTAACAATATTAATTATATAAATTTGTATAATGTTATTAAATAAAGTTAATCATTTTGGTAAAATGAAAAGAAAAAAGAAGAAGACAGCATGGTTGGTGTGTGACGTGTAAGTAGAAGGAAATTGTATAAATTAAAGTTTAATTGCAGGCATAATAGAGGGATAAAATGATATTGGACCATTTTCATATAATAATAAAATAAAATAAAAGGACTTAACACTGTCAATAAATAAGATTATTTCAACCTCCCTTTTTATATATAGTTATATAATTTTTTCTTGAGAAGAGTATAACCTAAATAAATTTAAGATAAATGAATCAATATTGGGAATCATCTAGAGAAGTTTTTCCGAATCAAGTTTTTTTATTCGATTTTAATTTCACAAAATATTATTTAATTATATAATTACGGAAAATATTATCCAATTACACAAAGCATTACTCAATTATATAAATTATTACAAATTTCGTAATATTTTGTATAATTATCTAAAATATTAGATAATTGCCTAAACTATTTCAATATCGTAATATTTGGAACATTAAAATTAATAAAAAAGGTCATATTGATTATTATTTTTCAGAATTTCTTATCATTTATCTACCTATCTACACTACCGTATATAAAGAGAAGGCTAGACAATTTATATATATATATATATATATATAATTGTTCTCTTTATTTTATTTAGATTATATAAAAATATTTTAATTTTAATTTTAATTTAATTTTATAATATGTTTGAATTTAAATTTAAAAATTTATACTTTTTTTCTACATAATTTAATACTCCAATATTTATAATTTAATTATTTATTTATATAAAAAAAAGTCCTAAAAATTTTATTAATGTTCCTTTACTTTACTAAAGTTTAAGATTTAATTTATATTAATAAATATATTACAATTTTAATATAATGATAATTTAAAAATTAAAACCCAGCTAAAAGC
Source organism: Gossypium longicalyx (assembly GCA_025698465.1). Classification (NCBI taxonomy): domain Eukaryota; kingdom Viridiplantae; phylum Streptophyta; class Magnoliopsida; order Malvales; family Malvaceae; genus Gossypium; species Gossypium longicalyx. The sequence continues at coordinate 8,030,835 of CM047006.1, read as the reverse complement.
AGGCAAAACATTCTAGTAATCAAAATATTAAAATATGGAGAATGAAGCAACATGGCATGCAACGAAGGTTCCTTAGACGGGGACAAAATGATGGGGTTTAATTCTCAACCTTACCCTGCAGCCGAAAAGGTCATTAACCTTTCTTCGAAAAAGAAAAGAAAATGCAGTAACCTGTCCAGGATCCTTCAATATCTTAGGATCCCACGTGCCAACTCAGTTTAGCATGTTGTCACTGGGACTGGGTCCCTCCCGCTTTTTTCTCCCTTCAATTCTCTCCCGCGAAACCTTATTATGACGAAGCCCCCCCTCCCCCCCCCCCCCCAAAAAAAACGATGTCGTCTTGCTCAATCATGATAATTTCAACACATTTCAACGCCCCTTCTCTCTCTCTCTGTATCGACTAAATCCCACCCGATTCTCCCCCCAAAATCTAGCTCCCGTTTTAAAGAAGAAAATAAATAAATAAACACTAAATATAAGTTAAGTGATGGATCGTCGGAGGACAGAAAGTCCGGTATACGGCCGGCAGTGGAGTGGATCCAGCAGCTCCGGCTCGTCGTCTCCGGCGCATCCTCTTTCTCGGTTACAGCCCGGTGCTGCCGGTGGTCTTTCTACCATCAAACGCACACAAAATGTTGCCGCCAAAGCTGCCGCTCAACGACTCGCTCAAGTCATGGCTTCGCAGACCCCCGACGACGATGAGGAAGACGATGATCTAGGGTTCAGGTTCGGTGGTCCTCCTATACCTCCTACCGTCTCCAATAATGGATTAAACCGCAGTACTTCTCCAGCGATCTCTCTCGCCCGGCCTAATAGATCTCCGTCCCCTGCGGTAGTAGCTTTGAATTGAAGTGAATTAGGGAGGCTTTTTCTCTCTTTTTTATGTATCTGAATTTTTTTATCTGATATGGCGTTTTTGGTAATTTTGATTAGTTAGGTCGGAATTTTGTAGAGCATGCGTCTTCCGTGCGTTCCACGTCCGCAGGGAGGCCAGCGATGGCGATGCGGTCAACCACGCCAAATTTGATACCGCCGAATAGAACTTCAGTTCGCACGCCAGTTACTATACCTCCGATTGATCCTCCTAATCGAAGTAGAGACAAAAGGTTAGCGTTCATGAATTTTATTGCTTAGGAATATATTTTGAATTTACAGATGCTTAATATAAAAGGTTAATATTGTAGTTCATGTAAATATTAATGTATTTAAGTAAGCCTATTTATAGTTATTATTATTATTTTAATTAAAATGTTATTTTCCATCTGCTTTTAGCCGATTTCATAAATGGTATGCTACATTATCTGTTTCATTTGTAAGAGAAGATAGGAGAATGGTGGGTTTAACGTGGTGGCATCTGAAGAAGTGAGGAGAGAAAAAAACAATTCAAATTAGTCTTCTCATAGAAGGAAATTTTAAATTTATATTTAAGACTCAAGATAATAACTAGTTAGTAAGATGGCAACCAATTGCTAGATTGTGAGGTAACAAAAAGACCAACTGAACCAACTGTTTAATGTATTAGTATAATTGGCAAAAACATATCAGGTCAAAGCAGCCTCTTGCAATTGCAGTTTATTTATTCACATTTGCACCAATTATTTTGTTGTTGGAATCATGTTCCTCTCTATATGCACTTAAGTTATTGTATCTTTGGACAATGCAACTGCTACACTAATATATCTTCTACCATACATTACACATTTATTTTTATCCCATTAAAAGTATTTGGGATGATAATGCTCACTGATTACCTAGACTAAACCATACTGTATAGATTTTCAAAGAATTCTTCATGTTAATACTTGATTAATAATGTAATGCTCTTCTTTTATGCCTTACATATTCTATCATATAAATTTGTTCTTAGTTTGATCACTTGGTGTCTATACTTAATATCTGATTTGCAAACATGATCTTTATCTCTTAAAAGAAATCCTTATCAGATCATAGCTTTTTTTATGGTATAGTTGGTTTAAAAAATACTGTGATCCAAACCCTCAAAAGTCGTACTAGAGCCAGCCCTAGATCTTAGGGTGTCATGCCATAATTTTTTGTTTATGGTTTATTTGGAAAGTATGCTTAAGCCTAAACTCAAATGCAGTTTTTGCTATATAATTTTTCATTTCTCCCTTAGTAGATTACCCAATCAAGTAGTTTATCCTTATTTGTTGTGCCTAATTTCTTCATTACCCCTATTTTATGAAACCAATTCAAAGTACTGTTTTCTTCATACTCAAGTTTTCATGAATTGCCAAATGACAATTTCTTCCTTGTGCCTTCATTCTCTGTATACATAATCATCCATGTGCTTCTGTCCTTTCTCATTGTGCTTGGAGTATTGCTAGGTTTACTTGCCCGTTTTTTAAAATAATTTTTTGTGCAATGAGAAGGTGAAAATGTTCAACAATTTGTAAGACAATAGATTTTGAGCAGTGGAATTGTATTACTTGAAAGTACTGCAGGTTTACAGCTGATGTAGGACAGCTCAAAGTAAACGACATTGGAGATCAGCGTGAAACTTCTGCACTTCGTGATGAAGTATGTCACTGGAATTTATCTAGTTCTATATTGACATCTGACTCATACAGCTCTTGAATATATTGATCTTATACTGTAAGCTGCATAATTTGAAACGTAATCATGCCTCTGAGGGTGCATCTATCTTTTGAATATATTCAGTTGAATTTAAAATCTTATTCTTGAAGCAGTTAGTTTGAAGCTAATGCATGCTATGTTGCAGCTTGATATGCTACAAGAAGAGAATGAGAATCTACTTGACAAGGTGAGCCTTTATCATTACTGTTGTCTTATCTGTGACATGTAACATTTATGCCTGCGTATGCTATACAGCTTCGTTCTGCTGAAGAAAGACGTGAAGAAGCCGAAGCAAGAGCTAGGGAGCTAGAGAAGCAGGTGCGTTTTTCTTCTTCTTTGGCTGCAAGATCTTCTCCCCCTGTTTGGTACAGCATGGATGGCTTATCCTATCAAATTATGTAGCATCATCTGAGTTGTTTCATCAAATACTTCTACTATATGAAGCACAGTTGTTGGTTTGGGACACTTTTGTGATTTAGACATGATGCAACATTCATAAATACATATGGGTTATGCTTTAGCTGTCTTTCCTTAAATTATCACATGTCCTGTAGCTTCTAGAGCTGCATATTTGTTGAAAAGTTTAGCTTAGCAGTATGTATCAGGTGAAATTAGTCCCATAGATCATATTACACTTAATACAACTTGATATCTCCAAATTTTCAAGTTATCTGTTTACATTCTTGGTTCCTGATATTTGAACCATACTGGGTTGTGTATGAGGTGACACTGAGATAAATCCCTTCAATAGGCACTTTCGTGAAGAAGCATACTCAGGTCCTCTTGTTAAACGTATGTAACTTTTGAACATGTTGTGATGTTGAGATACAAGTAAATTAAGCATATGATTTGTGACACTGGCTTAAATGGCTATTGGCTAAATATTTGCCGGTCGTTTGTTAATGCATTATAAAGCTGCTTACTTGTTAAGTTCTATGTTAATAGGTTGCTTCCTTAGGAGAAGGTGTATCTCTGGAAGCTAAATTATTAAGTAGGTAAGTGTGAGTATTTTTCATTTGCTAGTTGCATTATTATAATCACTATATAATTTGTGTGGACTTTTTGCAGGAAGGAAGCAGCTTTGCGTCAAAGAGAGGTATACTTGTAGGGTCTAAACTTAGTTGGACCAGGTTTATCTTTCTCGTTTTCATTTCTCTTCCCACTTATGAATTAAATATTATGTGTATCCCATTTTAGATGTTTTCCTGGAACAATATCAGATATATCCTTCTGTCTCCCTTTATATCTCTCCCTCTCTTCTTCCTTCTCCTCCATCTCAGCTCTTTATCCAGAAGAGCCAATTTTTGTTTTTTGTTACTTTATTTAAGCTGTAAAACATTGTTTTTGTTAAAAGGAAAGTTAAAATGTTCCGCAGGCTGCTCTTAAGGCTGCAAAACAGACAAAAGATGGTAGAGAGGAGGAGATTGCAGCCCTTCGTTCAGAACTTGAGGTAAAGTGTGCAATGACGCCAGTGCAAAGGAGTATGTTGATGCTGAAACTAATTCTGTAACTTTATTTTGTTCAGAATTTGAAGGATGGGGCTGCTAAAGCTGTCGAACAGCTCCATGAAGCAGAATCTGAAACAAAAGCCCTTCACTCAATGACACAAAGAATGATTTTGACTCAGGAAGAGATGGTTTGTCCATCAAGTTCAAGTCACTTCTTTTCTGCATGCTTAAATTCTAATTTTATACTAAATCTATTTTGTAGGAGGAAGTTGTCCTAAAGAGATGTTGGCTTGCTCGTTACTGGGGATTGGCTGTACAGCATGGTAATCAACTCTCACATTCTTCTCTAGCTAGGAACTAATTTACATCTTAATTGCACTAAATAATATGCATAAAAGTAAGATTTTAGTCCCTACATATTTGATGTAATGCACCCTTAGTGTAAAAGTTTTGAACATTCTTAAGATTCATGAAGTTCAAGGATCTTGTTGTATGTGCAACTTGGTCAGTTAGTCTTTTTCTGGACCAAAGATAATGTGTTAGTACTGAATCTACATTCTACTTTTGTGGTAGATTGTTGATATGGACTTTGCTATTGTTCTTTTGCTGGTCAGTGTTATCATAGTCTTTTTATTGTTTATTAACCTGATAGGATTTGCTTTTTCTGCAATTGCTACTGGATTTTCCAGGCATATGTGCAGATATAGCAGTGTCAAAGCATGAATACTGGTCAGCATTGGCTCCTCTTCCATTTGAAGTTGTTGTCTCAGCTGGACAAAAGGCTAAAGAGGAGGCCTGGGATAAAGGCTAGTTTATTTTCTGACTACATCCTGTTTAATCCCTCTTTCTTTTTAATATATATTATTTTGACCTATTAAATTTTAGAACTGTTACAGGTGGTGGGCATTCAGACCGGAGTAAAATTGTCCGGGATCTGAATGATCTGACTGGAGAAGGAAATATTGAGAGTATGCTTTCAGTTGAAATGGGCCTTAGGGAATTAGCATCTTTGAAGGTTGATTTTTTTAAGCAAAATTAAATATTAATTTGGTATACTTTTCCTGGATGTTTTACATCCCTTTTTATAAATTTGTGTGCCACCTCTATGATGGTTTATGCCTTGCACATTAACTTCTAAACTTCTTTCCCTCCATTCTGTACTTATATGAATTTCTATTTTATTATTACTTATATATTTCATCTGCACTTTTTGGAGTACCACTTCATTTTTCTTTTCTTTTTTTAATTTCACGCTCAATACTGCTTTCAGGTTGAGGATGCTGTTGTACAGGCATTAGGCAGGCATAGGAGACTTGGCTTGCTTCATCAATCCGTCTCAGGTTTGCTTTATCTCTCTGCAAGTTTTTTATGAGTAATCAATTTAGTTCGATGTACTTAATCTATTTGTGTTTTGCCCGAATTAACTCCTTAAAGGATGCCAAAATTTTCATTTACTTTCGTGCAAAGACTAGCATCTTTTAGGTTGTATTCAGTAAAATGGAGTAGAACTAGTGACAGCTCTCACCACGTTTTCCTCCTGAAGAAACAGTTCTCAATCTTTTCTTTTATATAAACTACTTTGCCACCAATTCTTCAACTTCTACAATTCCATCTGTTAGAAATAAGTTAGATAGTGATATCTGCAAAATCTTTATCCTTTTATTTTTATTTGGTTTTCAGATTCAAAGTCACCAGGTGATCCCAAGTTGATTGATGCATTTGGTAAGAGACACTGTTTATCTGTCTTTATTCACTATTCTATCTTACAGCAAGTTTTCATGTTGATTTTGGAAACCACTGGCCTCAATTATTTTAAAAAGATTCAGTGTTATTTTTCTTCTTGATTTATTTACATATATCAATTTTTGCCTTTCAACTGCAGAACTAAGTGAAGAGGAGAGAGAAGATGTTCTTTTCAAAGAGGTTTGTCACTTTCTTCATTTTAATATTTTGCATGCCAGTCATATGTGAGACTTCAATGCAAAATTTATTTCTTAGCCTTTTTGCTTTCTATTATCTGTAAGATCACAGTTAATTTATATAAATCAATTTCTGAGTTTTTTTCTTCTTCTTCCTTTAATTAACCCTCCTCTATCTGTCTGTCTTGCTTAATCCCTTCCTTTCTGGTTCTTCTGGATCTAATTCATAGCCTCGTCTCCTTTTCACACTTCCCTATCTATTTCCAAGAGAACATGAAAAACCACTTTTTTTTTTCTTCTTTTGATAAGAGCTGAATGTTGAAGGTCATTATATGCCGCTATATGTTATTAAACACCATGCTATGGTACCCAATTATGTTTGGTTCTTGCAGATTAATTTAGGAATGTAATATTCTCAACAAATATGAATTGCCCATCAATTAACTGCATATGGCCTTGTCACCTTTTTCCAGAACAATTTATTTACTTGAGGTAGCAAGCTTGGTTTTAAGGTCAACTTTTGAATTTATTAGTAAATTTAGTAGTGTTTTGGCATCATGGTAAATTAGCTCTGCACTAGAGCTTCTCTTGCTGAAGAAGGTTGCCTTTATGTTGGAATTCTTGTACTTATAAATTGTAACTGTTATAGGCTTGGTTAACGTATTTCTGGAGAAGAGCCAAAGTGTATGGCGTGGAAGATGATATTGCAGAAGAGCGACTTGAGTTTTGGATTAGCCACAGTGGACAGACCCCTACTTCTCATGATGCTGTGGATGGTAAGATGACTATCCTCTTTGCTTGATCTTGTTGATGAATGCAATTGTATCTGGGGACAACTTCAGAAAAAGTGAAAACCGAGCACATATTTTGAGCCATATCTGAACCTTTTTCAAGCCTGAAATGAATATCCGAGCATCTTTCTATCTTGGGCAGTATAGACACGTATATGATGAAACCATTACATAAAAAAAGGCGGGGAGTGACTGATGAATGTTAAAAGTGCCAGTAAATAATTCGTAAAGCATGAATGTGGCATATTCCGATTTCCGAGTTATATATGATTTTAAACGAAGGTTTGCATGATGTGCTGTGTGGCAGTTGATCGAGGTTTATATGAGCTGCGGAAGTTAGGAATAGAACAACAGCTTTGGGAAGCATCTCGTAAAGAAATTGACCATCCAGCTCTTGCTTCTTTGTCTAATTACAAAGATCTCGATAACACTTTGTGATTTTTATTTATTTATTGCTTTTTGTTTTGAGAAGTTATATTTATTGTTCAAAAGTTTTTCTTATTAATTTTTTGCTTTAGCCTGCTTAAATTTCATAGCTTTATATATACATATGCATGGTGTAATTTGATGAGACAATTCCTGATGTAATGGATCTTTGTTTGAAGCGGATCATTAAATAACAACCTTGCGGTATAGTTTCATGTCTCCACCAAAAAAAAAAAAATGGTAAAAGGAGAAATAAAACTACGTTCGCATCTAATACAAACAAATTTATCCATGAGTTTCATAATGTGAAGTAAAATTTATTCAGTGTAAGGAAATGGCTATATGGATTTACATAATTGGAATTAGACGAGGCAATGATTCTAGAGCCCCACTGCCACCTGTTGAGAAACATAACATTTGTGGGAGACCGCTGAATTACCCACCTTGATCTCAGAATTAGTGCAGGAATCCAAAAGCAAAGGCATCATTGTTGGTGCAGCTCCCTAAGGAAGCTAGATAGCATGAAAAAGAGCTAAGGCAGATCACGAAGTCAAAGAATGAAGGTACAAGAGTTTTACGAGTCATTTTATGTTGATTTCTTTAATTAAAAGATGATCAAAATATTTAAAATGGTCCTTCTCTAGGTCCTAACTTATAGGTGTTGGATTGTTTGATGACTTTAAATATTTGTTTTCTTACAAGGTGGTTGTATTTCTTGTGGGTTTGAGAAGCTAGCCATACTCACAAATACATTGTTTTAACAGGCTGTGGAATTACGTGATGGACAAACCATCCCTTCCTAAGCCCAAAGCATTCTGTGTGTCATGGAGCTATTCCACAGTTTTAACAGCCCCATCCTTCAAATCCCGAACAAAAGAAAGTCACAGAATTAGTTTCTGCATCAACACACTCCTTGAAACACTTTACCTCAAGTTCCGAACCAATGCCTGCAATCTCCTCCTCCTTTCTACCATCTTTTCTGTTTTGCACCTTGCCAACATTTTACACTTTATTTTTAATATGCATAATGTTTTACAGAAAATTAGCACTTCTGGATAAAGAGTTGGGATGGAAGAGAGGGAGACAGAAGGATGCATCAGATAGTGTTGCATTGGAAGTTTTATGTATTTCAAATAATAATATAATCCGCGTTCTTGAAAGAAACTTATCAAGATGATGTTTATTTAGTATTGTTTATTTTGAGCTTATATATAGAGAATACCATACGTGAATAATACAAGTTTTTCTTCTCATAATTTTCCTCTACTTTCGTTACAAGTATAAAGAAAATAGTAGTTTGAATTGGTTTCACAAAATAAGGGCAATAAAGAAATTAGGCACAAGAATGAGGATAAAACAAGGAACAAATTTATATCATAGAATGTGCAAGGAGTAAAAGAATCAATGGCCTTCCAATTCTACCCCTACGTAGTCAGTCCTCTTTTCAATATAATGGCCAATTCAATGAAAAATGAAAAAGAAGATAAAATAAAAGGTACAAACAACAAACATATCAGAAATGGCTGTTTGGGTTTACACAGCTAGAATTGGAGCACCACTCCACTACTACTGCCTATTGAGAACCATAATATTTCCATCGGAGTTGATATCCACAGTCACAGAACCACCTTCCTTGATTTCCTCAGCCAGCATCTTCTCCACCATGCTGTCCTCCAGAAGTCTCATTATGGCTCTTCTCAATGGCCTTGCTCCGTAGCTTGGGTGATATCCTTCTTCTACCATCCTCTCTTGAAACATTTCCGTCACTTGCAGTTTTATTTCTTTGCCTTTAAGCCTGTCAAACACCTCCTGCAGCATTATATCCGCTATCTCCTTCACCTCCAACTTGGTTAGCTACCTGAATACGATTATTTCGTCCAATCTATTCAAGAACTCTGGCTTGAAATATCGCTTTAGTTCTTCCATCACCATCCCCTTTATTATACTGTAACTTGTAACACCTCTAACCCGTATCTGTCGCCGGAATAGGGTTACGAGGCATTACCGATTAATACACATCATTTTCATACATTTAAGCAATCATAATCAAAGTCCATATAAATCATTCACAATGTCCCTTACATGGGTCTACGATACCTCAAAACATGCTTAGAAGAGGTTCAAGACTAAACCGATAACATTTACAAACTTTGAAAAACTTAGAAAATTTTTAACATTTCAGGGTCACACGCCTGTGTGAACAGGTCGTGTACCTCACATGGCCACCAGACACGCCCGTGTCATAGGCCATGTGAAAACAGGGCATACATACTGACTTGCACCACACGGCCGAAGACACACTCGTGTGCCAGCCACGTACGGCCAGTAGACACGCCCATGTGTCTAGGCCATGTGAAAACTGTAGGGTATACTGGCTTTAATTCGAAGTGTACCCCAGGGGACACATGACCGTACTGCATGACCGTGTGTCGCACACGATTGAGACACATGCCCGTGTCTCTGCCCGAGTGGACAAAAATAGGCTATTTGCAAAGCCAATTTGCCACCCTATTCTCATGCACACAAAGTAACCAAATTGATACTAATTCAACACATAAATAGGCAGCCAAAACATGCCAATTCACACATATATCATGTCATCTATATCCAACCATATCGACTACTTAATTCCATATTAAAAAACATACCAAATCAATATGCCAAAACCATCAATCCCACATGACTACTAAATGCATTTTCTCACATTTCTATCAACCAACCATCAATCTTACATGACTACTAAATGCATTTTCTCACCTTTCTATCAACCAAATCATGATTATCAAACATACCAATTCATCATCCACAAATCATACCAAAATTTACCATTCCTCAAGCATTATTTCATCAACTAGTAACTAACCAAAAAAGCATCCATACAACTATTTCAAGCAAGCCAACACTTAGGACATTATATACATGACATATATCATTCATCAAACATATAATTCAAACCAACTTAAATGGCCAAGTACATGCCAACATTTACAAGCCAAAATCTCATGGCTAATATCATAATTCAAGACATACCAAAATGACACTATCCTATACATGCCATATACCATATATACAAGGCTATCAAAAGTACCAACGAGATGATCGATAGTGCGATGACGTATTCTCGACGATCCTCGAGTTCGAGCTAGCTTCGATAATCTGTAAAACACAGACAAATAACACACAGTAAGCTTCATAGCTTAGTAAGTTCGTACCAAATATACTCAATAGTTCATAATATATATAATCATCAATTAATAGACACTTAGTAGTTCTCATGATAACATTCAATTCTAATCCATGACCATTTATCATGTATATACAAATTCATCAAGCTTCATACACATAGTATCAACTACCACATAGGTATCATACGTACCTGTACTTTCCCTTATTTATGTATTTCATTCTCACCTCTTTGTTCAATACATTAAATCGATCAGAAATCTTTCAGTGCTTTAAGAACTCGCACACTTAGTACATAATTGTTTAGCTGAAGCTATAACGATATCGCACACTTAGTGCTGTCACATTAAACCGAAGCTATCTCAGTATCGCACACTTAGTGCCTCATATAGCCGAAGCTATTCCAATTCGCACACTAAGTGCCAAACATAGTCGATTTGTCGTCGTACGCAATCATAGTCACATATATACAGTTTATGCATCATTGAAGCATTAAAAACATAATTGTAACAGTATTTATCACGTACGAACTTATCTCATTCTCGAAATTGACGAATCGGATCGATTACTCAATAACCTTCGATTTTCTCCGATCTAAATTCGAGTTCTTTCTTTCTTGATCTATATGTATTAAAAATTAACCCATTTAATCACCAATTCATTCAATTTAATCCAAAAACACATATTTGGGCATTTTTTCACTTTAGCCCCTAAAGTTTCACATTTATTCAATTTAGTCATTATTTCACAAAAATCACAAATTACACAATTTCTTTCAAATTTCATGCTAGTCGAATTTCTATAGGTTCCATAACAGCCCATATTCATATATAGTTCACACATTTAACCCCACATTTTACGTTTTTCACAAATTAGTCCATTTTTATGCTATTTCACTAAAATCACTTTACAAAACATGATAATCTATCAACAATTACTCATTTTCCATCATAAAACATTAAAGAAAACAAGCATTCATCAATGGAAACTTTCAAAATCATCTATTCTTTCAAAAATTGAAGCATGGGCTAACTAGAACACGAAGCAACGATCACAAAAACATAAAAATCATAAAAAACCGAACAAAAATCACATACCAATTGAGCCTTGCAAGTGCCGAACCCTAACAAGACATGGAAGCTTTATTTTATCTTCAATATTCGGTCACCATTAAGAAAGATGGACAAAAATTCATATTTGGTTGTATTTTAATTAACTTATTTACAAAATTACTTATTTACCCTTAATGAATAAACATTAAAAACATATAATGGTTGTCCATAATAGTCCACTAACATTAAAAATGGTCTAATTACCATTTAAGGCCACCATATTTTAAAGCCAAGGCCAATTGACACCTTTAACTGATAGTATGCAACTTTTGCATTTTACGCGATTTAGTCATTTTTTCTCAAATTGAGCTATTAAACGATAAAGTTAGCTCACGAAAGTTCCACACATATAAATTCACATACTAAAAACACCAAAAATAATATTAAAATAATTTTATGACCTCGAATTTGTGGTCTCGAAACCACTGTTTCGATTTAGCTATAAACTGAGCTGTTACATAACTGCTGTCTTTCTTATCATAACCTGGATCAAACCCCATCCATCGCTTACCCTTCTCAATTACACTGCTTCCCACATTATATGTCATTACCAAAAGGGTATTCTTGAAGTCCATTGTTCTCCCTTTGCTTTCTGTCAACCATCCATCCTCCAGTATATGAAGCATCACGTTAAAGATGTCAGGATGGGCCTTCTCAATCTCATCAAAAAACACTACTGTGTATTGTCGTCTACGAACAACCTCAGCTAGCTGACCACCCTCATTGTAACCAACATACCCGGGTGGGGCCCAATGAGCTTGGATACTGTCTGCCTCTCTATGTACTCACTTATATTAAATCAGATTATGGCTTCTTCGGAGCCGAAATAGGAAACAGCTAGTGTCTTGGCTAGTTCTGACTTTTCTACACCGGTTGAACTAGAAGAGATGAAGCTAGCAATTGGCCAATTTGGGTTCTTGAGACCAATACGGATACGGCCAATGGCACTGCTAATGGCTTTAACAGCTTCATCCTGACCAATGACTCGTTTATGAAGAGTTTCTTCCATCTTAAGAAGTTGATCAAATTCATCAATTGAAATTTTCTCAGCAGAAATACCAGTCCATGAAGAGACAATATGTTGAATGTTCGCTTCAATTACAACCAGACTTCCTTCCACACCCTTTTCCACTCCCTTGTTCATCTTATTTTCTTTCTCTTAGATTGCAGTGACCTGAGCCTTGAGCGTAATTTCTTAACCACGTTGTTGTAATCATTTTTTTGAAAAAACGAGAATCGACTTGGGTTTTGAAAATGAAAACAAAAACTGGAGTCGCCACCAATCCTTTTTAATGAGGTGTGATCGGGTCACCTTTAAATTAATCATTTTAATAAAAGTTAAGATTTACTAAAATGATAATTTTTGGTCTGCGAAAATCAGAAAATGAATTCGGGAGTCGGTTACGCACGAGGAAGGATTAGCACCCTCGATACGCCCAAAATTGGTACCTAGTTGATTAATTAATGTCTTAAGATCGAAGACTAAAAATTTGAAAAAAAATTTGAAATACTGAACCTTCTTTATAAAAAGCTCAAGTGTTAAAGACTTTTCGTCTCAAAACATGAAATGGCACATCCAGTAAGTTAGGGCATGTCATCTTGCATTTTCGAGAGCGAATTTGTCTTTTATATATAAAATTTGCGTTTTTAAATTTATAAAAGGGTATTCGATTATTTAGAGTAAACGAGAGAAATCGGAACCCAGTAAGTTAGGGCACGTTTTCTCGAACTCTCAAATACCGAATATTACCTTTATTTTAGAATAAATTCTTATTTCGAGGTGACAAAATGTCATAACCGGTAAGTTTGGGCACAACGCTCCATATTCTCGAGAATAAGTATTTTCCAAAAACTCGTATAGCGATTTAAAAGGAGTATCCCGTTATTTAGGTTAAATGAGAAAAGTCGAAGCCCGGTAAGTTAGGGCACGATTATCTCGAATTACCAAATACGGCATATCGCTTTTATGAAAGAATTATTTTAAGGCAGCGAGTAAAAACATGATGCGATTTATAGTAAAATATGAAAGCAAATTACGATGTTCATACGTTATAATAAATGTGACAATGTCGAACATAATAATACGAGCAGCTATGGAAGATGAAATAATAATAAGGCTAGTGAACAAGCGCAGGAGGAGAATAACATGATCGAATACGCAAGTAAATTAATAAATAAATAAATGAATATATAAAAGGTGACAAAATGAAATGACACCGATAACTTGTAACATGAACGATAATAATGATATAAGTATATATATTAAAATAAATGCGTAATGATAGAAGTAACAAGAAATGTATAAAAGAAATATATATATGTAGAATAATAATAGTACAATATTAAAAGATACATATGCATAGTATATATAAAAGGTTTGTATAGTATAATAATAAAATATTTACATAGCACATATATTAGTAATGATAATAATGATAAGACAAATAGTGAATGATTTAAGGTTTGAAATTATTTACGAAGATATAGATAAATAATGAAATGATAAGAATAAAAGTAGTGAGACATAAACAAAATAAGAGTGCTAAAATATTTATATATTAAATTAGCTAGTATGAAAAATGATAGCATATAAGTAATTACAAAAGGAAGAAAATATAACAATAATTATAATGAGAATACAAAAGTAATAATAAAAGGTATAATAATAATCGTAGTAATATAATAATAATGGTGATAAGAACAATAATAATAATAATAATAATAGGTTGAATTAATTGGTAATAAGTAAATAAATATAAAAGGAAGGTACATAATATAATATTTACACGAAATCATTTAGTTTAATAATGAAATGGTATTAATAGGGATAATACTAAAATAAAAGGTAATAACAATATGTTAAGTCATAATAATAATAGTAATAATATTTAAAATATATATGTAAAAACAATAGCCAAAGGATATGTCTATATATAATAATAATAATAATAATAATGATGGATATAGTAATGAAAATAAAATAAATATAAGTGTAAAGATAATGACAATAACAATAATATTAAAGTAAAGTAAATAATACTACATATATGAATATATATATATATATATATACACGTATGCAATAGAAATGTACACTTACTATGTAATGATAATATTAATAATAATAATAATAATAACAATAAAGTAATAATAATAATAAAAATAATAATGCTGATGATAAAAAGCAAATATGATAAAGATATTAAATTTAAAATACTAAAAAACAATACTATATATAAATATATATAAAATGTATACTTAATATAATAATAATAGCAATAGCAAAAGCAATGAAAATATGAATAATATTAATAGAATGTTAGAGTACAAAAATAAAGTAATAACAACGGTGACGATAATAGCGATATGATAATAATACAAACAATAGTATATATATATAAATAATAGTAGCCAAAGATAAATAGAAACAATAAGAGCAATAATAATGATAGTAAGAATAATAATAATAATACAACGATAATAGTAATGTAACTGAATAATAATGATAAGGAAAATAATACCGACGACGATAATGATAATAATAGAAAAAATATTACGTAAATATATTGAAAATAGACATATAGTAATATTTAAAAACATGATATACATATAGAACATATACATGACATATATACATGGTAAAATCTAATATGATATTTACAACATATAAAAAATTATAGCAAAATGATATGATATTAATTTACATGGGCATAATATGAAGTATAATATACAAAGATATATTAAAAGCATGTATATATGACATGAATTGTATTAACAAAACAATGGCATCAAAAACTAATAAACGTATACGTATACATGTTAGAGATATATAATAAAACAATTTTAATATTAATAAATATAGAAATAAAGATAGACATAACAAAATGTACATGATGGGGTATTTGAATATGTATACACAAAACATATATTAGGAACAATATATAAAACAACTATAATATATATATATATATGTAATATCAAATTAAAAATATCTAAATAATAATAAGATATGCTAAAAGTAATGGTACAAGAAAGGTAAATAATGAATAATATTAAAATAACAAAGAGTGAAAATAATATAAAAACAGTGTTAAGTATGAAAAAGGGACTAAATTCGGAACACATATCAAATTTGGGGCTAATTTTAAAATATATATGCAACAAAGGGACCCCTTTGAATGCGCACACAACTGCGAAGGATTAAAAGGGTAATTTACTCGAACCCTTAAAACGACGTCGCAGGAGGGAGGATTAAATCATAAAACACGGGGAATTTTGAGGCCAATTTGAAAGAAAAAAAAACTAATTGCAAAACGGGTGAAAAGCGGAGGGACCGCGCACGCAATTAGACCACCGAACGAAAACGCGCAGATCCTGAGGAGGGTCGGAGCCGGGTCTCGGGTCAGAGTAGCTAAACGGCGTCGTTTTGAGCTTATGGGTGCCGCCAAAAACGGTGCCGTTTTGTATCGCCTGTAAAAGTCAGAAGTTTACTAAGCTCTTTTTTGTTTTCTCTGCAGGTTCAAGCTCGGCGCTTCGCGCGCCTACCACCGCCCCCTCGTCGTCTCTCGCGCGGCGACACCGCATACTACGGTCTGAGGTAAAAAACTTCCCTTTTCTTGCTTTTTAGTGTGTTTTCTTTGTTTGTATTGTATATTTATGCTTATATAAGGGTCTTTAATAGGTAGATTCGATTATGAAATAACAAAAACTAAAAAAAAAAGTAAACGAGTCACCTTGTGTCTATGGCCTCTGTTTCTGAGGGCTTTTAGTTCTTTGATGCTATTTCTCTTTTTTGACGAATGTTTTTTGCTAGAAAAATGGAACGTTCTTTTTTTTATCTAAAAGATTTTTGCCGAGAGCCTTACAATGGTATTGAACTTGGCCTTTTATAGCCAATTTTTACAACTTGCCCCCCCTTTTTGACTAATCTGTCTCTTCTTCTTTTATTGTTGCAGGCAAAAACGGTGGTGGAGCAGAGACCACTTGCAGGAGATGTGACTAGGGCGGTGGGATGTGTGATTTAGGGTTTCATCCTAAAACCTTAAATTTCGGGTTAGCTTGGGGGTTTGGGTAGGTTTGGAGTTTTGGGTTATTTTAATTTTGGGCCCAAAATTGGGCTGTACAACTGCCCCTCTTTGCTTGTTGTCGTGTAACGAGAACAGAGCAAAGACTTAAGAAAGACCAATTTTGCCCGGTCTCACCGTGTCTTAACTTGTTTAGCCCTCCTTTTCTTCAAGTAGCTTCATTCCAGTCTATTACGTCTCGTCACTTTATTCCGCTCCATTGTAACTTCAGAGAAATAAGATTTGTTATCCTCATTCTGCTCAGCTGCAACTTCGGGGAAATGAGACTTGTGACTTCCATCTTCTCTGCTGAAACTTCAAGGAGATCTGTTGTGGCTTGGGCCAACTCCACTGATGCTTCAGGGGGAAGACATTTGATTTTCAACCTGTTACCTTACTGCTTAGGGGTTTAAGACTTGTAAGTTTGGCCTGCCACCCTACTGCTTAGGGGGTTGAGCCCGTCGCCTTAGATCTGTTTCCCCTCATTGCAGGGGTTAAGATCTATAGATCTTCGACTGTTGCCCCTACCGCTTAGGGGTTAAGGCTTGGTGGTTTGAATCTGCTTCACTGCAACCTCAGGAGGGCAAGATTCACCGTCTTTTGATCTGCTTCTCTACTGCTTAGGATGATGAGATCATTAAAATTCAGCTTGTTACCCTACTGCTTAGGGGGTTAAGGTTTGTCATCCTCGATCTGCTCCACTACTGCTTAGGGAGATAAGATCTGCAATTCGGTCTGTTACCCTACTGCTTAGGGGTTTAAGACCCTGTGAATTCAGCCCGTTACCCTACTGCTTAAGGTGTTAAGGCTTGTGAGTTCGCCGATTTCACTGCACTGTCCTCCGAAGAACATGATCTGTAGAACCTGTTTCATGTATCTATATTTATGCCAAATAATTAGGATGCTATGATTGAATGAATCAAATGCTCCTAACCAAATGTGATGCGAATGATTTATGAATGCACAAGTGCGGCTCGTTGTGAGAACGAGTCCCTTTTTTAATGTTTGGGTTGTCGTTACTCTTTGTTTATCAAGGTTCTTTCACTGAAATGGTACCCTGTCTTCTTGTTCAGCTCAAATTTGAATAGAAAACCCGAAGAAGTGGTCCCAATTTAAACTCTTTCTTCTCAAATGTTTGCAATCTTTGAGTTTGGTTAGTTCTAAATAATAGTCCTGTTTCAGGTTCCTGTACTATTTAGAGACTTTTAGAGTAATATGCAGAACTCTTTTTGCAAAAATGAACTTTAATCCATTAATCATCATTTCAATGCAAGATACTTGAAAAAGATCACAACAGTGACAGGGATGAATTTTGTCAGAAATAAAACTTGGGAATGGATCAATCATAGACAACAAATGTTGCTGGAATACAAAACGGATAGAAAGAAAATAGGTGCCCCAGATGTCGCAGCATGAGCTTCTATGTACGAACTTCTTGAGGACTCCCTTTTACTCGATGTGTGTTTAGGGGATCTAGAGTACCCTTGTAGATGCCCCGAGATGTAGCATACTCATTCATTGTTAATTCAGGCATAGCAAGACCGCTGTATGTCCCTCTTTGGCCAAATTTGAGCCGCCCTTTTCGGGTTTTCAACTCAAATCCCCTTTGGTCTCAAGATGCCCTTTGCGGGTTTTCACCTTGGCCTCTCCATTTTTCTCTTTTTTTTTTCTTTTTTTTAGGCGAAGTATCTCTTAACTGAATCTGAATTCATAGGATTGGGTAAAGTCTTGCCATCCATTTCAGCCAATATCAATGCTCCTCCAAAAAAGACCTTTTTTACCACGTAAGGTCCCTCCCAATTCGGCATCCATTTTCCTCTGAAATCCTTTTGTATGGGTAGGATCTTTTTCCATACTAGGTCTCCTTCGTGGAATTCTCTTAGACGAACCTTTTTTTTGTAAGCACGCATCATTTGCTTTTGGTACATCTGACCATGACGGATAGCACTTAGCCTCTTTTCTTCAATCAGATTCAACTGGTCGTATCGTGACTGGATCCACTCTGCTTCATCCAACTTTACTTCTGACAGAACTCTAAGGGAAGGAATCTCAACCTCGATAGGTAAAACCGCCTCCATTCCATAAACCAATGAGAAAGGCGTTGCCTCGGTGGAGGTCCTGACAGACGTTCGATAGGCATAGAGGGCGAATGATAGCTTTTCATGCCAGTCTCTATAGGTTTCAGTCATTTTCCCCACAATCTTCTTAATGTATTTATTAGCTGCCTCAACCGCGCCGTTCATTTTCGGACGATATGGTGACGAGTTGTGGTGTCTGATCTTGAATTGGTTGCAGACATCCGCTATTGTGCTATTGTTCAAATTCAGTGCGTTGTCTGATATGATCCTTTCTGGCATTCCATACCGACAAATGATTTTCTTTTTTAGGAACTTGCTAACTGCCGATTTAGTAACATTGGCATATGAAGCAGCTTCTACCCATTTGGTAAAATAGTCAATAACCACGAAGATGAATCGATGCCCATTTGAAGCTTTTGGCGAAATTGGCTCAATCACATCCATACCCCACATCGAGAAAGGCCATGGTGAAGTCATGACATGCAGGGGTGAAGGAGGCACATTAATCTTATCTCCATAGATTTGGCATTTATGACATCTTTTGGCATAGTTGATACAGTCTCCTTCCATGGTGGACCAATAGTAACCAAACCTCATAATTTGCCTAGCCATTGTAAAGCCATTAGCGTGTGTCCCACAGATGCCTTCGTGGGCCTCTTCTAAGATTTTCTTAGCCTCAATAGCGTCCACACATCTTAACGGTACTTGATCCTTTCTTCTTTTGTATAGGATTTCCCCGTCCAAGAGGTAGTCATTGGCCAGTCTTCTCAACGTTCTTTTGTCATTCTCAGTAGCCTGGTCGGGGTACTCGCGATTCTTCACATATCGCAGGATATCGTGGTACCAAGGGTGGTCATCATTTCCTTCTTCTTCTTCGAGGTTGTAACAATGAGCTGGAGCCTCGTAAATGCTCATTTGGATTGGTTTCATATCCTCTTGCCTATTCACCCTGATCATAGAGGCTAAAGTTGCTAGGGCGTCAGCCATCTGATTTTCCTCTCGCGGGAAGTAGCAAAAGATAATGTCATCAAACTCTTTAATTAATTCGAGGATCAGCTTTCGGTAATTGATCAACTTGGGGTCTCTCGTCTCTCATTCACCTTTGAGTTGATATATCACTAGGGCAGAATCTCCGTATACCTCTAACGCCTTGATTTTACGCTCTATGGCCGCATGAATTCCCGTGATGCATGTTTCGTGATACGCCATATTGTTAAATGCGAGTCAAAATCCAATTTACTAGTAAAGGGATAATGATCTCCATTCGGGGATACCAAGACTGCTCCGATTCCGTTGCCCACAGCATTTGATGCTCCGTCAAAGTTTAGCTTCCAAGGATGACTTTCTTGAGGGTCTTCTTCAGTGGTCGCTATGTAAATTAGATCTTCATTTGGGAAGTCAAAGTTCAGGGGCTCGTAGTCCTCTAGGGCTCTACTGGCTAGAAAATCTGCTATCGTACTTCCCTTTATAGCTTTCTGGTTAACGTAGACTATATCAAATTCAGAAAGTAGAATTTGCCATCGGGCCATTCTCCCATTCAAAGCAATCGATTCCATCAAGTACTTCAGAGGGTCCATTTTAGAGATTAGCCAAGTTGTGTGATACAACATGTATTGTCTCAATCTTCGGGTTGTCCAGATTAGGGCACAACACAATTGGCGAGTATCTTGTTTCACACTCAGTGAACTTCTTACTGAGGTAGTATATTGCTTTTTCTTTCCTTCCTGACTCATCGTGTTGGCCAAGCACACATCCCATAGAATTTTCAAACACCGTGAAATACAGTATCAATGGCTTGTCTGGATTAGCTGGTGTCAACACTGGGGTATTAGACAAATATTGCTTTACCTTTTCGAAAGTCTTCTGGCAATCCTCGTCCCAAACACCAGGGTTGTGTTTCTTAAGGAGACGGAATATGGGGTCACATTTCTCGGTTAGTTGTGAAATAAACCAAGCGATGTAATTTAATCTTCCTATGAATCCCCGAACTTCCTTTTGAGTACGTGGTGGAGGTAACTCTTGTATGGCTTTGACCTTATCTGGGTCAATCTCAATCCCTTTTTCACTGACTACAAATCCTAGCAGTTTTTCGGACCTAGCCCCGAAGGTACACTTTGCTGGATTGAGTTTCAGCTAGAATTTCCTCAATCTCAAAAATAACTTCCTCAAGACTAGCACATGTTCCTCTTCTGTCCGAGATTTGGTAATCATGTCATCGACATAAACTTCAATTTCTTTGTGCATCATATCATGAAACAAGGTCACCATAGCCCTTTGATACGTTGCTCCCGCATTTTTCAGTCCGAATGGCATCACCTTATAGCAAAATGTTCCCCACATGGTTACGAATGTGGTCTTATTCATGTCCTCAGGATGCATCTTTATCTGATTGTACCCTGAGAAACCATCCATGAAGGAGAAAAGTGAGTAACCTGCCGTATTGTCCACTAAGGTGTCGATATGTGGCAACAGAAAATTATCTTTCGGGCTGGCTTTGTTCAGGTCCTTGTAGTCCACGCACATCCGTACCTTTCCATCTTTTTTAGGGACGGGGACAATATTAGCTACCCATTCCGAGTACTTGACTACTTGTAAGAACCCAGCATCAAATTGCTTCTTGACCTCCTATTTTATTTTCAACAAAACGTCTGGCCGCATTCTTTGAAGCTTTTGTTGAACTGGCTTGCATTCTTCTTTGATGGAGAGCTTGTGTACCACGATGTCAGTACTTAGCTCAGGCATGTCTTGATACGACCATGCGAAGACATCCTTGAACTCTTGGAGTAACTCAATAAGGTCTCGTTTTGTCTCTGTGGTAATGCAGGCTCCGATCTTTACTTCTTTCTTTTCTAGTTCGTCTCCCAAGTTCACGACTTCTACTGTCTCTTCATGGGGTAGAATCTGTTTCTCCTCTTGTTCTACCATCCTTAACAAATCAGGGAATAAGTCACAGTCTCTATCATCCTCGAAGTCCTGAGATCCCTCTAGACACATATCCCGTTCAAAAGGAGACTCTGAGTTAGTAGCAATGTCGCTCACATCGTTGATATCTAGAGACCTGTCGGAGGTGCAAAGGAGGATACAAAGAACAAATGAATCTAAGAACAATGATGTGTATGGTATGATCATGAATGAAAGAATAAAAGAATATTTGGGAATAAGACAAAAGGATGCATTTCATTGAAATAACAATTTTGAACATAGGCCTATTTTCACAAAAAGGGACTCTTATTACTCCTAGGCCTAGAGTAATAAGTGTGTTTTGAATATTACTCTGTGTTAGTTCTAAAGACTACAAGAATCTCTTCCGCAGTCCAATTATTCAAAACACTTCCAGGCTCATGAGGGCGAATGTCCGACAGATTCTCTATCCCAGTTCTTTCTTCGTATGTAGCATTAATGCCCAAAATTTCCATCATTCCTTCTATGATTTCCTTTCTCGACGTGCCCCTCTCAGAGTAAATGACTCCTCCAGACACAAAAGTCTTTGAAATATAGGGGAAGATCATGGGCTCCCATTTGATTTCTCCCCCGCTCAATCGCGCTCTCCTTCTCTCTTGCTTCTTCTCCAGCTCCTTCTTTCTTTGTTTCGTGCCTGGCCTGAATCCTAACCCAAAACGATCTTGTTTGTCCTTTATCATTGGTGCATTAGTCACTCCCTGGAGGTATTTCCCGAGTCCTCTTCCAGGTAGGGCCCCTTTTTCAACGGTTAGCCGTAGCCCCATTCTTGTAGTCTCAGATAACCTGGGCCTCGGAATCTCATTTCCTTCGGTAACGAATGTCGCGTTCACGAATTCTAAAGACCGAAAAGAACATTCAACTGCTGCATCATCTGTCCCCACATATGGCGCGTCGCTGGTAACGGATGCAATGATATCTTCCTCCGTATTTATGGTCACCAATTGACCTTCCGTTATAAATTTGAGCTTTTGATGTAACGATGACGGCACTGCCCCCGCTGAGTGAATCCATGGCCTCCCCAATAGGCAATTATACGAAGGCTTAATGTCCATGACTAGGAAATCTACCTCGTACGTGCTCGGCCCGATTAAGAGGGGTATTTCAATTCTCCCCATTACCTTCCTCTCCGTACCATCAAATGCTCTCACTACATTTTGGCATGTCTTCATATGGGAACTATATACTGGCAACCTGTTCAGCGTAGATAGAGGTAGGACATTTAGTGCAGACGCATTGTCAATCAATACACCTGGTAATGTGTACCCTTTACAGCGAGTCGTGATATGTAAAGCTTTAGTTGATCCTCGGCCTCCTGGCGGTACTTCATCGTCATTGAAGAATATTAAGTTGTCGGCACTTATATTATTGACTAAGCGGTCCAGCTAGTTTACAGATATATCGTTAGCAACGTAAGTTTCATTCATCACCTTCATCAATGCGCTGCGATGGGTTTCTGAGCTTAAGAGTAAGGCGATCGATATACGAGTGGTGTTTGCTTGTGCAAAATTGCTCCACTTACACGTATTGTATTATTTGTGCTTTAGAAATTTTAAGAATTCTTTTGCTTCTTTTTCAGTCACTAATTCATTAACAGTTGGTTCAGGTCCCGCCGACCTCTCTTTATTTTGCTCAATTGCCACTAACTTTCCTTTAACCTGCTCGACTTTTGTATTTGGGGTATAACGCCTTCCGCTGCGTGTATAAAAACCTTCGTCTTAACTTTTCTCAGATGCATTAATTGGGATTTCCTCTTCTGGGATTGTCACATTGCAATTATAGTTCTACGGTACCCTTTTGCTATCTTTGTAAGGGAAAGCAACGGGCTTCTGGATTATAACCTTAGGCGTAATTTGTGCCCCAGTTTCATTCATTCTCGGACGTGATATAATAACCACTGGGTGGTTGACTTTATAAACATCCTTCGTCGAACTTTCTTCGGAGGCACACACATCTGTTTCTTCTAGGCTCCCGCCATATTCGAAGAACTCCAGCTCCTTATTATCTATCAATCCTTGTAACAAAGTCTTGAATTTACTGCATTTCTGAAGCTCTTGATCCTCTAAATCATGGAATTCGCAATAATTCTTTGCTTCTCGAGGTCTGACCCTTGAATTCTGTGCTATCAACCCTCTTTCTACCATTTTCTTCCATACTTCTTTCAACGGGGTTTTCACTTCTGCAATATCCATCTTAATTTCTTTCCCCGAACCCTCGATTATCGCATTTACCCCTTTGTCCCCGTGGTTGGGTAGTGGATTCTCTGCACTAGATGTATCATCAAATTTCACGATGCCTATGTTGATGAGTCTTTCAACCAGTTTCTTGAAAGTGGTGCAGTTTTCTATCGAGTGTCCTGTAGCTCCCGCATGGTATTCACATTGGGCATTTGCATCGTACCATTTGGGGTATGGAGGTTGCATTGGTTTTAGATAGAAGGGAGATACAACATATGCGTCGAATAAACTTTGGTATAACTCCTTGTATGTCATTGGAATGGGCGTAAATTGGAGTTTCTCCCTATTTTGCCTTGTATTAGGCTCTTGTCTAGGTGGGCCTTGCTGACCAGGGGCTGTCGGCCTCGGTTGGCTTACGGTGATCGATTTCGAATATGAGCCCACATTATTCACCTCGTGCTCTTTCTTTCTCGGTGCTGACCTTTTGGTGCTTTCTCCTGCCTCTATTTTCCCACATCTTATCGCATTTTCTATCATTTCTCCAGACATTACTATGTCTGAAAAACTTTTGGTCGCGCTACCCAGCATGTGGTTAATAAAAGGCGCCTTTAGGGTGTTGATGAATAGCACAGTGGTTTCCTTTTCCAACAAGGGGGTTGGACTTGGGTGGCCACTTCTCTCCATCGCTGGGCATACTGTCTAAAGCTTTCATTATGCTTTTTCTCTATGTTCTGTAAAGTGATTCTGTCAGGGGCTATGTCTGCCACATGACCATACTGCTTCATGAAAGCTTGTGCTAAATCTTTCCTTGAACCGATCTGAGCGCAAGTTAGTTGGTTGTACCATCTAGAAGCAGCCCTAACCAGACTTTCCTGGAAGCAGTGAATTAATAGTTGGTCATTATTAACATGGCCTGCCATTCGTCTGCATAATATAGCGATATGAGCTTTGGGACAGCTAGTCCCGTTGTACTTTTCAAATTCTGGAGTTTTGAACTTGGGAGGGAGTACCAGGTCCGGAACCAGACTTAATTCCTTAGCATCGATTCCGCCACGATAGTCGGTGTTTTCCATTTCTTTAAAATTTTCTTCTAACCATCTACATCTTTCTTCAAGCTCTTTCGGAGTTCCACCTCGTTTTTTCTATTTCTGTTACTTCATCGAGATTGAGGACCACAGGGTTGGTAGGGTTGTCCCCTGGATTGGAGCCCGAACCAGCCTGATAATTCATCGATAATGGGACACCGGCTTGAAATGGTTGGGGCCTAATTGTGACCGAAGGCCTTCTTGGGTACACATCAGGCTGTGTCTGCACGTCCGCTGGGGTAAAACCCGGAGGGTAAGTAGGATCTTCAATATCATCTCCCGCATTGATCAAAGGGCTTTTCCCTTTTTCTAATCCGCCAGCCAATAGACGCGTTAATTGATCCATCATACTTTTCTGGGATTCCAAAGCATCTCGGTCCTCATATCTTCTTTGGATTTTGGCAAGTCGTTCTTGCATACGTGTTTGTAGTTGGTCCTGCATCTATTTTGGCATTTGTTCCAATCTCTCTAATCTTTGGTCCATTGCTCTTGTTTTTCCTCTTGTACCGTAATGATGTTCCAGGATAACTGCCATAATTTTTAGGGTTCTTGTGAGTTTTGGTGCATGTGATGCAATGCTGATGCGTGAATGCAATGAATGTGATGGATGCAAAAAAGCGTTGATTCCAATCCGATTTCATTAGAGTAACTTTTCTAGAAAACAAGTTTCTTTACATAAAATAGATTACATATATGGCTTGGCCACGATACTTAGGGCTTTGACACGCCTAAGAAGCCAAGCTAGCTCTCGGCCTCGCCCGATTCTCGACTCGTATTTTAGACTCAAAGACATCACATGCGCTAGTGTTTGCAAGTGATCAGCCACTTCGCACTTGAGTCAAAGCTTCGCCCATGGCGTAGTCTCTGCTTCCGGACACGATCTTGGGATTGATGAAGTCGTGCCTTACATCGCTCGTTATCCACCTCAAGGAGTTCAATCAAGTTCACGATTTTGCGTAATTGTCTTGAGTTCTTCTATATTCTCTTTTAATTCTTCAATTTTGTGTTCGACTTGCTTTCAACTCGATCACAGAGTTACGCGTACGATACTGATACAATGACTTTTCTAACTCTGATACCCGAATCTTTAACCCCTCCTTCTCATTCTGGCTTTCCACCAAACTTCTTTTCAGAGCACCTTCTCGAGTTTGAACATCCCGGAACTTTTCTTCCCACTGGTTGGCTTTGCTTTTCTCTTCTTTAACTTCCTGTCGCCACTGCTCAGATGTTTTTCCTAACCCAGCGATTTTCATTGACCTATGTAGTTTCTTATAGTCTGTTTTCAAACTGTCCAAATCCTCTTCAGCCTTGTTTTTTCCTTTTCTGAGTCTTTCAGCTTCTAATTTCTGGACATCAACATCTAATCCCAGTCGCATTTTTTCTTCCTCCAATTGTTCGATCTTCTTTTCTAGTTCCAGACTCTTTCTTTCGAAATCTTGCCTGATGATTTCTAGCTCAGATGGAACTACTTTCAAGTGTTCTTCCATTGACCGAGGATTCTCTTGGTCTAACGCAGGGATGTTGTCGTTAATCTTTTGATTCCACCACCGATCATACTCAGGGGTAGACATGGGATTGGCAGTAAACTTTTTCATCCTACGAGTCTGGTTCCAGGCATTTGATATCTCGCAAACTTTCCTTTTGTAATTATTCCCCGTGAATACGAACTCGCACTGAGCTAACCCGTATGTTGGTGGTGTAAACTGTCTAGACCTGTACTGTCTTAATGCAAGCAAAGGGGCATACCCGACGGCTCCCCATACTCCTAATAAGGGAACCCAATCAAAATCCCCGCATCGGTATAATATTTCATCGGGAACCATCTACGGGGCCCTCCATTCAACGTCTTTCTCCTGCAAACCTTGAAGGATCGCCATCCAATTTTCTTCTGTGATATCATCTCTCCTCGGCGTAGCTACTAACTCTTTCAGTGGAGAGTAATTTCTAGAGAAGACACGATACGAGACCTTCTCCACTTTCCAGAAATGACTGTGGAACCAAGATAGCAAGAGCTGCGCACATCCTATAAATCTCCCTTCGCCCGCTCTCCGACAAGCATTCAATGATCTGAAAGTTTCAGCCAAGATTGCGGGTACCGGTGTGGTCCCTTTACCAAGCCTGTCAAAAAGATCGGAAACCGCCTCGTCTACATGTCCCAAAGCTTTAGGGAAGATAACCAATCCATAAATGCTCAAGGCGAGGACATCTACCCTTTTCTTCACATCGGGGTGCGCCAAGATTAGATCTCTCAGATTCTTCCAAGGAATGCATTTACAATCTCCTTTCTGTTTGATCCGGGTTGTAACCCACTGTTCGCTCATCCCTGTGATGTTCATCGACTTTTTGAAAATCTT
This sequence comes from Gossypium longicalyx, assembly GCA_025698465.1. Classification (NCBI taxonomy): domain Eukaryota; kingdom Viridiplantae; phylum Streptophyta; class Magnoliopsida; order Malvales; family Malvaceae; genus Gossypium; species Gossypium longicalyx. The sequence goes on along the minus strand of CM047006.1, from coordinate 8,003,646 downwards.
TGGGACGTTGGCGTGTCCGGAATAGATTCGGTCAACACGAATCTTGGGCAATGGAGCAAGGCGTGTACTCTTCTACGGTGAGGTACCAGATCTACCCTCCCGAAAGTGAAGCAACTGTAAGCAGAATTCCAGTATTGGGCGAGGGCCCGAAACAGGTGTTCATCTACCTTGACATTGAGCAAATAAGGTAAATCCCCGTAATGACTGTAGAATAACTGTTTGACCTCGTCATCCCACTGACCCCAAATTTCTTTCATCTCTTGGAGATTATTCTGAGTTACGCTAATTCGAGTAAAATCCCACAACTCTGATACGTACCCCTTGGTAACACTGTCGCCTCTCTCTTGTTGTGTTGTCTCAGCCCATATTCGGACAGCCGCGTTGTCTTCTACTTTATCAAAAAACCCCTTTTCCATGATAAGCTATCTACTTAGGAACCGAATGTGAATCAACACCTTTTGTGATGAAAATGCCATGCAAATATAATCAAAGTAGAATAAAGCAAGTCAATATTTCATACGCAATTTAAAGCAAACAAAGAATAATAGATATGACACTTATTCAGGTAACCACTAGGGTTTCGGGGTGGCCCTATCTAAGGTGGGTCCTTAAGGTTCGATACATGGGGTTCGGTTCTAGAGTAAGGGTATCTGAACTAACAGATTCCTCGATCTTCACCCATTCTGAGCTCATACTGCACCAAGTTCGATTCAGGGAATACATTTCCCTATGGTGCACCGGAGATGAAAATCTCACGAAGACATAGGTACGGATGTATCCCAAACGCAATCCACTATCCTGCACGGAGGCGAAAACCTCACGAAGGAGTAGTTTCTCACTCCCACTTAAAGGGTTGTGACCACAGCGGTCATGCAATGCAATATGCAGAACTCATTTAAAGACTCAAACCAACGCAGCAGTTATTTTATCATAAACCACAAAAATAGCTGATGAGATGCAATGAAAGGATCGTATTTCAAAACCAAATTTTCAATTTTCGATAAAAAGACAAAAGTTAATCAACTCGTGGCTTGACTCTCTTATAGGTCCCCAGTGGAGTCGCCAAGCTGTTGTAATTATTTTTTTGAAAAAACGAGAATCGACTTGGGTTTTGAAAATGAAAACAAAAACTGGAGTCGCCACCAATCCTTTTTAATGAGGTGTGATCGGGTCACCTTTAAATTAATCATTTTAATAAAAGTTAAGATTTACTAAAATGATAATTTTTGGTCTGCGAAAATCAGAAAATGAATTCGGGAGTCGGTTACGCACGAGGAAGGATTAGCACCCTCGATACGCCCAAAATTGGTACCTAGTTGATTAATTAATGTCTTAAGATCGAAGATTAAAAATTTGAAAAAAATTTGAAATACGAACCTTCTTTATAAAAAAGCTCAAGTGTTAAAGACTTTTTCGTCTCAAAACATGAAATGGCACATCCAGTAAGTTAGGGCATGTCATCTTGCATTTTCGAGAGCGAATTTGTCTTTTATATATAAAATTTGCGTTTTTAAATTTATAAAAAGGGTATTCGATTATTTAGAGTAAACGAGAGAAATCGGAACCCAGTAAGTTAGGGCACGTTTTCTCGAACTCTCAAATACCGAATATTACCTTTATTTTAGAATAAATTCTTATTTCGAGGTGACAAAATGTCATACCCGGTAAGTTTGGGCACAACGCTCCATATTCTCGAGAATAAGTATTTTCCAAAAACTCGTATAGCGATTTAAAAGGAGTATCCCGTTATTTAGGTTAAATGAGAAAAGTCGAAGCCCGGTAAGTTAGGGCACGATTATCTCGAATTACCAAATACGGCATATCGCTTTTATGAAAGAATTATTTTAAGGCAGCGAGTAAAAACATGATGCGATTTATAGTAAAATATGAAAGCAAATTACGATGTTCATACGTTATAATAAATGTGACAATGTCGAACATAATAATACGAGCAGCTATGGAAGATGAAATAATAATAAGGCTAGTGAACAAGCGCAGGAGGAGAATAACATGATCGAATACGCAAGTAAATTAATAAATAAATAAATGAATATAAAAAGGTGACAAAATGAAATGACACCGATAACGCGAACGCGAACGATAATAATGATATAAGTATATATATTAAAATACGTACGTAATGATAGAAGTAACAAGAAATGTATAAAAGAAATATATATATGTAGAATAATAATAGTACAATATTAAAAGATACATATGCATAGTATATATAAAAGGTTTGTATAGTATAATAATAAAATATTTACATAGCACATATATTAGTAATGATAATAATGATAAGACAAATAGTGAATGATTTAAGGTTTGAAATTATTTACGAAGATATAGATAAATAATGAAATGATAAGAATAAAAGTAGTGAGACATAAACAAAATAAGAGTGCTAAAATATTTATATATTAAATTAGCTAGTATGAAAAATGATAGCATATAAGTAATTACAAAAGGAAGAAAATATAACAATAATTATAATGAGAATACAAAAGTAATAATAATAAAAGGTATAATAATAATCGTAGTAATATAATAATAATGGTGATAAGAACAATAATAATAATAATAATAATAGGTTGAATTAATTGGTAATAAGTAAATAAATATAAAAAGGAAGGTACATAATATAATATTTACACGAAATCATTTAGTTTAATAATGAAATGGTATTAATAGGGATAATACTAAAATAAAAGGTAATAACAATATGTTAAGTCATAATAATAATAGTAATAATATTTAAAATATAGATGTAAAAACAATAGCCAAAGGATATGTCTATATATAATAATAATAATAATAATAATGATGGATATAGTAATGAAAATAAAATAAATATAAGTGTAAAGATAATGACAATAACAATAATATTAAAGTAAAGTAAATAATACTACATATATGAATATATATATATATATATATATATACACGTATGCAATAGAAATGTACACTTACTATGTAATGATAATATTAATAATAATAATAATAATAACAATAAAGTAATAATAATAATAAAAATAATAATGCTGATGATAAAAGCAAATATGATAAAGATATTAAATTTAAAATACTAAAAACAATACTATATATAAATATATATAAAATGTATACTTAATATAATAATAATAGCAATAGCAAAAGCAATGAAAATATGAATAATATTAATAGAATGTTAGAGTACAAAAATAAAGTAATAACAACGGTGACGATAATAGCGATATGATAATAATACAAACAATAGTATATATATATATAAATAATAGTAGCCAAAGATAAATAGAAACAATAAGAGCAATAATAATGATAGTAAGAATAATAATAATAATACAACGATAATAGTAATGTAACTGAATAATAATGATAAGAAAAATAATACCGACGACGATAATGATAATAATAGAAAAAATATTACGTAAATATATTGAAAATAGACATATAGTAATATTTAAAAACATGATATACATATAGAACATATACATGACATATATACATGGTAAAATCTAATATGATATTTACAACATATAAAAAATTATAGCAAAATGATATGATATTAATTTACATGGGCATAATATGAAGTATAATATACAAAGATATATTAAAAGCATGTATATATGACATGAATTGTATTAACAAAACAATGGCATCAAAAACTAATAAACGTATACGTATACATGTTAGAGATATATAATAAAACAATTTTAATATTAATAAATATAGAAATAAAGATAGACATAACAAAATGTACATGATGGGGTATTTGAATATGTATACACAAAACATATATTAGGAACAATATATAAAACAACTATAATATATATATATGTATATGTAATATCAAATTAAAAATATCTAAATAATAATAAGATATGCTAAAAGTAATGGTACAAGAAAGGTAAATAATGAATAATATTAAAATAACAAAGAGTGAAAATAATATAAAAACAGTGTTATGTATGAAAAAAGGACTAAATTAGGAACACATATCAAATTTAGGGCCAATTTTAAAATATATATGCAAGAAGGGACCCCTTTGAATGCGCGCACAACTGCGAAGGATTAAAAGCGTAATTTATCCGAACCCTTAAAACGACGTCGCGGGAGGGAGGATTAAATCATAAAACGCGGTGAATTTTGAGGCCAATTTGAAAGAAATAAAAAAAAACTAATTGCAAAACGGGTGAAAAGCGGAGGGACCGCGCACGCAATTAGACCACCGTACGAAAACGCGCGGATCCTGAGGCGGGTCGGAGCCGGGTCTCGGGTCAGGGTAGCTAAATGGCGTCGTTTTGAGCTTATGGGTGCCGCCCAAAATGGCGCCGTTTTGTATCACCTATAAAAGTCAGAAGTTTGCCTTTGAATTCATTTTTGCTGTTTGCTTCTAAAAAAAACTAAGCTCTTTTTTGTTCTCTCTGCAGGTTCAAGCTCGGCCAGCGCTCCGGCGCTCTACCACCGCCCTCCGTCGCGTCTCCGGCGTCGGCGACCGCCGTACACGACGGTCGGAGGTAAAAAAAACTTCCCTTTTCTTGCTTTTTAGTGTGTTTTCTTTGTTTGTATTGTATATTTATGCTTATATAAGGGTCTTTAATAGGTAGATTCGATTATGAAATAACAAAAACTAAAAAGGAAAGTAAACGAGTCACCTTGTTTCTATGGCCTCTGCTTCTGAGGGCTTTTAGTTCTTTGATGCTATTTCTCTTTTTTGACGAATGTTTTTTGCTAGAAAAATGGAACGTTCTTTTTTTTTTATCTAAAAGATTTTTGCCGAGAGCCTTACAATGGTATTGAACTTGGCCTTTTATAGCCAATTTTTACAACTTGCCCCCCCTTTTTGACTAATCTGTCTCTTCTTCTTTTATTGTTGCAGACAAAAACGGTGGTGGAGCAGAGACCACTTGCAGGAGATGTGACTAGGGCGGTGGGATGTTTGATTTAGGGTTTCATCCTGAAACCCTAAATTTCGAGTTAGCTTGGGGGTTTGGGTAGGTTTGGAGTTTTGGGTTATTTTAATTTTGGGCCCAAAATTAGGCTGTACACACGTAATTCCCTGGCCTGTTTAAAGAACGTAGAACGCTATGAGTCAACTTAAACCAAATTAGGGACCTAGAGCAGGACCATTATAAACATAAAATAGGCAATGAAACTGATAAACCTTTTTACCGTCTCAAAGTCTTGGTCGCGAACCGCTTCATTCTTTGACTTTGTGAGCTGCCAAGGCTCTTTCTCAAGGTCTTTAGCTTCCTCGGGGAGCTGCAACAAGCAATGATAAGGCCATGAAGTCACAACTTGAGAAAGAAAAGCAAATAAGAGTGACCCAGACTAGATTGGAATACCAGCAAACCTATGCATGATGAAGGCGAACACAAGAAACGGCTTCATTAATCAAGTCAATTGCTTTATCTGGTAGAAAACGGTCACTGAAGCATACAGAAATCAAGGTGAGGAACAAAATGGCTACACAGAGTTAATTGTATGAGCATACTGAAGCATACTGAAGCATACAGAAATCAAGATGAGGAACAAAATGGCCTAAATTTTTTTTAAAAAATAAGATAAACCAGAGTTAATTTTATGAGCATACTCCTAAATTACGTAGTCACTGAATGATGGTAACTCTTATTATTAGATTAGGTAATTTCCAGTTTCAATGCCATTGTTAAATGATTAAGAAGTATGGAGATACCAGTTGAAAGGATTCTTCCATAGAGAGTTCAAAAGCACATTTTGCACGAGGGGTATATAGAATCTCCGAAGTGACTACTCCTCTACCCCTTCCAACTATATTCTCCACTTTAACACGTGTATCTTTAAGATTGATTCCCATGGAGCTAAGAACTTTGGCAGCAATGCAGGAACCTTCAGCAACAAGGCCCAATAAAATTTCCTCCATGTCAAAAAAATTATGGCCAAGACGTCTAGCTTCCGCTTGGGCAAGTATAACTACTTTAATGGATTTTTCAGTGAAGTTGCAAAATAGGGCTTTAGCTACACATCTGCTACCCCTTCCTGGCTGGGAAGAGATTGACATGGCAATCTTAGAAGTGAAATCTTGGCCAAATCTGACCATATTATCTAAAGAATTTCAAACATGCAACCCAGAGAAACACCTTATCCTTAAACTTCTGGTCATTTTCGTAGACCTTTTGGATGGACCATGACTGTGAGTAGTAGTAACTAGAGCAGGAACTACAGTCGACTGAGAAAGAACCTTACTCATCATTCCCACTAAGCAATCTGCATTTAGTAATGAAACACATCATGTCATTGAATCCCACTTGACATAAATGAATCATTTTAAAAGATTAAACAAACCAATAACAACTTCTATAACTACTTAACAGTAATAACTGTAGAAGCCCAAATTTGGGCCCACTTACAAGCATAACCCACTTAACCCCAAACCCAACCTACTACCCAAATCCAATAGCCCACTAAACATCAGCCCAAACCCTTTTACAACCCAATACCCATTGAAACCCTAGCCACCAACCAACTCGCCATCCGACCGGCGCACAGACGCACCAACTCTCTCTGCACCCCACGCCACTGTCACCTCCATCGGATCCGCCAAGACCGCCACACGCTCTCTGCAAGTATTAAAACAAGACAAGACAGAAAGTAGAAAAATAAAGAGCAACTTGTAAAAGAAATGGGTATAAAAACCCGAATGAAAATGTAAAAGGGGTTCGGCTAAGATCAATAAGAGAGAAGACAAAAAAACCATTCGTTTTTTTGTGAAAATCTCACTACCATTAGCAAAGACACAGATACTATACCAAATCGGGATTCAGAATCAAAAATCAAAGGCAAAACAATACCTAAGGTGACCTTTGTTTTTTTCGTTTTTATTTTTTTATATTCTATTTACACCTATATATACATAAATATAAAACATAAATAAAGGATTAAAACATAAAAATAAAAAAATTACCTTTCCCGCCATCTTTGTATGCGGTGGTGGCCGCCACGGCCGCGTGCCTCGCGACGGTTCGGCGATCGGACCGGTGGACCGGCCCCCGGCGAGCTCCTCCTTCCTCCTCTCTCCCTTTTCTCTCCTCCTTTTCTTTTTTTTTTTTCTTTCCACGATACAAATGAAAAAAAATTTTTTTGTCTTATATAGGGACCAAAACGGTGCGTTTTGGTCCCTGCCTTCTTATTAAACGAAACGGCGTCGTTTTGATGCCGGTCGGATCGACCCGACCCGCCCCTGTAAGGATCCGCGTGTTTATTTAAGCGGAAGGGTTATTTGCACGTTTAGCCCTTCCGCTTTTTCAGGCATTCACAATCAAGTCTTTTGCTATTTCAATTTCGGCCTAAAATTTGTTGCGTTTTGCAATTTCATCCCCCCATACACGCTGCGTTTTGATGAGAGGGAATATTTGCTGTTTAGACCCTCCCATGTTGCACACGTGTTACAATTAAGTTCCTGTTCTTTGTTTTTATTTCAAATTTGGCCCCCCAATTTCGTTCTTGATTTAAATTTAGTCCTTTTTTATTTATTCTTATTTTCTTTTTAAATATTCTTGTGTTTTCATAATATTATTATTATTATTATCATTATTATTATATGTTTTATTATGTATGCGTATGTATCTAATATATATGTATTCATGTAGTATTAGTAATATTTGTTTGTAACATTATTATTAGTATGTATATATTATGTATATATTTTAATACTATATCATATATATATTTTATGTATATTATGTATATGTATATATTATTTTTTTTTTATATTATATTTTTATGTATGCTATGTATATGTTCTAATATATCACATTATCCATATATTTTTATATAACCCTACGTAAATATTTTAATACCATATTATATATATGTTTTATATATACATATATTACGCATATTATTCTGTATTACGTGTATATTAAGTCTCGTATTATAATATATATATATATGTATATACTTTAGTATCATAGTTATATACTTTTATACGGTCTTGTGTATATATATTTACATGCATATTTTCTTTTATATACATTTTTGATATCATATATGTATATGCGTTTTACCACATTAGTTAGTCTTTTCCCATTACTATTATTTTTATAAACACACCAATTATTTTAAACGTGCTATTATTACTAATTATTATTACTATTTCTAGTTTTATTATTATTATTAATATTAGTGCATGTATATTATATGTGTATGTACATATACTTTTATATATAGTACTATTTTAATTACTTTATTCTCATATTACTATTATATTATGTTTGCTTTTCATTATTTTTTTAATATTATTATCATTATTAGTCGTTATTAACTTCTAAAACGTATATATTATGTAAATGTTTTAATATTATATTATATATATTTTCATATATCATGTATATATGCTTTTAATATTATATTTTTATATACATTATTATATATATTATAATATTATTACTTATATATATATTATATCTCTAATATTATATTGTATATCTCTAATATTATTATTTATGTATATATTTATATGTACGTACACATGTATGTAGAGTGCGGATAGTTTTTTATAAACTGTTACAATTACTTCTAAATGTATGAATATATCGTATATGCTTATATATATATATATATATATTTATATATATTATGTATTTTTGTGTGCCATTTGCTATATGTTTCTTTTCTCATTTCATATATATATTTTAATACCATAATATTTATAGATTTTATATCATCCCATGTATATATTTCCGATACCATACGATGATTTTACATATTTTATGTATATACTTAAATATTTCTGTTATATATTTTTTATGGTTTTATATATACGTATTTCATTATTCTTATATACACATTTTACATATAATATTATTTTCATATATTATTACACTCATTATTATACCTATTACTTTCACTTATTTTTATTATATAATGTCTTGAGTTTAATACTATTATTATGTTAGTATAGCATGCATGATTATTGTTTTTTTTTTTGAGATTATCTCCGCGATTATTATTTGCTTCAATACGTTTCTGGTTATGTCAGTTATTCATCTTTATCCCGTATCAATTTCGCTTTGCATTATAACAAAATTATATTCATGTTGTCTAATTAATTTCAATAATCAAGTAATGTATCGATTTAATATTAAATCATTAAATTTCATCGCTATGTTGGATGGAATTTGTCGGTTCATGTTAAATCGATATATCCTTCTCAAAGATCAAAATTTAAAATTTCTCGTTTTTTATTGGATCACGACTAAATGTTACATTGAATTCGTATTTTTGAAAATCAAGACTACGCATGTTTATGAGATACCAATTTTGGGCGACGCGAGGGTGCTAATACCTTCCTCGCGCGTAACCGACTCCCGGACCCTACTTTACTCTGATTTTAACGTGGACCTAAACTCAGCCTTCTTTTGTTTTAAAAATAAATTTATTAGGTGTCCGATCACACCTATAAAAAAGATCAGTGGCGACTCCTCTTTTTTATATTTCAAAAAAATCAAACTTCAATTTCAAGTTTTCAATAAATCGCCACAATTAGCGACCGAAGCTAAATTTTACGTCGCTACAGCTGGCGACTCCACTAGGGATTTTGTGAGAGTCGTGTCTGGAATTAAGCTCGCGTTGTCAAAATTTTCAAGTTCCTTGTTCAAATTAATATTTAGCCGTGATCTTCAAATCGTGTTTTCAAAATGTCATGCGTTCGCATTATGTTGTAAATGTTTTTTCTAACTCATTTCGTCTGTCCTACTTTTCGACTTTAAATTTTTATGGTTTTAGTTTCGGTTTAGTTTTTAAATAAACGTGAAGGTTTGTGAGTTTCTCCCCACACACCGTGCACTTGCATTTTGCATAACATGAGCTCTCTACCCGGGCTCCGTCCGTTTAAGTGAAAGTAAACGCCACGCCTTCGTGAGTTAACTCGTCCCTCCGCACAGGCTAGTGAATACTTTCGAGTTACATATGACTTATGCTTTCGTGAGTTAACTTGTCCCTCCGCATAGGCATAAGTAAATGTAATCCCTCGAATTGAACTCGTGAGCCTGTGATGGGCTACGACCGAGGCTTCGTACTAGTCTTAGCAGATGATAGTACGAATAATTCGAGTACCTGTCTAGAACCGAAACCACATATAGTGAACCTTACGAGCCACCCAATTAGAGCCATGCCAAACCTCTGTCCGTTAGTAGTCACCGAAATAAGTGCACGGGAGGAACGCCCCTTACCTTTTGCATTTTCACTTTCTATACAAAGGAGATTAGGTCTGTTTAATAAATTAGTTCGAATTGATGATTTTTCCATGTTTTTTTTTGTATTTAATTACTAATCAATGTTATTTGTCTTTGCCTTATTGTTTTTCTCATCATGCATTATAGGCATCACATTAGGAGAGTGTTGATTAAAGATTAGTGGCCAAAAAACGAGTTTCTAATGGAAGAGCCAATTATACAAACAGTCGAGAAGAATGACGTGGTTCGGGACTGGTCTCTAAGAACTCAGAAGGAGAAAGGGGATAGTCTAGTGGAAGGATGTTTTGCCAATCTGCCTGAGCACGTAACGGTCAATGTTCGTCAGAATAACCTTGAAGACTTGGTTTGGATTTGGAACCAGTGGGACGCGGATATTAAAGGTATATTCACTGAGAAGTACGGAGATATAGCCCACTTGATCACTATCAACATAGATGAGTGTTTGATTCAAGCCATGATCAGATTTTGGGATCCGGCCTACCAATGTTTTACTTTCAATCAGGAGGACATGACCCCAACTATAGAGGAGTATACTGCTTTGCTTCGTATTGATAATGCACAGCCATATAAGATATATGTGAAGGAGCCTAAGTCAATGACCTTTAAGAAAAAGCTAGTGAGGTTGACAGATATGACTGACGCGTGGGCTGAAAAGCAGATAAAGAAGAAGAATGAAGCCATTTGCATTCCATGGTCTTCCTTACGAGATTTGGTTCTGAACCATCCTGACATGATGAAAAGGTTGAATCTATTCGCTTTGGCTATCTACGGTTTGATCATCTTCCCGAAAGTTCTCGGACATCTTGAAGTCGCGGTAGTTGATTTCTTTAAAAAATTGAAACAAGGAATCAACCCTGTCCCGACTATTCTAGTCGAGACCTTCAGATCCTTGAGTAGTTGTCGAAGAAAAGGAGAAGGACGATTTATTGGATGCGCGCAGTTGCTCAATGTTTGGATTATGAGCCATTTTTAGAAAGTCAAGCGCATTCTGTTTCACATGTTTTCAAAAACATTTGCACCATTGGAAGCCTATCTCAAGAAAGAATGGCCCAAGGAAGTCACCGAGCAACACTGGGTCTCAGTTTTTCAAAACCTTCGCGCCGAGGATATAACATGGAGAGCACCGTAGATACGCCCGTCAGTTCTGTTATACAAGGTCGAAAAACAAGATTGGGTGCCACTACTTGGTTTATGGGGAGGTGTTGGATATGCCCCGCTATTAGTCCAAAGGCAATTTTCTTCGCGACAATTTATACCCGCCACAGGAGGGTTAGCACAGTCTGAGTTCGCTTTTGCGGGTGAGGGATACATGAAGAGGATCCGAGACACTGCAAAATCTTGAAAGAAAATTCATCTGGTGGAGATGGCCCTATACGCTGATACTCTCACTCAAGATTATGACGTATGGAGGATTCAGCGGATAAATAGTCAGCAAGTCTCGTCAATGAGTTGCGCCTTTCAGAATCCTTTCCTAAAAGAATTGCCATCCGAGTTAGAAGTGGCAAGGCAAGAGTTTGAACGCGAGAAGACCAAGATGTCAAGGGATCTCAGTGCTCTGCAAGAGGAAAATTACCAGCTAAAAATCGATGTTCAGATTGAAAGGTCTAAAACCGAGAAAGTGCAAAAGGAAATGGAAGTTGTAACAAATGATTTAAGGGACCTTTATCTGGAAAACAAGAAATTGAGAGTCACCATCAAGAATAGCGGGTTGGGCAAATCATCATCGGAATGGAAAGAGGAGATAAGCAACATCAAAAGGGGAATGGAGTTCTGGAAGGGAAAGGCGAAAAAGGAAGAGGAAAAGGTCGCACGAGCTATGATGGAGCTAAGGAAGAAGAACGCAGAATATGAAGCCGTGTCTGCCGAAGTAATTACTAGTCGATCTAAATTTCAAGAACTAAAAGAAAGGATACGGGATTTAGAGGTCATACTGCAAGATCGTCAGCAACAATTGGATAGTCTTTTAAAAGCCTTGGAAGAGAAGAACGATCAATATGATAGAGACATTCACGCTTATAACATGAACCTCCAAGAAAGAGAGATGCAACTAGGCTTCTTGATCAACAATATTCGTGAAGCGGCCATACATATGGTACAATTATCAGATGAAGCAGAGGATCTCAGCTGCCAATTCCCGCTGAGTCAACGATCGAGCATATCGGAATTCTTAGAGCGAATAAAGAAATATAGTGAAGTAGCTAGAAAGTTCGTGTAATAGCCAAATCAAAATGACGAAATATTTTGTAATGAACTCTTTTGATGAATGAAATGCCTAAGTAGGGGCTATCTTGAAATCAACACCAAATTCTTACATATTTATTCATTCGTCATTTATTCAACAATTATTTGTCATGCATTCATCTCATTCATTTATTCATTGCACATTCCATAATCATTCGCTAAGGTTAGGATCATATAATACGCAGTTGCAATACTTCAAATCTGGAATCACGCCACTCGTATAGAACGCGTCGGCAAGCTAGAACAATGGAGGCTGAATTCAATGAAAGGATTGAAAGAATGGAAAGAATCCAAAAGGAATTACAAGAGTAATTGGCTAGGTCACAGCAAGAGACGAGAGACTTAATGGTGAGATCACGAGAAGAATCGCTCGAACAGAAAGATCAAATAAACAAGATGATGGAGATGATGTCAGCTTTAGTTAAAGGAAAAGGACCCATGCAGAGCCCTGATATCGAGGAACCTCGCTCGAGAGTTAATCACAATCAAGACCCGCTCTATCCCCCCGGATTCACTCCGCCACACGCCCACGCAGCACAAAGAGGGTACACCCAAGGGGAACCCACAGATCTAGAGCAAAGGCCGGTGCCACCTGCTCATTTAAGGCAAGGAATATTCATATCAAATCCTGGGGCCAATCCTGCCAATCCAACTGTTCCAGATTTGGACGATCCAGTGGAAATAGCCAGGTTGAGAACGGAGAATCACGAGGCTCAAGAGAAGTATAAGAGTTTGGAGGAAAGACTTAAAGCAATCGAAGGCACTGAAGTCTTCTCGGCACTAGGTGCTAAAGAACTTAGTTTGGTACCTGACCTAATTTTGCCTCCGAAGTTTAAGGTACAGGATTTTGAAAAGTACGATGGGACAAGATGCCCAAAAGCGCATCTCATCATGTTCTGCCGGAAGATGACCGGCTATGTGAATGAAGACAAATTACTCATACATTGTTTTCAAGATAGTCTAGTAGGATCGACTCTTAGGTGGTACAACCAGCTTAGTAGGGAAAAGATCCGATCTTGGAAGGATTTGGCATCAGCATTCTGTGAGCAGTACAAGCATGTATCGGATATGGTGCCAGACCGGATGACCTTACAAATGATGGAGAAAAAGCCGTTAGAGACTTTTAGACAGTATGCGCAGAGATGGAGGGACGTCTCGGCCCAAGTGGAACCCCCACTAACAAAAACGGAGATAACCGTTCTCTTTATCAACACCTTAAAGGTTCCGTTTTATGACAAACTAGTGGGAAGCGCTACAAAGGATTTTTCGGATATCGTAATATCCGGAGAGCTCATCGAGGGTGCCATTAAAAGTGGGAGGATGGAAGGTTCAGAAAGTTCAAGAAGGACAGCACCCATGAAGAAGAAAGAACCAGAAGCCCACATGGTAGGAATGGGAAGCCGTTATACCCCTAATCCATATCTAAACCAACCCCGACCTCGAAACTATCCACCTCCGAATTTCTATTATCCTCCTCAAACCCCATACTACCAAGCTCCTCCTCCTACCTACCCCGTATACGCCGCGAATCACCAAAGACCCGTCACCACATTTCCACAAAATACGGTACCCAGTCAAAGCCAGCCTAGAAATGAGCCAAGGCCAGCAAGGCCTAACACCGAAAGACCACAATTTACCCCCATCCCTGTGTCGTATGGGGAGTTATATCCTAAACTTTTAGAGAAACAGTTAATCTCTCCTCATTACATGGCACCCTTGAAACCCCCGTACCCGAAATGGTACGATCCGAACGCCAGTTGCGCATACCATACCGGGAACCAGGGGCACTCTACGGAAAACTGTCTGGCCTTCAAAAGGAGAGTTCAAAGACTCATCGACGTGGGCATTCTACGATTTGATGGTACTGGCAGTACGGCCGGGAACCCATTCCCAAACCACACCGAAGGGAATGTAAGTGCAGTAGGAGAGGAGGACAAACGACAAAGTAGAAGATGGGTTTCTGAAATAAGAGCACCTCTGCAGAAAATCTGGGAGGTACTGGTTGAAAAAGGTTTACTCTGTCGTCCTAACGGTGTGTTCGAAGGAAAAATTGCAAAAGGTCAAAGTTTTTGCAGATTCCATAGTATTAAAGGACACAACATTCAGTCCTGCGAAGAGTTCAGGAGACTGCTGCAAAATATGATAGATAATAAGGAGATCGAGATTTTTTATAAAGGTGAAGAGACCGATAGAGGAGAAATATGCGCCTCCGACGATCAATCTTCAGGTTCCCCGTATATAGCGCCGATCGACCGTTGATAATTTATTATGATGCGAAGAAAGAGCCGGTAAAATCGAAGATGATCATTGAAGTACCAGCTCCTTTCCCCTATAAGGACGACAAAGCCGTACCATGGAAGTATGATATTAATATCGTCACACCGGAAGGTGGAAAGTCTGAAGCCATAACTGGAGATGTTGGGGAGGTAGGTCATTTTACCTGAAGTGGGCGGTGCTATTCTAAAGAAGTCGAGCCAGCAAAGAAAAACAGCTACTCGAAACAAAAAGGAAAGGCAATGATGAACGAGGCCGAAGACGAGCAAGAAGTTCCACCCGTACAAGAAATTAAAAAGCCTGTGGATGAGGAAGAAGCACAGGAATTCTTGAAGTTTATCAAGCACGGCGAGTACAACATGGTGGAACAGCTTAAATAAGCGACCGGCCGAATCTCGGTCCTATCTCTCTTTGTTAAACTCGAGCCACACCGAAATGCTTTGTTGAAGGTCTTTGAATCAAGCTTACGTAGCAAATAACATATCTCATTGAGAAGCTTGATCGGTGGGTAAATAATTTGAATGCGGATAATTTCATTTCTTTTAGTGACGATGAAATACCGCCAAACGGTAGAGGCTCTGTAAAGGCACTGCATATTACGACTCGCTGCAAGGGCTATATAATACCAAATATGCTCATCGACAATGGGTCGGCACTCAACGTTATGCCTTTGGCCACACTTTCTAAGATCCCGATGGATCTGTCCTATTTAAGGCCTTGTCATTCCACGGTAAGGGCTTTCGATGGGACGAGGCGCGAAGTTATGGGAAAGATTAAAATCCCTCTAGAAGTGGGCCCGTATATCTACGATGTGGAATTTCAAGTCATGGACATTACACCGTCATATAATTGCCTCCTAGGAAGACCCTGGATCCATTCTGCTGGAGCAGTCCCATCATCCCTCCACCAAAAGGTGAAATTTGTTATGGATGGCTGTTTGGTTACCGTCGAGGGAGAAGAAGACATTGTAGCATCTATTTCTATTGACGCACCGTACATTGAAGTGAATAAAGATGCTGTGGAATGTTCCTTTCGATCCCTTGAATTTGTCAATGCCACATTCGTCGCCGAGGGAAACAAAATTCCTGTACCAAAACTCTCAAGAAATACCAAAATGGGTGTCAGGTTGACTGTAGGAAGAGGGGCTCGAGCAAGAAGAGGTTTAGGGAGATATCTACAAGGAATAGCCAGGGCTCTGAAGCCAGTGCACCACCAGGCCAGATACGGTTTAGGTTTTCAGCTGGACATACGTCAAAGAAGGAGACAATGGAAGAAGGATCAGGAGAGAAGTATCGCAAGGACCTTAGGCCGGGAAATAGAATGGGAGCCTATAGCTTAGCCTCCTTTGTCAAAAATATTTACGTCTGTAGGAACGACGTACCCCGAGCAAGACAGCACTAGAAGCACACTGTTAATCATTGAAAGGGGTCTCCAGAACATCAGTATAAATGTCCTTGACAAAGGAGATGGCGTAAGTAAAGACATCTCAGGGATAGCCCTTGTCCCCCGGACTTTATGTTGAACAATTGGACTGCTGAAGACCTTCTTGTAGTTTATAAGTCTTCAGAGTAATGCTCAAACATTAACCCTCTATTGTGTCCTTAGATATAATAGAATTCTTTTGTAAGAGCTTGCATTCGCTCTTTATCATTCAAATGAATATCAATGAAGATGTATTTTGTCACGATCTTTCGCATATTTAATTTCATAATCATTTTCTCATTTCATAGCCTATCCTTACATCTGCTTCATACCATTCCATAACATTTCATCTTGGTTCCAGTACTTGGATGCCCCTCTATAGTTTCCTTTTCCATTCAACTTTCAGGTGCTCGGATATCAATGACATGAACGAACACGTTACGAGTCCTAAAATCGATTTTGAGAAGGTTGTTTGTTTAGGAGAATTCGAAACCGAAAAAAATGCTGAAGACTATGTCTCGTCGCCCGACTTGTTAAGAATGGTGGAAAAAGAGGATAAACAGATCTTGCCTCATCAGGAATCTGTTGAAACAATAAATCTGGGAACTGAAGAAAGGAAGCAAGAAGTGAAGATTGGGACTTCTATTTCGGGAGACGCCAGGCATAATTTGATTGCTTTGCTCCGTGAGTACAAAGATGTATTCGCATGGTCATATCAGGACATGTCGGGATTGAATGAAGATGTGGTGGTCCATAAACTCCCACTAAAGCCAGAATGCAAACCCATCCAACAAAAGCTAAGACAGATGAGACCTGAGATGTTGTTGAAAATAAAAGAGGAAGTCAAGAAGCAATTTGACGTTGGTTTCCTACAAGCCTCCAAATATCCTGAGTGGGTGGCTAACATAGTCCCGGTACCAAAGAAAGATGGCAAAGTACGAATGTGTGTGGATTACCGCGACTTGAATCGAGCGAGTCCCAAAGATAATTTTACTTTGCCACACATTGATACATTGGTAGATAACACAGCCAAGCATTCATTGTTTTCGTTCATGGATGAATTCTCGGGTTATAATCAGATAAAGATGGCTCCGGAAGATATGGAGAAAACTACCTTCATAAAATTGTAGGGAATGTTTTGCTACAAGGTGATGCCATTCGGATTAAAGAATGCCGGGGCAACATATCAGAGAGCTATGGTGACATTGTTCCATGATATGTTGCATAAAGAAATAGAGGTCTACGTCGACGATATGATTGCTAAATCCCGAGGGGAGGAAGAGCATGTAGTGAACTTGAAGAAGTTGTTCGACAGACTGAGAAAGTTCCAGCTAAAGCTCAATCCGGCCAAATGTACGTTTGGAGCTACCTCAAGAAAATTGCTTGGTTTCATTGTCAGCGAAAGAGGCATTGAAGTTGATCTAGACAAAATAAAAGCCATTCAAGAGTTACCACCCCCGCGCACGCAAAAAGAAGTCAGAGGATTTTTAGGGAGGTTGAACTATATCGCTCGGTTCATTGCTCAACTTACAACCAATGCGACCCAATCTTTCGGCTTCTTCGAAAGCATAATCTGGGAGAATGGAACGAGGAATGCCAGGTGGCTTTTGATAAGATAAAACAATATTTGTCTAGTCCTCCAGTGCTTGTACCACCAATTCCGGGAAGACCACTGATATTGTATTTGACTGTGTTCGAGAATTCAATGGGTTGCGTACTGGGGCAACACGACGAGTCAGGAAAGAAAAAAAAGGCGATCTATTACCTCAGCAAAAAGTTCACTGAATATGAGGCAAAGTATTCGTCCATTGAAAAATACTGTTGCGCTCTGGTTTGGGTAGCTCGGAGACTCAGGCAATATATGTTGTATCATACGACGTGGTTAATCTCAAAGCTGGATCCAATAAAATACATGATGGAATCGCCTGCACTCTCAGGAAGAATGGCACGATGGAAAATCTTATTATCGAAGTACGATATCGTCTATGTGAGTCAAAAGTCGATACAAGGAAGTGCAATAGCAGATTTATCAGCGGTTCGAACGACAGAGGAGTATGAGCCCTTAAAATTCGATTTCCCAGATGAAGATTTAATGTGAATCACAGAAAAGGAATCCGAGTCGTCAAATGAGAAGCCATGGAAGATGAGCTTTGATGGTGCATCAAATGCATTGAGGCATGGGATCGGAGCAGTCTTGGTATCGCCGGAAGGGAACCATTACCTATTCACTGCCAGGCTGAATTTCTTCTATACCAACAACATAGCAGAGTATAAGGCCTGTATCATGGGACTTCGTGCAGCAATTGAACGAAACATCAAAACTTTAGAGGTATATGGAGACTCAACATTGGTGATATACCAAATCCGCGGAGATTGGAAAGTAAGAGATTCGAAATTAGTCAGATACAGAGATCTAGTGGCAGAACTGATTAAAGAATTCAAAGAAATAACTTTTAATTACTTCCCACGAGAAGAGAACCAATTGGCTGATGCCCTAGCCACTTTGGCTTTAATGTTCAAAGCAAACAGAGAAACGAAAATAATGCCTCTTCAAATGAGCATATATGAAGTCCTTGCGCATTGCTTCAGCATTGAAAAAGAGCCAGATGGACGGCCATGGTTCCATGATGTCTTAGAATATATCAAGAATCAAAGGTATCCCGAACAAGCTAATGAGAACGACAAAGAACAATCAGAAGAATGGCAGCAGGATTTGTCGTTGATGGGGACATCCTGTACAAAAGAGGAAAAGATCAGGTGCTCTTGAGATGTGTAGACGCCGTCGAAGCCAGGAAAATACTTGAAGATGTCCATGAGGGAATCTGTGGGACACATGCCAATGGTTTCACTATGGCCAGGAAGATCATGAGACTCGGCTACTACTGGCTGACGATGGAAAGCGACTGCATTAGCTTTGCAAGGAAATGCCACAAATGCCAAATTTACGGCGATAAAATCCATGCAGCCCCTTCGCCCCTTCATGTCATGACTTCTCCGTGGCCTTTTTCTATGTGGGGCATGGATGTTATAGGGCCAATTTTCCCAAAGGCTTCTAATGGGCACCGATTCATTTTTGTGGTTATTGATTACTTGACAAAATGGATAGAGGCCGCATCGTTTGCCAATGTGACGAAGACTGTAGTTTGTAGGTTTTTGAAAAAGGAAATTATTTGTCGATATGGTTTGCCCGAAAGAATCATTTCAGATAACGCTTTGTATGCATATCGCACATTTGTGCGGACATCTACGGGTGCAACTCCTTTCTCTCTGGTCTATGGAATGGAAGTTGTGCTACCTATCGAAGTTGAGATTCCTTCTTTACGAGTCCTAATGGAATCAAAATTAGAGGAAGCAGAGTGGGTTCAAGCTCGATATGACCAGTTAAACCTCATTGAGGAAAAACGTCTAAAGGCAATTTGTCACGGACAGATGTACCAGAAGAGAATGATCGCGGCCCATGACAAGAAAGTACGGCCAAGAGAATTCCATGAGGGAGAACTCGTGCTGAGGAAGATTCTCCCAATACGAAAAGACCTGCGAGGAAAATGGGCACCAAATTGGGAAAGTCCATACGTCGTAAAGAAGGAATTTTCAGGTGGAGCTTTGATTCTCACTGAGATGGATGGGAAGGAGTTACCTAATCCAGTGAATTCAGATGCTGTGAAGAAATATTATGCCTGAAAAAAAAAAGGGATCAAGGTGAAAACCCGAAAAAGGCGTCTTGGTTAACACAAAAGATTAGGATGAAAACCCGAAAGGGCGTTCTAATTAAGCAAACACTGGCTTAAAAAAAAAGT
The DNA here is from genome assembly GCA_025698465.1 of Gossypium longicalyx. NCBI lineage: Eukaryota > Viridiplantae > Streptophyta > Magnoliopsida > Malvales > Malvaceae > Gossypium > Gossypium longicalyx. The sequence continues at coordinate 7,983,677 of CM047006.1, read as the reverse complement.
AAGGCATTTGAACGATGGGTCAAATAGTGAGACTACCGTGCTTGAAGCATTTCTGAAAGCTCGAAATCTTCCACTCAAGAAGCCATGCTCGAAAAGATTCGTGACTAAGGAACGTGGAAGAGTTCATGCGTTGAATATCTAGAGCATTTGTATTTGTGAAATGTTACCCCTTTTCTCTTTGTGACATTTTTGCTATCATTTGATTGATTTTCTGTGTTTGCTATATTCGAAATGAATAAATGTCAGGTACCCTTTTTTGTCCCTACCCGATCATTTTCATGCATCTCATTATGTGGTTCATTTACATGATAAATAGTGAAATGACATACTCTAAACAAAAGAAATGTTAAGCGTTACCTGGATAAGAACTTCATAAGTACAAGAGCCTCAAAGCAAGGAGAAAAGTTCAACCGGGGGCAAAGAGTGATATCCAAGAAACGTAGATTATTCGTGAAGCTAGAAGACGGGCACAGGGCTTGAGGAGAAAGTCAAGAGTCAAAATAATGAACGCAGATCATCAAAAATCATGACGGAAAAAGGACATATGACAAACAAGCCCAAGGCGCATAGCATAATCATGTAGGCATAAAGGCATTTAAGACCAACATGTGCATATCATGATAACATCATGCATGACATATACAGGTACTCTAGTAAGAGCAAGAGGATGTGACGATAGCTGTACTGAATCAAAGGAAAAGACACCTGAATTCCACCAGTTGACATCTTTTGGTATTTTGATGTTTTTATTTCTGTTTCAAAAAAAATCAACTCATATTGCGAGAAGTGAGTTGAGCCTCAAGACACATTGAGGTATTTTCAATTTCTGTTCTTCAAAAAAAATTAACTCATAGTGCGAGAAGTGAGTTGAACCTCAGGGCACGCTGAGGTATTTTTAATTTTCATTTTTAATTTATGTTTCAAAAATCAACTCATATTGCAAGAGGTGAGTTGAACCTCAAGTCACATTGAGATATTTTTAATTTCTGTCTTTCAAAAAAAAAAAAGAGATCAACTCATATTGCGAGAGGTGAGCTGAGCCTCAGGCCACGCTGAGGTAATTTTAATTTCTGTTCATCAAAAAAATCAACTCATATTGCGAGAGGTGAGCTGAGCCTCAGGCCACGCTGAGGTAATTTTAATTTCTGTTCATCAAAAAAATCGACTCATATTGCGAGAGGTGAGTTGAGCCTCGGGGCACGTTGAAGGTATTTCCAATTTCCGTTTTTCAATTTCTGTTGTTTCAAAAAAATTAACTCATACTGCGAGAGATGAGTTGAGCCTCAGGACACGCTGAGGTAATTTCAATTTCTGTTTGCCAAAAATCAACTCATATTGCTAGAGGTGAGTTGAGCCTCAGGACACGCTGAGGTATTTTCAATTTCTACTTTTCAAATTCTGCCTTTCAAAAAAATCAACTTATATTGCGAGAGGTGAGTTGAGCCTTTTAATTTCTGTTTTTCAAAAAATCAACTCATATTGCGAGAGGTAAGTTGAGCCTCAAGTCGCATGTCGAGGTATTTTCAAAATCTGCTTTTCAAGTTAAGTTTCAAAACCAACTCATATTGTAGGAGTGAGTTGAGCTCAAGATCACATGCTGAATAAAGAATAAAGATTGAAGCTGATGGAAGACACCAGACTTGGTCTCCCCAAAGTTGCAGTGGAGCAGGTCAAAAGCTACAAGTCTTGTCTCCCTGAAGTCGCAGTGAAGCTGATCAAGGATATCAAATCTTGCTTTTTTAGAGTTACAGAAGAGAAGACCATAAACCTTATCTCACTGAAGCAATAGAAGAGCAGATCGAAGCCGTAGATCTTGTCTTTATGAAGCTGCGTGGAAGTAGATCGAAGCCACAAAACTCACACCTTTGAAGTTACATTGGAGTAGATTGAAGCTACAAGGTGCACATCAGAAGATGTAATGGATTGAACCAAAGCTACAAGATATGGTGGACTGGAGGAAGACTACCTAAACAAGAAGAGTTCCAAAGCAAGTCAAGACCTGACAAGATCGGGGAAATTTGGTCTTCCTTGAAAGTCTTTGCTCTATTCCCGTTGCACGACAATGAGCAAAGAGGGGCAGCTGTAGAAGCCCAAATTTGGGCCCACTTACAAGCATAACCCACTTAACCCCAAACCCAACCTACTACCCAAATCCAATAGCCCACTAAACATCAGCCCAAACCCTTTTACAACCCAATACCCATTGAAACCCTAGCCACCAACTCTCTGCCATCTGACCAGCGCCGCACGCACCAACTCTCTGCACCCCACGCCACTGTCACCTCCATCAGATCTGCTCAGCACCGCCACAGTCTCTGCAAGTATTAAAACAAGACAAGACAGAAAGTAGAAAAATAAAGAGCAACTTGTAAAAGAAATGGGTATAAAAACCCGAATGAAAATGTAAAAGGGGTTCGGCTAAGATCAATAAGAGAGAAGACAAAAAAAAAACCATTCATTTTTTGTGAAAATCTCACTACCATTAGCAAAGACACAGATACTATACCAAATCAGGGGATTCCAGGAATCAAAAATCAAAGGCAAAACAATACCTAAGGTGACCACTGTTTTTTTTTCGTTTTTAGTTTTTTTATATTCTATTTACACCTATATATACATAAATATAAAACATAAATAAAGGATTAAAACATAAAAATCAAAAAAAAATTACCTTTCCGCCATCAGGTAGTGGTGGTCGGGCGTGCGCCGGTGATGCCTCGCGCGACGGTCGTCCGCGATCGGACCGTGCCGGCCCCTGGCCGGAGCTCCCTCCTTCCCTCCTCTCTCCCTTTTCTCTCCCTCCCCTTTTCTTTTTTTTTTCTTTCCCTGATACAAATGAACAAAAAAAAATATTTTGTCTTATATAGGGACCCTGCCTTCTTATTAAACGAAACGGCGTCGTTTTGATGCGGGTCAGATCGACCCGACCCGCCCCTGTAAGGATCCGCGTGTTTTTTTAAGCGGAAGGGTTATTTGCACGTTTAGCCCTTCCGCTTTTTCAGGTATTCACAATCAAGTCTTTTGCTATTTCAATTTCGGCCCAAAATTTGTTGCGTTTTGCAATTTCATCCCCCCATACACGCTGCGTTTTGATGAGAGGGAATATTTTCTGTTTAGACCCTCCCATGTTGCACACGTGTTACAATTAAGTCCCTGTTTTTTGTTTTTATTTCAAATTTGGCCCCCCAATTTCGTTCTTGATTTAAATTTAGTCCTTTTTTATTTATTCTTATTTTCTTTTTAAATATTCTTGTGTTTTCATAATATTATTATTATTATTATTATTATTATCATTATTATTATATGTTTTATTATGTATGCGTATGTATCTAATATATATGTTTTCATGTAGTATTAGTAATATTTGTTTGTAACATTATTATTAGTATGTATATATTATGTATATATTTTAATACTATATCATATATATATTTTATGTATATTATGTGTATATATATATATTTTTTTTTTTATATTATATTTTTTATGTATGCTATGTATATGTTCTAATATATCACATTATCCATATATTTTTATATAACCCTACGTAAATATTTTAATACCATATTATATATATGTTTTATATATACATATATTACATATATTATTCTCAGATTACGTGTATATTAAGTCTCAGTATTATAATATATATATGTATATACTTTAGTATCATAGTTATATACTTTTATACGGTCTTGTGTATATATATTTACATGCATATTTTCTTTTATATACATTTTTGATATCATATATGTATATGCGTTTTACCACATTAGTTAGTCTTTTCCCATTACTATTATTTTTATAAACACACCAATTATTTTAAACGTGCTATTATTACTAATTATTATTATTATTTCTAGTTTTATTATTATTATTAATATTAGTGCATGTATATTATATGTGTATGTACATATACTTTTATATATAGTACTATTTTAATTACTTTATTCTCATATTACTATTATATTATGTTTGCTTTTCATTATTTTTTTTAATATTATTATCATTATTAGTCGTTATTAACTTCTAAAACGTATATATTATGTAAATGTTTTAATATTATATTATATATATTTTTCATATATCATGTATATATGCTTTTAATATTATATTTTTATATACATTATTATATATATATTTTAATATTATTAGTTATATATATATTATATCTCTAATATTATATTGTATATCTCTAATATTATTATTTATGTATATATTTATATGTACGTACACATGTATGTAGAGTGCGGATAGTTTTTTATAAACTGTTACAATTACTTCTAAATGTATGAATATATCGTATATGCTTATATATATATATATATATATATTATGTATTTTTGTGTGCCATTTGCTATATGTTTCTTTTCTCATTTCATATATATATTTTAATACCATAATATTTATAGATTTTATATCATCCCATGTATATATTTCCGATACCATACGATGATTTTACATATTTTATGTATATACTTAAATATTTCGGTTATATATTTTTTATGGTTTTATATATATGTATTTCATTATTCTTATATACACATTTTACATATAATATTATTTTCATATATTATTACACTCATTATTATACCTATTACTTTCACTTATTTTTATTATATAATGTCTTGAGTTTAATACTATTATTATGTTAGTATAGCATGCATGATTATTGTTTTTTTTTTTTTGAGATTATCTCCGCGATTATTATTTGCTTCAATACGTTTCTGGTTATGTCAGTTATTCATCTTTATCCCGTATCAATTTCGCTTTGCATTATAACAAAATTATATTCATGTTGTCTAATTAATTTCAATAATCAAGTAATGTATCGATTTAATATTAAATCATTAAATTTCATCGCTATGTTGGATGGAATTTGTCGGTTCATGTTAAATCGATATATCCTTCTCAAAGATCAAAATTTAAAATTTCTCGTTTTTTATTGGATCACGACTAAATGTTACATTGAATTCGTATTTTTGAAAATCAAGACTACGCATGTTTATGAGATACCAATTTTGGGCGACGCGAGGGTGCTAATACCTTCCTCGCGCGTAACCGACTCCCGGACCCTACTTTACTCTGATTTTAATTTGGACCTAAACTCGGCCTTCTTTTGTTTTAAAAATAAATTTATTAGGTGTCCGATCACACCTATAGAAAAGATCGGTGGCGACTCCCCTTTTTTATATTTCAAAAAAATCAAACTTCAATTTTTAAATTTTCAATAAATCGCCACAATTAACGACCGAAGCTAAATTTTAAGTCGCTACAATAACAATCTTAACGAATTAACAACTCAGTCAAAGGTGAGTTAAACATACTCATTTAACAAGTGCCCATTCTTATTATATATACTCCAACATTGTTTGCTTTCATAATTTCCTATGCACTTTCATCAGTACTGCTATTCGAGGCTGCGATTTGCAACTATTGAAGTTTTTAGCGGTGGCATACAGCGGTCTGTCTCTGTATTTCTTGAATAACTGCTATAGTTATGGCCAGTGGTGTAGTGTAAAAGGTTCATTTTTCTTGTTTCTTTTTTATCTTTTAAAATAAAGATAATCTGTAGAGTGAAGATTGTGTGGAATATTCTTTCTTGTGCGACTTTGTTTTTTCAAAGCTCTTATTGTTGTTTAATGTTTTAAGAAGGTCCTTTCTTCCTTTCACATAAATCTGATAAACTGTGTTTGCTTTTAGTTGACATTGTAAGATGGTATGGAATCTTCTCTCTCATTGGACTTTGTTCTTTCAAAGCTCTTTTTGGTTTGTTTAATCTTTTAAAATGATTCATTTATGTCAAGTGGAATTCAATGACATGAAGTGTTTCATTACTAAATTCAGATTGCTTAGTGGGAATGATGAGTAAGGTTCTTTCTCAGTTATTGCTCTAGTTACTACTACTCACAGTCATGGTCTATCCAAAAGGTCTACGAAAATGAGCAGAAGTTCAAGGATAAGGAATTTCTCTAGGTTACGCGTTTCAAATTCTTTAGATAATATGGTCAGATCTCTTCCCAGCGAGGAAGGGGTAGCAGATGTGTAGCTAAATAGTAACTTCACTGAAAAATCAATTAAAGTAGTTATACTTGCCCAAGCGGAAGCTAGAAGTCTTGGCCATAATTTTTTTGGCACGGAGGAAATTTTATTGGGTCTTATTAGTGAAGGTTCCAGCATTGCTGCCAAAGTTCTTAGCTCTATGGGAATTAATCTTAAAGATACACGTGTTGAAGTAGAGAATATAGTTGGAAGGGGTAGAGGAGTAGTCACTTCGGAGATTCTATATACCCCTCGTGCAAAACGTGCTTTTGAACTCTCTATGGAAGAATCCCTTGAACTTGGTATCTCTATACTTCTTAATCATTTAACAATGGCATTGAAACTGGAAATTACCTAATCTAATAATAAGAGTTACCATCATTCAGTGACCATGTAGTTTAGATGTATGCTCATACAGTTAACTTTGGTTTATCTTATTTTTCTAAAAAAGTTCAGGCCATAAGTACATTGGACCAGAGCATCTTCTTCTTGGGTTGCTTTGTGAAACTGAAGGTGTAGCAGCCCGTGTTCTTGAGAATTTAGGTGCTGACCTAAGTAAAATCCGCAAAAAGGTAAAAATGCATTTACGACTTGATTTTGTTTCAAATGTCTGGTTTATAAAATAGTAATGGGTTGATTATCTACTTGTTTGACTAGGTTATTTGTAAGATTGTTGAAAGCGAAACTGGATTTACTTCCAGAGGAGCAACTAGTGGAAAAAAGATGTCAATGCCAACACTTGAGGAATATGGTACCAACTTGACTAAGCTGGCTGAGGAGGTAACAAACTTGTTTTATCTGTTTTATAATCTAAGTGCCTTCATCTAAATAAGTTTGTTATGGTTTCAGGGTAAATTGGATCCTGTTGTTGGGAGGCATGATCAAATAGAACGTGTTATGCAAATACTGGGTAGACGAACCAAAAACAACCCGTGTCTTATTGGAGAACCTGGTGTTGGTAAAACAGCAATTGCTGAAGGTCTTGCTCAACGAATTGCTAGTGGTGATATTCCTGAAACAATAGAGGGGAAAATGGTGTGTGTCTTCTCTAAAATAGTTACTGTTTTATTTATTAGTTGTTATGTTAGAAGTACACATTTATGACTATTTTGTCATTAGGTTATAACACTGGATGTGGGTCTTCTTGTTGCTGGAACAAAATATCGCGGAGAGTTTGAGGAGAGATTGAAGAAGCTAATAGAGGAAATCAAGCAAAGCGAAGAAGTAATATTGTTCATTGATGAATTGCACACCCTAATTGGAGCAGGAGGTGCAGAAAGTGCTATTGATGCTGCCAATATCTTGAAGCCAGCTCTCGCAAGGGGTGAATCGCAGGTAAATTTTGTTCTTACTATATTCATATTTAGGTAGCAAATGGATATCCAATCTGGCTATTTTATATACTTATTTGAATTGATGCACAGTGTATTGGAGCTACGACTCTTGATGAGTATAGAAAGCATATGGAGGAAGACCCGGCTTTAGAAAGACGATTCCAACTAGTCAAAGTTCCTGAACCATCTGTGGAAGAAACTCTACAGATTCTGGAAGGTCCGAGAGAGCGTTACGAGATTCACCACAAGCTTCGTTACACGGATGAGGCCTTAATTTCTGCAGCACAGCTGTCATTCCAGTACATCAAGTATGTGGTAATCTTATTTTCATCAAGTATCTATGTAGCCAATTTGTTTCTCACCTTGATTTCTGTATGCTTCAGTGACCGTTTTCTACCTGATAAAGCAATTGACTTGATTGATGAAGCCGGTTCTCGTGTTCGCCTTCATCATGCACAGGTGTGCTGGTATTCCAATCTAGTCTAGGGTGACTCTTATTTGCTTTTCTTTCTCAAGTTGTAACTGCATGACTTTATCATTGCTTGTTGCAGCTCCCTGAGGAAGCTAAAGACCTTGAAAAAGAGCTCTGGCAGCTTACAAAGTCAAAGAATAAAGCGGTTCGCGACCAAGACTTTGAGAAGGTAAAAAGGTTTATCAATTTCATTGCCTATTTTATGTTTATAATGGTCCTGCTCTAGGTCCCTAATTTGGTTTAAGTTGACTCATAGCGTTCTACGTTCTTTGAATAGGCCAGGGAATTACGTGATCAAGAAATTACGCTCAGGGCTCAGATCACTGCAATCCAAGAGAAAGAAAATGAGATGAACAAGGGAGTGGAAAAAGGTGTGGAAGGAAGTCTGGTTGTAACTGAAACGGACATTCAACATATTGTCTCTTCATGTACTGGTATTCTTGTTGAGAAAGTTTCAATTGACGAATCTGATCGACTCCTTAAGATGGAAGAAACTCTTCATAAGCGAGTCGTTGGTCAGGATGAAGCTATTAAAGCCATTAGCCGTGCCATTCGCCGTGCCCGTGTTGGTCTCAAGAACCCAAATCGACCAATTGCTAGTTTCATCTTTTCTGGTCCAACCGGTTTAGGAAAGTGAGAACTAGCCAAGACACTAGTTGTTTCCTATTTCGGCTCTGAAGAATCCATAATCCGATTTGATATGAGTGAATACATGGAGAGGCAGACAATATACAAGCTTATTGGGCCACCACCCGGGTATGTTGGTTACAATGAGGGTGGTCAGTTAACTGAGGCTGTTCTTATTTTCGATGAGATTGAGAAGGCCCATCTTGACATCTTTAGCGTGATGCTTCATATACTGGAGGATGGAAGGTTGACAGACAGCAAAGGGAGAACAATGGATTTCAAGAATACCCTTTTGGTAATGACATCTAATGTGGGAAGCAGTGTAACTGAGAAGGGTGGGCGACGGATGGGGTTTGATCCTGGTTATGATGAGAAAGACAACAGTTACAGTATAATAAAGGGGATGGTGATAGAAGAACTGAAGCGATATTTCAAGCGAGAGTTCTTGAATAGATTGGACGAGATAATCGTATTCAGGCAGCTGACCAAGTTAGAGGTGAAGGAGATAGTGAATATAATGATGCAGAAGGTGTTTGACAGGCTTAAAGGCAAAGAAATAAAACTGCAAGTGACGGAAAGGTTTAGAGAGAGGGTGGCAGAAGAAGGATACGACTCGAGCTACGGAGCAAGGCCATTGAGAAGAGCCATAATGAGACTTCTGGAGGACAGCATGGTGGAGAAGATGTTGGCTGGGGAAATCAAGGAGGGTGATTCTGCGACTGTGGATATTGACTCCAATGGAAATATTATGGTTCTCAATGGTCAGTAGTAGTGGTGTGTGCTCCAATTCCAACTGTGTAAACCGAAATAGTCATTTCCAATGTGTTTGTTGTTTGTACATTTTATTTTCTCTTCTTTTTCATTTTTTCATTGAATTGGCCATTATATTGAAAAGAGGACTGACTACGTAGGGGTAGAATTGGAAGGCCATTGATTCTTTAATTCCTTGCACATTTTATGATATAAATTTGTTTCTTCTTTTATCCTCATTCTTGTGCATAATTTCTTTATTACCCTTATTTTATGAAACCAATTCAAACTACTATTTTCTTTATACTTGTAACGAAAGTAGAGGAAAATTATGAGAAGAAAAACTTGTATTATTCACGTATGGTATTCTCTATATATAAGCTCAAAATAAACAATACTAAATAAACATCATCTTGATAAATTTCTTTAAAGAATGCAGAATTATATTATTATTTGAAATATATAAAACTTCCAATACAACACAATCAAATGCATCCTTCTGCCTCCCTCTCTTCCATCCCAACTCTTTATCCAGAAGTGCTAATTTTCTATAAAACATTGTGCATATTAAAAAGAAAGTGCAAAATGTTGGGCAGGGTACAAAACAGACAAAAGATGGTAGAGAGGAGGAAGAGATTGCAGGCATTGGCTTGAAACTTGAGGTAAAGTATTTCAAGGAGTGTGTTGATGCAGAAACTAATTCTGTGACTTTCTTTTGTTCGGGATTTGAAGGATGGGGCTGTTAAAACCGTGGAATAGCTCCATGACACACAGAATGCTTTGGGCTCAGGAAGGGATGGTTTGTCCATCACGTAATTTCGTAGCCTGTTAAAACAATGTATTTGTGAGCATGGCTAGCTTCTCAAACCCACAAGAAATACAACTACCTTGTAAGAAAACAAATATTTAATGTCATCAAACAATCCAACACCTATAAGTTAGGACCTAGAGAAGGACCATTTTCAATATTTTGATTCATCTTCTAATTAAAGAAATTAACATAAAATGGCTCGTAAAACTCTTGTACCTTCATTCTTTGACTTCGTGATCTGCCTCAGCTCTTTTTCATGCTATCTAGCTTCCTCAGGGAGCTGCACCAACAATGATGCATATGCTTTTGGATTCTTTGCACTAATTCTGAGATCAAGGTAGGTGATTCAGTGGTCTCCCACGGAAATGTTATGTTTCTCAACAGGTGGCAGTGGTGCTCCGGAATCATTACCTCGTCTTATTCTAGTTATGTAAATCTATATAGCCATTTCCTTGCACTGAATAAATTTTACTTCACATTTTGAAACTCGTGGATAAATTTGTTTGTTTTAAATGCCAACGTAGTTTTATTTCTCTTTTTACCACCTTTTTTTATGGAGACATGGAACAATACTATAAGGTTGTTCTTTAATGATCTATTTCAAACAAAGATCCATTACATCAAGAGCTGTCTCATCAAATTACACTATGCATATGTATTTATAAAGCTATGAAATTTAAGCAGGCTAAAGTAAAAAGTTAATAAGAAAAATTTTGAACAATAAATATAACTTCTTAAAACAATAAGCAATAAATAAATAAATAAAAATCACAAAGTGTTGTCGAGATCTTTGGGATTAAACAAAGAAGCAAAAGCTGGATGGTCAATTTCTTTACGAGATGCTTCCCAAAGCTGTTGTTCTATTCCTAACTTCCGCAGCTCATATAAACCTCGATCAACTGCCACACAGCATATCATGCAAACCTTCGTTTAAAATCATATATAACTCGAAAATTGGAATATGCCACATTCATGTTTTACAAATTATTTACTGGCACTTTTAACATTCATCAGTCACTCTCTTCCCCCCTCTTTTTTATGTAATGGTTTCATCATATATGTATTTTTACTGCCCATGATAGAAAAATGCTCGGATATTCATTTCAGGCTTGAAAAAGGTCGAGATATGGCTCAAAATATAAGCTCGGTTTTCACTTTTTCTAAAGTTGTCCCCAGATACAATTCCGCGACTGCTATAGGCTTGGTTAACGTATTTCTGGAGAAGAGCCAAAGTGTATGGAATGGAAGATGATATTGCAGAAGAGCGACTTGAGTTTTAGATTAGCCATAGTGGACAGACCCCTACTTCTCATGATGCTGTGGATGGTAAGATGATTATCCTCTTTGCTTGATCTTGTTGATGAATGCAATTGTATATGGGGACAACTTCAGAAAAAGTGAAAACTGAGCACATATTTTGAGCCATATCTGAACCTTTTTCAAGCCTAAAATGAATATCCGAGCATCTTTCTATCTTGAGGAGTAAAGATGAATGTTAAAAGGAGAGGGGAGAGAGTGACTGATGAATGTTAAAAGTGCCAGTAAATAATTCGTAAAGCATGAATGTGACATATTTCGATTTTCGAGTTATATATGATTTTAAACGAAGGTTTGCATGATGTGTTGTGTGGTAGTTGATCGAGGTTTATATGAGCTGCGGAAGTTAGGAATAGAACAATAGCTTTGGGAAGCATCTCGTAAAGAAGTTGACCATCCAGCTCTTGTTTCTTTATACAATCACAAAGATCTCGACAACAATTTGTGATTTTTATTTATTTATTGTTTTTTGTTTTAAGAAGTTATATTTATTGTTCAAAATTTTTCTTATTGTTAGGATTGACCGGACTAAGCAACGAACAAGAAAAATAGCGGAATAAATTGAGAAATTGAACACACAAATTTAACGTGAAAAAACCCTTCCAAAGAGGATAAAAAACCACAGGAAAAGATAATTTTACTATAATGCCAAAAGAACGAAGAGTACAAAAGATGGAGATAAAGACTAAACCCTAAAAACCCGAAAACAAACTCGAAAACAAAGAACCTTCAAAACGTAAAAATAAAATTCTCTAAATGTGTTATGAGTTTTAATCTCTAATGGGTGTTTTTCTGTAAAAGAGCCTATTTATAGGCTAAATTCATAGGTCAAATAATAATAAAATAATCTAAACTAATCAGTGTTTGATTGAAACAAATAAACAGAGTTTAACTGAAAGATTATTTCTCAGATTTGACTTCTAGCATTCGACTTGAACACGACCAAATCAAACTAACCCGGGTCTAATTTTCACAAACACAGTGCCCTAACTTTTCAAAACCTGCATCCAAAAGAGAACCTCTATTCAATGAAACGGTTATACATTTTTCCCTCCTATGACCAAGTTGTTTCTGCTCCATCCCCTTTATTATATTGTAACTGCTGTCTTTCTCATCATAACTTGAATCAAACCCCATCCGTTGCCCACCCTTCTCAATTACATTGCTTCCCACATTAGATCTCATTACCAAAAGGGTATTCTTGAAATCCATTGTTCTCCCTTTGCTGTCTGTCAACCTTCCATCCTCCAGTATTTAAAGCATCAAGTTAAAGATGTCAGGATGGGCCTTCTCAATCTCATCAAATAGCACTACTGTGTATTGTCGTCTACTTAAAACCAAATTTAACTCTCTAATTTCACCATAAATCTCTAATTTCAAAATTTTCTCAATTTAGTCCCTATTATTTCAAAACTTATAATTTATTTCACCATTTAATCATTTTCCACTTTTAACTTAAAATTCTATCAATTTAAACCCTAATACTTTAAATTATTCAACATGAACAACATCTATAAATTCACTAACTTTCAAATTTTCAACATAAATCAAGTAGTATTTATCACTAAGATTCCAAAAATATCAAAATTACAAGATAAAGGATTAAATTGACTTACCAATCCTACTTTGAACCTTAAAATCCTAAATTTTCCTTCCTTTCTTTCTTTTCTTTTTCCCCTGATTCGTTTTCTTCATTCTGTTTATCCTTTCTTTTTCATTTCTTTTACTCTTTTGTTTATTTACTTTATGTTTTAATTAATATAATATAATATAATATAATATATTATAATGTATTATATTATATTATATTATATTAACTTAATAATAATTCTCAAATAATAAGTAATGTATATAATTTGTACAAATATATATACATAAATACCACACATGTCATTACCTATACCATACACTTGTAAAATTTTAGGTAGTACTAAAATATTTTAAATAGTAAGTGTTAACTTTGTTGAAATTTGAACTTATATAATTCTTTTTAATAGTACATGGATTAAATTGATTCATTTTTCGGTAGTACTAAAAAAACTCAAACAAGTCCAAATTTGTTCTTTGGAGTAAATTGATCCAAATTCGTTTTTAATGAACCTTTTACATTATACCACTATCAATCTCTATAATAGAGGACCTGTCAGGTAAATTCACCATTTTATTAATGGGTTAAAATAAAATTACCTAAAAGATTTATGAACCCAGCAGCAAAGCAACAAGAAAACTAAAGAAGTAAAACAAAGAAGAAACAAGGAACAGAGAAAAGAGAAGAGGGGATAAAACTCAACTGCAAATCAAGAATGATGTACATTCAGCTAATAACAACTTCTATAACTACTTAACAGTAATAACAATCTAAACGAATTAATAGTCCAGTCAAAGGTGAGTCAAACATACTCATTTAACACATGTCCATTCTCATTATATATACTCCAATGTTGTTTGCTTTCATAATTTCCTACGCACTTTCAATCTCATCCACCATTGTCTCTCTTCCTTTCCTCCAAGAAGCCCTCTCTTGTCGACAAAGAAATCAAATAAGGTAAATTTAGACGCCTTAAACTTAACTTCAACATTTCGTGTTACAATACTGCTATTTGCGGCCACGATCCGCTGCTATTAAGGTTTTTAGCGGTGGCAGACGGCGGTCTATCTTTGTATTTCTTGAATAACTGCTATAGTTATGGCCAGTGGTGTAATGTAAAAGGTTCATTTTTCTTGTTTCTTTTTTATCTTTTAAAATAAAGATAATATGTAGAGATGAACCTTAAAAACGATTGACGTGAAGATTGTGTGGAATATTCTTTCTTGTACGAATTTGTTCTTTCAAAGCTCTTATTGTTGTTTAATGTTTTAAGAATATATTTTCTTCCTTTCACATGAATCTGATAAACTGTGTTCACTTTTAGTTGACATTGTAAGATGGTATGGAATCTTCTTTCTCGTTAGACTTTGTTCTTTCAAAGCTCTTATTAGCTTGTTTAATCTTTTAAAATGATTCATTTATGTTAAGTGGAATTCAATGAAATGACGTGTTTTAATACTAAATGCAGATTGCTTAGTGGGAATGATGAGTAAGGTTCTTTCTTAGTCGACTATTGTTCTTGCTCTAGTTACTACTACTCACAGTCATCATTCATCCAAAAGGTCTACGAAAATAAGCAAAAGTTCAAGGATAAGAAGTTTCTCTAGGTTGCGTGTTTTAAATTCTTTAAAGAAACTTTATGTATTTCAAATATTGGTATTCTCTATATATAAGCTCAAAATAAACAATACTAAATAAACATCATCTTGATAAGTTTCTTTAAAGAATGCAGAAAATATAATTATTTGAAATACATAAAACTTCCAATACTTGAACTCCTTATCCTTGAACTTTTTCTCATTTTCGTAGACCTTTCGGATGGACCATGACTGTGAGTAGTAGTAACTAGAGCAGGAACGACAGTCGACTAAGAGAGAACCTTACTCATCATTCCCACTAAGCAATCTGCATTTAGTAACGAAACATGTCATGTCATTGAATTCCACTTGACATAAATGAATCATTTTAAAAGATTAAAGAAACCAATAAGAGCTTTGAAAGAACAAAGTCCAACGTGAAAGAAGATTCCATACCATCTTACAATGTCAACTAAAAGCGAACACAGTTTATCAGATTCATGTGAAAGGAAGAAAAGACCTTTTTAAAACATTAAACAAAAATAAGAGCTTTGAAAGAACAAAGTCACACAAGAAAGAATATTCCACACAATCTTCACTTCAACCGTTTATAAGGTTCATCTGTAACACCCTTTACCTATATTCAACGCCGGAATAGGGTACGAGGCATTACCGAACTTATTCATAAGCAAACATTTAAAACCGAGACAATAATTTCCACTCAAATTTAAAACTTTCAGCACTTATTCATAGCAACTTTCAAAATTACCCATGAAATCAAAAACTAATGAATTAAACAAGTGGACCTAGTTGTAAAAGTCTCAAAAACACAAAAATTTTAAGAAATAATCAAGAGTTGAACTTACGTGCTGTAGAATATAAAACCAGCTTCTTAAAAGCTCTCTAATGGTGTTTTTAGCTGATGAAGATGAAGAAAAATGATGAATTCTCTAGAATTATCAATTACATCATATTTTACAATTAAATTTTTACCCTATTTCCAATTTTGCCATTTGTTCACACTTGATTTTTATATTTCTTGCACACTCATGCCGTCCAACTCACCTAATTTGGATCTATTTACCTATTAACTCTTTCCTTAATAATCTTTTCAACCATTTAATCATATTCTATAGTTTTGTATTTTATTCAATTTAGTCCTTTTTCTTCAATTAACTACCAAAATGTTAAAATTTCTTAACGAAACTTTAATACTAACTTAGTAACATTCCATAAATATTTTCAAAAATACTTATGGCTCGGTTCATGAATTAGAGGTCTCAATACCTCGTTCTTATCTCATTTTATCTAAAAATTTCATTTAATTCACAATTTCATTAATTCAAAAGTTTTTCTAAAATCACACCTTACTTTTACTTACTTATATTAAACTCACATGTCGGATTTAGTGATCTCAAATCACTATTCTGACACCACTAAAATTTGGGCCGTTACATCATCTCTACAGATTATCTTTATTTTAAAAGATAAAAAAGAAACGGGAAAAATGAACCTTTTACATTACACCACTGGCCATAACTATAGCAGTTATTCAAGAAATAAAGAGATAGACCGTCGTCTGCCACCGTTAAAAACCTCAATAGCAGCGGAATGCGGCCGCAAATAGCAGTACTGTAACACGAAATGTTGAAGTTAAGTTTAAGGCGTCAAAATTTACCTTATTTGATTTCTTTATCGACAAGAGAGACGAGGGTGAATGAGATTGAAAGTGCGTAGGAAATTATGAAAGCAAGCAATGTTGGAGTATATATAATGAGAATGGACACGTGTTAAATGAGTATGTTTGACTCAGCTTTGACTGAGCTGTTAATTCGTTAAGATTGTTATTACTATTAAGTAGTTATAGAAGTTGTTATTAGCTTAATGTACATCATTCTTGATTTGCAGTTAGGTTTTATCCCCTCTTCTTTTTTCTCTGTTCCTTGTTTCTTCTTTGTTTTACTTCTTTAGTTTTCTTGTTGCTTTGCTGCTAGGTTCATAAATCTTTTACATAATTTTATTTTAACCCATTAATAAAATGGTGAATTTACCTAATAGGTCCTCTGTTATGGAGATTGATCAGTGGTATAATGTAAAAGGTTCAATAAAAACAAATTTGGATCAATTTACTCCAAAGAACAAATTTGAACTTATTTAAGTCTTTTCAGTATGATGGAAAACTGAATCAATTTAATCCATGTTCTATTAAAAAGAATTATACAAGTTCAAATTTCAACAAAGTTAACACTTACTATTTAAAATATTTTATTGTTAAGGAATTAATATTTTCTAAGATTTTTACAATTATGCAAATGAAAAAATAATTCCCATGTCATCAATATTTAAATGTTAATTATATGCAATTCAATCTTATTTTATTATTTTTATTAATATGAAAATTAAATTAATTCATTTAATAATAAATTGACTAATTTAATCTAACCCCTATAACATCGATAATGATATATATATTTTCAGTTTTGATCTAAACTCTCACTAATAAAATCATACTAACTCAATGAGGGAGTTTATCTAAAATATTTCTCTTTGAATTAAAAAGATTCAATCAAATAACAACATACATAAAATAATTATGTAATTTACAAGTTTTTATATATTGTACTTTTATTAAAAGATATATCTAATTTCTAAGAAAGAAAAAAAAAATTTAAGGCATCTAGAGTAGTTGAGCAAAAAAACCTAATTTTATAACTGAGCAACTATAATAGACATTAATAATTAATATAATTTTATTAATTCCTTAAAATAAAAATAATTTATAATTTTTTTATTTTTTAAAAAAATTGTATTTATAAGCATTGCATATTTATATTAAAATTTATTAATAAAAAAATAATTAATAATATTTTTTATGTTGAATTATAATTTCAAATAAATTTTTAAAAAAACTAATATAATATAAAATATTTTTAATAATATAATTATATATGTATCATATAAAACTAATAATTATTAAAATTTATAAAATTAAACTTTAATGATAATATAATAATATATTATAAAACTATTATAGGAATCGAAATCGATTACCTCACCTTGCCTTAAATCGATATATTAAATTTGTATATTATTAATACATAAAATAATAACATAATATAATGTATTAGTATTACCAATGCATATAATAATGTTATAATATATAACTATTATTATAATATAGATTATAATAAAATATATAGTTTACATGATATTATACTGTTTGATCATTGATGCATGTATAAACCATTAATATATTATACACTACATGGAATGATATAGCATTATAAAATATAATAGGAGAGCTAACTTTCAAATATACTTAAAGTATAAAGACTTAGAATATATTTCAACCAGTATAATAATAAAAAATAATATATAATAATTAATATATAATGCACTAATATTATATATAATTATTATATTATAGAATATAATAAAATATATAGTATTACACGTAGTTTTAGAGCCAGAAAAAAAAAAAAGAATTTTGAGGGGGCGAAATTAAATTGTATATTTTTACGGTAGTAAAAATATAATTTCACCATTTTAATAATCTATATCTTTATAATTTTTAAATGATTAAATCAATTTTTTTATCATTTAAGGGGGACAAAGTGTAATTTTACCAATACTGTAACGACCCAAAATTTACGGTTATTGGAAAGTGTATTTTCAGGTCTCCATTTTTTACGAACTGATTCGTAAATATTTACGAAGTTAGTTGTGTGATTAATTAGATTTTGGTTAGGTGAATTAGCTTAAATTATGGATAATTAGGTATAAGGACTAGATTGAATATAGAGAAAAAGTTGAATTATAGAATGGAGAAAAGTCAAGGGACTAAATAAGAAATTAAACCTAAAATTTTACAAGTGTATGGTCTAGGCAATGACATGTGTGGTATTTATGTACATATACTTCTACAAATTATATACATTACTTATTATTTAAGAATTATTATTATATTATATTATATTATATTATATTAATTAAAACATAAAGTAAATAAACAAAAGAATAAAAGAAATGAAAAAGAAAGGTTAAACAGAATAGAAGAAAACGAAAGAGGGGAGAAAGAAAAGAAAGGAAGAAAGGAAGGAAATTTTTGGGTTTTAAGGTTTAAAGTATGATTGGTAAGTCAATTTAATCCATTTTCTTGTAATTTTGATGTTTTTGGAATCCTAGTGATAAATACTACTTGATTTATGTTGAAAATTTGAAAGTGAATTTATAGATGTTGTTCATGTTGAATAATTTAAAGTATTAAGGTTTAAAGTGATAGAATTTTTTAAGTTAGAAGTGAAAAAGGATAAAATGGTGAAATAAATTATAGGTTTTGAAAAAATAGGGACTAAATTGAGAAAATTTTGAAATTAGGGATTTATGGTGAATTTTGAGAGTAAAATTTAGTTTTAAGTGGTAATTGAATGAAAATATAGAATAAATTGTGAAGAAAATAAAGTTAGTTTTGGTTAGGGACTAAATTAGAATTTATGCAAAAGTTGAATATAAATTGAAATGTTCAATTTGAAATTGTGTTTATTGATGATTTTTAATTGTTTTGGCTCCGTAGCTAACGTTGAGTCGGAGACCTCAACTAAGAAAGGAAAAGAGAATGTTGACAAGGAGTGACTCAGGAAATTAAGGTTTGTATTTCTATAATCCAAATCTAATAATTATTATTTATTTTTATTTTATTAAATGTTATGGTAAGTATATGAAGTGAGTGTTTTCATCTTGATATTGAATTGAAATTATGTGAATTTGTAATTGGTGTGGATTTTGATTGAAATTGAATTGAGAAATTGAAAACCCTATTAACTGTATCTGGCTGAGTTGGATATAGATGGCATACCATAGGATTGAAAGTATTCAAGAATTACTTTGACTTCGAGTCGATAAGACACTGGGTGTCAAACTATTACTTCGGATAAATTCGATGAGGTACTGGGTACCAACTTACTTCGGCATGACCGATGAGACACTAGGTGTCAATCTATTATTTCGAATTATCCGATGAGGCACTGGGTGCCATACTGGTGTGTTTTGGTTGGATCCGTGTATCCGCCAAAGTCCGAGTCCCGTTAATAGGGGTAAATAAATGAATTGGCAATATGAATGATATTGGATGATTTTGAACATGAATTGGATTGGGATATTGAATTGAATTATGAAATTGAAATGTATGAACCAATGGGTTCATGAAATGGATATTGATATAGTGAAATGATATGTGTATCCTATTGAGAAAAGTTATTTGAATATCAATTATGAGATGGAAATAGTAAGAGATGATAATTGAAAGTATTATGAATGATATGTTATGAAATTGATTATTTGTTTAAACGATTTTTGTTATGTGTGTTTAGATATATAAATATTGTAAATTTTTATTTAATAAGTATTCGGATTATAGAAATACCACTGAGTTTATACTCAGCGTACGGTTTGTTTTTCATGCGCAGGATAGGTTGAAGTCAAATTATAATCAGCATCTAAAGCCAATCCCGAACTCATTGTGGTGAAGTACTTTTCCTTTGGTAATGGCATGTACCTAGGTTGTTATATGTATGTCATCTTGAGAAATGGTTGTAAATAATGTTATAAGATATTATTGGACACTTTATATACAATATATATAACATATTGAGGTATTAAATGGTATGATTAAGTTAATGATTATGTGGGTATGCAATAGTTTAAAGATTTTAGCTAAATTTGGTATGAATTAGAAATTGGTTTGATTGATGATATGTTGGATTGATTTGATAAAATGAGTAAGGTATCTATGATAGTTCATTGATTAGGCACTTAGGAAGTTTATTTTGACAAGTTTTAGAGATGTTTAATTGTGTTTTGGATTGGTTAAATGATTGGATTTTGAGTGGCTTGTTGTTCAAGATTTGCAAGGTTGGTAAACTTAAAGTTTAAGGCTCATTTTGAGCCTATACAGCCTAGCATACGGGCGTGTGACCAGACCGTGTGAGACACACGGCTTACATATGGGCATGTGGATAGGCCGTGTGTCCCCTACATTTTAAAATTTTCAAAACAGAATGCTCAAAAATCTCCACACGGGCAGAGACACGGGCGTGTGTCTCAGCCGTGTGAGGCACACGGCCTAGCACACGGGATATGTTCCGGCTATGTTAAAACTGCACTTAATTTTTATTTAAGTCAGAGAGTTACACGGGGTTTGACACGGCCTGAAGCACAAGAGTGTTTAGGGTCACACGGGCTTTGTCCTTAAACCACATGGGCGTGTGAGCCTTGTACATAGGAAAAATTTTGAAATTTCACGAAGACTTTTCTAAACTTCCAATTAAGTCCCGATTTGTTTCTAACACGTGATTTGGGCCTCGAGGGCTCAATAAAGGGACATTATGATTAAATTATGATGTGTATGTTATATTATCATATAATTGTTCGTATTTATTCTAAAATATTCGGTAATACTTCGTAACCCTGTTCCGGCGACAGATAAGGGTTAAAGGATGTTACAAAGACTAATTTAAAATTTTATAAATTATAAATGGCTGAAATGAAAAAAATTTCAAAAGGTCAAGGCTCCTGCCAGCCCCCTTGCTCCGCCACTGATTACATGATATTATAATTTTTAATCATTAAAGCACATATATAAACTATTAATATATAATATACATCATATAATATAGTATGAAGACTAACTTTCAAATGAAAGAAAAATATAGAGACTTAGAGCATATTTCAATCAGTATAATAAAAAATAGTATATGATAATAATTAATATATTATGTATTACTTTACTATTATAGTATGTAATATAGTATTATATAATAAAATAATATATTTTATAAGTATTAATATAATAATTACTATTATATCATAGATTATAATAAAAGTAATAGCATCAATAGTTATGTATAATTTAATATATTAAAACACATGTTTATAATTATAACTAACAATACATAAAATATTATTAAAAATTTTTATATTAATAAAATATTATTTTTTAAATTAGATTATGAATTGAGCTTTAACTTTTACAAATTGTGTTTTGGTATTGGGTTTAATTTCTTTTTATTTTAGACTTGAGATTTGGGCTATAATTAATTTATTTTGAGTTTGGGTAATAATGAGTATAGTATTTAGGTTTGCCTTAGTATAATATATTTGAGTTTTGAAATAAATATTTTAAAATATGAGTATTAGGTATATAAGTTTAATAAACAAGATAAAAAGTTAATTAATTCTCAATATAATATAGTAATTAACAATAAAAAATATTTTCGTTAATTCATATAATATTATAAAATAATAAATTTTACATACAATAAACACTTTAATTATTTTATTAATTTTATTAGATATAATTTATGCTTTCTATAAGACAACTGATTTAAGTTGGTATTGTAAAAAAGTAAAAAAGAATTATTACATTCAAAATTATTTAAATTCATTAGCCCAGTTTGATCAGAGCCCGAATCCAAAAAAATCTAAGTCCAAAAGAGTCCGAGCTTAAAAAAAATTTTAAGCCCAAACTGATCCAAACTCAAAAAATTTCGAATCCGAAATAAACCCAATACCAACCCACCCATTTACCATCTGCTTTGATTTATCAAATTCCAAAAAGGTCTTCAATACCTCTCCTTTCAATTAAAGCAGACCATTATCAAACGCTAGTTAGTTACTTGATATAATGTTGTACCACTTCCTTCTCGGTTCTGAAAATCAAAGATTTTGGTCGGTTTGGTAAGTGAGTCAGTGAACTCATTCTTCAAAGACAACTTTTTGAATATGTTGCATTTGCATGTAGCAACATTACCTACTTTTGTCTCCAAAATTTGACATCTGCCCCTTCCATTACTACATTTGCGTAAACAAGCAACATGTGGTATGCAGCCTTTTGAGGTGGATTACCCCTCCTCCTTCCTGACCCAATTGAGGATTAGAGAGGAAAAATAGATATAATATTACTTGACTTCAGATAATTTCTTCACTATCCCAATTAAATTCTGATTCCAATACAACAGCAAAAGGCATAACCATTTCCAAGGATTCTGAAAGAGAAGAGAGATGACAATTCTGGCATTTTACCAATGATATCCTTAATTGAAACATTAGATTATGTATTTAAATTACATTCACATATCCAAATACAAAGGTATGACTACCTCTGTACACACGAGACAAAAGGACACTCTGATTGATTCGGGTTTTACATAATTTATATTATGCTTTTTATTAAAATAACTTAAAAATTTTAATTAATTATTAAAATGACTTATTTATTTAATTAAACACGAAAACAACCTAAAATTTTCAATAAAAATTAGTGTAGCCAAATGATTAAAAATTAGTGTAGCCAAATGATTTGACACTAGCAACATACCACGTCAACTTCCATAAAAAAATTAATTTTTTAATAGAGCTAAGTAGAATGACTCAACCTATATAAATACTAAAAAAATACAACTAAAAATATGAAACTTTAAAAAAAATAAAGCCAATTAATTTAGCACCAACAGCCTGACACTCAGTAACTTTTTTTACTTTTTTTATATTTCTTCATTTTTATTTTTTATTATTAATTTTAAAAAACTTGTTATATAAAAAATTATTATATTAAAAAATAAAAAAAACTACACTAAAAAGTTATAGAACTAGATGATTCTACCAAATAAAATATTAATTCTTAAAATTTTAAATTTTATTTAAAAAACCGTATGAATATCTTTAAAATTAATTTTAAAATTAATAATTTATAAAAATTATATTTAAAATATAAAATATATATTTAAAATATTATAAAACAAATAATAAATTTAAAAGATCATATCTTTAAAAATAATTTATTTTAAATAATTTAAAAATTATAATTTAAAATATTATAAAATAAATTAAAAAATATTTAAAATTTAAAATATACATTTAAAATATTATAAAACTAATAATAAATTTAAAACTTCATATCTTTAAAATATTTAAATATTTTATATTATTAAAAAATTAATTTAATATTTAAAAATTAATTTAAAAATTAATATTTAAAATTTAGAACAATAATTTCAAATATATATTTAAAATTTAAAACAATATGACAAATAAAAAGTAAAAAAAAAAAACAAAATAAAAAAGTTACAGGGTGTCAATCCACCAAAAAAATGATTATTATTTTATAAATCTCATATTTTTAAAAATTGTAATATTTTTTTTGATATTTATACAAATAACACTATTTTACATGGCTGCATTCTATATATAACTCCACTAAAATATTAATTTTTTTCATTCTATATAACTTCACTAAAATATTAATTTTTTTCATGAAAACTGACGTGACAAATTTATGATGTGACATATTTATGACGTTAAATTATTTGTTTCTACCAACTTTTATTGTACATTTCAGATATTTTCATGTTTAATTAAAAAATAAATCATTTTAATAATTAATTAAATTTTTGGATTATTTTAATAAAAAAGCCTTTATATTATATATAGTGGACATCGTACACTATTACCTTCACAAGAAGTGCAAAATTTGACTATACTATTCCTGCCATCATCTACATCTGATAAACTGTCACTTTTCAACTCAAACCGATCCATGTTCTAACCATTTCCAATGTCACTACAGCATACCTCTCCTTATGCCTCTTAACAGAAAGCTGAAACAAATATCAAACGGGCCATGTTATTTGCTGTGTATCAAGTTTATGAATGCTGGAACAAGGTATAACCAAAAGCAAAAACGAGACCAACCATACACACAAAACACACCTAACAGTTCTCTGCACTAGATGCTGATGGACACATCATTTCCTTTACATCTACGCCTCCTGTGGAAACTGAATTGTCCTCACCCTTTGAACTCAATGATCCTGGCTTCATTTTCTGGACCTCCTCCCTAGTGTAGATACCAATCTTGCGAACCATGGCACAAAATTCCCTATTTCATAAACAACAATACAATTATGTGCAAGACATCCAATGTATTAAATAAGTGAATATGTATTAGAATCAATGTGTGAATCCTTACTGCCAGGGATCATCTCCAACAAGCATCATATCACCCTCATCATCAGTATAAACAACAAGCCAATTCTTCTTAGGGGCCATTAACTCGCCTTTAAATTCAAATAATCCATCCAACTCAGCAATCAGTTCATCATAGTCATTGAACTTAGTAAGGTCCACCGACCTACCAAGAGCAATCCCCTGCTTGTGAACCTGAAAACAGATATAGACAGCCCAAGTTCCTTATAGATTTCGTTATAGAAAGTGTGCAATATCAAGACAATGAAGAGAGATTAAACAACCTTGGTACAACTCCTAGTTGAGGCACTAGAAGGTTTGCTTTGAATCTCTCGTGTATGAGGCTGTTTCTCCTGCTTGTTATAATAAGACAGGTCCTCCACCTCTGCCAATTGCAAGACCTCCAACTTCTCAGAATTTTGAGCAGACTCAAATTCAAGAACTTGGTGGGATGCAGCTGGCATATGAACCACAGGCTTATTCGACGCATTAGTATGAGAGACTGTGGGCTCTGATGCAACAGAATTCCTAATGAGAGGAATACCAAAGAGTTTACAATTTCCTTCTCTATATTTTCCATTCTCATGCCCTTGTACAAATGATGTTTTGGGCATTAAATCTCTTGATTGGACTGGATTGCTTTCATGATGAGATGAAGTAGGGGGAGGCATCAACCAGTTTCCATGCAAGTGTTCAATCCTATGACCTTGAAGTATAGGATAGTCATCAAAACCACTACATCTACCATTTCCTCGCATTTGATAAGGCACATCAGAACATTGCAGTGGAGACTTTGCATTGGTGCCTGCCAGCTTGAGTGACAGACCAGAGGACACGAGGGACCAAGAGCCAAGCTTCCCTTCTTGATCTAGTGACTGTTTTCTCGTTGAATTACCAGCCACTAAAGTTTGATCAACCAAGGATGAACAGTAGCCATGCAAGGACTCAGCATTTGACCCAAACCCCGAGAGCAGATCTGTGCATGTTCGTTCATGCCCTCCAGAGGACATCCAATTCTCGGATGCAAATCTTCTTGAAGCAGAAACCACATCGTTGTTCTTATCATCTACAGAAGGAGGCCACATCACTGACTTTTCAGCAGTGTCCGACTCAATACTCTCAGCAATGTTGCCTCTCAAGGTCGAGAATTCTTGGCCTTGCAAGACCCTCGACAACCCACTAGTCGACAAAGGGTCTATAGTAACTTTGGATGAACCTAGAAAATGAATAGATCTTTTTAGATGAAGTGTTACATGAAAACATATTATTGAACAGTCACCTGTGAAAGGACCTACCTTCCCTAGTCAGCACAGAGGAATCAGGGGATGAAGGTATTGCATGGGATCGAGGCCTTTTGGTCCTGGACATTGGTAGGGGATTTAAGGCAGGAGGAGCTGAAGCAGGTTCAATTTTCCAAGGAGAAACTCTCTCTGGACGAGGTATGGAAGACGTCTCATCCCATCGAACCTGTAATGGAGGTTAGAACATCATTTTAAAATTCCAGACAACTTAAGACATTCTACCATTTGTTCAGATTTCTAAAAATGTCAAATTACTTTGAGACATCTCCATGTGGAATCCTGCCACCTTTTGGGATCAGCATCCTCAATCCCAACTACTGTTCCAGTAAACCTGCAAAAAAAAAAAATGAAAGCCCTCAGCTTGCTCCCATATCAAGTTGAAAACTGCTGCTCATGCAGTAAAATACTAGAAACTTCAAAAATTATTATTCTGATTCATCCACACAAGGATGTAGTATCCTCGGATAGAAAGAAAGACACAAGCTATACCTCTGTTCAGGAGCTTCTTCCCCTTCAAACCTCATTTTAAACCTCATACCTATTGAGTAATTATTCTTTAATGACTCCATGTACTGACCAAATGGAACAATAAACTCAGCTGGACTTGTCCTACAACAGAACATTTCCATGTGTAAATACAAGAAGATACAAATAACCCTTTGACCAAATAGCAACATTAGAGTTGAAAATTCCTCAGTGGCCTATTTAAAGAGCTTTAGCATATTAATCCGGGAAAAATGACATGCATATCGAAAAGGAAGTAAGATCTACATACCTAGGTTTGTAATACACTGTGAAAATGGTTTTTGTTGTGAAGGCATGCCATGCTGTTGCAAGCACACCAAGATGCATGCTGTGACTTGATATTACTGATGAAGGAACATTGCCCTGCTGCCTCATTGCACGTCGTACACCAACACGCAATTCTCCATTCTCACCTCTACAGTCGAACACCATTTCCACATTATTTCCCAAGCTCGTACAACAAAATCAATTTAAAACACCAAAATTCAGGGCACAAGGAAGCGGGCAAACCTTAAAAATATAAACGCATCCCCTGCAACAAGCCTCTTGGAGCTAACAAATACACTCCAGCCGCTTTGAAGCAAGTGCCTTCGTGGTTGACCTAGTATGCCCATCAACAAAAATAAATAAAACGGGTATAAGGGTGAGTAAATGCATTAGTTTGCACTCGTACAAACATTTCACGATCAGACTCCTTGAATTTCATTGTGTAGTGTGTGTAAATGCATGAAACACAACAACATTCAAAAGTATTACCTCTGAAGATATGTCGGAATCGCCACTCATTTCCATGCAAATCCTCAGCAACCAACTCCTGGGTTGGAGGTTGCCGTGACGTGTCCTGTTAAACAAGCTCAAATGAATCACAACCAAATTATCACATATGAAAGAAGAAAAGGAACCCATACATCCGCAGCAAATAGACACAAACCAATGGTGGAAGACATTCATCCGCATGCCGCCTGAGAACGGAAAACCCACCATGGGTGCTTGTATCGGAGGCAGTCAAGATCTTGCAAAAGGAATGAACATGAAACCTTGGTGGTTGAGGAACGGGAGACTCCTTGTCCACGGTATTCTCATCTTGCTGCTAAAAAACAGGTAAGGCAAAGAACAACCTCATGAGAAATTCAACTTCTCATTAAAATTTGATTATTACAAAGAAGAAAAGTAGAGACCAAAGCTTACAGTAGGTTCAGGAAGTAGAGTTACTTGTGCAAAAACCTCATCGGTATCTGGTTCAGCCTAAATAGTTAACAGCAAAAGGATATTAGTCTCGTTAGTAAAACTAAACCCCAAACCCCATAGACAAGAGAAACCCATACAAATTGCAATAAGAAAAAGGTGCAAGTTACCTTTAGTTGAACGTTAATAACCCGACAAAGGATCTTGGATGGAAGATTATACACTGGCATATGCTGGTCTGGAACCTGATTAGTAGACGCCTCAACCTGATTCACCACAAACTTTGAGGTTAATAATAAGCAAACCCAGAAAAAGAAAAAGAGAGGAAGTGGAAAGAACCACTTCAGAAATCACATTCATTCACCAACAAAGAAATTTTAACTTTAACACGAAATAAAATAAGAGAAAATAGGGAATAGAAGAGAAACCTGTTCTATGTGACCTTGAGGAAAGTAGAACACGCGCTCTCCTTCGCGAGGGACGGTCACCAGCGGTCCCGCACATGCATGCCATAGCTCCGTATACAGCGCAGTTTCAGGGTCTATATTTTCCAGACACGAGACGGAACCCAAATAAACATAAAACGGCCAAAAAAAAAAAACCACCAAAACTCTTAGAACCCGAAGAAAGGCAGAAACGGAAGAAGAGACTATACCTCTGATCGCAGCTTGATGAGTGAAATGACCATTTTGCCCTTCCATGGTCTTCCTAGCATCCATTGACTCGCTGTAACCAGAAGAAAAGCTTTCTCCTCCTCTTACGTTAACACAGTTTCCTTTCATTGATACCTCCGAAGCTGTCATTTCTCCGCCAAATGTTTTGAACTCAGATCTTCCATCTAATAGTCTCAAATTCCTTAAACTATAAACCCTAACTCGAATTCAACTCAATCCACCATCACCACTCTCGTAAAACCCCCAACTTCCCTGAGACTCTGATCAAAACCACCAAAACAAGCATATATCTGTCTCAATTCAACACCAATCTTCTTGATTTATGCATCGGTCAATCAATTCTTATTTCTCTCTCTCTCTCTCTCTCTCTCTCTCTCTTTCTTTCCACTTTTTATCTCTAGTCGCTGTCACTCTTCCTCTTTCCTCCTGCCAAAACACAAACAACTCACTGCTAGGCCTCTAATCTCCTTCACATCAACCTGTATAAATTGCAGCAGATATCAGAGCTCGTACACTCTTCAAAAGAAAAAAAAAAAGAAATTTACAAATAAAAATAAAGGTTTTATCTCTCTTTCTTTCCTTCTCTCTGGTTTTTTTTTTTCTGGTCTCGGTCTGTGAAGAAGCAATGGCAATCATTTAAACCGCGGTCAATTCCTAACCCACTGAAACAACCGGCATTACCGGCTACACCCGGTGGACTTATCAGTGGGGACGAAGGAGTCGAGGACCAAGCCCCAAAGGGACCAGATCATTTAAGCAAGTTAGAAAACTAAGGGAAATATAATATTTATAAAATGAAAATACGAAATATCAGATTAGTTAATACCACAACAAAATCTTATATTTTACATTTATTCTATGACAGGAAGAAAAGAAATATAAATGAAAGAAAAAGCATATGGTTTATATTTATTGAGATTGAAGGAAGAAATTGTGAACTCATGTGATGCCATATGGTTAGAGAGTTCATCATTTCAGTTGTAGTTTGAGTTGTATTTATTGTTTCGAATTTTACTTTAATTATAGTTATTTTGTGTTTTGATTATGAAATTAAAAATTTTTAATTTTATAATTAATATTATCAATTGTTTTTAATTTTAATTGCTCTCTTTTAATTAATTAATTAAAAAGATATTTTTAATTGATATAATAAAATATTTACTTTTCAATACTTAAATATTTTATTATTTTTATTTTTATATAATTTAATAAATTTAATCCTCTTCATTTATGAATTTTATCAAATTAATCTTCTAACATTTTTTCATAATTTAAAATTTTTTATTTATATTTTTTATTTAGTTTTTAAATTATGGATGCATTTAAGGACCAATTTAATAGAATTTGTAAATATAAAGAATTAAATTTGTTGAATTATTAGAACGATGATCAATTTAATAAAAAGTATAAATATTGAAGACAAAATATGTTATTATACGAATCTTAAAAAGTCACATCATTATTCTCGTTAACTATTTAATAAAAAGTGATTAAAATAAAAACGATTAAAAATATTAAAGATAAAATTGAATATGATCAAAACAAAAATACATTAGTCGTTCGATTGCTAATGGTGTAGTTTATCCGTTTTATTGACGTGTAATTTTTGTAAGTCTTATATAACAATTGGGTTGATGGATTGCAAATTTTTTTCACTTTTAGAATCTAATTTTTTTAATCTCCTCTTGATAATTAAATTATCATTTCCATTCCATTTTACTTAAATATTTATTGGTTTTTATATGAAAATATATTTATTGATTTAAATCAATACAAAAATGATAATTCAAATATGAAGTGGATAACAAAAATTAAAACACCAATGTGTAAAATTAAATATTGTTCAGGGACTAAATTGTGGCTCAACTTATATGAGTATGGATCTAACTGATGATGACAGAATCATTCCCCAATCAACAGACTTTGATTTCTATCACGCTAGCTACACTGGGAGAGTTACTTTCTTGCCATCATTCCATGCATTTCATCTCCTATGCAGAGATGTTAGAAGATGTAGTGTTACTGATAGGGCTTCGAGTGGACGGGTATCCCGTGATTGAAAGGTCTAAGGAAGAACACATACCCGGCCGGGAAAAACTCACAAGCAGTCAAAAGGGTATGAAAATTTGACTCCCTCTAAAAAGGAAAAGGCAATAATCGTGTTCAAAAATGGATGTCAACATACAAGAAACCAGACCTGAAGCGATAAGACCAAACCAAACATGAAGTAGGCATCAATCAAACCTTCATACCCAACTACATTGAGACACATGAAAAAAACATGGCAAAAAGGGGAAAAAAATACAAAACATGAAAACAATATAAAAGAGTATATAAAAAATGGATCATGCAAGCACTATGCGACCACCTTCACCACATAGTCAATCCATTATGATTTATGATTGATGAATAGAGATTCGAAGACTCACTAGCAAAGAAGAGCAGAGAGAGCAAACCTAACAACATAGGGCGAAACCCAACCCAAGAAAAACCTCCGTCAACATCCTTTTACTATTCTTCCGAACAACCAAACAAAAAAGAGAATGAAAATACAAGGAAGCGGGAAGGTAGAGGTGGAAGATGAAGAGAAGGAAAATTAGATGGGAACAAAAGTGGAAGAGAATAAAGACAGGGGGCTTTAGAGATCAAAAGGCAATGACCAATCAAGAGGTCATGACACTACCTCAAAGAGGCTAACGTGAAGGGAGAAACCCTAAGAGAAAACAATATTACAAATTATGCATGGTAGTGATTTAATTATTTCAATTTACTCATTTAAGTCACCCTATGTTAACTTGTTAACACAGGTTGACGTGGTTGTTATAATTCCTCACATATTTGTGGAAGCTAAATTGTTAGTTACTTTATTATTATTTTATTATTAGTAAGTTGTCAGTTCAGTTTTTAAACTACTAAAAGTTATAAAATAATTACTAATGAACCGGTGACATTACATATTAACTTGTAAGCTTAATAGCTAGTTTTGTCCTTTAATTAGTTTAAGGATGAATGATGAAAACATTACAAATCAATAATTTTAGTGATCATTTTCTAACTTTTCATAGTCGAGTGGCCAAAAATAAAAATTTACTAATAATTTGATAACTAATTAATAATATATTTAATTTTGAATAATTGAGTCCAAATTGCAATTTTTCATAATTTGGTGGCCAAAGAGTAAACTTACTGATAATTGGGTGTAGTTTATTAGTTTCTATTTGTGTTGCATTTGGAATTGCAATATGCAACCAGCAACCAATTGTTCCAGTGACAAAAGTATTATATTGTAGACTTTAGAACATGGGTTCAATTACAAGCAACTCCATTCTAAATCTTTAAATATATATAATAAAAAAATTGTGAGATGCATTAAAAATAACTAACAACATTTATTAGGGGTGTGCAAAATTCAATTAAAAATGAATTAAATGATTGAACCGAATTAATTCAATTAATCAATTGTATTGACTCAAAAATTAATTAAAGATTTTGAATCCAATTACTAATTAAGGGATTAATCGAATTTAATAAAAAATATTATATAAAAAGCCGAATATATATTAACCAAATGTACCGAGTAGAATGTGAAATAACGAGCTAAAGCAATATATATATACATATGTGTATATATATAATATGAATTTAAATAAAACAAAACATGACAAATATTAACAAATACCAACATCCAATAGAATGTTTGTTATTATATTTTTAATTTAGTGTTACTATTAATATTGTTTTTAATTTAATATTTGTTATTATATTTTTGAATTTATTAATTGAAAATTAACATTTTTAATAATTTAATTTTTTTTTTAAATACATTTGATAACTTATAATGAGAACTATTAGATGAAATTTTTCACTAAAAAAGTGTGAAAAATGTTAAAGTGGATGGTGACTTGAACAAATTCAATTGTTTTATTTATTTTTATTCTATGTCACTTAATCTTATATTAGCATTTATTAAATAATTTAATTATACTCAATATTTAATTTTAAGTAGTATACCAAACTTACTTTATAACTTAAAGTCTATACTTAATTTTTTTAATATTTATATTTTAAACACTTATTTTTTCAATTTTTTAAACATAGCCTTTGTGTTTCTATTGTAACTTTTTTATTGCTGGAAAACGTCATTGACCGTCGTCGGTTGGTGGTACGCCGGTGATAATCACAAAGAAACAAAACAGAGTAATAGCGTTGATAGTTAGGTCATGAAAAAGAAAGGAAACGAAAGTAATCTGAAAGATGCTTTCATTAAGGGAAAAAAAAGAATGTTTTTAAATTACACCCACAACCAATTTATATATCAACATTTTAGTTCCTAACTAATTAACTAAGTAACAACCTTTAGTTAGATTTACAAACTAACCACTAACCAACACCAGCCTTTCAACACTCCCTCTCAAGTTGGAGGGTGATAAAGATCCTTAACCCCCAACTTAGACATCAAATACTCATATTGTTGGACTTCAATTGTCTTTGTCATCACATCTGCAAGCTGCTTATTAGTACGCACATGTTGTGTCTGAATTAACCCTTCTCGTATTTTTTTCTCTAACAAAATGGCAATCGATTTCAATGGTTTAGTTCGCTTATGAAATACTAGATTTGCTACAGTCTGAAATGTTGTTTGGCTATCAGAAAACAACAAGGCTGAATCAAATTGATCAAAACATATATCTTTTAACAGGCCACTTAACCATACTATTTCAACAACTGTTGATGCCATACTCTTATACGCAACTTCAGCTGATGAACGTGAAACCGTGCTTTACATCTTTTACTTCCAAGAAAAAACGAATTGCGAAGTTTAATACAAAAACCAATGATTGATCTTCTAGTCATAGGACATGCAGCCCAATCAGAATCACAATAGGCAATAAGTTGCACTTTGTTTTTAGGAGCCAAAAAAATCTCTTGCCCTCAACTCTTCTTTATGTACCGAACAATTTGAAATGTTGCTTCATAGTGAGATTTCTTTGGTTTTTGCATAAATTGGCTCAAGTGTTGAACCGCATATGATATATCTAGCCGTGTATTTGTTAAGTACAACAATCGACCTTTAAGTCTTTGATATATTGACACATCTAGTAGCAACTCATCATTACAGCCTCTTAAATGCACAAGATCATCATATTCAGCTGTGGTAAACCTATTATTTTGCTCAAGTGGTGTGCTGGCCGGCTTGGTTTCGCCGAACCCAGCATTCGATATCAACTCCAATGCATATTTCCTCTGACTTAAAATGATGCCCTTGTTTGATCGTGCTATCTCAATGCCAAGAAAATACTTCAATTCTCCCAAATCTTTCATTTTAAAATCCTATGAATAACCTTTTTTAACCCATTAATCATCCCAATGTCATTTCCAGTAATTAGCAAGTCATTTACATAAACAAGTAACACAACAATCTTATCACCTTGTTTTTTTGTAAACAAAGAATAATTATGTTTGCTCTGAACATATCCACCATGTAAGAGAGCCTCAGTCAGCTTCAAATTCCATTGCCGATAAGCTTGTTTCAAACCATAAAGGGACTTGAGTAAACGATAAACCTTATGCTCCCCCTGTTTACGAAAACCCTTCGGAAGGTCCATGTAAGCCTCTTCATACAAATCACCCTGAAGAAATGCATTATACACATCCATTTAAAAAAGTGACCAATTATTCATCACAAAAACTCTAATAACAGTACGAACAATAACCTATTTCGCGACTGGAGAAAAAGTTTATTGAAAATCCACTCATGCTTGCTACCGATAACCTTTACCAACAACCCGTGCCTTGAACTGCTCAATGGAGCCATCAGATTTATATTTCATATTATAAACCCATTTGTAGCCAATGGGAATCTTACCATGAGGCAATGACACCACCTCTCACGTGTCATTCTCTTCTAAAGCCCAAATTTCATGTTTTATAGCATCAATCCATCTCAAATCCAGAATAGCCCCTTGATAAGTTTAGGGTTCAATAATATCAAAAATATTAGCTGCAAAAGAACGAGAATGATAGATAAATGAGAAGAAGAATAAAATCAAGAAATGGCATACTAACCTGTCTCAAGTGAAGGAGCAAAGGATTGGTTAGAACAAACATAGTCTTGCATCCATTGTGGTTGTTTAGAATGAAACGAAGTATGACGTAAGGGTGGTGTAGGTGATGGAGGAAGAAAAGGTGAATCGGGGGAAGAAATAAGAAGAATAGATGATGAATCGAGTGGTGAAGCCATGATATTAGGGAGATGGGAAAAAGAATTATCAAGGTCAAGAAAAGTGGTACTATCAAATGTAGGGAAGAAAAAAAAAGATTGAACAGGAAATTTAAAAGGAAAAATATTTTTACAAACAATGACATCCCGATTAACGAAAAATGTTTTCATGCGGAAGTTGAATGAAATATAGCCTTTTTAGACAGTAGAATACCCTATGAAAACAGATGGTATTACTTTTGGAGAAAATTTATCATGATAATGAGGCGTGGTGGCGTAGCAAAGACAACTAAAAACCTTTAAACAAGAAAGATTAGGTAATTTCTTATAGAAAACCTCAAAAGGACTTTTCCAATATAAAAGAGGAGTCGGTAAACTATTAATAATAAAAACAGGCTACTAAGACACACTCTCCCCAAAATTTACTAGGCATGTGAGATTAAAATTTTAAAGAGCGGGCTACTTCAAGTAAATGTCGATGTTTACGTTCAGCCATTCCATTTTGTTGTGGATTGTAAGTATAAGAACTTTGGTGTATAATTTCCATGGTACAAAAAAATTCAGTATATGCAGTGTTAAAAAATCCACTTTCATTATCACTCCATATAGTTTTAATAGTAGCAGTAAATTGATTTTTTATCATGAGAAAATTTGTTTGAGCTGTATTAGAACATCACTCTTTAAACGCAAACGAGTAAAATCATCTACAATAGTCAAGAAATATCTATCTCCACTATGGGTTGAAACTCTATACATACCCCACAAATCTAAATGAATAAGAGAAAACACTGCCTCAGCCCGAGTTTTACTTATTGGAAATGACAGTCTAGTTTGCTTTGCTAGAGGACATACAGAACATTATTGTATAGAAGTACTATTGGAAAAAATACATGGTTGCAAAGGCATCTTATTCAACCTCGAAATAAAAGTATGACCAAGTCAGGAATGCTAGAGTAAAGATGAATCAGTAGTGGCAGTTGTATGAAATTAGATGTTACCCATGGTTGATGCAGATTTTGGTGACAGAATTGAAGCTGAATTTCGGGAAAAAATAGTTCGAGAAGGATAAGGATATACAGGCCATCTTGTTCTCTACCAATCCCCTTCATCTTTCCACTTGAGAGATCCTGAAATATGTAGAAATGAGGATAAAATGAAACAAAACAATGCAAGTCTTTAGTAAACTTAGAAATGGAAAGCAAATTATAACGAAAATCTTGTATATACAACATATTGGCTAATTTAATATCAGGAGAAACAATACAAGAACCAGTATGTGTGATTGGCGAGGATGAACCAGTAGGTAACTGAACACAAGATGAAGATGATGCACATGAAACAGCAGCTTCTAAACAGTGAAAGTTAGATAGCATGTGGTTAGTAGCACCAGTGCCTAATATTCATTCACAAGGTAAGACCATACCTATCAAACTAGTCTCGGCAAAACTTGCAGCGGGCGTTACAGAAGACTTTTTATTCAACAAGCTTAATATTTGTTGATATTGAGCTTGTGTGAAGACAAGTGCTTAAAGAGTATGAGATGAATCAACATTAGCCATTGTCTCTACCGTGTCAATTGCAATCACGTTATTCACCACTGAGTTAGTGGAATTGGTAGTCTTCCTTTTTGTAAACTTAAAATTGGGAGGATATCCAATTAACCTGTAACAGTTTCCCCTTTTGTGTCCCTTGATTTTGCAATGGTCACAGACATCGTTTCTTTTGAGCTACATTAGCCGAAGAAACTGATGTTGGTTCAAAAGCAACTGAAACTGATGTTGGTTCAGCTGAAGTATGAAACCATTGAGATTCTTCTTGCATCAACATGGAATAGGCCTAATTAACAGTAGACAGTGGGATCATTAACAGAATCTGACTACGAATAGCACCATAAGTTTCATTCAGAGCCATTAAAAACTAGAACAAACGTTGTTGAACAATATGGTCAGCATTTTGCTTTAAGTGTTTAGTTGTAATAGCCCATTTTTAGTAAAATCAGAACAATGGTTTCGAGACAACAAATTTGAAGTTGGAAAATTTATTTTTATTATTATTTTATATTCTACTGTATGATAGAAATACAGTATAAAAATTTTGTTTAGAAATTTTACTGTTTACATACCTAATTTTAATGAAAATGACTAAATTGCATTAAGTGCAAAAGTTGAGTTCTAATAGCTAAAGGTATTAAATAGCTATAGAATTTTAAATTGGGGTCCGTATATAGTAAATAGACCATTCAAATGCTTAGTGGTTAAGCATGAGTAGTCATCATTGGAAATTTCATGAAACATTAAGGTTAATTTTGGAAATTATCAATTAAAATGATATTAAATAAAATAAAATAATATATTATCATCATCTACCATAAAAAAAAGAGAGAGAAAACCTAGCCATGGAAGCTTGAGATATTAGCAAGCTTGTTTTGCTTAATTAGGTATGTATTCATGTCCCGTTTTTAATGATTTCTATGTTTTCGAGATCGTAATAGCTTAATCTAGCTAGCTCGGGGATTAATTTGCAAAACTATTAAAGTATTAGGGTTTTTCCATTGATGAGTATGCTTGATTTTTGAAGTTTTATGATAGAAAATGAAAGGTTGTTGTTAGATAAACAACTTTTGTAAATAGAATTTTGATGAAATTATCAATTCGGGATTAAATTGAAAAAGATGATAAATGTAACAGCCCGATTTAGACTCTATTCAGAATGGTGGTTTCGGGACCACGAATCCGAGTCAGAAAAATATTTAAAAATTATTTTCAGTGTTTATTATGTGTGAATTTATATGTGTGAAATTTTCGTGACTTAATTTTATCGTTTGAGTGTCCGATTAAATAAAAGGGCTTAAACGCGTAAAATGAAAATTTGATGGTTTAATGTGTGATGACCAAATTGAATGTGTCTTTATAATTTGAGGCATTTATGTTGCAATTATGCCATTGAATAAGTGATGGCCGGTAAAAACCATGAATTATAATGGTTTTATATTTTAATATAAAGGTTATATATGTAATTTGGTTAATAAATTATATTAATATAAAACATAAAATTAAAAGCCATTCATTATTATTGTTATACTTGACCGAAAATTGAAAAAAGAAAGAAAAGAAAAAAAGCTTAGGTTATTCAGCCATGGTTGATCTTGATTAAGGTATGTAACTAGCCCAGTTTTTTTTATAATTTTTACGTTTTTGAGATCGTTGCTAAGATATCTACAAAGCCCATAATTTTTACGTTTTTGAAATCGTTGCTAAGATATCTACAAAGCCCATACTTGAATTTTTGGTTTTGATGAATATTTTGATTTATGTCATTGATGAATATTTGAGCTATGTGATGGTAGTTGATGAAATATGAAAGATATATTTTGGATTAACATGTTTTGTATTGGAATTTTTGATGATTTTGAGTAATTAGGACTAAATTGCAAAAATAATAAATTGAGTGTCTAAAATGTAAAATAAATGAAATATAAGGACTTGTATGAACATGGGTAATATTCAGCCTAAGCATGGTATGTGCAAATTTTGCATGTTTTGTGTTTTGTGCAATTTGGACTAAATTGTTAAAAGTGTAAAATGTTAGGGGTAAAATGGTAAATTGGACTAAATTGAATGAAAATATGTTTGAATGAATTTAATTTGAATATGTTTAGATCAAGCACCCAAGAAAATGGATTTGGATTGTGGGAAAACTAAAGTTGTCGACTAGTCGTTCCGTTCCGTTTTTCATCGTCTGAGGTAAGTTTATAAGCAAATAGACGTGCTTAATTTTAATTAAATGTGAATTATATATGCTAAATTAAAATATGTAAATATATTTATGTATTAGCCGAATGTGAATAAGCTTGGCAAAAATGTTTATGAATTCGTTTCGACCGAGTTACGACGTCCGGAAGCCGTGTATGAACCTTAAGAATAGCTAGGATACATATGTCATGACATAGGATTCCGATATGTGGTGTGCAAGTAAAACCATGGCATCGATATATGTGTGCGAGTAAGACCACATTTTATACATTGGCATCGATATGTGATTTCGATATATGTGTGCGAGTAAGACCCTGTCTGGGACAGTCGCAGCGATATGTGATTACATGTATCTGGGACGTTGGCATTGTACGATATATGTGACTATCCGAGTATCCTATCCAATTCCGAATTGTTCAACGGGCAAGGAAAAATTGTGAACGGATGTGTAAATTGAGCTAAAACGATCAGGTATGAGTTAGTATTATTGAGATGCATAATTTGTGACATAAATTGGTTTGGAATATTAGTTGTAAGATATTTATGTATTTGGTTATTAAATGAAGTATATATATGATGTTTTAAAGTTATTTGTAATTCGGTTATGGTGTTTAAATCTTGTCTTCTAGTGTTTAGTTATATGTTAATGATGGAATTGTGGTATTGGACATATGTGATCTATGTTAGGCTATGAAAATTGGATTAAAAAAATGTTGTTTTTAAGTCGATTTGGAATGGCATGCTTAAATGGGTAGTCTGATTTAGAAACAATAATGTAAGTGCATATGTATATATGGTTAAAGCATTGGAACTATAATGATAAGCATGAAATTTGATTTATAGCATATTTATATAAATATATTATGTATTGAATGTTTTATAGAATGACCGAATATGAACCAATTTAGATTGATTGTATAAATGGAATTTTGGCATGAATGAAAACATATAAAATTAGCATATGAATTATGCGTACTCTTAGTTGTTATTTGTGTTTAAAATGGCTTAAGATAACAAAGTATTATGTGCATGGTTTTATGATTAGGAAAGAAATATGTTTAGTTTTAAATTATGATAGTTTAAATGCAACCAATGCCGTATAAGTGAGTGATACTTAAGTTGTGTTATGGTTCATATTGTTTAGGTATAAATGCGCACTATGTTTGCTAATAAATAATAATATATTCGTTTATAATATATTATAAACAAAGTCGTATTTTTGTGCGGATGTTATTTGGTTTTTAATATGTGAACATGCTTAGATTATAAAATGTTATGTTTGATATTCAACTTATGAAAAATAGATGCTATATGTCTGGTATATGTTGTGTAAAGATTTATGAATAAATTTTAAACATGCCAATGATAATAATATAGTAGTTTTAAGTTCGAAAGTGAATCTAATATAAATGTTTTGATGAGATTAATTTACGAAGCAAGAAATGTAGTATATGTCTATTCTGAATTTGTGTTTTGTCTGGTTATGCCTCGTAACCCATTCCGGCTATGGATACGGGTTAGGGATGTTATAATAAATTTATGGTAAAATTGTGAAATTGTGAATTATGTGGGCTACTATTAATGTGTATAAAAATTGACTAGGCTTGAGTAAGGATTAAATTGCATGAAAGTCATTTTCCAAGCCTAGGGACTAAATTGTAATAAATTAAAAGCATAGAGGTAAAATAGTAATTTTGCTAAAATGTGTGTTGGACTAAATTGAATATGAATTATATTGAATTGAGTTAAATTTATTCGTATAGATCCGGCTAGACCTAGTACAGAGTTAGATCGAGGCAAAGGAAAAATATCAGATTAGTCTCCTTCGTATCAACATAAACTCGTCGAGGTAAGTTCGTGTAATTAAATTGTACATTAATATGTGTTAAATTGAATTATTGTTTGTGAATTGTACAATTTCCATGAATAAATACCGGTTGTATATTCGACGATTACCGAGTCCTGTTTGAACCTTAGAAATTCTTAGGATACAAATGAAATGTCATTAGGGTTACTGACTTGGTTTGGGTCTTGCATGTGTTGCAGACACACCACAGCTCACATGAGCTTCCCGTTATACAGCTCGCATGAGCTTCCCGTTATTCAGCTAGGAGGAGCTTCTCGTTTACAACTCGTATGAGCATACATGAATATGAATTGACGGATTATAGTTTAGTACATCTCGTGTGTACTACCCGTGCATCCAATGATATTCTAAATGGTTTAACGGGTACAGTTCTGTTATGAAATCATATGAGTTTGATATGAACTATTACCTGTATATACATGAAA
Organism: Gossypium longicalyx; assembly: GCA_025698465.1. Classification (NCBI taxonomy): domain Eukaryota; kingdom Viridiplantae; phylum Streptophyta; class Magnoliopsida; order Malvales; family Malvaceae; genus Gossypium; species Gossypium longicalyx. The sequence continues at coordinate 7,943,190 of CM047006.1, read as the reverse complement.
TACATGAAATATAATTATTTGATGAATTCAACCATGTGTGTTGGATTTTATATGTGATTTTCATGGCTAATATGTTGGTGATCATGTGTTTAACGGGTACAGTTCTGTTATGAAATCATATGAGTTTGATATGAACTATTACCTGTATATACATGAAATACATGAAATATAATTATTTGATGAATTCAACCATGTGTGTTGGATTTTATATGTGATTTTCATGGTTAATATGTTGGTGATCATGTGTTTAGGCTTTTGGCCAAATTGGTTGAGATATGTTATGTTTACTTACCTATTGTATGGATATATGGTAAGTTAAATCCCGTGTTATACGAACTTACTCAGCTTAAATGCTTACTCTGTGTTATTTTCCATGTTTTATAATAATTCAGAAACTCATTTGGGTTGAAAGCTGGTCGGAGCTATTCCACACTATCCATCGGCTCTTTTGGTACTTTCAGTAAATTAATTCCGGTTCTAATGGCATGTATAAGATATTTTGTTGAGACAAGCTAGTTGAATGGCTTGTGTTTAATATATTTTGATGTGTTTTATATATATGTGGTATTAACATATTTAATGTGTGTTTGATATGAATATTATATGATGTTAAATATTTGAAATTTTTGTCTATTTGTTCTATAAAGTCCGTTAATGCTCCGTAACCCTGTTTCAGCGACGGATTCGGGTTAACCACAAGAAGAAAATGCAACAAGCGCATCATACTCATCCCACAACATGCGCATTTTGGTGAAATATACAGACACTAATGTAGTCTCCTAACAATGAAAAGAAATCTCTCGATGCAAAAAGAAAACTTGAGAACCATCAACTTTGTTGAAACGTTCACTAAGATCTGTCCAAACTGTTGCAACACTAGAAGCAAATACTTTTCCAGCCGAAAGCTCATTGCTAACTGTGTTTAAAATCCACGACAATACTAGAGCATTGCATCTATCTCATTGCAGATACAAATCGGCTGGCACCGATTCTTTAGAATAGGAACCATCAACAAAACTCAATTTATTCTTTGCCAACAGTGCTATTCGCATAGCACAACTCCAAACAGTAAAATTCTCAGGCCCAAGAAGTTGATAAGAAACTAATTGTGTACCTAGAGTATCAGACGGATGCAAATATAATGGATGGTTGAAATCGACAACATAATTCGAATGAGTCATCATTTTAACCAATCAACAATCAGCAACAACCATACTTGTGCCACGAAAGTTACTGATTGGTGAACAATCAAATAGAAGAAATTTGCAGAAGAGAAAAGTTACATTTGTAAAGAAAAATCAAACGGAGAATAAACTCACGACAACCGAAAAAAGTAACCAGCGGTGGCTTTGATACCATGCTCGAAAATGTCATTGACTGTCGTCTATTGGTGGTACGCTGGTGATACTCACAAAGAAACAGAGCAGAGTAATAGCGTCGATAGTTAGGGCATGAAAGAAAGGGGGAAACGAAAGTAATCTAAAAGATGCTTTCATTAAGAGAAAAAAGGAATGTTTTTAAATTACACCTACAACTTATTTATATATCAACATTATAGTCCTTAACTAATTAACTAATTAACAACCTTTAGTTAGATTTACAAACTAACCACTAATCAACACCAGTTTTTTAATACTCCCCCTCAAGTTGGAGGGTGATAAAGATCCTTAACCCCTAACTTGGACATTAAATACTCGTGTTGTTGGACTTCAAGTGTCTTTGTCATCACATCTGCAAGCTACTTTTCAGTACGTACATGTTGTGTCTAAATTAACCCTTCTCGTATTTTTTCTCTAACAAAATGGCAATCGATTTCAATGTGTTTTGTGCTGACATGGCAAAATCGCTCCTTCGTGGACGCGATTTGCTGAAATTTCACCCAAAAACGGTCCTACGTGGACGCTTTTTGCATATTTCGGCCCTTTTCCGGTAAATAATGAAATAATTGGCCCATTTTTGTAAATAATTGCCACATCAGCAAAGTGCATCTATGTCAGCGCATTTTTTGCTGACATGGCAAAATTTCTCCCTCATGGACGCGATTTGCTAAAATTTCACCCAAAAATGCTCCTATGTGGACTCGTTTTGCATATTTTGGCCATTTTTGGTAAATAATGAAATAATTGGCCCATTACCTTAAATAAAGTTGGAAATGGACCTTTATTGGTAAAATGGTCTTATTTCTAAATTAAAAGTGTTTTAATGTTTTAAATTTACATTTTAATGTATTAAATTATTATTGAACTTACGAGTCTAAATTTTTTTGGTTAAAAATTAGATTTTTTTAAAATAATTCTATAATATTAAAATTTATTTTAAATTATATAGCCCAGATTAGTTTAATAAATAAAATATTAACGTGTCAAGTAAATACATTATTCACTTGTCATCATTTTAAAAATGTCACCTAATATTATTTCTAAATACCTCGTAATATATGTGATATATATGATTACATATGTATAAATATATTTACATATAAATACAAGTTTTTAAATTATTAATTAAGTTAAATAAATTAATTTAATAACTTTTAATTTTAAATATAATTATAGAAAAATAAAAATAGTTAAGGTAAAAAATTAAAAGTTAGTTAAAAATATTGACTTGTATTGATATAAACCTGTTTTAAATTAAAATATAATAAAATTTTAACTGAAACGAAATATAAATTAATTAATACTGGTTTAAAACCCGAAACAGTGGGTACCCACCGGTATAACCAACTACCATGGTTAAGATTATAACGCTATTTGACCTGACTGTTCTGGTTTTTACAGGGGAGTGGGCTGGCTTGCAAAGGATGTGAAGGGTATAAATAGTAAATACTAGCAATTTACAGAAAAGCTGCACATTAGTCGAGCCTAATCAAATTTAATTGGTCTAATTTTAGATTTAGGTTTAATATACGGTTTCGCCCTTAAAATATATTTATCTTTTTATTTATTTTTTTATTTCAATTTTACTTAAAATATCAATTTCTTTTATTTATGATTTATTTTGTAATGATTGTTAAAAAATTTATTCTAATAATGCCATGTGAGGATAAATGATCAGTTAAAGTCAAAAGTATTTTTTAATATTTAAATATTTAATATTATAATATTATAACTCAAAGCTAAATATTTTTGAATGGCGGTGTAATATGCTTGAAATTGTCGTGGTTGTTATTAATATATATTTTTAATAAAAAGAAAAAAGAAAAGTGATATTAAACGTACAGTTATTGCAGGAAGTTTGTAAAATTATTTTACTGGTACTCGTGTCGTGTGGAAGGAAGCTGAAGACGAGAAACTGAAAGGGCAAGTCACGTGAGCAACAGGAGAAGTAAGTCAGTGGGACCCCCGTGTATCGTCTGCATGGTCGAAAGCAACATATGGAGGAATCTTTGTCCTAAAATATATATCTTATAATACAACTTGGTCTATCAATACTATAGTGCTATATCACAATTGAATTATTATTTAATACATTATTAAGTATGTTAGATTTGAAATATAAAATTTTATTAGTTAATTGATAGACCCAATATATTACATAATAGTATATATTACTAATAAATGAAAAAAATTAATATAAAGTCATTAAAATATATTAGGAGTGAAATTTAACAAAGAAAATAATTATTATAATAATATATAAAATGTTAAATTTTCTGGCTAATAAATAATTAAAAATGGCAAACACTCACTTATATTAATTAATGTTTAATTTCCTCACTTAATAATAACTAAGGTTGTCGTTAAAATATGTGATTAGGTTATAAAAAATGATTTTATATATTAAATAGGTATGATGATTTTTTTGTCTTTCAATTTTATAAAAAAAAAGTCATTTTAGCTATCTGTTTAATTTTTCATCTTTTTTAGTTCTTAAATTTGTGTTTTTTTATCAAATTACTCCGAAATGAATGAAAAATTAACGTTCTTTTAACTTTATTGACGTTTTATACACATGAATTACTACATGAATGACACATCAACATTCAATTAACTTTTTAAAATTTAAAAAAATATATAAAAACTTATAAAAATTAATTAAATGCTTATGTGTCATCTATATGGCAATTCACGTGTATGCTAAGTCAGCAAAGTTAACAAACATTAACTTTTTTATCTATTTTTGGGTGATTTGATAATAAAAAAATTTCAATTACTCAAAGAAAAAAAAATGAAAAGCTAAAATTACTTTATATATATATATAAAATTGGAGGATAAAAAATTTATTATGCTTATTAAATACAAATAAATTCTAATTTTTTACTAGAAACTATTTTGATGAAGATAGGTGTAAATCAAAATGTGTTTTATGTTAAAGCATTTTTTAAAAGAAATTGGTTTGGTCCTTTTTTTAAAGGTAAAATACACATTGCTATTGTTTCACCAAATTCCACTAAAAGAAACCTTGAAATTCTGTTTTTTCAAATCAAATTAGAAAGAAGAAAAAATCACCCAAAGTTCCAAATTTGATCCACGATTTGTTTCCTTTGTTCTGCAAAGTGAATGAAAGAGAGAGAAGAGGAATAGGAAGGCGAGATATTAACACTGTTGAGAATATACTATTATTGATTTAGAGTTAATCTTTAAAATTCAAACCTTACATTACCACTAATGAAAGATTCCTTAAACCAAACTTCCTCCTAATAAATTTATTTATTTATTTTATATTTTAGTTGTAATTATAATTTTATATATTATTAAAAAAAATTATTCATTTAAAAATATGTTTTTCTTAATTGAAAAAGGCTATTGAAATGGTTAGAGCAGCAACCAAAATCTTCATAAATACAATATTTCGTCCGATTTTAATAGTGGATAGTAATTATAATTTTTGCCACATTTTTAAACAAGAAAGATTTCATTCGACAACAACAAAACATAACCCCTGAAGTAGCCGATAGACCTGCAGCAGCAACCCCAGTAGAGGATATATCGTGAATGGCGGATTCAAAAATACGGATTAACTTATATTAGCATTATTAATTACATTTTTTTATTAATTTTCATATATAATTATTCAATAATAAAAATTTTATATTTATGATTTCAAATATGAAAACTTTAAAATTTTTAAATTTTTAAAAGAAATTATTTTATAAGAGATAAATATAATTTATATATGTTTTCAAAATTTTAAAAGGGGTTGGTTTGTTTTAGAGGGGTAAAATTTAAATTTTTAGGAAGTTTAATGTAATAAACTTCATCTTAAAAAGAGTGTAATGTAAATTTCTAAAATGCTAGGGGGCAGTGGTCCCTTTGTATCCGCCAATGCACCCAATTCAACTTAGGCTAGTTTAGTATTGTTTTTGAAATGTGTTGTAGAAAAGTGCTTTTGAAAATTTTAGTTTAAGATTTAAGTGTTTAGTATTACTGTCAAAAAATACATTTGAGAAATAAAATGTCCATTTTGAACATATTAATATCAAGTAACAAATATGCATTTAAATAATGTTCAAATTAATTAATATTATTATATTTTAGTAAGAATATAAAAATTTTATTATAACTTGTTCTTTATATTTTAATATATGAAATATAAATTTTAAATATTTTTAAATAATAAATATTAATTACTTATATAATTTAATTAGAATATATTAATGATTTTAACACATTTGTAATTAAGCATCAAGAAAAAAAAGAAAAATACTATGTTATTGAAATGGTGGAAAAGTAATTAAGTAGCAAAAGTGATTTGGGAAGAGGAAAAGTTAAAAAATTTTACTTCTCTTTTTCAGATGTGTTTTTTAAAAGTGTTTCTGAAAAGTAAAAAAATTAAACAAAAAACAACTTGTTTAGCATAGTTTTACTTTCAAAAGTGCTTTTGAAGCTAAAAATATTTTTTTAAGCTATACTAAACAAGCCTTTACTCCCTTTAGATACCATTTCACCTATGATGAGATGGAATCAATAGGGTATATACCTTTTAAACGGTGATGCAACTCCATTTTACACCTGTGATAAAGTACAGTGGGATAGTTGAATTGCATCACATCCCTCAATTTTGGTTGGTGCTTTATGCTCTAGTGTGAATAAATTTACTCCGATGGAGAATTGTTAATAAAAATAATTATTTATTGAGTTATTTTTTAATTAAAATAAGTATATAATAAATTTTATTATTGTCTTTAATAGTCATTTTCTATTCTTACTTCACTGTTACAGTTACTTTTGAATCCAAACATACATCCCACCATTGTTTCTAATCTCATCGCTACAGTAATTAATCTCACCATCACCGTTGTCTTTAACCTCACCAAAAGTAAACACAAGATGCATTCAAACTAAGCTTAATCTCACTAAAAACTCAATCAATTTGAATTCAAGTATTCAACCACAAACATAGTAGGAAGAGAAGTCAACCCCAATAAAATGGTGCTAGCCATTTCATCCAAACTAACAACAATCTAATGCATTGAAAGCTCATCAGTAGGAGGCTGACATACCCTTGTAAAAGCAAGGATGGGAAAACCAGAAAGACCATGGGAAGGAACTTTATTTTGCAGTATAAGGAAAAAGAGAATGGGAAACTAAAAGAAAGAGAAAGGAGAAGGGCGGAAAGAAAAAGACGAGTGCTCCATCGTGTTAATGGGAGAGATAGGGTTTTTCAATAAGAGAAATAAAAAGAGTTAAAGTGAGTTTTTTTAGCTCTCAATAATTAATTCCCCAATCAGAAAACTACTCAAATCCCTCCATACTTAAACGTATTTAAATTTATATCTTTTAAATTGTTATAATAAGAGAAGAATAATTTTGACAATTTATGTATTAATATTGTATCTTTTTTTGTCACATATACATTAGTTATATATCATATTTTGTTTGTATGAAAATCTTAAATGTGCGATAGATGATGTTTAAATTTATTAAAGTATTTATTGTCTTAATTACACGTTGTAATGTTTTCGAATTGTTCAGATTTATTAGATTTTGAAAATTATTGTAACAACTCGATTTTTAGTGGTGCCGAAAATAGTGGTTCAAGGACATCAAATCCAGTAAGTAAGTTCATAAATATAATATTAAGAATCAAATATAGTTTTAAAAAGGTTTTTGAATTAGTAATTTGTGTATTATAATGATTTATTAGGTTAAGTGGTTTTAGAAAGTGAGGTATCAGGACATTGTTTCTATAAACCGAGCCATAGATATTTTTATAAATATTTATAGAGTGTCATTAAGATAGTATTAAAGTTTTGTTGAAAAATTTTAACGTTTCGATAGTAAATTAATTAAAAAGAACTAAATTGAAAAATGTGTCAAATTTACTAATTAAAATATTTAAGTGATTAAATAACTTGATTAATAAATGAGCGGGGACTTAAGAAATAAATAAACCTAAATCTAAATGATGAGGCGACATAAGAGAAGAAAATAATAAAATAAAATCATTTAATGGCAAAATGGTAAATAAAGTGAAATTAAAACACCCAAATAATTTTAAAAAGATTTCTAGACATTTCTTCTTCAATTTCGGTTCAAACAGACATGGGGAGAGCTCATTTTTTCTTCATGTGAATCCAATTCTTACCCATTTCTTATAATTTTTATATTTTTGAGATTGTTACAATTAGGTCCAACTAAATCTTACCTTAGTTCTTTATTTTGTTAAAGATTTTGGATGTTGTCATTGATGAATCTATACGATTTTTCATGCTAAATGATGAATTTGAGATATTAGTTGTTATTTAAAAGTATGTTGTTAAGTGATTTTGATGAATTTTTCGATTAAGGATTAATTTGTTAAATAAAAAAATACAAGGGTTTGTGGTGAAATCATTGAAAAAATGGGTTGTATTGAATGCCATGAATATTTAGCTAGCATTGGTTTGCATTAAAAATGGTTAATTTGCATGTTTTGGGCTTAGGGACTAAATTGAATAAAAGTAAAACTTTAGGTGTAATTTTATAAAAATGTCAAAAATACCAAATTGAATGAAATTAATTGATTTATTGTCTAAATTAGTATATTGAATGAAATTACTAATTTAGATAAAGGTCGAGTAGAAAACCGAGGAAAATGGAAAATTTCTAAAATGCCCCTAAATATTAGTATTTCTGCAATTTAACCAGGTAAGTTATTATGAACTGTATTCTGTAGAATTTTGATTAAATTGAATGTTAATTGGTGATTGGTAATAAATATATGTTCTATTGTTGGAAAAATATTATCGAATTTAATACTTAGTTTGGATTGAACGCGAGATTTGAGTACATTCGTGATTTGGCGAATTGATGGTGTTGGAGGAAGATATTGGAAAATTACCCAAGTAAGCCAGAGTTCAGCATTTGTTGCGAACTCTCGTGTTTTACTTTTGCTTTAGCTCTTACGAGCTTCCGTTTAACTTATACGAGTTTCTATTCAGCTCTTACGAGCTTCTGCTCAACTCTTATGAGTTTCTGTTAAGCTCTTGCGAGCTTCTGTTAAGCTTTCGAACTTCTATTAACGTGTACTCAAATCCGTAAGTCGTTCTTCGAATAGTAAAATATCGAGAGTTGTCTTGGATGATACATGTATATGAAGAAATGGAAAGAGAAAGATATGTATCATGATTTGTATATATATCAATATCTTGACATGTTTATACATGGAAATTATGTAAGTTGAGACGAGTAATAAACTTAAGTGTGACATGTTGAGATAATAAGATTATCGATGTTGAAATTATATGAAATATGTTCAAGTACGCTAACAAGTGTTGTTATTTGATGCTTAGCAAGTGCCAAGCTATTGGTTGAATGGTAATATGTTTAATTATAAGATGCATTGAAATGGTAAGTGCTCAAATGAAAATATACTTGTGCCCATGAAAGAGTGGTAAGTTTTAAGTTATACAATTTCTTATGAAATGGCTTATTATGTGATTAATTTGAAAATGGCTATGTTTACATACACTAGCTTGTGGCTATGGTGGTATGATATGCTTATGACTTGTGTGTTATGCATATGGTATGGGTGTGATAAGTAAAGTAATACAAATGTGAATAAAAAAATTTGGAAGAGTATAAAGTTGTTTAAAACTCTACTATACTTGGGATAATATGTATAAGAGATGCCATGGATTTACTCATTTTGTGAGTTGTTGAATATGGTTTCTTGAATTGTGTGGCATCAGTAAATGTTCATTCTTGATAAGTGTAAATTTCATAATGAAATGGATTGATATGATTAAAGTTTATATGAGATTACTAAGCATTCATTGCTTACGTATTTATTTTTCTTTACTTTTCAAATTATCGAAAGCTTAATTGGGTTGGAAACTTGTCGGAGTTATATCACACCATCCATCGGTTTTATCGGTACTTTCGAATGTTTTGATTTTGGTTATAATGGCATGTATATGTATTTTGTTTAATGTTGGCCTATATGTAATTTATTGAGATTAGCCACTTATTTTGGCTTGTTTTGGATGTCTAATTATGATTTGTTGATATGCATAATGTTGATTGCAGGTTGACGCAAAATTGGGTGAGAAATATGGCTTGTAAAATAACCCATTTTCGTCCACACGGGCAGGGACATGGGCGTGTGTCTCAACTGTGTGTGACATTCGTCCAGGTGACACAGCCGTGTGTTCCCTTTATCTTTTAAGAATGTAAGTCAGTATGCTCACATGGCCTAACACACGGGCTTTTGACTTGGCCAGGTGACCCAAGTCAGTATACTCATACGGGCACGGACATGGGTTGAGACACGGCTGTGTGTCCCTATTTCGAATGCCCACATAGCCTAAGACACGGACGTGTCTCATTACCCGTTGTGAGTCACACTGCCTAGCCACACGACCGTGTGACCCCTGTAGTGTTGAAAATTTTAAATATTTCTAAAAAAATTTCTGAGTTTTCGATTTAATCTCGATTTGTTTCTGATGCATAATTTGCGCCTCAAGGGCTCGTATAAGGGACAATATGTATGATTTTGATTGGTTTTTGACATGAATGCTATATGATATGAACTGTTTGCATTTTCTATCTGTTTGATTTGTAAACTCCCGTAATGCTTTATAACCCTATTCCGGCGATGGATTCGGGTTAGGGGTGTTACAATTATACATATTATATATAGTAGTAATGAAAACTTTATCTCCACTACCCCGTAGGAGTTTGGGTTTTTTTATTTATTGAATTATTAATTTTTTTCTTCTCCTCCTCTTTTAGTAAAATTCATATGTTTGTTCTTAAGTAATCAAAATACACATCAGTCATATATGACTATTTTGTTGCAATTTAAGGAACGAGATGCAAATTTCAATTTTGGTTTCTCATAGAGAAATTGAATTTCTATCATTGGAAAGTTTTAGTTTTCATACTACATTCACTTTTGGATAAGATGACATTTTTTTAACAATTAAGGGTTTGAGAATAGCGAAGAAGATCATTTAACAAAAACTAAAATTTGACAATGCTTCTTAACTCAAAAATACATATACTAAATTTGGTAAAATTTATTTTCATAAATAACACAATAATGTTTGATTTTATGAAAAAATTTAAAGATTCATTGTACAACAAAAGTGTTAGTAGTTTGTGATGTTAGTAATCTCATGTTACTAACAAATATAAAATATTTAAATAGAAAATGTTAATAATTTGACTTAAATTTATTGATCCAAAACACTTATATATATAATTATCATTTTTTAAATTTTTTGATATAATTATAATTATTTTTATTTTTATCTAAATAAATTTATTCGAATAAATATAACTTTAAAAAAATTCATAATGAATAAATATAATCTTTCTAAAAAGTTGTGTTATGGAAAGTCATGTCAAATGCCATTTTCTTGAATGAAATGCTTACATAAAACTTAATAATGTTTTTTACTATTTAATTTTGTTGTTTTAAAATTTATTGTATTTTATAGACAAAATTAAGACTTTTAAATACACTAAATCACGCTACTACGTCTTTAATTTTTTTCTTACACCACAAATTTCTAATAAAAAAAAAAACTTTTTCTAACAGGAAGCAATAGTGGTAATGCTTAGAAGTTGATGAATAATTTTAAAGTAGGGGTGAGCAAAATTCAATTCGACTCGAAAAAATCGAAAAAAATTCAAATTTCAAGGTAAACGAATCGAGTTATTTGAGTCAATTTGAATTTTTTTCAAATTTTGAGTTCGAATCGAGTTGAGTTTTCGAATCCGAATAACTCAAATAATTCGAATATCAAATTACAATATTTTACATTTTTATCTCAAACTCCCAAATCTTTTTACTTTTCCCTCAAAACTTTTACTCCCCTTCCATCCCAACCCCCCCTCCCCAAAAAAATCCATTTTCCACCAAAATTTTACTCTCCCATTTACTTTTTCTCAAAATTTTACAATCTCACCAAAAATTTCACTTTTCTCATAAAATTTTTACTTCCTTCCAATCTCACTCTCATCTACCCCAAATCCTCCCCAATTTTTTTAATATTTTCCCTCCAAAATTTTACTTTCCCCTATTTACTTTCCCTCAAACTTTTATCCCCCAAAATTATTTATTTTCTCCCTAGATTTTTACTTTTCACCATTTACTCTCAGATAAAAAATCAAAATTATCCAAAAAAAATCACTAAACATAAATAGTAATAATTTTATTTATATCTACTATTTATATTATTAAATTAAATTTCACATTTTATACTATTTATATTATTGAATTGTTTAGTCATATTGAATATTTATATTAAAATTGAATTATTAATTATGCTATTAAATATTCATGTTAAAAATTTATATTAGTATTAATTTCAAACTTTTATTAAAAATCATATTTTTACATTTAATATATTTTTAATTCTAAAATACATAGAGACAAGAATCTGAAGATAATTGAAACAACTAAGCAAGCAAAAAAGCTAACTTGTAAATAAAAGATTAATAAATAAATTATGAGGTGATGAAAGTTAATAAAATTTTTTATTAAGGTGGACAAATTTTATTACGATGGGTGACAGTGGTTATAAGGACCCAAAATTATTTTTTAAAATTTAACTCAAACAAATATATTCGATTCGATTCGAATTCCATTTCACTCGACTTGATTCGAGAAAATTTTAAATTAAATTATGATGATAAAATATAATTAATCAACTCAATTAACTCGAAATTTTTTCATTTGATTCGATTCGACTCGATTGAAGATTTGAAGGGAGAAGCAAAACCGGGAAAGGCAGCATATATGAGGAATATGGTGGAAGCTGACAAAGTTGATATATCAGCTAAAAGAGTAATTGTAGCTAAGCTGTTTGTTACTTATTAGCTGCCACATATATCTTCACACCTGTATACTCGGCTATTCAAGTTTTATATATCAACACATTTTTCTCATGAATGAAAATTACAAAAATTCATCCTTCTTTTTTGGTCTCTTGTTTTGTGACTCTTTCATCTTTAAAAATATCATAAACAAACAAACAAATAAAAAAAAATCAAATATTCTCCTTTAAAAGGATGATCAAAATTCATACTCGAATTTTATCTTTCTATGGTGAAATAATTTTTTTTCTAAATTAAAATTTTAAATATCTATTAATATTCTAATCAAATCCAATATAGATATATTATCATTTTTAAAGTCGGATTTCAGACAAGTAGAATTATATATATATATATATATTAAAATGAAGGTGAAATTAGAAATGGTTCCCCGGGTGGGGTTGCGGTTTGTAAACTTTAGGAATGATCTAATTTCCTTTGAGACACGCATTATGAATTTATGAGAGTACATTCGATGTTGTTTTGGAATTTGTAAAACTGGTAGCACATTGTTTGAGGCATGTTGTGAAGCCGCTTTGCCCATATCACAATAATTCATTGTGAGGGCCACTTGATTTTACATATTTACACTTAAAAAATATTTTGTAAGATTCTCAAAACCAGGTTTACAATATGAAGATATTTGGAGAGCTAGCTGTTATCTTGATGGAGGAATAGCACAAGAGATTGAGATGTGACGGCAGGAACATGTGTTGTTACAAGTTGAGACTCAACTTTTTAATTTGGACGGACATTTTTTTTAATCTTTTATGACAAATTTGGAAGCGGATCAGCACACACATGTTCGTGTTTGTGTCTAAAATATTAAAAAAAAACCCAAAATTAGTTGAAGAATGGTGACAAGTCAACAATGTAAATTGAAATGAATAAAATGTGCTTAATTTTATGATGCTATTTGAGTGTAAACATACAAAAGATAAATGTAACACTTAAGGATGCATTATCACCATTATCACCAATGCATTCGTGTGTCCATGTTTCACCATGAAAAATAGATATTTTGCAATTTCATTTATTTATTTTAACAATTTTTATATAATTTTAAACATGTTGATAATATACGTTAATATCAAATTGATTCATCCTTTATGGTTATAAATTTTATGTTAGAAAGTAAATTAATTGATGCTCCTACAATAAATAAATAATTAGTTACAAAATATACTCTATTCTTATAAATAGGGATTAAACCTCCAATCACGTAATTAATGACTAATATGAGTAGTCACCATATCATATCTCGTGATTATAACCATAATCATTTATATTATAAAATATTAAATGGAGTCAACTTCACTCAATAAGGCCTTAGTTTAACGACAAAATTAAGGATCAATGAGTTTTAAGATCCTATTTTCAAGTTTCACTCCGTGTAAATCATGTGCGGGTTCTCAAATTTTATTTTAATTTATGCCCTTGTATATGTTGACTTTATATAGGTTTATTCTACTATAGGGATATATTTTTATTATTAGTTTGATTATATTTTATAATGATTAATTCTAGTTATAGTTATTCAAATGTTTTATATATGATTATATATATAACTTTTAAAAATACATATATTAATTTAACAATACATTATGTTTAATACATAATTTTGTTAAAATATAATATAATTTATAATTTAATAGTAATTAAAAATATTTTATAACTAATTGATTTTTATTATTTTAATTATAATTCATTAAATATAATAATTAACTAATGAAGGGTAATTTCATAAATAAATCTCAAAGTTAATGAATTTTACATCAAAGGAGTATGTATTTTTTTTCTTCAAATAAGTAGATTTTTTTCAAATCATATAAATAATATTTAAATTATATCATTTTTTTCATGTTAATACCTAAATTATATTTTATTATTTAAAGGGGGACTTAAGCTATACTCTATTACCTACATTAAAATGATAGGATTAAATTAAATTATAAGAAATCAAATTAAATTAAATTAAAACTTTTCAATTTTTTTACACTCACCCCACACAAATTCTTTTTTACTCTTTTAATGCATTTTTTTTAAAAAGTGTTAGATAATTTTTCTTTGCAATTTCATACCATATTTCCTACTTAGCTTCTTCTCAGTATTTTGATTTTACTTTTTTTTTTCACCATAAAAATTTACTCAACATTAACTATTTTATGTAAAATACATAGAAAAGAATAGAAAAAAATTAAAAGTTTTCAATCAAAGTGAGAAAGGAATTTAAAAATAGAAAAGAAGCTTACATATTTTGAGTTTTGTTGTCAAAAGTTAAATTTGGATGAGCTTTTTGACGAATTTTTGAATATTATTATTATTGATGTTTTTAGGTGAAAAACAAATGATATGAATAGTTTTATAATTTTTTTTAAACTTGTTTGGATTTTATTAATTAAAAATATTATAAATTAATTGATTATGAAATTTTTTTTTCAAGGGGTCGACTGATTTGGTACGAAAAGGTAATTTAAGTATCACTCATTACAAAAGAAAATTATGAAAAAAATTAAATATCATTTTGTGACTTATGTGAAGGAAAAAAAGGTTGAAAGGCGAGTGATGCGTACGCGTGTGTAATGCAATGGGAGATGATAAGTGAATAAAGAAAGAGAGATGGAGCAGTGGCGCAATTCTCCTGTGCCACGACATGTCTGTTGTTTAGCTTACATTAGTCCTAGAAAGTAGGCCCACGCTTCCACTGCCTGCCCTCCCCTAACTTAAACCAACATCTATTTGAATTTCTAAATTTTAAATATTTTTTAAATTACGTATATCTTAAACTCCGTGGAAGTGTATGAATTTACGCGCATTCCCCTTTATTAAGTCGCATGTTCGTCAATTGAGATGCTCACATCCATTTAATTAAGGAGTCGGTTAACTCCCAAACTAATTGACCTCCTCTCAACAATTTCAAAAATTGATTTAATTTAATTTTCACAAATCATTAATAATATTATTAAAGTATTATTTTATATTGATGTTGTATACACAAATAGTAATATTAGTCAGGCATGAAAATAAACGTATCTATCTATAAATCTATACAATTAAATCGAAATTAAAGTTTCATGTATACATACATATAAGCTACAAATAAGATTTTATGTATATAATTGCATAAAACTAAAGTTCATATATATAATATATACAATTTTTTTAAAAATTTTAAAATATTTTTTAAAAAATTTTAAAATATTTTTTAATAAAATTCTTAAAATATAATTATAAAAATAAATTTAAATTTTATAACATTTTTTTATTTTTTATATATTATTTTTAATTTTTAAAATTTTAAATTATATTTTTCAGAAATTTATAAAAAATATTTTTAAACTTTTTTTTCAAAAAGTTTATATATTTATTACATTTTTAGTCAATATAATATTTTAAAAAATAAAAATAGAAACATGTCGTGTTCGAATAGCACTACGTGGTTGATCAACGCTTAGTCAACACTGATTAACGGTTGGTCAACATCGATCAATAATCAGTCAAAGTTAATTTTTTTAATATTTAAATATCAAATTGAAATTTAAAAGAAATTTTTAAGTATCAATGTGTAAATAGATATACTTTAGGGCCAAATCATGAATTAAGCCAAACTTAATAAATAGGCATCATGATCTGTCATATCATCCACTCTGACCAGCAATGGTTACGGAAACGGGATGACAATCCGTTCTGATTTTTGCTTCTTAATTAATATTTTATTTTATTAAGTAGTTGCGGATTTGAAGTGGGATTTGTATGCAATTTAAAGTTTGAAGAAGCTGACAGTAAGCAATGGTTGTACCCCACGTGTCCTACGCGTCAGTTTCAGGAGACACGTGGGTCTATTAAGTAAATGGCAGAAAAAGCTTTGGACGATTCCTCAGAATTGGTTACATTTTATTACGCAAGTTGCGTGACTTTTGGTTAGGTACTGATGGGAACGTTACTGGATTACATAATTAACGCTGTTAACCTTATCGTTGTTTATTTATCAATTTCTAAATTTTACCCTAAAAAGAAAATTAAGATTGTAAACAATTTTAATTCTTTTTTATCACTCGGCTCCGCTCAATAAAAGTATCAGAGAATCTTTTGTATTTAGAGATTGATTGTATTTCGACTTTTTATTAAAAAAATAGTAAATTAACTCTTATACGCTTTGAAATATATAAATTAGTCCATTAAAATTTTCTTAAATAATGATGTAGAAAATGTTAAAAATCATTCTTTTTATGGGCTAACTAAAAAATGTCAGTCAATTATGCCTTTTGTTTCAATTATAATTATTTTTAATTTAATTACTAAAATTTTCTAAATTAAATATATTTTTATCTTAAAAATACTGAGTATTTTATTTGAAATTATAAAAGAGTATAAAGCCCGTTAACCAACTGGGCTCAGACCAAACTACAATAAAACTCAAAATAATATCCGGTCTCAATTTTGTCTTTACTGATAAGGCCTCTTAAATACTTAAAAAAAAATAAAAAGCTGACTTGAAAAAAGAAAAGCAATAAAAAGAATCTGAAATCACAAGGAAGATAAAGAATCAATTGCTATCTACTTTGAAATCACATTTTTCACCAAGTTTCATTCAATCCGGCCATTGTGCCCATCGTCCCTCATTCTCTTGGTCTCTCCAACCTTCTCCCATTAGGTACACAGTCTCTCTTCTTTCTAGCGTAGTCTTTGAAAGTCTGTGAGCAGTTGAGTTTTTTGAATTGTGAATATGTTGGAAATGAATCTCACGAAAACTCCTTTTCATATTCTGGATATCTTTGATGATTGCTCCGATGGCTGATTTGTCTGTTGATGTTGTTTGGCATTTTTTGATTGTTGTTTTGGAGTCCCCCATGATATTGACCAATTGCATGCCCATTAAGATGCCTAAATTTAAAGCTTCGAGACATGCGAATGCCTCTGCTGCAAATGGAGTTGGAACATTGTTGTGAAGAGTAAATTTTGATACCAGTATTTCTCCCCTCAAACTCCAAACCACCAGACCAGACGCTGACTGAAAGTTTGTATTATCGAATGTTGCATCAAACTGGATCTATATTCTCGGTATGTATTCTTGATTCCTCTGGTTCCTGTTAATGTTTGATGGGGCTTTAACTGCTTGCACACCTTCATATTCTTCCATTTGTTTCTTCACTTTTTTTTGCGAGATTTATTCCGGTCGAGATTTTTCGTTCATGAATTAGTTGGTTCCTGGAAGACCATATCAGCCACAACGCATAGCAAAATAGATGACACTGCTCATTAGAACCTTTCGTGAACACCCAGGTTAGCCATTCCCATGTGTTTTGATTCATATCATTAATGACCCAGGAAAGCTGTAAATTTGACCAAACTTTAGTTGATAAAGGACATTGACAAAATATGTGGCAACTGTCTTCAACTCTGGAGTGGCGGCTGGGACATCTGTCATTGGAAAAAAGTCTTCTGTACCTGAGATTAGCAAGATGGGGGATAAAATCCCATGAAATTCTCTAAATAATAATTGTGATTTTTGTGGGTAGCTGTAGATTCCAAAGCTTTCTGTAAAAGTTTTTAGTTTCGGCATGTATTAAATAATTCTTAAGATCCGTAGTAGCTTCTTGTAATAGTTTATAGGCACTACGTACTGAGTATTCGCCCGATTGTTCCCCTTTCCACACTTGAAAGTCCTTATGGTCGGTCTCTGCAAGCGGAATTTGCAGGATTTTTTGAGCAACATCCGCTTGAAAGGTATTCATGATCATATCTGCTCTCCATTTCCTACATGAGGAATCAATAAGATCCGACACCACTATTAACTCACTGTTTGAACTGTTCTGGCCCTCAGGTTTCTCAATTCCCGGATCCAACTATCATTCCAAATCAATATCTTATCCCCTCTACCCACTCTCCAACACAGTCCATTCTGAAGAAGGCCCTTAACTGCCCAAATGCTTCACTAGGTGAGTAAAGGTAAATTTCTCAACTCAACATTTAAAAAACTCGTCTGCGGATAATACTTTGCTTTTAAAACTCTGGCCAATAATGAATTTGGAAAATTAATGAGGCGCCAGCCCTGTTTGGCTAACAATGCAATATTGAATTGACCAAGATTACAAAACCCTAAACCCCCGTTTTGTTTTAAAATACAAAGGCTTTTCCATATGCACCAGCGAATTCCCCTTTTCCCGTGACATTTCTGCTACCAAAAGTTCGCTATAATATTTTTTAATTCATTACATAGAATTTTTGGTAATAGAAAGCATGCCATCGTATAAGTAGGTATGGCTTGTAAGATGGCCTTTATAAATACTTATTTTCCTCCCTGCGATAAAAACCTATTGCTCCAGTTGTCAATATGCTTTTTAATTCTATCCTTCAGATTTTGGAAAGACTCCTTTTTTCTTCCAACCATGTTCGGCAACCCTTAATAACGCTCAGGCTCATTAGAACTGCAGACTCCTAATAAATTAACAACCATCTTTCTGTCCTCCTCCATTGTGTTCTTACTAAAAAATACCGTTGACTTTTCAAAATTTACACTCTAGCCTGAACAAGATCTGTATTCACGTAAAATTTATTTAAATAAATTAGCCCCTGCATGTTGCCTACCCGAATAATATGCAGTCATTCGCAAATAAAAGATGAGTTACCTGTGGCCCACTACTGCTAATCTTGACACCTTTGAAAAAACTTTTATTCAAAGTAAGTCTCATTAGGCTTGATAAACCCTCCCTGCATATAAGAAACAAAAATGGGCTTAACAGGTCACCTTGTCGAAGTCCTCTAGTGGGTATAAATTTCTCTCCAATATGGCCATTAATGACCACAGAATACGAGACTGTAGATATACGTTTTATAATTGCATCTACCCACTTTTGGTCAAATCCCATTCTAATCATCATTTCTTATAAAAAGTTCCACTCCACCCTATCGTACGCTTTTCTCATATCGAGTTTAACTGCCATAAACCCTTTTTTTCCCTATCTCTTTTGTTTGAGCGCATGCAGTATTTCATAAGCTAATAACACATTTTTTGAAATTAGTCTTCCCGACACAAAAGCACTCTGCGCACAGTCAATACATTTTTCAATTACTCCTCGAAATATGTTTGTCATAGCCTTTGCCAATACTTTATAAATCACATTGCATAGACTAATCGGTCTAAACTATGTCATATTTGAAGGGCTAGCAGTTTTTGGAATAAGCACTATATTTGTGGAATTTATAGAACTAATTTCCATGTCTCCATTCAAGAGGTTTAAACAAAAGAAGGTGACGTCTTTGCCAATAAAATGCCAACATTTTTGGTAGAATATCGCCGGAAAACCATCTTCCCTTAGTGCCTTTGTGGGTCCCATATCAAAGACGGCCTCTCGAATTTCTTCCTTGCTGTAGGACGCTGTAAGTTTATGATTATCTTCCTCATTAATGCATCGATCGATCCCCATTAACAAATGGTCATAATTCCCCCTTATTCTTTCCGAAAATAATTTTTGAAAATAGGAACGCGCAACCACCTCAATCTCTTGTAATGCTTCCATTTCTCTTCCATCATCAGTCTGCAATTTCTGAATGAAATTTGTCCTCCGTCGTTGCGAAGCTTGACTGTGAAAAAACTTCGTGTTCTTATCCTCGTATTTTAGCCAATTAATCTTAGCCCTTTCTTTCCAGTAACACTCATCTTTTTTAATCTCAAAGTTCAAATCAAATTTTGTATCAATCAGCTCAACTAAGTTTTCATCATCTCTTTCAGCTTCAGACAACAAAGATAATTTTTCCGTTAGAAACTTCTTCTTTTTCTTTCTATTTATTTGGATTTGCCCCGCCCATTGTTTCAATCCTATTTTTAAGCTTTCCAGTTTCTACAGCAATCCCACATCTGATTTCTTCAATAAAGCTCTAACTTGATCCATGAAAGAGTCCTCCAGTAACCACCAAGCTTTAAATTTGAAAGAATTATTCTGCAACCTCTCTTCACTTATTTTCGTGTTTATTAGAAGAGGGCAGTGATCTGAAAAGGAATGAGCTAGATGTTGAACTTTCACCCCTGGGAATTTAGTAATCCAATTTGAATTTGCAACACCCCTGTCCAAACGTTCTTGTATGTTAGTTTCTGGTAGGTTGCCCCTCTCTCAGGGAAACCAGTTACCAGTATATCCTACGTCGTTCAATTGACACTCCTCCAAAGTTCTTCGAAAAAACTCCATTCTCCGTTCATCTCTTGGCAGACCTCTATTTTTTCACAGCCATACAAAATTTCATTAAAATCTCCGCAAACAAGCCAATGGAGGTTCATATCAGAATTTAAACTTTTCAAAATAGCTCATGAATCGCTCCGATCTTGTGCATAAGGGGATCCGTAAAAACCCGTATATCTCCATTTGTATCCTGCCTTAAAATCTTCAATTACCACATCAATATGTTGTTTAGAATAGCTCTGAAGTACAGTATTAACATTCGTTCTCCAAGCTAAACACAATCGAAATTAAATATT
Source organism: Gossypium longicalyx (assembly GCA_025698465.1). Lineage (NCBI taxonomy): Eukaryota > Viridiplantae > Streptophyta > Magnoliopsida > Malvales > Malvaceae > Gossypium > Gossypium longicalyx. The sequence continues at coordinate 7,922,468 of CM047006.1, read as the reverse complement.
TTAGTCCTCTGAGTTGATGTGGGTTTTTTTTATTAGTTTACTAATAAAAATTAGCCATTTACTGTTTACACATTCTATCATTTTGATCCTAAATATAAAAGATTTAGTAAATTTAGCCCTCAAGATTTACAAAATTTATCATTTTAATTCTAATACTAAAAAATTCAATAAATTTAACTTTTAAAGTTTATAAAATTTATCAATTTAATTCTAACTTAAAATTTTAAAATTATTTTAACCCTTTATAAATCACTGATTAATTAGTAATGAGCGGGGCGGTTTTTTTGCTCAATTATCATTGTGCCTTTTTTCGGTGATAAGTTTACACTAATATAATTTGGATTAATTTCCCAATTATAATACTTTTACACGTCTTCTTTTTATAATATTGATCTGACAAAATTTAAAATTTTCCTTAAAAGATATATCAAACAAAATTATGTAATAAATCCCAATAAAAATTTTATTTCATTACATACCTTTCAGATTTTTTTTTTTGGATTAATGTATTATTTGAGACATGAATTTGATAATTATTCTTTTAATTTTTTTAAAGGATATATTATGAATTAATTTAGATAAATAATAAGCCTAGGCCTTAATGTGACAATATTTTTCAAATTCAAGGATTAATTTAGACAAAAAAAAAATCAAACTTCAATAATGAAATAATTATTAAGTTCTGATCCTAGACAATACATTACCTCTTTTTATTTATTTTAGAAATGTGCATAATACGATGTAAATTATTTATTTTTGATAAATTTAATTGCTAGGAACCACGTTCTTATATTTAATATATTAAATTAAATATTTTTTTAAGAATGTAACTTTATTTTAAAGGTGTATTTGGTTCAAGAAATATAAGATTTCGAAATAACATTCTTTTATTTGATTTTAAAAATTACTTTAATTTGATAAATTTAAATCCTCAATAATGACAATATTTCATAATATAGTAGTAATCTCAATAGGTAATGTAATTCAGGAAGCAGTATTACTTTTCTATAAATTTTTATCATCTACTTTTTAAATAATAGGTTTATCTCAAATTTTATAAAAAAGAAAATATAAATTTATTTTCTTTACAATCTATCTCATATAATAACACTTGTAGTTGAGAAAATTCAACATTTACCATTGAGTTTATTATTATTGAACATATGAAGTTAGAAAAAAGACAAATACGAACACCTATGAAATAGCAAAGAGCCAAACTAATTTTTGTAGAGGTAGAGTTAGAAGAGGAATCATTATCGTGCACACGTGGTTTCAACCATTTAAATGGAGAAATTGTAAAACATTATTCTTTAAATGTTTTGTCACTTTCATTTTAATAAACATATATATATATATATATATATATATATATTCATTTAAAATTTGGTAATTTAATTTTTATTAAATATTTATGCTACATTTTTTGACCGATTATATAAATAAATAAAATCACCGGTCATCCTTTAGACGACTACTCTTTTGATTCAACTAATTAGAATCTATCATTACTTTAATTTGGTTGATTAAATTAGTGAAACCATTAATGAATTATTATCCACGAAGTGGGTGTACCAATATGATGAACACTAATACAATTTCCAAGCTCATAATTAGGTAGATGATGTGTGGTTAGTGCTGCTCTGGCCTGCCATTTTTAATTAAATTAACCAATTCAACATAATGACAAGTATATAACAATTTCGTACATTAAAAAATTTATAGATAAATTAATTTTTTTTTTATAAATAAAAAATGTACCTGGTGGCCCAAAACTCACCCACAAAGGTTTTTGCTGGATTAATGACATTCTCAAAATGCTTATCATCATTAGTAATTATCATCGATATCATGACTACAACAAGACCTACATCCCAACCACATATTTTTCATGTGCTTCAATTTATTTTTTCTTTCGCATGGAAATAAACTTCTAAGAACAGTAGATGCTGAAAAAGAAGAAGAAGAAGAAGAAGAAGAAGAAGAAGAAGAAGAAGAAGAAGATGATGATGATGATGATGATGAAGAAGAGGAAGAGGAAACACCACATAAAATAATTGCCATGCTTCCTTGTCTCCTACACGAAACACCACCACTTGTATTGGTTATGGGCCAAAACATCCTTTTTATTTTATTCTTGTGCTCATTTATACTACTCCTTTTATAAAAAAATCTATGACTCATATTTAAAATCTAATATTTTACTTTTAATTTCAATTAAATAAAAAAAAATTTAGATTTAAGGTTTAATATACTTTAATTAATAAAGTATTTTAAACTGCATATTCAACTACTAAAATTCGACCAACTCTTCCCATCTAACCATATTTTCTATAAAAATTAAGTTAATACTAGAAATTTTATTATATACATATTGTGTAGGTGTATAATAATATTGTATTTTAATAGTATACATAATAAAATTAAAATGTATAAGTGAATTGAAATAAAGCATTGGTTGAGTGATAAACTTAAAATTTTTTCAATATAATTGGCATGGGTTCAAATCCTATCATATACATATTTTCATTATTTTTTTTTAATTTAAAAAATAATAATCAAGATATCTTTGTATAATATAACTTATTTTAAATACAAAAGATAATTTTATTTTGTAACTTCCCTAACTGAATTGATTCTTAATTGACTTGTTACATCAACTCGGTCAAATATTTTATTAATAGTATAGATAATAATAAATGGTTGCATTGATTCAAATTATATTAACACTCATCTTATTATTAATAATTCATGGAATATGCCCTTAAAGGATTCACACAAGTTCAATATCTTATTTTATTATTTAAAAAAATACTTTCTATAATTCAATTAAAAAAATAACATTATTAACTTATTATATAAACTTGAAGGGGCTAAATTGAATTAGAAAAGAATTGAGTGATTTTTCTTTCACAACTAAGGTATTTTTATATTCGTTTTAACATTAAAGATTAATTAAATTGAATTAATATTGTCTATAATATTTAAATTTAATTTTCTCTTAAGAATATAATATATCTTATCATTACATCCAATAATTATTAATAAAAGACAAAAAGAAAAAATTATCAAAAAAATAAAATCGAATAAATCTAATTAAAATTAAGTTGATAACTTTTAAATACGGTGTCGTGGTTAATATTGATCTCAAAATTACAAACTCTAGTTAACCAAAGTAGGACCAAAAAGAAATTGTTTTTTCTTTAAATATTTCAACTCGTACTACAAGAACTGCTGAAGAGTAAGGAAAAGGATGATGTTAGCTATTTGTCTTTGTCAACAAAGGCAGTAACATGCCTTTGATTATGGAAACATTTCATTGTTATTTTTTTATTAATGTATTTAAAACCCCCACGTGTAAGCATTAAAAATTTTGGTAGGACCCGGCTTCACCTCACGTTTTAATAATAATAATAATATTCAATGCATTTTCCATGTTCATGTCTAATACATTATCAGCGAATAATAATATAACATATTATTATTAAATTAATAAAATGTAGAGGACTTGTAAATAAATATTAATAATCTTATGGAATGATATTTGATATACGGTACATAGGTCTCGTGCATCATCAATGAATAATAACATGACACGTTATCATTAAATTAAACAAAAAAAAAATATAGAGGACTTGTAAATAAATAATAATATGTTTATTTAAACATAATTAAACATTAATCATAATTATTATAAATAAATATAATAACTTGCATATTTAAGATCTTGAGTGTAAGAGTTTAGGGTCTCGAATTTAAGATTTTAATATTTATTATTTAATTATATTTAAGTAAAGTTATTAGTATTTATTTATAAATCTTTTACTTTTTTTTAAAAATTTTATTTAATGATGATGTATCATATTTTTGTTCATGGATGATGCATAGGACTTATGCATCAACAATACATCAAATATTCTCCATAATTTTATTTAAATATTAATTGTAATTATTATAATAAAAATATTAATAACTCTAAAATTTAAGATGTTGAGTTTAAGGTCTATGGTCTCAATTTTATGGTATTAGATTTAAGGTTTTAACATTTATCTATAATTAATAATATTTAAATAAATTTATTAGCAGTGATGTATAAATTCTCCACTAATTTTTTTATTTAATTTAATAGTAAATTGTCATATTATTGTTTATAAATGATATACGTATCCTATTAAAAATAATTTACTTCAGGGAGCAAAGAACATGTAGTGATTAATGATTTTCAGCTAATGTTAAATATTTAAATATTATTTTAGTGAGCAATGTGATTTAAATAGGTTTGAATTTATAAATTTCTTTTACATACCAACGTAAATTATTAATATTTAGTTAGAATTTAAAATTTATTTAGATTGTCACGTAGGATTGTCATTACAGAGGTAACAAAGCTTAATGATAAAATAATTATTTTGTAACAAAATAATAATATAAGTGACCAAAACGTAATATTTCGAATATATATAATAAAAATATGATCTGAAAGAAACAAAAAATTTACTTTATAAATTATGATATGGACAAAAAAAAATTTGATAAACCATAAAAATTAGAATTCAAAACTCTTAATATAAAAAAAAAAGTAATTTAAAATTTAATTCTCTAAATGGTCATCAAGATCCAATAAGGGTATGATTATAATGGCCATGATGTTAAATAGGATGGGATCTTATTAATGGACGCACCCTTTTAAGATTTTCAGACAAATATAAACAACAAGATTGAAAACAACGTGAACCTAGAAATGAGATTAATAAATAAATACCAATACACTTAATTTATTATGGATGAATAAATATGTAAACAATAGGATAACATTTTATAAAATAATTTATATAATCATGCTTTTCTATTTTTTTTTTTTTTTTTACATATAGTTTTGATTCAAACTGTGGTAATGTAGTACTAGTTTGGTTGTTTATTAGACATCAATACAGTTTAAATTATATTTTTTTTGTTATAATTTTAGTTTAGGGTTTAAGATTTTTTTTATCAAGTTCGTGTTTAATTGAATCGTATATCAAATTTAATCTATGTTTTTATTATTAAATTCGTGATTCATTAGTGTTACGAATTAACTGAACATCAATTCAATCAAGTAATGATAAAAAAATATTTTTGTCTTTTTATATTATTATATAAAATAAATAAATAAAAACTCACAAAGATTTCAACCTAAAATTAAAAAAAAAATTTATAATTTCAACTAAAATTTATATAAACTTTTATTACATAAAATTTTTCAGTATGCCCCCAATATGTATGTTTGTTTGTCTGTCGTCCTTTTCTCTCTCAATATCATCAATTTCTCGAACCTGTATTAATACTACAAGGGCCACTCGTGGGCTTTATTGGACCCATGGGCTTTTTTATTATTTCAACTATAAATATATGGGCCAAAGGTCCACAAGATTATGCCCACGTCCCACCATAATGTTTTTCTGAACTCCTTTATTAATCAATCGGTAAAATTATGAAAAAGTAGAAAGCATTGATGGACATGAAACTTGACTATAATCGTGAAAAAAACAATACATATATGTCTTGAAGCAGAAATCATTTGTGTCCAATTTTCATATATTTTCTTGCAACAAGCTAATGGGCATTAGAAGAAACCTAGGTTGGGTTAGTGGCAATGGTCTTTTCATACCGTTATAGATATGGTTTTTTATTTCTCAAACTTCAACTCTACATTATTGCTTTAGTTTTATTTACATATTTCAAAGTTTTGGCTCATCAATTGTTGTGATATTTGATTTTCATTTTTAGATTTATAATTATTTGGGTTTTGTTTTTAATATATTATTAAACAAGCTTTTTATTTTTTTTTATTATTTTTCATATTAAGATACCTATAATTTGCTTTTAATTAATATAAAATATTATATACAAAAGAAACTTCGAGCTCAACTTAAAATACAAACAAGTTTCATCTCGAGTTTAAAAATCGATGTTTGGTCCAAATTGAGTTGAATATTGAGTTCCAAAATTCGAGTCAAACTCGAATTGAGTATTGAACCTCAAATCTTTTTAGTCAAGCTAGAGCTTGCTACTATTTGGGTTAGCCTCAATTACATCATTAGATAGAATTTTGTTTTAATGTCTTGTTTGGTAAGAGTACTATAATTTTAATACACCTTTTAACACATCAGCTTAAACTTACTAGTTGTTTGGTTAAGAAAAAAATTTAACAAACTTGTTAATAAATCTTTTAGGTTTTATACTTTTTTCAAATTTAAAATTTTCAATCCTCACCAAACTATAATGATTAAATTTGTTAAGTTTTGTTATTTTCAAAATATGATGTAACAAACATATTACCATATGTTTAATGTTATGTCAGTATGTTATTTTCATATATTACTTACTAAAAATCTAGTTAATGGATTAACGATTAACATTACGTTAAGATTGAAATTTTAAAATTCAAAAAAGTATAGAGACTTAGAATGATCTGATTAAAGAATATGGACTAAATCTACAACTATACACATAATACAAAACTAGTAATTTAATTTAACCATGTCAATTTTGACCGCTATAGTTTAGGCCATGATTAAACTTTTAAAATTTTGAAAAAGTGTAAGTAGTAAAATTGACTAATTCAAAAAGTATCAATACTATAGTTTATCATATTAAAGTATAGGAATTAAATCTAAACTTTTACAAAGTACAAGGACTAATTGCAGAATTTAACTTTTAATTTGTTGGGTTTAATGTTGCTTTGGCGTCACGGTTAGAGAAGTGAATGTATGTGGAGAGAGAGAGTTGATTTGATTGGGGAAGGGGTAGGGAGTTTCGCACTTTTCTCAAATCTCGTATGGATTTTTGAAGTCTAAATTATGATAAGACATGCAAGGACTGTAAGAGGTAATAAAGGGTGTTCATGTCTATGGCTGAAAAAATTCCTACTAAAACAAGTGTACGCCACTCGATATCACTGTTTTTGGCTTTAAAGGCACATTTCACTCAAAATGAACTTGCTTTGGGATGACACCACAACAAATTACCAAATATGTACTTCTATCAAATTTCCGAACAAGAATATCCCCAACTTAAAATTTAACTCTCTGATTTTATAAAAAAAAATATTTTAGTTTTCTATTTAAAAATTTACTTTTTTTTACCCCTAAAGCTTACATTGTTTGTTAAAATACTCTAAAATAAATGAAATAGTTTTCATTTATTAATTTTGTTGACATGGCAACATACACGTGTAATTATTTAATTTTTTAAAATTTAAAATATTCAAAGAGATTGTAAAAAATATTTTAAAAATTAAAAATGACAAAATATTAAAAAATATATTTTTAAAAAAATAAATTAATTGCTAACATGGAATACACGTGAATGTCGCATCAGCTAAATTAACAAAGCTTAATTACTCCATCTATTTTGAGGTGATTTAACAAATAATTCAAGTTTAAGGGCTGGAAAAGATAAAATAAAAAATAAATAAAATGAAAGGTTAAAATAATTCTTTTATAAAGTGATTATGCCTAAAATCTCCGTGAAAATAATAAAATGTTATCATGGATTTACACTTTTTTACATTACTTTCAAACCTTCCAACTATATTAAGTGCGTGCTAGTTTTACCTCAATTAAATCAAAATTAATCATTATTATTTTATTTTTAGTTGTAATAATTTATATGTTGTGCAGGTTGCTCTCATGACTCAACTTGGATTAGGGTTTCACTTAATTACTAGTTATGAGCTACTAGTTTATATATGGGATTACTAGGGTGCTACTATGCAAAGTCTTAAACTTGCCGTGAAGCAATATGACCCAGATAAACAAAAAATTATCAACAACTTAAAACGTCTAAATCTAACTGTGAAATCTTAAAAATTGCAAGTCATCCAGCACATATCAATTCCAACAAGTTATCATGTTTCTTTTCATCTTATCCTTCCACGTAAAGAATCGAATTCGTACGTAAGATTAGTTTGATAGATCTATCTAGCGAGACTGTGAATAAGTATTTTAATAACGTCTTAAATTTTATCATCTAGATTCATCTATTCTTTTATTAAAAGACTTAATTATTCCTGTATTTCAGGGAATTTATTTTGGTATATTTAATGATATATACAAGTTAATATATATTAAAATTTTATATTACTAATTACTAAATTATTTTATCATTATTGTGATACAATTGTTTGGGAGATTTAGATGGGACACATAATTGTTCTGAATTCCTTTAATTGAAAAACTTAGATATAGAACAAAGAAAAATGACATCGCTACAAACATGTCAAGTGTTTGAGTACCTAATATGTAGTTTGTATATGTTTTTCCTAGTTGAGAATGTTCCATTTGTTTATTGCAGAGTCCTTCGAGATGCAATTAGTAAGCACAATTATTTGAAGGTAAATTATAATGTACGACTTATAACTTATATTAATTTATTTTTAGGTTGCTATTACCTTATTAATGTGCAGTATACAAATTATGATAGTTTTTTTTTGCATGTTTTAGAGACAACGCTATCACTTTTGTGAATGAAAACACAATTGTCAACTTGTTACTAACAATAAAATTTTCAATTGAAGAGCATGCTTCTACACACAATATTATACAAGGATCCTTTGATTTGCTCAAATTACGTTGAGCAATATTAAAAAGTCTTGCATTCTACCCGTTAAGACCCAAAATGCAACCATTATTGCATGTAGCCTTCTGCACTACTTTATAAGGAGAAAAATGCAAGAAAATTCAATGGAGGGAAACTTAAATGCATAAGGATCCAACGAAATGAACTCTATTTCATGTAGCCTTCTTGTATATTTTGTCCTAAATTGAACCTTACCCAACAACTTTTTTTATCATTTGGTTTTGCTTGAAGATTAATGGCAAGACAAGACTCTACACCAAATGAATTTCTAAGCCAATCAGTCAAAGGTACAAGAAGACATTGGAATGAAATCAAGTACTCTAAACTTATTTCATGCATATGACGAATCTATACAATATTAGAATATACAATGTTAATTGTGGTTTTAGGTAAAGTTGTTTTTCTAATTTTGGAGAAGATTCGACAGGAGATATATATTGGATGTAAATTGAAAGCTAACGCTCACAAAGATTCAAGGATTAAGACTTTAAAAAAGGAATGGTGTGTTGTATGTGATACGATTTATAGACATAATAGTAATGGTTTAAAATGGGATAGCAACAGGAAGATGATTATTGCAAAACAACCTATTTGGGTCTTAAGTACAATATTTATCGATTAATAATGGACATAAGTAAATATTTTATCATGTTTAGTTTGAATTTGATATTTAAGGATTTTTTTTATTAATGTCCTTGCATTTTTAATTTTGGTAGAAAAAAAAGAAAGAAGTACTAGCACTTGGAAGATGAAAAGTTTCTCTTATTTTGAATAGCTCATTATGATCTACAGAAAAGATAGAGCTACCGAAAATGATACTCAAGCTACTATTGATATTCCAGACAAGATTAATGAAGTTAAAGAAATGTACGAGGACTTGGATTCTCCAATAATTGTTGACAATAACTCCGCCACAGAAGTATATGTAGAAGGGAACAAAGCTGCTGAAGAGGAAGATTAATGAAACCAATGATGTTATTGATATGACAAAGAAACTCTGTGATAGGTTCAGCTCTTCACTGAATAATCTAAGTAGGAACTTTGGGAATGAGGAAATGGTTGTCAAAAAATTATGAAACCTAATTTGAAGAGTTGTTTAAAATTAAAGGGTTAATTGAAAATAAAGTAATGGGTGCTTTAAGAAAGATTGCCAAAGTTGTTTGGTATATGCTTGTGTTTTTCAATGAAGGAGATACTTCACTGAGTTTTTTAATTTTAAATCAAAATGTAAAAAATTATTTTAAAAAAATCAAATATTAAATATGCTATCTTAGTTCAAATTAATATAAATGTAAAAATTTTATTTTATTTATCATATCTCTATTATAGAAATATAATTACATAACATGTTTTCATTTTAAAAAAATAAAATTATATTTATATTTATCAAATGCTTTTTTAAAAAACAATATTTTTTGAAAATAAAAAAAAATATATATATTTTCATATATCAAAAGGAGCCTTATTGTTCACGTTACTATACTAACTTTTTTTCTTATATTATTACCCTAAGAATCAACATCATAAATAGATCTGCTTAGGATTAAAAGGCTTATACAAAAAATAAGAAAATTTGGACAAAAATATGAAACTCGAAAAATGTGTTTTAGTAAATTTTAAGACATGTCATCTATATAAGTTATACCTTGAGTAAAATTTTCTTATATTAATTATGTATTTTTTATATTGAATACTAACTTGTAACAATTAAACTCATTTACCCAAAACCTCAAAAAATCTATCCAACTAAATAACCCAATTCAAAATATAAAATCTTAAAAATTAGGTTTAATATAATAAAATATTTATTATATTTAAATGTGTTTTTCAATATAAATACTTCTTTAATGTGTTTGAAAGTTTTCATTTTATTATTTTTTAGTGCATTACAATTTTTTTAAAAATTATTTTAAATAAAAAATATTAATCTAAAAAAAATTAAATATAAACAAAACTTAAATTTATTTTTTTAAAATTGGACTCAATTTGAATAAAAAAATAAAAATCAAACTTAAATTTAAAAAATTAATCTAATTATCTTATATAAACAGACCCACGAGCACCTCCAATAATAGGCATCCCCTACAACAAAAAAGTTTAAAACTGGCCTTCCAAGCGCCTCCTTTTCCTGTCCGTAATTTTATTATATTTGTAAAAGAAAATATTAATTACCTAAAAAAATCATCAGAAAATTCAGGCTGTCCTCAAATGCCTCCCATGAATGTTGCCCCATTCGGTCGTCACTTACGTTTGCATTCAACCATTGTGCCTGCACATCCAACGCCCCATATATCTCTTCTTCATCATCGTCGTCCCACCTTTACCACGTGATCTTCCTTTTTGCCCTTTTCATCGTTAACCGTCACCCACTCACAAACTTTCTCTTCTTCTTCTTTTTTCGAATATTTTTCCCTTTTTTTTTTTGGACCTGTTTGATTCAGCAATTTTAGTGTTATTCGATTCCAAAAAAAGATATATATATTTTATATGAATATATCTATTTTCTTTTTGAAAATTATAATTAGTTTTTTTTTGTTAATTTGCTTGTTTTTGGCCTTTTCACAAATTTTTTTCCTAAATAATTTAAATTTTATTTTTTTAAAAATCACTAAATTATTAAATATATGATTTTTTTTTTTATGATTGAGTCTTAAGTTGATTAGTATAGGTATTGTTATCAATGCATGAAGACATAGGTTCAAGTGTGTTGAAGCGTATTATCCACTTATTTAGGATTTGAGAAAGGAATATATGGATAATTCTAAGTATTGTTAAAAAAAATATAATTATAACCTATATTAAAATTGTTAAAATAATAATAATAATAATAATAATAATAATAATAATGAATTCGCTTCATTTCAATAAAAGTCATTGTTGTCTTAACATATAAATACAAACAATACAATAGTAACCAATATAGTAAGAAGTTCATAAGGACCAAAATAATTTAAACCATTAAATCAAAATAAATTGTTATAAGTCTCAAATTTTATATAATTTTTCTCTAAAAACATAAATATGAAAAAAAAAAGATTATCCAATTTTTTAAAAAAATGGAATGATATAAAATGGAAAACTAAAATTTATGGTAAATCTAAACCTAAAAAAATTCAGTTGCGATCCAAAAATGAAAAAATATTGAATATCCCACCGTCAATTGCAAGATATAGTAAGTTTATTAATAATTATTGCAGAATAATTGAATAATTGAAATAAAAAAGGAAAGATATTAGAATCGAAATTAAATCATCCAAAAAAAGGTTTTAAAGAGAAGATGCCAAGCTGTATTACGCCATTATCACATGGATTATATTAATCCTCAACTACAAAAGAAATCGGGTAATCTATAAAAATAGTCATTTTTGTTTATCTCAGGTTATATTTTAGTCATTTATATTATTATTTTGTTACGAAGTGATCACTTTACCGTTAAGTTTCGTTATCTCTTTAACGGTAATCCGACATAGCAGTCCAACTAGATTTTAGGTGCCAACATAGATTTCTAAATGATATGAAAATAGATTTTTAATTAAAAATTTTAATTAATTAAAATTTTTAACCCTAAACCTTAACTAAAAAAACTGTTTATCTCCTCTCTCTCTCTTTTTTCTTCATCTCTTCTTTTTTTCGATAGTTTTTTTTTTTCATTTGACTGAAAAAATATTATTATGATCAAAATAATTGAAATCAAATTGACTGCTTCATAAAAATGAATTCAATGAAAGGTTCATGTATGTTTTTTTTTTGCATTCCTCTATCTCTATTATTCAATACTGAAAAACAAAAGATTAGATTTTTTATTATTTAATAAAAACCTTAAATTAAAATTCTTGAAATTAAAAATCGGCTTCTTCTCGACCTCAGGTCACTTTGAAATTCTAGTTAAGGTTTAGGTTTAAAAATTTTAATTAATTAAAATTTTAATTAAAAATCTATTTTCATCCCATTTAGAAATTCAAGTTGGCACCTAAAATCTAGTTGGACTGCCACGTAGGATTACCGTTAGAGAGATAACGGAACTTAATGATAGACTGATCACTTCGTAACAAAATAATAACATAAGTGACTAAAACGTAATATATTAATTATTAAATTAAATTTAATATTAAGATAATCACTTTAATATTAAATTAATAAAATACTATCAAGATAAGTATTAAATTAAATTTAATATTAAATTTATTAAAATAATATTATTTTTTGAATAATTAATCTAAAATCAAATTTTCTGGTAAAGCTCCAGTAGGAGTCTGATTCTTCCACTGCTCAATTGTCAAAGGACCACTCGTCGGCCACTGGAATGTCACTGCCAACGACGGCGGCACCGTCATGTCTGATGGTGCCGTCTCAGGTACGACACCCTCATGGCACCCTAAGCTGGTTCGGTCTAGGCTAGTGATGGCCCGACCTGTCCGATCCTACCACCGGTTGGACCATCGATCTGGTTTCACAAACTAGACTTGGTTCAATCAATTTTTGGGTCTCACTCTCGATTTTGGATTCTTGGGCCTAATTTTCGATCTCAGATCCAATTTTAAAGTTCAATTACACATTAGACCAATTTTCTAACTTAAAAAATAATTTTTAAAAATATCATATTAATTTTATTAATTTGATTAATTTAATTTTACTTAATTAAAGTTAATTTCTCCAAAAATCACTTAGATTTTCTAAATTAATTTTTTTTTAAAAATTCTTTAATCAAATTCTCTAGTTGAACAATTCTCACTGTAACGACCCAAAGTTTACGGGTATCGAAAAATCAAATTTTTGGGTCATTATTTTCGCAAAATAAATTCGTAAATATTTATTAGAAATATTTACGAAGCTAGTAGTGTAGTTAATTAGACTTTGGTTACGTGAATTAGCTTGAATTAAAGCTAATTTAGTGAAAGGACTAGATTGAATATAGTGTAAAAATTTAATTACAGATTAAAGAAAAGTTAAAGGACTAAATTAGTAAATAAATGTGTGGTAAAAATTAATTACACGTGTATAAAGTATAATACATACATGTGTAGTATAAATATATGTTTACTTATGTTATAAGTACATAATAATAATAATATAATAATAAAATATAATAATTAAAAAGTAAATAAAAGAAACAAAATAGAAAAAGGGAACAGAGAATGAAAACGAAATAGAAAGGAAAAAAATGAAAGAAAAAAAAAAAGGGAAAATTAGGGTTTTAAAGTTTGAAACTTATTTCGTAAGTCAATTTAGTCCATTTTCTTGTAATTTTGATGTTTTTGGAATCTTAGAATGAAGCTCTACTTGAATTATGTTGAAATTTAGAAAGTTAGTGAATTTTTAGATGTTAACTAGATTGAACAAATAGATGAATTATGAGATAAAATGATAGAAATTCAAGTTAGAAGTGGGAGAAGGATTGAATTGTATAAAGAGATATAAGTTTTGTTATAGTAGGGACTAAATTGACTAAATTGTAGAATTAGTGTTTTATGAAGGAAGTCAAATGTTAAAACTTGTTAAAGATGGGTTAGAATGAAAATATGAGATTGGTTTTGAAGAAAAAGAATTAGCTATGGCTTAAGGATTAAATTAGAATTTTTGTAGAAGTTACATGAAAAATATAAGAGTGTGTTATTAAATAATATGTATTGATGATTTTAAAAGTTAATTTTTCCGTAGCTAACATAGCACCGAAAACGTCATCAAAGAAGGGAAAAGAGAAAGTGAGCGAAGATAACGAATAAACTCGATAACCACAATTTGTATTTCTATAAACTAAACTTTTAAATTAAATGTTGTATGTATTACTTTACTATGTATGATAAGTAAGTTAAATGTGAGTATTGTTAAATTTGAAATATAATAATTGTTATACAAAAATTTGAAAGTGAAATGAAAACCCTATTAACAGTATCGGGCTAAGTCGGATATAGTTGACATGTCATAAGACTGGAAGTGTTCAGGAATATTCTGACTTTGTGTCGATAAGGCACTATAAGTATCAACTACTGTTACTGTTCCGGATTCATTCTGATGAGGTATTCTATGTACCATACTGCTACTGATATTGTTATTGTTACTATTACCGTTACTGACACGGTGTATTCCGGCTTCAGCTGATGAAACACTGTGTGCTATCCCGGTGTGTGGGTTAGATCCGTGTATCCGTTCAGGTCCGAGTTATGTTAATAGGGGTAAATTACTGCACTGAAGACTGAATGATACTGACTGAATTGAATATCTTACTGGTTTCGATTCTAATGATAAATGTTATTATGAAATGAAGACAATTAATTGAATGTTCATGATGTGTTTATTTATTGGATTCTATAGTTTAAGTATAAATGCATAAATTAAGTATTGGTTTATAGAAATATTACTGAGTGTATACTCAGCGTATGGTTTGTTTCTGTGTGCAGGTTAGGTACAAAGTAAATAACGTCTCAGCATCCAAACCAATTCCCGAACTCAAATACTTGGTGATGTATCTTATCTTGAGGAATGGCATGTACCTAGATTGTCTTAATGTTATTTTGAGTATGAATATTACTAGTGTAAGGATGTTAAAGGTTAATCTATATAAGCAAAATTTATGTTTATAAAATAGTCACTTATATAGTTTATTTTGAATTGATTTGGATGGTATTTAAGTATAATGTTTGAAAATTCTATATTAAATAGTTATTGAAAATACATGAGTTAAATTGTTATACTTGTGGTTATAGTGTGTATTAGATATGTTTTATCATGTTTTGGACTGGTTGAAAGATTGTATTTTAAATTGCTTGCTATTCAAGGTGTGTAGGGTTGGCAAATTTGAACTATAAGGTTCATTTTAAGTCCATACGGCATGTCACACGGGTGTGTGATCGGACCGTGTGAGACACACGGCTTGCACGCGGGCATGTTAATAGACCGTGTGTCCCCTGCATCCTTAAATATGAAGTCAGGATAGTACACGGGTAAAAGACACGGCCGTGTGTCCTGGTCGTGTAAAGGATATGGGTTTTAAGCATGGTCGTGTGTCAAAATCGTATGAAAATGGCTTAAAATGGTGAAAAATCAATTTACTACACGGCCTAGCCACATGGGCGTGTGCCCAGGCCTTGTGCCCCTTTGATGCTTAAGAAATTGCAAGTTAGAATTGCCCACGGGCTGGCCACACAAGAATGTGCCCCTAACTTTAAGAAAAAAAATTCAAAGTTTTCCAAAGTTACCGGTTTAGCTCCAAATCATTTCTAAAACATGTAATGGGCCCCGTAGGCCCATATAAGGACTTTATGGTGAAATTTGAAAAGTTTTGATTGGGAATGCAAATTTATGACTCGAATTTGTATAAATGCTAGTGTATAAGTCCGGTAATGCCTCGTAAACCTATTTCGGTGACGGATACGGGTTAGGGGTGTTACACTCACGACCGCCTAATTTAATTCCACATCAAATAAATCGACTCAATTAAATTATTTTCAAAGTCATTGAATTTTCTTCTAGTTCAAATGTAGTTTGATCGAGTTTTTTTTTTTAGTTAGCGGTGGGACCAATCAGACATATACAATTAGGCTCGAGTAATTGCAATTATGTCTAGAAGTATCGTTCCAATAATTTGTAATTTACTTAATCATGAAGTCAGACCACAAGAAGCACCATGATTGAAAACTCCTTATTGTATATTCTTTACGAAAACAATTTATCCAGCTGTTTTATCTACTGACCTAGTAATGTGTATGTTACTCTCATATGATATCATTGATTCCTTTGAGTTAAATTCGTTCACTCAATACAATCCTATTTTATCTTATTATCACCATTGTATCTTCTTAATGATTAATATGATCACTATCAAAAAATGATTGTGATAAGTTGCTCATTCGAGAACGATCAACCTGTTGCCACGTTCCATATTTATCAATCCACACAATGTCAATAAGAGGATATCGTTAACTTCTTAATTGAGCTATGAATTTCATTGTTGCTAGTAAAGCCATGTCAGATACAAGTTATGTACCCAACATACCAGCTATGGGCTCGATCATCTTTAGAGCATAAGCCTCCACTTATATCAAAGTACATGAGTTACATACGCATGCTCAGTGACTAACTCAAGATTTAGGTAAATCACACCATGAATGTCATAAGTGAATTAATTGACAAACGAATTCAAAATTAATTCATCTTGGGTCCAGTCCAATTTATCATTCTTTCAATGAATACATCTATGTTTCTACCTATGGAGTCAACTACTCTGATAGTGAAAACTAGCCATCTCACTAATTGGAATTGTAAACGGCATAATAATTATTCTAAGTATTTGAATCAAATGCTCACTTTGATTCTTTTACGGGATTATGGACTCGTTTAGATTATCTACAAAAGTAAGTTGTCTACCTCACAATGTAAATGTTTTTACAGTGTCACTTATCATCAGTTTGAACTTAGACAATCAACGAGCTAATATTTGCTTGTTATAATTTTGCTATGCATGCAAAACATGAAAGACAAAAACACATAATATATAATAGTGAAATGTGAAATTAATCTTATTTATTCATTCATTGTTCAAATACATAGAAAATAATTACATGTTTATTACAATATGGACACATTTCTCAACAAAACAACCCTTAATAATTCAATCAATCATCAGCAGAACATGAAGTCAAACAGAATATAATAACATAATACTGATATATATATATATATAAAACACCAAGAGTTTGAGTTTAGAAACTCACCAACAAAATACTTGAAAACTGGTGCCGATTACACATGCTTAACTTTTCCTTAGCACTTGAGCCTCCTCCTTATCAGTTAGCTAAACATAATAATCATATCAAGATTAAAACGAAGGCATTCAGATGTAGGAAAACAATAGTTTATTTACATGCAGAGAGAACTTAAAGGTTAGCTACAACAATAAACATCTTAGTACAAGCTCGATGAAATAAACTGAAATCTTCAATTTTTCTTCCCTTTTCTTCAATCAAAAGATACAAAAAAAAAAACTTAGAAAGATTATTAGTTTACTAAATCCTTAATCACTTAAGTCTATACATTAATTTCTCCCCCCATGCGGACCGCTTCTTAACTTTTCTCTCTCTTTCCAAACAAACCAGAGAAAAAGATGAAAGAGAGAAAAAATGAATACCAGAATGAAAGAATCCTCTGATATATAATTTTTCCACTACCATTCCCCCAATCCCAAGTCAGTCAGTATTATTTATACCCTTAATCATAATGTTTCCCATTAAAAGAAAACTCCTAGATATATTGTAACGAAACTAAACTTGAATTGTAACTATTTACCAATCAGTTCGTAAGATTCTCATAATCATACTAGAACCCACTTAAATAGAAAGTTTTCCTAATTTAGTACCCATAATTGTCTTGGCACTTAACTTTTAATATTTTTGGATGTGACATTGAAGCCCATAAAAAAACAAATAAATGAAAGCAATATGAGCGCATGACAAGAGCTAAGCCATACCGAGAGATCGTATGAACCAAGATAAAACACAAGAAATAAATGCCATTGTCACAAATTAAGTTGTATCATAGTCATCAACTATCAGGGCGAGATGCAAGAATCAGTATGTTTCATACGCCATTGATGATCTTATCTTCCCCAAATCACACTAAGGTTTTTGAAAAGGTTGAATCCTTCTGATCAGGCACAAACAAAATGAGTTGGTTGGGTTAAAAAAAATAGTCATTATGAACCTAAAAGAACACAAGTCTATTTTGACTCGAGAAGCTTTCCTCGTGGGAGGAGCCAAAAGAAAACCCATCAGTTTTATTATTTTGAAAAAGAAGTGGTCGATAAGGTAGTTAGGAGTGGTAAAAGATGAAAGGCTGGAATGATGGTAAAAGAGGTGGGTATCAGAGAAAAAAAGAGAGGAAAACATGAGGGAAGAGGGGATAGTGCTATCGGCAATAAGGTGATGATGACACCGGCATCATCAGCTTTGCCAGCTAAAGGAGAAAAGGAAAGACAAAATAGGAAAAAAATAAAAAAATGGAAGAAGAAGAACAAGAAAGAGGATGGAATAGAGGGAATGATGGATAGGGAAGGAGTAAGGGGACAAGAAGGTGGTCGGTAAGCTGGAAACAAGGAAGAAAGACTCGTTAAAAGGAGGTATGGTAAGGGATGAGATTTGTTTATGGTGTTGTATTTGAAGTTTATGTGTACACTAAGTTCAATTATATCTAGTTAGAGTTATAAATGAATTGATTCTATAACTAAATAATAAAATTTAATCTTTTTAAAAAATAGATAAAATGTTACTTATTATGATTGAATATAGGTCTTAATTTTTTTATTTTTTTGTGTGAAGGTGTTAATTATTATTTTAATATTATAAAATGTTATGATTGTCGATGAATGAGTTCTACCACTTATCATAATAGAACTCCTCTACCTAGCATTGTTTCCTATTTTGTATGAAAACCTTACTTTAGATTATATATATATATATATATATATATATATATATATAAAATTTCTATTTCTATTTTTATTTTCAGTCGATTTTTAACATGTGTCCGACCCATTTATAAAATTTTGAGAATTTTTCTTGCCCCTTTTTTTTTACTTTACTTTATATGCAAGACATATATTTTATTTTTAATTATGTACTTAAAATGAGTCCTCCTCTTATTTTAAAGAACATGTAACATTAGATAACATACTATATAAAACATACACTAATCGTATACATATGATTATCTTAAATTTATATTAAGACGTCATAATTACTGAAATATAAATTTCAAGATTTTTAATAGAATAAAAAAACGAATATGATGCTTGAGGCTTTGGACAAGATTGAAATTATAGGAATTTTGAAAATTCAACTTTGAGTTCTACTCTTGTAGGTTATGCATGAGTTTTCTTTTAGATTTAAGATTAGTTTAATATTTAAATATTTAGCATTGCTCTAAAAAAATATTATTGAGAAATAAAATATTAATTTTAAACATGATATTATGAAGTAAAAATATATATTTAAATAATGTACACTAGTAATGTATTATTTTATTCTACAAACAACTTTAAAAGTTTGCCATGTGTCCATTTTTATTATATATATTTTAATATTTTTACCATATTATTATAAGATACTTTTTAGCACTCTACCTTAATTTTGTTTGTAAAGTCTTAAAATTCCACTATCAGCCTACTAAATATTTTCTCTAATATTAATATTTTTAAATATGAAATATAAATTTTAAATGTTTTAAGTAATTAATTATTTGTAAAATTTAATTTAAATATATAAAATATATTTTAAATATCAAAATATAATCCTTACCAATTTAAATATATAATGTAATTCAATAGATATACAATGCGTAGCAAATAAGAGTTAAACATGTTATTTAATTTCAAAGATATGCATTCTGGATTCAAAAGCTGTAAATTTAATTTTGCGTATATCTTCAAAAATATTTTCGAAAAGCAAGAAAAACAGAAAATTATGTCAGGATGAGTTTAATCGGTATGTACATTGTTTGTAATGATTTGATTCTCATTATAATTATTAAAATAAAAATAATAATAAAAAACTATGATAACGTTGACCAGAAGTCTGAACGTTGACGGCACTGTTATGGTTTTTAGTTAAAAGACCGGTCTGAACTATGGGTCCCACATCAATGATCTAACATTTTCTGATTGGCTAATAATTTCACAATTCCCAGTGAAAAAATCGCCGATGTCAAATTAAAAATGGAAAAATTGAAAAATCCTTTTCTATATTTTTTTTTTGTTTTTTCCCCTCTAATAAGAACTTAGAGGGAGAGAGAAAAAAAGAGGTCGCAATAACATTGTTGCTGTTTGGAATAATATAATTTTTGGTCCCTGGCCCTTAATTTTTTTGTGCTTCATTTTAACCCCTGAACTTAAAATCATTATTTATTTAAGCTCGTTCTGTTAACCACCGTTAAAAAATAATATTAGTTTTGGCCCCTGAACTTGACGACTAGGCTCACTTTGATACTTGTATTTTTTTTGTTCACTTTAATATTTGAACTTGACAATTAGGTCCCTTTTGATCTTGAACTTGAAAATTTTAAAAGTTTGATGATGTGGCACTTTGAGATTGTACCATATCCACACGATCACTTGAAAAAAAGACGAATACGTGATACAATCTCGAAGTGTTATATTCAATGTTTTAGTAGCTGAACCGATGGTTGAACATGTTAGCTCATCAATTCTCGGCTCAATCAGTTCGATTAGTTCAACTATCGGATAAAAAATAACTAAAAAAATAATTAAAAAAAATCATAAAAGTATGAAAAAGCAAGTAAAATTGATTTTTTTTACTTTTTTAAAAGAATTTTATGAATTTTTAATTAATTATTTAAATTTTGCTAGTCCAATGGTCGAACCTGTTTGATCGAATCAAGAACCAGTGGTCTAGCCTGTTCAACCATTGGTTCAATTATTAAAACACTACATATGTAAGATTGTACCACATCATAATTTAAAAAATATTATTTTCACATTCAATGTGCCACATTATCAAACTTTTAGAATTTTCAAGTTGAGAGATCAAAATAGACTTAGTTGTTAAGTTCAAATGCCAAAGTAAATAAAAAATATATAAATACTAAAGTGAACCTAATATTCAAGTTCAAGAGCTAATATAGATCTACTTGAAAAGTCACATTATCTTTTTTTTTTCACTATTATTAATAGGATGAGCTTAAATGAACAACTATTTTTAAGTTCAATGTTTAAAGTAAATAACAGAAATAGGGGTAAATATAGACTTACTTACCAAGTTGAGGGCCAAAAGTTAAATTATCTTATCAGATTTGATGGATGAACTAATAGCTAATTGACACGTAGAACATTGGGAGCAGTGCCGATTTTTAATTCTCTTTTAGGCAGCGCCCAGCTAAGGCAGCCCAAATTAAGGGGGGGAGGGGGGTGTCGGTTGCATACTGATTGGGTTTTCTCGTGGGTAATACTAGTGTTATCCTCGGGTAATTGTTTATATTTCTCTTATTAATTTGGAAATTAAATAAACTAGGAGATATCTTAAAAAGTTGATAACCAAAATTTTAAATTGAAAAGAAAGAGGAAATCCCAACTCCAAAATAAAAACCCAAAAATTCCAAATAAAAATAAAAATCAAAATTTGCTACACCATTTTATAATTAATTATGAAAAATAATGGAGAATTTTAGGAAACAGAAGAATTAGATTTAAATTGAAAATTTTAGAAGCACACTTGAATTAATAAAGTGAAATGACGGAAACTGGTTTAAGATTAGGAAAAGTAGGGTAAATTAATTACATAACTAAAACGAAAGCCAGCTCATCAAAAACCTCATTTTTCCGTAATCTTAAAGCATCGGCTCTATATCCCCATCACGCCCCAACCGTAACGCCGTTATAACCACAAAATATTTCCTCTAAAAATAAAGCGGTCGCGTTTTAAGGAATTTAATTTTTTTCATTTTTTCTTTAATATTATTATTTTTTCCATTTTTTCTAAGCCAACTAACAACAACACGACACAACACCTTCTGTGTCTCTCCCTTTCGCTCTGTTTTTCTCTTTCTAAAAAACGCAGCGGTGAGCGACCGGCGAGAAACCAAATCTCGCCGGAATTTCGCTCTCTTGATCGCCGGAAATTTCATTTCCTTTCTCTTTTCACCTCTCCGGAATCAAGCTGCCCCAAAGAGAGCGGATATATATATTTTTTGAATTTCGGGTATGATTTTGTAATCATGGTTTTGTAGAAGAAAACAAAGAGAAAAAGGAGAACAAAGATCTTCTCTCTCTTTTGGTGAGTAATGGCTTGCAATGGAAGGAAAAAGATGCTCAGATCCCTTGCTCTATCTTCTTCCTTTATGCTCTAATTTATCTTTTTCTTATCTTCTTTCAAATTTTCTATGTATTTTAAATATTTAAATTCCCGTTGAGCATCAATACGTAATAAAGGTTGCTGACAGAATTTTCAGGATTTTGATTCAGAAGGTAACGCTTAGTTTCTGTTTTATTTAGGTCAAACTTTGACAATTTTGGGGGCTTTTTTTTTTTTACCTCAATTTTGTGAGTGAAGTTTTAGAATTTGAGCTTTTTTCCCCATAGTTTTTTTCCCTGGTCTGATCAGGAGTTTTTGAATAATTTTGTTCTTGGTAAGTGGGAAAAAAGGGTAATTTTGAAGTTAAAAATAGTTTATTTTGTGAATTCCAAGTTGGGTTTAGCTGATCTGGTCGTTAACAACTTGATTTTTAGGGTTGAAGTTGCATACTTTTTATTTTTCTGTTTAGAAAAGCATGCAGAACAAAAGAAAGTTGAATTAAAATATTGTGAATTTAGTGTTTTTTTCTTTTAAATGTAAAATTCACCTTAAATTTTTTTTCTTTTTCCTGTGTTCAAAAATTAGGATTGATGATTTTCTTTTAAAATTTTCTTCCTTTTTCTTGGAAACCAAATGGTAAATTTGTTTGGTTGTTGGTAGGTAAGTGGCTTTCCTTTTCATGGTACATCTTGTTTCAACCTATTTGAATTATTAAAAGGAAAAAACACTCCCGTTATGTTTCCTTAAAAATTCATTTTAAGTTGCTAATTTCTCAAGAAAGTAGCTAGCTTTTGAGTCATCTTCACTCCTTTCTATAATATTTGATAGATTAAAATAAAATAGTTTAGAATTTGAATTAATGAATTAATTTATTAATATTTCTTTTGAATCTCTAATTTCCCTTTGCATTTGTGTTGTTATTTCTGTTTAATGAAAAAAAAAAAAAGGTTACAAATTTAGTTGTTTACTGACTAGGAAGTGGTGATTGTTCAATGCTGTAGGATATGGCGATTAAATGGAACCTTGAATGATAAATTTGAGCTTTTAGTTTTTGAGATTTTCTGGTGTTGAAGCTGTACAATGCCATCTGAGATCATGGATCAAAAGAATGCATCGGCATCATCCCATTTTTCGGAAGACGTTTGTTTCCCAGCTGAGGTACTCATGGGCATGATAGTACACCCAATTTTATTATTTCATTTGTAGTTTGAGTTATTAGGTCTTTATATTTCTTGTTTTAAAGGCTATTGCAGGGTTCCTAAATGTGATCCTTTAGAAATGATATAAATTTTTTTTTTGAAACTTTTAAGTCTTCAGTGCCAAAAAAGAACCAATTCTTTTCATGTTGCTTTAATATCAACTTCTGTTTGGGCAGAGACAAATTGGATTTTGGAAGCCAAATGCCATGTCTGATAACCAAGGTGAGAACAGTGCTATGGACAACTGAACTGCTGGTTCTGTTTGCTGTTAATCGGTTTTTTTAAATGCATAAACCATTTAAACATGTTGTCAATTTCTTTTTAGTAGGGGAAGACTGTAAGCCGGAACTTTTGGCTTTTACCATCATTAAAATTAATGAAGATCAATTCGGTCTCTTGATATGAGAAACTGTGGCCCCGAACTTAGTGATGATATGTGCATGCATTTAAAAACCACAGTTTACCTCTACGACTAAGTGAATAATCCGAAAGATCGATGGTTTCATTTAAATGCATTAACCTTTTAAACTGGCCGTTAGTTTCTTGTCAGTTGGATTAGACCATAAGAGGGAACTTTTAGCTTTTGTCATCATTAAAATTAATGAAGATCTATTAAGTCTCTTGATTACCATGAGAAACTGTGGTGCCTAACTTAGTGATGACACGTGGAATGTATTTAAGAACCATAGTTAACCTTTGCAATTGAATTAATAATCCAAGAGATTGATCTAATAACTGCATGGTTCCAACTGTTATGTTTTGTTTGTATCAAAAGGGTTCCTGAGTCAGTCCATCAATTGGAATGGTAAGTATATTTATGATTGTATTTCCTATGCAATTTGCATCAAGGAATTCTGGGTATCTTCTTTGAAGCATTCGTCAAAAGAATGCGACAATTTGCTTGGATTATTCTTAATGAAAGCTTGACTACTGATGGTTCTTCTGAAGGACATTGTCTTCCTGAAGCACTAAATTGTCATTGGGGATGGTTGGCTATATAGATGAAATTCTATTTGATTGTGCTAAATCATTGTATGTTAGTTCATGTGAGAAGTGCTTTTGTTTGTTGATACAGTTATATTCTAGATTGACTTCTGCCCTATTGTTTTCAAAAAGTGACTGAAACATATGGACAAAATTAAGAGCCAAAAGTTGGTGTCTATTTTAGTGTTTTTATTTTTCAGCTTCTCCAAAATCTTAATTTGTTAGTCACAATTCACCTTTCTACAGATTTTTATTTTTTGGAAAATGAGTGTCTTTTGAGAAAGCAATAAACGTCTATTAATTTAGTACCCCTATTTGGCTTTTTTTTAGATATATGTTTCTTGCTTTAGCCTTTTTGGAACTTTTTTTTGGTGTTAGATTTGAATATTTGGAATTCATTCCTAAATTTTTTATTCTTACAAATGTTAAATACCTTATAAAGATAAGTGTGAGTTGTTTGCATTTAATTACTTGTTACCTGGAAATCTAAGATCTTCTGAATGAAAATGTACGTGCTATTTCTGTGCAACTTGTAAATGGTTATCTTCCTGTCTGTCTTTAAAAAAAAACTTATGGTCTTTGCAGACAAGATGGTTCAGTCATCTCCTCCAAATCTGGGTAGAGATCAAGAAGAAAAGTTCGACACCAGTTGGAATGGAATTGCCAACTTATCTGAGCCGTCATGGAATTCTGTGAATCATCATCCAAAATCGCTGTCAAATCTGCATATGCAACCTGTGGTGAACTTTAATAGAAACAGCGGCAACACCAATGTGATCCAGCATGAAAGTAGTCTGTTTTCAAGTTCGTTGTCTGAAATATTTAGTAGAAAATGTAAGTATTTTTGTCTATGTCTATGAAAGTTATGTACGTGTGTATGACAGTTTGTTAACATGTACATACATGCATTCCACGTTTGCATTGTTTCTTCCCTTTTTCTCTAGTATCAGATGCTTTATTAGATATTGTATTTCATTGCTTGATTAATGACTGTTATTTCCTACTATACATATAACTCTAAAAGAAAGTATGTGTAAAAATAAGGTAAAAATCATGCCATCTTCATCCATTATGTTAATCTGTTCACGTATATATTTCCATATGTCCTATTTTCTCTACCAGAGGCTCAACCAACTCATTAGGACAATTCTCAATCTAATGGTGAAAATTAGAGCTAATAACTATCTTCACTGTGCTGCATTTTCTTTTTCATTTCTTTTTTCTTCTAGTTACTTCTAGCTTTTATTAATTACCTTACAATTGACATCTGCTGTTTGCTTTACTTTTATCTGTATGCAGTGAGATTATTAGGGAATGATCTACCTTCTCAACATGCTGGTATAGCTGCTTCACACCATGAGGAAGAATCTTTCAAATCTATGAAGGAAATTGAGGCACAAACTATTGGAAATCTCCTCCCTGACGAAGATGATCTCTTCTCTGGAGTGATTGATGAATTGGGACTTAATACTCATGCCAGTAAAGGGGATGAGTTAGAAGATTTTGACCTATTCAGCAGTAGTGGAGGAATGGAACTAGAAGGGGATGATCATGTATCCATGGGTCAAAGGAACCCAGATCTCATCGGAGTACTCAATGGTCAAGGGGGTCCCAATGGCTCGATTGTTGGTGAACATCCGTATGGTGAACTTCCTTCTAGAACACTTTTTGTAAGGAACATCAATAGCAGTGTTGAAGACTCAGAGTTAAAGACTCTTTTTGAGGTTTGTGTTTCCCTTCCATTTCTTACACTATTTATTGAGACTTTGTGCTAGCAAATTTTCTTCCATCTACCTGTACTGAAGTGCTATTTGTTCCTGTAAGTTAAATTGACTAACCTATTATCTTCTGTCAGCAATATGGAGATATCCGAACTCTTTATACTGCCTGCAAACATCGTGGGTTTGTTATGATCTCTTATTATGATATAAGGGCAGCCAGAAATGCGATGAGGGCTCTGCAAAACAAACCATTGAGGCGTAGGGAACTTGATATACATTATTCAATTCCAAAGGTGTGGCTTCAACCATTTTATTCTGGATGGTTACTGTTTACTATTTTGTTATTACCCTTACTGCGTTTACTACCGTTGTCTTGTCTAAATTGTTGATGCTTCTTTATGTGAAACATTGATGTTTTATTCATTTTGATTTTATGACCTCAGGACACTGCATCTGAAAAAGATGTAGATCAAGGGGCACTGGTGGTTTACAATGTTGATTCCTTTGTTTCAACTGATGAGCTTCAACGGATGTTTGGTGCTTTTGGGGAAATTAAAGAAGTAAGAGATTCATTCAATTTATTTCAGCTTCATAATTCCCTTATATTTTGTGATGATAAATGTCTAAATCTTGTGGTTAATTTGCATGGCAGATACGGGAGGTTCCAAACAAGCATAATCACAAAGTCATTGAGTTTTATGATGTTAGAGCCGCAGAAGCTGCCCTTAATGCTCTGAATAGGAGTAACAGTGCTGGGAAACAGATCAAACTTGAACCAAGCCGTCCAGGGGGTTTTAGGCGGTAATATTATCAACTTTTGCCGCTTTCTTCAAATTCTAAAGAAAATGTTTTTGATCTTAGCTTCTGAAGGGAATCTGGAACATTTATAATTTCCCCTTTTCGTGATCCTAGAAAGTGAGATAATTTTTTATTAATTTTTACATGATGGCTCTGTCACTTCACTGCTTCTGCGTTACTTTGCCATGAGTATGGAGTTGGTCAATGATGTGCAATCGTTTTCTGGACACCTAATATGCTTTTTTGAGCATCTTAGTTGTATTTTATTCCTTAGTGTTTTCAAGCAGCCTTTGTAAGTTGTGGTAAAATGAAGTTCGTGTTGCAGCTTTATTCAGCCTGAGCAGGAACAAGATGAACCTAATATATGTGGAAGTCCTTTTGATGAGTTATCAGGGCATATTGGTAAACTTTTGCTTTTAAATCCGGCCATTCGATCAATTCATTATAAGCTGTTGTTTCTGAGAAAATATTTCTGTTCCTTCATACATCTTGGTTCCTCCTGACTTTCTACAGGAGTAATTGCATCTGGTGGCATGGAGAATGCATCTAACCAGGTGTTACATTCAGTTATCCAGTCACCTGTTAATACATTTGTTGAACCTCATCGGAGTTCTACTGTTCCTATTAACTTAGCCTCTCCAGCAAGAGTGGCACCTATAGGCCAAAAATTAAGTCTTCGGGAGCCCAACCACTCTATGGATGAAATGAAATATGCTAACCATGGGATACCGAGTTTCCATCCTCATTCCTTACCCGAGTACCATGATAGCTTAGCCAATGGTATTGCATTCAACTCCCCAAGCACCATAACAAAAATGGCTAGTAGTGCCAGTTCCATGATGGCTGAAGGACTTGACAATAGGCATGTACGGGGAGCAAGTTCAAATGGGCACCTAATTGAACCTACTGCTGGGGGTAAGTTAAGCTGATTTGTATATCAACATCAATGAAACATGTTTTCCTGCATCTTTATTGCTTTCTGTTGAGGATTCATGGGGAAACTTCATTTTTCAATACGAGAATATTTTTGATAAATTTCACAATTCATTCTGTTAAAAGTCTCGGGTAAAATTTAACTCTCCTTTTCTATTCTTGAATTTAATTATTTCTCATGCTTTAGGCTTCAACTCTAGTTTTTCCGTTTTCTCTGACTTTCTGTTGCTAATAAATTATCTCTAGTTTTTGGGTCATCTGGAAATGGAAGCTTGTCGGTTAATGGAAATAGTTACATGTGGAAGACCAACAACTCACACCAGCAACATCCATCAAGTGCCATGGTTTGGCCAAATTCGCCATCATTTGTCAATGGTGTTCATGCTTATCGCCTTCCACACATGCCTGCATTTCCTAGGGCTCCCCCTGTAATGTTCAATGTAGGATCACCTGTACACCACCATATTGGCTCAGCACCACCTAATTCTGCACTCTGGGACAGGCGGCATCATTTTGCTGGGGAGTCTCCTGAAACTTCAGGTTTTCACCTAGGATCTCTTGGAAGTGTGGGTTTTCCTGGTAGTTCGCCATCACATCCTGTTGAAATTGCTTCCCACAACATTTTTTCTCATGTTGGTGGCATGGATTTGATGAAAAATGGTGGGGTACACTCTCCTCAGCAGATGTCCCACCTTTACCCTGGCAGGAACCCTATGATTTCAATGCCGACATCTCTTGATTCTCCTAATGAACGTGTTAGAAGCTTCTCACACCGTAGAAATGAACTGAATTCTAGTAATGCTGATAAGAAACAATATGAACTTGACATTGACCGCATCATACGTGGGGATGACAGCAGAACAACACTTATGATTAAAAACATACCCAACAAGTATGTGAGCTGCTGCTCATGCAAATTTTAGTCAATTTGTTTTTAATTTCATGTGTCTGGGTTGTTCTCTTTCTTATTAAAATGATTTTGCTTCTTAGTATTCTTTAATGGTTGAAACTTTCTTATGCTTGAGGAATGACCTTATACCCATAGATGATTAAATAGCAAATTATAGATGTGGAAAATGCTTAAATAGTTATTTTGATGCTATGCATGTTTCATTCTTCAGATTTATTGATTGCATCCTATAATAGGCTCATTTCTTGTAGCCTGTCTTCCGTTCTTTCATATGGTTATCTCCTTAAAAGAAGTCAAATGGTGATTTTTGCAGGTACACTTCAAAGATGCTTCTGGCAGCCATTGATGAACATTGTCGAGGAACTTATGATTTTATTTATTTGCCAATTGACTTCAAGGCAAGTTAACTTAATTGGTTACTTAACAGTTTTCCTACCTTGACGAACTGATTCATCCTTGGACTTGCTACATGTACTTGTAGTTGGATGTGTTACTCACCCTAAATTTTATAAATGTTATCTGCAGAACAAATGCAATGTGGGCTATGCGTTCATCAACATGATTGATCCGCAACAGATCATTCCTTTCCATAAGGTTTGGTACATGGATGATATGTCTCACTAATACTGTTATTTTCGTAGATACACTCATCCGCATGTGTAGTCGTGTACTTAACTATTATTTTGATAAGTTAAAGCTAATCAGGTTAAACCAATACTTCTGTTTAGGCATTTGATGGCAAAAAATGGGAGAAGTTCAACAGTGAAAAGGTGGCGACTCTTGCTTATGCTAGGATCCAAGGAAAGGCTGCTCTTATTGCTCATTTCCAGAATTCAAGCTTAATGAATGAGGATAAACGTTGCCGCCCTATTCTCTTTCATACTGATGGCCCAAATGCTGGTGATCAGGTAAGTTCATCTTGACATGGCATAAACAAAGTTCAATGCATTTTATAATGTAGTTTCACTTTTTTGGCTTTCCCTGTTCTTAAATCGGCAATGGAGAAGGATGTTTTTCAATTGTTTAAGTCCTACATCGTTGTTTGTTTATGCAGGAGCCCTTTCCTATGGGTACCAATATTCGGTCAAGGCCAGGGAGACCTCGAACATCTGGCACTGAGGAGAACCATCGCCAAAGTAGTTCTTCAACTTTAGCTAACGGGGAGGAATATTCCAATGGGGCAGAATCATTGGGTTCTTCGAAGGATTCTGATTGAGCAGTCTGCTTATCCAGCTCTAACTTTAAAAAACCCTTTCAGAGTACTCAAACTTTTATCTACCCGACTCTGTATTTGAGGGTGGCTTGATGACTTCTTTTTTTCCTTTTTGCTATAGAGAAGCAGTTTTGTGAACCAAGATGCATGACCCAAACTAAGTGGTAATTTTGTCATTCTATCGAAAGCCCGTTTATGGGGGCTTCAAATTTTGCGTAGTCTTTGACTGAAGTGTATCATGATGTATGGAAATTCCTTGGCTTATGCATGACTTGAGAGGGATCCATTCTTTTTGTATCAGTTTTGTATGTGATCTCATTTTTGTCCCCAAGGTTTCGGAATCCCTATGAGTCGTGCTTTCGGTCTAAGGTGGGGGTGATATTGTTCTAAGAGAGAGAAAAGAGACAACATATCTAAGTATTATAGTTATGGAATTTTGAACCTCTCTTGTTTATTTTTATTAATGACATTACATTCTTCTTTCTTGATTTGCCTTTTAGACCTCATTTTCTCTTTGTTGCTTCACAATACAATGTTTGAACACAGAACTTTTCCTTGGATATTGCTGTGTGGAGGGTTCTATCTGAATTTCGAAACTCAGTTTATATCTGAATAGCTGTATTTTGTTTGTTACGGATGTATTTTGTTTATTACGGATGAGGGCGGAAGAGGATTATAAAGTTTGTTCAAGCTATGGATTTGACTTAAGTCTCTAGACCTTTGAAAAGAAACTTAGATTTTTATTTTTTTTAGCACGGAACTTAGATTTTGATATAACTTGAAACGCAATCGAATTCTGGTTTAATAAAACAATTAAAATAAATAACTAAGATAAATAAAATAAAATAATAAATTAAAGATTAAAACAATAAAGAAGAAAATAAAGAAGATAGATGAAAAAAATAAACGCGACATGTAGAAGTTTTAAGAAGCTATGGAAACAAGAAGAATTGATTAAGAAGCTATGGAAACAAGCAGAATCGACAATCCCTTTCAAATAACAATAATTTCTCCTCAAAAAAAAAAAAAACTTGGCAAGAAAAAAATTGAAAATAATCCCACACAATTTGAAAAGATTGTTAAAATTCTTTAAAAGAAAACTCAAGAAAATTTTTTGAAAAGAAAAACTCAAAGAGAATTTATTAACTTAAAAGAGAAGTTGAATAATGATAAATTGATTGTTGTACAATGCAAAGTTCTTTATATACGATAGCTTGATAGATCTAAATAAGACTCTTAAGTATAATCGAATTCTAATTAAACTAAACAAGAAATAGTTCTAAACTAAACTTTTTTATTGACATAAAACTCCTAAATAACTTAAAATACTTAATAATTATAAAAAATTTGAAATAAAATAATAATAAAATAATGAGAGTTGATAAATACAATATTGGACTATAATAAAAATTAAGCCTAAAACCCGAACCTAATACGATTTAAATTCAAAATAAAAGTTTGAATCTCATAATTCCCGTCATAATCCCATTTAGAAATTCTACTCACATAGTCTTCACTAAAATGGTCATAACTTGAATTCCCGAACTTGAAATCGAGTCATTCAAAGTGTGTTTCAAAGCTAAGTGATAGATTTTGAAACGCTATGAAGACATCTTAATCCATAAATGCTTGTATCCCATACAAATATTTGTCGCAAGTTGACTATTATTTTGAGCTTGAAAATTGACAGCTTGGTTGAATTGACTTTAATACATTTCACCCATTTCATGCATGAATCATTCATCATTTTCTCGAAAAGATTCATCCTTACATATTGTCTTTGATCGAATCTTAATTTGATTTGCTTGATCTTTGACCTAATTGTTGAGCCTTAAGATAGTGTAAGCTCATCATATCTATGGGCCTGAAATTGAGCCTTAAGACTCGTATCAACAATCATACCGCTTGTTGCCCATATTGATCTTAAGTTGCATTAGATAGATGTTAAAAATGCATTTTTCAATGGTGAAATTGAAGAAACAATTTATGTGGTATAACCAAAAAACTTTAAGTCAGGAGACTCAAAGAATATGGTATGCAAATTAACAAAATCTATCTATGGACTCAAACAAATTTTACATCAATGGTACCATAAGTTTCATCAAGTAATTGTCTCGTTTGATTTTGAGATGAATGTTGTTGATGATTGTATGTTCAAAAATTTAGTGGGAGTAAGTATATATTCCTGGTTTTATATGTTGATGACAATTTACTTACCACTAATGATATAGGTTTACTGTATGAAACCAAGAGGTTTTTCTCTAAGCATTTTGAGATGAAAGATCTTGTGGGTGTCTCTTTTGTTTTAGAAATTCATATATATCAAGATCAATCTCGGGGTATTCTTGGATTGTCACAAAAGATCTATATTGATAAAGTACTCAAAAGGTTTGACATGGAAAGTTGTAAACCAGGTGACGCCTTGTTGCTAAAGTAGACAAATTTAATTGTATTCAATGCCCTAAAAGTAACCTTGAAATTCAGGAAATACAAAAGATTCCCTATGCATCAACTATTGGAAGTCTAATGTATGCTCAAGTATTTAAGCGTCCAGATATTGCGTACACTGTTAGGATGTTCGGCAGACATTTAAACAAACCTAGTATGGACCATTGAATAGCTGCTAAAAGGGTTATGAGGTATCTTCAGAGAAAAGATTACATGCTCACATCTCGAAGGCCTGATAAGTTAGAGATCATCAGATATACAGACTTCGATTTTGATGGAGTATTGATGCAAAATTTTATCACTAGGGTGTAAATTGTGACAATAATTGGTAGTCATTTATTCCAATAACAACATGAGCACATCAAAGTTAAAGCACATAAACTTTATATTCCTTCTGTTAAAGTAAAAGTTCAGAGTGGTTAGGTGCCTATAAAGCATATTGGGACAAACTCCATGATTGCGGACCCACTTACTAAGGGATAAGCACATAAACTTTATATTCCTTCTGTTAAAGTAAAAGTTCAGAGTGGTTAGGTGCCTATAAAGCATATTGGGACAAACTCCATGATTGCGGACCCACTTACTAAGGGATAAGCACATAAACTTTATATTCCTTCTGTTAATTTTATCACTAGGGTGTAAATTGTGACAATAATTGGTAGTCATTTATTCCGATAACAACATGAGCACATCAAAGTTAAAGCACATAAACTTTATATTCCTTCTGTTAAAGTAAAAGTTCAGAGTGGTTAGGTGCCTATAAAGCATATTGGGACAAACTCCATGATTGCGGACCCACTTACTAAGGGATAAGCACATAAACTTTATATTCCTTCTGTTAAAGTAAAAGTTCAGAGTGGTTAAGTGACTATAAAGCATATTGGGACAAACTCTATGATTGCGGACCCGCTTACTAAGGGACTACACCCAAAGTTTTTTATGACCACACTATTCATATGGGTGTAATGTCATTTGAGGATATTTATTTTTAGTGGGAATTTGTACTTTTAAATGTTTTTATGTTAAAGACACATTTTCAGTTATTTCATTTTACGGATATTACGTTTATTTTCTACAGAAATAAAGTTTATTTCGTTTATTTACATTGATTTTGATAAGATTTGATCTCACTAAGGTTTAAGGAGGACCAATTGAAAATAGACATGTTTGAATCATATTGCATGTAATTTCCGTGCTACACATCCATACTTGATCTATGTCATTTGGTTGTGTTAATATACGTGATCAGGGATGAATTTAGTTATGATATGTATAACGAAAGTTGCATTGGTTCTATATTAACATAATTAAGGAACAAGATTGTTTAGAATATCTTTTGGATATGATAGTAAAATTTTGAGCTCATAAGATTATATAATGACATGAATCATAGAGTAATTAGTATAATATATATATGTGGTCCAAGTGAGAGATTGCTAGAAAATATGAACATCATATATATAATAAGAGTAATTACATATTATTATTTACTATAATAAAATATTAGTCCAAATTAAAAGTGGTCTATTTTGGTTAAGGTTTATTAGGCTTTAGTTATTAAATAAAATATGGGCATACTCTAGTAACTAATTTCTAATTAATGATGAATTGATTAGAAATTAGGTTAATGTGCAAAAGTAATATATTAAAATTATGGTTCCCAAATCATACATACTTAACTTTTCTAATATTCATCTTTAGAAAAGATTGAGTCACATTCTTTGAATTACTTATGTGCTAATTTGGAAAATCAAAATCACAAGATCGAAAGATTTCAAGAAATCAATGAATTTCATGTACTCTTCCGCATTTAAAAATCAATAAATTCAGGTATGCTTCCACATTTAGATTTATTCTTGATAATTTTAGATAACAAACCCTAATTTATTAAATTTTACAAAAGAATTTTACGGTTATATAACACCTGTCACAGCTGTTGTGCTGTTTGTTGACAACCATCCTCCTCCTCCTCCATGCCGCGGCCATTGATGTTGTTGTTATAGCATCGACGTAGTTTTAGTATAATCCTTTAACTGCCACTTTCTCAAATTTTCTTATTGTAGGGAGCCACGTTGTTAGCAGCACAATGGCTGAATGAGTCCACCCGGACGACTCTTCACCCACCTCAGACGAAGAAATGCTGAAATTATTAATTGCCAAAGCTACTTCTTCGTTTCATTATTCTTGGTTTTAAAAGAAATGCCGAAATGGAAATTACAATATTTGCTACAAGTTCTTAAATAATATTTATTATTCGAAAAGTTCATGTAGGATTTCCATGTCTCCGTTTTGCAGACACTTTTTTTCAACTTCTAAAATAGTTCAGTTCAGTTACATATGCAAATTTGGTCCCTCCTGCATATCATCACCTCAAATGAAAAGAAAGGATTGATATATATTTTATATGTGAGCTTGTTGATTTATGTTTAGTTCCTACTTAATTTTTTTTTTTTTGTAACTAATTAGTATAGAATTTAAATTTGTATTTCGTCACATAGTTTAGTACTTTTGCACTAACAATGTTAATTTGTGCTTTTGTGTCATTGATAGCTAATTAGATGGTGATATATGGTAACCTCTCAACATGTCACATAATAAATAAAATGACCGAACTATTTTCATTATGCCATGGAAATCTTGTGCGCATATAAAGATGTATTGCTCTCTTTATCTTTGCAATATTCACATTCTATTTGCAAACTCAATATATATACCCTTTTCAATTTTGTTGTTTACAATGACGAGAAATTGCAAACTAAAGCTTCCACTGGCCATACAACTCATTTTAATGACGAGGAACTTGGACCTATGACTGGGGATGGGGCGGGGGAGGGAGAGGGACGAGGATGGGGAGGATTTTTATTATTATTTAATATTAATATATTAATATAAAAATTTAAATTTTTATTATATTTTTTTAAAGTATTTATGTATTTATATATTTTTTAAATTTTTTAGAATTAGTATTATTGATAATATTTGTAAATTTTAAATTAATTTTTTTAAATTGTGATTAAATCAATATAATAGGTAAAAATTTAAGGTTAAATTTATTATTATATCGATTTTTTATGTTATCAAAATGATTACAGAAAGTGAGTGTTTAGATTGTAATTTTTTTTTATTTTTTTTTATTTTGAGTGTCTAGAATAAAAATAATTATAATTGAATCACTTAAGTTTATCTAAAAGTTAGGTACCAAATAAAAGTGCATAAATTGAGGTGGCAAAATATATATTAACCAAAAACAGAAAAAATAATTTTTCTTTTGCCGATGAGCAAAGCCGGGAGGGAAAGGAAACTCATTGGAAAATGCAGAGAAGGTCTCTGTTATTACAAATCTCTCAGCTCCCCAAACTCTATTGTCGGTTCAATCAAGCCTACTTCTTCTCATCTGGAAAAACCCAAAATTTCCATTCACTCCGAGACAATAATGGCGATCCCATGTATTCAGACGTGCCCAAGCCACGGACAGACAAGTCCCAAAGGAAACCGTTCCCGACACCCATGAAAGAGCTGATTAAAAGGGCTAAACAAGAGAAAGAATTAAGAAAATCCCAACCTTGTAGATTGCTTGAACATCCTCCCGCCAACGGGTTGTTGGTCCCTGAACTCGTCGACGTCGCTCACCGAGTCTACCGAGCTCGTGAACTCATCCTCTCCGGTTTGTCCAAACTCCTCCAGTTCATCCCAGTTCAACGATGCAGGTAACTTCAAAAACCGCCTCATCTTTTTCGATTACTTCTGAAAATATGTAAATTTTAGAACAGATGAGTTAGATAAGACATTGATTTTTTTTGTTCTTTTGGGGGTTAGATTTTGTTATGAGGTTCATATTGGAAATGTGGGTCATGAAATCCGTACTTGTACTGGTCCAAAAAGCGGTTCTAGGAGTGCCACTCATGTATGGAGGAAAGGAGGGGTGGGTGATGTGATATTTTTCCCCAAATGTTTCCATCTCTATGATCGTGTTGGGAAATTTAGGGTTGTTCATGATGAAAGACACAGTGCCCCTCGAATCCCTGCAATTTTAGAGCTCTGTATACAAGCTGGTGTAGATGTTGAAAACTACCCTTCAAAGAGAAGAACCAAACCTGTATACTCTATTGAAGGTAGAATAGTGGATTTCGAGTCGGTGGCCGGGGTGGATGAAATGGAAACCAACTTGTTTTGTGGGAACGTTGATGACACTGAAGTTGATGTATTGAGAAGGGATCCAAATTCGGAGTTAAATGCTGAAGATACCAACTTGATAGAGTTGAGTACAAGGACATTGGATTCATGGTTTGAAATGATAGGAGGTGTGAGAAAGATCATGGCGAAGTACAATGTCTGGACGTGCGGCTACTGTCCGGAGGTTCAGGTTGGTCCTAAGGGACATAAAGTCAGGATGTGTAGAGCATCAAAGCACCAGTCCCGAAATGGTTTGCACGCATGGCAAGAAGCAACCATCAATGATCTCTTTGGTCCTAATTATGTCTGGCATGTTCGCGATTTGAACGGTCCTCTTCTGCATAACGATTTGAAGAGATATTATGGTAAAGCCCCTGCTGTGGTGGAGCTGTGTGTACAAGCTGGTGCACCTGTTCCAGATCAATATAGAAGTATGATGAGATTAGATGTGGTTCCCCCTGAACGTGATGAAGTTGATCTTGTGGCTTGAATTGCTCTGTTTTGTGCAGAGGTATTTGATGTATTAACAAAGAACCCCCTGACAGAACCCTTTGGTCCTCGGTTTTTACCGCTAAATTATTACAACTAACCGAGCCTCAACAGCTTAGTCTTAAAGTTTTTAGATGTGAGGTGTCATTTTCATTTCGCATGCTGAAGTTTCAATTCCTGATGTCCTTATGACAGCTCCTTCCATAGCTGCCCATTTGAAATAAGATTTTCATGAAAGTGGTGAAGTTGGTTGAGTCTCTGGAGCAGTAGGAGCTAAATGTGGAGGATAATATGGAAACATCAGGTTAAACGAGGGAAGATATTCTTAAGATGAGCATAACGTAGCTTCTCTATTCAAGTATAATAATTTTTGTACCCTTCTGCTGTATTTCTTTGGTTTATTTTTCATAAGATATAATTCCTATTATTTGAGGTCTAAGATCTAAGTCCTATGACTATCTACTAATCTCCATTATATTCAGTTCATTTATTTCTGCAGAAATGTTTTCTTCATTTTGCTAGATATGAAGTTCCTCTTCCTTATGGCGAAGGCTTAAATCAGTATAGCCAATGGATATGGCTATGTGTCTAACACGAATAGAGTTAATTTTTTAAAAGGTTTTCATGTATTTAGGTCTTTTGAGAGTCACACCAATGTTCCAATATGTTCCAGACACAAATATTTTAAGAAAAATGAAGAGTGGGAACAATATAAGATCATCATTATCACAAACCAATATCTAACATTCATCCAAGTTTGGATAACATAGGACATCAGTACCCTGGATGATCAGCAGAGCTATACTTGTAATTCACATTGGTTTTTCAGGTGAGGTTCAAGATCTAAAGCCATTGTTTTTACCTTTTTCTTTGCATGAGATTGAGATTGAATATAAGTAGCAGAATGTCTTCAAATTCATTCAAGAAAGCAACCTTTTGGTTGACCTGCAATTCTTTTATTTATACACCTGTGCAGGTGGGTAGTCTATTGTCATTGTTTCACCCTGTGACATTGTCATGCAGCCATTGCTACTTCAATTTCTAGCTGTTGAAAACCAAAGGGTTCATTCATGTTCTTAGAGATATAACAGGCTTAGCGGACGGAGCCATTTCCATCCAAATGCAGGTCTCAACTCTGTTATGTCTATGGTTGAGCAAAAGTGACTTAACCAAGCTATCCGAGTAAAATGGTTGTATCATGTGGGTTCAGTTATGATTTTTTGTTAGAATTAGTTGGTTTTGTCGGTTACCAGTTTAGAAAGTGACTTCTCCGCAGTTGTATCAAACATGAAAACTAAAAGGATAGGTTTGTTTTCTGAAAAGCATTGTAGATTCGATGTGAAATAGTGAATTTAGAAGTTTGG
Organism: Gossypium longicalyx; assembly: GCA_025698465.1. NCBI lineage: Eukaryota > Viridiplantae > Streptophyta > Magnoliopsida > Malvales > Malvaceae > Gossypium > Gossypium longicalyx. The sequence continues at coordinate 7,883,824 of CM047006.1, read as the reverse complement.
TTTATAGTTTTACTTTAAATTCCCAACGCAAACGAGTGTTGAAATTTGGTGCATTTGACTGCTACCTACATGTCTTGAATTTCCACACACACCTGTTTCTAATTCTGACGAAATTAATTTAATTTTTCTGTGAAATTATCACGTGTGTAATGAATTATTGCTTCACCTGCTAACCTAAACCTTTAGTAACCCTGTCTACCTACTTTCATTAATGTTGCTATATATAGGTTGGGCTTTGACCCTGCCTTCTATGTACCTCAATTATGCATATGTTCTATTTCAGATGTGTATTTGTTATATTCCCAAGGGAAGTAATGGCTGGTAATTCAATAATTAAGTGGAAAAATAGTGTTTAATTTGATTTTATTTATTGATATAGTGGGTTAAATATTTTGATAAAAAATGTTTCGATGAATCTTAAAATACCTTCACTCAAATAAAACCATACAGCTCCCTTATTTACATTACACGTACGTTGGCCTTGCCAAGTCTCATTAGGATCTATTGAAGTCGACCTACAAAGATGAGACTTCCACTCATGACTCATCTATCTTACTACCAAGAACAATAACAAGGAACTTGAGAAACACAAATATGATTCAAACATCTTTAGGGGAAAAAAAGGAATACTTATGTATATTCTCATTCACTTCAAATTATTTTCTCTCCTTTTATTACTCATGATTTTTTGCGGTGGTGGAGTCAAACTAAGATTAGATGTGTTACATAACAATTGATTTAAATATATAAATAATCGATTCAAAAGAAGCAATATTTTAACATGACAATCGATTTAAACATAAAAACAATCGATCCAAATGAAGCATATTTTTGAAAAATTGCGAAAACCTTAAACTTTGAGGGGCCTACCTATATTTTAAGGAGGGCCATAATATATCTACAAAAGGCTAAATTGTAAAAAGTTTAAACGTTGGGAGGGCCATACCCCCCCTAGGCCTCTACTAGGCTCCGCATTAGCGAATCATCACTAATAATTATATTGTACATCTTGATAACGAGATTAGAATTATATTTATGCATTGTTTGGTTACTAATGTAATAATATGAGAAAAGTACTTTATTTATTACATATATATTATAATAGTTAGACATTAAAAAATAGCTGGTATAAATTTAAACTTGAAATTAGAATGATAAGTAATAAGTCTTGTAAAAATAAGACCTCTTTAAAATAAGTAAAAATTTATTCTTCTCTTTATTAAAAATAAATTATGAGAATGACTAAACATTACCAATTAAATTAATTTATCGCTAATCAATATACTAAAACATATATAAAAAATAATACTCCTGCACCAAAGAAAAAAAGAAAAAAAGAAAAAGGCAAATTTGGATTCCGCTAAAAGTTATAAACATACATATACATACACTTCCATTTTTGAATATGTTATACATAAACTTCATATATTGGAGATTTTCATACAAAATTTCAAAGTGATTTATTGATTATTACAATAATTCCAACATGCTTAATGATTTATTTCTTGTCTCTATGTGAGACAAAAAGGAAATTTACCCCTCGTATATTTAAAGTTGAAGTAAGATTCATGCACTCTTTATTTATCTTTTGGGAAAAAAAGCATGAGACATGCTAGCTACATAAAATTAAAAATAAAAATAAAAATAAAAAATGAAATAGCAAATTAATTTGTTAAATAATATATATATATATATATATATATATTTGGGACGTGGAAAATTAGTTTAGTTGATTCATAAGTTTGAGAGGTTTAGTGAGAATTTTTGTAAATTGATTTGAAGTTATAGTCTGTTTTGTGCACACATTCAAATTATATCTTTAAATACTATTAGTTATTGATACTTTTAAATTATATATTTTATAAATAAATAAAAAAGTCTACAAATTGAACTCCATAGATGGCTTTCAGCATTGTCAGCTATCTTCAACCCTTGTTCACACTATAAAGAATCTTATAATTAACACATATAAAAATCCATAGTTACACCACCAAATCCCTTTTTTCCACTCTCTTTTCCCTTCGTTTTCTCATTGGTTTTAGTTCCAATATTAATTATAATTTTTTTTTAAATTTCCATGTTTATTGCTTTGGTTAATCCGAGAAAACTATAAATATCTTCTTTGGGTTTGCTGGTTTTGCATGATACATAGTGAAAGACTATCATTAGAAATTAGTAAAAGGGGAAGGTTTATCAAACCTCAAAGTGGATCGACGACAGGGGAAGCGGCCATTTCAATATTCCGATCATGAATCGGAAGCGAAAGAAGAAACGGCCGACGCTGAGGAGGTGGATGTTGATCCTATATTTCCGGTCTATTCTGCTAGGTCTCAACAAGACATGAACGCTATGGTTCAAGCCCTAGCTCAAGTTATTGGAAACAATAACAGTAACCCTCTTCTTCAACTTCATGATGATCAACATCCAAACCCCACTGCTCAACAAAACCAATCTCATCAACAGCCTCAACCTCAAGATCAGGGTATGCATAATCATAAATATATGTGTGTGTGTGTGTAATTTTTTGGGATTTTTTTTTACTATTTTTGGATCTCTGTTAAATAGTTATTAAAGTTTTTATTTGGCGATATTCATAAGCCCTACTTAATCATATTTTATTCTTCGTAAAAAGGACCAAAAATCCCAATTCCAAACCAAGATGCCGAAAATATGAAGGTTAATTCATGGGTGGGCACACAGGAAAATAAATATAAAGTCTGAACAGTACATGGATTCACTTTTTTCTTTTTTCTACCAGTATTTGCAGGATTTTTTATGTTGTGAGTAAAGCTTACATTATGAGTGCATAAATGCTCTCCCCCTTGCTATAATTTCTAACTAACTTCCTAACTTTGAATGACATATATCATTGGTCTTTTGAGTTCTTCCTTTTCTTCCTTTGCGGCCTGGTTCAGATTACGGCCGTTATTCATGTTCTTACTTAGCACGCATCTTTGGTTTTTCCCCACTAAAACCTTCAATGTCAAGTTATTCTTTGATCCTTTTTGTGTTTTATTTTTTCATTACAAAACACAAAAGAAAAAGAAAAAAAAACACATGTACAACCCATACTTATCGTCTGAATACGATGTTTGTTCTTTTTAACTCTATTTTATTTAATTGAAGGGAACGCCAGGAGAAGACACTATAGAGGAGTAAGGCAAAGACCATGGGGGAAATGGGCGGCCGAAATTCGTGACCCGAAAAAGGCAGCTCGGGTTTGGCTTGGAACGTTTGAAACAGCTGAAGCAGCGGCCTTAGCTTATGATGATGCAGCACTTAGGTTTAAAGGAAGCAAAGCAAAGCTTAACTTCCCTGAAAGAGTTCAAGGAAGATTAGAATCCAGTTATCTCACAACAACTCGTCAAGAACTGGAACGGACGGAGGGGCCACCTCATCCGCCACCAACCTATCCTAATATTTCTCAGTACGCGCAGCTCCTCAGCGGTGGCTTACCCAATACTGCTTTCAACTACGCCATGCCAAGTGGTGCTGCCTATGGATCCTGGCCAGCTTTTACTACTAATTCTCACTCTTCATCTTCATCTTCATCTTCATCTTCCACAACGTTAACTTCTCAACAACAAGGGTATATGGGTGGATTTTCATTGCACTTTGGTGGTTCATCTCCAACCTCAGATCATACCAACAACATGGGAGATTATGATTATTACTATTCAAGAGATCAATAGAGTACTGTTTTAATCATCGTTTGGGTTTTGCTTCTGCATGCATTTCATTCCCTTATAAACTTGTTTAAAACTCTTGTAGCAACTTTTGTTTTTTTTTTCCTTCAAGTTTTTTGACAATTCTAGAATCGTTGGTTTGATCATGATATTTTATGGGCTTCTTTAATATATTCTAAGCTCTCTTTATGAAGACAAAACACAGTAGGTTAACTTGGAAAAAAATGCAAGAAAATGAGGGAGAGAATTGCATTAACTGCAGTTTCTTCGCATGCAGGAAATATGTAGGGAATAATTTGTGGCCAAACTTTGCTTTAATTAGCTTAAATAATACTCCTACAATTGAAGTAGTAGAAGCTACAATGGGTTTAAAGTTTAATTTCGACTCGTGTTATTTGGATGCTAATGAGTTTCAAAAAAATTTGACATTTCATTTAATTTTTAATGGTTATATATATTGAAGGTATATGATTCTATATTTGTCAAAAAAATTTAATTAATGACTAAATTTTAATTATTTGGATCTATTTTTAAAGAGATTGAATGAGGTAATAAGGTGTAGTTGCATTGTGAAAAAGGATAATACTTTTACCTATTAAATATAAGCTGGTTGTATATATATATATATGAATGGTTAACCTTTCTAAACTCATTACTTGAGTTACATGTGTATATATATATGTGAATATTTTTTTTTTATTATAGTAAACCACTTTTTGCAACTATAATTATTCTAACAATAAAGTATGCAAAATGAAAATAAAAATCATTACAATAGCATAGTTACGTCCGTAATTATAATACGGTCATTTGCGATAGCAATTTAAGTCTACCCTAAATGGAGTAATTCAACCTTCAAAATTAGTTGAATTTTGACCCCTAGCATTCAAAATTTTTGGCATTAAGCTTATCTGAAGAAGGGTTTATGTGGAGATTAAAAATAGGGTAACTACATACCAACTCCTAGGTATATCGCTAACTGAAATTAAATATGGAGATAATACTGAAAAACTTAATTAGTTATATCATCAATATAAAATGGGTAAAGACTTGTTTAGAATAATAGTTAGACATCGAATGCATTTGAATGATTTAAACATAATTTTTTTTATTTTTTTTATTTTAAGTTTGGATTATTCAGTTTTAAAGTATATGATTTTAGCCTTAAAAATATATATTATTAGATAAGATATGAAAGACTATGGAGGTATATAAAGAATTTTATGAGAAGGATAAATAATATAGTATATAGCAAAAGTAGGATGATGAAGAGATATTAGAAGTGTGTAAGGGTCACAGAAATCGGCCTTAACTTGCCCAAGAAAGTTGACCTCCACAGATATTGGTGATTGAGTCAATGAAAATTCTATTTAATAAAATGGAAAAGAACTTATGTAAACCCCCATTCATACGAACCCAACCTTTTTCCAATTTTCTCAGTTACGTAGCTTATTATTATTTTTAATATGAACTTCCATTACAGAATGATATTATAGACAGTTGGTGAGAGATGCTGTATGTCCATAAACCACACCAACTTCGTTACAACTACATTTTGCCACCCTCAGCTGCGATCCAATTTTTTTTTTTTTTTAGAAAACAAATAACTGATACTCTAAGCTTCAAAATTAGACCATAGATCAACAAATTAGATAAGTTTGGTAAGAATATTATTTATTTATCATGTTTTAGTATATTAATTCAATCACATAACTTGTTTTGGAAAAAGAGAAGGAATATTTTTTGTTTATTTTCAACAAGCATGAATTTTTACTTATCTTTCTAGTTTTAATTTTTAATTTGTTTCGGTTGTTCTTTACTTTAAGTTTAACTATTGTAATATATATGTAATAAATAAGTTTTTTTCTCGTGTTATCGCACTAGTAATCTTTCTACACATTGGTTAATGAACTTGCCATCTGCAAAAATAATTATATTCCGAGATATTTGTGCCTCAAGTAGAATTATCTATGTTGGCCATTGATGTTGATGGATGTCTAGGCCGACCTCTCTTTGATCAGAAAGATCGGGGGGCTGATCTCCATGATTCTCAAAACTCTCTAGCTTGTTTCAAAAAAGGTTCACTACACCAAAATAAGATTTTAGCGGCGTTTGAAAAGAAAACGCCACAAAAAATCGAATAGATCGAGTATTAGCGGCGTTTCTAGAAAAGCGAGGCTAAAGATCGAGAATTAGCAGCATTTTTAAGGAAGCGCCGCTAAAGATTGACCTATAGCGGCACTTTTTTAAAAACGCCGCTAAAAGATTCAAGAGAACGATATCGTTTTTTCTGAGCTTCAGTGGCATTAGCGGCGCTACCAAAAAAACGCCGCAATAGATCCAACATTAGCGGCGTTTTTAAGAAAGCGCTGCTATAGGTCGATGTATAGCGGCGTTTACGGAACGACGTCGTTTATTTTCAGCTTTAGTTGCATTAGCGGCGCTTCCTCAGAAAACGCCGCAACAATTTGGGTTTTAGCGGCGCTTTTTGAAAAACGCCGCTATAGATCTAAACTATTTTAAGGTTAATGGATAATGAGTTTAAGGGTTGGGGTTTAGGCTTAATGGTTTATGTTTCGGAGATTGTAGTTAAGGATTTAGGGTTTAGATAAATTATTATTTTTTAATTTATATATGAAGTTAAATAATCTCTTATATAATTGTAAAAGGGATAATATATTAAAATTGTAACAAATTATTTATTGAAAAATAAATAAAAAAAGTAACAGATTGATATGGATATATAGGTAACTATCTATTTTGGATAGGACCAAATTATAACAAATTAAATAAGGTCATATTTTTATTTTGAATTCGATTTTATTTTGATCATATCTAAAAGCGACTTTATAAACAATAAAAATTAACTACACCATTCCCTTAGCTATGGGAAAGTTAATTTCATTTTAGTTACTTAACTATGAAAAGTTACACTTTGATAAATAAACTATTTGATTAGAAGTTTTTATTTAATTAAGTTACGAAGTTGTTAAAATCAATGTTATATGGCTTTCTCTAAACCCTAACCCCTAACCCCTTAAATCAATAACCTTTTAAATCTCAAACCCTAAATCTATAGTCGTAAATCATAAACTATAAACCTTAAACCCTAAATATTAAACCTTGGATCCTAAACCATAAAACCCTAAACTATAAATAGTACTAAACCCTTAAACCCTTAAATATATAGATTCCTAAATTATAAAAATGTAAATTAACCTAAATCACTAGACCTTAAATTATAAAACATCTTAAAACTATAAACCCTATATCTTAAACCATAAACCCTAAATCCAAAACCATAAAACCTTAAACTATAGACAGTACTAAACCCTTAAATACTACTTAAATACTAAATCCTAAACCTGTAAGAATAAATTTCATATGGATATACATTGATATATATATATATATATTAATGTGAAAGAACGACACAAACATATAAAAAATGGGAAACCACATTTCAATCTCTATTCTCTAAATTTTCAAATTTTATATTATCATGTAATGTTTTAATAAAAAAGTTAATAATATTATAAAAATATATAGACTAAATGATATTAAAAATTAAAGTATATGCAAATAAATCTGAAATTTAAATATATTAGAGAGACCAAATTAAAATTTACCCATGTATTAAATAGTAAATAATAATAATAATAATAATAATAATAATAATAATAATAATAATAAAAGAGAAAAAAAGGATTTATATTGCATACTTAGTGGCGTTTTAGAACAAAACGCCGCAAACATGTATTAATACTTTAAACTATGTCGTTTTGAAGCTTTGTTATTAGTGGCGCTTCTAAAAACGCCACAAAACATCTATTAAGAGAATGTAAAACGGTATCGTTTGCATCCTTCTTATTAGTGGCGCTTCTATAAATGCCGTAAAAGATGTGATTTACCGGCGTTTTTGCTAAAAAATGCCACAAACATCCATTTGTATAATGCAAAACGGCGTCGTTTGTTACCAAGTTATTAGTGGCGCTTCTTGGAAAAACGCCACAAAATATGTAAAAAGATTTCAAAACGTCAACGTTTTATAGCCTTTTATTAGTGGCGCTTTTATAAAAGCCACAAAAGATGTGAAATGCTAGCGTTTTCGCTAGAAACGCCACAAAAATCTATTAATAGAGTGCAGAAATTGTGTCGTTTTATAACCTTTCTAGTAGTGGCGCTTTTAAAAAACGCCACAAATGTTTTTCACCAGATTGAAAACGTTGTCGTTTTTTTTAACCCCATTTGCCCTTTACTTTCCCCAGTTCAGTTTACCTTGATTACTTTCTTCTTCATCTGTTTCAGAAATCCCTAAAATTTCCCATTACTCCCTAACCCTATTTTCAGAAATCCCACATAATTTCCCCCAAATAGATATACAGAAATCGTTTTCCCAGAAGTCCTTTTGATTTGCTCAGCTATTAGTATTTATCCTTTAACCCCAAATTAAAATTTTTGATTTTGAACCCTAACTGGTCTTCGTGTTCCCCAACCTAAACTCGATCTCATTCCCTCATTTACCCAATTTCTTCTCTCATTTTACCTAACTCAGTCTGCGTCTGCGTCTGCCTCTTCTCAACACCGCTGCAGCTGAAATTTCGAGTCCTATTCTATAGGTATTGTGTTCATGTTGTTCATATACAACAGTTACTGTTTGCCCATTGATGCCACATTGTTTATATATATTTAATATATTACTAATTCATGTTTTAATCATTTCATTGATGCCACATTGTTTATTATGAGTGTTGACATGTATTTAAATTATATGCAGGATAAATTACATGAGAGCTGAAGTTGTGTTAATTACGCTTGTTGATTAAACTTGGTATTCTAGCAGCTTTCATGAGAAATTTCACTTTTGGGCTTTGACTGCTTGATTTGCCTTGCCTTATCTCTTGCTTTGCTGTTGTTGCTGATTTATTTTGAAAATAACAATCGAGCAAGTAAAAAATTTGTTTTTCCAATAATATTTAAATATGGTTTGAAGTAGACATCCATATCGTGTCACCTGTTTAAAATTCTTAAATTGGCTGAATCGAACTACTTAATATGTTGGTTGAGAAAATGTAATCTTTGTTGGCTGTTGTATTTCATCTTCATAGTTTGATTCCATTTTGTTTTTAAAAGTAGCTTGACCAAACCAAATTCTGTTTACTAGTTTGTCATTTTCTATTCGTTGACTTGGGCTATAATCATTTTCATTTATTATTCCTCGTATTATTTTTTTTCATCTCCACAAATTCTTTATATGGAATGCTTTGTTTATTACCCTTTTAAAGTGAATAATTGATAATTGCTCATGATAGTTTATGCATGCATCTGATTAATTGTTAAAAATTGTCTATATATACAAACATGTAGCACCAACATTATTTGTTTGTTTTATATATTTCAAAACTTAGAATTGAGTTAACAAGAAAGATGATTAGTATTAATGAAGAAGGTGATGAACAATAAACAAACTAAAGATATGTGAAAGATCAGAAATCTAAGATTTGAGAGAGAAAAATTCAAAACTATGAATCTTTTGAAAACAGAATATTGAATCAGACAAGACTTGTAACTAGCTATTTCTTCTACCTTTAGATTTGTCTTATTATTTACATGCTGAATTAATTGTTGCTCAGTCATAGTTGATATTTTTCAATAGGAAAGAAATAGAGTACATGAATTCTAGGTTTGATTACAGAGAAATAGAGTACATATTATATGATTCAGACTTATACTTACCTGCTTTGAAATTAAGGTCTGTTTCAAAAAATAGCAAATTTTGACTATTTTAATTATATGTTTTAGGTGAAATTCCTTCTATTATTGGAAATTTTACTTCCCTCGAGTACCTCAATCTTGATGGTAACTACTTAACAGGTATAAAATTACTTTTATTCTCCTTTTTTTTCATTTACAGATATGCAATACTTTAAATACTTTGACATTAGAAAAAATAAGAAGTATTAGTATAAAAAATCGATAATTTGAGTTACAAATTACTTAGTTTCTATTTGATTAGTGAGCATCTGCTTCACCATTATTGTTAAACAGAGAAGTATTTTCATAAAGAATGACTTTAAAATTATATTATATCTAGGATTACATTTTGGAAACAAATTAACAAACTGATCCCTATATATTAAGATCAAATAAGTCTTTCGCTAAAATTAAGTGAATTAAAATTTTTTTCTTCAATAAAAGGATCAAAATGCAATTTGAAGTATAAAGTAAGGAACCCATCCCCATTTTCTTCTAGTTTTTCTTCCAACTGTTTGTGAATATATGTATATAAGTTACCATATTAAGCAAATACATATAATTTGAATTTCCATTTTAGTCTATAAATTTTCAAGTTTATTACTGTTCATTTTTTTTAATGTAAAAACTCAAATTACTATTCTTGTTTATCCTCGGATTATTTTTTAATTTCATGGTTGTTCATGGTTTGCAGGTGTAATTTAATTTGCTAGAATTGACTCTACCATCCAATTTACAATTTGTAAGAGGTATGTACATTTAATTTGCTAAATCTTTATTTGATGTCTCTCCATTGAAATTTGCCATGTATTCCATTAGCTAAGTGAATTTTTGCTCAATTTGCAACCTTTTAATTTTTGCTAAATAACCTTGTATGAAGCACCTAGCAATCTCAGGTCATTCAATTTTTGTTCAATAATTTTTTCCTCAAAATTAATGTCTAATATAGGGACTATTATACACTTTTACTAAATTACAATCTTTAATGCCCAAATCTTCATGAGATATATCTCCAGGAATTAGTGTAATTTTCTCGGATATATATGAACTAAAATTTTTCTCGCATTTTTCTTTCAGAACTTTAAACAAATCATTTCCCATAATCTGTCACGAATAAAAAACGATATCGTATGTTATTTAATTTTTTAATTTCATGGTTGTTCATTATTTGCAAGTGTAATTTAAATTGCTGGAATTGACCTATCATCCAATTTACAATTTCTAAGAGGTATGTATATTTAATTTAATAAATCTTTATTTGATGTCTCTCCATTGAAATCTGCGGTGTATTTGCCACGTGAATTTTTCTACCCTATTTTTGTAATTTCTGATTAAATATTTCTATAATTCTATCACGATTTTTAATAAATTAAATTATTCGTATAATATATCCCATCTCCGATACAAATATTTAATAAAATATTTTTTATATATTTTTTATAATTAAATTTAAATTATTATTGAAATATGCTCGTCCATTTTATCACAAATATTATCGTCCGTTTTATGATTTAAGTTAAAAATTTTTATTCAAAATAAATCATAGCTTTTAAACTAAATACGGATGTTCACATAATGCTTGAACATGTACTTAAGAAAAGATGACTTGTAAAACAGAAATTAAATTAAGTGTGGACTATTTTAAATATTTTAAATATTTTAAAGATTCAAAGTATATAGGCTGGAAACTTGACGGGTTGCCTTATATCGAGCTATAAGATATAATGGATCCTCCCTAGGTGTAACAACGCCACGTATGATGAATCTTAAAAAACTCAAAAAGACTTGAAAAAAGTTCTATCGAGCTCATTTACTATTGAATATTTATTACCATGTAGCTTGCTTGTCCATTAAAATTACAACAATAGCTGACCTTCTCTCCAACCTTTTTTTAAATATTTTAAAGATTCAAAGTATATAGGCTGGAAACTTGACGGGTTGCCTTATATCGAGCTGTAAGATATATTGGATCCTCCCTAGGTGTAACAACGCCACGTATGATGAATCTTAAAAAATTCAAAAAGACTTGAAAAAAGTTCTATCGAGCTCATTTACTATTGAATATTTATATAACCTTAATTTATTTCCAATTTACTTATAAAAATTAAACTACGATTCTTTTTTTATATTATTATATTCAAATTACTATTTTTTTACATTAATAATGTTTGGTTTTAATATTTAATATTTTTAAAGGTATTTGTATAAAAAAAAAGATTTCAAAAAAAGTTCTATGGAACTTATAAATAATTCTATCGACCTTAAAAAAGATTTAAAAATTTCAAAGACTGAAGGGCCACTTATAAATAATTTTATCAATATAATAATATTGATCATTGTTTAAATATATTATAATATAAAAATTAAACTACGATTCTTTTTTATATTATTATATTCAAATTACAATTGTTTTATATAAATAATGTTTGATTTTAATATTTTATAATTTTAAATGTCTTTAAAAGTTATAACTAATTTTTATCAAAATAGTATTAATATTGATCATTACTTAAATAAATTACATAACTTACATAACTCATATAACTTACATAATCTACATAACTTACATAAAACATAAAAATATATCATATCAAGATGTACATAATAAACAACTTATCTGTGTAACTTATTGCCAACTTTAGACTTCAACAACTACGAAATGGATAGGACTTGGATGAATTTCTTAAGGGCAAGCAACGAGTATCAAAATGGAGTGCAATCTTTTTTAGATTTTGCATTTCACAATTCAAGCCAAGAGAATATGATTCTTTGCCCGTGTAAGAAGTGTGGCAATATCTATTGGCATTATCGTGAAGTTGTCTACGAACATCTAATTGTTGATGGCTTTATTCGGGGGTATAAAAAATGAATTTTCCATGGAGAGTGTACACCTAGTGGAGCCTCTTCAACGATTAATCCGGGTTATCCTTATAGTGGTTACCGTCAGTATGTTAGAGGAGATGACATGGAAGGTATGATGTGGGATGCATTTAATATGCGGAGTGAAGGTTTCCAATCATTTCCACCAAACTATGTTGCATCCGATGATTATAATATCGGTGGGAATACTTTTATGGAAACGAGAAGAAGTGTACCGGATGAACAACCGAATGAAGAAGCGGCGAAGTTCTACACGTTACTTGGTGAAATGAATGAAGAACTTTATGAGGGATCAAAATTTTTGAAAATGTCATTTTGTATTCGCCTTTTCTACTTAAAATGTTTGGGAGGGTGGACCGGAAACTCTTTGACAATGCTGTTAGAGCTTTTGAGAGAAATGTTTCCGTTTGCAAAAATCCCTCAATCATGTAAATACATGAAGAAAGTGATAAAAGATTTGGGCCTTGGGTACAACAAAATTCATAGTTACCCAAATGATTGCATGTTGTATTGGGGTGATCGGAGAAATCAACAGTCTTGTCATGTTTGCGGTAAATCTCGTTGGGAATAGAGATGCAGAAGATGTTAATGAGGATGAATATGGGCCACAGTCAATAAGGAAGCCGAATAGGATTTTGCGATATTTCCCGCTTATCCCAAGGCTTCAAAGGCTATTCATGTCGTCAAAGACAGCCGAGTTTATGACGTGGCATCATGATCAACGAACGGATGATGGATTATTAAGGCATCTTGCAGATTCTTTAGCATAGAAATCATTTGATAATAAATTTCCAAGCTTTGTAAGTGATCCTCGGAGTGTAAGGCTCGGGTTAGCATCTGACGGATTTAATCCTTTTAAAATCATGAGCACCTCGTATAGTACTTGGCCTGTGGTCCTTGTTCCTTATAATTTGCCTCTATGGCTCTGCATGAAGCAATCTTCTTTGATATTATCTATGATTATCCCCGGAGAGAAAGGCCCCGGAAATGATATTGACATATATCTGCAGCCACTTATTGAAGAGTTAAAACAATTATGGGCGGGTGTTGAGACGTATGATGTATTGAGAAAGGAGAACTTTTACCTACGTCTTTGCTTTCTTTGTGGACAATTAATGATTTCCAAGCATATGCGAATTTATCTGGTTGGAGTACCGAGAGGGCGTTATGCTTGTCCTTGTTGTCTTTGCTCAAACGTGTTCACAGTGGTTATATAATGGGAAGAAGTTCTGTTATATGGGGCATCATCGGTGGTTAGATGAAAATCATAGCTATAGATTTCAGATGGCTTTATTTAACGGTACTGAAGAGTTGAAAAAAGCTCCTGAGTAGACCATTGGATCTGAAATCTTATTCATGTTAAAAGATATGGATTTCAGTTACGGGAAGCTGAATCAACCATCTAACAGGCAAACAAATAGACGATCAAGGGATGAATCTGATGATGAATCTGACGAGGAGGATGACCCTAATGAGGCGGACTTGTGGAAGAAAAGAAGTATTTTTTTAGTTGCCTTATTGGGAGCATCACATATTACGCCACAATCTTGATGTGATGCATATTGAGAAAAATATCTACGAGAACATCATCCAGAAAATTTTGAACGTCGATGGTAAATCAAAAGATAATCTTCAGAGTCGACTTGATTTAGTTCACATGGGAATTAGGCGTGATCTTCATCCCCAAGTACGTCCTAATGGAAAATATTGGTTGCCACCTACAATTTTTGCAATGTCAAACGAAGAGAAAGAAATGTTCTGCACGGTGTTGAAGGATATAAAGGTTCCGGATGCGTATGCATCAAATATATCTCGATGTGTAAGTCTTAAAGATCGAAGACTATATTCATTAAAATCACATGACTATCACATCTTGATGCAAGATCTACTTCCAGTTGTTTTACAGTGCTGTATGTCAAAGAAGGTATCGTCTTGTATAATTGAACTAACTAATATAATGAAAGCAATTTGTGGCAAAGTTCTGAATGTTGAAGAACTTGAAAAAGTACAAGATCGAGCTGCTTTGACATTATACAATTTGGAGAAGATCTTTCCACCTTTCTTCTTCACAATTATGGTGCACCTTGTCATTCATCTCCCTCGTGAAGTAATAATTGGTAGGCCGATTTTCTATCGTTGGATGTATCCAATTGAAAGGTGCTAATTTATTTCAAAGGCATTCACCTTTATACCTATAGTTACCAGTTTTGATAATGTTGTATATGGTGTTTAGGTTCCTAAGTAAATTGAAGTCTTATTGCCGTAACAAGCGTTATCCGGAAGGATCAATTGCTGAAGGCTACTTGGCAGAGGAGTGTATGACATTCTGTTCTAGATATTTAGAAGATGTTGAAACAAGATTGAATAGACCAAGTAGAAATGCCGGACTCAATGATCCTAGCTTGGCCGAAACTTATTTATTTCAAAGTTATGGAGAACCAATCGGTAAAGTTGAAATTGCAGAATTAGATGACCGATCTTGGATACAAGCACATAGATATGTTCTTTTCCACCACGATGCACTTGAACAATTACGCAAGTAAGTTCTAGAATATGATAAATATTCATCTTTTTTTGATTTGTTTATTTTTTAATGAATTAAACATGTTTTTAACATAGTGAGTACAAACAAGTCTTAAGATCTCGTTCACGCTCACGAAGATTACAACATCACGAGATTAATAGGTTATTCGTAGAATCTTTTCATGAATGGTTAAGCCAAACGGTATGCAACTCAACATTTTATTGACAAATAATAATGTTTTCTCATAACATTTACAATTACTCAATTTACTTTTGATTCAATAAGTTTGGAGTGGGAATGTCGTTAATGACGAAGTTAAATGGCTTTCTCAAGGTCCGAATCGAGTAGTAAAAAGATATAGTGGCTTCATCATGAATGGATTCAGATTTCATACCAAATATCTCGAGAGATTGAGGAGAACTCAAAATTGTGGAGTAGTTGTTAATTCTTTAATTACAAGTTACGCTAGTGCTAAGGACAGTAATCCTGTTGAGGGAAATGTGGAGTATTACGGACTTCTAAACGACATTATTGAGTTGGATTACTATGGAAAATGGAAAGTTGTCTTATTTCGATGTGATTAGGCTGATGCTAATACTACTCGCGGAATTAAGAATGATCAGTTTGGTTTTACAATGGTGAATTTCTCTCGATTAATTCACACTGGAGAACATTTGATAGACGAGCTGTATGTATTTTCTTCTCAAGTTAATCAAGTTTTTTACTCGAAAGATCCAATTAATGAGGGTTGGTACGTTGTACTCCGAAACACCCATAGAGACTTGTTTGACATGGGGAATGGAAGTAGGGATGACATCGTTGAAAGATCAGAAACTTTGTCTTTTTCAGAACAAAACTTAAATGAAAATATCCCTAGTACTAGTACACAATTTCAATGGGTTCGTCAGGATGTGGACGAAGATATTTACGATTCATGATGTAGTAAGATTTTATGATTTTTTTTTATATGTAATGTTATAATTTTAACATTAGTCATGTTATATAATTTAACTATTTTATTTACTATTGTTGTTATTTCTTACTAAGATTTTAACTATTTTATGTGTTGCAGGAAAAATGCCTAGAAGAAGATTAATAGATCTTAGTATTGTACAGAATACTACAAGTTTGGAAGAAGTAAGTACTGAACAGCAGACAGTTGTTGGATCTTCAAGCGTGCCGGAGACACTTGACGAGTCTGTGGAATTTCAAAGTAATGTTAAGTTTATTTTACAAATTGTATTAAATTTTATTACTGATTTATTTTTAAATTTCAATATAGTAATAATATATTATTTTTCAGCTGAAAATAGTGGGACGCGCAGAGGTCGAGGACGTACGCTCCTAACAGATTTATATAACTTAAATTCTGTCGAACGTGTCAAAGTAACTAGAAACAACCATGGTCAGCCTGTTGGACAAGAAGCTCGACTTTTAGCAGGCTATTTGGGCATTATAGCACGAAATGCCAATATGTTGCCCATCAACTACGAATCATGGCATAACATGTCTGATAGCAATAAAAATCAAGCTCTCTCTAATATTAAGGTAACAAAATGTTAATGTAATTTATAATACTTTGGTTTAAGTTTCATTTATATTTAATTCCTAAACTTGTGTTTTTTAGGAGAGGTTTGCTTTAGAGGTCTCTAATGCCTATATCAAGAAGGCATTGGGTAAAAAATGGAGAGACCATAAAAGCAGTTTCAAAAAAGAATGTTTTAAAAAACCCATAAGCCTCGAAGAAAAATTGCAAAATGTCCCACCAGGAATGCTGAGGTACCAATGGGAAGATGCGGTTCGATTTTGGAATTTGAAGAAAGGTGAGGTATTATGTACTTGCAAACTCTTATAAATTTTTCGGTTTATAGTATTTACTATATACGTAATAATAATTTCATTATGTAGGACCGTGAGCGAGTTGGAACAAGCAGCAGGCAAAAACAAAAATTTACGCACACGGCAGGGTCGAGAAGTTTTGCTTGTGTAGCTCAGGCCGTGGTACTATGGATTTATTAATTCTATCAAGTATTAATGACTTTTTACTATTAAATAATATTTTTACTACTATATTGTAGGAAGCCTCAAATGCTGGTCAAAAGTTGGACGCCTTGACTTTTTGACATTACGCATGAGGAAAAAGATGGAACTCAGATGACATCCGAGGTTTGCAGAAATTATGGTATATTTACTTAATAAAATTTGATTTCATTATAAATATTTATAATATTTAATTATAATGTTTTTATTTGGCGTTTTTATTAGTTTAATTTAAATAATGTTATGTTGTATTCCTTTTTATTGTATATTTCGTTTCTAACTCTTGATTGATTTATTAGGAGAAACTAAAAGATAAGATAAGCAGAGTATGAAGCAAGCGCTTGATCGATAGTTCTGTTAATTTTGAGGATATTGATAATGTAATTATTAATCAAGTTTTGGGTCTGAAAGGTATGGTGGGTTAAATTCCAAGGATCAGTGTTAACCCGACCCAATATTTTGGATCCACCTCGCACCAATACATGCCTTCCGAGAGTCAAAGTCAAGCTGAAGTTCAGAGGCTAAAAAATCAGATAGTTCAGATACAAGCTAGCACAGATGAGCAAATTTCTCAACTTAGAGCGGAGGCAGCAGCGCAGGAGGCGGAGGCAAAGAAGCGAGGAAAGCGGAGCGAGCAGAAA
Organism: Gossypium longicalyx; assembly: GCA_025698465.1. Lineage (NCBI taxonomy): Eukaryota > Viridiplantae > Streptophyta > Magnoliopsida > Malvales > Malvaceae > Gossypium > Gossypium longicalyx. Next base: position 7,866,299 of record CM047006.1, on the reverse strand, counting down.
ATACAATGAACTCCACTCTGATTTGATCTATGATGACTATGTTCCAGCAATTTCAAAATCTGCCATCTTAGACATTTGTTTTCTTGTAACTTTTAACATTATTGTAAGAATATTTTGAATATTCATTTACAATTTATATAATATATTTTTCGTATAATTTTGTATTATTTAAATTTGCGGGTTTTGGTTGGATTTCATGGTATATTTGTTGTTTTTGGTTGAATTTCTTGCAGGAGGGTTGGATATAGGTGCAAAAATACATATTGCAAAACTAGGCAAATTAGCTGCGTTTTTTAAAACAGTGCTGCTAAAAGTCCTGGTCTTTAGTGGCGTTTGTTTGAAAAAAATGCCGCTAAAGGTCATGATCTTTAGCGGCGTTTTTTTCAAACAAACGCCGCTAATTTTAGCGGCGTTACATATAGCGACGTTTTTTGCGGCGCTTAAAAGGCAAAAAAAAGGCCGCTAAAAGTCTGTTTTCTTGTAGTGGTTGTGAACTAGCTCGTCCTGCCCTTTTACTTTGAACTCGGGCTTCGTCAGGTTTCCTATCCAATCTCATAGCTTGCTCTACTATTTTTGCCCATTAGCCCAAATCCACAAATTCTTGAATACGATGTGCAACCAACCGCACCTTGATTTCATCTCTCAACCCATGGAAGAATTGTTTACAACTTTCCTCCTTAGTCAGGACCATCTCTAGAGCATATATCTACTGAGTTGTAGAAATTTCCATTCGTAATCTACCACCCAAAAAATTTCACTGTGTCAACATTATAAATTCCTACATCCTATCTTCCAGATACAATTTCTCGAACATATTTGTTTTTGAGCCCAACTCAAAAAAGGGTTCAAGTGACCCGTTCAACTGGAATATGATGAGTCATTCTTAGCCATCATTGGTACGTCTCCTCTTTTAACAACGAAACTGCGCATATAACACACTCAAAGGGTGTAGATTTGAGTGTAATTGCTTGTAATCGAATTTGAGTGTAATTGTTTGTAATTACACAAAGTGGCTTGTTTGTGTAACCATTGTAATTGGTGGGTTCCGCCAAATTATTGTAATTGGAGTACCAAATTACACTTTTCAATTCTCAGGAAGAGGGTGAGAATTAGAGTAATTATGTGGGTAATTACATCCAAATCCAATTTTAAAAAATTATTTTTATATAAGTTATACAAGTTATATTATAAGCATGAACACGTATAAGTGTTTGGGATGATTATAGCCAAATTTTTATTATATTATAAATTCTAAAATATTATATTATAAAAATAATTTATATATTTTATAAAGTTATAACAAAAAATTATATTATTTAAATCTTAAAAAAATTCTACAATTATGGTGAAAGATTTTATTATAAAAATAATTTGCATGTTATAAAAGTGTTATAATATATTTATTTATAAAAAGTTATAGCTAAAGACATAACTTATTTCTATTTCCATGCTATATCTTATAAAAATAATATATTTACTTATAAAAAATATTATTTTTTTTTATCATAAGTTATTTATGAAAAACAACTTTCTAAAGTTATGAAAAAAATTTATATTATTTATAAGAAGTGTTATGAAAATTTTGAACAATTTATAAAGGCTATATATATTATAAATTTTATATTATTTTTTACTTAATTTATGTATTATGAAAAAGGAATATAACTTATCATAAGCCTTTTTCCTAATTAAGTTTATATAACTTTTTATAATTAAAGTTATAGACTATTTAGACCATGAACCTAAATATTAGAAGGTTGATGCTAATTAAAGATGTTCATGGGTCGGGTCAGATTGAGGCCTGATTTCAAAAAAAATTCATGCCTAGGCCTATTTTTGGGCCAGCCTAGCTTGCCCAAAAGGTCCATTTTAATATTAAAAAATTATATTTTTAATTGATATTTTATATACTTTTATAATTAAATTTAAAAAATAATTTTATTATTTAAATTGAGTTTGGGCTAGGCTAGCCCAAGGTACAAAAATCATTGTCCAAGCCCGGCCCTTGGACATGTCTAATGCTAATTATGTACATAGAAAAAAAATTTTGTACTATATCATGGGGTGCGATACCATTTGGGAGAATAATGCCAAACACAAGCACCATTGACTATAAAACTTTTGAGTTCAGTAAAAATAGTTTGACAACAGAAGTCTCAGTAGTTCTTAAAAGAAATCATCATATAAGTTTTTGATGTATATATATATTCATTCATTTATTTTAATTCATAATAGCATTAATATAAGTTTCACTTTTTTAAAAAAAATAATTTTGATCCAGTTTTGAAAATCATGTTTGAAATCTAATCCATTTTAAGAAAACATTAGTTTATTTTAAATATCTCATTTACTTAATTTTAATTACAAGGTTAGTTGGAAAATCCATATTTAGGCTACTTAAAAATAACTAAAAAATAATAACTTAAAAAAGAATCTTGATTGTATTCTTGTTTAATGTCAAAAGCAAGTAATGTCAAATCCCAAAATTTAACACCCATATGGAATATTAAAGTCCATGCCATAGTCCGCTTGTAAGTAATGCAAAAATCAACAAAGTTTATAAAACAGTGTTTAAAATACTTTGTATAAAAATTTGGTGACGATGCTCTGAATGTCGAGTTTGAGCACTAACCTCAAGAATTATTTGAAAAGGATGGGAAAATAATGTGTGAGCTATAAAACTGCGGTGTTCGAGCATTAAGGTTAGGGGTTGTAAGGGAGGTAATGGAAGGAGGATTCGAGAAATGAAAATTATGAAAAGGTATTTACCGCGACAGCGGTATCGACTGGTCCTTCATAGTGATATCGTGGCGATGATATATGGCGTAAGACCATAGATGAAAGAGACTATGCCAGTCTAGTATAAGGTATATGGCGTAAGGTCATAGATGAAAGAGGCTATGACAGTCTAGTATGAGGTACGTAGCATAAGACCATGGATGAAAGATATCATGGCGGTATGTTACAAGGTATAAGGTATACAATGTAAGACTATATATGAAAGAGGCTATGACAGCCAGGTATAATGAGTAAGACCATGGTTGAAAAACTCCACGACATCAAATGATATTACAGCAAGATCTCAAATCAGTGTAAGACCACAGCTAAAAGACTCCATGGCATCCAAAGAACAAATAGTTTGCTAGGACAATAAACATAGAACAGATAGTCTGTCAGGGCAGTAAATACGGGTGATCCGCCAAGACCAAGGGAATATGTGGCAAGAAGGGTGTAAGACCTTAGCTCGAATAAGGCAACCAATAGATCCCACTAGTATGTGAGTGCAGGTGGTCCGCCAGGACGTTAAACATGGGGATTATGTTGAGTTAGACCCTGGTGATATGTCGTTACGACATTACGGAAAGATCGTCGAAACAAAAAATATGGAAAGAACCGTCAAGATGAAAGACATGGGACCCCCACAGGGGAGTTCACCATACAGGTGGTACGCCATGGGCTAAGACAGAAAGGGCGACATGAATGACATGATAAATTTGTAAGTACGCATAAGCGAGTTGCACCCAAGAGGCATAGACCAAAAGGACAATAAGGGAACTAGCCAAAGGTTCAAATGAGTTCGCCAAGGGAAATCCTAAGGAAAAGTTAGTTGTTGGGTATTATTTAACACCTCGGAGACATCATGGAAAAATAACCAAAAGTGGGAAAGATCCTATAGGATCATTATGTGAGTACAAAATCGTAATGAATGGGGAGTTTCATAATCACTAAACCCTCCAAGTAAGATGATCGAGGAGAATGATTAAAATGGGGTCTTTACCCTAAATAAGATCCAAGCAATCAAACCTCGAGATAAACATAGTAATGGTAACGCAGTAAGAATCTACTGAATTGAGATATATCATCTGATAGACCGCCACCATAGTACGCATACTGCTAGACGCGGCTATGCCAGGAAATCTGTGGTGCTCCCAATGATACATAGAGGGTTTTAAAAATTGCATTTCGTTTCTTGTCTTTTGAATTAAAGAATCAGTATGAAATTACTGAATGGAATCTCACTAAGTTTATCTGAACTTACATTTGAAGTGGATGATTGCAAGGTTAAGGGTTGACTCGAGGATCGTGATGAGGGACCAAACCAGATATAACCAGGCGCATATGAAGGGTTGTAATTGTTTCATGCATGTAGAGGGGTGCCCATTGGATGTCATGCCTCAGGGAATAATCGAATATAACCGAAGCAAAATCACAAGTCTTATTAAGTTGTAGTAACTGTTCGAGTCTCTTAAGTTGAAATGTCGATACCAACCTAGTACCTGTATGGAATAGAAATTATTTCATTGTTTAAAGAGAAGCTATTATTATTTATGAAATTGAGTAATGGATAAGGGTATTTAATTTGTTATTGTTGCAAATAATCGGCTAGGAACTTATTAAGAAATAATGGGTAATTGTGGCATCCAGTACCCGGACCTAATGAATAGGTTAGGTATGAGGTGTTAAAATTTATGGCACAAGGGTTTAGAGTTTAAGTTTTAGGGCTTTTTTGGCATTCTAATAGTTCAGACCCAAACAGAAGCCCATTGGGTACTTCATTAGAAAATTAAAAAAAAAATTTAACAGTAACAAAATATAGCCCAAAAATTTTAATCCAGAAATCAGGGTATGACAATAACAGTTCGTGAGCTCTTTAATTTGGGACATTTAAGACTTCAAAATGTGGTTGATAAGACATTTGTTGTTCTAAAAAATATTTCTCATATTAACAACATCACCTTTGTGTAGATAAAAAAACAAAGTTGGATCGTACAAGTATATTGCATATTTCATAACTTTAGTCATAGGTGAAATTGAGATGATCTATACTTTGTAGAGTACATGGAAGGAGATGTCAATCTAAATGATACAGTATAAAATTTAGATGATGATGAACTCGGTCAAAGACCAACAAATGAGGATAAATAGTATATGTTAAATATTAAAGAGGGAATAACCCAACAAATATGTATTAGAATAATTAGATAAAATTACATATGATGTTTATTTTTCTTACTATATTTATTAGTAATCATGTTATCAACTATATTTTTAGACTAAGATAATACATATGATGATTTAATTTTAAAATTTGTTACTTAAAAATTATTTTTATCATACTAATATTTTTATAGTATTTAATAGTTTTAAAAAATATAAATTATATAACTATATAATTATAATTTGTACTACTAAACATGACACAGAGAAGTATGATATAAATACACTCTAGTAGCCAAACAAGTATTATTAAAAAAAAATGTAATTACTACTTTAATAATTCCACTAGTCTTTATGATCCAAACACAACAAAAAAAAAAAAAAAAAAAAAAAAAAAAAAAAAACATATAAACTTATCATGTGAAAAAAAAAAATACAGTGCGTGTTCAATTTATAATTACATATTTAAATAATGGAACAAACTAACATATAGTTTGTAGTCAAAGTAAAGCTAAAGTTTGGAGAATCACGTTTTGTGGGTTCATATAGAAACCAATTAAATCTACCTCTCCTTAAAATTTTCAACTAATCAAATATAGATGAAGATCTTTGTTGGGTTGAGAAATGAGATACATTCCCAAACACTAAAAAAATATAAGCGGGCAATAAGGTTTTATGGAAATGAATATATGTCAGCAATTAAACTAGTGAAATAATATTGATTTATTCCATCTGATTGATGGAGTAAATTTAATAAATCACCTAGTGGAGACTTCAAATTCATCTTAATTATTATGGTCTTCTTTTTGGCTCTTCGGCACCGTCCTTTTGAAAGCGTGAGCCGAAACAATGAAAAAAACAAAAGCAAAAACTAAGTGAATTTTCCACAATAAATAAACACTTGGCAAGCTTTTTGGCCTTCAAAAATGGAGGGACACCTAACAATATTCTCCCTTGAAATCAATGATCCTTTATTTTTATATTTCTTCATAACATATTTAAAGGCTATACTTGTATTTTCCCATAAAAATACATCTTCTTCTTTTTTTTTAGTACAAAAATTAATTTCACTAATATATTAATTTCTTTTTCTTTTCCAGTTGAAACTAAAGTTGATTTTATTTCAACATAAAACCTTTTATAAAAAATATTTTCAGTATTTTCTAATACTCGTTTCATGTAAAATAATATAGTCAACGTAAAATTACTCACTTATTCTTGTAAAATATATTACCAATTTATTTTTGTAAGATATTTTTCAAATTGATAAGATTTTGTTCACTATAACACCCTATACTTGACCAAAATATCGGGTTAAAAAATTGGGATGTTCCATTTTCTACTACATTCTTCACTTATCAAATATTTTCTTATAAATTTTCATAGCTTTTCAATTTAGTTTTTTTTTTTTTGTCATAAAAAGTTTAATATTCACTAATTAATCCTATTAAATCAATATTTTTTCTTGTTACACTTTAATCACAAATTTATCTCAATATCTTGTTTTACATATCAAATTTCTATGTATTTCACTTCTATTATTTCATCCACATATTTTCTCAAGTTTAACAATTTAGTCCTTGCTGTCATAAAAATTTCATATTTTTCCAAAATTTCACTTTTACAATACTTTATACATATTTTATCATCTTATAACATATTCATTAAACTTTTATCATAATTTTCTTATTCACATATTACATTTTTTCACACAAACTTTTGTACATTTTTCAATTTAGTCTTTATTGCCACGTAATTTATTTTTCACCATATAAGTACTTTAATCAAATAATTCATTATAATATCTTATTTCACATAATAAATTTTCATAAATATCACTTCTCTTGCTTCAATTATAAATTTCACAAAATTTACAATTTAATCCTTAACATCATGAAGATTCTTTATTTACTATAATTTTACATTAACATCACTTTGTAATCAATTCACTACTTATCATAAAATCTCAAATTTATGTTTGTTTCACTAAAAACAGCTTTAATGAAAAAATTTAAGAAATCTGTCAAACAAGAAAGTATATTTTTTTACAAATTAATCTAAACACTAAAAAATATTAATTTTTTTTGGTAGAAAAATAAATTATTTTCTAAAACTATTTTCAAAGAGAAAAATGAGTGAGCATGCATAATTAATTATTAAGACAAACGAAAATAAATGAAAATCAAGAAAGATATGAATTACTAATGTTTTAAATGGCATGAAATACTGAAAAGGTGTCATTTCTAAAAACAAAGAAATTTATTTGGCATGATGATTTATAAGGAGGGTCACTTATCGTAATTTGTTAAAATTATGTCCATTTGATGTGAGCCCAATCTCCACGGCGCAATTAGGAGACATGAAAACCAAGGCCGAAATCTCGAGTATTGGCGGTGGAGTGAGGGAGGGTGGTGTTGTCAAACTTTGCGGCAATTGCTTCATTTTCCTCTCTCTTTTTTTATTTATTTATTTATTTATTTCACATTCATGTAGATCTTCGCATTGATTGAACTATAAATTTCCCTAATATTAATAAAATTTATGGAAGAATATAAACAAGTGAAGAAGTAGGTTTGGGAATTGACTCCAGAAGGATTGAAGTACAGATCACTGTGGTCTACCATTTGAAACATGTTGTGCAGCTAATACTGAAAAAGCAGATGAATGTCAACAAACAAATTATTACAGTCCATGTTCCAAACACAGCAACCATCATTGTCCTTGTCAGCTGACGCGTTTCTCTAATCTTCTTGTGCTTCAAAATTACTTCTAACCAAATCTCACTCTCTACACTACATGATGTATAATCAAGTTCCAATGTTCACGATTTTGTAAATGAATCGGCACCACCTGAATATATTTATCTATATTCTACAAGACATTCTTCACTTCCTATTCAAAAAATATATATATATATTTATTTAAATTTTTTTAAAATTTTAAAAATTTTAAATTAATAAAGTTAAAATAGCACTTTGTCCCACTTAAAATTATAAAAAAATTAATTTAATCTTTTAAAAATTATAAAGATATAGACTATAAAAAGTTAAAATTTCATTTGTCCCCTAAAAATTTGTTCTGATTTCGCCTTTGTTCCTATTTATAATCAATAATTGTCTTCTTTTAACATACATTTGGATTCGGTAAGATTTTTAATTTTTAATTTTGAATTTAAGCTTAAATATTTATTTCCTAATGAATTTAAAATTTTAAAAATATTTTTAGATATAACAAATTCTTATTTTATATATATATAAATATATATTATATTGGATTTTAATTAATTTGTCCCTTATACATTTCCTGTTTAACATTTACATAATAATGAAATTTAAATTGAAGTTTTCCCAAATTGAGTATAAAAGGCATTTGATAATTATTATTACTTAAATGAAAATTTTTAAAATCATAATATTTTGATGAGATTCTTTTTTAAAAAAAATAATGAAATTAAAACTAAGAAAATACATATATTTTGTAGTTATGTAAATGGAAGAAAATGTTTAGGGATTTTGAAAAACTATCCCCAATTTCAGTAGTTTAAATCTTAGAAAATTCTGGATCAATTTTAGATCTCCCGTTTAAAAAAAAAGAAAAGAAAAGTGACAACAGAGAGGATCCCCGCAAGTTGAAAACATCAAACACTCTTCACCTTATTATTTTTTTTCTCTTTCGGATCCTTAAAACTTTTCTTGACGCCTCAAATTTCTGCTACTTATTCTTATACTTTATCACTTTGTTTGTTTTTCCTCCTTGTGATTTCACACCTCAATGCCTAATTAACAACAATTATTCCCTCACTTGAAGACATTAATAGAGTATTTGTCACTCCCACGTCTATGGCCCATGTTAGAATTTTTTTTTTTTTTTTTTATAAACCATAATTTCACAATTTCAATAACTTACATCTTTATAAGTTTTAAAAGATTAAATAATTTTTTTTGTCATTTTGAAGGAAAGGCCAAAGTCTAATTTTACTTTTTACTAAATTAAAATCTTGTAAAAATTAAAAGTCCAAAGTAATTTTTTTCATTTTTAGAAGGTCAAAGCCACTGCCAACTTCCCTGACTTTACCTTATACACATCACATATATTCGTTGTATTAACATGATAGCTCATATCTATAACGACAAAGTATTAAATTAACTAGATGTTAGGAAATGATCCAGGATAATCCCTTAAAAGTCTATATGCATCAGGATAGAAGACTATTGCTCTAATACTCTAAATTTACTCTCATCCTCCTTCGGTACCTTGAGATCTCTACCTTTTAGGAAAGGCATCACAAACTACCACAGCATCCTTATTGTCTCAACACTAGTGTTGACTATTGTAGGCCCACAACATTTTTCCTAAAATTATCATTATAAAAATTAAGATGAGTTTGGATTTCATCGTCACATATTACTGAACTTTCAAAAATTATCTCTTGAATTGGTAATGTGATATTAATATTTGAGTACTTTTACTATATTTTTTAATGACTTTTGATGTATTTTCGTAAAAACGAAGTTGGTATTTTATTTTATTGGAAGTGGAAGAAACTTAATATTTGCCTATTAATTTATATTACATTAATTAACTAATATAAATGACATTTTAATTATTTAATTATTTATTAGTTGCAAACTTTTTTAAAAATTAGTTTGTTTCTCTGCATAAGTTAATAGCTTCCTTTCATCGTTATTTCTGATTAAAAATACTTTTTTAATAAAAAAATTGCTATTAAATCACTTTATATTATCTAACTGATATCAAAATAAAATAATTCTTCTCCGATCACCCATCCAAAACGCACTCCGAAAAGTATGAACAGGTAGGAATAAAGGTGTCATGACTTCCGGGTACATACCTTTCTTTCTTCTTCACTTTTATACATGACGATGAAAATTACTTTTAACTTCAATCAGTGCGGATTTGCCGACAGGCAACCACAACTAGGTGTTTTCCAAAAGCTTTCCTGCCTACCAAACAAGGGCTATCCCCTACACCTACATATATAAGTAAATCTAATGTAGGGAATAATGTAGCGCGTTCATCATATCCCATCACCATATTTGGCTTCACATACTGCTGTCACACAATAAACTCACACTGCCAAGTTTAAAACTATTGTTATCATTTCATTAATTGGATTACAGTAAATGGTTGCAATAAATAGTGTTATCACAAGTGGAATTTCTGTGAGCTCATGGATACTCAGAAGGATTTTTTTTTCCCCCGATTAGCGGAATGGAGTTATCGTTGCAGGTGTAATGTGTTCAACTGATTATATATCCGGGGTTCCCTGAGCGTTCTTTTGGTAAATTGCTTCTAAACATTCTTTAGCCCGATGAACCTTTGACTGAAGGTAAAAGCTCCCGTTCTTAGCATTTTGCTCGAACAAGTTGTCGTATTTCTGCAAGTAGCTCATTGAAAAATTTTCAATAAAACTTCATAAAAAATAAGGCATAATATCGGAGGATAATAAGTAAAATTATCTAGCAAACCTTCAAGACTTCCTCCCAGGATGAATGCTCTGTCACACCTAATATCTGCCTTGCCTCTGGTTCCGCCATAATTTTGCTTCCTCTCCTGATATTCTGCATTGTTTCTTGAGCGACACCAGATTTTGAGGCATCTGCAATCCAAGCATATATTAGTGGTTGTCACTTCAAGAATTTCAAACATAATATACAAACTGCGTAAATGCAAGATTATAATGATCATTTTTTTTTTAAAGAAAATGCAAGCCATGACACAGTGGAGAGACATACTTGCAAGAGCCTGACGGTATGCCTGAAAAACAGCCCTTCCCAATATTCCAGATCCCATAACAATCAAGTTTGCAAGAATTCTAGCAGCCTGTACAAATACATGGAAAAAAAAAAAGTCAACTTTCTAATAGCCTTTTCTGTTATCTTACTAAGATTTTCCCTTTTCTTTTTTTTTAAGTGTGTATGAACAAGCAAAGCACATACTGTAGTCCATACTAGAGCCATTGGAGACAACCAATTTTAGGGCCAATAAAACTGCTATATACCATCATAAGGTTTCTCAGCAAGCTATTTCATTATCTTGAACAATGTGATAAAGTGCCCCAAATTACCAAAATGGCAAGTCCATCCTAATGGAAACATGACAAGCAATTATCCCATCCAAATCAGGTCCCTAAATCACAACTCATAGCTCAATGCTCAGATTGCACTAGCGAGAAAAATGTTCCAGCTGTGAGATTGCCAAGAAAACTAATATCATTGCCCCCAGAAAATTGCAAGCATGATAGCAATACATGCACATATAAGATTATAAGATGAGTACTTCCGAAGATATTTGATGTGTCATGTTGAAGGAGACCGCCAAATTCCCGACATCTAACAACATTCCATTGATGACTTTGAAAACACTTCCAAGTTCCAAGAACATGAACAAGTGCTTCCCAACACGACACATAACTTTTTGACTAGCCTAATCTTTCTTACATATTATACAAGGTTTTTCAAACAACATGGCATCAAAAAGAAAACCCTTAATTGTTTAAAATTAATAGACCACATTATTACCTTTTACAATGATTCTGAAAATGACATATTCCAGTGGAATTTTTAATACAAAAATCAATAAAGCAAAACAACTTCAAAGAAAGGAAAAGAAATATAAAAAACAGGGTTCGGACTTATTTACCATAGCTGAAGATTTTTAAGGTTACTGTCGAAGATAATTCGGAATCCCCAAAGCCTAAACCTGCAAAAAATATCAAATATATTAAAGGCACTAAAATGTTAATAAAATTAAAAGAAAATAATCAATAATGAGTAGATGAAGAAGAGGAATATACTGTCACTTACAGAAGGAGATGTGGAATTAAAAACTCGAAGGGTACAAAGACTGAGGGTTTTTGGGTGATTATTAGGGTTTTTGAACGAAAGGGATGAGAATTAGAAGCTTGTTAACAAGTATATAATAAGTTGGGCTTTGTTTCGTTAAACTGACAAATCGAATTAAACACTCGATATTGGGCCATTTTGGAAACCCAAATGCGTTTCAACAAGTCGGTTATTAATACACAAAGAGATTTTGGGCTTTTAAATTATAACCCAAAAGAAGGTTCTCAATAAAAATTATATTTTAACTACTTCCCGTATATCTTTGTAGTATGATGTAGATTATATTTTCATCCTTAAATGAATGAATAAAATAGTTTTTTTTTTAATTTAAAATATAAGATATAATAATAAACTTAACCTTCTTTGATGCGATACGATACGATATTTTTATATGTCATATCAATAAATAATTTAAAATTTATAAAAAAAATATAGGAGAGAGATAATTAAGAAATAACTTTAAATTAAATAATTTTTTATTCTTCGTTTTATGATTTATATTTGAGATTTAAGATTATTTTATTCTAAAATTCAAACTAATATTTCTTTTTAAAATATAATATATATATTATCGTTGCACCTAACTAATTTATTGTTGTTTTTGACATAAATAGTTTATTGTTTTAAAAATAAATAAATAAAAATGTTTGATAACTGTTTTGTTTTCCCCCACTTATTTCAATCTCCATGGTTTCACCAATAAATTTTGGCTGGAGTGGTGGATTACTCCTCTAGCTCCTCTCTAATTATTATTTCATTTTTTTATTTATTTTATTTTTAATATAAATAATATTCTTAAAAATATTTAATTAATTATGCTTTATCATAAATGTAAATTATAAAAAAAAAAAAGCGACTTAAAAATTTCAAAAAGCATCTTTACCGTTAAAAAACTTAATTATAATTAGCATCACAAACTAATTAACCAATATATAGATAAAAATTTTGTTTTTGGTTTGTTGGATACCCTCTTTTCCTTTTACTTATTTACCCTTTTTAGATTATAATCTCATTTTCGAATTTTCTATATTTTTTCCTTTTAATTTTTGCAAAATGTTTTAATTATTTAATATAAAATGTTTCATTAAAAATTTAATTTTTATAAAAAATTTAAAATAATAAAAAGACAAAACTAGGTTTATTGGATAAATAGTAACTAATGATGACTGTTAATTTTGTTAATAACGTGAATTATCAGAAAAGGACATCGTTAACATATGTGAGCAAATTATTAAATATATTTTTTTATTATAATATGGAGAAAATTAACTGATAAAATTCGTTAATTTCGTTAGTGATGTGTGAGCGACCATCAAAGAAATTTTTATTACAATAAAGAGAATATTAACTAATAAAACTTAGAACTAATAAAATTCGTTAATTTTATCATTAAAGATAAATTTTTTAAAATTTCTTTTAAAATATGAAATCATTTATGTGACGTGAGTGTGAGAATAGCTGGAACATATTACGACTCAGCTCCTTTGAATCCCATATCTTTCGGCCCATCATCATACACAAATTAAACATAATTGTAAGAATCGGGAATTCATTTAAAATCCAAGAAGCATAACGCATAACCTTCAAATAACAAACAGGTAGAATAAAATTTGACTTATCCAAGCTATGGAAAACTGTAAACACTTAAATAAACTTATAAAATTGAATGGCGGTAACCATTCAATTGGTTTCACGTTCTTCATGATCTTGATCATCAACTTTCCTTTGCTTTGAAGGCTTCTCTGGTTTGAGCTCCTCTTCATCATCCTCTGAACCTTCCTCATTATCGCTGTTGCCAGACAAATCTTCCTCTGAACCTTCCTCGTCTTCTTCCTCATTATCGCTGTTGCCAGACAAATCTTCAGACGAATCTTCGTCCAATGTTCTTTTCTCAAAGGCACTGCTAAAATTCTTACACTCTCTCATCTGCTTCGCAATCAGGTTCTTCAGCTCTATGTTCACCTTCATCATGTTTCATAAGTTTGATTATCCATCAGAGAATATATAACTGACCAAGTATACATATTCAGACTGCATTTGGAAACCATACCTCTAAGTCGTACCAGTCATCAGCTAAATCATTAGGGCAAGCAGGACATTTCATGACATTTTTTTTAAAGCGGAGTTTCCGACCACCTGCATTTCTCTCCCTTAGAGTTGACCTCCCAGCAAATACACCTACTAAGCAAAGCTTGCAAAAATTATGACCACAAGCTGTCGTCACTGGCCGATACAGCACTTCCGAACAGATTCTGCAACCAAATTCTACAATACAAAGCAACTTATTTTCAATTTTTTAGATAATTGGTGAAGGCAGTAAAAAGGAAGGCAGTAAGGTAACCTTTTTGAATCCTCTTTCTACCCGCTTCACTCAGTGGTTTTTTATTTACTGTTCTCCTCACAATCTTCCTGGAAGGAGCAGCAGGTTCGCCATTTTTTTTTTCTTTTTGCCTGCTCATTGGTGGTGGTTTCATCCACTTCCAGCACCCATCAGCTTCCTGAAGACAAAAATTATAACCCAAGGTGACAAACAAGACCACGCATGCAACTGAAATATAAACAGCAGCATTTGTATTTCAAGATTAGGCTGTATTTGTATGTATATACTGACATCAAAGTCCCACGACGGGCTTTCTTTTCTCTCCGTTATATCGGTAGCCCTTTCAAGCTCTTGAATTGCTGGCAAAGGTCTGGGGCGGTCGCCGTGCACGTCACTACAGTGAAGATAAAAGGAAAACCAAGTGACAAGTATTATGTACAAGATCAAACAGTTCATCGGCAAATATTGTAGAAACTAAGCACGAACCTGGTCCATGGGGCAGGAGCATTGTCGCACCTAACCATTAAATATCTGCAGACCTTGAAGCCCTGCACAGGAAAGCATTTATCAGTATATTACTATTGCAAAAGAAGAACAAAATTGTAAATATAACGGAGTTGGATATATAGAAAATACTTGAACTCCAACATTTCGCCAGCATTTTTCAACCCTGTAAATCCCATCATAACGTAACCCTTTTACTGGAGCATATGAAGAATGTTTGTCCTTGGCACACCTGCCCATCACCACAAGATAATATGAACTCATGTCATTGTTTAAATAATCAATGTCATTTCTTTGGATTCGTGAACAAATATGTAATGGAAAAAAAAACTTTTGATATTGGAACAACTTACCTGATAACCCGAAGAGGGTAACCTTTTCTGCAACTGAGACGAAGCGCCTCATTCGCACTCTTAAACTCTTGATCAAAAGACTGGATCTTGTTGGTCCTTTTGTTCCCACTCAGATCTCTCCCTCCACTGCATTTTTTTCCCCATGAACCACAGAGTTAAATTCAATGTTACGACGTTATCCAAACTCTTTGATGAACAAAACAGGAGGGTGAAAACAAAATTACCTTCCAGTGTAAAGGAACCATTCTCCATGATCCTCATCATCTTTGTAACCCCCAGAGAGTATGACTGACTGTGCACCATGATTTTTCTGTCCTGCAATACCTGTAACAGGAGGAAAGTGACCACCCCATTGCCTGCATTCCATCCGACCCCCCCAAGTGTCTCCGACAAGCACTCCTCGGTTCCTCACCGGTTCATTTTTGGCCAGTATCGGACCAAAATGATCTGTTGGAATCGTGACAAAGATCCGACCACTTGCAGCATTGGCCATCCCGTTCCTCTTTGCCCTCTCCGTAGTATAAGCCTTGTCTGGTCTGTCTTGATTGTGAATATATTCATAAACCTGTGAAGACCCTTCACCAGCACCACTCGATTTCAACATCTTTGCCATTCGGATGGCAGACACAAGCGTAAGGTTGATACGAGGTTGATTTGCCATCGCCGCAGGTATCGGTTTACGACACAAGGCACAATTTCGCTTCCCTTGTCGAACCGATTGGTTGAAACACTTCAAACAGAAATTGTGCCCGCACGGCGTCTGAAAAAAAAAAAACAAACCATCACTTCGTTTGATTACTTTTGAAACAACAACAAACATGAAATATGATAAAACTTCGTATAGTCCGAAACATCGTTCACTGCAAAAAAGTGAAAGATCTAAGCAAAAAGCTCACCGTAACAGGTCTTTCGGGCATGCTTAAACAAATGGTGCAGTTAAAGCTCTCATCAGAAACCTTGGACGCTTCCACAGTAGTCTTTGCTTTCCGTTTGAACTTCTCAACCTTACCCTTGTTTTTTTCACCGTCGTCCTTGTCTTCCAGTTCCGGTGATTCAACAGCTGGTCTCCCGCTAAGCAACTCCTGCCTCTTCCTGGACTTCTCCTCCTCCGTCAGTGACTTGTCAGCCTGAATGGCCAAAATCTTAGCGACCATAGAATTGTCAGCGGCGGAAAAGGAAGAAGCAGCAGCCGCGTTATTCGTAGGGGTCAAGGTGTCGAGATCATCTCCATTGATGCGATTTTCACACTCGGGGCAACCCAAGTAATCATCGGAGATGAAATGGGATTCACGACTGGAAATGAGGCAAGACTGGTGCCAAGGCGCTTGGCAGACGATGCAAAGGATGATATCCTCGCCGGGATTTGAACTGGCTTTGCACAACATGCAAAGCTCAGCATCACCAGGCTGCTGGTTAACATCATCTGCCGCCATCGGTGTTCACTTTTGAGAACAAAAACGAAACACAAAAAAAGGACTAAAAGAGAGTTAAAGAGTGAGGGCTTTGAAGGATTTTGGGATGATGGGGACAACAATGGAGTCTGCGTTTTATAGAGGAGAAGAGCGGTTTCGGGGAATCATTGGCTACGTAAGCTTTTTCCTTTTACGGGTAAAAATATGATGGTTCATGCAACAACGGCTTAAAATGATTTCCTACCAAATGACAATATTGTCCCTCTTATATATTTTAATTTTCCTATATTTCTATACCTCAATTGAATTTGATATTATTTGTTAAATAAATTTTAAAATAATATTTTTTTCATAATAGGAGGATTTGTGTCTTTAATTTCTTATATAATTAAAAAATATAATTATTTGAAAAAGTATCTCTTCCAATATTATTTGCTCACCTATTATTGAGATTAAAACTAAAAAATTCACTCATGGTTAGCAATGGTACATTTAGCAATTTTCTTTCTTTAATTCATTTTTATTATTATTGTCTAGTAAATTTTTAACTTTTTTCGTAAAAATGAGTATTAACATTACGTATTTAATTCTACTTGAACTTGTAACAGTTAAAAATCTATAACAATATTAATTTCAACTAAATTATAATAGATTCGATAATTACAATAGATTTGTTGATAAATTCTTGTAACTAAGTTAACGGTAACAATTCATTTTATTGACAACAATTTGTGATGATCGTTCATACGTCACTAACGAATTAACGAATTTTATTAGTTAATATTTCTTTTGTTGTAATAGAAAATTTCTTTAATGATCGCTCAACATCACTAACGAAATTAATGAATTTTATTAGTTAATATTTTTTATTATAATAAAAGACATATTTAATGATCACTCAACGTCACTAACGAAATTAACAAATTTTATTAGTTAATATTTCTTTTGTTGTAATAGAAAATTTCTTTAATGATCGCTAACGAAATTAACGAATTTTATTAGTTAATATTTTTTATTATAATAAAAGACATCTTTAATGATCACTCAACGTCATCTTTAATTATCGCTCACACGTTACTAACGAAATTAATGAGTTTTATTAGTTAATATTCTCTTTATTGTAATAAAAAAATTCTTTGATGATCGCTCTATTTGATGATCGCTCACACGTCACTAACAAAATTAACGGATTTTATCAGTTAATGTTCTCCTTATTGTAAGAAAAAAACATAGTTGATGATCGCTCACACGTGTTAATATTTTCCTTTTCTGATAGTTCACGTTATTAACAAAATTAACGGTTATTATTAATTACTATTTATCCGATAAACCTAGTTGTGTTTTTATTATTTTAGATTTTTTATAAAAAATGAAAATGTATTTTTAATTTTTTAATCAAACATTTTATTTTTTATAAAATATTTATTTTTATCTATAACTCCTTTCTAACTCTTAATTAGAGAGAAAATATGTTTAAATGAAATAATTTATAAATATGTATTTTATAAAAATTAAATAGTTAAAACATTTTGCAAAAATTAAAAGGAAAAAATATAGAAAATTTGAAAATGAGATTATAATCTAGAAAGGGTAAATAAGTAAAAGGAAAGAGGCGTTGATGATATTTTGCAAGTGGATGGGTAATATTGTAAAATCACGAGCATTCAGCACTTTTGCTACCCCAACATTACCTTTTTTGTCTTTTATATGCCAGGTAGAGATACAGTTCAAAAATTAAATAAATTACCTTAAAAAGGTTTTCTATATTTTGAGGAGAGGAATTCAAAATTTAAGGGAAAATTCATGTATTTGTTGTAAAATAAAATATTAATATATGTATTATAAATTAAGTAATATCTAAAAGTATCCAACAATGTTAATTTTTGGATTTTGTTAACCAAAAACAACATTTTTATCTATATATTGGTTAATTAAGTAATTTGTTATGCCAAATTATACGTTACTTTAATGGTAAATATGACTTTTTGAAATTTACAAATCTCTTTGCAAGTGGATTTTTTTTTTTTTAAATCTTCAACTCTGGTTTTATGTGTAATTGTATGAATAAATTTTGATTTATTCAATTCTCATAAATTATTAATATAATTATTGATATAGTATCATTTTATATTTATATATTTATCCAATATCAAAGTAAATTGATATTTATTTCTTTAATGTATGACTGAATCATAATTAAAGTTTCATGTGTACATTTGAATTATAATTAAAGTTTCATATGTATAATTTTACCAAATTAAAAATCATATATACAATTGCACATTAAACCAAAATTCATACACTTATGAGATTTACCTCTTTTTCTTCTAGGTTAAATCTCATAAGTGGGATTTGTCTCGATAAACATTAATTATCAGAAATATTCAAATGTTAATTATTTGTAATTGTAATTTTAAATTTATTTGTATTTTTTAGAAAACAAAAAAGTTAGGGCCACAACTCACAAATCAAGTGATATTAATTAAGTCTATGAATTTAAAAAATAAGATTAAATGTTGATTGAGTCTTAGTTAAATTGGTATGGATATTGTTGCCGATATAAGAGGATGTGGGTCCAAGTGTGTCGAAATGCATTATTCTCTTATTTATGAGTTGGGGAGGGATTATAAGTAATTCTTGGCATTGTTTAAAAAAAAAAAAGAAGAAGAAGATATAATCGGTGTCTATAATGAAATTATTAAAAAATAATAATACTATTTTTTTGTAAAATATTAACCAATCAAAAGAAATTAAGTTTCTCCCAAGAGAATAGAAATTAAGTTGTATTAGAAATCATTTTAAAAAACCATAATTTTAAATATTTTCAGGAGTTACATCTCTTTTCCAATTCCGTTCAAGAGTTCGCATGTATAAGAGCCGAAATAGGAGTAGACCTTTCCATGGCATCAGGTAACGATACATGAAGAGGAAATTGTGTAGATTTAGCAACTGCGCCGGTAAATAACAAAGAGGCACATAAAGTAACTAATAAAAAATAAACCTCATTATTATAAATGAAATTATTAAATATTTTGAACAAATCTTGAAATTTGAAACTTCCCGCTATCCAATAAAAACCTAAAATTCCTAATAATAAACCAAAATTGCCTATCTGATTAGTTACAAATGCTTTTTGAAAAATGTTTTCTGCGGGTTGTGTGAGCCAAAGACCTATTAATAGATAAGAATACATTCCAACAAATTCCCAAAAAATATAAATTTATATCAAATTCGGTTATCTAGCTTATGTAAGAATAACCCTAAAAACTTTTCTTTTCTTTTTTTTCTCCAAGTCATTTGCTTCTTATCTTTTGTTTTGCTCGGCCACAATGTCAACCTCTAAGTTGGCTACCGCCCGCCTTTTTCCTCTCCCATCAATCTTTCTTTCTTTATTTTTCTTATGCACTACACATGTATTCTCTCTGTTCAGTTTATAGATCTATTTTATGGGTATCTTTGTTGTCTTTACAAGTTGTGATGGACAGATGACGGTGCCTATCGTTTGCTAAAACTCCACCGGCCACTAGTAATTTTTCTTGGAAAATGGGTGGCTATTTGTCAACTTCTTAATCTGTTTCTGTTTTGAAAGTATTTCAGAATAATAAATGATTTCACGTGTTGATTTGGACTCGTGTTATCTTAAGTTTTATATGTTTTTTTTGTTTATTTTTCTATTATCTTCAGTTTTAGAAGTTTTTGTCTGCTTTTGTAGCACGTGTTTTAATTTTGCTTATGCATGTAATTTTAGTCTTACATGTTAATTTAGGGATGATTTTGTTGTCGTCATCTCTGTTTGGTGAATGATTGATTCTTTTGTTGATTTTTGCTCGCTGTTTTGGACCATCAGGTGCTGATTTTCTTACCGTATTAAATGCTTACAATCACTCCAGATATGCTGTGCTTGAGTTGTGATGAAGCCAATTGTCAACGTGTCATAATGTTCTATTGATGCTGAGGCTAAAGCCTTTATTGTGTTGATAGAGCTTGTCCTTCACCATCTACGACGAGTGTTTGCTATTTTTTTCTCTGAATTATATCATAATTTTTATGTTGGATTATATTTGTCTTTAATTCAATAGCCGGGCAACTTAATTTATTTTTTAATATGTTAAATAAAAATACTGATATAAATAACAATTTAAAGAAAATATATCTTTAAAGTGTAAATCATATTCGATTGAGTCTTAACTCGATTGGTATGAACATTATTATAAATGTAAGATTATGTGGGTTTGAGTGCACCAAAGCGCATTATCTTTCCATTTACGGGTTGAAGATGAGCTATGAATAATTTTAAATATTTTGTTAAAAAAAGACCGAAATCAATAATAAAACTATTTTTAAAAAATCATTTTACCTTTTAGAGATTCCTTTTGAGTGGCTAACGTTACTGAAAATAATTGGTTAAGTAATTTTGATTACTTCTAGAAATTAGTTTCTGACAACAATTAATTGCATTTGTAACTTTTTGTTTTTATATACACAAGGGTATCAACATTTAATATTTTATTAATGCGATAATTTTATTTATTTTTAATATATTAAATAAAAGAGATAAATGTTTAAATTATATATAATTTTTTATATAATTTATAATATTATACATTAAACTTTTATTTTGATTAAATTTTCTCATTTTATTAATTCTGTTATTTATGTGGCATAATTTTTTATTAAATCATATTAAAATTGCTGATATTGTATTTTATCATATTAAAAAAATAAATTTAAATTCTTTCCACTTAGATTAAAAAAATTATTAGGAAAAGAGTTTCTTATTTCCACCAAGAAACCTATTTTTTTTTAATATAGGTTGAAATAATTCAATTTAATTTGTTTGTTTTGTAATATAATAAAATATCATATTAATAATTTACACATGATTTAATAAAAAAATGTGCCACATAGATAATGGGTTAGCGAAATGTTAAAATTGAGTTAAATTTAAAATTAATATATAATATTCTAAATTTTATCAAAGTTTAGGTATAATTTTGATATTTATTCCTAAATAAAATATTATATATTATCATGTATTGGGGTGTTAAATGGATAAATCTTATATACCTTAATTGTTCAATATTCAAATAATATTATATTTACTTGTGAATTATATATTGATTGATATAAAAAATATTATATTTAGCTTAATATTTTATATCAAAAAATTACTTTGAAATATTTTTATTTAAAAAATCGATGATATATTTAAAATATGATTTTATTTAAAAAGTAAATTTAAAGGATGATTAAAAAATAGAAAATTAAATATAAAAAATTGAGAAAGTACTCATGTAGTGTATGTATGTATGATTAATTTTCTTACTTGTGTAAGAGTTTATCATGTGTGTTATTTAATTTTTTTTTAAAAAAACTGTAATATCATTTATAAAATTTTCGCATATAATTGTAATGGTAAAAAAAAAAATCGATAATCGTATATATATTCATTTCGTTATCATATTTTTTGTGAAAATTTTAAGAGTAATAAATTGTGTAATATTGACATCTATTAATTAAATAATTAAGTGGTGTATATTAAATAAAATAAATATACAAAATTTGTATTTAAGAGATAAAAAATATATTTGAGGTATAAAAAGTAATTACAAATTGGCAATCTAATAATCTAAATAAAATATGTTTTCTGGGGTTAAATTACTAAACTAGAATTTGAAAGAAGTTTTAATTCTAAAACTAATCTAATCCATAGTTTTATTAATTTAAGAAAGAAATTTAGAATATTAATAAATTTAACATTTAGTAATGAATTTTAGTATTTCTTTTAGGTTTTTGGGTTATTAAGCTATTTTCTATTTAGATCCCTTTTTAGTTCGAGAGTTCATCTTCATCTCTTTGGTTAAGCAACAACTTGAAGGACTAAATAGCATTCCATGTAAACAATGAAGAACGGAATTTTGAATTATAAATTTTTTAAAAAGACAGGCGATTCCGCAGGCTGAAAACCTTGACTTTTACTTTAAAAATATTACTTAAAAAAGTTGCTCCATTTAATTTGTTTTCCCTTTTTAAGAAAAAGGTTTCCATTTATTTCTTTATCAATTAGAGCAATCCGGTGACCAAAATCTTCTAACTTTCGTAGGAAAGCTAATGATTTTCCAGATTCTGGTAAAAAAAAAAAATCAGAATCTGATAAGCCTTTTTAAATTTAAAAAAATTTGTCAATTCATAACAATTTTCTTTTAATCATTTTTTTTCTATTAAATCGGTGGCTAAATTCACTATATATGCTTCTTCTTTTTACCTTTTGACCAAATAAGCTAATTTTTTGAAGATTTAAAAAAACAGGTTAATTTTAAAGAGAAAATATAAAAAAGTACATTCAGCTGGTGCACTTTCTGTATAATTGATAAAAAATTCGTCCAATTAAACGCATTTTCACACTCTATTTACAAAATTGACCTATTTCATTAAATCTAAAAAAAGAGAGACTATTTAGTCAAATAACAAAAGAAAACCACATATATGCATAATTTAGCCTAAATTGGCGTATAATAGGCATTGGCAAAGGTTTGAATTCAGTTTTGAGCTGTCGGAAAATCAAAAAAGTTGCTGGAGATTTTAAAGAATGTATGTCACCGGAAAATAAAAAATATATTATATAATATTAAAAACAGAATTTTTATTTGAAAATAGGGTCATAAAATTTTAAATTTTGTTTTCTGTTGTAAAAACTATTATGTATATTAGTTTTAAGTTTCGAAAGAATTTTAAACAACTTTAGAAATAGGTAGCCAACAAAAAATATAATTTTAGAAACCGTTTCAAAAAATTTATTATTATCAAAATTCGTTTCTAAAAACTAAATCGTAGTAAATGTGATGTTAATTGTACCATTATATATTTTTAAAAATAGTTAAATATAAAATTAGTATATTCTTTCGTATTGATATTTATGGTAATATTGTTAAATTTAAAATACATGGTAGAATAATATTGTGACGTGTGACATAAATAATATCATGATGATGATGTTATAATTAAAAAAAATAAAAAAATATTCTTTTTTTTCTTTTGACTTTTCCCCTCAAAATTTGTAGGTTACTTTTTTTTTTTTTGACAATGATGTCAACAATTTTTTTTTTCACTATCCGTTTCCTTCCTCAACCTTAAAATCTTATTTATTTATTTATTAGTTTCCTGAAAAAAATATTTAGATTTTCGATTAATTGGTTTCGTAGAAGAAATTTTCCCTTGTGCTGTTGATGAAGTATAGCGAGCCTTAACATAGACCTTTGGTTCAGTTTCCGAAAATCACCTACTATATAATTGCATATTTAAGGAAAGAGTAGTAGATTAAATGTGAAAAGCAAAGGATAGATTAATAAACGGTTACTATTTCATTTGTGTAAAAAAGTAGAGTACTTTTTCATTACAAACAAATCGCTTATTCAAATTTATCAGAAAACTTAAAAAGAGGAAGGGGAGTGCGGATTGGTAATATCTGACCAAATCAATTGCTTCAGTTTCTAACTACTATTTCTTCCTTCTTCTCCCAACAGTTTGTATGGTTCTACCAGCGTTCTCTTGCCCATCCTTATCTCATCTTTTACACAATCCAAACCCAACACCAAAATAAATAAATTTCGGCACATACGAACAAAAGGAAAAAAAATAAAATTTACCTTAAGCATTTTTAGTTAGCTTGAGTGTGTAAAATTGATTGTGATTTACCTGAAATACTTTGGTAAAAAGTCTGTCCCGTAATTTTTTTAATCCCCTTTTATAAGTTCAGATTTCAGAGTTTGATTGATGTCAAAATTTATCTTTTCCCATTGTTTTTGAGTTAAAATTTAAAACAATCCATATCCATCCCTTTTGTTGATTTATATTTTAAATAAATATTTAATTCAATTTTACGTAAAAGAAAAGTTTTGTGTGTTTTATACAAAATTTTATCCTCATATTTTAGATCTGGTCGAACTTAAGAAAATATAAAATATATTAATATCATATTTAATATCGAATCGAATCTAACTTAGTCCGGTTCATGAGCACCTTTAATCGGAAGAAATGAATTTTCTCTTCTCAAATATTTAGATTAAATTTAAATGTTAAAATCGATATTGTTGAGAAAATTTTACTTAAATGTCACCCCGGCCCAAATAACACTAAGCTCAGAATATAAAACAAAAGATGGCCAAAAAAAAAAAAATCTAAATATACATATAAATCCTAAATGGAAAAAAAATTAAGCACCAAAATAAATAGAGCTAAATTGTGAAATAAGCAAAAATGAAAAGCAGAGTTTTGATTTATGGGCTTTAAACAGCAGAAAGGCAGATATCCCATGAAACCGGGCTTTGACGATCCATAGAACTGGACTCAAAGCTACCAAAATAAGCTCCCATTCCATCCTTTTCCCGCAAAGCTCAGTCCAAACGGAGGGGAAAAGGAAAGAAATGCTGCGAAATGGAGTGAAGAAGCTGACTCTTCAAACCTCATCCGCAGCAATCGGATTCACTTCACTTCTTTCAGCTCCTGATTTCCTCCATTATTCTAGAGGTACCTATTTAACTTTCTTTCTTTTTTTATCTTCCATTTTCGCTCTTTTGCTCTCTATTGATTTGAATGTTAGAGCAGTTCGAGGAACCCCGGTATGTTTAAATACACGAAACGATGAATTTGAATCAATAAAAATTGAATACCATCCTATAATTCAATGTAAAATGTTACCATTTTTGTAGTATTGTATCTGAAACCCCGTTGGTATGTAATTCCATTTGTTATGAAGCCTCTTTTTGCCACAAGTTGAATTTTTGCCCTTTTTTTGTTTAGATCATCGTACAGTATATAAGGTTCTTGAAGCCTGCAGGCTTTCCTCAGATTATAAGGCTGCAAGTGCAATCCACACAAGAATCTTTAAACTAGGGTATGGGACTTATCCATCTCTTGTAGCTTCTTTGGTATCGACTTATTTGCAATGTGATCGCCTTCTTCTAGCTCGGAAACTTCTCAATCAAGTTTTTCGTTTGGATTTTAATGTGGTCATTGTAAACTTAGTTATTGAACATCTAATGGGACTTGGAGAATATGGTTTTGCAAAGAAGTGCTTCCATAAAATGCCTGTCCGGGATGTGATCACATGGAACTTAATGATCGGAGGATATGTTAGAAATGCACGCTTTGAAGAGGCTTTAAGCTTCTTCCGTGAGATGCTTGACTCAAATGTGGAGCCGGATAAGTTTACTTTTGCTTCGGTTATGACAGGGTGTGCACGACTTGGAGCTATTAATCATGCTTTATGGGTGCATTGTTTGATGACCGAGAAAGAAATTGAACTCAATCCCATACTTAGTTCGGCATTAATAGACATGTACTCAAAGTGCGGTAGAATTCAAACTGCAAAGGAAGTTTTCAATAGTGCAGACCACACTGATGTGTCTGTTTGGAATGCAATGATTAATGGGCTCGCAGCTCATGGGCTTCCGTTCGATGCAATTGCAGTGTTCTCAAAGATGGAAGTGGAAAATATTTTTCCTGATTCAATAACTTTCATTGGAATCTTAACTGCATGCAGTCACTCTGGTTTACTTGATGAGGGTTGGAAATATTTTAATTTGATGAGTAGCCGCTATTCAATTGAGCCCCAAATTGAGCATTACGGGGTGATGGTTGACCTCTTTGGTCGAGCTGGCCTGCTGGAAGAGGCTTATGCTGTTATTGAAGCAATGCCTGTGGAGCCAGATGTTGTCATTTGGAGGGCACTTTTAAGTGCTTGTAGAATTTATCGAAAACCAAAGCTGGGTGAAGTTGCCATTGCGAATATGTCACGTCTTAAGAGTGGTGATTATGTCCTGCTGTCAAATATGTACTGCTCGATGAAGAGATGGGAAAGCGCTGAAGGAGTCAGAGAATTGATGAAGAAAAAGGGTATTCGGAAAATTAGAGGAAGGAGTTGGATTGAGTTAGGAGGAGTCATTCACCGCTTCAAGGCCGGTGATGGATCTCACCCTGAAACAGAGGGACTATACAAAGTGTTAGATGGGTTGATACGACGGACAAAGTTGGAAGGGTTTCTTCCTCAAACGGATTTGGTTTTAATGGATATCTCCGAAGAGGAAAAAGAAGGAAATTTGAATCATCATAGTGAGAAGTTGGCACTGGCCTATGGAATCCTAAAAACAAGTCCTGGAAGAGAAATTATGATATCAAAAAACCTCCGGATCTGTCATGATTGCCACAATTGGATAAAATTGGTTTCAAAATTGTTAATCAGAGTGATTATTGTTAGAGATCGAATTCGTTTTCATCGGTTTGAAGGCGGTTCATGTTCATGTGAAGACTATTGGTAGCGAATTTATTCCTTTTTGTGCCTATAGACAATGTGGAGCAGGTTAGTCAGGATTGAGGGTTCTGCTGGAATGTGGTTTTCCTGGCGTATTCGCTCGGTCTACCTCAATAGGACCAATGATTGGGTGTCTTGCTTAAAATTCATGGAATTAGTCATTTAAACAGGGGACTATTCTCTGTTCATTTCTATTAAAACAGTACCTGATCTTTCACCTTCCACCAATGCCGAAGAAAGAAACAAGTATCTATATGATGCCAATGGATTGTAACATTGCTTGGAAGGGGATCAAAACTTAGTCGGATATCTGGAATCATGCTTGTCATCATACCTAACAATTCGGAGCTTTATGGGTAATCAGCTCAACTTTCACAAGGTTTTTATCATTATTCATTAATGGTATAGATCAACTATTTCGGGCTAAATGACTTCGACTCTTCATTTTTTCGTACAGTGCTTGTGTCTGATGTTTAGCTGAGTATAGGGACGAGGATCGATATGGAAAAACTTTACAAAGTCTAACATACTTGTGTTAGATACGTACTCTTATCTGACATTCACACCCGAGAGCCTAATAAACTTCACAAGCAATTATTTGATTAACCCTGCATATTAGCTGTAAGCAGGCCAATTTGCCCGGCCCATTAGAAACCGAAAAACAAAAACAAAATATAAAATAAATAAATAAAAAACCCCACAGTCCATTAGTCTGAAATCATTACAATAGCCCAAAACCAAATACAATGGCCCAATACCCTAGCCCAAAAACATAAAACCCTAGGTCACCCCATTTCTCTAAACCCTAGGTCACCCCATTTCTCTTTCTCCTGCGCCGCAACAGCAGCCTCCATGCGCCTTTGCCTCCGTACTCCTCACGCCATGCGCCAGCACGCCTCCGTACTCCTCACGCCAAGCGCCAGCACGACCCCCGTACACACGCCTTGCACCTGTACCTGCAAAAAAAAAACAAACGAGCAACAGCAGCAGATACCCAATACGAAAGCAAAGAAAGAATTTGATTTTTATTTTATTTATTCCTTTCTTTTTTGGCTATAAAGCAGAGATTTCAATCCTTGTAATAGGTTACGAAAAATAGATGCAAACACAAACGTTATTTACATACTGAATACAAAAAAAGCAACCAAAAAAGGTGATTTCATGGGTCTTATTCCTTTTCTTTGAATCGGTTCCATCCCTCTTTCATTTCGCTTTGTTTTTTTAGTATAACGAAATAAAACAGAGGACTTACCTCGCTACAAGGCCGTCGGTCCCCTTTCGCTTCGTCGAAATCGGAGCCATACTTCGAAGCCTGGAGCGCCGGACACCGTACCTTGCGGCGGGCTGTTTTTTTTTTTTGAGGGAGAAGATGTGAAGTGCGGCTGATGAAAAGGGACTAGGGTTTGGAGCATTGAAAATCTGGCATAAAAAGGAGGTTTTTATATCTGTGGGAACGACGTCGTTTGAGGCTTGCTACCGTGGCCTCAAAACGGTGTCGCATAAGCCTATTCGCCCGACCTGATCCGGTTTGCTACCCGATGACCCGCGTGTTTTTGCGGTGAGGGGTTAATTGTGCATTAAATCCCTCCCCTTTTGCGCCGCGTTTAAATCAGCCCATCTGCGCATCTTTTTGTTTTTAATTTTTCCCTATAATTTGCGCTATTTTGCAATCGAGTCCGCGCTTGTGCCTAGCGTTTTAGGGCCTGGATTAATTTGAGTTTGAGCCCCTATACATTTGTGCGCTTCGTACTTTAGTCCTCTTTTTGTTTATTTAGTTTATAAATTATCCTTGTTACTTTAAATTCATTTTAATTTAGTTTTCTATCAACACCATGCATTGTTTTTCTTGATAATTCATTTTTGTTTGGTTTTATTTGTTGGTTTTAAAAATGGTTATTTTAAAATCTTCATATTATATTTTGTTAACACTATATATGGTATTTTATTTAAACATTTTTATATACTTGTACATATATAATGTCTTAATCGAGTTTCTTTTGTTTGTGCAATCTGCCACCTTAAAATCCATTTAATATTTTTATGAATGTTAATCCATTTTAATTTGTCTTCATTTGTGTAGTTATTTCGAATTTCTTTTTGTACATATATAGATACTTTGAAACGTATGTTTGATTCATATACTTCCTTAAATCCATGTGTTCTATGCATAAATTCTTCTTTGTATCCATAATTATATGTTCTAAAATTTGCATATATATAATCTATAATAAGATTAATTCGATTTCAAATACATTATTAATTACATGCTTTTTCTTTTTTTTTTAAATGATTATTTCTCAATTCTTTTATTTATAATAAATAATTTAAGCCTATATACCTATTTAGTCTCATATTCAATTATTTTATGAATTCTCTTAAATTCTTATATATATATATATATATTTACGTACCCAAGTCTTTTTGAACATATTCTACTATATATTGTATTGATTTAAAATTTCACATTTAAATACTATTTTTATATACATGTACATATGTTTTATAAATCTATTTTGTGTATTATGTCTTATCACATATCCTTATTATTCTTTCGTATCATATATATATTATTTAAATTATCATAAACTTTGTCAACTTTTAAAGGAATTTGTGTTTAAAATATTTTATACGTAATTTGATTCAAACTTTCACTTTATGATGTCTATTTCAAAAAATTATATATCTATCCCTAGTTTTTTATATACAAATTTGTCAACCTGCATTTTATGTGTCCATTTATTTGTCGTTACTTTAAAATAGTTTTATACCACACTACTTTGATTTGCATTTTGTTTTATGTATCTAGTAGTAATCACATCATATTATGCCATGCATGTTATTATTGCATTTTTTTTTAATAAAATTTAAATCTTTATGATTAATTTTATCTCGTTTCAAAACGCGTTAATATATTTTAAGATAGTTTTATAATTATTCACTTAAAAATTATTTAAAACAAAGACGAGATTTGATATTTGGCAATTCGCGGAATCGTGCCCTAACGTGTTGGGTTGCAATTTCGTGTTTGCTCAAAATAATCAAATATCCCTTCAAAATTTCGCCCATGTCTTCTAAAAATTCTTGAAAACGAAGGCGAGGTTGGATATTTGGCAATTCGTGGAATCGTGCCCTTACGTGTTGGGTTGCGATTTCTCGTTTGCTCAAAATGTTCGAATATCCCTTCAAAATTTCACTCATGTCTTCTAAAAATCCTTTAAAACGAAGGCAATACTCGGTGTTTGACAATTCGGGAATCATACCCTATCGTGCTGGGTTGTGATTTCTCGTTTGGTCAAAACAATTGAATATTCTTTTAGGTTTTCACTCATGTTTTTTTAAGAAAACACTTTAAAATGAAGGTGATGTTCAATGTTTGGCGATTTGAGAATCGTGCCCTATCGTGCTGGGTTGCGCTTTTTCATTGTTCGAAACAATCGAAGATCCCTTCGGAATTTCACTCACATTTTCTAAAAACTCTTTAAAACAAAAGAAATGTTCAATGTTTGGCAATTCGGGGAATAGTGCCCTATCGTGTTGGGTTGCAATTTTTCGTTTGTTCAAAATAATCGAATATCTCTTCGGAATTTCACTCGCATTTTCTAAGGTGAGGCAATGGTCAATGTTTGGAAATTCGAGGAATCGTGCCCTACTGTGCTGGATTTCGGTTTTTCGTTGGACCAAATAGTTGGGCATCCTTTTGTAATTTTCAAATTATAAACTTTCGGACGCCAAAACAAGAAGATTTTGGGCAAACAACTCGGGTTATTCAAATGTTATTAACAAGAACCACATTTCAAAAAAAACATTTTTAATTTTAGACATAAGGGCTGTATTTAGTCGATTTGGTACCAATTTTGGGAGTAGTGAGGGTACTAATCTTTTCTCATGCGTAATTGACTCTCGAATACGTTTTCTCAAAAATTTGTAGACCAAAATAATTGTTTTAGTAAATCAAAAATGTTTTATTAAAATAACCAAATTCTTAGATGGTCCAGTCACACCTAAACAAAAAGATCGGTGGCGACTCCATTTTCAAATAGTCGATTCCCCGTATTTTCATTAAATTTAAAATTTTAAAATGTTTGAAAAAGGGGTGGTTTCGACATTAGCTATTTCAACACTGTGAGAGTATGTTGATATCTTCAGCTAAATTTTCTAATAAGCCTCGTTGCTGTAATTTTAAGTTGTATTGTTTTAATGTTATAATTTTATTTTTTATTTTTTGTTATTATGCTTTTTGAAAGTTTTATTATTATTATTATTATTATTATTATTATTATTATTATTATTATTATTATTATTCCTACTTTGATCGTGTAATTTTATACACGACATTTTGATTTGATTCAGTTTTCACTAATCACTAACAACATTATCAAGCAAATAGATTTTTATTTATTTAAATGTGTATAATTGAATCACATTTAAAATTTTATGTATATATATGAACAACGATAAAAGTTCTATGTGTATAATTGTACCAAATTAAAATTCATGTATCAAGTTCCACGTTAGAATAAAGTTCATATACAAATTTGATATTAGTCAGGTCACAAACTCAGTTATGAAATTATAATTAATATTATTATGATGACATTTTTATATTTTCATACTTTTATATCATCTTTAAATAAAAGAATTGAAAATCACAAATTCAAAGATAAAACACGTGCTCAATAGTAATAAAATACAAATTTGTTATTATTCCACTTATATTCATTATTGAATAAATTTAATATATATTAACTAGATTTTGTCAAACTCACGATGTGGGTGCAAGAAAATATTTTATGTTAAAATATGTATGTTTAAAATTTATTCAACGATAAATATAGGTGGAGTGGTAACAAACTTATATTTTAATATTATTAAACATGTGTTCAATATTTGGATTTATAAATTATAATTATTCTAATTAAAGATAATATAAAAAATATGAAAATATAAAAGTATCGTCATAATAACATTAATTATAATTGAATTAATGATCTAACTAAGGATGATAACAATTCAGTAAAATAGTTAAATATAAGTATCGAAATATAGGGGTTAGGTTAGATGCAGAGACATTTATTCTATTGGTGCCCAATTTTAATCATTTATGCTTATATGAATAATAAAAGAATTTCGTTTATAAAATTTTGGTATATCATTTTTGAAATCCCTACTCATGATCACATTTCAAACATCAAATACAAAAATTTAAATTAATTCCCACCTATTTGAATTTTAGTATCAATTTGTTAAATAGTTATTTAAAAATTAAAAATACTAACAAAATGAAGTTGGTTGGTTTTTAAACAGACAAGTAAGGTGACATATACTGTATAAAATATTTATAAAATAATTGAGTTTTATTTCAATTGATTATAAGTATTATTATCTATGTAGGAGGTTGAGCTGAAACGTATTATTTTTTTTTATTTATGAGTAAGACAGAAATTATAAATAATTGTTCTAGACATTGTTTTTTAAATAGCAGATATAATTAAAATTAAAATTAAATGGATATGAGTTCAAAAAATCATTTTAGTAACTAAATATAATATTTTCTAAATTTGTTACCAAAAATAAATATACACATTAAATTTGTTACCTTATAGTTAATATCCAATATAGTTAATTCTTTGAATGTACTGCATAAAGTTTTTTTTAAGTATCTTATATGCTAATTATTATTGTACTAAAAATTCTTATATTAAGAGTTGGATTGTATTTTATCTTCTCTTTTAAAAAAAAAGGGTAAGTTAATATTTGTAACTTAGATTAAAGAGTATATTTATTCTTTTTATTAAAAATTTCATTAATTTGTATTGTTAAAAACTAACGTAGTTGATGAAATAACTAGACAGTGACACATAGCATGACACATGTACCTCATGCTAACGTACATAAACCAAATTTTAACAGAATAAATGGATAAAATTTTTAACAAAAAAATTAATTTATTTTTTGATCTAACATACATGGACTAATTAGTCCATTTTTTTAGTAGAATAGACAAAATGCAATCTATTGGCTCACATATCACTAATTAAATAAAATATTAACAGATCAAATCATCGATTTACCAGTTCAATTAATTTGTCCAATTCAATTAAATAAAACATTAAACAATCAAAAAATAATATATATATATATATATATATATATTAAAAAAATTGATTCAACCAATCTAATGGCTTTCTTCGGACCAATATCTTTACCGATTTCGGTCTAATTGGTTGAACTGACTAATTTAGTCCATTTCAAGTTTTTATTTATTTATGATTTTTATAATTTTTATAATTTTATATAATTTTATTACTTGTAATAGTTTTTATAATTTTTATGAGTTTTTAAAGAATTTTGTTATGTTTTTATAAAAAATTTAAATATATTTTATTAATTTTATAAATTATTAGGTATTTTATAATATTTATACTCATTATAAGTTTACATCAATTTTCATATTTTTAAATATTTAATAATTTATATAAAAAATAGATTAAATCACCATTTGATTGGTCCACTAATTTATTTTAACGATCAATGTGGCCAATGATGATAATTGTTAACGGAGGGGTTTAATTGATTAATTTAGTTAACATTAAGAGCTTAATTAGATGCAAAATTAATACAAGAAGTTAATTAAAATTTTAAGGATTTTTTTAACATATAAACCTTTAATAAACAAAAAAAGAAAAAGAAAAAGAGTATAGACAGATACTAGCTTATTTCACCCTCCAATACGAGTGAAAAATACATTTTATAAAAATATTTTGCCAATTTTAAGCAAAAATACCTTTTCAGTAGTGATTTAAATTGTTTTACTAATATATAAAATTTTAATAAATTAATATTTAATTAACATTTTCTGTTAAAAGTTGCTTTACTAATATATAAAATTTTAATAAATTAATATTTAATTAACAACTTAATTAAATGTTTAATTATAACCATCTTAATATAGGAGAAAGTATTCAAATCTTCCTCACATTTAGTAATATTGTTTCAAAAATATTTATCCCTGCATTAAATGTATATTAAATATTTTTTTTATCTTTTTTGATTAATTATTATTCTAGTTATTTTTTTTCTCTTCAAATTTTATATTCAATCATTTTCAGTTAAAGATAATAAAAATCTAATTATTAAAAAAATATATTAACTTTTATAAATTATAAATTGTATTATATTTTAATATAATCATATGCTAAACATTATGTATTTTACAATAAAATATATATAGTAAGACATAAATTAAAATAAATATGAAATAATAACCAAATTACATGGATTCAGGATTTTAAAGTTCTCAAAACTTTAATTTTACCATTAAGCTATTGGCTCATTAGTTTTAAGGCTTTTTAAAAAAAAAAAAAAACTGTTATAAATGATGATTATATTTAGTGTTTACCTTCTATTTTTTAAATTTAAAGAATTTTTATTTAAATACATGTTATATTTAAAATTTAATTATACATATTAACTTTGAGATGACTTTATTTTTTTTTATACTTTTTCTTTGCATTTTAATTGATTTTTTTCATTAAAAGATTTTAAATAATGATAAGTAAATAATTTTACATAAAAAGAATTTAATGGATTCATTTGAAGGTTAATGTATAACTAAATTAAATATAAATTTAAGTATTTATATAATACTTTTATAAAAAATAAATATATTTAATTTTATAATAATTCAACATGTGATTAATTAGAAAAGAGAAAAAAAGAATAAAGTAAATATAAAATACATAAATAAATGATAATTTTTTATTTAAAATTTTCTTAATTGGAATTTTTTAAAATTTATAATTGAATGTTTTTTCGTACTTATAAATTTTTTTTAACTCGAGGAAACAAATGAATAAATATATTTTAACATGTAAATGGGTTCTCCTAATTATTAAAAAAACAATTATACCAACTAAATTAAGATTAAAGAATAAATATATGGTATGATTATATATTATATACGTATATACATAATGAGAAAATGGTCAAAGTAGAATCGTTTGGTGTCGGCACCAGATCATTGTAATTGTTTTAAACATTGAAAAATTAATTAAATAATTAAGAAAAAGGTATTATATATATATATATATATATATATATATATTTTTTTTTATAATATAGGAAGGCAGTTCGAAGGTTGATGGCAATGGTTGGGTTCTGGTAAATATGAGATGGACCTCTCATCAACCCATATAATATATAAAAACATAAAATTAAACTCAAAAAAGGGTATTGAAGCAAAATTTGCTTGTCCTTCTCTATCATAATCTTTTGGTCTTTCTTTGTCAAAATAAAGAAAACCCATTTCTTTCATACCCTTAAAAATCTGGAAATTCGTAAGAAATCTCCTTTCTCTCTTAACTACTTCTTCTTGTGACATCACAACTGCTCTTGCTTTGTTCTTTTTTTTTTTCCCTTTATTTTCTCTTTGGGAGGGGGGCTGTAGTTTGTAGCTGAATCTTGGGCTTGTTCCTTTGAGCTGTGATCGTTTGCTTAGATTTGACAAATATATATTTTTTGTTTAATTTTGGAAGAGTTAAGACTCGGAAGAGGAAATGGAGATTTGGGGATGGGTTTTTATTGGAATTCTTTTTCTTGCCGATTTTGTTGTCAAAGTTGAGCCTTTCAAGCTGGGTCGTAGTCAACCTACTGAGAGAATTTCAGGTAAGATTTACCCTTTTTTTTTTTTACCATATTTATCTCAGTGTATTTAGCGAGTTTCAGGAATTGATTTTTATAATATTTTTGGGGTTTTCTTTACTTTTTATGAACTATAATTCCGATCTACTTAAGTTAAATCTTACTAGAGATTTGCTTCGTTGTTTATGACTTTAAATTGATTCGTCTGGTTTTTTCCCTTTTTTTTTCTCTCTCAATGTCAATGTTTTGTATTCAATAATTACTCACCAAAAAGTGCCGATTTTAGTGTAAAGATATAAATGGGGTCAAGGTTTATGTATTTCCTAAGGTTGAGAAATTAGTTAATCCCAATGGTAAACAAAGGATAGAATAGAACTGAACTGCCTATTCGTACGTTAGATCAAAAAAGTGGGTATTGATGAACTTTTGATAGGATATCAATATTTGTAATGCTAATTGTATGATGTATTGGAATTTCATAGCATATCTTTGCCATATTATTGATCTTAGTCCGAGTCAATTTAGTTTCAAGCTGAATAAGAATAGTACAATAAGTAGAAGAAGAAAACCAGAATAGTCTGATATTCGATGCTTTATGACCTTAGGCTCAAGATTTTTTAGTTCATGCGCTTAGGTGATGATTGCTGCTAAAAAAATAATCTGAAATTTGATGATCAACATTCTATGTCGAGGATTTCTTAGGGCTGTTTTAGGATTAAGGGATTCTTTCTAAGAAAACTGATCTAGGCCATATGGGCTATATCAACATCGTGTGAAGTTTGGAGATTCAATTATCCGCTTTACAAAAGTGGGCATGTGGTATTATCTACTTAATATAGGAACATTGTTTTTTCCCCCTCTACAAGGATGTCCAAACTTCTTATTTTCCTTATTTCATTAATCGGATATAGAGTGAAAGGGAAGACAGAATTTGGACTTAAAGAGACTGAGGAGCAGGGAAAGTTTCCTCATTGGTCAATTGAATTGATTTTGAGCACCTTTGCCACAATGACATTCTTTACTATCATCAACTCTATTGCAATCAAGTTTGAAGTGTGGAATTACAAATTCGATGGGGTTTTCATGTTTGCAGGCAGTGCTGGTGATGTCTTGGAAGATAATCCAGTTGGAAGGTTGAAAGTCTTTGTTTATGAACTTCCTAGCAAATACAACAAGAAGATATTGCAGAAGGACCCAAGATGCCTCAACCACATGTTTGCTGCTGAGATCTACATGCATAGGTTTCTTTTATCAAGTCCTGTCCGAACCCTCAACCCTGAGGAGGCTGATTGGTTTTACACTCCTGTATACACTACATGTGACCTTACACCAAATGGCCTTCCTTTGCCATTTAAGTCGCCACGAATGATGAGAAGTGCAATTCAGCTTATTTCTTCGAATTGGCCTTATTGGAACCGGACAGAAGGAGCTGATCACTTCTTTCTAGTGCCACATGACTTTGGAGCATGCTTCCATTATCAAGTATTACCCTGCCCTCCATTATTCTCAATTTCTTGCACTGTCTTGTATGATAATCGGCACATTTCAACTGATTGGCTTGATTATTGATTTCCTACGGTGCCCCACTGGATTTTAGTCTTTAGCAATTGTCTGAATGTTATTTGGTTCTTGTTTCCTGGAAAATGATTACCCCCCTATCTTTTATTTGGAATAGACCATTACCTATGCGTGTCTGTTGTTGCAGGAGGAGAAAGCTATTGAAAGGGGGATTCTTCCCTTACTCCAACGAGCCACATTGGTCCAAACTTTTGGACAACGGAATCATGTTTGCCTGAAAGAGGGCTCAATTACAATTCCACCATATGCTCCACCCCAGAAAATGCAAACACACCTGATTCCTGACAAAACTCCTAGGTCCATTTTTGTTTACTTCCGTGGACTGTTTTATGATGTTGGAAATGACCCTGAAGGTGGTTACTATGCAAGGTATGTCTTACTAAGCTGACTTGTTAGTAGACTTGTGTTTGAACAATAAAAGGTCCCTTTTTTTTATGACATGTTATGCTGTGGAAATTATGATAATGGAATTGAGGCCCGCTTTTGAATTGCTAGAAAAGATTAGAGAACCATGATTAAATTGCGACATTCCAAACCAAAAATGATTGAATGATTTTCTTTTTAAATGCAATGTAAGTTATTTATGGATGCTTGACCTTAAGATAATTGTGATTCTAGCCACTTGAGTTCAATTCTGCAGGGGGGCTAGAGCAGCAGTATGGGAGAACTTCAAGGACAACCCACTTTTTGACATTTCAACCGAGCACCCAACTACCTACTATGAGGACATGCAACGAGCTGTATTTTGTTTGTGTCCACTTGGATGGGCACCTTGGAGCCCTAGATTGGTTGAAGCAGTGATATTCGGATGCATTCCTGTTATTATAGCAGATGACATTGTTCTACCTTTTGCGGATGCAATTCCATGGGAAGAAATTGGAGTTTTTGTTGATGAGAAAGATGTGCCCAACTTGGACACGATACTCACATCAATCCCACCAGAAGTAATACTAAGAAAGCAGAGATTGCTTGCTAACCCTTCAATGAAGCAGGCAATGTTATTCCCTCAACCTGCTCAACCCGGAGATGCTTTCCATCAAGTTTTGAATGGGCTTGCGCGTAAGTTGCCGCATGACAAGAGCGTGTACTTGAAGCCTGGTGAAAGGGTGTTGAATTGGACAGCTGGCCCTGTTGGTGATCTGAAACCTTGGTAGCTGTTGTAACATCAAATTCCTAAAACCTTCCAGCACTCTGCTGATTTGACCTACCTCTGAACGTTATCGGGGTTTATCTGTGTAAGTGATCCAGAGATACAAAAAATGTAGAACATAATTCTTCCAAAATGAATTAGAATATTGGTCCTTGTTTTGCAGCTTTAGCAATGCGATTGTTCCTTGTATGTTATCTCAGAATTGATTCATTCAAAGAAACTACATCATTATAGGTTGATAATGATCTTTGTGGTGTTAAAAACTTTCAAAGGTGGTTCCTATGAGGGGACCCTCATTCCCTGCATTCATCTTTTCTAAATGGTTATTGGATTTGATCCCAACCAAAATCCCTCCTCCCTAATTCATTTATTTACCACCATTCATGAAGTGATTGAATAAAATGTTTATTCAATTTTTTATATACTAACTTTATAATTTCATTTTTAAGAAAATCTTTGAAATAATTTAAAATTTTTAATTATTAAACTCTTCTGATATTATTATATTCGTAAAATAATAATAATAATAATAATAATAATAATAATAATAATAATAATAATAATAATAAAAAAATAGATATTTTTTTTATAAAAAGGCGGATGATATCTGTAATTTCAAAAGTAA
This sequence comes from Gossypium longicalyx, assembly GCA_025698465.1. Taxonomy (NCBI): domain Eukaryota; kingdom Viridiplantae; phylum Streptophyta; class Magnoliopsida; order Malvales; family Malvaceae; genus Gossypium; species Gossypium longicalyx. The sequence goes on along the minus strand of CM047006.1, from coordinate 7,827,604 downwards.
ATTGTAGAGGGTTAAATAAGTGAAGTCCAAATGTAGGAAGAAAAAGTGGTAGGGAAGAGCTTGTGTGGGGAGCATGACAGCCACGCTTCCACGTATTTTACCAAACTACACACCACTTCATCACCCTCTTATCTTCTCCACCCTTCTCTTCCAATCTTCTCACAAAGCAGAGTAGCAGCAGCAAAACAAAGCAAATGGCCCTCCAAGCGCCCACTATCTCCATCAAACCATCTAATTCTCCACTTGCTCCTACACCCAATGCTGGCCTCCGGCCACCCTCCGATCGTTTTGCTTTGAAATCATCTTTCTTTTCTCCATCGCTCCATCTCATGCTTCCCTCTCCCCACCAGCGCCGTCCAACTAATACTGCCTCACCTGCACCAAAGTTTTCCATGCGTGTGGCCTCCAAGCAAGCTTATATTTGCCGTGATTGCGGGTACACACCTCACTGTTTCGATCTTCTTTGTTGTTGATTTACACTGTTTCTAAGTTGAAATCCAAGGGTTCTTGAATTTATCCTTTGGACGATTGTTGCAGGTATATATATAATGAGAGGACTCCCTTTGAGAAAGTTTCTGATAGTTACTTTTGTCCTGGTAAACCATTTTTTTCACTCTTATAAAATGTTAAATTGCTTAAAGCAAAATGAGTTCAGAACAAATAATTTATACCATCGTATTTGAATGGGAATTTGCAGTTTGTGGTGCTCCAAAGAGGAGATTCAAGCCATATCAGCCAGCTGTGACAAAAAATGCTAATGATACAGATGTTAGAAAGGCTCGAAAAGAACAAATAAAAAGAGATGAAGCTGTTGGGTAACCCCCCCAAACTCCCTTAAAACACTTTCTTAACCCTTCACCTTTACTTGTTAAATTGCTTTGTTGATCAGCTAACGTTTGGGTTTTGATTTCATGTTTGAAATTAATGCAGGAAAGCATTGCCTATTGCAATTGTGGTTGGAATTGCAGTACTTGCTGGTTTATACTTTTACCTCAACAGTACCATCAGCGGATGAACGAAATGGAGGAAAATGCCGTACATGCTCCAGAATTTGAAGGATTATTGCTGTGATTTTGTTGTATTTCTGTAGAATTTTAATTCGATTCACTTATTTTACCTTCTTGAATCGCATGTGATGAAACATGAAATTGCAATATGGACATTGTTTTTGAATGAAAATACGATACGTGTACTAGAAGCACTGCAATGGATATATGCAAAGTCTTCTCAACTCTTGGTGAACCTATATGATTCAGCAATTTTTAAAATAGAATTACCCGTAATGCTAGGGCATTTAGAACATGTTGCTTTGACTGTACTCATGTTTTAAAAAACTCCAAATGCATTGGGAAAACTAAGAAAAATAAATATGACCATGCCAGATATTATGATCCTGCAATCCATTTCTTCTTTGTATAATTAATAGTTTTTTTGAGCAAAAGTGTCAAAAACCCAGAAAAAAATGTAAAAATGAAAAACCCCACAAACTTTATTCAAATCATCAAAGGAAAAACACACTGTTTTATTAACAATAATCATATAGTCATAGAGGCACCGGAAGAAGTCTGTCTCATCAGCTTCCCATGGAGATCATCACTCCATCCCAAAGGTTCAATCAAAGCTTGATTCCTCTTCCCATCAGCTTCCTTGAAACAATAAACAGGCGCCTGCCATTTAGAATCCTCAAGAACAGCTCCCACTTCAAATGTCATTACATGAGCAGTGTACCCTACAAACACTCCCAAAAATCAACATCAAGAAATCAATGAACCCTTGCCTTCAAAATAACAATGCTGGGGAAAAAAGCAAAATAAAGAAAAATGGGAACTGATACCAGTGTAGAAAGCCCAGAAAACAGGTCTCTTAGTGACGACATCTTCATAGTACCAAATGAAGTCGACTTTCTCCCAAACATTGCAAAGGAACCCATCTTTTTGTTGTTGGCCCAAGTAATTAGCTCCATCAAGCCAATTAGGACGGAGAATACCGACATCAAAGTGCAAGACTCTGCATTCTTTGTTGGAATCCAGAGTGTAGATAAACGAAGTGCCATTGTCCCATTCAAGGTCGTAAAGGAGCTTACCGAGCTGGTTCTGAATAATGTTGAAATTGCGGCCATTAGGCCAGTCGTACCAGAGATCAACTTTCTGGAGAGTGCCACTGTTGTTCATGAAGAGAACGGAGTGGAATTGAAGAGGCCATGTTGATGGTGTTGGGTCATTGGGTTTCGATGCTAACAGTGAGAAATGGAATGAAATGAATACAAGGTGGATGAAAATGGGTTTAACTGTAGAAGCCATTCAAAAGCTAAGCTGATGAAGGGAAAAAGAACACAAACAGATAATCGAGGAAAATAAAAGAGGATTGGAAATTTGAGGTTGCCTTAACCTAAAAAATTGACGTGGAAATTGTAAAAAGTGATAGAATAACTTTTTCAACCCTCAATCTTTTCAGTTTTATCAATTTGACCCTTACAGTATAAAAATACATAAGAATTAAAAAAAAATATATTTTTTGTAATTTCAATAAAAATCTTACCAATACATTAATATTATAAATTAAGCTTAAATGTATTCCTATGAAAGATATATTTAGGGTTAGATTCAAGGTAATCAGTATCATATCGGTGGAAGTATCATTTTTCTATTAGTATCAGTGGAATATATTTATCGCTATTTTTACAAAACATTTCATATATGTATATAAAAAGTATTTAAAAATATAAGATAATGAGATTTATTAAACCTTAAATATAAAATACTCATAAGAAATAAAACTTTAATTAAAGCGGTAAAGAAAAGATTTTAAAAAAAATGTTAGTGGCGTGAGCTCAAATATCACCCTATGTAAAATTTAAGATATATATATATATATATATATATATATATATATATATATATAAACTACCCCTCATCAATTACATAAAATAGTCTTTAATAAGCTTCACAAATACAATTCATCATTAAATAAACTCAAAATAAACAAGTAACAAAATTATTTCATAAATAAGATTATCGCATTCTATACATATAACAATTCATAATTCAACAAATCCAAAATAAATAATAAAATTTAAATTTGAATTTAAATATATTTTAAAATAATTGATGAATAAATAAATAATAAAAATTTTAATTTCAGTTTAAAATATATTTTAAAATAATTGATGTTAGCTATAATTAATAATATTATAATAATAGAGAGATCAAATTAGATGAAATAAAAATATACAAATTAAATAGTAAATTTAAGCATAGCAGGATGATGGATATCATAATATTACCTAAGACAATCTTGTATAATAAAAATAATTAACTATTCAATTTATTTTGTACGGATTTATATATTACATATTTGAATATAAACTTTATTATCCAATATTAATTTATAATGCATGGGAATATATACGTAGAGTACATAAATTTTTATCATATTGTAACTTTTAAATTTTTGTTCTATATTAAAAATCATATTAATACTAATTAAAAGAGAGTCGATCAAAGTTGAAGTTTGATAAAGATAAATTTATATTAGGGTTAATTTGACTAAATATTTCTAAATTAGTTTTTAAATTTTAAAATGTTTTAATCATATAACACTTCATGCCCGGTTTAGTAATCGGACCTGAGTTACAGGATGCTACTACAGTAAACTGGAACATTCATATGTAATTTAATCAATAACATTCAATAACTTAATATATATACAAGTTAATTTCATGTTAAACATGCATTACAAACAAAATCGAGTCTCAATCAGGCTTATGAAAGCCTTTAAACCGGTTCAGAACCAAATCAGGACCATTTTGAAACATTTACAAAAAGATAGGTAAAAAAGTAAAACAGGGGTCACACAGCCATGTGATAGGGTTGAGACTGTGTGGTGCCATCACACAGCCGTGTCCCTAAACCATGCAACAATCACATGCCGCGTAGTCGAGTGTCATACGATCGTGTCATCCAACAGTGTGTGACACACGACAGTGTGATAGCTCGTGTGCAACAAAAATGACCTATTTAAGCAAGTTTTCATACCATACCTTTAAGTAACCTATAATGTCATTTTATGTTACTCTTACCAACACCAAAACATATATATTTCAAAGTCAAAACACCAATTCTTCTAACCATTTAAACATACAACAAATATGCCCTCAATGACACCAACAGTTCAATAAGCTCAATTCAAACACAATACATATTAAAACCTTAAACCATTTAATGCCATATCTCAGTTCACATGCTTAATACCTTTCAATTCTTTACCATTATCATAAACTTTCTAATTGTCAAATTGATACCAACCAAGTTGCATATGAGCTTGAATACAAAACTAATATGTCAAAACATGATCACAATCTTGCAAAGATTAACCATCCTATATACATGCCACAAATAAACAAGTTGAAACATCAAAGTATATCGTGTTGAGAGACGATAGGTGTGTGCTTCTAGTTGAACCGATTGACACGTTTCAGATGTCCAAATCTACAAAAAAGTGATAACACAGGTAAGCATTTTAAATACTTAGTAAGCTCATATAGTATAAACAGTTACATACCTCAATTACTTATCATACATTCAATTCATTATACAATATAAGTGTCTCTATCAAAGCACAACGAAAAAACATCAAAATACATAAGGCTTTGAGCTCAAACCATGCATATAACCTTAATTGTTTATACTTCCATTATGATTCGATTTGCATCAAATATCTATATTGTAACACCCCTAACCCTTATCCGTTGTCAGAATAAGGTTATGAAGCATTATCAAAATTTATGGACTAATTACGAATATTTCATTACCTCTATTATACAAATCAAGAATCAATCATATAACACTCATATTGTCCCTTAGATGGGCCTTCGAGGCCCACTACACTTTAGAAGTGAATCGAGACTCGACCGGGGACTTAGAGAATTTTTTGCAAAATATTAAAAATTTTCTTAAAAATAGGGGACACAGGCCCATATGACCAGACAGTGTGGTTCACATGGCCAGGAGACATGCCCGTGTCTTAGGTCGTATGGGCATTCGATATGAGACACACGGTCGTGTCCCAGCCTGTGTTCCTATCCATGTAACTCTCTAACTTGTGACATACGGCCAACCACACGCCCGTGTGCTAGGCCGTGTGCAAAGTGCAGGGGTTACACGGCTAAGCCACATGCCTGTGTGCTAGGCCGTGTGCAAAAACCTGGGCATTCTGTTTTGAAATTCCAAAGTGTAGGGGACACACGGCCAGACCACATGCCCATGTGCCAGGCCGTGTCTGTAACACCCCTAACCAGTATCTATCGCCGAAACAGGGTTTCGGGGCATTACTAGGATTTATATATCATTTAACAAAAACTTTCAATTAAATACTTACTGATTAAATGCATCATATAAATAAACATATTATCATTCAATCAATAGCTTGACACTTGTCTAAGCATCAAACAACAACATTATTAGTATACTTGCACATATTTCATATAAATTCAACATTGATATACCTATTTTCTCGACATGTCACAATTGAGTTTAATAATTGTCTCAACTTACATAATTTCCTTGTGTCAACATATTAAAGATAACCATATATGTACATGTCATGAAACATATCATTCTCTTACCATTTCTTCATAAGTATATATCATTCATTTCATTATATCAATATTTCATGCACCATCATTTTCATATATTTTATGTATATTTATTTCGGTAATAGTTTATATCATACTTAACATAAATTATATTTCATGTACCTATACTTATTTTGTTTATCTATCTTTATAATTATTTCATGCAACTATTTTGTACATATATTTCCATATGATTAATTCTTGTAAACATTTCACACAACCATTTTGTACAATCAATTCATATAACCATTCATCATCTGATACATATTACCTGAATATCAATTGTTCAACAGATGTCATAGCGTCTCCCATCCACGGTCTTATTTATCTCCGACATGATGCCATAGTGTCTTTCAACTATGGTCTTACTCATTTTCTATCATGTTGCCATGGTATCTTTCAACCATGGTCTTATTCATTTCTTGTCACGTTGCCATGGTATCTTTCAACCATGGTCTTATTCATTTCCTGTCATGTTGTTATGGTATATTTCAACCATGGTCTTACACATTTGAATCGTGATGCCATAGCGTCTTTCAGCTATGGTCTTACTCATTTCTGGTATGATGCCATAGTCCAACTATGGTCTTACACGTGTATTGCCATGGCCCAGCCATAGTTTTACACTCGTGGTGCCATATCCCAGATATGGTCTTATCATCAAGATGCCATAGCCTAGCTATGGTCTTACACATATATATTGTCATGGCCTAGACATGGTCTTGTTCGTCAATTCATCACTGATCACTGAATGGTCATACTCAATTTAGTGTTCTGCTCAATTTGAACTTTTGTTTCGATTTCCTTAATTTAACAATATTCATAATTCAATAGCAAACATATAAAATAATACATTATATCAGTCCTAATTTAGCAAATAATTATGAAGGTTCAACCATATGAACTTACTTGACTAAATTGCAGAAATACCAAGATTCAGGGGCATTTTGGTAATTTTTTATTTTCATTGATTTTCCATCCTATCTTGATCTAAATTAATAATTTCATTAAACTTATTAATTTAGATAATAAAACAATTCATTCCCTTCAATTTGGTCATTTTGACATTTTTATAAAATTGACCTCTAAAGTTTTACTTTTATTCAATTTAGTCCATGAGCCTAAAACATGCAAATTAACCATACTAGCTGAATATTCATATATATTTTCCTCATCTTCCTCTCCATTCCATATCCTTAATGTATATAACATGCTCATAAGTAACATTATCTATAATTTTACTATTTACTTATATGTATATTCAAAGCTATCCATCCATGTTATAGTCACTAAATTATTTTTATCTTAAGATACAAAAATCCAAATTAAGATCCGATAATTTTCCATGAAATTATATTCACATATATTCTTACCATAAAATTTTCAAAATTTTTGGTTTAGCCAATAAGTACAGTTTATTCTTTAAAGTTACCCCTATTCTACTGTCTGATAGTTCTGACGTTTCTTCGCTAAGAATTAATTATCTCCTCATAAAAGATCTGGATGATGTTTTCGCTTATTTCTATTGAAAATAAACTCATTAAGTATTTTAAACATATAAATTTAAGCCCTTAATTTTTTTAATCCAATTTTTTATGATTTTCCAAAGTCAGAATAGGGGAACCCAAAATCATTCTGACCTTATCTCACAAAATTTATTATATCTCATAATTCACAATTCCATTGCTTACACCGTTTCTTCTATAAGAAACTAGACTAAATAATATTTGATACCATATTTTTTTCATCCTCTAATTCGATTTCCACAATTTATGGTTATTTTTCAAAGTTAGCCTACTGCTGCTGTCTAAAACTGTTTTAGTGCAAGATGTTTATTTACCATGTTTATAACACCCTTATTTTCTTTCTCTACACTATTTCTCATTACTTTCTCTTATTTTCTCTTCATTAACATATCAAGAACATAAAACCTTATATAATAAAACTCTAAATTAACATCATTTCCATGCTTTTTCAATAGTATCAAACTTAAAAATATATTGAAATCTTGATGTTCTTACCTTGTCTCATTGATTTCAATCTTTAACTTGATTTTCTCTCTCCTCCAGCTTCTATTTCTTGAATCTAACTTGATATTCTAGCTCTTCATAGTCTCCTTGTCATCTTTATCTCTTAATAGCTAAGGAAATTCTTTTGATTTCTAAGTGAAAATGGTAGATTTTTGGTGGAAGGACCAAATTGTAAAGAAAAGAAAACTTTCTTTCTTCTCTTTTATTCTAACGTGAATTGCATGAATGGAAAGATGATAGAAATTCTTCATTTTTCCTTCCTTATATATTAAATAAATTAATAATAAAATAATAATAAATAGTAAAATATCTCATTAAAATATTAAAATAATATTTATCTAAATTAAATAATTATAAAATATCATCAACATAATCATTACTTTCTAGATTTCTCTCTCTTCCAATTGACCATTTTGCCCTTTATTATCTTTTAAAATTCTATCCTTGAGTCATCATTTAATTTGGTAAAATTACAATTTAGTCTCTCATAACTCTTCACCTATTCAATTTGGTCCTAATTCATCCATTTTTCTTAGTTTCTAGATCATTCCAACCTTAAAATATTTACACTATTGGCCCTTAAAATTTTTCATATTTACACTTTAACCCTTCAAGTTTTGAGTAGTTACTCTTAGGCAACAAAACTTTTCACACTTTTACAATTTAGTCATTTCCTGAATCAAGATATCATAATTTACTTCCCAATGTTGTCATAACTCAAAACTTCCCTTTTTGTCACTTATTTCCTTATTTTTCTATATCAAGGATAATATCTTACTATAAAAATTTTCGGGGTATTACACACATGCCCGTGTCTTTGTCCGTATGGACGAAAATAGGTTATTTTAAGGCCACATTTCTCTCCCTTTTTATCATCAACATGTACACAACATTGAAATACACTAATATATCCCAACCAATCAACCAATACAAGCTAAAGATCTTGTTTTAAACATAATAACACATCACAAAACTCATTTACATTGATTTACCAAAATAACTCTATTCATTGATTTACTATATACCACTACTAAATGCATGCATACAAACATATATATATATATATATATGTATCATCCACAACCATATCTCATGTTTAACTCTTTTCTAATTAAACCCTATACATGCCATATAAACCATAATATGTATAGCAAAGTCTACTGGAACAATCTGGACAGTGTGGCTCGATGTGTTGATTCGATCCTCCAAACTTCTTAAAAATCTACAAAGAACATTCAATGACCCAAGTAAGCTTAATGAAGCTTAGTAAGTTTATTGGCTTTAAAAATAAATCTTACCGAACATATTATAATAAATCATTAAACAAGCATGTTACTAACATTTCCTGCCATTCACTATTTCAAATGATGAATTCACTTGATTGAGCTCAATATTAATAACAACTTAAATTCTATCACATTAATTTCATATGACACTTACCAATCTTTGTCAAATTAGAGAACGTCTTACGGATTTGAGTACATCGTTTTCTTGATGCCATAGTCCAACTATGGTCTTACACATATATTACCATGGCCATGTCATGATCTTATACCCGTAGTGCCATAACCCAGTTATGGTCTTGTCTTCAGGATGCCATAGCCCAGCTATGGTCTTATACACATATATATACTGCCATGGTCCAACCATGGTCTCACGTTCACAGTGCCATAACTCAGTTATGGTCTTTTTACTAAAATGCCATAGCCCAACTATGGTCTTACGTTTAAATATTGCCATGGTCCAACCATGGTCTTATTTGTCAATTCATCTTGTGTCACGGAACGATTGTACTCAATCTTGCGCTTTACTTAATTTGAATTTTCAATTCGATTTTTATATTTTACAATAATCATAATACAATAAAAAAATATGAAATAATACATTAATACTTTATATTATTTCTAAATTAAAAATTAATCATGAAAATTCAACCATATGAACTTACTTGAGATAATTTGTAGAATTTGTTGTAATTTAGGGACTATTCGACTAATTTTCTTTTTTTACGATTTTTTCGGGCTCTTGATCTATAATATAAAATTATTCATTCATCAGCATCTAATTCAATTCCAATTCACATCACAATTTATGCCCCTCAATTTTCAAATTTACATATTTACCTCAACTTTTACAGTTTTTACAATTTAGTCCCTTATCAATTTTCCCACCTTTTGAGCTAATTTTTCTCAATTAACAATTTCTATAATTATTTTAGGCTACTATACAGCCTTTTATATTCAGAATTTCAGTACCAAACCCTAATTCTTAACTTTCTCACAATTTAGTCATAAAAATCAATTTCTATTAAAATCACTTGATAAAATCATCACATAACAAAATTAAAGCTTTAATTTCATGTTAATTCATCATAAAATTCTAGAAATCATCAATGGTAACTTTAAAAATCACCCATAAAATAAAAAACTAATGAAATAAATAGTTGGACCTAGTTGTAAAAATATTAAAAACACAAAATTTTCAAGAAAAAAAGCAAGAAATAAACTCACTTGTAGAAAAAAAAAATGAAAAACCAGCTTAGAGGGACTCTTCTTGGTGTTTTGCTGAAGTTTTAGAAGAAAAATGTCTAGAATTCTCATGAATATTCAATTTTTAAGCTTAATTTTACAAAATTTCCAATTTTACCCTTTGTTCACACTATTTTATCATCCTTTTTAAGGCATGTGCCGCCCAACCATTTGATTTTGGCTTATTTATGCCTCAAGTCCCTCCTTTTTCATCACTTAAGCTATTTTATCACTATTTCTTTAATTAGCAAGTTTTGCAACTTTTTCAATCTAGTCCTTTTTATTTAATTAACTATCAAAACATTAAAATTTTCTAACGAAACTTTAATACTAATTTATTGACACTCTTTAAATATTTATAAAAATATTTATGACTCATTTTATAAAATCGAGGTCTCGATACCTCGTTTTCGAGACTAATTAACCTAATAATTATTTTAAATCACAAAATTTACTAATTCAAGAATATTTCTAAAATCACACTTGAATTATATTTATTAAATAATAATAAAATTTTCAAACTCACTCGTCGAATTTAGTGATCTCGAATCACTGTTTTCGACACCACTGAAAATTGGGTTGTTACAACTCTCCCCCTTTAAGAAATTTCGTCTTCGAAATTTGTTACCTGAGAATAGAGTCGGATAATATGATCTCATTGATTCTTCTATTTCCCAGGTTGCCTCCTCTAAACCATTACGGTGCTACAACACTTTAACTAATGGTACTCGTTTATTCCGTAACTCTTTAACTTCTCGAGCTAAAATTTTCACAAGTTCTTTCGGGAAAGTCATATCCAGTCGTATTTCAATTTCACTATGAGGAATCGCTTGTGAAGGATCTGATCTATACTGTCTTAGCATAGACACATAGAACACGTTATGAATCTTCTCAAGTTCTGGAGGCAAAGCTAACCGATACGCCACAGGGCCAAATCTTTCTACAATTTCATACGGTCCAATAAATCTTGGACTCAGTTTCCCTTTTCTACCAAACCGTAATACTTTCTTCCACGGTGAAACTTTTAAGAAGACTCGATCACCAACCGCAAATTCTATATCTCTTCTTTTCAAATTTGTAAATAATTTCTGATGGTTAGAAGCATCTTTCAAACTATCCCTGACAATCTGAACTTTTTCTTCAGTTTCCCGAATCAAGTCGACTCCTACTAACTTGGATTCACTTAATTCATACCAATGAAATGGAGTCTTACATTTTCTCCTGTAGAGAGCTTCAAATGGTGCCATTTTTATGCTAGACTAATAACTATTATTATAGGCAAATTCGGTCAAGGGTAAATACATTTCCCAGCTATCTCTAAACTCGAGTATATAACATCTCAACATGTCTTCTAGAATCTGAATCACTCGTTCTGATTGCCCGTCAGTTTGAGGATGAAATGTTGTGCTGAAATTTAGTTTAATATCTAGGGCTTCTTGTAGTTTACTCTAAAACCTCGGTGTAAATCTCGGATCTTGATCTGAAATAATAGATGTTGGAACCCCATGTAGTCTTACAATCTCAGATATATATGATTCTGCTAACTTCTCAAGTGAAAAGTCAGTTCTGACCAGGATAAAATGTACCGACTTAGTCTGTAACACCCCCTACCCGTATCCATTGCCGGAATAGGGTACGAGGCATTACCAGAGTTTACTGAACATTTTCAGATAATTCTGAGTCATTTATTATTCATATTTTGAAAATAATCATAACGTCTCTCTATTGGGCCCTCAAAGCCCCAAACATACATTAGAAACCAACCGAAATTAAATCGGGATCACAGAATTTTTTTTTTGCAAAATCTTAAATTATATTTTCATCTAAGTACTTACCATTTTAATGCTTCTTATAATTAAACATGTTACCATTCAATCAATAGCTTGGCACTTGTCTAAGCGACAAACAACATCATTGTTAGTATACTTGCACATATTTCATATAAATTCAACATTGATATACTTATTTTCTAGACATGTCACACTTGAGTTTAATAATTGTCTTTACTTACATAATTTCTGTGTATCAACATATCAAAGATAATCATATATGTACATGTCATGAAACATATCATTCTCTTATCGTTTCTTTATAAGTATATATCAATCATTTCATTATATCAATATTTCTTGCTCCATCATTTCCATATATTTTATGTATATTTATTCCGGTAATAGTTTATTTCAAACTTAACATAAATTATATTCCATGTACTTATACTTATTTCGTTTATCTATCTTCATAATTATTTCATACAACTATTTTGTACATATATTTCCATATAACCAGTTCTTGTAAACATTTCACACTACCATTTCATATATCCATTCGTCATCTGATACATATTACCTGAATATCAATTGTTCAATAGATGTCATAGCGTCTCCCATCCACGGTCTTATTTATTTTTGACATGATGCCATAGTGTCTTTCAACTATAGTCTTACTCATTTTCTGTCATGTTGCCATGGTATCTTTCAACCATGGTCTTGTTCATTTTATGTCATGTTGCCATGGTATCTTTCAACCATGGTCTTATTCATTTCATGTCACGTTGCCATGGAATCTTTCAACCATGGTCTTATTCATTCCCCGTCATGTTGCCATGGTATCTTTCAACCATGGTCTTACACATTTCATATCATGTTGCCATGGTATCTTTCAACCATGGTCTTACACATTTCATTTCAGAAAGTACACTCCCGCGAACCTCATCCTTAAAGCGGGATTACCAGTCCAGGCTAAATCCCTTGTAATATAAACTTATAGAGTATTGTCGGGATTACCAGTCCAGGCTAAATCCCTTGCAACGACAATTACTCTAATGAGCTTGGATATGAATTACTAGTCCAGGGTAAATTCATACCCTAATTCGGATTACCCGTCCGGGCTAAATCCATTTTACACATATTCTTCGGGAGGGCTATATCAAGATAGGATCACCTGTCCGGGCTAGATCCTTTTTACTTTCAATTCCTTTTCGTTCAACCGGGATTTGTTCCCCTATTTATCAAATATATCAATGTTTCATCAATTTTCATACAAGGGATATTTAAATCATATTCACATCAATAACATACATTTCAAGTATTTAAGAATATAATTCAAGTTATATGAACTTACCTGGCGAAATTGCAGAAATATCAAGATTTAGGGGCATTTTGGTAATTTACCATTTTTCCAATTTTCACTCGATCTTAAATTGAAAATTTCATTCAATTTATTAATTTAGATAATAAAACAATTCATTCCCTTCAATTTGGTCATTTTTGACATTTTTACAAAATTGCCCCTGAAGTTTTACTTTTATTCAATTTAGTCCTTAAGCCTAAAACATGCAAATTAGCCATGCTAGCTGAATATTCATATATATTTTCCTCCTCCTCCTCTCCATTTCACATCCTTAATGTATATAACACACTTGTAAATAACTTTATCTATAATTTTTATTATCTACTTTTATGAATATTCAAGTTGTCCATCTGTGTCATAGTCACTAAATTATTTATATCTAGAGCTATAGAACTAGAAATTTAGATATTCTAATTTTCCCTGAAACTAGACTCATATATATTTTTACCATAAAATTTTCATAATTTTTGGTTTAGCCAATAAGTACAGTTTATTCTTTAAATTTACCCCTGTTCTGCTGTCTAATAGTTCTGACCCTTTTTCACTAAAAAATAATTATCTCCTTGTAAAGAATTCAAATGATGTTTCTATTTGTTTCTCTTGAAAATATACTCATTCAGGATTCTAAACATATAAATTTAAGCCCATAATTAATTTTCTCCAATTTTTTATGATTTTCCAGAGTAAGAACAGGGGAACTCGAAATCATTTTGACCTTGTCTCACAAAATTTATTATATATCATGATTTACAATTCCATTGCTTACATAATTTATTCTATAAGAAACTAGACTCAATAATATTTAATTTCATATTTTATTCATCCTATAATTCGATTTCTATAATTTTTGGTGATTTTTCAAAGTTAAACTACTGCTGCTATCCAAAACTATTTTAGTGCAAGATATTATTTACCATGTTTATAACACCCTTATTTTTTTTCTCTACACTATTTCTCATCACTTTCTCTTGTTTTCTCTTCACTAACATATCAAGAATATAGGACCATATGTAAGGAAACTCTACATTAACAGTAATCCCATACTTTTTCAATAATATCAAACTTAAAAATATATTGAAATCATGATGTTCTTACCTTGTTCTATTGATTTCAATCTTCATCTTGATTTTCTCTCTCCTTCAGCTTCCATTTCTTGAATCCAACTTGATATTCTAACTTCCCATAGTCTTCTTAACATTTTTCTCTCTTGGTAGCTATGGAAATTCTTTTGATTTTTGGGAAAAATGGTGAATTTTTGGTAGAAGGACCAAATTGTAAAGAAATAAAAACTTCTTTCCTTCTTCTTCTTCTCAGGTTGGTTTTGCATGGGAAAGATGGATGAGAATTCCTCATATTTCTTTCTTTATATACTAATAAAATAATAATAAAATATCTTATTAAAATATTAATAAAATAATATTTATCTAATTAAATAATTATAAAATATCAAAATATCTTTAGCATCATTATTACTTTCTAGATTTCTCTCTCTATTGACCATTTTTCCCTTTATTATCTTTTAAAATTTCATCATTGAGTCATCATTTAATTTGGTAAAATTACAATTTAGTCCATCATAGTTCTAGATTTCTCTCTCTTCCAATTGACCATTTTTCCCTTTATTATCTTTTAAAATTTCATCCTTGAGTCATCATTTAATTTGGCAAAATTGTAATTTAGTCCATCATAGTTCTTCATCTATTCAATTTGGTCCTAATTCATCCACTTTACTTAGTTTCTAGATCATTCCACCCTTAAAGTATTTACACTATTGGTCCTTCAAAATTTTCATTTTTACACTGTAGCGATGTAAAATTTAGCTCGGTCGCTAATTGTGGCGATTTATCAAACATTTGAAAACCAACTTTCGATTTTTTTTAAAAAGGGAGTCGCCACCGATCTTTTTTATAGGTGTGATCGGACACCTAATAAATCATTTTTTTTAAAAGAAAATCGACAAAAAACGAAGGCTAAATTTAGGTCTTCGTGGAAAGCCAGAGAAAGAATTAGGGTTCGGGAGTCGGTTACGCACGAGGAAGGTATTAGCACCCTCGCGACGCCCAAAATTGGTATCTTATTAAACATGCGTTGTCTTGGTTTTCAAAATACGAGTTCAACATAAGATTTGATCGTGATCCGATTGAAAAGACGAGAGATTTTAAATTTTGATTTGTTTGAAGGGCGTTCCGTTTTCAACACTGGCCGATATGATTCACCCAACATAGTGATGAAATCAACGACTTAATGCTAAATCGGTACGTTGCCTTCATTATTGAAATCAATTAGAAAACAAGAATATGATTTTCGTAATAATGCAAAGCAAAAGTGATATGGGATAAAAATAAATAAATGAAAGAGCTAGGTATATATTGAAGCAAATAATCAATGTGACAATAATAATAAAGATGTATGCGATATTAAACGTAATACTAGAATTAAACATGAAGGGAAGACAAGGAATATCTATACATAGTAATGACATTAAGAACATGTACGTGAGAATATGTATAAATAGTAATAGTATTAGAAATATATTACATACAGTATTTGAAATCCATACATAAAATGGTAAAAAATATATATAACTTTGTATTATTAAAATATATACATAATATATACATATATATGTATAAAATGAATAAAAATATATATGGACGCAGCGTATACAAAAAAGAAAAATATATATATATATAATATAAAAATATAACATGGTATTTGAAATATATGCATAAAAATACAATATTAAAAAGAAATATATATACATATACATATACATATATAAAAAAAACGTATATATTATATGTACATTTAATATAGTTATTAAGAAAATACATAATATATATGGTATTAAAAATATAGTATTAAAAACATAACATAATATATATATTATTTATAAAAAAATACGATATCAAGAAGTATGTACGCGTAATATATAAAAATGCATATATAATATGACATCAACGTATATATACAAAGGACGTATACGACATACAAATACGATAACAAAAACAACAACACTAAAACTATTAGAAATATTATATGCTATATATGAATAAAAATAATGGTATTAAAACAACTATTCGTAACTTTATATATGGAGAAAATACGTATACATATATTAAATATATGATAACATTTACATAGTATACACACATGCATTAGAAATAAATAATAATAATAGTAAAAATAACCAATAATAATGCTACATAAATAGATATATAATATAGTGTATGGTTATTAAAAAATATATACGTATACATAACAAGGAAAATATATATAATATAATATTAAGACTATCTATATAATGTATAAATACATAATAATATTAAAAATACATACGTAGTATATATATATATATATATATATATATATCATGTAACATAGTCATTAAGAGAGCAAATACAACACATAGGTATTAAAAGAGTATTTTTTTTTATATACACGTATAAAATATACATTATCATTAATATAAATATAGTAACAATGTTGATAGCAAAAAAGAAAATATAATATAATAAAATATTGTAGCAAAGTAATTAAAAATAAAACCATACACAAGTATATACATATAAATATATAACGGCAAATATATACTAATATATATGTAATAGTAATAATAACAATAATAATAATAATAATAATAATAATAATAATAATAATAATAATAATATATAAAAAAGAATATTTAACGAAGAAATGAAAATAAACAAAAAAAGGACTAAAATTAAATTAAAAACAAATTTGTGGGGCGAATTTGAAATGAAAACAAAGAAAAGGGACCTAATTGTACGCGCATGAAACGTTGGGGGGACCGAAACAGAAATATTTCCACTCCCTCTAAACGCAGCGCATCAACAGGACTAATTTGATAACCTCAAAAAATCATGGGGCCGAATTGAAAACCATAAAAAACTTAATTGCAAAGCATCAAAAAAGCGGAAGGACTGCGCGCATAAATATCCCATTCAAACGAAAACACGCGGATCTTCTAGCGGGTCGGGTCGGATGGGTCGGGCAAGGGCAAAATGACGTCGTTTTGGGGCTAAAGGACAGCCTCCAAAACGACGTCGTTTTGAGAGGCTATAAATAGGCCCATTTTCAGAAAAAAAATCATTTGTGAAGGGAGAAGAAAAAAAAAAGAAGAGAGAAGGAAGAGAGAAAAAGAGAAGAGGGAGGAGGGGGGAAATTCGGCAGGGGGCCGGTCACCAGTCCGGTCACCGGAGTCTCACCGGCGTCGGCGCCGGCCACCGTACACGTTGGCCGGAAAGGTAAAAAATATGATTTTTTTTATTTTTTATATTATTTTTTTCTTTATATATATATATGCTTATTATTTTATTTTTTATTATTTATACGTAAATAAAAAAATGAAAGAAATAATATATAAAAGAGGGTTTCGAAATATATATAGAAGAATAATGATAAAAATCACCTTTTGCTCCTGGTTTGATTCTGTTTTTGTCTTATCGTTTTTGTTGTTTTTGATTCTGTTCTCTTGATCTAGCTTGTGATATTGTGAATACTGCTCTTTCTATGCTCTAGAAATTTACCACTTTTGTATTAATATCTCCAAAAACGAAAAAAAAGCCCCTTGTTTACAATTCTGATTCGGGTTTTATAACCCTTTTACGATCATTTTTTATTGTTTCTGTCTTGTCTCCTTTATTGTGTTCAGGGGATGGGCATGGGCAGCGGAGGTGACCTTGGAGCGGTGGAGCAGGCTTTTGGCAGAGGGGTAGGTGGGGTTGTTCTTGGTATTGCTGATGGGATTTGGGGTTAGGGTTATTTTGGGCTTAGGGTTAGGTTAATTGTGGGCTAGTAGGATTTGGGCTGGTGTTGGGTGGTAAGTGGGTTAGGTGTTGGGTAAGGGTTTAATGGTTAGTGGGTTAGGTTAGTGGGTTAAGGGTAATTGGGCTACTGATTGGGTTTAAGGGGTAATTGGGCTACTGGTTGTAAATGGGTTTAGGGGTAGGTTTAATTTAAATGGGCTTTTGTAATGGTAGGCCAAAATTGGCCTGCAACAGCTGCCCCTCTTTGCTTATTGTCGTGTAACGGGAATAAAGCAAAGATATAAAGAAAGGCCAATTTTGTCCTGTCTTGTCGAGTCTTGACTTCTTTGGTGCTCTTTTTGTTCAGATAGTCTCCTTCCAATCCACCACATCTTGTAGCCTTAGTTCAATCTTTTGCCTCTTCTGATATTTGCCTTGTAGCTTCAATTTATTCCGATGTAGCTTCAAGGATATGAGATTTGTGGCTTTGCTCTGCTTCCATGCAACTTCATAAAGATCAGGTCTACAACTTCAATCTGCTTCTCTATCGCTTCAGTGAGATGAGGTTTGTGATCTTTTCTTTTGTAACTTTTAGAAAGGCAAGATCTGACATCCTTGATCAACTTCACTGCAACTTTGGGGAGACAAGACTCGCAACTTTATCCTGCTCCACTGCAACTTCAGGGAGGCCGAAACTGGTGTCTTCCATCAACTTCAGTCTTTATTCTTTACTCGGCGTGTGATCTTGAGCTCAATTCATTTCTCGCAATATGGATTGACTCTTTAAAACAAACATTAGAAACAGAAATTGATTGATTTTGATTTTGATTTTGATTTTTTTTAGATGTACAAATTGAAAAGTAGAAATCGAAAGGCAGAAATTGAAAATAGCTCAGCACGTGAGTCAAGGCTCAACTCACTTCTTGCAATACGAGTTGACTCTTTAAAAACAGACATTAAAAAAACAAAAATTGAAAATATCTCAGCACGTGAGCCAAGGCTCAACTCACTTCTCGCAATATGAGTTGATTTTTGAAAAAAAACAGAAATTAAAAGGCTCAACTCACTTCTCGCAATACGAGTTGATTTTAAAAGCAGAATTTGTAAAGTAGAAAATGAAAATACCTCAGCGTGCCCTGAGGCTCAACTCACCTCTCGCAATATGAGTTGATTTTTTTTAAAAGCATTAAAAAACGGAATTTGGAAATACCTCAGTGTGCCCCGAGGCTCAACTCATCTCTCGCAATATGAGTTGATTTTTTTGACAAGCAAAAATTGAAAATACCTCAGCGTGCCCCGAGGTTCAACTCACTTCTCGCAATATGAGTTGATTTTTTTGAAAAGCAGGAATTGAAAATAACTCGGTATGTGACCCAAGGCTCAGCTCACTTCTCGCAATATGAGTTGATATTTTGAAAATACAAATTGAAAATACCTCAGCGTGCCCCGAGGCTCAACTCATCTCTCGCAATATGAGTTGATTTTTTTGAAAATAAAACATCAAAATGCCAAAATCTGTCATCTGGTGGAACTCATGTGTCCTTTTTGATTTAGTACAGCCATCATTCAAAATTTCTTGCTCTGCTGGAGTACCTGTATATGTCATGCATGATGTCATCATGATATACACATGTTGGTCTTAAATGCATTTATGCCTACATGATTATGCTATGCGCCTTGGGCTTGTTTGTCATATGCCCCTTTTTCCGTCATGATTTTTAATGATCTGTGTTCATTGTTTTGACTTTTGCCTTTCTCTTCAGGCCCCGTACCCGTCCTCTAGCTTCACGAGTAATCTACGTTTCTCAGATATGACTCTTTACCCCCGGTTGAACTTTGTCTTTGCTTTGAGGTTCTTGTACTTATCAAGTTCTTATCCGGGTAATGCTTAACATTTCTTTTGTTTAGAGTATGTCATTTCACTATTTATCATGTAAATAAACATATAATGAGATGCATGAAAATTGTCAGGTAGAGACAAAAGGATACCTCACATTTATTCATTTCAAGAGTAACAAACAAAGAAAGTCAATCGAATGATAGTAAAAATGTCACAAAGAGAAAAGGGATGACATTTCAACAAATACAAATGCTCTAGATATTCAACGCATGAACTCTTCCACGTTCCTTGGGCGAGAATCTTTTCGAGCATGGCTTATTGCGTAGAAGATTTCGAGCTTTCAGAAATGCTTCAAATACGGTAGTCTCACTATTTGACCCCCCGTTCAAACGCCTTACTTTTTAAGCCAGTGTTTGCTTAATTAGAACGCCCTTTCGGGTTTTCATCCTAATTTTTGTGTTAACCAAGACGCCCTTTTCGGGTTTTCACCTTAATCCCCCCTTTTTTTTATGCATAATATTTCTTCACAGCATCTGAATTCACTGGATTAGGTAACTCCTTCCCATCCATCTTAGTGAGAATTAAAGCTCCACCCGAGAATGCCTTCTTTACGACGTATGGACCTTCCCAATTTGGTGCCCATTTTCCTCGCAAGTCTTTTTGCATTGGGAGAATCTTTCTCAGTACGAGTTCTCCTTCATGGAATTCTCTTGGCCGTACTTTCTTGTCATGGGCCGCGATCATTATCTTCTGGTACATCTGTCCGTGACAAATTTCCTTTAGACGTTTTTCCTCGATGAGGTTTAACTGGTCATATCGAGCCCGAACCCATTCTGCTTCCTCTAGTTTCGATTCCATTAAGACTCGTAGAGAAGGGATCTCAACTTCGATAGGTAGTACAGCTTCCATTCTATAGACCAGAGAAAAAGGAGTTGCACCTGTAGATGTCCGCACAGATGTGCGATATGCGTACAAAGCAAATGGTAGCTTCTCGTGCCAGTCTTTATATGTCTCGGTCATTTTTCCAATGATCTTCTTAATATTTTTGTTATTTGCTTCAATGACTCCATTCATCTTTGGGCGATAAGGCGAGGAGTTATGATGCTTTATTTGGAATTGCTCACACACTTCTTTCATCATCTTGTTGTTCAGATTCAAGGCGTTATCTGAAATGATTCTTTCGGGCAAACCATATCGACAAATGATTTCCTTTTTCAAAAACCTAAAAACTGCAGTCTTCGTTACATTGGCAAATGAAGCGGCTTCTATCCATTTTGTGAAGTAATCAATAACCACAAAAATGAATCGGTGTCCATTAGAAGCCTTTGGGAAAATTGAACCTATAACATCCATGCCCCACATAGAAAAAGGCCACGGAGAAGTCATGACATGAAGGGGCGAAGGGGCTGCATGGATTTTATCGCCGTAAATTTGGCATTTATGGCATTTTCTTGCAAAGCTAATGCAGTCGCTTTCCATCGTCAGCCAGTAGTAGCCGAGTCTCATAATCTTCCTAGCCATAGTGAAACCATTGGCATGTGTTCTACAGACTCCCTCATGGACATCTTCGAGTGTTTTCCTGGCTTCGACAGCATCTACACATCTCAAGAGCACCTGATCTTTTCCTCTTTTGTACAGGATGCTCCCATCAAGAACAAATCCCGCTGCCATTCTTCTAATTGTTCTTTTGTCGTTTTCATTTGCTTGTTCGGGATACCTTTGATTCTTGATATATTCTAAGACATCGTGGAACCACGGTCGTCCATCTGGCTCTTTTTCAATGCTGAAACAATGTGCTGGGACTTCATATATGCTCATTTGAAGAGGCATTATCTCTGTTTTTTTGTTTGCTTTGAACATTGAGGCCAAAGTGGCTAGGGCATCAGCCAATTGGTTTTCTTCTCGTGGGAAGTAATTAAAAGTTATTTCTTTGAATTCTTTAATCAGTCCTGCCATTAGATCGCTGTATCTGACTAATTTCGAATCTCTCACTTCCCAATCTCCACGAATTTGGTATATCACCAATGCTGAGTCTCCATATACCTCCAAAGTTTTGATGTTTCGTTCAATTGCTGCACGAAGCCCCATGATACAGGCCTCATACTCTGCTATGTTGTTGGTACAGAAGAAATTCAGCTTGGCAGTGAACGGGTAATGGTTCCCTTCTGGCGATACCAAGACTGCTCTGATCCCATGCCCCAATGCATTTGATGCACCATCAAAGCTCATCTTCCATGGCTTCTCACTTGATGACTCGGATTCCTTTTCTGTGATGCACATTAAGTCTTCATCTGGGAAATCGAATCTCAAGGGCTCATACTCCTCTGTCATTCGAGCCGCTAAGAAATCCGCTATTGCACTTCCTTTTATCGACTTTTGACTCACATAGATAATATCGTACTCCGATAATAAGATTTGACATCGTGCCATTCTTCCTGAGAGTGCAGGCGATTCCATCATGTATTTTATTGGATCCAACTTCGAGATTAACCACGTCGTATGATACAACATATATTGCCTGAGTCTCTGAGCTACCCAAACCAGAGCGCAATAGTATTTTTCAATGGACGAATACTTTGCCTCATATTCAGTAAACTTTTTGCTGAGGTAGTAGATCGCCTTTTCTTTCTTTCCTGACTCGTCGTATTGCCCCAGTACGCAACCCATTGAATTCTCGAACACAGTCAGATACAATATCAGTGGTCTTCCCGGAATTGGTGGTATTAGTACTGGAGGGCTAGACAAATATTGTTTTATCTTCTCAAAAGCCACTTGGCACTCCTCGTTCCATTCTCCGGGATTATGTTTTCGAAGGAGTTGAAAGATTGGGTCGCATTGCTTGGTAAGTTGAGCGATAAATCGGGCGATGTAGTTTAATCTCCCTAAAAATCCTCTGACTTCCTTTTGCGTGCGCGGGGGTGGTAACTCTTGAATGGTTTTTATTTTATCTGGATCAACTTCAATGCCTCTCTCGCTGACGATGAAGCCAAGCAATTTTCCTGAGGTAGCCCCAAACGTACATTTGGCTGGATTGAGTTTTAGCTGGAACTTTCTTAGTCTGTCGAACAACTTCTTCAGGTTCACTACATGTTCTTCTTCCCCTCGGGATTTAGCAATCATATCGTCGATGTAGACCTCTATTTCTTTATGCATCATATCATGGAATAATGTTACCATAGCCCTCTGATATGTTGCCCCGGCATTCTTCAATCCGAACGGCATCACCTTGTAGCAGAATGTCCCCCACATCGTTATGAAGGTAGTTTTCTCCATATCTTCCGGAGCCATCTTTATTTGATTATAACCCGAGAATCCATCCATGAACGAAAACAATGAATGCTTGGCTGTGTTATCCACCAATGTATCGATGTGTGGCAAAGGAAAATTATCTTTGGGACTTGCTCGATTCAGGTCGCGGTAATCCATGCACATTCGTACTTTGCCGTCTTTCTTTGGTACCGAGACTATGTTAGCCACCCATTCTGGATATTTGGAGGCTTGTAGGAAGCCAGCGTCAAATTGCTTCTTGACTTCCTCTTTTATTTTCAACAACATCTCAGGTCTCATCCGTCTTAGCTTTTATTGAATGGGTTTACATTCTGGCTTTAATGGGAGTTTATGGACCACTACATCTTCATCCAATCCTGGCATGTCCTGATATGACCATGGGAATACATCTTTGTACTTACGGAGCAAAGCAATCAAATTATGCCTGGTGTTCCCTGAAATAGAGGTCCCAATCTTCACTTCTTGCTTCCTTTCTTGGTTCCCAGATTTATTGTTTCAACAGATTCACGATGAGGCAAGATACATTTATCCTCTTGTTCCACCATTCTTAACAAGTCGGGAGGCGAGACATAGTCTTGATATTTTCTTGGCCGAATTCTCCTAAACAAATGACCTTTCTCAAAATCGATTTCAGGACTCGCAACGGGTTCGTTCATGCCGTTGATATCTGAGCACCTGAAAGTTGAATGGAAAAGGAAACTATAGAGGGACATCCAAGTATTGAAGACAAGATGAGATGTTATGGCATGGTATGAAGCAGATGTAAGGATAGGCTATGAAATGAGAAAATGATTATGAAATTAATAATGCGAAAGATCGTGATAAAATGCATCTTCATTGATATTCATCTGAATGATAAAGAGCGAATGCAAGCTCTTACAAAAGAATTCTTATTATGTCTAAGGACGCAATAGAGGGTTAATGTTTGAGCATTACTCTGAAGACTTATAAACTACAAGAAGGTCTTTAGCAGTCCAATTGTTCAATATGAAGCCCGGGGGACAAGGACGTATCCTTGAGATGTCTTTACTTGCGCCCTCTCCTGTGTCAACGACATTTATACTGACATTCTGGAGACCCCTTTCAATGATTAATAGTGTGCTTCGTGTATTGTCTTGTTCGGGGTACATCGTTCCTGCAGACATAAATGTTTTTGACAAAGGAGGGTAAACTATAGGCTCCCATTCTATTTCTCGGCCTATGGTCCTTGCGACCCTTCTTTCCTGATCCTTCTTCCATTGTTTCCTTCTTTGACGTATGTCCGGCTGAAAACCTAAACCGTATCTGGCCTTGTGGTGCACTGGCTTCAGAGCCCTGGCTATTCCTTGCAGATATCTCCCTAAACCTTTTCTTACTCGAGCCCCTCTTCCTACAGTCAACCTGACACCCATTTTGGTATTTCTTGAGAGTTTTGGTACAAGAATTCTGTTTCCCTCGGCGACGAAGGTGGCATCGACAAATTCAAAGGATCGAAAGGAACATTCCACAGCATCTTCATTCACTTCAATGTATGGTGCGTCAGTAGAAATAGATGCTACAATGTCTTCTTCTCCCTCGACGGTGACCAAACAGCCATCCATAATAAATTTCACCTTTTGGTGGAGGAATGATGGGACTGCTCCAGCAGAATGGATCCAAGGTCTTCCCAGGAGGCAATTGTATGATAGTGTAATGTCCATGACTTAAAATTCAACATCGTATATATATGGGCCCACTTCCAGAGGGATTTCAATCTTTCCCATGACTTCACGCATCGTCCCATCAAAAGCCCTTACCGTGGAATGACAAGGCCTTAAATAGGACAGATCCATTAGAATCTTGGAAAGTGTGGCCAAAGGCATAACGTTGAGTGCCGACCCATTATCGATGAGCACATTCCGTATTATGTAGCCCTTGCAGCAAGTTGTAATATGCAGTGCCTTCACTGAACCTCTACCGTTTGGCGGTATCTCATCGTCACTAAAAGAAAAAAATTATCCGCATTCAAATTATTTACCCACCGATCAAGCTTCTCAACAGATATATTGTTTGCTACGTAAGCTTGATTCAGCACCTTCAACAAAGCGTTTCGGTGTGGCTCTGAGTTTAACAGTAGAGATGGGGGATCGAGATTCGGCTGGTCGCTTATTTAACTGCTCCACCACGTTGTATTCATCGTGCTTGATAAATTTCAAGAATTCCTGTGCTTCTTCCTCATCCACAGGCTTTTTAGTTTCTTGTACGGGTGGAACTTCCTGCTCGACTTTGGCCTCATTCATCACTGCCTTTCCTTTTTGTTTCAAGTCACTGTTTTTCTTTACTGGCTCGATTTCTTTAAAATAGCACCGCCCACTTCAGGTAAAATGACCTACCTCCCCAACATCTCCAGTTGTGGCTTCGGACTTTCCGCCTTCCGGTTTGACGATATTGATATCATACTTCCATGGTACGGCTTTATCGTCCTTGTAGGGGAAAGGAGATGGTACTTCAATGATCATCTTCGATTTTACCGGCTCCTTCTTCGTATCATAATAAATTATTAACGGTCGATCGGCACTATACAGGAAACCTGAAGACTGATTGTCGGAGGCGCATATTTCTCCTCTATCGGTCTCTTCACCTTTATAACAAATCTCGATCTCCTTATTATCTATCATATTTTGCAGCAGTCTCCTGAACTCTTCGCAGGACTGAATGTTGTGTCCTTCAATACTATGGAATCCGCAAAAATTTTGACCCTTTGCAATTTTTCTTTCGAACGCGCTGTAAGGATGACAAAGCATGCCCTTCTCAACTAGTACCTCCCAGATTTTCTGCAGAGGTGCTCTTATTTCAGAAACCCATCTTCTACTTTGTCGTTTGTCCTCCTCTCCCACTACACTCACATTCCCTTCGGTGTGGTTTGGGAATGGGTTTCCGGTCGTACTGCCAGTACCATCAAATCGCAGAATGCCCGCGTCGATGAGTCCTTGGACTCTCCTTTTGAAGGCCAGACAGTTTTTCGTAGAGTGCCCCTGGTTCTCGACATGGTATGCACAACTGGCATTCAGATCGTACCATTCATTGCACGGGGTTTGAGGGTGCCATGTAATGAGGAGAGATCAACTGTTTCTCCAAAAGTTTAGGATATAATTCCCCATATGACATAGGGATGGGGGTAAATTATGGTCTCTCGGGGTTAGGCATTGCTGGCCTTGGCTCATTTCTAGGCTGGCTTTGAGTGGGTACTGTGTTTTGTGGAAATGTGGTGACGGGTCTTTGGTGGTTCGCGGCGTATACGGGGTAGGAAGGAGGTGGTGCTTGGTAGTATGGGGTTTGAGGGGGATAATAGAAATTTGGAGGTGGATAGTTTCGAGGTCGGGGTTGGTTTGGATACGGATTAGGGGTATAACGGCTTCTCATTCCCACCATGTGGGCTTCTAGTTCTTTCTTCTTCATGGGTGCTGTCCTTCTTGAACTTTCTGAACCTTCCATCCTCCCACTTTTGATGGCACCCTCGATAAACTCTCCGGATATTACGATATTCGAAAAATCCTTTGTAGCGCTTCCCACTATTTTGTCATAAAACGACGCCTTTAAGGTGTTGATAAAGAGAACGATTATCTCCATTTTTATTAGTGGGGGTTCCACTTGGGCCGAGACGTCCCTCTATCTCTGCGCATACTGTCTAAAAGTCTCTGACGGCTTTTTCTCCATCATTTGCAAGGTCATCCGGTCTGGCACCATATCCAATACATGCTTGTACTGCTCACAGAATGCTGTTGCCAAATCTTTCCAAGATCGGATCTTTTCCCTACTA
Source organism: Gossypium longicalyx (assembly GCA_025698465.1). NCBI lineage: Eukaryota > Viridiplantae > Streptophyta > Magnoliopsida > Malvales > Malvaceae > Gossypium > Gossypium longicalyx. The sequence goes on along the minus strand of CM047006.1, from coordinate 7,800,607 downwards.
AGCTGGTTGTACCACCGAAGAGCCGATCCTACTAGACTATTTTGAAAACAATGTATGAGTAGTTTGTCTTCATTCACATAGCCGGTCATCTTCCGACAAAACATGATGAGATGCGCTTTTGGGCATCTTGTCCCATCGTACTTTTCAAAATCCGGTACCTTAAACTTCGGAGGCAAAATTAGATCAGGTACCAAATTGAATTCTTTAGCACTTAGTGCCGAGAAGACTTCAGTGCCTTCGATTGCTTTAAGTCTTTCTTTCAAACTCTTATACTTCTCTTGAGCCTCATGATCCTCCATTCTCAACCTGGCTATTTCCACTGGATCGTCCAAATCTGAAACAATTGGGTTGGCAGGATTGGCCCCAGGATTTGATATGAATATTCCTTGCCCTAAATGAGCAGGTGGCACCGGCCGTTGCTCTGGGTCTGTGGGTTCCCCTTGGGTGTACCTTCTTTGTGCTGCGTGGGTGTGTGGCGGAGTGAATCCGGGGGGATAGAGCGGGTCTTGATTGTGATTAACTCTTGACCGAGGTTCCTCGATGTCAGGGCTTTGCATGGGTCCTTTTTCTTTAACTAAAGCTGACATCATCTCCATCATCCTGTTCATTTGATCTTTCTGTTCGAGCGATTCTTCTCGTGATCTCACCATTAAGTCTCTCGTCTCTTGCTGTGACCTAGCCAATTGTTCTTGTAATTTCTTTTGGATTCTTTCCATTCTTTCAATCCTTTCATTGAATTCAGCCTCCATTGTTCTAGCCTGTTGACGCATTCTATACGAGTGGCGTGATTCTAGATTTGAAGTATTGCAACTGCGCATTATATGATCCTAACCTTAGCGAATGATTATAGAATATGCAATGAATGAATGAATGAATGAGATGAATGCATGACAAATAAATGTTGAATAAATGACGAATGAATGTTAGTTATGAATAAATATGCAAGAATTTGGTGTTGATTTCAAGATAGCCCCTATTTAGGCATTTCATTCATCAAAAGAGTTCATTACAAAAACATTTCGTCATTTTGATTTGGCTATTACACGAACTTTCTAGCTACTTCGCTATATTTCTTTATTCGCTCTAAGAATTCCGATACGCTCAATCGTTGACTCGGCGGGAATTGGCAGCTGAGATCCTCTGCTTCATCTGATAATTATACCATGTGTATGGCCGCTTCACGGATTTTGTTGATCAAGAAGCCAAGTTGCATTTCTCTTTCTTGGAGGTCTATTTTATAAGCGTGAATGTCTCTATCATACTGATCGTTCTTCTCTTCCAAGACTTTTAAGAGACTATCCAATTGTTGCTGACGATCTTGCAGTATGTCTTCTAAATCCCGTATCCTTTCTTTTAGTTCTTGAAATTTAGATCGACTAGCCATTACCTCGGCAGACACGGCTTCATATTCTGCGTTTTTCTTCCTTAGCTCCATCATAGCCCATGCGGCCTTTTCCTCTTCCTTTTTCGCTTTTTCCTTCCAAAACTCCATCCCCCCTTTGGTGTTGCTTATCTCCTCTTTCCATTCCGATGATGATTTGCCCAACCCACTATTCTTGATAGTGACTCTCAATTTTTTGTTTTCCAGATGAAGGTCCCTTAAATCATTTCTTACAATTTCCACTTCCTTTTGCACTTTCTCGGTTTTAGACCTTTCAATCTGAACATCGATTTTTAACTGGTAGTTTTCCTCTTGTAGAGCACTGAGATCCCTTGACATCTTGGTCTTTTCGCGTTCAAACTCTTGCCTTTCCATTTCTAACTCAGATGGCAATTCCTTTAGGAAGGGATTCGGAAAGGCGCAACTCATTGACGAGACTTGCTGACTATTTATCCGCTGAATCCTCCATACGTCATAATCTTGAGTGAGAGTGTCAGCATACAGGGCCAACTCTACCAGATGAATGTTCTTCCAAGATTTTACAGTGTCTCGGACCCTCTTCATGTATCCCTCACTCACAAAAACGAATTCGGACTGTGCCAACCCTCTAGTGGCGGGTATGAACTGTCGCGAAGAAAATTACCTTTGTACTAATAGCAGGGCATATCCAACACCTCCCCATAAACCAAGTAGTGGCACCCAGTATTGATCTCCGACTTTGTACAGCAGAACCGAAGAGCGTATCCATGGTGCTCTCCATGTTATATCCTCGGCGCGAAGGTTTTGAAAAACTGAGACCCAATGTTGCTCGGTGACTTCCTTGGGCCATTCTTTCTTGAGATAGGCTTCCAATGGGGCAAATGTTTTTGAAAACATGTGGAACGGAGTGCGTTCTACTTTCCAGAAATGGCTCAAAATCCAAACATTGAGCAACTGCGCGCATCCAATAAATCGTCCTTCCCCTTTTCTTCGACAACTACTCAGGGATCTGAAGGTCTCGGCTAGGATAGTCGAGACAGGGTTGACTCCTTGTTTTAATCTTTCAAAGAAATCAACTACCGCGACTTCAAGATGTCCGAGAACTTTCGGGAAGATGATCAAACCGTAGATAGCCAAAGCGAATAGGTTCACCCTTTTCATCATGTCAGGATGGTTCAGAACCAAATCTCGTAGGGAAGACCATGGAATGCAAATGGCTTCATTCTTCTTCTTTATCTGCTTTTCGGCCCACGCGTCAGTCATGTCTGTCAACCTCACTAGCTTCTTCTTGAAGGACATCGGCTTAGGCTCCTTCACATATATCTTATAGGGCTGTGCATTATCAATACGAAGCAAAGCAAAATACTCCTCTATAGTTGGGGTCATGTCTTCCTAATTGAAAGTAAAACATTGGTAGGCCGGATCGCAAAATCTGATCATGGCTTGAATCAAACACTTATCTATGTTGATAGTGATCAAATGGGCTATATCTCCGTATTTCTCAATGAATATACCTTTCATGTCTGAGTCCCACTGATTCCAAATCTGAACCAAGTCTTTAAGGTTATTCTGGCGGATATTGACAGTTACGTGCTTAGGCAGATTGGCAAAACATCCCTCCACTAGACTATCCTATTTTTCCTTCTGAATTCTTAGAGACCAGTCCCGAACCTCGACATTCTTCTCGACTGTTTGTATAATTGACTCCTCCATTAGAAACCCGTTTTTTGACCACTAATCTTTAATCAACACCCTCCTAATGTGATGCCTATAATGCATGATAAAAAAAACAAAAAATAATAAGGCAAAGGCAAGCAACCTTGATTAGTAATTAAATACAGGCAGAAAAACATGGAAAATTCAACAATTTGAACTAGTTTATTAAACAGACCCAATCTTCTTTGTATAGAAAGTGAAAATGCAAAAAGTAAGAAGCGTTCCTCCCGTGCACTTATTTTGGTGACCATTAACGGACAGAGGTTCGGCATGGCTCTAATTAGGTGGGTCGTACGGTTCACTATATGTGGTTTCGATTCTAGACAGGTACTCGAATTGTTCGTACTATCGTCTACTAAGACTAGTACGAAGCCTCGGTCGTAGCCCATCACAGGCTCACGAGTTCAATTCGAGGGATTACATTCACTTATGCCTATGCGGAGGGACAAGTTAACTCACGAAAGCATAAGTCATATGTAACCCGAAAGTATTCACTAGCCTGTACGGAGGGACGAGTTAACTCACGAAGTCGTAGCGTTTACTTTCACTTAAACGGACGGAGCCCGGGTAGAGAGCTCATGTTATGCAAAATGCAAGTGCAAGGTGTGTGGGGAGAAACTCACAAACCTTTACGTTTATTTAAAAACTAAACCAAAACTAAAATCATAATAATTTAAAGCTTTAAAACAACCGGACAAAACAAGTTAGAAGAGTATATACAACACGATGCAAATGCATGATTTTTCAAAAACACGATTTTAGGATCACGACTAAACATTAATTTGAACAAGGAATTTTGAAAATTTTGACAGCACACGTTTAATTCGACTTGACTCTCAAAAATGCGGATCCCCAGCGGAGTCGCCAGCTGTAGCGACGTAAAATTTAGCTCGGTCGCTAATTGTGGCGATTTATCAAACATTTGAAAACCAACTTTCGATTTTTTTAAAAAAGGGAGTCGCCACCGATATTTTTTCTAGGTGTGATCGGACACCTAATAAATCATTTTTTTTGAAAAGAAAATCGACAAAAAACAAAGGCTAAATTTAGGTCTTCGTGGAAAGCCAGAGAAAGAATTAGGGTTCGGGAGTCGGTTACGCACGAGGAAGGTATTAGCACCCTCGCGACGCCCAAAATTGGTATCTTATTAAACATGCGTTGTCTTGGTTTTCAAAATACGAGTTCAACATAAGATTTAATCGTGATCCGATTGAAAAGACGAGAGATTTTAAATTTTGATTTGTTTGAAGGGCGTTCCGTTTTCAACACGGGCCGATATGATTACCCAACATAGCGATGAAATCAACGACTTAATGCTAAATCGGTACGTTGCCTTGATTATTGAAATCAATTAGAAAACAAGAATATGATTTTCGTAATAATGCAAAGCAAAAGTGATATGGGATAAAAATAAATAAATGAAAGAGCTAGGTATATATTGAAGCAAATAATCAATGTGACAATAATAATAATAAAGATGTATGCGATATTAAACGTAATACTAGAATTAAACATGAAGGGAAGACAAGGAATATCTATACATAGTAATGACATTAAGAACATGTACGTGAGAATATGTATAAATAGTAATAGTATTAGAAATATATTACATACAGTATTTGAAATCCATACATAAAATGGTAAAAAATATATATATAACTTTGTATTATTAAAATATATACATAATATATACATATATATGTATAAAATGAATAAAAATATATATGGATGATACAGATATCTGAAAAAGAAAAATATATATATATATATATAATATAAAAATATAACATGGTATTTGAAATATATGCATAAAAATACAATATTAAAAAGAAATATATATACATATACATATATAAAAAAAATACGTACATATTATATGTACATTTAATATAGTTATTAAGAAAATACATAATATATATATGGTATTAAAAATGTAGTATTAAAAACATAACATAATATATATATTATTTATAAAAAAATACGATATCAAGAAGTATGTACGCGTAATATATAAAAATGCATATATAATATGACATCAACGTATATATACAAAGGACGTATACGACATACAAATACGATAACAAAAACAACAACACTAAAACTATTAGAAATATTATATGCTATATATGAATAAAAATAATGGTATTAAAACAACTATTCGTAACTTTATATATGGAGAAAATACGTATACATATATTAAATATATGATAACATTTACATAGTATACACACATGCATTAGAAATAAATAATAATAATAGTAAAAATAACCAATAATAATGCTACATAAATAGATATATAATATAGTGTATGGTTATTAAAAAATATATCATTATACATAACAAGGAAAATATATATAATATAATATTAAGACTATCTATATAATGTATAAATACATAATAATATTAAAAATACATACGTAGTATATATATATATATATATCATGTAACATAGTCATTAAGAGAGCAAATACAACACATAGGTATTAAAAGAGTATTTTTTTTTATATACACGTATAAAATATACATTATCATTAATATAAATATAGTAACAATGTTGATAGCAAAAAAGAAAATATAATATAATAAAATATTGTAGCAAAGTAATTAAAAATAAAACCATACACAAGTATATACATATAAATATATAACGGCAAATATATACTAATATATATGTAATAGTAATAATAACAATGATAATAATAATAATAATAATAATAATAATAATAGTAGTAATAATAATAATAATATATAAAAAAGAATATTTAACGAAGAAATGAAAATAAACAAAAAAAGGACTAAAATTAAATTAAAAACAAATTTGTGGGTGAATTTGAAATGAAAACAAATAAAAGGGACCTAATTATATGCGTGAAACGTTGGGGGACCGAAGCAGAAATATTTCCACTCCTCTAAACGCAGCGCATCATGCGAGACTAATTTGATAACCTCAAAAATCATGGGGCGAATTGAAAACCATAAAAACTTAATTGCAAAGCATCAAAAAGCGGAAGGACTGCGCGCATAAATATCCCATTCAAACGAAAACACGCGGATCTTCTAGCGGGTCGGGTCGGATGGGTCGGGCAAGAGAAAAACGACGTTGTTTTGGGGCTAAAGGACAGCCTCCAAAACGACGTCGTTTTGGGAGGCTATAAATAGGCCCATTTTCAGAAAAAAAAATCATTTGTGAAGGGAGAAGAAAAAAAAAGAAGAGAGAAGGAAGAGAGAAAAAGAGAAGAGGGAGGAGGGGGGAAATCCGGCGGGGGACCGGTCACGATCAGTCACCGGAGTCTCACGTGCTGGCGCGCCCACCACCGTATACGGTGGGTAGAAAAGGTAAAAAATATGATTTTTTTTTTATTTTTTTATATTATTTTTTTCTTTATATATATATATGCTTATATTTTTATTTTTTTATTATTTATACGTAAATAAAAAAACGAAAGAAATAATATATAAAAGAGGGTTTCGAAATATATATAGAAGAATAATGATAAAAATCACCTTTTGCTCCTGGTTTGATTCTGTTTTTATCTTATCGTTTTTGTCGTTTTTTATTCTGTTCTCTTGATCTAGTTTGTGATATTGTGAATACTGCTCTTTCTATGCTCTAGAAATTTACTACTTTTGTATTAATATCTCCAAAAACGAAAAAAAAAGCCCCTTGTTTACAATTCTAATTCGGGTTTTATAACCCTTTTACGATCATTTTTTATTGTTTCTATCTTGTCTCCTTTATTGTGCGCAGGGGATGGGCATGGGCAGCGGAGGTGACCTTGGAGCAGTGGAGCAGGCTTTTGGCAGAGGAGTAGGTGGGGTTGTTGCGGCGCTGCTGATGGGATTTGGGGTTAGGGTTATTTTGGGCTTAGGGTTAGGTTAATTGTGGGCTAGTAGGATTTGGGCTGGTGTTGGGTGGTAAGTGGGTTAGGTGTTGGGTAAGGGTTTAATGGTTAGTGGGTTAGGTTAGTGGGTTAAGGGTAATTGGGCTACTGATTGGGTTTAAGGGGTAATTGGGCTACTGGTTGTAAATGGGTTTAGGGGTAGGTTTAATTTAAATGGGCTTTTGTAATGGTAGGCCAAAATTGGCCTGCAACATACACTTTAACCCCTCAAATTTTGAGTATTTACTCTTGTGCAACAAAAATTTTTTGACTTTTACAATTTAGTCCTTTCTTGAATTAATATATCATAATATACTTCCCAATATTGACATAACTCAAAATTTCCCTTTTTGTCACTTTATTTCCTTATTTTACTATATCACTGATAATATTTTACTGTAAAAATTTTCGGGGTATTACATAGTCAATCTATCAACAATTACCCAAATCAAATATTTCTTTCTCGGAGTCATTGGTAATCCGAATACAAAATTTATCGTAACATGTTCCCATTTCCACTCAGGATTCATGACAGATTGTAACAAACCCGTTGGTACCTGATGTTCTTCTTTCACCTACTGACAAATTAGACATTTTGCTACAAACTCACAAATTTCTCTTTTCATACCCAGCTACCAATACATCGGTTTCAAATCACAATACATTTTCATACTACCCGGATGAATGGAATACTTGCTACTATGAGCTTCGGAAAGAATATCATTTTTCAAATTTGAATTATTCGGAACACAAATTTATTGCAATAATTTAACATACCATTATCATCAATGCTATATTTCGAACTCAAATTGTCTCGTACCATCTGTCGTTTTAGCACAAATTTCAAATCCTCTTCTTGCAACTCTTGAATCTACTGAAGGAACAAATGTTTTACTTTCAACTCTGCTAATATAGAACCATCCTCATTAAGAGACAAATGAGCATTCATCGCTCGAAGTGCAAACAAAAATGACTTTCGACTAAGTGCATCTGCCACTACATTAGCTTTTCCTAGGTGATAATCAATAACCAAATCATAGTCTTTTAGTAATTCTAATCACCGCTTCTATCTCAGATTCAACTCTTTCTGAGTCATTAAGTATTTTAAACTTTTATGATCCGTGTACTAATAACATTTCTCACCGTATAAATAGTGTCTCTAAAATTTCAAAGTAAATATAATAGCAGCTAACTCAAAATCATGTGTAGGGTAATTCTTCTCGTGTGATTTTACTTGTCGAGAAGCATAGACCACTACTTTTCCTGACTGCATCAGTACACAACCCAATCTATTTAGAGACGTATCACTATATACAATATATGGTACACTCAACTCCGGGTGAGTCAAAACTGGAGCCTCTGTTAACATTTTTTTCAACTGATCAAAGCTCTGTTGACACTTTTCAGATAGAAAAAATTCAACATTCTTCTGTAATAATCGGGTCATCGGTGAAACAATCATCGAACAGTTCTTGACAAAACAGTGGTAATATCCCGCTAAACCCAGAAAACTTCGTAATTCTGTAATATTCTTTGGAGTTTTCCAATTCACCACTGCAGATACTTTACTCGAGTATACTCGAATTCCTTTGGCTGATACAATATGACCAGAAATCTGACCTTATGAAGCTAGAATTCACATTTACTAAATTTTACATACAACTGTTTTTCTCTCAAAATCTATAACACAATTCTCAAGTGTTGTGCACACTTGGATTCTAACTTGGAATAGATCAGTATATCATCAATAAACACAACTACAAATCTATCTAAATAAGGTTGAAAAATCCGATTCATTAAATCCATAAAAGCAGCAGGAGCATTAGTTAAACCAACTGGCATTACCAAAAATTCATAATGACTATACCAAGTTCTGAAAGCAGTCTTCGGCACATCACACTCTTTAACTTTCAACTGGTAATACCTAGATCTGAGATCTATCTTTGAAAATACTGCAGCACCTTTCAACTGATCAAACAAATCGTCAATTCGAGGCAAAGGATATTTATTTTTAATTATGACCTTGTTCAACTATCTGTAATCGATACACAGTCTCAATGAACCATCTTTCTTTTTCACAAATAAGACAGGTGCACCCCAGGGAGACATACTCGGTCTGATGAACCCTTTGTCTAATAATTCTTACAACTGCATTTTTAATTCCTTTAACTCAGCTAGTGCCATACGGTATGGTGTTATCGATATTGAAGCTGTTTCTGAAATTACATCAATTACAAATTCAACTTCACGATCAGGTGCTAAACTTGGAAATTCCTCAGGAAACACATTAGCAAACTCATTAACAACTGGTAACTGTTCTAGCTTTGATTCAAAATCCCGAGTATCCAGAATGATAGCTAAAAATGCTTCATTACCTTTTCGCATTACTCTCTGAGTAGAAAAGGCTGAAATAATTTTAACAATGCCTTTTGTATTTCCAAACTCAACCGAAATTACTTCGCCTGTCTGACATTTTAGATCAATCCGTTTTTCTCTACAATTTACTACAGCATCATGCTTCGTTAACCAATTCATTCCTAGTATAACATCAAATTCCCGAAAGGGTAACAACATCAAATCAGTAGAGAATTCACAGCCTTTTACTTTCAGTGGACAATTTCGACACACTAAATTAACTATCACACTCTGGCCCAATGGATTAGTGACTTGAACATCATAATCAGTGGGTTCAACATACAATTTCTTTTCTAATGTTAATGCAGTACAAACATAAGAATGTGTAGACTCAAGGTCAATCAATGCATACACGGTAACATAAAAAAGATAGAATGTACTGGCAATTATGTCTGAAGCTGTAGCTTCTTCTCTCGCTTGGATAGCATACGTACGTGCAGGTGCCCTAACCTCTAACCGAGCAGCTAAATCTCTCATACCCGAACGAGTAGTCCCAATAGCACTGCTTTGATATATGGGAAAAAATTCTATGAAACAGTGATGTCATGTTATCTGTATCTATTTTTTAATAGTTTAATGCCACATCAATATTTTTATCTTAAATTTTAATATTTTCATCCTGCAAAAAAAATCAAATCCAAATAAAAATCTTGAATTCTAGATAAAATTACTAATGTGACATTAAATTATTGAAAAAAGATAATATCTCAGTTTCATACAATTTTTTTTCTAGATGCATATCTTTTGATATAAGATGTATTTAAACTCATTGTCCAAATTGATGGCATGTAAAAAAGATTATCTAACTGTGGGAGGAGATAAAGTACAAGTTGCTTCAAGTAAGTAGAGATATCATTTAAGGTGCAATTTTATTGCAGGACCCACTACTTCAATGGTTATCCATCTCCATTTAAATGGAACCTTCTTTAAAGAAGAGAACAAATGCCAATGAGCCGAAGACCCTTTTTGGTTCATCTATTTTCCATAAAATACATGAAATGGGCTGAGAAAGAAAGAGAATGAAGAGAGAAACAAATGCCGATGACCCTTTTTGAAAAACTACAATTTTCTATGCCCATGCCCTAGAAAACTTTGGAGATTAGTTTTTTTTTTTTAAGAAAAAACAACAAAGGGAAACACCAAACCCAAGTTGAAGCACCTACGCAGGAAGAGAACGAGGCAAAGACAGGCATAGTTTTGGTCCCTTCAACGTCTAAATTCTAGTAAATATAAGGTTAATGTATTCTTATAAAATTTCAAAATTAAGGGCGTGAAAAGTATTAATTATACCTCATAATCATTAATTTTTTTTAATTCTTTAGATACGTTAGATTCTTAGAGTATAATTATATTGTAATTAAAATATTTGATTTTTTTATCTGATTTAGGCATAAATGGAGAATTGAGTCGTCAAATCATCTAATTATTGTTTTTGATGAATAGAGGTTTGTAAGAGCTTGTTGAACTAAAATCTCCAAAGCAAAAAATGCTAGAATGAGATATGTGGAATGACATATCTTTAACTATATTTGCTCAAAAATGACCTCATTTGTCACATGTTCTCAAACCTAATTATCACTAATTTACATACTAAAAACATTACATAATTATCACTAAGAATATATTTTACAATTATATTGATACACTATTAATATTTATCAATTTTCACAAGGTTAATATTTGCAAATTTAATTATTTAAATTTTCAAAAATATTTACTAATTAATTTTCATAATGGATTTTTTTTTTACAGAATAATGAATGTTTTAATTCCTTGGTAATAGTGTTTTATTTCAATAATTTCACCAAATAAAAACTAAAGTATTATAAACAAATAAATACTTAACAATAAAATGTGTCATGCCTTTATTTGTCATTATACACATATCAACTTTTAACTATCAGTTAAGTTTTACCAAACACTTTTAAAAAAACGGTTAATAGAATCAATTGGTCAAACCAACCATTGCAATCAACAATTAGCTATCAGTTATCAACCAATTGCCAAACAGGGTCTGTATAAATAATATATAAATGGCTTAAATCTTATTCCAAATATAATTATTTGTATAATATTTTAAATACTTTTATATAGATTTTTAAAATTAAATTAGTCTTTTTGAAAAAAAAACTAATTTTTTGAAAGAAGATTTATAAATATAAATAGCTTTAAATAATTTGAAAATAAAATGTTAATAATTTTAAATTTCTATACATTTTTAATTAAAAAATTGTCATATATTTTTAACATATTTTAATCACTTTTTTAATATTTAAGTAAAATTAAAAAAATTATTTAATAATGTTTGTTAAAAATTTTATTTTTTAAAATTCTGTTAAAAATTTTAATGTATAATTTTTTTAAAATATTTTAATTTAAAATTTTAAAAATATTAATTTAAAATATTTTCAAAAATTAAAAATATTAAAATAATTTTTTTAATAGGTCAAGCCACTCGGCCCGATCTGAAGGCCCGTCCAAAATGTGGGAGAGTTTGGGCAAAAATATAGGCCTAAAAAATGGGCTTGGACAAAAAAAGCCCGTTTAAAAAATAGGCCAGGCCTCGGGTAAGGCATTTTGGCCCGACTCTGGCTCGAATTCATTAAAGGACAAAAAATATACTCTTTTTTTTTAAATGTTATTTTCTTGTTGTTTTCCCCTATTTTGCTACCATTTTATTATTATGTTGCTACTATATTATTATTATTATTTGGATATTGTATAAAATTTACTTTATTGTTAATTTTTTTATTATTTTAAAGGCATTTGTTAATTTTGTTATTATTTTAGAGGCATTTGCTTATTAAGTTGCATTTATCTTAGTGTTATTTAAGTCTACATATTTTTAAAAATTTATTTTCAATTTGTTGGGAAATATTTATTTTAATATTTTTAGTATTTTTGATGTATTATATATATTTAAAAATTATATAAAAATAATATAAAATATTAATACAGGCGGGTCGGGTCGGGCTTGGGTTTTAGCATTTTTATTCGGGTCAAGCTTGGGTAAAATTTTAGGCCCATTTTTCGGGCCGGGCCAAGCCCGAGTCTAGTAAATGGGTATGAATTTTTAGTTGAGCCCGTCCCGAACTCAACCCAGCCCGACCCAAGAGCACCTCTAATCTCAATACCATTATTTACCAAAATGGTATGTTTGCAACTGTAATGACCCAAAATTTATGGGCACCGAAAAAGTACATTATCGGGCCTCTGTCTTAGCGAAATGTGGTCGTAAAAATTTATTAGAGATATCTACAAGACTAGTTGTGTGTTTAATTATTTTTTAATTAAGTGAGTTTAGCTTAATTAAGAGTAATTAAGAAAAAGAATTAAATTTAATAAGGAGTAAAAATTGAATTATAGATTAAAAGAAAATATAAAAGACCAAAATGACAATTATGCCATTTGTCTTAATTGAGGCGACAAATGAATGGAAAAATCTAAGATTTTTCTTAGATTTCATACATTAATTAAGTTATTATTATTATTTAATTGATATTATATTATATTATGAAGTAAATTAAAATAAAGACAAATATATGGTAATAAAAATATACATGTGTAATAATTATATTTGTACAATTGTAATATATTTATTTAATTACTTTTTATTTAAGTAAATAGATTTTTATTATATTAAAATATAAATTTATATAAAATAAATAAAATAAGGACAATTGGATGGTGATGATGATAAACAAGTGTAAAATATATGTGTGTATAAATGTAATATAAATATTTGTTATTAAATAGATATTTATTATCAAATTTATTATTATTATTAAATTAATAAAGTAAATAAACATAAAAGAATAAAGAAACTAAAAAAATAAAAGAAAGAAATGAAGGAGAAAATAAACAGATAAGCATTCGAATAGGGAGAAAGAAAAAGGGAAAGAAAAGAAAAAGGAGGAAATTGAGGTTTTAAAACTTGGAGTTTAAATTGGTAAGTCAATTAAGTCTTTTTTACTTAATTTTGAAGTTTTAAAAGTTTTAAAATAAAGTTTTGCTGAAATTAAGTTGAAGTTTTGAAAGTTCTTAGGTTTTTGAACATACTTCATGTTGAACAAAATAATGAATTAGGGGTTTAATTGAATGAATTTCAAGTTAGAATTGATTAAAGAATTAAATTGTAAATTAGGCTATAAGCTTTGTGTTGTAAGGATTAAATTGAAAGAAGTTTTAAATTAGGGTTTTATTATAAACATTAGATAGTTGAGTAGAATATGGAAGGAAATTGAATAGAAATAAAGTATGAATTGAGTTAGAAAAGTAAATGAGTTAATTAGGATTAAATTGAAATTAGGGTATAAATTGGATAGAAATTCAATTATTATTATTAATTAGTGTTGTAATTAATAGTGCAAATTATTATTATTTTAGTAGCTAGCAAAGAACTCGAGGCATCAACACAAAAAGAAAAGGAGAAAGTTATCGAGGAACAATTATGAAATTCGGGTTTGTATTACTATAATTCGAGTTATTTTCATTAAATTTTAAATTTTTAATTATATGTATGGTAAGTAAATTATGAGGTAAGTATTATTATGGAATTGAAAAGGAAATTGAATTGATGATGGATAAGTATTGATAATGAATTGTATATTGATGAAAAATGAAATTGAATTGATTCGTAAATGAATTGAAAGTGATATTGAATTGAGAAAGTGAATCGAATACCCTATTAATTAGTCGGGCTAAGTCGGATATAGTTGGCATGCCATAGGATTGGAAGAGTTCAGGGATTCTTCGACCTTGAGTCGATGAGACACTGGGTGTCACTATTTTACTTCGGATAGATTCGATGAGGTACTGGGTACCACTTTACTTCAGCTAGGCCGATGAGACACTGGATTCACTATATTGCTTTGAACTATCCGATGAGGCACTGGGTGCCATTCTGGTGTGTTTGGTTGGATCCGTGTATCCGCCAAGGTCCGAATCTTGTTAATAGGGGTAAATAAATGAAATGATAAATCAATTGAAATTGATTGATTGAGCCATTGAAATGAGAAGAGAAAATTGAATTATGAATTAAGATTGAAATTGAGATAGAGAATGAAAAGCATGAACTAAATGTTCATAAAGTGACCTAAATTCAAGTTTATGATATGTGTTTTGAATGATGAATAGTTAAATTGAATTGTTATTGTGAAATAATGAAAGATAAACAATGAATTAGTATATAAGAAATTAAATTGTTACATGTTTAATATCTATATTTTATTATTGTTAATATAATTTGAATTATGGTAATACCACTGAGTATATCCATACTCAGGTATGGTTGTTTCCGTGCGCAGGTGTAACACCCCTTACCCGTATTCATTACCGGAATAGGTATGACACATTACTGAAGTTTACTGAACATTTTCAGATAATTCTGAGTCATTTATTATTCATATTTTAAAGATAATCATAACGTCTCTCTATTGGGACCTCGAAGCCCCAAACATACATTAAAAACCAACTGGAATTAAATCAAAATCATAAAAAATTTCTTAAAATCTTAAATTTTATTTTCATCTAAGTACTTACCATTTCAATGCTTCTTATAATTAAACATGTTACCATTCAATCAATAGCTTGACACTTGTCTAAGCGTCAAACAACATCATTGTTAGTATACTTGTACATATTTCATATAAATTCAATATTGATATACTTATTTTCTCGACATGTCACACTTTGAGTTTAATAATTGTCTTTACTTACATAATTTCCTTGTATCAACATATCAAAGGTAATCATATATGTACATGTCATGAAACACATCATTCTCTTACCGTTTCTTCATAAGTATATATCAATCGTTTCATTATATCAATATTTCATGCTCCATCATTTCCATATATTTTATGTATATTTTTTCCGGTAAAGTTTATATCAAACTTAGCATAAATTATATTCCATATACTTATTCTTATTTCATTTATCTATCTTCATAATTATTTCATACAACTATTTTGTACATATATTTCCATATGACCAGTTCTTGTAAACATTTCACACAACCATTTCATATAACCATTCGTCATCTGATACATATTACCTGAATATCAATTGTTCAATAGATGTCATCGCGTCTCCCATCCACAGTCTTATTTATCTTTGACATGATGCCATAGTGTCTTTCAACTATGGTCTTACTCATTTTCTGTCATGTTGTCATGGTATCTTTCAACCATGGTCTTATTCATTTCATGTCACGCTGCCATGGTATCTTTCAACCATGGTCTTATTCGTTTCACATCACATTGTCATGGTATCTTTCAACCATGGTCTTACACATTTCATATCAAGTTGCCATGGTATCTTTCAACCATGGTCTTACACATTTCATATCAGAGAGCACACTCCCGTGAACCTCATCCTTACAGTGGGATTACCAGTCCAGGCTAAATCCCCTGTAATATAAACTCTTAGAGTATTGTCGGGATTACCAGTCCGGGCTAAATCCATTTTCCACATATTCTTCGGGAGGACTATATCAGGATAGGATCACCCGTCCGGGCTTGATCCTTTTTACCGTCAATTCCTTTTCAGAGATCCATCAAATTTTCCTTTCATTCAACCGGGATTTCTTCCTCTTTTATCAAATATGTCAATGTTTCATAAAATTTCATATAATGAACGTTCAAATCATATTCATATAAAAAACATGCATTTCAAGCATTTAAGAATATAATTCAAGTTACATGAACTTACCTCATTACTTATTTGTGTTTATAATTTTATTAATCCGATATCTTTTCTTTTCCACGATCAAATCTCTTATTTGAGTCGTCCGGATCTTTATAAATAAATTTGATCATCATTTTCATTCATTTCATATTCTAATGTATTTAATTAATGCTCTAGGCAAAATTACCATTTTGCCCCTAAACTTTTATTTAATGACGATTTTATCCTTAGGGTCAGGAAAATAAAATTCTTGCAATTTAATCCTTATTTCCAGCTATTATTCTTATACATATTGATAACAGCCCATGAATTCTATAAAATATCAGAATTTTCCATAATTTCAACACTTTTCAATTTAATCCCTAAAAACATGTTTTTCCCCAATCTTGAACTAAATTAATAATTTCATTCAACTTTGTAATTTAAATAATAAAATAGTTCATTTCATGCAATTTGGTCATTTCTGACATTTTTACAAAATTACCTATAAAGTTTTACTTTTATTCAATTTAGTCCCTGAGCCTAAAACATGCAAATTAGCCATGTTAGATGAATATTCATACATATTTCCTCCTCCTCCTCTCCATTCCACATCCTTAATGTATATAACACACTTGTAAGTAATATTATCTATAATTTTCATTATTTACTTTTATGAATATTCAAGCTGTCCATCTGTGTCATAGTCACTAACTTATTTATATCTGGAGCTATAGAACTCCAAATTAAGATCCTCTAATTTTAAATGAAACTAGACTCATACATATTCTTACCATAAAATTTTTAGAATTTTTAGTTTATCCAATCAGTACAGTTTATTCTTTAAATTTACCCCTGTTCTGCTGTCTAACAGTCCTGACCCTTCTTCACTAAAAATTAATTATCTCCTCGTACAGAATTTGAATGATGTTTTCGTTTATTTATGTTGAAAATATACTCATTCAAGATTATAAACATATAAATTTAAGTCCATAATTATTTTTATCCAATTTTTTATGATTTTCAAAAGTCAAAACAGGGGAACCCGAAATCATTCTGACCTTGTCTCACAAAATTGATTATATCTTATGATTTACAATTCCATTGCTTACATAATTTATTTTATAATAAACCAGACTCAATAAGATTTAATTTCATACATTATTCATCCTATAATTCGATTTCTAAAATTTTTGATGATTTTTAAAAGTTAGACTACTGCTGCTGTCCAAAACTGTTTTGGTATAAGATATTAATTACTATGTTATAACACCCTTATTTTCTTTTTCTACACCATTTCTCATCACTTTCTCTTATTTTCTCTTCACTAACATATCAAGAACATAGGACCTTATGTAATAAGACTCTACTATAACATTATTTCCATGCTTTGTCAATAATAACAAACTTAAAAACATATTGAAATCTTGATGTACTTACCTTTTCTGATTGACTTCAATCTTTAACTTGATTTTTCTCTCTCCTCCAGCTTCTATTTATTGAATCCAACTTGATATTCTTGCTCCCCATCATCTCCTTGCTATCTTTCTCTCTTGATGGCTATGGAAATTCTTTCAATTTTTAGGTGAAAATAATGAATTTTTGGTAGAAGGATTGAATTGTAAAGAAAGAAAACTTCTTTTCTTCTTCTTCTTATACGTGGGTTTGCATGGGAAAGGAAAGGTGATGATAATTCTTTATCTTTCCTTCCTTTTATACTAAATAAATAATAATAAAATAATAAAATATCTTATTAAAATAATATATATCTAATTAAATAATCATAAAATATCATCAACATCATCATTACTTTCTAGATTTCTCTCTCTTCCAATTGACCATTTTGCCCTTTATTATCTTTTAAAATTCCATCCTTGAGTCATCATTTAATTTGGTAAAATTGCAATTTAGTCGCTCGTAGTTCTTCACCTATTCAATTTGGTCCTAATCCATCCATTTTCCTTAGTTTCTAGATCATTCCACTCTTAAAATATTTACACTATTGGTCCTTTAACTTTTTCATATTTACATTTTAACCCCTCAAATTTTAAGTATTTATTCTTGTGCAATAAAATTTTTCTCACTTTTACAATTTAGTCCTTTCTTGAATTAATATATCATAATATACTTCTCAATATTGACATAACTCAAAATTACCCTTTTTTTACTTTATTTTCTTATTTTACTATATTACAGATAATATTTTACTGTAAAAATTTTTGGGGTATTACAGCAGGTCAGTAGAAATCAAGAGTCTAGGATTAACATCCAGAGTAATCCCGACTTCAGAGAAAATTTGGTGATATAATCTTTCTTCTGGGTAAAAGTGGCATGTACTTAGGAGTTGTATAGGTCACTTGAACATGTCTTATGTTTTGGTTGTAAAGGATGATTTATAATGTTTGGATGGTTAAATGAAATGGTAAGAAAAATTATATGACACTTTGGTATTTTTGATACTAAGTTAAATAGAAATCAGTGAAATTATCAATCAATTTTGAATGATATTATGAATGTTTATTTAATTAAAATATTAAATTAATGTTTTAGGTATAATTTAGATGTATTTAAATGTGAATTGGATTGGTTGTGATTTTTATTTAGATTGGTCTCGATTTGAATTTGCAGGGAATGTTAGATATTTACAAAGGGGTTATATTGAGTTCGCACAAAAAAAATTCCTCGAGCACTCGTATTAGTCCCGAATCACTCCTAACTCGTATTTTGGGCCTCGAGAGTCCATCTAAGGGACTTTAAGATTATTTTATATTATGTTTGATAATTATTTGTATATTAATTGTAAATTGTCCGATAGGTTTGGTAATGCTCCATAACCCTGTTCTGGCGATGGTTTTGGGTTAGAGGGTGTTACAACAACAGTACTAAGGGGTGGAGGGCATGGAGGAGACGACACCTAATTTTTTTTCTAACACAATCATTGAAACATAATTATAAAATGATGTGTAGAAATACAATTTTCTAGCGTAGAAATACAATTTAATTAGTGGAGGGTGAGAGAGAGGCAACACCAATCTTTATTTTTGTATTTAATTATTTTACAAATGATTGTGTTAATTTAATTGGGTTTTTTATTTTGTAGAAAGGGTGTGTTTAAAAGAAAGATATATCTATTTATGTTTTTATTTAAAATTTGTTTTTTTTAAATTTAAATGCAAATAATAGAAAGGGTATTAGTTTAATTTTTGTTGATAATTTATTTTGTAGAGAGAGTGTTTTGAAGAAAGGAAACAAATATATTTATGTTTTTTTTAACATTAATTTTTTGTTGCTTATGTACTTAATACATGGTTTCATGTGTTGAAAATTTTGAGAGTTTTTTTTTTGCTATTTACTTAACATGATTATTATGTCAAAAAATGTCATCTTTTCAAAATTTTATTTTGTAATTATTATGTATTTGTTTGCTGGCTTTGTTATTCCAAAAATACAAAAAAAAAAAACTCAAATGGTAAAATAAATAAATACAAAAATATATATTGGTAACGCCTCCCTCTCTCCCTCCCTACCTCTCTTACACAATCCACCCTTAAAAGATATTTAAAAAATAAATAAATCATGTTGTAATGATGTTTCAATGATTGTGTCAAAAAAAATTGTGTGCCAACTCATTCATGCCCTCTACCCCTTGATACTACTGCAGACATACAATTTTGGTAAATAATGGTATTGACATACTATTTAGTTTTTTATTTTTTATTTTTATATTATGTAGGTAAAAAAAAAAAAAAAAAAAAAGAAGAAGAAGAAGAAGAAGCACAAACTATGTGTGAAAAACATTATAAATAATAATTAAAAAAAACAAATACTTTGAAGTGTTTATGAAAGCTTCCATTTATTTTCATATATTTCTACTTTTATCTTGCAAAAGTGTTTAATATTAATTATAAATTAGACTAGTAAAATAGTTTAATAATTTGCGAAACTTTTAGGCACAAATTAAAAAAAATTAAAAATTAAATAATATAAAATTTTATTATAACTGTCAAAACCATTTTTATTTTGAAAAACGGAGGTCGACTTTAAAACGAAAATGGAGTCGCCACCAATCCTTTTTGTTTAGGTGTGATCGAGTCACCTTGTGATCGATCATTTTAATAAAGCATTTTGGTTTATTAGAACAACGTTTTTGGTCTACGAAAAACTAAAAAACGGATTTGGGAGTCAGTTACGCATGAGGAAGGATTAGCATCCTCGCAACGCCCAAAATTGGTACCATATTGATCAATTAACATCCTAATGTTGAAAATTTGAAAAAAAAAATTAAAATACAATTCCTTTAGAACGTTTGGATAACTTGAATTGGATATTGAGTTTCTCTCGCTTAGAAGGAATAAAATATCATATCCAGCACGATAGGACACAACATTTCAATTCCTCGATACAAAATCATCTTATAATTTCCAAAACTCATGCATCTGAAATTTCAAAAGAATATTTGGCTATCTGGTCAAACGGTAAGTCGAAACCCAACACGATTGGGCACGATTTATCGAATTTCCAAATGCGAAATATTGCCACATTTTAATTTAAGAAAATAGATATGAAATTTCAAAAGGATATTCCGTATTTTAGTCGAATAAAAAACCGAAACCCAGCACGATTGGGCACGATCTCTCAAACTCCCCAAATACGAAATATTGCCTCGTTTTAATTTAAGAAAACATAGATGAAATTTCCAAAGGATATTCCGCATTTTAATCGAATGAAAAATCAAAACCCAGCACGATTGGGCATGATCTCTCAAACTCCCCAAATACGAAATATTGCCTTATATTGAGGGGGCTTAATTTAACAATTTAAAAACTGTGTCAAAATGTACTTGTTTGGTTTATTTGAAAATAAAAGACGATCGACATTCGGAGCATATGAAAATCATAATCATGATGCATTGATGAGAAATACACGCATAATTACTTGCATGAAACAATAATAGGTAGTTATAATATGTAAACCAAAGATGACATATAATACATAAAACCATCTGAAAACTAGAAACCAATATAGCACAAAACAATTTAAAGACTTAAGAAAAATATACAAAGGAATAATACATGCTGAAACTCGAAATTATTTATATGTACGTAAAAACTGATAATATATGAACGATTACTTAAAATATATAATTGCAAGAAGAAATTCAAAATGAATAATATATAGCATAATCTCAAATAAAGCAAATTGATTTGACTAACAATATGTATATGAAAATGAAAAAAAAATAAGGTAAATAGTGTATATACAAAAAATACTAATATGAAGGTATTTAAAATAAATAAAATATGCAATCAAAATAGGATCCTTAAGAAACAAAATGTGCAT
Organism: Gossypium longicalyx; assembly: GCA_025698465.1. Taxonomy (NCBI): domain Eukaryota; kingdom Viridiplantae; phylum Streptophyta; class Magnoliopsida; order Malvales; family Malvaceae; genus Gossypium; species Gossypium longicalyx. The sequence goes on along the minus strand of CM047006.1, from coordinate 7,779,229 downwards.
GAATAAACTTTAAAAAAAATATTTATATATATAATAAATTTAAAAGGAAAAAAATATATATAATAAATATAAAGGGAACATTTATATAAAATAATATGACATCAATAATATATCTTTAGAGGGAAAAAATGTATGTATAATAGCATTAAATTAAATATCATATAAATATTTAAAACATAGAAAATATAAAAGAAGATTTTGAAATAAATAAATTGTAGAATAAAACAATTTAAAAAAAATGACAGTATAAAATGATGAATGAGAACAATGTAAAGTCAATAGCATAATCCAGGATAATACATATTAAAATAATAAATTTAAAAGATGAGTATAAAATGTGAACCAAAGCTTAATTGAAATAAAAGCAATCCTAGGGAGACAATTAATAATGCAAAAACATGAAAAATGATACAAGGGCTAAATCACAATGCGCACAAATGCGCGGGGACCAAAAGCGAAAATGATCCAAATTCCAAAACGCAGCACGCAAGCATGGGCCAAATTAAAACAATGCATGAATTTCAGGGAAAATTTTAAAAAGAATTTAAGAAATACTGAAACACGGCTCGATTGAACACTAGCGCAAAGGGGAAGGACCGATTGTGCAAATACCCCATTTTGAGCCAAAATGCATGGGTACAGCACCAAATGGTGCTGTTTTGTTTTGTCTTTTAAGTCCAAAATAATCTGCTTGAAATCATTTCAATTTTGTTTTAGGAAAACCTAATTTTCAAAATCCCTCCCCTTATCAGCCACATACGCCGCACGCCCAAACGGAGAACAGAGGCGATCCCGACCTCTCCCGGCCCGATCTCAACAACGGAGGAAACTTCGACGTCCACGTGACCACCGGAAGTCAGGTAAACTCCCTCTTTTTAATACTTTAGTTTCGTATAAATATAAAAAAAAATCTAAAAAAAAAAGTGGTAGAAAAATAAAACAAAATGAAACAAAAAAGTAAAACTACAGTAAAATCACCTTGATTTCTTTTTAAAATCTGTTTTACTTTGATTTCTCTGCTTATATCTTTCCAAAAAAAAAGGCCCCCTTACAATATTTTCCAAAGGCTTTTATAGCCGATTTTACAACTTATTTTGCTTGTTTGCAGGTGCGTGGTGGGCATGGAATCTAAGGTGGAGGCGGGAGTAGTGCGGGCGTGGAGGTGGAGGCCGTGTGTGGCGGAGGCAGTTGGGGGTTACGACGCAAGGCTGGTTGCTAGGGTTCTGCCAAAAATGTTTTTTGGTTTTGGGCTTAAAAGTTTGGGTTAGGGTTTAAGTGTTTGTATTGGGATGTTTGTATTTTGGGCCATGGTTTAAAATTTGGGTCTGAATTGGTAAACACAATGGACTGTTTATTTCGATTTTTTTTGTTTATGGGCCCCGGGCTGAACTGGGCCATAACAGCTGCCCCTCTTTTCTCATTATCGTGTAACGAGAATAGAGTAAAGACTCTAAATGGGTCAATTCTGCCCAGTCTTTGCTGAGTCTTGACTTCTTTGTTGGTCACTTTCTTCAGGTAGCCTCGCTTTAACCCATTGCGTCTTCAGGGGTATAGGAACTCGTTTTAATCTGCTCTACTACTGTTTAGGGAAGATCTTTATTTTTCAGCCTGTTACCCTACTGTTTAGGGGGTTAAGGCTTGCTGTCTTCGATCTACTCCACTACTGCTTAGGGAGATAAGATCTGTAATTTCCAGTCTGCTTCCTTATTGTTTCATGAAGATAAGACTCGTATCTTTAACCTACTCTCTTGCTATCTCAGAGAGATAAGGCTGATGGTTAAAATCTCCTCCATAGCCAATATATGGAGATAAGACTCGTCATCTATGATCTCCTCCATAGCCGATACATGGAGATAGGATCTGTAATTTTTAGCATGCTTCCTTACTACCTCAGGAAGATAAGACTTGTATCTTCAACCTGCTCTCTTGCTACCTCAGAGAGATAAGGCTGGTGACTAAAATCTACTCCATAGCCATACATGGAGATAAGACTCGCCATTTTCGATCTGCTCCATAGCCGATACATGGAGATAAGATCTACAATTTTCAGCCCGTTACCCTACTGCTTAGGGGGTTAAGGCTTGTATCTTCAGCCTGATCTTTTGCTACCTCAGAGAGATAAGGCTGGTGGCTTAAATCTGCTCCATAGCTGATACATGGAGATAAGACTCGCCATTTTCGATCTAATCCATAGTCGATACATGGAGATAAAACTTGCCATTTTCGATATGCTCCATAGCCGATACATGGAGATAAGATCTACAATTTTCAGCCTGTTACCCTATTGCTTAGGGAGTTAAGGCTCGTATCTTTAGCCTGCTCTCTTGCTACCTTAGAGAGATAAGGCTGGTGGTTTAAATCTACTCCATAGCCGATACATGGAGATAAGACTCGCCATTTTTGATCTACTCCATAGTCAATACATGAAGATAAAACTCGCCATTTTCGATCTGCTCCATAGCCGATACATGGAGATAAGATCTGTAATTTTTAGCCTGTTACCCTACTGCTTAGGGGGTTAAGGCTCGTATCTTCAGCCTGTTTTCTTTCTACCTCAGAGAGATAAGGCTGGTGGCTTAAATCTGCTCCATAGCCAATACATGGAGATAAGACTCGTCATTTTCGATCTACTCCATAGCCGATACATGGAGATAAAACTTGCCATTTTTTATCTGCTCCATAGCCGATACATGGAGATAAGATCTGTAATTTTCAACCTGTTACCCTACTGCTTAGGGGGTTAAGGCTCGTATCTTCATCCTGTTCTCTTACTACCTCAGAGAGATAAGGCCGGTGGCTTAAATCTGCTCCATAGCCGATACATGGAGATAAGAACCGCCATTTTCGATCTGCTCCATAGCCGATACATGGAGATAAGATCTGTAATTTTCAGCCTGTTACCTTACTGCTTAGGGGGTTAAGGCTCGTAAATTTAGCCTGCTCTCTTGCTATCTCAGAGAGATAAGGCCGGTGGATAAAATCTGCTCCATAGCCGATACATGGAGATAAGACTCGCCATTTTCGATCTGCTCCATAGCCGATACATAGAGATAAGATCTGTAATTTTTAGCCTGTTACCCTACTGCTTAGGGGGTTAAGGCTTGTAAATTCACCGATGCCACTGCACTGTCCTCTGAGGAACATGATCTGTGAAATCAGTTTCATGTATTTATGCTTATGCCTAAATAATTAGGATGCTATGATCGAGATGAATCAAATGCTCCTAACTAGATGTGATACTTATGTCAAATAATTAGGATGCTATGATCGAAATGAATCAAATGCTCCTAACTAGATGTGTTATTATATGAATGCAGAAATATCATGAGAATGATTTTTAATATCTCAAAGTGTCATCACTCGTTACCCATCAAAGTTTTATCACTATCGTATTATGCTGTCTTCTTGCTCAACTAGCATTTCCAACGAAAACCCACAGAAACAACCCATTTTACCCAACTGGCTTACCCCACTGTAGTTTCAATGTCTCTTCCACTGTACCTTCTAAGACGTAAAGTTTATACTTCCCACTACAACTTCAGGGGAATGGTCATTTGATTTCTTCTATCCATCCTGCTGCAACTCAGAGGTATAGGATTTGCATCATCTTTAATCAATTTGATCTATTACACTATTCCCTAAGTGTAATGAACAGATGTATATGCTTGATATCTGTATGAATACAAAATACCATTTTTATTTTCTTGAGAATAATCCTATTGTTCGTTCTTCATCGGGATTATAACACTGATGTAATTTCTTTTTGATTCAACCAATATCTTTGCCAGAAAATCCAAGGAGATAATCTCAATTTGGGCTTAAATATTTTCAACCCTTGTGTTTGATGTGTTCTAAACAATAGTCTCGTTTCAGGTTCTTATACTATTTAGAAGCTTCCAAAGTAATATATGAAACTCCTTTTATGAAAGCATTATTAGTCAACTAATCGTTATTTCAAAAATGCTTGGAAAAGATTATAACAATGGACCAGAAGGCAATTATGAGCATAGCTCGAAGCAAGTAAGCAAATGCAACTAAGAAAGAAATTTATTGGGTCGTATCTTGAAAAAGAATAAGATAATCAAAGATAGCAAATTAAAAATGAAAAAAAAAATAGAAAACTAGGTGCCCCAGATATCACAACTTGAGCTTCTCTATACCAACCTCTTGAGGACCATTTTGAGTTCAATCTGTATTTAGGGAATCCAGAGTACTCTGTAGATGCCCCAAGATGTAGCATAAATTAATGAGAAAGGTGCTGCCCTGGTGAATGTCCTAACTGATGTTCGATAAGCATAGAGGGTGAATGGTGACTTCTTATGCCAATATTTACAAGTCTCGGTCATTTTCCCCACGATCTTTTTTTTTTTGCCGCCTCTGCTGTACCATTCATTTTGGGGGTCATATGGTGTCCAGTCTTGAACATACTGTAATCTTTTGATATTGTGCAGTTGTGTATAATCCTTTCTGGCATTTTTTGGTCGACATTTTCTCTTTTTTATGACTATTGACCTTGTAATATTGGCATATGGAGTGACCTTCACCCACTTCGCGAAGTAATCGACGATTACCAAGATAAATCAATGTATATTAGACGAGAATGTCCTGATAACATTCATGCCCCACATATAGAAAATCTGTAAAGAAATAGAGATGGCACATAAGTCTTGTCTTCCTACATTTGACATTTACGGTATAACTGATACAATCCCCTTCTATAGTGGATCAGCAGTACCCGAACCTTATGATTTACCTGGCAAACGTAAAACCATTAGAATGTGTCTTTCGAGCACCCTATAGCGTCTTTACGTTTTAGTATCCTAGGCATATATTGATGTGATCATGCGAAAACATCTTTGAATTGAGAATAACCCAATGATGTCTCGCTTTGTCTTTGTGGTGAGCTAGGCTTCGACCTTTACCTTTTTCTTAAGCTTGCAATGTAACACCCCTAACCCGTATCCGTCGCCGAAATAGGGTTACAGAGTGTTACCAGTACATACAAAACATTTACAGATTAATCGAAACATTACTATTCACTTTCTGAGATCATATATATATATAACGACCTTTATTTGGGCCCTCGAAGCCCAACATTAACATTAAAATCAAGTCGGAGCTCAACTGATTTCTCATAAAATTTTTTGCTTAATTTTTTTTTTAAAATTTACTTGTGAACAGTACCCACACGCCCGTGTGATTAGGCCGTGTGGATTCCACACGCTCGTGTGGCTTGGGACATGCCCGTGTCCCTTGTCCGTGGAGCTTTTTGTTTATGACATAATCATCAGTTTAGGGGCACACGGCCACATTGCACGCCCGTGTCCTAAAGTCGTGTTCTCAGATATCACACTGAGAGACACTGCCGTGTCTCTGCCTGTGTGGTCAATATCTAAGCTATTTTCCAAGCCTTGGTCAACCTTAATCTCTTACACACTTATACAAAATCAAAAGCATATAACGTAGTATTCATTTAATGATTAAACATTCTCAATTAAACTACAAACATAGCATTTGTATGTCATCATACATGTGTCTCTCATACTCATTTTACCTTGTCTATTATGGTACCACTTATACTTTTATACCATGATTATCATCTTTCCAAATATTTTTAACTTAATCATCAAGTATTCATATTTAAAGCTAGATCATATCTTTATAAAATACCACATTTCAAATGCACGGAATAAAATACTTGCCTTAGACATTTCAATCCAACTTCATACCCAACAAGCATCATATTGAAACTAGTCATATATATACATGTCATGATATGTATCATTCTCATACTGTTTTCTTATAAACATATATCATTTGTTTTCCTCCTCCTCCTCTCCATTCCACATCCTTAATGTATATAACATTCTTGTAAGTACAATTTCACAATTTACTTATTAATGCTTACATCAAGCTGTTCACACGAGTCATAGTCACTCAATTATTTAAAATTCGAGCTACAGAGCTCCAAATTAAGATCCGTAAATTTTCCCTAAAACTAGACTCACATATCATTCCACCATAAAATTTTCAGAATTTTTGTTTTAGCCAATTAGTACATTTTATTCATTTAAGTTTCCCCTGTTTCACTATCCGACAGTTCTGACTTCTCTTCACTAAAAATTAATTATATCACAGTACAGAACTCAGATAATGTTTCTGTTGATTTCTATTGAAAATAGACTTATTAAGGATTCTAAGCATATAAATTTGAGCCTATAATTAATTTTCTCTAATTTTTGGTGATTTTTCAAAGTCAAAATAGGGAAACCCGAATTCATTCTAATCTTGTCTCACAAAATTCATTATATCTCACAATTTACAATTCAATTGCTTACACTATTTCTTCTATGAGAAACTAGACTCAAAAAGCTTTAATTTCATATATTATTAATCCTCTAATTCGATTTTTACAATTTATGGTGATTTTTCAAAATCAACCTACTGCTGCTGTCCAAAACTGTTTTAGTTCAAGATGTTTATTACCATTTTTTCCTCTAAATTTCACAGGTCATACAATTCAGTCCTTGCTCAATTAGCCCATCTATTAAGCTAATTTTTCTCAATTAACATTTTATTTCATCATTCTAAACTATTACACAACCTTTGAAAATCAGAATTTTAACACTAAACCTTAATTCACAACTTTTTCACAATTAGGTCCTAAAATCAATTTCTATTGAAATTACTTGATAAAATCATCAAACAACAAAATCAAAGCTTCAAATTCATTTTATTTCATCATAAACAGCCAACACTTATCATTGATAGCTTTTAATTTTGTTCATAAAATCAAAAACTAATGAATTATACACTTGGACCTAATTGTAAAAGTCACAAAAACATAAAAATCTCAAAGAAAAGGGTAAGAATTGAACTCACATATGTCAAAGTATGAAAAACCAGCAGCTTTCAGACTTCCCATGGTGTTTTTGCTGAAGAAAAATGATGATATCTCTAGATTTTTCAAATTTGTCTTGTTTTATATGTTTAATTTGTAAAATTTCCCATTTTGCCCTTGTTTCTCCTTGTCTTTTTTTTGCTGATTTTCTTGCCCAACCGTCCAGCCAATACAATTTGGGTCCAATTTCCTTTTAAATCCCTCCTTTTTAATCACTTAAACTATTTAATCACAATTTAATAAATTTCGCACTATTTTCAATTTAGTCCTTTTTAATTAATTGACTAACCAAACGTTAAAATTTTCTAACGAAACTTTAATACTAACTTAATAACACCCCATAAATATTTATAAAAATTTTTATGGCTCGGTTTATGAATTCGAGGTCTCGATACCTCGTTTTCAACCCAATTTACCTGATTAATTCTTTTAAAGTCGCAAAATTCACTAATTAAAAATAATTCTTTTAAGTTCGCGCTTGGCCTATAATTATTATTTGTTAAAATTTCTAAACTTACTCGTCGGATTTAGTGATCTCGAATCATTGTTTCCGACACCACTGAAAAATTTGGCTGTTACATGCAATGCCCACTGACTCTTTTTAGTGTAAGATCATGTTCTACCATTCATAACAAATTAGGATATAGACTACAATCTCTATCATTTTCAAAGTCTTGAGATCCGCTTAAACACATATCTCACCCCAAAAGGGAGTCAGTTACAGCGTTGCTCATGTCGTTGATATCTTAGGACCTATTGTAGGTATAAAGGCATATTTCCAAAGAATAAATGATTCTAAGGATGATTATTTGTATGATATAATCATGAATGAAGAATAAAAGAATATTTAAAAGACAGTCCAAAAAACAAAAGAATGTATACTATGAAATGGAAAAAATGAAAGAATATTTGCTCAACAAGATGCATTTTATTGAAATAAAAATTCTGGACACAAGCTTATGTCACAAAAGGATTCTTATTGCCTCTAGGCTTAAAGCAATAGGCATGTTTTAAATATTACTCTAGATTAACTCTAAAAATACAAGGATTTCTTCCACAGTCACATTATTCAAAACACTCTCAAGTATGCAAGGATTTGGAAACTTTTATTCCCTGATTCTCTCTTCGGATATGTTATTCAGATTTCTCGATATTCCTTCCTCATATCCTCGACTATCGCGTTTACCCAATTATCAGTATGATTGGGTAACGAATTTCCTACGCCAGGTGCATCATCGAATTTCACAACACCTATTTTGATGAGCCATTCGACTACCCTTTTGAAAGAGGTACAGTTCTCTATCGAGTGTCTCGTGACTCCCGCATGATATTCACCTTGGGCGCTTGTATCGTACCACTTGAGGTATGGGGGTTACAACATTTTTAAGTAAAACGGGGATACAATATGTGCATCGAATAGACTTTTGTACAGCTCTCGATACGTTATTAGAATGAGAGTAAACTGGAGTTTCTCCGTGTTTTGCTAAACTGGAGTTTCTCCGTGTTTTGCTTTGTATTGGGCTCTCATTTTGACGAAGCTTGCTGGCTCGTAACCATCGTTCTTGGTTAATTTACAGTGATTGGTTTCGCATAACCTACGCTCACATTGCTAACCTCGTTTTCTCTCTTTTTCGGGGCTGACCTCCTAGTGTTTTACCCAGCTTCTACCTTTCCACACCTTATCGCATTCTCTATCATTTCTCCGGACATTACTATGTCCGCGAAACTCTTAGTTGCGCTGCCCAGCATGTGATTAATGAAGGGAGCTTTCAAAGTATTAATGAAGAGCATGGTCGTTTTTTTTTCCAGTAGTGGTGGTTAGACTTGTGTAGCAATTTCCCTCCATCTCTGGGCATATTGCCTGAAACTTTCACTCGATTTTTTCTCCATATTCTATAACGTGATCCTTTCAGGTGCTATATCCATCACATGGCCGTACTACTTCATGAAGGCCTGTGCTAAGTCCCTCCATGATCTAATTTAGGTGCGATTCAACTGATTGTACCATTTGGCCGCATCCCCAGTCAAACTGTCCTGGAAACAGTGGACTAACAACTAATCATTGTTGACATGACCAGTCATCCTCCGACAAAACATCGTGATGTGGGCCCTAGGGCAGCTGGTTCTGTTGTATTTCTCAAACTCCGGCATTTTGAAATTTAGAGGGGGCACTAGATTTGGAACCAAACTTAACTCCTTAGCATCTATTCTGCAATGATAATCAGCGCTTTCCAACACCTTGAATTTCTCCTCCAACCATCCGTATCGATCTTCCAGTTGCTTTGGAAATTCCGCTCTTGCCTTTCCTGCTTCTGCTGCATCATCGAAGTTAGGGTCTATAGGATTTGCCCAATTGTCTTCAGGGTTAGAACACGAGCCCATTGGGACATTTATCGGTGCTGAAGTACCAGTCTGATATTGGGGTGTGATATTGACAGACACCCCTTGTGGTGGTACTGGGGTATTTGTTGGAGCGAAACCTGGAGGGTAAGCAAGGACCTCACTGTCATCCTCAGTATTGACCATGGGACTCTTCCCTTTTTCTAGCCTTCCCATTAGTAGCTGAGACAATTGGTTCATATATTCTTTTGAGATTTCAGCATATGATCCTTCATATCTTGCTGAATCTTGGCCAACTGTTCTTGCATCTGTAACTGCAGTTGATCCTTCATTTTCTTTTGCATCTGTTCCAGTTTTTCCAACCTTTAATCCATAGCTTTGGTTTTTTCCGTGTATAGTATTGATGTTCCAGGGTAACTATAACACGATTTCTTATTAATTAGGGTTCTTTTATGAAATTTAATGCACATGATGCGATGTAATGCAAATGTATAAAATGAATGCAGAAGAAAAAAATGCGTTGATTATGAATTCAATTCCATTAGAACAACTTTTCTAGAAAATAAATTCCTTTACATAAAACAGATTACATATGCGGCCCTGCCCTCATGTTCCAGGTGAAAACACTGTTCCTTTTCCTCATACTCGGAAGCTAAAATCAAATCTTCTGAATTATCTCATTTTTGCTTGATCTGAACTACGGCTCCTTGCTTACTCATCATCTTGATGCTCGTCAGCTTCTTTAAATAAGTCGATACGTTGACGGCTCTCGAATAATCTTTATCGACTTGAATCCTCAGGTAAAATCATGTTTTCTTCCGCGAACTGTCAGCCTTTTTTTGTTGTGTTTACTTAGACCATCTTCATACAACCGTATTATAATCCACTTTATCAAAAAATTCATTTTCTTATGAAAAACTGTTCTATTTAGCAATCAAATATGAATCAACACCTCATTTCTATGATGATGTAATGCAATGTAGTCATAAACAAATCAAAACACGTTAGCACATGAGGAAAAAATAATATAGGACACCTACTTGGGTAACCGCTAGGGTTTGGAGTGGCTTTACCTAGGGTTGGGCTCTTAAGGCTCACTATATGCGGTTTGGTTCTAAAGTAGAGGTACTCAAACCAGCAAATTCCTCGATCTTCACCCATTATAGGCTCATGTGGATCAAGTTCAGTTCAGGGGAATACATTTCCCTATGGCCATGCGGAGGTGAAACCTCACGAAGACATAGGTACGGATGTATCCCGAAAGAAGTCCACTAGCTCATGCGGAGGTGAAAACCTCACGAAGGCATAGTTTCTCACTCCCACTTAAAAAGGTGCGACCACAACGGTCATGCAAGATGATGCGAGGAGACATAAAAAACTCAAAATGCAAAACACGATTAAAATGACTCAAACCATAAAACCCATGAAATGCAATAAAAGAATCATATGTTAAAAACCAAATTTTAAAGTTTCAACAAAAGGATAGAAAACAATCAATTTTACGGCTTGACCCTCTTATTGGTTCCCAGTGGAGTCGCCAAGCTGTCAAAACCATTTTTATTTTGAAAAACGGAGGTCGACTTTAAAATAAAAATGGAGTCACCACCAATCCTTTTTGTTTAGGTGTGATCGGGTCACCTTGTGATCGATCATTTTAGTAAAGCATTTCGGTTTATTAGAACAACGTTTTTGGTCTACGAAAAACTAAAAAACTAATTCGGGAGTCAGTTACGCGCGAAGAAGGATTAGCACCCTTGCAACGCCCAAAATTGGTACCGTATTGATCAATTAACGTCCTAATGTTGAAAATTTGAAAAAAAAAATTAAAATACAATTCCTTTAGATCGTTTGGATAACTTGAATTGGATATTGAGATTCTCTCGCTTAGAAGGAATAAAATATCATATCCAGCACGATAGGAAACAACATTTCAAACCCTCGATACAAGATCATCTTATAATTTCCAAAACTCATGCATATGAAATTTCAAAAGGATATTTGGCTATTTGATCAAACGGTAAGTCGAAACCCAGCACGATTGGGCACGATTTATCGAATTTCCAAATGCGAAATATTGTCACATTTTAATTTAAGAAAATAGAGATGAAATTTCAAAAGGATATTCCGTATTTTAGTCGAATAAAAAACCGAAACCCAACACGATTGGGCACGATCTCTCAAACTCCCCAAATACGAAATATTGCCTCGTTTTAATTTAAGAAAACATAGATGAAATTTCCAAAGGATATTCCGCATTTTAATCGAATGAAAAATCAAAACCCAGCACAATTAGGCACGACCTCTCAAACTCCCCAAATACGAAATATTTCCTTATGTTGAGGGGCTTAATTTAACAATTTAAAAACTGTGTCAAAATGTACTTGTTTGGTTTATTTGAAAATAAAAGACGATCGACATTCGGAGCATATGAGAATCATAATCATGATGCATTGATGAGAAATACACGCATAATTACTTGCATGAAACAATAATAGGTAGTTATAATATGAAAACCAAAGATGACATATAATACATAAAACCATATGAAAACTAGAAACCAATATAGCACAAAACAATTTAAAGACTTATGAAAAATATACAAAGGAATAATACATGCTGAAACCCGAAATAATTTATATGCACGTAAAAACTAATAATATATGAACGATTACTTAAAATATATAATTGCAAGAAGAAATTCAAAATGAATAATATATAGCATAATCTCAAATAAAACAAATTGATTTGACTAACAATATTTATATGAAAATGAAAAAAAAATAAGGTAAATAATGTATATACAAAAAATACTAATATGAAGGTATTTAAAATAAACAAAATATGCAATCAAAATAGGATCCTTAAGAAACAAAATGTGCATGAATAAATTTTTTTAAAAAATATTTATATATATATATAATAAATTTAAAAGGGAATATATATAATAAATATAAAGAGAACATTTATATAAAATAATATGACATCAATAATATATCTTTAGAGGGAAAAAAATGTATGTATAATAGCATTAAATTAAATATCATATAAATTTTTAAAACATAGAAAATATAAAAGAAGATTTTGAAATAAATAAATTGTAGAATAAAACAATTTTTAAAAAAAAATGACAGTATAAAATGACGAATTAGAACAGTGTAAAGTCAATAGCATAATCCAGGATAATACATATTAAAATAATAAATTTAAAAGATGAGTATAAAATGTGAACCAAAGCTTAATTGAAATAAAAGCAATCCTAGAGACAATTAATAATGCAAAAACATGAAAAATGATACAAGGGCCAAATCACAATATGCACAAATACGCGGGGACCAAAAGCGAAAATGATCCAAATTCTAAAACGCAGGACGCAATTATGGGCCAAATTAAAACAGTGCATGAATTTCAGGGAAAATTTTAAAAAGAATTTAAGAAATACTGAAACACGGCTCGATTGAACACTAGCGCAAATGGGGAGGATCGATTGTGCAAATACCCCATTTTGAGCCAAAATGCATGGGTACAGCACCAAACGGTGCTGTTTTGTTTTGTCTTTTAAGTCCAAAAATATTTGCTTGAAATCAATTTTGTTTTAGGAAAACCTAATTTTCAAAATCCCTCCCCTTATCAGCCACATACGCCGCACGCCCGAACGGAGAACAGAGGCGATCCCGACCCCCTCCTGGGCCAGATCTCAACAACGGAGGAAACTCCGACGTCCACGTGACCACTAGAAGTCAGGTAAACTCCCTCTTTTTAATAATTTAGTTTCGTATAAATATAAAAAAAAATCTAAAAAAAAAGTGGTAGAAAAATAAAACAAAATGAAACAAAAAAGTAAAACTACAGTAAAATCACCTTGATTTCTTTTTAAAATCTGTTTTACTTTGATTTCTCTGCTTATATCCTTCCACAAAAAAAAAGGGCTCCCTTACAATATTTTCCAAAGACTTTTATAACCGATTTTACAACTTATTTTGCTTGTTTGTAGGTGCGTGGTGGGCGTGGACTCTGACGTGGAGGCGCGAGTAGTGCGGGCGTGGAGATGGAGGCCGTGTGTGGCGGGGGCAGTTGGGGGTTACGGCGCAAGGCTGGTTGCTAGGGTTCTGTCAAAAATGTTTTTTGGTTTTGGGCTTAAAAGTTTGGGCTAGGGTTTAAGTGTTTGTATTGAGCTGTTTGTATTTTGGGCCATGGTTTAAAATTTGGGTCTGAATTGATAAACAAAATGGACTGTTTATTTTGATTTTTTTTTTGTTTATGGATCCCGGGCTGAATTGGACCATAACAATAACTTTATAAAATATACATAAATAATTTTGATAATATAATTTTTTAAAATTTATAATATAATAAATTTTTTGTCGATCATAAGTATACATGCTTAAAATTGAAAAAAATAATTAAAGTCTTTAAATTATACTCAATTTATCGAGATCTACTAATTACAAATATTAACTTAAATGAATAAACATGGAGGAGATGAAAAGTCAAATGTTTTGGATCATGGGAAAGGGAAATCGTTTTCAAATAAAAATTGCTTTCAATTTCAATTAAACTTTACTTAATATAGGTGTTGGTAAATCGAATAGACATTCCAAAACTTTTCAGTGCATAGAAAACGAATTACCTGCAAATTTTCAATGAGTTTGATAACGACACTAAAGCAAATCTCCAACGAGTTGAATCCTATAGAGATAATGGACACTGTCGAAACTATTTTTTTAAAGAAGCGTCGACTTATTTTAAAAACGAAAAAAAAGAAAAAGAAAATGTAGGCGCCACTAATTTTTTGAGGGATGATCAGATCACCTACAATTTGGTCATTTTAATAAAATATTTCGATTTATTAAAATAACGATTTTAGTCTACGTAATTTAAGAAAACGGGTTCGGGGAGTCGGTTACGTGCGAGGAAGGATTAGCACCCCCGTCACGCCCAAAATTGGTACCTAATCGATTAATTAACGTCTTAATGTCGAGAGTTGAAAAGATTTTAAAATACGATCCCTTTTTACATACATTCATTTTTTTTTAAAAATGCTTGGATTAAAATTAAACGAGCATCAAGAGCCCACATTTCCCGATATAACAAAATGCCACATCCCGTTAGTTAGGATGCGACGTTCGAATTCTCGGGAATAAGTTTTTCCTTTAATTTTTATCGAAACTTCATGTGTTTTGAAATCTAAAAGGATATTTGGCTATTTAGGTTTAACGAGAAACCGAAACCCCGTAAGTTAGGGTACGGTTTCTTGAATTCCCAAAACGCGAAATATTGCATTACTTTGAAGATTTTCCTTTTGAATAATAGCAGGTACAACATTTAACAATATACATTTATTTTGTTTGCAATAAAAATAAAACGGTCTATATTGGATAAATACATTTGAGCTTAATACGCAATATGATTTAAACGAAATAAAATAAAAGGTAATATAGACCATGGAATGATGACACATGAATACAATGTTATACAAGCGGATGACAATAATATGAAAATACGAATGAACAAATTATAATACGCAATGACAAAAATCACACAACACATATTATCTAGATACCAACAATAATAATCAAAAGAATGAAATAAATAACATAAAGTCATTTAAAATAAATAATGAAACAATTTTAAATAAGTAATACATAAAAAATAAGTTTAAAATGGATACTATAAAAAAAGTAACTTAAAGCAAAGAGTATAAAACAAATAAAAATCATTAATTTACCAAAGAATAAAATAATATATATATGGCAACTTAAAATAAATAATTTAATAAACTTAAAATAGCGTATAAAAAGTTTAAGAACACTATTATGTGAAAAATAAATTTAAAATAATATACATAAAAAATATATATAAAACAATTTAATATAAGTAATATATGAAATCTTAAAATAAATAATAATAAAGAGGTTTACAATAAATAATAAAATAGATTTAAAATAATTAGCATAACTAATATATAAAAATTTAAAATAGGTTATAGTTTGAAATGGTTTGAAATACATAATTTACAAAAAAAAAAAACTTAAAGTAAATAATAATAGAACGATTTAAAATGAGTAATATAAAAAACTTAGAATAAATAATAGTTACAAACAGTTTTATTAAAAAGAATAGATAAATAAATAAAGAAATTAACAAAAAAAAATTAGGGACTAGATTGAAATTGAGCTCAAACTTAGCGCACAAATTGGAAATAAAAAAAACTAAAGAGGATTAAAATGAGATGCGCTGAAACAAGCAGGGGACTAAATGGACAAATAGTCCAATTCTAGGACACGCGTCCCTTCCCCATAGCTTGGCGTACTCGGGACTAAATCAAAACATGCGAGAAATATTTGGGCAAAATTTAAAAGAAAATAAAAGGTAAGTAAAATGACTAAATTACAGCGTACTGCGAAGGTAGAGGGACCAAAGGGATAAATATCCCAAAAGGGCAAAACGCGCCGATCCCCCCTTGGAGCGGGTCGGGTCGTGCACGGGTATGCAAAAAACGACGCAGTTTCGACGTTGGTGTCCCAGGTGCAAAACGGCATCGTTTTACCTTATTGTTTAAGTTAAAAATTTTCATTTTTTTTCATTTGCTTCCTTTAAAAAAAAACAGCAAACACCCCCCATTTTCTCTCAACTCTCTGCTGGGGTTATGAAAACCCTTCATTGCCGCCGTCTGATTGTTGCGCCGCCACCATATCTGGTGGCCGGCGATGCGCCAAAATGGGCCTTTTAGCCCCGTTTCAAAAGGAGTTCGAAGGTCTAGCTTTCTTGACCCGAAAAGAATCAAAAGAAGAGATCCTCACCCCCTTTCGATCCCGACGATGGAGGAGAGACCTCCGGCGACGTAACCACTGGCGATTCCGGTGAGATTTCCTCTTCTCTTTTCTTTTCTTTATTTTATGCCCACTTTTATTCAAAATAGATTTGTAGTAAAATAAAAATAAAAAGAAACTGAAAACCGAAAAGAAAACAAAGAAAAGAAAATCGGAATCAACCTTTTCAAACTTCCGTTCTGCTTTTTCTGATTAGTAGTGTGTGTAAAAAAATTATAAAGAAGGAGTTCAGGCTTTTAAAGACGATTTAAACAACTCTTGGTTTCTATTTTTTGTTTGTTTCTGTTTGTTTCTTCTGCGTTGTTCTCTACTGTTGTATTCAATTTTTTGCAGGTGTCAGACGCGCGTGGAGGAGTGGTGGCATGCGCGGGGGGTCTGCTGACATTCGGTGAGGCGATAGGTCAGAAGGCAGAGGCGGCTGACTTAGGGGCTAGGGTTCTTCTTGCTGAAAATGTTAATAGTTAGTGAGCTAGGGGTAGCTTTTTAGGTTTTGGGCTAGTAGTTGAGTCTTGATTGGGCTGTGTTCTTTGTTGTAATTGGACTCTTAATTTAGACATTTTATTTATTAGTTTGGATTTTAATTTTATTTTACTGATCTGGGCTAAAATTTGCTATTACATACACTTTTGTACACTTACAATTATAGGGGGAAGCCGACACATTTCTCCAGAACTTTTTATCCATTTATGCATTTGTCCGTCCATGGATTACTTTATTACGTCTTTCTCCATGGGAACATTGAATCAAACCATTGACGTCATGGCTTATGTTTGCATTTTTCATCTTCCTTATTAGCGACGGAAATTCCTTTCTACCCCATGCGATTTAGTGTTCATATGCATTGTTCTCATCGATCCAAAACACGTGGCAATATCCTATGTGTTCTCTGTCCTTGTCACCAGTATAGATAATGTATTTCCAACTCCACTCTATTTCTATATAGGTGTGCAAATGAGATTTATGCCCAATCAGGAGGCAAGAGTTGAGCGTTTCAGGCGAGTAGCGCGAGCAATTGGAGTTAAAGGCCGACAACAAATAATCTCAGAACCTTTAGGTACGTTTTCGATTTTTTTTTCTTGTTTTCTTTTCTGAAGATTAGAAAGCTTTAAACTTTGTTTTAATTTGGACAGTGCGTTTCGCACTTACTCTTTTATTTGCTAAAATATCTCAGTTGAAAATTTCCAGTCTGGGTTTGTTTTCTCAAATCAAGATTGATTAGTTATTCATATATGCACCAAGGAGTTAGTTTTTAAGAACATATTGTTTTCAATTAGCTGAAAGAGTCTAAAACACAGAATCGAAACATTAATTAAAATTTTCAACTATTGAGCATATCGCATGGTTAAATATGTTTGTTATCAATATCTCGTTAGACGTACGGTTTGGTATTAACATTGCCACTACCTACGTCTATAGACAACGTCTCACTAGTCAATAATAATCTATGTCAATCTCATTGCTTCCATCGGTGCTTATCTAGAAGGTTATTATGCTCTTTTAAGAAACTAATCATGACATCACATGTTATATCAACATTTTCTTCTCCTCTCGTTAAACAAGGAAATCACGTTTCACTAGCGAAGTTTTGATGTTTTCAAAGTTGTGCTTCCCAGTTGCACCATAATAGAAGCTACTCATACTGGTTACTATATATTCAGTCATTTTTGAATTGTCCATATATAATCTTATTATTTTGTTGATAATTTAGTCCCACCCCCATAAAACGAGCTGTTCTATTATTCTATATTCTTTGAAGTTCTCATCCATGAAATATACAGTTAGCTTTGAAGAGATTATATGGTTTGACTCGAGTTGTCGAAATGACAGGCAAATGGCAAGTTACAATCAAGGATGTTTAATCTTGGTTGGGATTTTGGTGACACTGAGTTTACCATATTCACATGCCTTTTGGGGAAATGAAAATAAGATACAAACTGCTGTTTTTCTATCACCTAAGTTCGTGCTCGGACCAGGATCTGTGGAAAATAGGTTCTATTACAACGTCGACTTTCCGAAAGGTCATATTGCGGTGAAAAGTTTTGATGCAGAAGTAATTGACGAGGCCGGGAATCCTATTCCACTGCACGAGACGTATTTGCATCATTGGGTTGTTGTTAGATACTATGTACGTAAAGGTGTGGAAATATCAGAGTTTGATGACCCTAGAAAGTTTAACGAGTCGGACTATATTTCTGGGAGAAACAGTGGGATATGTCAGAATCTTGGTCAGTTCTTTGGCCTTGGGTCTGAGACACGGAAAACTTCAACTCATGTTCCCAATCCATATGGAATAGAAGTCGGTAATCCTGCTGAGATTCCTTCAGGATTTGAGGAGCAATGGATGCTTAATGTTCATGCAATTGATACAAGGGGTGCTGAAGACAAGTTAGGATGTACGGAATGTCGTTGTGATCTGTATAATATTACAGTCGATGAATATGGAAGACCTTTGAGACCTGACTATAAAGGAGGTTTGTTATGTTGTTACGATCATACACAATGCAAGGTAAAACATGGGTTCGAGGCTGTTAGAAGAACCCTTTACCTTAGATACACTGTGAAGTGGGTTGATATGGATAGGTCCGTCTTGCCTGTTAAAATTTATATATTTGATATTACCGATAGTTGGAAAAGGAGCCGCAGTTCAACTGGGATTATAGCAGAGCACGAGTGCAAGGTATATGAATTATTTCGTTTATGTGCTGTAAGAGGCAAATTCAATAATTTTATTCCGGAAGAATGACATAAAATTATAAAAATTTGAAGGACTAAAAATGAAAAAAATTTCATTTATTCAAAAGCTAAAAAGTTGAATGATTTGTGTTTTGAAAGGGGCTAAAGGGAAAATTTTTCATTTAACTGCCTTCTCTTTTTACCGGCTTCGCCACTGTGCTGAAACACAAAATATCGTTTTTTGTCAAATAGAATATTTTGTGAAATGTCATCATTTAATATCTTGGATGCAGGTTGAATATGATATTGAATCTTGCGATGCCACCGGAATGGGCGATGATGGATGCATCGACACCAGAAGGATAAGCCTTGACATGCCATTTGGTGGTTATCTCATATATGGTGTTGCACACCAACACTCAGGTGGCACTGGTTCCGCTCTCTATAGAGAGGTATTGAAATGCCTTACTTCTACTTTACACTTTTATAGATAGTTTTAAGGGTATTTATGTTTTTTAAATATTTTGAGATTTAAATTCAGAATATTTTAATCTTTATTATCTCAATTTTATCATTTCAATAAAAAATATTTACTTTTTATGTCACTTCTTATATTAATTTTTATAAATTTGTTATGTAAAATTTTTCATCCATATCTTGCATGTATCATAATTTAGTGTGTATATATATACACACGCATATTCATGCATGCTATCTGTTGACGATGATTGAGCTGTGTTGAACTTCAGGATGGCCAACTTATGTGTTCTTCATTACCGACTTATGGGGAAGGAGAAGAACCTGGAAACGAAGCTGGTTACATTGTAGGAATGACCACCTGCTATCCTAAACCCGGAACTGTGGAGATACCTAAAGGGGAGACTTTGATTTTGGAGTCCAATTACAGTAGAATCAGGCATCATACTGGTGTCATGGGGCTGTTCTACATTTTGGTTGCAGACGAGTTGCCCAAGCCAATGCACGCCTTGCACACTGTTGTTCAAGTAAGTTTCCGACTCTCAAATAGTAAAATTGATGAAGAAAATTCATTAACCCAACCAGATGGTAACTCATTATTCACAAATATATTCTTTTACTAATGTTAACTTCGATTAAACCAATGATGTTTTAATATCATCTGATGCAGACACAGGACAGTATTATGGTGGTAACAATCCTCTGGGCTGCGGTAGCTTTGATCAGTGTGGTAGCTGTCATCGCTGTTGCGGTTCATTATCGACTTAAACGCGAGGGAGAAGATGGCTATGAAGCAATTGGGATGTGAATGTGCTCTTATGAGCTCTACTCTGTATTGCATCTTAGAGTTCCAGCAACTTTTTTGTCAAAATAGTGATATGTATAACATATATATATATATATATTAGTAACTTTTGAACGTTACGTTCATATGGAAGACGCCATTGTTGTAGATACTTTTGAAAGATATAGATCATGGTTAAGGTGTTTCAGTGGCCCAAAACACGATCTGGCAGTGGCTCATCTCTTTCTTTGGTGTGGAATGAGCCCTTTGCTGCCTTATTATCAGCCATGGATTTCTCTTGGAATATTATATGAATAAGATTGTTGAAAGAAAGTCTAAATTAATATTTATTTAAAATGATACTTTTAATTTCATTAAATAAATTTTCAGTCTTTGATTTAGTGTGTACAAAAAATAAAAGGGTAATTTGAAAGAAAGAATTGATTTATGTTCAAAGATTTATTTACATACTAACTTAAAATTTTCATTTTGAAATTTTGCATGCATATTAAAAGTTTTCTATGACGTGAAAGTGGTAGGGGTGGTGATTCCGCTTTTGGTTGACTGTTTTTACTTTTCTTAAATTATAATTCCTTTTATTTTCGATTTTCACATGTTTTTAACTTATTTTGATAAATTTTAATTGTTTTACTTTATTGCTTACACATTATTTGGTAAAGTTTTTTTTAAAAATCTTATTCTTTTTATAAATATTTTAAAAACTAAATTTTCAATTGAATAAAATATAATGAATAACTCTTATATATTATTTAAAAGAAAAAAAACAATTCATCATATACAATTTTAAGTTTCCTTTATTATATTAAATATTTATTTTTAAATTATAAAAAATTAAAATTATTTATAAATAAAAAAATAGAATTTATCCAAGTTGATAAATGTGGTTTTTTTAAACTTGTTTTCCTTTTAACTTCTAAAATGGGGCGGAGAAAGGCTATGTTTTATAATATTAGTTTTTGTTTAAAATTTTTAATAATTTTTTTTAAAAAATTCATTAATAAATTGGAAAATTAATACAATTTAAAATATTTAACTAATTTAAGATTGGTTATATTGATGTTAGTTGCTCTAATGTTAAATTTGTTAATATTCAATTTTATATTTATTTTTACTCTACTTTAATCAATGAATTAATTAACTTTTATCATATTTGAAAAATACAAATTTAATTTAATAAATATTTTTAATATTATAACATTAAAATTCATAAAATTTTAAAATAAAGATATAATTTATTTAAAATCAATTTTATATTTAACATATAAAAAATTAAACAAAATATATGAAATAACTTTAAAAAATGAAGTAATTTATCCAAAATTGGAAATAAATAGATGAAATCGAGAGTGACACTATAGAAAAAAACTGTAACGTGAACCTTTCCTTTTTTTATATATAACCTTGTAATACATGGGAAGCGAAAGCAGCGGGGGAGGAATAGTGGTTGAAGGGCGAGTAGGA
This sequence comes from Gossypium longicalyx, assembly GCA_025698465.1. Taxonomy (NCBI): domain Eukaryota; kingdom Viridiplantae; phylum Streptophyta; class Magnoliopsida; order Malvales; family Malvaceae; genus Gossypium; species Gossypium longicalyx. Next base: position 7,757,742 of record CM047006.1, on the reverse strand, counting down.
GTGAGCTCAGAACGTTTTGGTACGCTTTGGTTTTTGTTTTCTTGTCTCTTTTATTTTTATTTGGATTGAGTTGGTAGTTATTTCTTCCCAAATCTCACTTATTCTACAGTTTAAGGTAACGGGGTAAAGCCTTAACAATAAACGTGATTAGTGCGACTCAAATTCAGGTTATACATAGAACGATGAATACCTTTAGTCATCAGGCAATTATATGGAGTTCTAAATTTTTTTTTTATTAATTCTTATACTTTATAAAAAAAATTATGGATTTAATCATATACTTTAATTTGATTAATTTTAGTATTTGTATTTTTTGATTTAGTTAAATTTAGTATCTGTACTTTTTAAATTTTAAAATTTTAGTCTTGACCCAAACAACAAAAATTAAATTCGTTTTGTTAATTCAATTATTGGTCTTTTACTATGCATATAATTGTATATTTGGTCCATATTCTCAAATTGGATTATTCTAAATCCTTGAATTTTTTTTCAATTTTGAAATTTCCATTTAGACATAAATAACAATCGTTAATTCATTTATTGGATTTTTATTTAGTAATTTGTGAAAATAACAATTTGATATAGTATTACACATATGCCATATGTTTGACGCATCAGATTTTGAAAATAGTGGAACATAACTTAACAAATTTAACAATTATTATTTGATTAGGACTAAAACTTTAAAATTTGAAAAGTACAAAGATTAAAAACGACCAAATTAAAGTATAAGGACTAAATTCATAACTTTTGCAAAGTACAGAAATTAATAGCAGAAATTAAACTTCTTCTTAAGTTGCTATAATTCATCCCCTCCCCTATAGAACTAACTCTTGTCTTATTACATTCATTTTTTAGTTCAAATGCGTGAAATATAAAGTTAGCTTTGAAGAGATCATATGGTTTGACTCAAGTTGTTGAAATGACAGGGAAATGGCAAATTATAATCCGGGATGGTTAGTTTTAGTTGGGATTTTGGTGACGTTAAGCTTACCATATTCACGTCTTTTTGGGGAAATGAAAATAAGATACATACTGCTGTTTTCCTGTCACCCAAGTTCGTGCTTGGAGCAGGATCAGTGGAAAATAGGTTCTATTTCAACGTCGACTTTCCGAAAGGTCATATTGCCTTGAAAAGTTTCGATGCAGAAGTGATTGATGAGGCCGGGAATCCTGTTCCACTGCACGAGACGTACCTGCATCATTGGGTTGTTGATAGATACTATGTACGTAAAGGCGTGGAAATATCAAAGTTGGCTGACCTTAAAAAGCTTAACAGGTCGGACTATATTTCTGGGGGAAACAGTGGGATTTGTCAGAACGGAATTCTTGGTCAGTTCTTTGGCCTCGGGTCTGAGACACGGAAAACTTCAACTCATATTCCCGATCCATATGGAATAGAAGTCGGTAATCCTGCTGAGGTTCCTTCAGGGTTTGAGGAGCAAAGGATGTTTAATGTTCATGCAATTGATACAAGGGGTGCGGAAGACAAGTTGGGATGTATAGAATGTCGTTGTGATCTGTATAATGTTACGGTCGATGAATATGAAAGACCTTTGAGGCCATGCTATAAAGGAGGATTGTTATGTTGTTACGATCGTACACAATGCAGTGTGAAACATGGGTTTGAGGCTGTTAGAAGAACCCTTTACCTTAGATACACTGTGAAGTGGATTGATATGGATAGGTCCGTCTTGCCTGTTAAAATTTATATATTTGATATTACTGATAGTTGGAAAAGGACCCCTAGTTCAACCGGGATTAATGCAGAGCACAAGTGCAAGGTAGATGAACTGTCTCGTTTATGTGCTGCAACACAATTTCTGTTTTGTCAAATAAAATTTCTTTTGAAATATCATCATTGAATACATTTGATGCAGATTGAATATGATATTGAAACTTGTGATGCCACTGGATTGGGCAATGATGGATGCATCGACACCAAAAGGATAAGCCTTGACATGCTATTTGATGGTTATCTCATATACGGTGTTGCACACCAACATTCAGGTGGCACTACTCAGGAAAGGATTGTATGAAATTATGATTACAAGTCATTTTTTTTCTTTTTCAATAAAAGAATGACATATCATATTTTTTCTCTTAATTTTTAACATTTTTAATTGGATTTGAATTTTTTTTCAATAGAAAAAAGTTGAAAACCAAATAAAAAATCTGATTTGTTATTCTTCTATTGAAAAGGGATAGAGATGAATTGGAATCACAGTTTGTTACAATACATTCTCGTTCTGCTCTCTATAGAGAGGTATTGAAATGTCTTATTTCTGCCCACACTTTTATACCATTATGTATATGTATATGTATGTATGCATACATGCGATCTGATGATGACGAGCTGTCTCTGTTTGATTTTGGTGAATTTCAGGATGGCCAACTTATGGGGAAGGAGAAGAACCGGGAAACGAAGCTGGTTACATTGTAGAGATGACCACCTGCTATCCTAAACCCGGAACTGTGGAGATATCTAAAGGGGAGACTTTGATTTTGGAGTCCAATTACAGTAGAATCAGGCATCATACTGGTGTCATGGGGCTGTTCTACATTTTGATTGCAGACGAGTTGCCCAAGCCAATGCTCACTTTTGTTCAAGTAAGTTTCCAACCCTCAAATAGTAAATATTGATGAAGAAAATTCATTAATCCAACTTCATTAATTCAAAATTATATTCATTTACAAATGTTAACTTCGATTAAACCAATGATGTTTTAATTAATGTAACAATCATCTGATGCAGACACAGGACAGTATTATGGTGGTAACTGTCCTCTGGGCTGCAGGAGCTTTGATGGGTGTGGTAGCTGTTATCGATGTTGCCGTTCATTATCGACTTAAACATAAGGGAGAAGATGGCTATGAAGCAATTGGGATGTGAACGTGCTCTTATGAGCTCTACTCTGTAATACACCTAAGAGTTCCAGTAGCTTTGTTGTCAAAATTAGTGATATATTCTATATTTGAGTAACATTTGAACCTTACATTCATATGATATAGGCTTATGGAAGAAGCCATTTTTACAGATAAAATTGAAAGATATAAATCATGGTTAAGGTATTTCAGTTGTCCAAAATACGATCTGGCAATGGCTCATCTCTTTCTGTGGCTTTTGCATATACAAATACTGTTGCAAAAAGTAAATAAGAAAAAATAAAAATAAATAAATAAGGAAAAAATAAAAAAAACGTTCGTAAAAGACATCAATTAGGGTGGTTTAAATATAAATGCAAGTATGCTATGCCAAAAATAATAGATTCTTCTTAAACATTTTTACGTTGTGTTGTAAAGACAATTTTATAATAAGTTTTGTTTTTATAGTATACCTTTACACGTACAAAAATTATGTTTTTATTAATAATTATAATTCATTAGATATTTTTAAATAATAAATATTATTTTTTATTCACATTATAAATTACCAACAATTCTTCTTTAGCTTAAAATATTAGAACAAATATTATGCATACAAAATAGTATCTATTGTTTTGACTTATCAATCAATAAAAGTAATTTTGTCTTCTAATGATGTTAGTGTCCGAATATTAAACTACAAGTAAACTACAAGTCTTAGTATTAGAAGTGAAGATACACCACACATTATATTTATGTATATTTCTATCAAAGATTGTTCACTTTTAGAATTATTATGGCGATGTGTTTATCTTGTCCATAATAAACATTTACAAGAGAGATTCCACTTTTGTTTATTGAAGCAACACTTCTCATGTTTATATAGGAAGGGTTCCTTTATCGTCTCCATTGTTGTAGTATTTAAAGCATAGCAATAAATTTCATTAAAAGTATTCAAACTCGTCCTCTATATGTGCGTTAGTTTTTATTAAACTTGTTTTAGATGAGTTTTACTAATGTATCATATAAACAAAATGATAATTTATTTTTTATCCATTGAACTTCAAATTAGATATTGCTAATTTAAAGTTAAATTCTCATTATCGATGTCTAATAATATGATCAAAACTAATTTTAATTGTAGTACTATTGATCAAACAAAATTATTTGCCATCTCACATTAATTCATTACCTTACATTGGAGATTAAATCTTTAATATATAATTAATTCACAAGCTAACATGTTTAAATGTCTATTTTACAACTTTAAACTCCATTAATATAGTTTTTAACTATTCTATTTCCATAACTTAAATTTAACTTGCAGTTGAATAAATTAATAAAGAAGCCAATCACTTTAATTCTTTAAGATTAAGAATTAATCCAATGACTTTTTCTTTAACAAGATAGTTAAATTTATTAGCTTATATAATTTCATAAATTGTATCAAGTCTTACTACACCACGGTGTTATACATATATATTATTTCTATTAAGAAACCAACACACCCATCATGTACAAAACATACATTCTTTTACTAAAAGAATGTTTAATTCAATAATCAAGATAATATATATTATATCATTATGTTCTTTTATTAATCTTTTTTCTATTTTTAGGATCTTTAATATTATTGACATAGGAAGTCTCCAACTATTCACCCTTAATGAAACACTACTAACATAACAACTCTTTGAAATATTGAAAATTTATTTATTTATCAACTTAATATAAGACTGTATAAATATATATATATATCAAATATAACCATTCTCAAAACAAAACGTCAATATTTATAATATAAAACTATATTTATATTGTATCAATTGACACATCAATATTTTTACCAACAGACACTTTTTTTTTTATATATAACGAATACACCACACAATCATATTTATTTGACGTTTAATCAGTTGAAACAAAACAATAAATAAATATATTGTTTAGTAATTATTCCAACAGAAGGACAACTCCTTGCTTATAAATTTTCAATTTGATATACTTTGTCATATCCTATTTGTTCAAAGTTCACCTAGCAAATTATATATATAATTTATCAACGTATCTATCAATTTAACCGACTCAAACTAATATATAGTAGCAAGATTAGACATATATTATTGAATAGTGGTTATAAGACAAATATTTATTTTCTGACAACAACAAACGTCTCCATAAGCATAAAAACTATTGATAAAAGCTTAGTGGTCAAATGGGATATTGTAATGAAATATATGTTGTTGTTATAGTAGTCGTTACGGAATTAAAATTTTAGTCTAATAATTAATGCGATTTTAGGTGATTTTTTTACTTTAAATTTGTTTAAATAAGCCTAGTTCTGGAAAGATGAGAATTTTTACAAAAATTTTCTAAGGTGTTTGAGTAAATGCTCTTAACATATTCTTTAACTGAAAGATTTACATCAACGACTGAAATTAGTACCTATCCATAAGATGAGAGTCCTAAGGGATTTAAACTCTATAAAATCTTTATCTTTTAGAATTTACAATAATTACTTTGGTAAGTCTAGTTTTACTAGAGTGTTTCAGTAAGCTACTAACACTTTAAATAGATAGACTTTTTCATCTATTCCACGAATCGGACCAGTTCAAGTGGATCAAATAAATCTCATTTAATCACTTGATCTCCATGGGATGCTTTGTGTACATTCATCATAGGTTGTGATCCGCGGCGTGTGAAGTCACTATAACAACGACATATTTTTCGTTGCAATATGCTATTTGACCACTAGACTTTTATAAATAATTTTTATGTTTATGGAGACATTTTCATCCATCAGTAAAGGCGAAACTAATGGGGATAACAAGGGGCTCCGGCCCCCCTTAAAATAAAAAATTTTTCATTTAGGTTGTAACACCCATATACTCAGTCTGACTATATGGACCCGATATAAGACTATTACATTTGGTGTCAAAGCGGTTTTGGCTAGACACTATACAATTTAAACATTTACCCCATAATGTATTAACTTATTTAACCCAAAAATTATTAATATAAACATCTGGGATCATTAATGGATGATACATTGCGTTTGGAAATGATTTAAAAATTGTTTTTACTCAAAACAGATGCAAAGTATAGATACTTAAACAAAATGTATCAATACCTTATAAAAGGTATCTATACCACTACACAAAATCAATACCAAAATAGCATTTTGTAACTCCAAAAATTTTATTCTTGATGAAGGTATCGATACTTGAGGCCTAGGTATCAATACCTAGCCTTCAATATCGATACCAACATCAAACGATACCAAAATTATATTTTGTTTTAGAAATTTTAAGTTTCGAAGCCTAGGTATAGGTATGCATCGACACCTTAGGTAAATTTTGATAAAACTCAGCTGCAAATTTTGCTAAAAATCCCTTGCAAAGTTTTGGATTCTTTATAACACTTAAAACCATTTCAAAGTGCCTTCAAGCTATCTAAAACAACTCCGAATCAACCAAATTATCACATTATCGACCACAAATGCAATCATACATATGGCCATCAACAATTCATTTTATGTAGAATCAAAATACTTCAGTTTAAAATACCAAAATAGATAAAGTTTAAAGAGTTTGCATTTTAGTCCCTAACACTTGGGAACACATTTGGGCTACCTATTTACTTGCCATTTTAACTCAAAATGTAGTACCTACATTCGTTGCCTTTGAAGATGTGATGAGATGAAATGACTCCTAACTCTAGTCTATCTCTTCACGTCTAATTGTACCTATGCGTTGAAATAAACACGTTAAGCCTGTAAAGGCTTAGTACGCACTACAAGAATAAATAGGTAAATGAATCATAACATAATGTTTAATCTTATTCGATTAATACATACTTACACACATACAAATTTCTACAGCTATACCTTAATTTAACAAAATTCAACGAACCTTTGAAATGTATTAAACTTACCTCAACACTTTGATGATTCACTTTTGTTTACGTTTCATATCCTTAGCCCACAGTTGACTTTTATAGAACATACCAAATATACGGAACAAATACAGAGGTGCATTATTATGCACTAATGAACAGAGAGCACTAAGGTGCTATACAAAGAACACGAATGTGCTAATAATCGGAGAGCACGTTAAGGTCTCTTAATGGCACGCCACTAATATCCTAGTAGTTTTACATTCTGTCTACTTGGGCATTAAAACTGGATTTAGTACAATTTCTCATAATAATTATATTGTAACACCCCTAACCCGTATCCGTCACCAGAACAGGGTTACGAAGCATTACCGGAATAAGCAGATCAAATACAAACATTTTATATCATTTCTCATTTATATCAGAAATCAATCATATTGTCCTTTATGTGAGCCTTCAAGGCCCAAAATATGGAATAGAAATAAGTTGGGACTAATCAGGGTACTTAGAGAATTTTTCGCGAAATTTTAAAATTTTTCCTAGGTGTAGAGCACACATGCCTATGTGGTCAGGCCGTGTGTGTAACACCCCTAACCCGTATCCATCGCCGGACTAGAGATTAGAGGAATTACCGAATATAACATATTCACACAGATCTTATTCGCATATAAAAAGCATAAGACTAATTGAATATTAAATATTAAACATTATGTAACAGCTTGATTTAGACCCTAGTCGAAACGGTGGTTTCGGGACCACGAATCTGAGTCAGAAAAATATTTAAAAATTATTTTTTATGTTTATTATGTGTGAATTTGTGTGTGTGAAATTTTAATGATTTAATTTTGTCGTTTAGGTGCCCGATTAAATAATAGGGCTTAATCGCGTAAAATGAAAACTTGATAGTTTAATGTGTGAGGACCAAATTGTTGTTGTCTTTATAACATGAAGCATTTATGAGGTAATTAGGCCATTATGGATATAGGTGGATGGAAAAGGACATATATATGTGATAGTATAATATTTTTAACCAAGGTTAACTTGGTAAATTAATAAAATAATTTAATATAATATAAACATATCATAAAATAAAACCAAAGTTAATATATTCATTATTTTCATTGTTCATCCACCGAAATAAGAAACAAAAGAAAGCTAGGTTTGGCCACCTTTCAAGCTTGATTCAAGGTTCGTTCTTACTCGGTTTTTGATGATTTTTATGTTTTTGAGATCGTTGTTAAGTTATATTCAAGACCCATGCTTGAATTTTTGGTTTTGGTGAATATTTTGAGTTATGCCATTGATGAAAGCTTGTGATTTTTTTTGTTTGATGATGAAATATGAAAGATATGTTTTGGGTTAACATATTTTGTATTGGAGTTTTTGATGATTTTGAGTAATTAGGACTAAATTGCAAAAATAATAATTTGAGGGACTAAACTATGAAATAAATAAAATATATGGACTTGTATGAACATGGGTAAGATTCGGCCTAACATGGGTGTATTGAAAGTTTGCATATGTTGTATTTTGTGCAATAGGGACTAAATTGTAAAAAGTGTAAATGTCAGGGTAAAATGGTAATTTTCCCATTTATGTGTTTTTTGGACTAAATTGAATGAAAATATGTTTGAATGAGTTTAATTTGAATATGTTTAGATCAAGAACCAAAGAAATCAGATTTGGATCGGGGGAAAACAAAAATTGTCGATTAGTCGTCCCGTTCCATTTTATATCGTCCGAGGTAAGTTTATAAGCAAATAGACGTACTTAATTTTAATTAAATGAAAATTATATATGCTGAAATGAAATATATGAATTTATATATGTAATTGCCAAATGTTTATAAACTTGGCAACCATGTTCATGTGTTTGTTCCGACCAAGTTACGACGTTCGAAAGCCCCGTATGAACCTTAGGAATAGTTAGGATACATATGTCATGACATAGGATTCCGATATGTGATGTGCGAGTAAGACCATGGCATTGATATATGTGTACGAGTAAGTCCATATTTTATACGTTGGCATCGATATGTGACTTCGATATATGTGTGCGAGTAAGACCCTGTCTGGGACAGTGGCATCGATATGTGATTACATGTAAGACCATGTCTAGAACGTTGGCATTGTACGATATATGTGTGATTATTCGAGTGTTCTATCCAATTCCGAATGGTTCATTGGGCATCGATAAGTTGTGAGCGAATGTGCAAAATGAGCTAAAATGATCAAGTATGTATTGGTTAATTACCTACTTGAAATAAGGTAAGTGAGTTACTTAATATTAGTTGCAGATCATGTATGTGGTAAAGGGAGAATGTATGAGATTGTGAAAACTGTATTCGGCCTTGTGAATATTTATAACAGGAAAATTATTGATATGATTCTTAAATATGTGTATATGTGATCATGTATATTCGGCCACATAATTGGTGTATGTATGTGATGTAGAATTTTGATTCATGAGTATATGTATATGTGTTCACATAATGATATTTAGCCTTGAAATTGAAAGATATTTTGCTTATATATATGTGTGTGTGTATTCGGCCATATAATATAAATATGTATGAGATTGTTATCCTTTGACATATGAATTTATGCATATAAGTGTATATGCACTAGCTATGATAAAGGTATTTTGACTTGGAACTCAAAAGATAATAGTTTATCAAGATATGTATATGTTTATTTGGCCTTGAATAGTTTATATGTGAAAGTATATATTAAATACATGAAATTTGTAAGTTAAGATTTAAAGTAATTATGATAGTAAATTTTGGTTTAGTTTAAACGATTTGATTATGTCATTTAGTTGTTTACTTGCTTATGACTTACTAAGCTATGAAAGCTTACTCTGTGTGTGTTTATGTTTACCTCTGTTTTATAGATTTCAGATTCAAGTTACGAGCTCGGGAATCGTCAGAGAAGCTTATCACACTATTGACTATCTTCGGTATTTTATAAGCTGAATTTTCGAACCTATGGCATGTATAAGCTAGATTATAATTTGAAATGTTAGATTTTGGTTCTGTATAATTTAAGCCATGCGAAAATGGCCTAACTTCTATGTTTGAATTCGGTTTTGTTTGTTATGGTTTAAGTTCATTTCAGTTATTATGCTATGCATCATGGATGAATGACATATGTGGTGATATCTGTTTTGTGCAATGAAATTGGTTGGTGATTTTGGATGTGTACATTTGGGTGATTCGGTTATGATATCCGGATAAATAAACAGGTATGTGAATTTGGTCGATATGCTTAATTAAGGTAAAAAAAATGTGATTTAGCATCTATGGGTATTTGATTATGCCCGAACAAGGTAAAAGATTATTGTGATATAACTAGTAACTTACTTATGAGATAGATGCTTACAATTGTATATATTTATGAGATATGTTTGATTAAGATTTAGACATTTGAATGTTTTGATTATTTTTTATATGGTTTGGCTTTTTGGTGTAAAATAAAAAAATGCATAGATATTATGACATGATGTATAATTAGTTTTGATTGGAGTTGTGAAACTAGTTGGATCCTTGGAAGATAAATTTGATGACTGAATATATGGTTTAAGGATCGGTAGTGCATTTGTATGTTAGAAATGATAAATGGTGAGTAATTGCATTTGGTTAATAATAGGTAAAACCAATATATATATGCCTATGATATTATTGTTTATGAATTGGTGATTTATGATATGGTTTGTAATGGCGAGGAAGGTGTACATATGTCTTGGATAAATATATGAATATTCGGACCAGCATAATGTGCATAATTAGTAAAGTTATATGTTTATGAAATGATATACGTTAGCTTAAGATTGAAAGGTAAAATTTTGTACTACTTTTGTGAGTAATTTCATTAGCCAAATAAGTGAGAAATGCATGTGATAGGTATATGTAATTTTGGCATGATGTTTAGCCAACAATGTTGGTATGATGGGTTCAGCATTAAGTTGAATAACAACTATGGTTATCAAGGTGATTTGTGCATATATATTAGTAATATTAAAAGTATATTGAGTTATGTTAAAATAATAGCTAATGTTTTACAAGTTAATGTTTATAATGTTGTGTGATACAAGTCGATATGGTTCAATATGCAAATGTGTATAAATATGCAAATTGTTTTATTTATTATATGCATGATTTTGATATGGTTAAATTTTGAAGCATGGTTTGTATATGTAATATGATTAGGAATGCAATTGTTATTAAAATCAGCTTCAAGCTTTATACATATGTACGTATTTGATTTATACAAATATGTGAATGTTAGGGATTGTGTTTTGTTCGTAATGCTTCGTAACCCCAATCTGGCGGCGGATAAGGGTTAGGGGTGTTACACATTAAATGTACATTATTAGTCATACTGCAAATACAAATCATAACTCAAAACTGTCTGAATCCCTATCAATCATATAATTATATTCGCACATTAATAAGCATACCTCAAAGTCATACATAATATGTTTGGCTATATAAATATATACACAAATCATATGCTCATTATTAAAATAATATTTGAATACTTAATAAATAATCAAACATTTCAACTTCCTAATTATACACATACACTTAAAAGACCAAACAAATCATATCACAAAACTTTATGTCCAATATCATATGCAGCATTGGTCATGGTCATACATTTACATATAATTCATTTAAACAAATATGATTTGAGACTAATCTTACCTCTTTTGTAGTCACAAAACCATGCGCATATGACCATATTAATTTAAACCATTTTGAGAACAAATAACAACTACGAGTACACTCAATTCACGTGCCAATTTACCATACCTAAATTACAAATGTATAACCAAAACACCAATCAAATTTTAACCATAATTCTCGTCCAACATTAGCCATTAACTATGTACCAAAGTTACCATCAGCTTATCTATTAATTCACATCCATTTTACTATTATACCAGTCACCATTTTCGATCAATTAATAAGTTCATAATATACTTAGCTAGCATACTATTTTAACATACACGACATATAAGACATATACATTTATACATATATGATACACATAAAAAGGGGCTTTAAAACTAAAATAAATATACATCTTTTATTATTACAACTTTATGCATATAAGACCATATCTGTTTGGGCTATTTTCAAACTCCTATACTCAAACAATACATGCCAAAAATTGATTTTTCATACCCATCAACTTGAACCTAAAACCATAGCCGAATACTCACGTACATATTATCTATCATTTCCATCACATAAATCATGCCATAAAACACTTTTAAAACAACTTACCATCATAGCCAAATATACATTTAATGAACATTACTCCTTTACCAAATCAAGTAATAACTATCACAAATACAAAACATATCAATATGTCAAACTCATTACCTCACCTATTTAGTCAAGCTGAATAATACAATCATTCACACTTAATCTATCCCATTATCTAATTTTTCTCTAAAATGAACTAACCATAATACCGATTGTATATTATACCTAGCATTTCTCATTGCCAAATCACAAAACCAAACACCACAAGCATATTCACCATAAAACATATCTCCAAAATGAGTTGAAAACACAACCAAATAAACACAAACATTGGCATTATGCTCAAGCCATTTTCGCATGGCTAAATATATAAATACTATCTAGTCTATACATGCCATAAGTTCAAAGTTCAAACTTATAAAATACCGAAAAGCGATCGATAGTGTGACAGAATTCCTTGATGATCCCCGAGCTCGTAACCAGCTTCCAAAATCTACAAAACATTAAACAAACACACACTGTAAGCTTGAATAGCTTAGTAAGTCATAAGCAAATAATTCATCAAATAAACATTAGTATTGAAATCTACTAGGCCGAATATGAACAATCTAAAAAAAATATATAATTCACTCTTGTATTAAACATATTTCATATCTTCATTAGAAGTACTTTACTTACCTTAATTTCATAATCATTTAACTTCATATGTACTTGAACCATTTAGCTCGTTTTCATATTCGATCTTAACTCGATATTGCTCGTTAAACCATTCGAAATTAATAAGGATAATCGAATAGTCGAAAAGCTCATACAACGTCAACGTCCCAGACGTGGTCTTACATGTAATCACATATCGATGCCACTGTCCTAGACAGGGTCTTACACGAACTCATATACGATGCCAATGTCTCAGACATGGTCTTACACGTAAATCACAAATCGATGACAACGTCCTAGAAGTGGTCTTACACGAAATCACATATCAAAATCCTATGTCATGACATATATATCCTAACTATTCCTAAGGTTTATACAGGGCTTTCGAACATCGTAACTCGATTGATTCAAGCTCGTAAACATTGCTCCCATGTTTAATTCAATTCGGCATATACATATACACAAGTAATAATTCAATTTGGCACTATTAAAATATATACAATCGAATTTAACGATATTTACTTACTTATGAACTTATCTCGTACAAAGATGAACAGACCGGGTCGACTATTCAACAACTTTAGATTTCCCCCGATCCAAATCCGATTTTCTCTTTTCTTGATCTAAATTAATATAAATTAAACTTATTTAATCAAATATTCAATCAAATTAATCCAAAAACAAATAAATGGTGTAACGCCCCCATGCCCGAAACCGTCATCGGAGTCAAGCTTGAGGTGTTACTAATCTTATTTTACCTTTTTAAACAATTCTAACTACTTATATTAATTTTCGGAATAAACTATTTTTCTGTGTCATGGTTGCTTAAAAATTCATATCTCGAGTTACGAAACTTGAAATCCAATTTCGTAAATTTTCCCTGAAAATAGACTCATATATATATTTACTAATTTTTTTCTAGAATTTTTGGCTGGGCCAATTAGTACAGTTTATTAGTTAAAGTCTCTCCTGTTTCAGGGTTCGATTGCTCTGACCTCTGTGTATTACGAATCAGATATCTCTCTGTACAGAATTTCAATGACTATGAGGTTTGTTTCTCTTAAAACTAGACTCAATAAGGATTCTAACCATATAAATTAAACCATGTAATTATTTTTATAAAATTTATGGTGAATTTCTAAATTTGAAAAAGGGGATCCAGAAATCGCTCTGGCCCTATTTCACTAAAACTTAGATATCTTATAAAATACAAAATCTTTACCTGCTTTGCTTATTCCATATGAAAATAGACACAATGAGCTTTAATTTCATATATTATTCACTATCAAACCATGTCTCTACAAATTTTTGTGATTTTTCAAAATCACATTATTTCTGATACTTGAATCTGTTCTAAGTTACTTTCACATTTTTCATAATTTTCATGTGATAGTTACTACTTAATCATACATACTATTAAACATGTATATCATCAGCCACTCTATTAGCTAATCACTAGCAAATATTTACACATCATTCATTGATCATATCATATCAAAGGAAACCAAGTTCCTATACATGCCATACACAAAACGAAACATCTAACTATACCAATGTAATTTCTTCGATAGTGTGATCGGGTCTCCGACGTTTCCTTCGATCCCTGAGTGGCTTGATAAAAACTATAAGAAAAAGAAAATAAGAGATTAAGCACTAGGCTTAGTAAGCTTACAAGCAAATAAATTACAACATTCAACATAATGAATAAATATACATCAAGTCATCTAGCCTCATAAACTTTCTTTACTTCTCATTTTCTACCTTCTTCTTTACTCACTTACCTTCTTTCTTACCTGACCTTTCACTGTTCATAAATATAATCTACCTTCCCTTTTTGCTGATAATTAACTATGATTTAACATATACAATGACCTGATGAGCCACTCCGAATACTAAGGATACTAGGGTCGTTCCTGTCTATCAATATCCTGCCAATGCCATGTCTTCGACATGGACTTACATGAATTATTCCTGTCTCCAATGCCATATTTATATATATATATATATATATATATATATATAATATGGGCTTACATGGCTCATCCCTGTCTCCAAAGCCATATATCTGATATGGACTTACATGGCTCATTTCTATCATGTCCTGTCAACCCCAATATCCTAATATTCCTAAGGTTCAAACGGGGCTTCCTAATGTTTTTTCTCTGCTACTTCGCCTTTATTTTGGCTTTAAATATTCTCAAAAAAATAAGTATATAAATGCTGGAAATTAACAATAATAATGTAAAATATAAGAATATTGCATTTATTTACTGTAAACTTACCTCGATACAAAATGTGACTAAACTTTACAATTTAGTCCTTTACTTTTTCTTTTCCCCGATCTACTCTTGAATTTCGTTCTTCTTGATCTATAATAGCAAATTTAACTTATTTAATATTCACATTTATCAAAACAGTCCTTTACTCAAACTTTAGAAAAATTACATTTTTACCCTTAAACTTTTGCATATTTACACTTTTACCCCAAATCTTGTAAATTAAACTTCAACCTATTTTCTTATGTTTTGTGACATGCTGATCATTTTTCCCTTCTATGGCAGCACCAAATTCATACTCTAACATGCACTTATGACTATTAGGTATTTTACCGATTAAGCCCTTTTACTCGTTTTTACCTAAAACCGAGTAGCACAAGTTGTCTAACATAATCTAAGACCTCATACTATATCATAAAACATCAAAATAAATACTTTTCACCTATGGGTATTTTTCCAAATATGAACCCTAACTTAAATTATTGCTAGCATAAGCTTTATCGAGCTACCGGGACTCCGAAAACGTAAAGAACTTGAAAAACGGGGCTAGAATGGACTTACAATCGAGCTTGGAAGCTTGAAAAACCCTAGCCATGGTTTCTCCTTGCTATATTCGGCCATGGTGAAGAAGATGAGCAAAATTGGCTTTTAATTTTGTATTTTAATTCATTTTACCCCTAAATGACCAAAATGCCCCTCCTTACTAAACTTTTAAAAATTCCTTCCATGTCCTAATTTTGTCCATGAACTTAAAATTGGTCAAATTGCTATTTAAGACCTCATAATTAATATTTCAAAGCAATTTCATACTAGAAACTTCTAGAATGCAAGTTGTGCAACTTATTCGATTTAGTCCCTAACTTCAAATTAAGCATTTCATGCATAGAATTTCATCACGAAATTTTCGCACAATCGTGTAATCATATCATGAACCTCAAAATAATAATAAAATAAATTTTTCTACCTCGGATTTGTGGTTTCATAACCAATGTTCCGTTTAGGCCCTATTTCGAGATGTTACAAATGGGCTAATTATACTTTTGCCCCTTACATTTCACATTTTTTACAATTTAGTCCCTATTTCACAAAACACAAAATATTCAAAATTTGAATACACCCATGTTAGGCCGAATTTACCCCTAGTCCATATAAGCCCATATGTTAGATTTATTTCACATTTTAACCCCTTAATTTGCAAAATTTACAGTTTAATCCTAAATAGACATTTTTATCAAAAATCACTTAATTAAACTTGACAATCTAACAACATATATTTATTTTTCATCATCAAACATAAAAAAATCATCAAGCTATCAACAATGGCAATTCATGAATACATCATCAAATTCAAAAATTCAAGCATGGACTAGCTAGTACTCAAAACAACGATCTCAAAAACGTAAAAATTATCAAAAATCGAATAAATTACACACCTAATTTGAAGAACACAAGGGCTGAACCTTTAAAAATCTTTTCTTTCTCTTTTTCTTTGTTATATTTGACAAAAGATGAACATTTGCATGGCTATTTTAATTTTTATTTTATTATAACATTATTAATTAGCATTTTTACCATATTAACCTTTTAAAATTAATAACCAAACTATATATTTCATGTCTAATACTGTCCATGCATGATTTCAAGGGTGTAATTTCATCTTAAGGACTCCACATTATAAAAGCAATAGCTATGTAGCACTTTAACAATTAGCTAGCCACTTTTACATTTTACACGGTTAAGTCCTTTTAATTAAATCGAGCACACAAACAATAAAATTTTCACACGAAATTTTCACACATATCAATTCACATATTATAAACATAAAAAATAATATTAAAATATTTTTCTGACTCAGATTTGTGGTCCCGAAACCACTGTTCCGATTAGGGTCTAAACCGGGCTGTTACAGTGTGGCTCACACAGTTGAGAGACACGCCCGTGTGAACATTCGAAATAAGGACACACGGTCGTGCCCCATCCCATATCCAAATTAGGGTGGTTACTGGCTTGGGTCACACAGCCAAGCCACACGTCCGTGTGCTAGACCGTGTGAACATTTTAATTTACATTAAACTGGTGTAGGGTGTAACGCCTCAAATTTTTTATTTTAAGTTTTTTGCGATTTTCAGACTTGGAAGTGTCTAAATTTGTGGTTCGTGTTATTTTGAATTAAATGTATGTTGGGTTAAGTATTTATGAGCTCTGGGGTGTGTTTGGGAGGTCCTAAGTTCAGGCTGTAACTTGGGCTAAATTTAGGTTTTTAATTGAATTAAGCCTGACTTGAGGTCAGTGGGCTTATAAGGAATAGTTGGTAAAAATTTAACCTGCTGGTCTAGTGGTTTAGTGGAAAGGGATTACGCTCAGGTTTAGGGGTTCGATTCCCTGCAGTGGCGTTATGATTATTTTTGTTGCGAGTTTTAGTAAGCGTTGGGCTTCATTAAAATTCTGAGTTGTGGGCTTTAAGGGAAAAACCTAGGGTTATCTTTTTGTTTCTCATTTTTGACAAAATAGATTTTACTTGCCGTTTTCTTTTTTTCCCAAAAATTCCTTTTGCTGCCGAAATTTCCTTTTCTCCTTCGTTTTGATTTTCTTTTTCGATAAGCGTAGGCACGTTCAAGCGGTTCTATCGATTCGGTAAGTAGCGTTTAAATTAAGTTAAGTGTTTTCTGTTGGAGATTGTTAAGAGTGACTTTGGTTACTGTTTAAGGATTAATTAAGGCTCGGTAGATCAGTAATCGAGTTCTTAGTAAATGAGGAAATATCGTTCTTCATTGGAGGTAAGTAGATCTCGCGTTTCGAGATTTGTTCATTCTTATGTAAAACGATTCAAGTAATTAATTTTGGGCTCGGTATTGTTAATCTTAGGCTTTGGAGTGCTCGTGGTTGGATTAGCAGTAAAAATGAACCAAGTGTGTACTTCGATCGCGTAGAAAATGAGTTTCGACGAAAGTCGAAATGCAGACTGTCGACGCCACATGGGCGTGTGGTCTGCCTATGTGGTAGCTTACGTTGCGAGACACGGGCGTGTGGCAGATGAGCTAGGCCGTACGCGCGTCACACGGGCGCGACGAATATGGGCGTTTGAGGCTGACAAGGTCGTGTGCGAGGCACGGGCTCAAGCAAATGGGTCGTGTAGGCCACACGAGTGTGTGAGCCCATACGGGTGAACCACAAGGGCATGTGAGAATCTGAGTCAGGCCATGTGATCCACACGGGCCAGGCCAATGTGGGCTGTGTGACCCACATGGGCGTGTGGGCCCACACGAGTAGGGCACACGGGCATGTGAGCCCAACCAACATGAAATGTTCGGTAAGGTTACACGGGTCGCCTAAGTCGACTGTGACCTGATTGTAGGGGTGGTAAGCGTTACTCAGATCCCTTTACTCTGATTGATTACTGAGTTGTATGCAAAAGCATGATATTATAAGCATGTGTAGCTGTCTAATTCTGTATGTCTATTCTGCCATGATATTGATATGATCTGATATCTGCATATAAGCATGCCATGATATGTATGTTGTATTGCATTGAGTTGGGATTGTTATGAAGAAAAGGAAGTCTGAGAGGCGATTAGCCTCTTACCTGGCAGCTATGCTGCATATATCTATCATGTACTGTTTTACGGTACCATTTGGTGTGTAGGATTAGATGGGTTGATTATATCCCTATACTTGGTGTGTAGGGTTGGGTATGTCAATTCTATCCCCACATGGTATGTTGGGCTAGTCGAAAATGGTGTGCAGGGTTGGGGGCATTTTTTTTATATTTGATTTGTGATGCATGCGATATCTATATCGCTAAGGCCGAACTATCTGTATGTCATTACCTCTTTATATGTTTATGGGGATATACACAATGAGTTTACGAAAACTCACCCCGTTGTTTATTTTATTTGTCAAGTAATCCTCAGCAGTAGATGGATCGGTGTGGTGGAGGGCTCGATGGTGACCATTGTTGGACATTTATGGGTTTTTGAGTAACATTCTACTTGTCCGCGTTATTTCAAATATTTATTTTTGGGATTAATATGTCTTTGATCTTGAACTGTTTTTAAGTTTATTTCAGGATTTTAAACTATTAAGCTATTGATTAATGAACTAATGATGTTTTAGCTTTCGTGATAATGAAATGTGTTCACTTACTAATCGAATTAGAGATTTCACGACTTAAGTAATGATAATGAACTAAACGATTTTTAACTTGCTAAGATTTTCTAAAAATACTCTCATGTGACGCCGCCAGACTCGACCATAATGTCCGGGTCGAGTTTGGAAGTGTTACATTTAATGGTATCAGAGCCGAGTTACAAAACTCAACTGTAGATTTAGGTTTTTGTAAAATAATTTGCGAAACGATTTGAAATATTTTTTATAACGAGTATGTGGTACATTGAGCCTCCAGAACTGATCCTGTAAGTTCTCTGAAACTCTGATGTATATTGTTTGAAAGCATGCTTAAGATAGAATATTGTCAGTAATTATCTGAAATACTATGTATGTAATGTGAGACTACTATAGGTAGGACGTTATTGGAACACTTAGGTAGTGTAAACTGAAACTGTAGTGAGCTTATTACTCGCGATAACTGACTTTGAAACTCTATTACCATAATGCATAAAATATCTATTAATAATTATCGAAATTGTAAACTAAAGTGCATAAAACTTCTAAATACAGATTAATTTAAAAGTACGATGAGCATAAGTGGTACTCGTGGACGGGGTACTAAAGGCCGAGGTAGAGGATGTAGAGGGATTCGAGTTGAGTCCTTCACATCTGATACGATCCCTAATCTGGACACTAACAAGACGTCGGTGTCACCTGTTACTGAGACTGGTTCTGAGTCTTAGGACCGTGCAGCTGGGGAAGATGTATTGTCCAAGGCTATGTTAGATCTAGAGGACGTGGGTCAGTTATGGAACGACTCCGGTCGAATAGGGCTGAGATATTTAAGGGCATCGCTGGAGTTGCTCCGAGTGTGGCCGAGTATTAGATGGAGGCCACAGAGCGCATAATGGATGATTTGGATTTTACTAATGAGCAGAAGCTCAAGGGGGCTGTGTCTCTGCTTCGCGATGAGGCATACCAGTGGTGGTTGACCATTAAGGAGGGTACTTAACCTGATAGGTTGACTTGGGATTTGTTTAAAACCACCTGTCAGAGTAAGTATGTAGGAGCTAGCTACACTGACGTTAGGTGACGTGAGTTTCTAAATCTCACTTAGGGAGACAGTATAGTAGCCGAGTATGAGGCCAAATTTCTTAGGCTGAGTCGTTATGCGAGGAGCATGGTGACGAATGAGTATGAGCGCTGTGTTCGATTTAAGGATGGTCTTCGCGATAGTCTGCGAGTTCTAATAGCTCCTCAGAGGTAGTGAAATTTCTCAGTCTTGGTCAAGAAGGCCAAGATAATCGAAGAGGTGAAGCGCTCTGAGCGCCAAAATCGAGAGAAAGAGAAAGTTAAGAGGGATTTTGAGTCTACTGGTTCTGAGATAAGGCCTAAGAAAAAGGCCAGAGTTGACGGGTCTGTTAGATTTAGGCCTACTGTTGCACCTGCTAGGGTGGCGATCTATCAACTATGTAATATATGCTATCTAGACGAGTGTTGGAGATTTACTGGTGCTTGTTTGAGGTGTGGGTCGACTGAGCATCGAGTTAAGGATTGTCCACTGAGGGGTAAGCAGATACAAGCACCAGCTACTGAGACTGCACAGCCGCCGAGGGTAGTTCAGCGGCCACCTAGGGGCTAGTCTTGACTCAGGCTCTAATTCCGATAAAACCTGAGCCTGACAAGGATTTCGTGGTTTACAGTGATGCGTCACATGTGGGTTTAGGTTGTATCTTAATGTAGGATGGTAAAGTGGTCGCGTATGTATCTCATCAGCTCAAGACCCACGAGGCTAATTATCCGACGCATGATTTAGAGTTGGCAGCGATAGTTTTTGCTCTTAAGATCTGGAGGCACTGTTTGTATGGTGAGAAGTGTACCAGCTACACTGATCACAAGAGCCTCAAGTACCTCCTCACTCAAAAAGAGTTAAACCTTAGGTAGCGTCGATGGGTGGAGCTGCTTAAGGATTATGACTGATTTGAGAGCATTGTTCGCTCGACTGAGTCTTTATGACGATGAGAGCCTTTTGGCTGAGTTGCTGGTTAAGCCAACATAGTTAGATCAGATTAAGAATAAGCTGTTGGAAGATAAGTCTCTTGAGTTGCGATTCCGTCAGGTTGAGGCTGATACTACCACTGATTTTAGGATTGACAGTGATAGGGTGTTACGTTTCTGAGATAGGGTTTGTGTACCTAATGATGAGGATTTGAGGTTGTCGATTCTGAGGGAGGTGCATAGTAGTCCCTACGCTATGCATCCTAATGGAAATAAGATGTATAAGGATCTTCGTGAGTTGTACTAGTGGCCAGGATTAAAGCGTGAGGTGACAAACTTTGTTGCTCGCTGTTTGACTTGTCAGTAACGATGGACTTCGATAGTGGGTTACCTCTAACACCCACTAAGAAGGATTCTGTTTGGGTCATCGTGGATCGATTGACCAAGTTTGCACATTTTATTCCAGTTAGGACGGACTTTTCCTTGTAAAAGCTGGCTAAGCTTTACATTTCTGAGATAGTAAGGTTGCATAGGGTTCCTGTTTCGATCATTTCCGATAGGGATTCTCGTTTTACATCTCAGTTTTGGCAGAAACTTTATGAGGCTTTGGGTTCTCGGTTGGACTTCAGTACTGCTTTTCATCCTCAGACAGATGGTCAGTCAGAGAGGGTGATTCAATTATTGGAGGATATGTTGAGAGGTTGTGTCATAGATTTCCGAGGTAGTTGGGAGGAGTACTTGCCGTTGGCAGAGTTCGCTTTCTATAACAGCTATCAGTCTAGTATTCAAATGGCACCATATGAGGCACTTTATGGTCGTAAGTGTCGCACTCATTTGTGCTGGACTGAGTTGGGTGAGCGGCGTGTTCTTCCAGGGTTGGTTTCAGAGACTGAGGATAAGGTCCATTTGATTCGTGACCGACTGAAAGCGGCTTCTAATAGACAGAAGTCCTACGCAGATTTGAAAAGAAAGAACATCGAGTATTTTGTGGGAGACATGGTTTTTCTTAAGGTTTCGCCATGAAAGAAAGTTTTGAGATTTGGTCGTAAGGGTAAGCTGAATCCTCGATTTATTTGGCCATACCGAATTTTGAAGCGAGTGAGACTAGTCGCATATCAGTTGGAGCTTCTTCCAGAGTTGGATCGTATTCATGACGTATTTCACATGTCGAGTTGAGACGCTATCGCTCCAATCCTACGCATATTGTGGCCATAGAGGAGATTGAGATTAAGCCAGATCTGACGTTTGAGTAGGAGCCAGTGCAAATTTTAGATCGCGACGTTAAGGTCTTGCGTAGGAAGTCTATTCCCTTAGTGAATGTGCTGTGGTGAAATCATAACACTGATGAGGCTACTTGAAAGCCAGAGGATTCGATGCGTCAGCAATATCCTCACCTTTTCTGATCAGGTAAAATTCGAGGACGAATTTTATTTAAGGGGGTAGAGTTGTAATGCCCCAAATTTTTTATTTTTTATTTTTTACGATTTTCAGGCTTGAAGGTGTCTGAATTTATGGTTCATGTTATTTTGGCTTAAATGTATGTCGGGTTAAGTATTTATGAGCTCTGGGGTGTGTTTGGGAGGTGCTAAGTTCAGGCTGTAACTTGGGCTAAATTTGGGTTTTTAATTGAATTAAACCTGACTTGAGGTCAGTTGGCTTATAAGGAATAGTTGGTAAAAATTTAACAGAATGAGCCTGCTGGTCTAGTGGTTTAGTGACAAGGGATTACGCTCAGGGTCAGGGGTTTGATTTCCTACAGTGGCGTTAGGATTATTTTTGCTGCGAGTTTCAGTAAACGTTGGGCTTCATTAAAATTCTGAGTTGTGGGCTTTAAGGGAAAAACCTAAGATTATCTTTTTGTTCCTCCTTTTTGACAAAATAGTTTTTACTTGCCGTCTTTTTTTCCCAAAAATTTCTTTTGCTGCCGAAATTTCCTTTTCTCCTTCGTTTTGCTTTTTTTTTCGGTAGGCATGTTTAAGTGGTTCTATCGATTCGGTAAGTAGCGTTTAAATTAAGTTAAGTATTTTCTATTGGAGATTGTTAAGAGCGACTTTGGTTGCTGTTTAAGGATTAATCAAGGCTTGGTAGATCAGTAATCGAGTTCTTAGCAAATGAGGAAATACTGTTCTTCGTCGAAGGTAAGTAGATCTCGCGTTTCGGGATTTGTTCATTCTTAGGTAAAACGATTTAAGTAACTAATTTTGGGCTCAGTATTGTTAATCTTAGGCTTTGGAGTGCCCATGGTTGGATTAGTAGCGAAAACGAACCAGGTGTGTACTTCGATCGCATAGAAAACGAGTTTCGACGAAAGTCGAAACGCAGACTGTCGACGCCATACTGACGTGTAGTCTACCAGTGTGGTAGCCTGCGTTGCGAGACACGGGCGTATGGCAGATGAGCTAGGTCGTGTGCGGGCCACACGGACGCGATGGACATGGGCCTGTGCGACTGACGAGGACGTGTGCAAGGCACAGGCTTAGGCAATGGGCAGTATGGGCCACACGGGCGTGTGGGCCTATACGGGTGAACCACACGAGCGTATGGGAATTTGGGCTAGGTCGTGTGATCCACACGGACAAGGCTAATGTGGGCCGTGTGGCCTACACAGGCGTATAGGCCTACATAGACAGGGCACACGGGTGTGTGAGCCCAAACAACGTGAAATGTTCGGTAAGGTTGCACGGATCGCCTAAGTCGACTGTGACCTGATTGTAGGGGCGGTAAGCGTTACTCAGACCCCTTTACTCTAATTGATTACTGAGTTGTATGTAAAAGCATGATATTATAAGCATGTGTAACTTCTGATTCTGTATGTCTATTCTGCCATGATATTAATATGATCTGATATCTGCATATAAGCATGTCATGATATGTATGTTGTATTGCATTGGTTTGGGATTGTTGTGAAGAGAAGAAAGTCTGAGAGACGATTAGATCATGTACTGTTTTATGGTACCTTTTGGTGTGTAGGGTTGGATGGGTTGATTATATCCCCATACTTGGTGTGTAGGGTTAGGTGGGTCGATTCTATCCCCACATGGTGTGTTGGGCTGGTCGGAGATGGTGTGCAGGGTTGGTGGGCATGTTTTCTGATATCTGATTTGTGATGCATGCGATATCTATATGGCTAAGGCTGAACTATCAGTATGCCGTTATCTATTTGTATGCTTATGGGGATGTACACACTGAGTTTGCAAAAACTCACCCCATTGTTTATTTTGTTTGTCAGGTAATCCTCAGCAGTAGATGGATCAGTGTGGTAGAGAGCTCGATAGTGACCACTGTTGGACATTTATGGGTTTTTGAGTAACATTCTATTTGTCCGCGTTATTTTAAATATTTATTTTTGGGATTAATATGTCTTTGATCTTGAACTGTTTTTAAGTTTATTTCGGGATTTTAAACTATTAAGCAATTGATTAATGAACTAATGATGTTTTAGCTTCCGCGATAATGAAATGTGTTCACTTATTAATCGGTTTGGAGATTTCACGACTTAAGTAACGATAATGAACTGAACGATTTTTAATTTGCTAAGATTTTCTAAAAATACTCTCATGTGACACCGCCAGACTCAGCCATAACGTCCGGGCCGGGTTTGGGGGTGTTACATAGGGGATACACGGCCAAGTCACACACCCGTGTGCCAAGCCGTATGCCACATGCAATTGAGACCACGCCCGTGTCTCTACCCGTGTAAAAATACCTGAGCATTCTGTTTCGCAATTAAAAAAAATGCAGGGGACACACGGCCAAGACACATGTCCATGTGCTAGGCCGTGTGTCACACACGACTGAGACACATGCCCATGTCCCTGTCCGTATGGACAAAATAAGTCATTTTCAATCCCTATTTCTCACCCAAACTTGTCTTCCACCTACATTAACACTTAAACACAATCCTAAGCCAATTTCTAATCTTCAAGTCAAGCCAAAAACTAAGTCCTATGCATGATATATTATCACATTAATTCAAATATTCAATTTACTAAGTTGACCATATAATCATTTAAGCATGCTCATACCTAATATACCAATCCAACCAATTCAAGCACATATATACCAAACATAATATAGTCTCATAAACATATATTCATCAAAACATGCCATCACTAGCCATTCCAATGGCTAATTACAACCAAAACATTCATTTATCAACATTAGTCCATTAACCTATACATGCCATTATGCCCAAAGGAAATTTTGCTATTTCTACCGAAATGAGCCAATGGATAGTGTGATGTATCTCTGACCAGTTTCCAACCTTTACGAGTTTTCAAGTACTATAAAACAAAGGAAATAGAACAAAGTAAGCATTTGATGCTTAGTAAGTTCGTATAACGGGAAATTAACTTACCATTTATTTATATTTAAATTAAGCATGCAAAAATTCATCCAAAGAAATTTTGCAATTAGCCTAATCACATATAATCTCAAGAAACTTGTTAGTCATGCATTTCATGTAAACATCAAGAATCAAGGATGAGCTCATCATGTAATAATTTTCATATACATAAGCTTTCCATAATAATTCATCTCAATTTTAGATTATTCCATATTAGAACTTTACCCATTGAATTTATTAGAAATATCGATGGATACACAAGTAGTACACTTGAAGTGTACACACTATAATCTGTCAATTCATATTCAGGAGTGCTCATTAAAGCACATAACCGGGAAGTACTCTCTCGAGCCATATAATGGGAAGCTCATGTGAACCATGTAACGGGAAGCTTATTCGAGCTGTATAACGGGAAGCTCATAAGAGCCTTAATTAGGAAGCTCATGCGAGCCAATAACGGGTAGCTCTGAAGAACCATTAATCGGGAAGCTCCGGATAGCCATATATCGGGAAGTTCAAATGAGCCATATCGGGAAGCTCCGGAGAGTCAGTAACAAGAAGCTCACAAAGAGCCATATAAAGGGATGCTCATAAGAGTTGCGGCGTGTCCACAACACATGTAGGATTAGGGGTGAGCGTTCGATCGAATCGAATCAAATCAAATGAAAAATTTTTGAGTTAATCGAGTTGACGAATCATATTTTATCATCCTAATTTGATTTGAAATTTTCTCGAATCGAGTCGAGTGAGATGGAATTCGAATCAAATCGAATCAAATATATTTATTCGAGTTAAATTGTAAAAAATAATTTTGGTCCTTGTAACCACTGTCACTCATCGTAATAAAATTTGTCCACCTTAATCAAAATTTTTATTAACTTTCATCACCTTATAATTTATTTATTAATCTTTTATCTACGGGTTAGCTTCTTTGCTTGCTTAGTTGTTTCAATTATCTTCAGATTCTTGTCACTATGTATTTTGGAATTAAAATATATATTAAATGTAAAAATGTGATTTTTTAATAAAAATTATTTTAAAGATAAAATGTGAAATTGATACCAATATAAAATTTTAACATGAATATTTAATGGCATAATTAATAATTCAATTTTAATATAAATATTTAATATGACTAAACAATTCAATAATATAAATAATATAAAATGTGAAATTTAATTTAATAATATAAATAGTAAATATAAATAAAATTATTACTATTTATGTTTAGTGATTTTTTTTGGATAATTTTGATTTTTTATTTGAGAGTAAAGGGTGAGAAGTAAAAATCTAAGGGGGAAATAAAAAGTTTTTGGGGATAAAAGTTTGAGGGAAATAAAATAGGGGGAGTAAAATTTTGGAGGAAAAATATTTAAAAAAAAATTGGGGGGAGGGGGGGAATGGATTTGGGGTAGATGGGAGGTGAGATTGGAAGTAAAATTTTGGGAGTAAAATTTTGAGAAAAAATAAATGGGAGAGTAAAATTTTGGTGGGAAATGGATTTTGAGTAGATTGGGGAGTTGGGATGGAAGGGGAGTAAAAGTTTTGGGGGGGGAAAGTGGAAAGAAGTAAAAGTTTTGAGGGAAAAGTAAAAAGGTTTGGGAGTTTGAGATAAAAATGTAAAATATTATAGTTTGATATTCGAATTATTCGAGTTATTCGAATTCGAAAACTCAACTCGATTTGAACTCGAAATTCGAAAAAGAAATTGAATTGACTCGAATAACTCGATTCGTTTAACTTGAAATTCAAATTTTTTTTCAATTTTTTTGAGTCGAATCAAGTTTTGCTCACCCCTATGTAGGATCACAACCGATCAAGATGCTCCAAAGAGTTATTAACGGGAAGCTCGAGAAGGCTAATAACGGGATGCTCTTTCGAGCTATGGTGTGTTCGTAACATATGCAGGACCACAACCAATTTGGGAACCTTGTATCAATCGAATTTCATTTATTCAATCAGGATTTAATATTTATCGAGCATTATCAGATATGTGACCGATTTTCATACATGTAAATTATTCAATGCACATACATAACATTCAATTTAAACATATAAATGTATACAATTTAGTTACACGAACTTACTTTGACAAATGTTCGTGTATTTGAAATATACTAATTCGACACTTTTTCTTTTTCACGATCTAACTTCGTATTTGAGTTATCCAGATCTATATGAATAAATTTAACTCAATTTAATATAATTCATAATCAGTTCAATTCAATTCACATTTTAGGAAAAAATACAATTTTGCCCCTATACTTTTAATTAGTGACGATTTCGTCCTTAGGCTCGAGAAATGAAATTCTTGCAATTTAATCCTTATTCCAAGCCTAACTGATTTTTACATATAACATTTACAGCCCATATATTTCACAAAAATCAAAACTTTTCCATAAATTTTACATCTTTTCAATTTAGTCCCTAAATCACAATTTCATGAAAATTCACTTTATAAAAGTTATTTATCTATCAACAACCTTTCATTTTCTACCATAAATTTCATAATTCATGCATATTCATCCATGAAAAAATTTTAATAATTTGATAAATTTGCAAATTAGTTCCCAAAATAGCTAGATTAGGTTATTATGATCTCGGAAATATAAAAATTACTAAAAATGGGATAAGAATGCTTACCCAATTAAGCTTGCTTGAATTCTTTTCTCTTAGTTAGGGTTCACATGAAAATAATTTGAGAAAGATGATGACATAAGATGATATTTTGCCTTTTAATTAATTATCATCTTTTATTTTTTTCACTTTCCAATTTAGTCTTTTTCTTTTCTTAAAATTCCATGGATGAATCATCAAACTTATCTACTAACTCCTCTTAATGGTCTATTTGCCATATAATGACCTCAAATTTTGAATTCCATAGCTGTTTGATCTTTTTAGCTACTAGAATTTAAGTTTTGTATTTTATACAATTTGGTCCTTTTCTCAATTAATCATGAAATCGATAAAATTTTCTTAAAAAAAATTTTATTCGACATTCCTATTATATGGTAGACCATAAAATAATATTAAAATAAATTTTCTTTCGAACTCGAATTTGTAGTCCCAAAATCACTGTTACGATTTCACTGAAAACGGGCTATTACATATATGTCTTGAAAAATATTCCATATTTTCCTATTTCACAATTAGTCCTTAATAAATAAGTCACATGTATAACATCCTCTTCACACATATATTTCTTTCACAACAAACAAATATACTATTTCATATTCTTCCCCTATAATTCTATTTACAAATCTCATGATTTCATAATTTAACCCTTTATTTAATATCTATTTATAAATATATATAATTTACATTTATATCCTAAGAAATTTCATATTACAACATAAGATTTAAATAAAATAAATTAAAATTTTATAGTACTTACAACAAAATGATTGAGATGATGTAATTTCTTTTCTTCTCACTCATTGGCCTTTTCTTTCCCTTTTTCTTCAACTTGATCCTTTCCTTTCTTTTCTTTCTTTCAATTTCATATAAAACATATATCATTTATAAGTTAAAACTAAAATCATATAACTTTTCCATGTTAGTTAATGAAAATAAACATGTTGACATGATAATCTCATCATCTCTTACCTTAACTCCTTGAAAACCCAAAACCCTAGCTTCTGCTTTGTCTCTTTTAACACATTTATGGAAGTTTCTTACCTTAACTCCTTGAAAACCCAAAACCCTAGCTTCCGCTTTCTCTCTTTTAACACATTTATGGAAGTTTTCTCATGAGATTAAGATGCTCATTAGCTTTCTTTACAGTGGCGGAGCCAATAGGGGATTAGCAAGGGCCCTAGCCCCCCCAAAATGGAAAATTGTCCATTTAGGCCTTTTATAATTTATAAAATTTTAAATCAGTAATTGTAAAAATGCACTTTGACCCCCCAAAATGATAAAAATTTGATTTATTCCTTTAAAAATTATAAAGATATAAACTATTAAAATGATGAAATTGCATTTTCACTATCATAAAAATATACAATTTAATTCTGAACCCCCACCCCAAAAAATTTTCTAACTCCGCCACTGCTTCTTTATAGTTTTTACTAAAGAAATTCTAAAGAAAAAGAAAGGTTTTGAGCTTGATTGGTTCAACAGAGGAAGGATACAAAGGGAAATAAAAGAAAAGTTTGATGGAAACTTGGAGGGTGAGTGACGGTGGGCTTGGTGAAAAGATGACAACATTTCATTTTTTCTCCCACTTTTTACACTATTTCATAAAAATATCTCATCTTTTTTGTATTAAAAAAGGTTAAATTGTTAATAGGTCCTTAAGTCATCCATCTTTTCACTTTAGCCCTAATCATTGTCTAAAAATAGCTACTTGGCTAATTATCATCTTATCCTTCTTCATCTTTTATAATTCCTAGGATGACTCATATTTCACTCTGGTTAAATTTATTCATAATCCTTCCTTTCTTTCCACCACTATTATGTATCTCCTAACTTTTTATTTTTCCTTATTTGGCCACAACAAATTCTCTATTCTTTCAATTAAATCAATTCTTCTATTTAAAATTTTCCTATCTAAGGAGCATTTTCTAATCTCTTCCTGGGTCTAAATACTTCCTAATTAGATACTCAAAATTCTTATTCATTCGATTTCAAAAATTTTGCACTAATTTCTGATCTGATCTATCACTGTACCTAACTCCGAGTTAAAATGCGAATGTGACATAGGCCCTTTAAAATTTTTAAAATTTTAAATTAGTAAAAGTAAAATTGTACTTTGTCCCCCTAAAAATATAAAAATTTAATTTAATCCTTTAAAAATTATAAAGATATAAACTATTAAAATAATAAAATTATATTTTTACCATCATAAAAATTACAATTTAATTTCGACCCCTAATTTTTCTTTTAATTTCGCCCCCATTAGTCGGTAAATAAATATTTATCTCATAACCACTATTCTATAATTTATGTATAATCTTGCTACTACCGTTTGGAGTTTATTAATAGGATTATAAAGTAATTTAGGTATCTTGGTTATATATGAAAACTTTAAATAAGTATTAAAAAAGAAAATCATCCGAAAAACTATTATCTTGATAATAGTCCAATTATCCCAAATCGTCATGGCAAAATCATCCGAAAAACTTTAAATAAATATTAAAAAAGGAAATCAAATTATCGGCGTCATAGCTTATGTTTGCATTTTGTTACGTACAATTTCCCAATTTCCCATTCCCATTCCCATTCCCATCCCATATCAATGTGTATAATATTCAACTTAAATATGTGAAGAGAAACGAGTGGCTCGTGGAGTAGTGGCTGAAGGGCGAGTAACAGTAAACTCAGAACGCTTTGGTACGCTTTGTTTTGTTTGATCGTCCCTATTTATTTCCAGGTTTTCTGAAGATTTGCAGCTTTAAATTTTGTTTTCCTTCTTTGGGTTTTCTTTTTCATTTGGATTGATTTCATGTATGGATTTGGTAGTTGCCCTTATCTGTATTTCTTCCCCCCAATTGCACTTACTCGTAATTTGCTGAAATCCCCAGTGGAATTTTCCAGTTTGGGTGGTTGATTTCGTTTTCATTAATAGTATATACACAGGCATACTGATTCAAAAATATTGCTTTCAAAATTGTTCCTCAGAACTATCAAAATAAACTGGGTAAAGATGAATAGTTATCAACTGACTATTTTAAAATTTTTTTATTGCAATGAACTGTTGCCAAAAACTATGTTGCTTCTGTACTTAGATATTTAGGTCGGATACATGTATATATCTGGTACGAATGATTACATTACGGGCACTGGTGACTACAACGTAATCTTATTAACTTGCTGATAATTCATCCCCTCCCCCACAGAACTAACTCTTGTCTTATTACATTTATTTTTTAGTTCAAATACGTGAAATATATAGTTAGCTTTGAAGAGATTGTATGGTTTGACTCAAGTTGTTGAAATGACAGGGAAATGGCAAGTTATAATCCGGGATGGTTAGTTTTGGTTGGGATTTTGGTGACGTTAAGTTTACCATATTCACATGCCTTTTGGGGAAACCAAAATAAGATACATACTGCTGTTTTCCTGTCACCCAAGTTCGTGCTCGGACCAGGATCTGTGGAAAATAGGTTCTATTTCAATGTCGACTTTCCGAAAGGTCATATTGCCTTGAAAAGTTTCGATGCAGAAGTAATTGATGAGGCCGGGAATCCTGTTCCACTGCACGAGACGTACCTGCATCATTGGGTTGTTGTTAGATACTATGTACGTAAAGGCGTGGAAATATCGAAGTTGGATGACCTTAAAAAGCTTAACAGGTCGGACTATATTTCTGGGGGAAACAGTGGGATTTGTCAGAATGGAATTCTTAGTCAGTTCTTTGGCCTCGGGTCTGAGACACGGAAAACTTCAACTCATATTCCTGATCCATTGGAATAGAAGTCGGTAATCCTGCTGAAGTTCCTTCAGGGTTTGAGGAGCAATGGATGCTTAATGTTCATGCAATTGATACAAGGGGTGCGGAAGACAAGTTGGGATGTACAGAATGTCGTTGTGATCTGTATAATGTTACGGTCGATGAATATGGAAGACCTTTGAGGCCATACTATATAGGAGGATTGTTATGTTGTTACGATGGTACACAATGCAAGGTGAAACATGGGTTTGAGGCTGTTAGAAGAACCCTTTACCTTAGATACACTGTGAAGTGGATTGATATGGATAGGTCCGTCTTGCCTGTTAAAATTTATATATTTGATATCACTGATAGTTGGAAAAGGACCCCTAGTTCAACGGAGATTAATGCAGAGCACAAGTGCAAGGTAGATGAACTGTCTCGTTTATGTGCTGCAACACCATTTCTGTTTTGTCAAATAAAATTTCTTGTGAAATATCATCATTGAATACATTTGATGTAGATTGAATATGATATTGAATCTTGTGATGCCACTGGGTTGGGCAATGATGGGTGCATCGACACCAAAAGGATAAGCCTTGACATGCCGTTTGGTTGTTATCTCATATACGGTGTTGCACACCAACATTTAGGTGGCACTGGTTCTGCACTCTATAGAGAGGTATTGAAATGTCTTATTTCGGCGCAACACTTTTATACCATTATATAATGTATATGTATATGTATGTATGCATACATGCGATCTGATGATGTCGAGCTGTGTCTGTTTGATTTTGGTGAATTTCAGGATGGCCAACTTATGTGTTCTTCATTACCGACTTATGGGGAAGGAGAAGAACCGGGAAACGAAGCTGGTTACATTGTAGGAATGACCACCTGCTATCCTAAACCCGGAACTGTGGAGATATCTGAAGGGGAGACTTTGATTTTGGAGTTCAATTACAGTAGAAGCAGACATCATACTGGTGTCATGGGGCTGTTCTACATTTTGGTTGCGGATGACCTGCCCAAGCCAATGCATACCTTGCGCACTGTTGTTCAAGTAGGTTTCCAACTCCCAAATGGTGAACATTGACGAAGAAAATCCATTAGTCCAACCAGATGATCATTCATTATTTCAAATATACAAATGTTAACTTCGATGAAACCAATAATGTTTTAATGAAACAATCATCTGATGCAGACACAGGACAGTATTATGGTGGTAACAATCCTTTGGGCTGCGGTAGCTTTGATTGGTGTGGTAGCTGTTATCGCGCTTGCCGTTCATTATCAATTTAAACGCGAGGGAGAAGATGGCTATGAAGCAATCGGGATGTGAAGGTGCTCTGATGAGCTCCGCTCTGTATTGCATCTAAGAGTTCCAGTAACTTTGTTGTCAAAATAGTGATATATATGTATCATATATATTTTAGTTGTCAAAATTGTTAAGAGTACAGCTGCAAGTCAGTTAGGCAGTTCAACTTGTTAGTAGGTTGTTACTATTTGGTTAATAGCAGTTAAGGTCATGTACCTTAGTATTAATCAACAATAATCAAATCATGAATAATACACTAAATGATTCAGAATACAAGTATTCAATTTTTACCAGTTTAGCTTTAATAGTTTCTTTCAAAAATAGTGATATGGATAATATATATATATATATATATATTAGCAACTTTTGAACGTTATGTTCAGATGAATTGTGCTAATCATGCAGAAAAAAATTTCTGGAAAATCATGCGCAAAATAAGGAGAGCAAAACAACGTTTTATAATTAATGAATTTAAATAGTAGTGGAGTGGATCCCAATCGAGCTCCTGTATCAGGATTTTAAGCTCAAGTTCAATTTGAAGTTGGGTTCACCTTTAAAATTATAATTTTAGAAGAATATTTTATAGTTTTAAAACATCTAATTTTTAATTTTTTTTTTTGAAATTTTTAGAACATTTTGTAATTTCATAAAAAAAAGCATTTAATGTATTTTTTTTAATAATCTTAGCATTATTGTAACTTGAGAAAAAATATTTTTTAACTTTGTAAGAAATTTTGATTTTTTTTTTAATTTATGAATTCTTTTAAAAAAATATTGTTGGATTACTGAGACATAAGCTTTTTAATAAAAAATTTTTTTAATGGGAATAACATTACAGACAAAAAGAATGTTTATAGTGAGTGAAAAAAATTAAATTAGTTCTCTTACTCGTTTTAATATAAACTAAAATATTTTTTAAATAGTTAAATATTGTAACTTATAATTGTTAATTGATAAGTTTATTCCACTAAGTAACTTTTAAAATGATTCTTTTTTTAAAATTTTATTTGGAAAGAGTAATCATGTTTAACTAATTAATAGTCACGCCATTATTGAATAATGGAAAAAAATTGCAAATATTTTAATAGATAAAAATTATAATAAAAATATTTTATATTATGTAGAATTTATAAATTTTGAATGTAAATGAAGTTGGAATTTTTAAATATTAAATTATGATTTTAGTGGATAACAATAATTTAATATATAATTATAAATTTTTAACCTAAAATAATTTGTTTCAATATTAAGGTAAATAAATGTGCATGAAGATTAAATAAACATACGCATGGGTTAAAAAAATTATTTAGTGTTAAATTTTGAACATAAATCTAATAATAATTGATTTTATTTTTATTAAAATCTTTAATTATTTTAAGATTGAAAAAAGAAACAAACAAATTATTTCTTTTCAAATATTTTAATTCAAATATTAAAATAAATAATAACAATAATTTTAGCCTAACACCAACCTTAGCGGTTACAAATCACTAATGGTAAAAACTTCAGTTTGCTCTCTCTGTCTAGCTCGTTCAAATAGATGTTTAGACAAGTGTATAATTATTCAAACAAATGTTTGAACACAAGTTCAAACAAAACACTAGTAAGCAAATAAGAAAATGAAGAAATAAAGATAAGAGATTTATTAATATGACTTGAAAACAATTCTATTTCATAGAACCGTTCAATGAATAATTTTTATTTATAATATTCCAAACTATATATTGATTTAAGCCCATTTATATTACAAAAATAAAAAATAAAAATAAAAATTATTGCTCACCATTATCCCAACTATTATAAATCACTCGCCTCAAAAACTTTATTTACAATAAAAAATTTAACGCAAAATACAAAAATTTCCAAGTGAAAGATCACTTCAAGTAAAAATTTCAAGTAAATTGAAAATTATTTTACTAAATAGAATGGAGAAATTGTGAACCTTTTATTACTTTATGAGAATAAAATTCAAATTAGCTTAAGGGACTTCAACTTATTTGAGAAATGATTAAAATATTTATATGTTTACAAATTAAATTTATATTTAAACTTAATTTTTTTTAAATTTTATTATTTCAAATAAAATTTAATTTAATTCATTTAAAAAAGTAATAAATATTTTCGTTCGTGTCATAACGTTGTATTATTTATTTGCTTAAAATTCATTTCCAGAAAAATCATGCGTAAAATAAGGAGACAGCAAAAGAAAACGTTTCGTAATTAAATGAAAAAAAAACTAAGATTACATTAATTAAATTGAGAGTGTAGTGAGGATATTAAACTCGAATTTGATCAAGGATGGTAACAACACGGGTGACCACATTTTCACTTAAAACCTCCTACTACTTTATTTATTTATATTAGTGTCAAATTTTTAAAATTAAAATATATTTTAAGCCATTTTTTAAAATTAGTTTACTCAGTCATTCCTTTGTATTATTGAATTAAATAAATCATTAATCAATTTTCTAGCTTAGTTCAATTGGTTTATATTAATTCGTGTATTAATTAGTCTGATTTTTTTTAATTAATAACTCGGTCAAATTTCAATTTGATTGACTTGTTTGGTTCAAAGAATCATAACTTTAAATTTTTACACTTTGTATATTTGAAACTCAATTCTTTTTTTTTTTTTAAATTTAATTTTTTAATTTTTATTTAAAAAATTATTTTCAAATTATATATAATCACACAGTATTTTAATTGAGATGTTAACGAAATTAAAAAAATACATGAGAAAATCAAGTAATATATTTCTAAAATATTTAAGCACCGAGCAGCTGCGGTGGTAGTCCAAGCCTCAACGACCTGAAGATAGTAAATTATAGAAAATGTGAGGTTGTGTTCGTGGAAGGCAGAGCCCAGATATTTTAATTTTATCCTGACTCAGTTAATGCTCTCAAACTCCATAAAAAAAAAATAGAATTTAATTAATTTTGAATGTTTAAAGAGCTTTTGTGGGGGGGCAATACGTGTTATCTCATTATCTGGACCTTGGGTTTCAAAGTTGGGAATTTGAACCTTCAATAATCTTGCACGTGTATTTTCCCAATTTCTCTTTCTCTCCCTTTCTTAGAACCGCCCTCTTTTTCCTTCCTTCATTCAATCCCGCTCTATTATTGTTTTCTTTCATTGTATTTGATATTTGGAACAGAAAAACAAAACACAGCATTCAAACTACTTGGAATTCATCTCTATAAGCCTGTTCCTTTGGAATTTTGACTCTATTTTTCCTTCTTTTTTGACCTCCCTTACCCCAAAGAAAAGTCTACCTCTTTTATTTCTCTCACTAATTCCAGTCAATTTTTTTGTATCCTTTCCTTAATTGATTCTTGGGTATATTATTTGTATCCCTTTTCTTTAAAAAAAAAAAAGCAGGAAAAAAAAGTAAAGGCTACTTATTTATTTATGTTGTTTGTTTCCGGTTTAATAAAAAAACAGATCTTCCCTTCGAAGCTCCATGATTGCAGAGAACAGTGCCGAGATACAACAACATTCACAGAAAAATAAGTGATTTTTGGATTAAAGGTAAATCAGAAACGTCATCGTTTTGGTGTTTGTTGTTATGCCTGGCGCAGCAGGGCAGGGCGTGGAACATGTAGGCTTGCCTAAAATGGAAGCGAAATCCGAAGCTGGATGTAGCAACCCCGTCAAAAAGAAGGGACCCGTCTCAATGGATCACGTTCTCTTGGCATTACGCGAGACTAAGGAGGAAAGGGATTTAAGGATTCGGAGTTTGTTCAACTTTTTCGATGCAGCCAATGTGGGATTCTTGGATTACGGTCAGATCGAAAAGGGTCTCTCGGCTTTGCAGATTCCGGCCGAGTATAAGTACGCCAACGATCTGTTGAAAGTCTGCGATGCAAACAGAGATGGGCGCGTGGATTATCAAGAGTTTAAAAGGTATATGGATGACAAAGAGCTTGAACTTTATAGGATTTTCCAAGCTATTGATGTGGAGCACAATGGGTGCATTTTGCCTGAGGAGCTTTGGGATGCGCTTGTTAAGGCTGGTATGCTATGCTCCTTTTTTTTATAGTATTTTTTATATTAATTTATTTTTCTTGGTTTTGTTTTCTTTATCTTGACATGTTTGATTGGTGTGGTGAGGTAGTTGCATTAATTGGGGTTGATAGTGAAATCATTATAAAGTTTGCTTATAAATTGAGAAATTGTATGTTGCTTTCAATCTTCCTATTGCCCCTTTTGCTCTAAAAACTTGCCATCATTGTGAGATTGGAGAAATTGCTTTTGCAGTGTTTTGTAAATCAAACCGCAGTTTGGTACCTTTAAGGAAAGTAGATAGCCTTATTCATCCAAATGCATTAATTCGGTTGGCAATTTGAATTCTTCCGGTATGTTTGTGTTGTTGGGGATAGGTTACATTGCGAGTTGTGGGAATGCGTTGTCTTGCTCAAATTTCTAAACCGAATTTGGAGTAACTTACAGTTAGGTGTTAGGAAGCTGCCTCTGCCGGTTTGTTATGTAAAGGCTCATGTTTGCAATGGTGTATCTTGGGACTGTTCAAAACCCGTCTAATATTATGAGAGGTTATAAAGCTTCACATGCCCGATGTGTTTGCCATGGTGTTGATATATTGAACTTTTCATATTTTAGTTCTTAAATCAACAGAAACAAAAAGAAGGTAATTGGGAATTTATTATTATTATTATTTTGATGTTCTCTTGTTCAAGTTTGTGTTCTTTTTCTTACAAATTATTCTGAGCCAAAGTTTTGCTGAGCTGAAATCTGAACGGTATGTCCATTATATTTTAAAGGAGCTTCTAAAGGGTGTTTTCTTTCCTCCAAAATCTGTCAGACCAGAATCTTTATCTTTTTTTTTTTTTTTTTTTGTTTATATTTCCTTTATGAATGCATCTGCATTTGTTGAGGTGCCTTGGCAAATCCTACAGTTTGGCCGGTAAGGATCTATGCAAGCTTTCAAGAGAGTTTGCCACCATTTAAGGAAAGTGTTTGTCTGGCTTGATATCAAGAGACAGTTTCCTGTCAGTATAAAAGTTGTGTCAGTTTGTTTTTGCTGGATGCTGAGGGGCTGGTTGTTTCCATGGTTGTAATAACAGTTGTTTTCATCTTATAAGCCCTGGCAGTTTGTATTTTGCAGGGATTTGTATCGATGATGAGGAACTTGCACGATTTGTAGAGCATGTTGATAAGGACAACAATGGAATTATAACATTTGAAGAATGGAGAGATTTCCTTCTACTCTATCCTCATGAAGCTACTATGGAGAACATCTATCATCATTGGGAAAAGGTTTGCCTTGTAGATATCGGAGAAACAGCTGTTATTCCCCAGGGCATCAGTACACATGTTAAGAGAAGCAAGTATTTTATTGCAGGAGGAATAGCCGGAGCAGCTTCTCGCACTGCAACTGCTCCTCTCGATCGCCTGAAGGTTGTTTTACAAGTGCAAACCACAAATGCTGATATTCTGCCAGCTGTAAGAAAAATATTGAAGGAAGATGGTATTTTGGGGTTTTTCCGAGGTAATGGGTTAAATGTTGTGAAAGTAGCTCCTGAAAGTGCTATAAAGTTCTATGCATATGAAATGTTAAAGACTGTAATAGGAGACAGTAGAGGGGATAAGAAGGGTGATATAGGTGCTAGTGGGAGACTTTTTGCTGGTGGAGTAGCTGGTGCTGTGGCACAATGTGCTATCTACCCAATGGATCTCGTAAAAACTCGATTACAGACTTGTGCTTCGGAAGGTGGAAAGCCTCCAAAGCTGGGGAAATTAACTAAGGATATATGGGTTCAAGAGGGTCCTCGAGCATTTTATAAAGGTCTTGTGCCATCTCTTCTTGGGATTATCCCATATGCTGGCATCGACCTTACCGTCTATGAGACCTTGAAAGATTTTTCGAGGTCATATATTCTTCAAGATAGTGGTATTTATACTATCTGCCTCTCTTATTTTATGCTTGTTTTTTGCTCTTTTTCTTATATCTTCTTTTCAGGTTTTTCATATTTCATTAATTTGTGTTTTTCTTCTGAATTTGTTACCCAATTTGCTTTCTGATGACTGTTTCTCCGTCTTATAGAACCCGGTCCTCTTGTGCAACTAGGCTGTGGAACAATTTCTGGAGCTTTAGGAGCAACCTGTGTTTATCCTTTGCAGGTTATTCGAACGAGGTATGATTATAACATGTAGAAATTCTTTTTTGTGGTCATTCAGGTTCATCCGTACATCATCGTAACTTGTTTCTTTTTTTGTTCTCACAGAATGCAAGCTCAACGCACTACCTCAGGTGTTGCGTATAATGGAATGTCTGACGTATTTTGGAAAACCTTTCGGAATGAAGGTTATAGAGGTTTTTACAAAGGACTATTTCCTAATCTTCTCAAAGTTGTCCCAGCTGCAAGCATTACATATTTGGTGTATGAGGCTATGAAAAAGAGTCTAGAACTTGACTAGAGTCCACAGAAGTTCTGCAGTCGGGCCTAGCTGCCTTATATTTATCGCTGAACCGAAGTTAGAGTTGACGAATACAATGATAATAAGATGATTAAATGAGTAATTATTTTGAGTTAGGTGATAATTCCCCTTCAGAGAATGAGGTGCATAGTTTTGTAGTAAATTTTTTTTAGACCAGGCTTATCAAAACGAAACGTTGAGAATCGGGTTTATATGACATAATTATGTCGGTCTTCGAAATCAATAGGTATGATACTGTTCAATTTTTTCTTCTTTTGCCCCTCTTGTTCATATCTTGTTCGAGGCGGATGCAGGAGATGAAGGGGATCTCTCATCTCATAGAAATTGATTTATTGAAGTTATAGGTTATGAAATGGATTGATCTGTATTTGATATGCATTCTATTTGTTAAGAACATAGCTTTTTCTTAATGATATTGTTGACTATATAACTGATTTTATGGCTGTTTTAGTCACAATTTTTTCCATTTAACATGAAATCAGATATTGTTAGATTTCATGAAAAACACCCAACATACCCGGACGAGTCTCTTGTTTAATTTGTTTTGTTGAGGACGAGTAGTAGTTAAAGAGAAGCGAAGAGTTGGAGCAAGAATTCATCTTTTATAAACGAAAGAGTGGAGATTTTGTCCTCCACATTATAGCCGCCATGAGTATCTGCTAACTTATGCAAGACTGAACTGACAATTAATGAACCTGACGATATTTTGTAAGATTACATGTTTTGATGAAGAACAATTTATTCATAATCTGAAACATTTCAAACCCACCCATTTTGTCAGCTGAAAGAAATCCAAGCAATGAAGCACTAATTATTCAGCTGAAATAGCAGACGTACAACCAACCATTTTTGTTCAACAAACTTTGAGGGGAAAAAACATAAAACAGCTTGGAACAACCAATTAATCTGCTACAAATTTGGACTTTCTTCTGTGTTTTATGCTCATTTTGATCTGAACTCTGACTGAAAACAAAGATGCAGAAATGAAGATAAGACACAAAAAAGTAAAAATAGAAAGAAAGGCATGGCCTTCCCTTTGCCTCAAATGACTTGCCTTTTAAGCCCCCTTTCAAATCCTCTACGAGGAGTAAGCAGAAGAGGGATGGTTACTAATGGTTGCAGTGTTCTTCTTCTTCTTCTTCTTTCTTCTCCACATGTTTTTGGTCTCAAAGTTTGAGCTCAAAACTCAGACAGAAGAAACAAAAACAACTTATTGCATTAATGCATTGCCTTTGTTTGTGCAACAACCTGTATATTTATATACACCTTTGAGAAGTGTTTAAACCTGTGTCAGAAGTCCAACATTTCAGGTTTCTTTGGATTTTTTTTTTTAAAAAAAAAAAAGAAAAGAAAAAGAATAAGAGGAAAAAAGACAAAGGAAAACAGATCAAACCAAGGTGTCAAATTTGCAGTGGTCCCCTTTGGTATAATTCCTTCATTGGGTCATCTTATCTTCCACTAAGAATATTTACTTTTCTCTTGCTTTTGCATAAATCATGGTGAGTACTTCATGTTACATGCATAGCCTCCTTGGATTTACTCTTTTCTTATATTAGTTTTGTTGAGGGTTTCAACTCTAATATTGTTGTTTTTTCTCAATTTTGTTGAAAATCTAAATGCATGAAGAGACCATAAATTTATAAAGTAAAAATATCTCGTCAAGTACTTATTACTTGTTGAAAGTACAAAACTTTGATAATGGTTTATATATATTATTCACGTTTTTCATTATTATTATTTTTTTATGCTTCAACATATACCAGCTTATCATAATTGTTCATCACTAAACATGATCATAATTTTTTTAAGTAATGACTAGGAAAGATATAATAGCAGAAATGTCATAAAAAAGAATGTAAAATATCATAAATATAATACACATTTAAAAAATAATACAAATACCAACTCAAACGGCCGGCCCAGTAATTAAGCAAATTTATCTTTATATTCATGTAGTGAGTTGAAATGGCTAAAATTATATGGTAGTAACGTGTGAGTTGTATAATAATATGTAAAAGATAGCTGAGAAAAGGTTCCCTCTCCAATGAAGAGGTCCAAAAAACAGACTGAAACCATAAACAAATGGAAAAGTTAGTTAAAGCAAAGTCATGGCCAGAAATGAAAGAATATGTATTAAAAGAAAATGTAAATATATAATATACAAATCTAAAGGGGAAAAGAATATTGAAGGAGATATGCCCTTTTACTTTGGACCGTCCACTTATTAGTTTTAGTCTTACCCCATCTTGGAAAATGGTGAGATCTGAGAATCTTTGTGGATTGGCACTAATCCAAAATTAGTGGGAGATTTTAACAAATAATATTTGAAAATATAAAACAACTTTTTTTTCCCTTCATTATTTAATTCATTTGATTGGTTCCTTGGATTAATAATTGAAGTTTGAAGAGCTTTGGATATATTCTTTATTTCCCTAAACTTAATAGAGGTTGTAACGACTCGAATTTTATAGTTATCAGAAAAATGTATTATCGGGTCTCTGTTTTTAGAAAATAAATTTGTAAATATTTATTAAAAATATTTACGAAGTTAAATGAGTAGTTAATAAAGTTTTTATTAAGTGAATTTAGCTTAATTTAGAGTAATTAGTAAAAAAGACTAAATTGAATAAAGGGTAAAGATTTAATTATAGATTAAAATAAAATAAAGGGGATTAAATAGGTAATTATGCCTATTTTATTAGGTGAGCGGCAAATGAGAGATTATATATTATTATTATTATGGTTTTATATTAAATTATTATTATTATTATTAAATAAATTAAAATAGTGACAAATATATGGTAATATAATAAACATGTGTAAAATATATGAAAATTCGTTTGTAATATATTTGTATATTTTCTTAAGTAATAAGTAAAAGATATTTATTAAATATTATTATATTATGAAATAAACTAAATTGTGACAAATGGATGGTAATGATGATATACAAATATAGTGATATATAAGTGTACATTTGTAATATATCTATTTGTTTACTAAATAGATATTTATTATAATAATTATTATATTAAATTATTATGAAACTAACTAAATAAATAAAGAAACAAAGCAAAAGAAATAGAAAAGAAACAGAGAGCATTTCGAAGGTAGAAGGAAAAGGCAAAGTCAACGAGAGTTAGTTCGGAAATTACGGTTTGTATTTTTATAATCCGAATTTAATTATTAATTGTTATATTTTAATTTAAATATTTATGGTAAGAAAATTAAGGTAAGTGTAGTATATTTGATATTGAATTGAGTGTTTATGAAATTATGATTTATGTGATATTTGAACATTTGTATTGAATTTAAATTGAATTGGTATTTAATCCGAATTTTAATTATTAATTATTATATTCTGGTTTATATGTTATTGTAAGTAATTAAGGTAAGTATTAGTAATTGTTATTGAATTGAATTTATATGGATATATGTGATTGATGTGAAAATTGAATATTGGATGTATGTTATATTTGAAAAGTATATTGATTGAGAATGTGATGAAATTAATATGAATATGTGGTTATTGTAAAATTTGAATATTTATTATTGAAAAGTAAAGTGAATTGTATTGAATTGAGAATATATGTGATTAGTTGAAATGTGTATTGGTTGAAAAATTGAAAATGAATTGAATACACTATTAACAGTGTCGGACTAAGTCGGATATAGTTGACATGCCATAGGATTGGAAGTGTTCAAGGATACTTCGACCTTGAGTTGATGAGGTACTATAAGTGTCGTACTATTACTTCGACTTCAAGTCGATGAGGCACCATGTGTGTCGTACTACTACTGTTACTTCGGTTTAATCCGATGAGGTACTGAGTACCGTACTATTACTATTTACTTCGGCAAAGCCGATGAGGCACTGAGTGCCGTACTAGTGTGTTAGTTGGATCCGTGTATCCGTTAATGTCCAAGTCATGTTAATAGGGGTAAATAAAGGTACTGAATGACTGATTGTTACTGAATGATATTGATAAATTGATTGATATTGAAAAATATTGACTGATATTGAGCTTGGAATAAAACGGATTACTGATTAAAATGTGAATTGTTGAATATTATTTGTTGATATTGAACAGTGAACTGAAACATGATTGAAACACATGAATTATGTAATTTTAAATAGGATATAAGTGAATAATATTATTGTTCAAATGAATTGTGAGCATATTGTGGAAAATTATACGGGTTAGTAGATGAAAGAATTGATTGAGTTATAAAGAATTCATCTATGAATTGAACAATTATATAATTGTGATTGTTATATGATTTTTAAGTGAATGTTATATTTTTATATTATTATGTGTTCGAATTATAGAAATACTTATATTATTATGTGTTCGGATTATAGAAATACCACTAAGTTCATACTCAGCATATGGTTTGCTTCCGTGCGCAGGATAAGTTAAAGTCAGACCATTGAATCAGTATCCCAGGCCGATCCCGAACTCAACGTGAAGAGGTATATTAATTATTGGTAATAGCATGTACCCAAAATGTCTATATGTGTCATTTTGGATTGTCAATGTAAGGATGAAATAAGTAAGTTCAGATTTAGTAACAGTATATGGTAGGAATTGGCTTACTT
Organism: Gossypium longicalyx; assembly: GCA_025698465.1. Lineage (NCBI taxonomy): Eukaryota > Viridiplantae > Streptophyta > Magnoliopsida > Malvales > Malvaceae > Gossypium > Gossypium longicalyx. Next base: position 7,713,584 of record CM047006.1, on the reverse strand, counting down.
GGTAAAAATTTGAACTATTTAATAATGTATGTGAAATACTTAAAAGATTCATCATATAGGCACATAAAATATCTAATTTGGCATGTTTTGAGTAGGTTTGAATGTGATTTAAAGTAATTGAATGAATGGTTATTGGAATGTTTGGTATCTTAAATTGCAGGGCTGGTAAATTTGTTGTTTAAGGTCCATTTCGAGTCCACACAGCCTAGCACACGAGCGTGTGTATTGGTCGTGTGAAAACTGCACTTTAATACTTTCAAGTCAGAGAGTTACACAAGCTCTCAACACGGTCGTGTCACCTAGCAACATGGCCGTGTGATCTAGTGACATGTAACACCCTTTAACCCCAACCCGTCGCCAGAACAGGGTTACGAGGCATTACCAAAATTAAACACTAATAACGAACAACACCGGGTCATAAATCTATATTTCAATTTAAAAATTCTCAAATTCCACCTTTAAGTCCCTAAAATGGACCTACGAGGTCCAAAATATACTTAGGAAGTGTTTTGGGACTAAACCGGGAACTTTGGAAACTTTCCATTAAGAATAAGGGAATACGCCCGTGTGGCCTAGGACATGCCCGTGTAGCCTGCCCGTGGGACTCCCATGGCCGTGGGGCCAGCCCGTGGGTAGATCTGTTTTGCTCACACGGCCGTGGTACTAACCCGTGGGCAAATTTGACTTTGCCACACGGCCTGGGCATACGCCCATATGACTTGGCCGTGTGAAAACATGATTTTTCACCATTTTTGAGCTATTTTCACATACTAAACACACCTAATTCATGCCCAAAACATTTTCTTATAAATCTATGCACCACATTTACATTCAAAATATAAAACATTTACAAGTGACAAACACCAAACCTAGTACATGCCACATATCCAAAAGATAGATGCATCACCAAAATTGAGCTGAGGTCGGATTGACTCGGATGCTGCTCCAAACTTCAATTTTACCTAGCCTGCGCACGGAAACAAACCGTACGCTGAGTATTGAAAATACTTAATGGTATTACCATAATTCAAATTAAAGAAAATATAAAATATCATAAACATGCATAAATGATTAACAAATCATACATATAATTCATACCAAGTTATCATATTTACATTGTATCATTTTTATTATTTGATTCAATATGTAATGACCCAAATTCCCGGGCACCGGAAAAACGAGTCGTAGGGCCTCCGTCTTAGGAAATTAAGTCCGTAAATATTTATTAAAAATATTTATGAGGATAATTATGAGTTAAATTAGAGTTTAATTAAGTGAATTTAATTTAATTAAGAGTGACTAAGTAAAAGGACCAAATTGAATAAAGTGTGAAAGTTGAATTATAGATTAAAAGAAAATAAAAAGGGCCAAAATGGAATTATGCCATTTGTCCTAAGTGAGGCGGCATAAACATAAAAATCTGATATTTTTATGTGTTAAAATATATATTAAATTATTATTATTAAAAGTAAAGTAAATAAAAAGGAAATAAAGAAAAAGAAAGATAGAAAAGAACAGAGAAGCTCACGAAACAGAGAAAGAAAGGAAAGGAAGAAAGAAAAAGGAAAAATTGGAGAATTGAAGCTTGAAAGTTGAATTGGTAAGTTAATTAAGCCCTTTCCTTTCTAATTTTGGTATTTTTAAAGCTTTAAAGAAAGATTTTCTTGAATTCATGAGAAAATATTGAAAATTAATGAAGGTTTGACTAGGGTTTATGTTGAAGAAATGATGAAATTAGGGATTAATTTGATAAAATTTTGAATTTGAATTGAATTAGGGACTTAATTGTAAAACAAGCCATAAGTTTTGAGTTTTAGGAATTAAATTGAAAGAAATTCGGAATTATAGAAAAATGATGAAAATTTGATAGTTATAAGAATATTTTGATGGAAATTGAATAGAAATAAGGTGTGAATTGGTGTTATAAACTTGGTTATTAGCATTTTACATCAAAACAGTTTTGGGAAGTAGCAATGGTTTGACTTTGGAAATTCACTAAAAATTGTAGGAATTGAATCAGAGGATGAATAAGATATGAAATTAAAGCTTATTGGGTCTAGTTTCTTATAGTGGAAACAGTGTAAGCAATGAATTTATGAATCAAGAGATATTTTAAATTTTGTAAGACTGGTTCAGGGTAATTTCGAGACACTCTGTTTTAACTTTGGAAAATCATTAAAAATTGTACAAAAATTATGATGGAGTGTAATTTATATTTGTGAACTCCTTAATGAATCTAGTTTCAAAATAAATAAACAAGAACCTTATTCGAGTTCTGTACAATGAGATAATTTATTTTTAGTAGAGAGAGGTCAAAACTGTCAAATGAAATAACAGGGGAGTATTTGATGAATAAACTGTACTAAATGGCTAGACTAAAAATTCTGGAAATTTTATGGTTAGAAGTTATATGAGTCTAGTTTTAAGTAAAATTTACGGATATTAATTTGGAGTTTCGTAGCTCAAGATATAAATAATTTAGTAACAATGACTCAAGTAGACAGCTTAATGGTGAAATTATATATATATACATTAAAAATGGTTAAATTTGCATGTTTAGGCTCATGAATTAAATTGAATCATGTTGTATTGATGATTATAAATTATTATTTTCGTAGCCAACAAAGAACCTGAAGCATCAGTATCGAAAGGAAAGGAGAAAGTCATCGAGGACTAAAACGGGAGAATTACGGTGTGTATTACTATAATTCAAATTTTAATTATTATTGCTTGCTGAAATTTTTAATTGTTATGTATGGTAAATAAGACGTGAGGTAAGTATGTGAAATTGAAATTAGAAAAAAAAAGAGTAAAATAATACCCTATTAACTTGTCGGACTAGATTCGATACAAATGGCATGCCATTGGATTTGTGATATGATGAAGAGATTGTAGTTCGGCCGAGAAGATGTTTCTGTTATTATATACTTCGGTTTATCCGAATAGGCATTTAATGCCTTAATGGTGTGTTTGGGAGGATATATTATACCGGTGTGTTATGGAGGATTTACAATATTCCGGGTGTGTTTGGGTTGGATATTCGGGTGTGTTTGGGTGGAAATCCGCGTATCTATCATAGTCCGAGCTTTGTTAATAGGGTAAATAATTGAAATGAAATTTTGAAAATGAGATTATTTGTTTAGTACTATTGAAAAGTACGAGAAAGAATGTATGAACTAAATTATGAATTGAGTTAGTATGAGAAAAATGAATTATGAATTTAAGATTTTATGAAGTAAACTAAATATATATAAAAGTAGTTTAAATAATTATAAAATTTATGGTTGATGTTTGTAATTTATTAATATTAAATAGTCTTGATTTATAGTAATACCACTGAGTATATTCATACTCGCAAGACAGTTGTCTCGTCGCGTGAGTTAGTAGAAGTCAAGTATTCCGCTCAAACATCCGAACAATCCCGACTCTAACACAAACTTAGTGATGTATATTTTTCTTTTGGGTAAAGTGGCATGTACATAGGTGTTGTTTAGTCACCTGAATATGTATATTGTTTTGAGTAGTGAAGGATGAATTATAAGATTTAGATGGTTAAATGAAATAGTAAGAAAAGTACATGATATTTTGATACAGGAACATTAAGTTGTTAAATGAACGAAGTTTTAAATCAATTTTGAATGATGCTATGATAGTAATTAAGTTAAAATTTTGTTAATGATATAAATATTAGTTATATGAATGTGAAATATTGGTGCTGGTTGTTTTGGTTTGAATTTGCAGGAGGGTTAAGTAAAAATAAGCAGAAATGTTGTCGAAATTTTTATAAAAAAAATTGGAATACGCGAACAAGTTCTGTTCTTCTTTAATACGTGTTGAACTTTGAGAGTCCAAGATAGTGACTTAATTATTATATTATACTATGAAAGTTATATTAATTGTAAATTATTCGTAAGTTGTCTGATATGTCCGGTAATGCCTCATAACCTCGTTCCGGCGACGATTTGGGGTTAGGGGGTGTTACACAATATTTCATCAATAAGATTACCAATTATTCATGAACCTTTGGTTCATCTCTCAATCACAAATAAATATCCATTTCACATTCATATATGGATAATTCATGAACCTTGGTTATATGCCTTCAATCTCATAGCACAAATTGCAATTCTTAATTCATCTTGCAATATCACTTTCTCATTTCATTCAATAATTCAATTTATCAATTTCATTTGATATTTCTCTTCACATATATTTTCCCTATTAACATAACTTGGACTTTAGAGGATATACGGATCCAACCAAATACACCAGAGTGGCAGCCAACGCCTCACCGGATATTTCGAAGTAAATAAGTGACGACCAACGTCTCATCGGCTAAGGCAAAGCAAAGTGGCGACCAACGCCTCATCGAATCTATCCGAAGCAATAATGACACACCAAGTGTCTCATCGACACGAGGTCGAAGAATCCCTAAATTCTTCCTATCCTATGGCATGCCAACTATATCCACCCTAGCCCGACTAGTTAATAGGGTATCAGAATCATTCGAATTCAAATCAATCACAATAACAATTCAATCATAATTTCAAATTCACCACAAATCATTGTACAATTTAATTTCACACATGTATACATTCATCAATCAAATCCAACTCTCATTCAATTCAAATATCACTACTTACCTCAATCTCATTTTTCAAACACATATATTGAAATTAAACATTTAATAATAAATAACTTGAATTAATGTAATACAAACCGATATTTTTCTCAAGCTATTCCTCGACCACTTTTTCCTTTCCCTTCGTATTCGACGTCTCGGTTTCCTTGTTTGCTGCGAAAATTAGCATAATTATAATTAATTAATAACACATATATTTTATATAAAATAATAACTTTCATGCAACTTTTACCTAAATCCCAAATTTATCCTAACCATTTTCATCTTCTTCCTTTTTACAATTTATATTATTTTCTTATTCAATTTCCATCAAAACTTCAATATAACCATCAAATTTTCATCATTTCACCGTAATTTCAAATTGCTTTCAATTTAGACCATAAACTCAAAACTTATAGCCTAGTTTACAATTTAGTCCTCTAATTAATTTTAATAAATTATTCTATCAATTTAATCCATAATTTCATCATTTGCTCAACATAAACCCTTTTCAAAAACCTATTAATTTTCAATGTTTTCCATATAAACTCAAAAGTATTCAACTCTAAGACTTTAAAAACATCAAAATCACAAGAAAAGGGCTTAATTAAACTTACCAATTAAAACTTCAAGCATTCAAACCCTAATTTCTCATTTTTCTTTTCTTTTCTTATTTCTTTCTTTCTATTTCGTTTCTTCTCTGTAACTCTTTCTCTTTTTCTTTTGTTTCTTTATTTTATTTATTCTTTATTTACTTAATTAATATTTAATTATAAAATATCTATATAATAACAAATAAAAATACTATATGTGTATTTATACACACATGTACACATGTGTTAATCCCACAACATACATTTGTCATTATCTCAATTAATAGATAAAATATAATAATAATAATAATAATAAATAAATAAATAAATAAATAAATATCTTTTACTTAATTTATAAGTAAATATATATAACATACATTTGTAATAATAATTTAAATACACATGTATTTATTCTCTATCTTACACATGTCACTAATTTGGTTTAATTATTAATTTAGTCCCTTGTCATTTCTCTTTATTTTATAATTAATCTTTTATGCTCTATTCAATTTAGTCCTTTTTAATAATTACTTCTAATTAAACTAAATTTACCTAATCAAAATCTAATTCAACCCATAACTAACTTTGTAAATATTTTCAATAAATATTTTCGGACTCGTTTTCCTAAGACGGAGGCCCTAAACTCACTTTTCTAGTGCCCGTAAAATATGGGTCGTTACATGACACGTTCGTGTGAGTCACACGAGCAATCCACATGGGTTTGTGGGTACTGTTCATAAGGAAAATTTTTGAAATTTTGAGAAAAATTCGTAGTGATTTTAAATTAGTCCCGAATTGATTTTACTGTTCATATTGGGTTTCGCGGGCCCATTAAAAGGACGATATATTAAATTTATGATAAGTGTAAACAATTATTTTAATTAATGACTGCAATTGAACTGTATTGACTGATAATAGCCCGTAAATCCTGTTTTGGAGATGGATAAGAGTTAGGGAGTGTTACACATTTTACATCCCTAAATTGTGTGATGATAAGTACCAACATGTTTTAACTTATTTTATTGTAAAATATTTAATCATTTAGTCGTATACAATAATCACCCACTATAACAACATTTCGATATAATAGAGAATTGAAACTTATGAAAATTTAATAATAAGCTCTAAGAGACTATATGTAAGGGAGTGAAGAAATAAAATTGATTCTTTTGATTTTGATTTTTGAAAATTTCTATTATGTATGGAAACATTCTTGATGAGTGTTTGTATCAAATGAAATCTAGCTATTTGGAGTTGGTGGGGAGGAAATAGTCTATAGAGCTATTGCAAATGAAAAACTAGTGCACAAAAGTGGTCCTACAACATGGGTGTCGATACCTCCTTTAAAAAATAGATGTTAGTTATTGTTGTAACATTTAGGTATCGATATTTTAAGATATGTATCAATATCTCTAGAGCATGTAATGATGCCTCATGAACAAGTATTAATACCCTTGCCTTTGTTTTGTTCTATGACTACTGATTTGCCATGTATCGGTACTTGACCACCAAGTTGTTTTAGAAACACTTAAACACTCTAAATTAACTTGATATTAACTTTAAAATATTTGGTATAAGATGAAGCACATTTAAAACATGTTTCGAGTATTCTAAGGTTTTGAAAATTTTAAAAGATAGTTTCAATAATGTTTTCACTAAATGTCTTAGTAATAAAATTTATATTAAATATTGTTATATAAAAACTTAAGATATCAAAGCTAACACTAGAGAACAAAAGAAGAAGCATGAATTATATTTTTTTACTATGAATAAATTAATACAGAAAACTCAAATGAAAGAAAGGCTAATTTTAGCTTGGTATTTTTTTCTCTTTCTATTTACATGGAAATGTAACTTTTCTATCAATTATTAAGAGAATAATTTTTTATTATTTGTAGGAAAATAAATTCCAAGAGCGATTGGTTCATTGAGTGTAAAATTACTATTGATAATAGAATTATCAAAATGTAAGATTATTTAATATATTAGAATGTAATGTAATTTTTTTATTTGATTGATTTAAGGTAAGACAATTTAAAAGCATATTTTACTAAATAAGAATGAAAAAAGTTTATAAACTATATTAAAAGTGAAAATTAACCATGAAAATATAGAAAAAAAAAATAATAATATACAAAATGTTAACTTTTCTGAACTAATAAATAATTAATAATGAAAACACACTTATAATAATTAATTAAAAATTAGGAAAACATAATCGATAAAATGTAATACTATAAACAAATGTATAATTTTCTTAAATAATAATTATGATCATATGTTATTAGGTTCTAAAGAAAATGAATTTATATCTTAAATAAAAATAAATCCAACTTAATAAATTGCATATAACATGAATTTAAGAGCGAACCTAAAAAAAAAAATTGGGACCAAAATTAAATCGTATATTTTTATGATAGTAAAAATTTAATTTTACTATTTTAATAGACTATATCTTTATAATTTTTAAAGGATTAAATTAATTTTTTATCATTTTTGAGGGGGTTAAAGTGTAATTTTACCATTATCAATTTAAATTTTTATAAATTATAATGAGTCTAAATGAAAAAAAATTTATTTTAGAGGTTGGTGACCTTCCAACCCCTAAATCCGTCTCGGCGTGAATTGAAAAAATAAAAAAAATAAATTAGTTATTAAATTTTAATTTGGTAAAAATTAAAAAAAAACAAGAAAATTATTAGAATAACTAAATGAATTGCATTTGACAAATGAGGAGATGAATTGCAAATACTTGAGTTTAAATTTAAATTTAAACTTAAAAATAATTATATTATATATTTATATTGAGCTTTTAATTGAGTTGTATTACAAGTTAATCGGGTATCAATTTAATTGAGAAATTACAAAAAATTATATATCTATACATATATAAGCTTCTAATTGAGTTGGTATTACAAGTTAACCGGACACCAATTTATTTGAGAAATTACAAAAAAAAAATCCTTTTTTATATACAAAGTAACAAATATTAATATGAGGGTGTTTTTATCTTTTATATATTTTTTTCAATAAAATAATACAATTATAATATTTAAACTTGAGACAATTTTTTTTAGAGGTGAAACACATAAGTTTTGAAGTTTTAATTTAACAATTTCAATAGAGCTTAACTTGGTTGTAATAAAATTGTTATAAATATAATTTTTACATAAATTATTTTCATCCATATAATCCAATATTAATTAAGGAGATAAACCTTAAAAATAATTACATGGCATGTTAATTAAGGGGATAAATATATGATTTAATGGTAAAATGATAAAAATTGAAAGATAAAATTGAAACAAAAATACCAATCATTTTAGAATCTTACATTAAAATATGGTAATGAGATTATTTCTATATTGGGAATCCTGACAAACTCAAAATAATTTTTGAAATGCACACACAAAAAACATATGATATAAAATTTCTTAAACCAATCATTTAATTAAAAAATAAAAATAAATCACTTTTTTACAAATCAAGCATTAAAATCACATTTTAACTCATAAATTAAGAGGCTGATTGAGTTTTAGTTCAGTTGGTATCAGCATTGCTGTCAATAGACCTGTTCATGGGTCGGGCCGACCCGCTCAAAAAGTGGGAGGGTTTGGGCAAAAATATAGACCTGAAAAATGGGCTTAAGCAAAAAAATAAAGCTTGTTTTAAAAATTGGTCGAGCCTCAGGTAAGACTTTTTTGCCCGAGTGCGGCCTGAATTTACTAAATGACAAAAAAATATGCTATTTTTTGTTATTTTAATGATATTTTCTTGTTGTTTTCTTCCTATTTTGCTACAATTTCACTATTATGTTGTTATTGTTTGGATATTATATAATACTTGTTTTATTGTTAATTTTGTTATTATTTTAGAAACATTTTCTTATTTAGTTGCATCTATTTTAGTATTATTTAAGTATACATATTTTTTAAAATTTATTTTCAATTTGTTCGGAAATATTTATTTTAATATTTTTAGTATTTTTGATGTATTATATATTTAAAACTTATGTAAAAAATAATATAATATAAAAAAATTTAATATGAGCGAGCTGGGTTGGGCCCGAGTTTTAGTATTTTTATCCGGGCTGGGCTTGGGTAAACTTTTAGGCCCATTTTTGGGTCAGGCAGGGCCCGAGCCTAGCAAACGGGCCTAATTTTTTTGTTGGGACCCAGCTTGGCCCAACCCATGATCATCTCTAGTTTCCAGTATAGGAGGACGTAGATTCGAGTGTGCTGAAGCACATTATCCTCCTATTTAAGAGTTGGGGAGGCGTTATGAGTAGTTCTAGGCATTGTATAAAAAAATAAAGACTAGGAATCGTGATGTTACATTTATATGAAAGGAAGTAAATAAAAAAATTAAGAGTATATAACCTAACTAGCCAATAAACTTTTACCATGTTTCTGTTTTGGTCATCAAATTATGAAAATTTTCAATTTAATCACCAAACTTTTTGGATTCATTTTTTTGTCATTCTGCCACTATGTCTAAAATGATCAGGGGCAAAGCCAGAGGGGCTGGCATTGGCCTCGGCCTCCCTAAAATGTAAATTTACTTTTTTGGCCTTTAAATTTTTTTAAAAATTTTAAATTAGTAAATGTAAAATTGTACTTTGGCCTCCCCTAAAATTATAAAAATTCGATTTAATCCTTTCCAAATTATAAAGATATAAACTATAAAAATTTAAAATTTTATCCGGCCCCCCTAAAAATTTGTTTTGGCTTCGCCCCTGAAAATGATTGGATGACACGGCCATTTATTTCTTAGATAAACTACATGAATGGTCACTCAACTATGAGTGTTTCTATTTTGGTCATCCAACTAATTCTTTTTGTGATTTAGTCACTAAAGTTTTCGAAATTAAATTCTTTAATCTCCGTGGCATTAAATTGATAATAATGTTTGATGTGACATTTTTTATTGGCCTAATAACAATTTTTTTCTTTAATATTATAAGTTCTATCAATTTAATCTTAATTCTTAAAAAATTAAATAAATTAACCCTAAACATTCTTACTACTATTTGGCGCTAGAAAGTTTTATATAATTTTTTTATTTGATGCTAATAAGATTTGAGTTTTTCAGCACTAGAGAGCCACTAAAAAAAACTTATTATTTTTTAAAAAATTCGACTTTTTATGATGTGTTTCTAACGCTGAAAACTAAAAATCTATGAGTTTTTCAAATGTTGGAGAAACACCATTTAATTTAAAGTGTTAAAAAACTTTACCAACAGTTGTGATTTTTTTGGCACAGAAAACTGGAAATATGTGAGTTTTTCTGTGCTAATAACATAGCTAAAAGCATAAAAGAATAGGCAGAGAGGGAAAAAAAGGTCAATAATTTAGAAGTTTTGTAAGTGTTGAGTAAATTTATTAGTTTTTTTAAGAATTTGAACTAAATTGATAGAATGTATGAATATTGAAAGGTTAAATTTATTATTAGATTAATAAAAAAGATTAGGTTAAACTTAACAATTTTATGATTAAAAATTTTAATTTATTCGAGAAATAGAGAGACACGTCATCTACTAGTTTCAAATTTAACCACACAATAACTAAATATGGATTCAAATAGTTAATGATTAAATAGATAATTTGATAACCTAAACAGGAACACAATAAAATCTAATAAAATTTTAGTGACTAATTAAGTTGTTTACCCTAAAATCAATTATCATACCAAATGTTTTCCTAAATAACGTGACAAAATGTGGGACCGATTTATATCTATATATATATGGGAAAAGCAAAACAATAATAAGCGAAGAATCAGGAAATATGTCGCTTTCGTGGTCCAATCAACTTTCGCCAAATGGGTCGTGACCCGAACCTTTTCCTCCTCTAGACTGGGTCAAGCTCCGGAAAACAATAATAATAAGAAGGTTTCCATTGCCAAGGTAAATTAAATATAAAAAAAGTTAAACCACAGATTAAAATCGTACATAGCGATTAACGAAGTTGCATGATTTGCTTACGTGGCGATAAACGGTTGGTTGATTTCATGCAGCACGTAATATCATTGCATCACTGTCACGAAGATCTATAAAAACGACACGCAATTGAAGTTCTGATTTTGATTTCCAAATTTCTTTTAAGTAACAAAGGAGTATTTTCGATCGTCTTTGGAACAAGGGTTCTTGGATTGATATGATGATGGGGCGTTTAGCTCTTCTTCTTCTCTTAGCTTTTGCGTCACTGCAGCTGTTTTGCTTCGCCGATGATGATAATAATGACGATGATGTGGTATTTTAAAAAAAAAAATCTCGAATTGGTGAAGAATATTTTGATATGTAAAATTTGAAAATAAGATTTCTTCTGTTCTGTTTTTAGGTTTTTTATGAATCATTTGAAGAGTCATTTGAGGGTCGATGGATCGTCTCTAATAAAGATGATTATAAAGGTGAGATTTTCTTATTTAATTTTATGGAACTCTTCATTGGGATGTTTACTTATGGATTGATTTTTATCATTTTATAGTCTGATTTCTTCATGTTGTTTGTCCTGAAAAACATATGCATAAAACCAAGATGAAAAAATTGATCTTCGGGGAAACTAGAGGGTACTTAATGATTTTTATAATCTAACATTTATGGGATCCTTAATTTTGTTTTTAAATCATAAATTTGATGATCTCATTGACAATCAATATGTGCGTTACTGGGAATTGCTAATGGAAACTAGAAAAAGTATACGCTTTGTGATATGGATATGGTTTTAAAAGATAGATAGTTGTATGATGTTCATAATATATGTAGGGCTGGTAGCGTTGGGTGTAGATATTGTTGTTGTTTTTGGAGCTGCAGGTTTATGGAAGCATTCAAAGAGCGACGGCCACGAAGACTATGGTCTTCTGGTGAGTGAGAAGGCAAGAAAGTATGCAATAGTGAAGGTGGTTGATGAACCGGTGAGTCTGAAAGATGGAACCACCGTGCTTCAGTTCGAGACTCGGCTCCAGAGTGGACTCGAATGTGGTGGTGCCTACATTAAATTTCTTCGTCCTCAAGAGGCGGGTTGGAAGCCTGAGGAATTCGACAATGAATCCCCTTACTCCATCATGTTTGGACCTGACAAATGTGGGACAACAAACAAGGTGCATTTCATATTGAAGCATAAGAATCCCAAGAATGGGGAATATGTTGAACACCATCTTAAATACCCACCTTCTGTCCCATCCGACAAGCTCACTCATGTCTACACTGCAACCTTAAAACGCGACAAAGAGGTTAAAATTATGATTGATGGAGAGGAGAAGAAGAAGGCAAACTTCTTAGCAGCCGAAGATTTTGATCCTCCACTTATCCCAGCCAAGACAATCCCTGATCCTGATGATAAGAAACCAGAGGATTGGGATGACAAAGAAAAGATTCCTGATCCAAATGCTGTGAAACCGGATGATTGGGACGAGGATGCACCGATGGAAATCGAGGACGAGGAGGCGGTGAAACCAGAAGGATGGTTAGACGATGAGCCTGAGGAGATAGATGACCCTGAGGCAACCAAGCCAGAAGATTGGGATGATGAAGAGGATGGTGTGTGGGAGCCCCCAAAGATGTATAACCCAAAGTGTGCAATAGCTCCTGGTTGCGGTGAATGGAAGAGGCCAATGAAGAGTAATCCTGCTTACAAAGGGAAATGGTCTCCTCCACTAACTGATAACCCCAATTATAAGGGTGTTTGGAAGGCTAGGGAGATTCCAAACCCCAACTACTTTGAGCTTGACAAGCCTGACTTTGAGCCTATTGCTGCCATTGGTATTGAGATTTGGACAATGCAAGAAGGAATACTGTTTGATAATATATTGATAGCTAAAAACGAGAAGGTTGCCAAGTCATATCGAGAGACCAAGTGGAAACCCAAGTTTGAGGTTGAGAAAGAAAGACAGCAGGCTGAGGAAGAAGCTTCTGGTTTAGACTTCCTTGCAAGCATCAAGGTCATGCTTTTGCAAGTTTATTTATGGTATTATTTTTCGTTTACTCAATCTTGTAACATTTCAACTTAAAGTTGGTGATTTCTTAATCTGCAGAGGAAGGTGTTTAATGCCCTATATCAGATTGCTGATATTCCTTTCTTAAGCAACTACAAGCCTCAAATTCTCGTAAGTTCACGTAATATGCTGTTTCTCATATGCAATATCAGTTTTTCATTGGTGGAGAGCGGAGAAGTCAGAAAATTTTGTTAGCGTGGAAATTAAATTATAATTTTTATGATAGTTACAATGTAATTTTTAAAGGATTAAATCAAATTTTTTTCATTTTTAGAGAATTTACTAATTTAAAATTTTAAAAAATTTAAATGGTAGAGTCTGCCAGCCCCCTCCTAGATTCGCGGATGACATCTGAATTTTGAGTTTTTCATTTTAGGATCACATTAAGAAGGCTGAGAAACAACCAAATCTCACCATGGGAGTCCTAGTCTCTACTGTCGCCATTATCCTCACGATTTTCTTGAAGCTCATTTTTGGTGGCAAGAAACAGGTTGGTCTATGTTTCTCTTTTCTGCCGCTGTTTGTATATATGTTATTCAAGTTCGGATTTGACATTTGTCGGGAAATGTGCCCGACATAGATATGTTTAATCCCCTTTTCAAGAATGCAAGGTCCTTTGAAAATCCTTGGAAGGTTATATCCGTAATGGATACTTTAAGAACTAGGGTTGTTCTTATTCCCTTGGTTAATATTTGTGCAGCAATGCCCAAGAATAGAAACAAAACCAGTACCCGTGGTCGCTGAAACATCAGATGATCAAGGAAGCGATGGAGAAAAGGTTGAAAAGGCAGAGAAAAATGAAGCTGCTGCTGCTGCACGACGAAGGAGGCGTGAAACATAATATAAAAAGGAAAAAAGTCTTTAAAACAGAGTGGTCGGTGATCATCAGTTCCAATTTCGGCTAATTTTTGGGCTTTAAGGTGGTTTTCCCTTTGTAGCTGAAACATAACATCCTTGGTCCTTGGTTTTTTAACTTTTTGGATATTAGAAATTCCCTTATATTTAACATGTAATATCTTTTTGCTGTTGAGTTCAATGATATGAGGAATCCCCAATTAGGAAAGGATCGTTGGTTAGTTATATGAATGTTTTCTATGTGAAACGGTAACTTACAAAATGGCTGAGAATTTGATGTAAATGTAGAGCACTCCATTGTTACTTTTCAACTAGATTTTTTTAAATCTAAGTTTTCTTTGTAACGACTTTTCACCAAATTGAGCTTTCCGAAATAATATAACTTCACAAAATTTTTAGATCGTCAATTAATTGGTATAACTAAAAATTTTCGGGGTATACGAAAGGAAGAAAATTTCGGGTAACTCGCTGAACCCAACAGAAAAGAATGAATTAAACTTACTATCAGATCAAAATTTCGCCTTTTGATCCATGAATATGTAAAAACTACAGAAACCTTTATTAGGAACAAGCACCCCCCCCTCCTTTTTCTCACAGAAGATAATTTTTATTCTAAAAAAAACACTCTTCAAGACTTCAACCTAAAAACTATATGTTGGTAAGTTTTAAAATTAATTTTGTGCTCTTGGTAATCACATGTCAGTACCATTTTCGTGTTTTTAAAATTAATAAATCTACTCAATTCACAATTATTTGATCAATGAGTTTCCCGCATTGACCTATTGTCACATGACAATTAAGTTACTCTCGTTTCGTTGACTTAATGCATTCTGACATTCAAACCAATACTTACAAATAATTAAAATGAAGGAATTTCCGTACCATAGAAATATCCAAAATAAACATAGATTAAAAACTCTATCCAACGGGAATTTAAAAAAAAAAAAATTGTTCCTATCGGTCTCCCACATGGAAACAAAACAGAAATGCTACAGTTCACCTTATTTAAACATGTATTAAAAAAATTGTCTCTTGTAATGTAAAACAAAAAGATTTTGAAAAAAAGAGTCAAAATTTAAGAATGTTATGGTTGAGATTTTTCATTCGGGGAGCTCTTTTAACTCTTCAAACGAGAATGATCCACACCTATAACTTAGAACTTTTTAGATGTTTAACCCCAAAAAGTGATTGATAAATATATTACAATACCTAACGCCGACCTCCGGTTTTCTTAGCCGCAACTGGCGGAAGTAAATCCTCATCATCCGACTCCACATCTCCATACTGCCACATTCCACGCCGACCAGTTTTTGCTTCCTCCTGACACTCTTCCAATTTATTAAGCATCAATTTTCTCTCCTTCGATTCCCATTTCTTCCTTTTCTCCAACCTAGCAAGACCGTCCTGCAAATAAAACAAACAAATAACACGCCCGTAAGATTAAAGAAATTCGATACAGAAATTAGTAAATGGTTGACACTGTTTTGTCACAGCTAGGATGACCTGGATATGACCCTCTAAATTCATGAAAATCAAACCTTTAAACATATCAGGATTTTTAACAGAATCAGAGGTTGAGTAGAACAGAGAAGGGATAATATATTGTTCAAACCTTCAGCATTGCTGCATTGATGCTATCCTCTGGATCCTCCGTAAAGAGGGTTACAACGAGACAAGGACCAGTTCCCTGTCCCTTGACTTTTCCCCCGGAAGTATCCTTTTCCTCTATCACTGCCTTGAATTGCAGTGAACTTCCTAATGTCTGCTCACTCAAAAACTGGGCAGCCTCAGTACCAAATTCATCATCGAGGCTTGGAACTTTCAAAAATGCAAGACTGCATAACTGAGCAAGCCCAGGTGTTGCTGATAATGAAGCATCAATAGGCCGTAATTGACTGTAGGGAACCAACTCTTGGTTTCCATAATCGAGATAAAACACTTCAAACCTGTCATTTGAAGACTGAACTCCTCCTCGAGGTGCATTGACAATCTTCACACGTCAAACAAGATGCATTCAATACCAAAAATGAAAAGAGAAGTGAAAGGTGAAAGCACAAACATGTCAAATGGCACACGAATATGCATAATATGAGGGACAACCATGATTCTTAATTTTAGAACATTGAGAACCATTGTTTCACAATTTCTCCTATTAGCTTCAAAATATTTTAGAATGCCTTTAGTATTTAAATCTTGTTATGGGTTCAAAATTAACTGTGCCAGACGGACTTTTGGAAAATTTTGGCACTCCTCACCCCCACCATTCTTTAAACAATAACAGGAGGCACAATATGAAACCAGTTGAAAATTCCGCAGCCAAAACCATTCACATAAAGGATTACAAAAAAGAGAACATATTCAGAATCAAGTTTACTGAACTAACCTGTGCACGATTCCATGAGTTATCCATGCTAAACTGAGCAAGGACAATGTCGCCCTTCTTAGGATTAAAAGCACCAATCACAGGAGCCTCTTGGATATTTAAAGATGCAAGCTGTTTCTGAATAGAAGATACTCTCTGATCTCCAACTGTTTGGACGTAAAATTTTCCACCGTTCAATACTTCAGTAATAACAACCTGAAAATAACAAGAAGAATAAGTTATTTCTAGTTAAGTTCATGATTAAGTCAGATAGGAATTATTTTTAGTAAAGTTCCTAGAGCACCTCCAGCAATTCCTTTTGTTTGTTCTCTACAGCGGCGGATCCATTGGAAACTTCCTCCCCTTCAACATAGTTCTCCCAAATCTGCATTTAGAAGTTCAAAGATAATAAAGCCAAAAAGTTTCATTAAGCATTACCAAAAGAATATGCGTGACAAAGATAAGTCCATCAGCTACTTACTTTCAGTTTCTGCCTCTTGGCGGATTGTTCAGCCTGTTCGAGAAGATGAGCATCAGGAATCCTGTCAGCACCAAATGAAGTTTGTAGCTTTGCCAGGCCAGCTTCAACTAGTGTCACAGCCATATTGGTTCTGGACTCCCACAAAGACCCCAAAAATGTTCCAGTTCTATCGACAGTTTCCACTTCAATCTATGTAGAAAAACATACATTTGTAAAAAGGGAAAAACAAGATCATGGCAGACAAGCAATTCTAACAGAATCCATACCTCCACATCTCTCTGCATGATCTTCCGTCTCATTACTGCTATAGCTTCATCTGAATATGGTTCATCACGACCAGGACATCTGACACCAGAAAATGAGAAGGCAATGCTACAAGTTTCCTTAGGGATCAACAACTTAAAACGATGACCGCTTAAGACATATTCCACAATAGCTGGTATCCTCTTGTGAAGCAGGAAATGCAAGAAATCTCTAGCTTTCTTGGCTGGTGCCTGAGAGTAGGGAAGACAGTATATGGATATTAGAATTTAGATTAGAAATACAATATACAAACAAGAAAATGAATAACATAAAGAGACACAATTGCCAACCATTGTGAGGTCTTGTATGTGCGTGACTGGAGGATCCTTCGCAGAATGGATTCCTTTCTTTCCAGAAATTGCACGTGATTCAGCAGCCAAAAGGGCATCATAATAGTTTGATCTTTCCTCAAAATCCCTATGTCTTATCACTGTGCCAAAGCCACGTCCAACCACTAACTCTGCAACATTCAAGCCAGGTGGCTGACTACTAACTGTGGATGGGAGTGCGGCAGGCGCATCATCACCATCACCCTTAGCAGAAGACATTAGGAAGACTGAGCCGAAATCCATTACCCTTGAATCTGCAGGTGCAGCAGCAGCTATAGCACCATCAGCCATGGGAACCTTCCTTGAATATTCCATTTCTACAGTCACCTGAGAAAAGTATGTTGACATATGACGAATAAAGGGTCCTAACAGTAACAAAATAAGATTTTAAAGAAAAATTACTCAAACCTGTTTTCCAATAAGGCGTGTTCTCAAAAACTCTCTTGCTTCCCGGGCATAAGCAGCCGGCTTTTCATCTCTACGAGGATTGCCAATTTTTGGACACCTAATGCTTGAAAGATTGACTCGGCGCTCTGCAAGAGGACTGCCATATGGGGCAGAATCATCAGCCACAACAATGCAGTCCCCGCTAACAACCTCCACAACCTAAGTTGAAAAGTCATACTATTATAAATAGTTACAAAAAAGCCAAAAACCATATACTAGTGGTACAAGAAACTTGCATGAAAAAGTAATTAAAAAAACTGCTGCTATTACCTTTCCTGTGAAGTTCTGGTCACGGATTGCCTTTGAGTTTGTAGCTGGGGGTACATAATTTGTCCAGATCCTTAACCGAGTCTTCTTGGCTTCAAGCTCTGCAGCCTTCAACCGCCGTTTGGCATCATCTTCCATCATATTAGCACTCCATTCAACATATTTTGCTAGACCCTTTATTGTGAGAAGAGATTGTTAGATTCAGAAAGGAGGGGTGGGAAGCAAGCATAAAAGAATTCAATCATTCAGAATATGTAAACAAAAATTCAAGATAAAAAGGATGCACATAGTGTTTTATACAATTTCTGGTATGAAAGATATCTGCCAACCAAAGAAACAGTTTAATTGATTATATTCCCAAGGCATCACATAAAGTAGAATCATAACTACACTAAGATATAGGTACAGATAGCTTCTAACTTTAAATTTGCATAGTGGATTGGAAAAACAAAGTAAGCTAGAGATTTAAAACAGCTCATTGGAGAAAACAGCTAAAGAAATATTTAAGAGAGGATTAAAGATATAGAGAAAACCAATCTCAGTAAAAGATCTGAAATCAAGAAAATATTCTTTTACCAATAAATCATGACCAACAAAATGAGATAGAAGAGAAAAAAATCAAGTTCATTGCACATAAACACTTAAGACACATCCCCAACAACAATCTCAAACATAAGAAATCTTTTCTTTAACAAATAAAGGTGATCTTCTGAAGATAGTTCAAGCGTACAAACTTCTCCTCGAATGGAGAACTGCCAAATTATTATCAAGAAACTAATGTTTTGGAAATAAAAGTTTTTACAAGCAAAAATAGAACAAAAGAAAATTAATTCAAGTCTAAAACATGAATAATAGAAACCCTATAATTCAGTACTCAATGCTAATATAACAGATTAAACATATTTTAGGCATGCACAGCAAAAGAAATCCAGGAACTTACATTTTCCACAAGCTCCAATGCAAGGTCTTTCGCAGTTTCACCTTCAGGATAATAAACTGATCCAATCAAATTGCTAAATTTGTCAACACCTTCAAGAACAATGCGGACCTACAACATCAATCTTGACTTTAGGATATATATACAAAATGTACTCACACAAGTCGACCTCAAGTCTTTTTCACTCACATCTCTATTCAAGCAGCGAACTTCTGTAAAATGTTTAGCTTCTGGCCCAAATGGATCAGGGGACACTTCAGCAGCAGCTGCTGCAGACGCAGAAAGCTTCTGTGCAGATGTTAAGGGAGCCCGTGGCTCAGCTGAAGCATCTCCATTTTGATCATCAGAGGTCAAATCCATTTCAACAACAGTTTCTGCAGCAGCCCTTCTACCCATTGAAGGGGACTACACGAACAGGGAAAAGAAGGTAAATATTCACGAAGACAAATTAACATGCACTTGAAATAAAAAGGCAGAACTGCAGTTTATAGTGCACCTGGATACCAGCAACAAACACTTGCACAAACTGAAAATCTGGGAGCAGATAGACTCGAACAGTACTACCATCACGAACCTGCTCCACAATACCTTCCATTGGCTTACCCTTATTTGCAGCCAGAAGACCCATGGCATCCAAGTTACTAGGATCACCAATAGCAGATGGAGGTAAATCCCGGATAGAAGCCTCAGCAGCACCAGGCACCTACAACCACGATAAACGTTTTCATTTGATAGCTACTCATTGTTTCTAGGTCAGTTAGATGCCCAAATATAATTGGGCATATAAAAAGGGGAAAGAGATTACCTTGCTCCATCGACCCACACCTTGTTGTTTGGCCTGTTCCTCAAGACGTAGCAGTTCAGCAAGAATAGGGCTTGCTTCGCCTTTCTGCTGTCCTTGCTCCCTGACCTGCACAAGCCAGGCTCAGAAAACCTAAACACCAATTTTTTTTAAAATTGCTGAATCACTTTCCCCAGTATCACGAAAAAATTGACAAATGAATTACTTTTGCCCAGCCTTGAGAGACAACCAAAATTGCAACATTTTTGTCACCGAGGTAAACTGAGCCAAATTCTCGACCTATGCTCGGTACAGCATATTCAACTCTAAAAGTCACTTCCTGAGTAAAGAACAAATTTGTTTAGGTCACCCTGATTTTAAGCAATATCATCAATAACTAAAATTACACGAATCATTCGAAGGGAACAGCACCTTCCCTATGCAGAGCTTCCTCAAAAATTCTCTGCTCTCCCAGGCAAATGGCTCATCAATACCGCCTCTACGTGCCTATTAATAAAATAAGATGGAAAACATAAACACAAAGAAAAGCATCGACTGGAAGTTTGACTCAAACAGCATGCAACAAAAAGTTTACAAGTTAGAACTTAACAATTATGAAATCAAGATACCAACCTACTCAAAAGTAACTCCCAGAATCATTATCCGAAACCAAAACTAAATTAATCAGCAAGAAAATGCCAAACAGACATTACAAATAAATTTAAAAGCGACCAAGGGAGACATAAAAGCATATTTAAATGAGTTTTACCAGTCTGGGAGCAATGAGAGATGCCAGGGTAATGGTCTTCTCGGGTGGAGGTCCAGGTCTGTTACTGGCCATCGCCGTTACCACCAAGGAATCCCCCGATGGAACTGCTTTGACTCTCCCTTTGTACCATCCCGTTCTCCCAGCTGCTGGTGCCGCCATTCTCAACGGCTAAGATCTAAAACAAAATTGCCAACCACTTCACTTTCAATATTCAATATTTCCGCAAACAAGCAAAAATATCGGTAACATTCTAAAGAAACATAATTCGAAATAAATTCTCCAGATCTGTAACATATGATCCACAGGAATTTCAAAACGATCTAAAATACATCCTTTGAATATTCTAAAACGCTACATGCATCAACGGAACACTAAAATATTAATAACAGTATCAATTCAAAAGGCCTTGATCTGTTAATTTCATCGAACGAGACCAACGAAAAAAATAACAAACAGTTTGAATAAGAAAGAACAAAATCAAAACAATTTCATCTAAAATCAGATTAAACAATGCCAAATATAATACCAAAATCGAAAATTATCGGTCTTGGCTTTTACCTGGATCAAACGAGGAAAACTCCTTATTGGATCTACCGAAGAACGGAGAATGAAAGATTTTATATAATGATGATAAGCTCCGTAATTTTGTATTATTTTAAAAAAATTAAATTAAATAAAAAAAAACTCAAGAGTAGGAGAGAGAGGGCGGCGATCAGAGACAGAGAGAAGTGGAAGATTGTGCGCGTAAGAGCCAATATATACACGCAGAGGAAGGCGAGTTGGGTGATAAAAATAGTCTCCGTTTTGGAATAAAATTACATGAAATGCCACGAGAAATAGATACAAATACAATATGAAGTTGACAAAATTGATGCTGGTTTCTGCTTTTAGAGATCTGTTAGATTTAGATTTTTAGTTATTTCTTCTGACCCATTTTGCCCCTGTTTCTTATCTATATCTAAAATTGAAAACTCCGCCACTTTGACAACTAGTATCGCTCTACCATTTCCTTTAAAATATATGTAACTAATGTTCAGGCCTAACACCGAATTTTTTAATTCAACAATAATAATAATGTAAACAGCGTGCTGCTACAATTAATATCAAATTAATATTGCCAATTTTGTTTAGGAACATAGCCTTAAATGACCCGTTCGAATAGTTGGTTTATATATTTTTTAAACTAAATAAAATATAATTTTAAACTCAAATGAACAAAAATATTTTATATTAAAAATATATATTTATAAAATTTTTTTAATAAATAATTATGGGTGGAATAGTAAGATATTTTTATTTGAATTTGTTCATCTTATATTTAATTCTTAAGTAATATTTTGCAATTATTTTATTTTAAATATTTATCATATAAAAGTATGGAATAACAATTGTAATACTATTTTTTTAACAAACAATAATAATACTAATTATCCTTTAAATTAAGGATGTTTTAATAATTTTATAATTGAGTTGATGTCGAGTCATGACAGCAACTCAACCATTTTATATATGATATGGATTATAATTATTTTTAATTTTAATACTGATATAAAGATAATATTTTTATTTTTTAATTTATATTTAAAATAATTTAATTTAATAAAATTTAACAAAATTTATATTGTGCTTTATATCATCGAAAATCTCTAAACAAAAATTAAAGATTTCAAAAAATAAAATGAATAAGTTAATTTAATTACTATTAAACTATAAATATTGGCATAATTATTTATTATTTATTATTTATATGCATATTAAACAAAATTAAAAGAAAAATAAACCATTTTCATGCATGTATAATATATACACAAATATATACCCTCGAGGTAATTATATATTATTTTCTTAAATATTTTACTTACTAAAAATACAAAAAGTTATATTAAAAATTTTCAAAATAAAGTAAAAAATCAAAGATGTACAACATATAGCAATTTATACAATTTTCAAAATTATATATAAATATATATATTGTTATTAAAATTTCAGACTAAGTAAGTATCACGAATTAACTGTGCACCAATTTAATTGAAAAATTACGATAATGTCTTTTTGCAATTAAAATAAAGTATATTGTTCAATGACACTTTAATCTTTTTATTAAAAAAATCAATAAAAATAAAATAGGATTTGAACTCAACTAATTGTTTTAGTAAAACCTTGAATTCATCACTCAACCAAAGTTTTATTTTATCATATTTAAAACATTTTTATTTTAATATGCACAATTTTTTATGTCCATCAATTGTATATTTATACTATTATTTAAACATCTATCTGGACTAGTGTCACGAATCAACCAGGCACCAACATAATTAGGGAAATTACAAAAATATTCATCCGTAATCAAAATAAATTATATTGCAAAAACCAATGAAAATATAGAATTTGAACTCACACCAATGAAAATATACTACTCAACCAGAGTTTCATTTTAATGTGTTTTTATACATATTTATTTTAATATGCATGATTTATTAGCTCCATCAGTTGTATATATTAATAATGTTATTAATTGAGTTTGTGTCACAAGTCAACTTGACATTAAGTCACAATTAAAGATGACACCATGATAAATAATTATAGTACATTTAATATTGTTAATTTGATGTATTTATATGTTTAATTTTATTTTACTTACAGTTTAATTTTTTTATTTTAATATTATACATATTTTATAAATTTATATATTATTATAATTAATTAATTTTAAATCATTTATTTTATTATTTATTATATTTTATTTTTAAACATACATCTTTTATCTAAAATCTAAATTCGTACAACATAATTGCCATACACATACGAAAGTCTAATATATATTAAAAACCAAACCTCTAATAATAAAAAGCTTATCCCAATAGATATATAGTTTAAATCGTGCCATGTATATAATTAAAAAATGTAACTTATCATATATTTAATTATTTTCACTCAATTTAATTAAAAACATTTAAATGTCATATAATAAATTATAATCATTTTTTTTACATTTTTAATTGACTTGCCTTATACATATATATGTAATAGTATAAATAATTTTTTCTCTCATAAATCATTTATTAATAGACGTGAGTTAATTATACATAAAACTACAAACTAAAATCAGAAACATTTTTAAATACCATGTGTAATAGGTAAATTTTGGCCTGGGCCCCCAAAAAATAATAACCGAAGCTAAATGATGCAATCGGTCAGAAACAAGTTAAAAAAGGGCCAAATTGAAAGACAATCATTAAATTGTGGCCAAATAAAAAAGATGGAGAAAACTAAGGAGTTATTAAAATTTGTTGACTTAGTAAAAGGCTAAAAATAGGAATATATGATTTTTATTTTATTTTGTTTTGTTTTGTTTTATTTTATTATTAAATTATTTAGGCTATTTTTAGTAAACCCCATGTATATAAATGGGGGTATTTTGTTCTTTGAAAGGGGACCAATTACTTTTGGGAGGATTTTAATCGATTACTTTGGTATTCTTACTTCAATTTAGAATTAGATTATTCTCTCTTTTCCTATTTCTATTGAAATTGAGTTTTTTTCTTTTTTTCTTTCAATTACGTGAGAATTTTGTCCATTTCATTTCAATTTTTTTTATTTTTTTCTAAATTCGTCCAATTGCTTTTAGCTATTCCATTTTTTTATTGTTTTGCAATTAAGTTTTTTTTTTTTTTGCCCTTAAATTTGTTTTGACTGCATTTTGGGGTCCTCCTTGGAGCTGTGCGTTTTGGCCCTTGATTTTTATCTTGAAAAACGGAGGTCGACTTTAAAACGAAAATGGAGTCGCCACCAATCCTTTTTGTTTATGTTTGATCAGGTCACCTTGTGATCGATCATTTTAATAAAGTATTTCGGTTTATTAAAACAACATTTTTGGTCTATGAAAAACTAGAAAACAGATTCGGGAGTCAGTTATGCGCGAGGAAGGATTAGCACCCTCGCAACGCCCAAAATTGGTACCATATTGATCAATTAACGTCCTAATGTTGAAAATTTGGAAAAGATTTTAGAATAAAATTCCTTTAAAACGTTTAGATAACTTGAATTGGATATTGAGATTCTGTCGCTTAGAAGGAATAAAATATCATATCCAGCACGATAGGACACAACATTTCAAACCCTCGATACAAGATCATCTTATAATTTCCAAAACTCATGCATTTGAAATTTCAAAAGGATATTTGGCTATCTGGTCAAACGGTAAGTCGAAACCCGGCACGATTGGGCACGATTTCTCAAATTTATAAATACAAAATATTGCCTCATTTTAATTTAAGAAAATATGGACGAAATTTCAAAAGGATATTCAGTTATTCGGTTGAACGAAAAAATTGAAACCCAGCATGGTAGAGCACGATTTCTCGAATTTCAAAAGGATATTGAGATTCTCTCGCTTAGAAGGAATAAAATATCATATCCAGCACGATAGGACACAACATTTCAAACCCTCGATACAAGATCAGCTTATAATTTCCAAAACTCATGCATTTGAAATTTCAAAAGGATATTTGGCTATCTGGTCAAATGGTAAGTCGAAACCCGGCATGATTGGGCACGATTTCTCGAATTTCTAAATACAAAATATTGCCTCATTTTAATTTAAATATTGCCTCATTTTAATTTAAGAAAACATGGACGAAATTTTAAAAGGATATTCAGTTATTCAGTTGAACGAAAAAATCGAAACCCAGCATGGTAGGGCACGATTTCTCAAATTTCTAAACACGAAATAATTCCTTATTTTGAGAGGTTTTTTAAAATGAGGATGATTATAAAAGCGATCTAAAGTATATAAAATAATTTTAAAAGAAAATTAGTATCCATTCAAGATAGAATAATATATAAAACTCTTTAAAAATAATATATAAACAATTCAAAATATATAATGTGTAAAAAAAAGTTTGAAATATATAATATATGAAAATATTAAAGTAAATCATGTATAAAAATTTGAAACGAACGTTATATAAAAAGTTAAAATAAATAATAACAAAAAATATAAAATATAAAAAATAAAAATAAAAATAAATAGGATGTTAATAATAAGAGTAAAAAACATATATAAGAAAAATAATAATGAAAATAATATTAGTATATAAATAGAAATAGAAATATAGTAAATAGAAATATAATAGTTGAAATATAAATAGATAAATAAAAATTAGATAAATAATAGTAGTATTAGAATAACAAAATAAACATAAATAGGGACATAATAATAGCAATAATATATTAAATTAGTTAATTTGATAATAAAATAGCGAAAATAAAAAAGATTAACTCGAACCTTAAAGCAAAATTTTGGGGCGAATCAAAAATAAATAAAAGGAAATGGACTAATTTGAACGTGCGAATAATAAGGAGGGACCAAAAGGGAAATAATTCCCGCCCTCCAAAACGCACAGCTCGAAGGAGGACCCCAAAATGCAGTCAAAACAAATTTAAGGGCCAAAAAACTTAATTGCAAAATAATAATAAAAAAATGGAATGGCTAAAAGCAATTGGACGAATTTAGCAAAAATAAAAAAAATTAAAATGTAATGGACAAAATTCCCACGTAATTGAAAGAGAAAAGAAAATAACTCAATTTCAATAGAAATAGGAAAAGAGAGAATAATTCAATTTCAAATTGAAGTAAGAATACCAAAGTAATCGATCAAAATCCTCTCAAAAGTAATTGGTCCCCTTTCAAAGAACAAAATACCCCTATTTATATACATGGAGTTTATTAAAAATAGCCTAAATAATTTAAAAATAAGATAAAACAAAATAAAATAAAATAAAAATTATATATTCCTATTTTTAGCCTTTTACCAAGTCAACAAATTTTGATAACTCCTTGGCTTTCTCCATCTTTTTTATTTGGCCACAATTTAATGATTGTCTTTCAATTTGGCCCTTTTTTAACTTGTTTCCGACCGATTGCATCATTTGGCTCCAGTTATAATTTTTTGGGGCCTAGGCCAAAATTTGTCTATTACACCATGTTAACAACATTGAATTTCTTTCGAACCCAACTTTAAGAAAGATATCAGCTCAACTATTCGCATAAAACAATTCTTATATGGGTTAGAGTAATATTTTTTTCAACACGTGTTATAAAATAGGGTTATGTTAAAAAATTCTAAATTTAAAATTTAAAATTTTCAGTTTAATCAATTTTTATATTCAGTTCAATTGGTTTAATCGGTCAATCTTTTGTTTTAATACTTTAAATTGAATAAGTCATAGGGCCAAGATTCTATAATATTTACATACCTAAATTCAAATTTAAACTTTAAATTCAAATATCAATTAAATTTTAATACTCTTAAAAGCCTAAACCCATTCAAAATTAAAATTCAAATTGATAATTAATTTTTTTATGATATTCATTTTAATTTTTATTATTTCATATATAAAAAAACCCACATTAATATATACCTATTAAGAATAGTAGAAGACATGAAAATTATATGTTGAGCATGTAAGAAAAAAAAAGTATTTTTTGAGTTCATTAAAATTGTTTTATTTAATTTTAATATTTTTATAATGAAGTAGAAATAAAAGTAAAAGTAATGCAATATCCTAATTTGAAGAAAGAAGGTAATTATATGAAAAAATAAAGAAAATAAATTTATAAATACTTCAATTAAAATTTTCTTTTCCAACTAAAAGAAAATTTAAAAGTTAAAAAGTCAAACCGAATAAAAAATTTCGGATCTAAATTGAATCGATTAATTTGATGTATTTGATTTTGGGCATAAAAATCGAACCGATAAAATTATTGATGTTAAGATGAAAAAGAAATTACGAGGGAATTTGGCCTGCAATATGTTGAACCCTTGTTACATATAACCCCAAGAAATCCATCATACGATAATGAAAGAATCACATAGCAAACCTATAATAATATTTGTAATTTTTCTTAAAATATTGAATGATGATTTTAAGAACTATATAGCATAGAGCCACGTTCATTTTTGAGTCCGAGTGACATATCGTCTTCTTGTTAAAGAATGCTCAGACTGTTATTGACATCTTGAATGATATTAATCAAAATGAGAGCAAGAATAAAATCTATGCAGACTTGAATTCTCCAAAAACTGTTGACAACTCTTCCATTAAATCCAATAAAAAGAGGAAGACCAAAGAAAGCAATAATCTTATTGGGATGGTAGGAAATATAATTGGAGTCTTCATTGATCGAATTGTCCAAAAATCTAGGAACTCAAGCAATTTCAAGACTTGCCTAATATTGAAGGGCTAATTGAAGATGAAGTGATGATTGCTTCAAGGAAGATAATTAAAGATGTTGGAGCTATGCTTGTGTTGTTGAATGTTCCGGCTCATCAAAAAATTGAAATGGGTCAGAGGATATATCTAGACTTATTATTATTAATTTAAGACATCATGTTATTTTTTAAAACTATGTTTTATGCACATTTTCTTATATTTTTAAAAAATTGATGTTAAATAATCCGAGTCTAATTTTAATTTCATTTTTATTTGAACTGTATTTGTAGAAAACAATGAAAAGAATGATAATTTTAGTTTTACTTTGATGTGAATTGTTTTTAGTTGACTGAAGTGGAACTTTATAATTGTATTCACAAATCTATAATTATAGTCCTATTTACATTTTTTAATCGAATTTGATCCGTAATTTTAATCATATTTGTATTTGTACTTTTGACACGTTTAATAATTTGTATTGTGTTTGTGTTTACATTGTTGACATTAAAAAATGCAACAATTTATAAGTTTTTCAAAGTATGCTTTATAATTCACAAATGACATTTAATAAAATAATACATTAGTATTGATATGTTTAACTAAACTAAGTCAAATACTTGAATTAAAATGCCACCCCAATATTAGGTTAATTATTTTTTGGATGATAATGAAATTTATTAATCTAAGAATGGAGTTAAATTGTTACAAAAGAATAAAAAAAAACAATATATAGTAACTTTAAGCTATACAAACAAATTAACAATGATATCCCAATAAGCACAAAGTGAAATATTAACAGGATCAATTCTATTGGTTGGTCTCCCTCCTAAGCAAGCCCGCACAATTTCTTTAATTTGCACCAAGACAGCATCTTCATTCAATAAAGATACACCAAAATACCTCTTGTTCCTTTGTCTCCATATCACATACAAATATGCACTCCAAGCAAGCTTGAGTATAGCAACAAGTAAGGACTTTCCTTTAAGTTTCAATATCGCCTAAGCTAATTCTTAACTCTAAGTTCTCACAGACCTATGAATGGAGCAAAGGCGCAAAACTGACTACCACACCTTCCTTGAAAAATTGCACTCAAAGAAAATGTAATCACGTTTCTCTGCAGCATTCATACAGAAAAGGTAACAAGTGTCAACTGAAATCCCAAAAGCAAGCAAACGATCCTAGGTTGAGAGTCTATTAAGAATGATCATCCAAGCAATAAAAGAATGTTTGGGAACATGTAAAGGGAACCATAGCAAACAGTGTCATTCCGCCTTTATACCACAAGTTCTAATTGCCTCCAGCAATCGAGAAGTACTCACTTTAGCATTAGCAATTTGTTGAGAAGTGACAGTAACTAAAGGCTTCAACTTAAGCATCCTGTGCCAATTCCAGCTACTCATTGAAGTAGGAGCCACGTCATGAAAACTGTTACCCTTTAACATATATTTACTAACCCAAGTGATCCAAAGAGACCTAATCCGCGCTCGCCTCGATTTGATTTGAGTTGTATGTAAGATGCCCGATCGTCTAAGAAGAAGTGTCGTTGGACATTAAAGAAAGAAAGTAATTTCAGTTTAAGAAGGTTTGGATGTCTAAGTTGGGTTC
Source organism: Gossypium longicalyx (assembly GCA_025698465.1). Classification (NCBI taxonomy): domain Eukaryota; kingdom Viridiplantae; phylum Streptophyta; class Magnoliopsida; order Malvales; family Malvaceae; genus Gossypium; species Gossypium longicalyx. Next base: position 7,684,027 of record CM047006.1, on the reverse strand, counting down.
AAAAATAGTTAAGAAGTTTAGGTTCGAGAAGGAGAAGAATGAGGTATATGGTAGTTTTGGTTTTGGTTCGGCAAGTAAACAAGATAAGGTTGGTCAAAATGTTTTGGTAATGAAAGAAATATGGGAGATGGTTGCCTAAGAACAAGTTGAACCGATATTAGCAAATATCAACCCGAAACTTATTGGTTCTTAAGTTGGAATGGTTGAAAAGGAAAGTTGGACCTCGACCCATTATCTAGGCAAATAGGAACCTCGGTATTGAGTTTTGAATGCCACACTAAAATTAGTGATAAGTTCAATTTCATAAAAAAAAATCGATTGATGCCACTACTAGGTAGATAAGCCAACGAAATCTTAAACGAGATTTAGAGAAGAAAATTCTCACAAGAACAAAGGTTCGCCTATAATTTTGGCAAAAAAGTCCTTTTACAAGAAATAAACAAACTATTTATAGTTGTTGCAAAGGCTAGCCGAATAGCCATTTTAGGTAGTTGATCAGCCTTTTGTTTGCTTCCTAATTAAGCTAGAAAATTCCAGATTTATTTAGGAAGTTTCCTTGAAGCTTCTTGACTTTGGAGAACTCATTGGACGGTATTCTAGAAGCATTTGTTCAGCTGGAAATTAATGGCACATTTTGGGAGCTAAAATGCATAATTAAATTCAGCATTGGAGCTTGAAAAAAAATTAAGGAGTTGATGCTTAGAAGAGCCGAATGGTCTTGAGCCTTAAGTGAGCTCCTTGGGTAGCTAGCCAGCCATGAGGTGTGAAAACAAAGACTTGAACAGCCTTGTAATGTGAACGGCTTGGTTGCTGGTGTGAACGTCTTCAAGAGCAGCTTGGGAGAGCTAAGTGGACACGTTGGGGAGAGTAACCAGCAGCTGATGGTGGCTGTTGCAATGACCGAATCATCATGGCTGTTGGGGAACATTAATCAGCAGCTCTTTAACTAGCTTAAATGCTGTACATGCAATGTACCTATACTCAAATAAATTCGGCACATTAATCCTATTAAGACACAATAATTTCCAGCAGCTCAAGACACATTTAAATCTTATAGTAGCTAGGACAAATTAATTATGCAAGGTTAAGACATGTATTAAATCGGCTGGAACTTGGACAAATTTAATAGCAAAAATCGGCTGGACAATTTTAATGACCAGCACATTTAAAGCCAGTCTTAAACTTGACAAATTAATTAACTAATAAATTAAGCTAACTTAAGACACCATTATACGTATTTAAAATGTCCATATTTATACCAATTAAAACACAATTAATTTATTTGAGCTGACTTAAACTAAATTAGCTAACTTATTTAATTTATTCCAGCATTATGCAATTAAATAAAATTAAAGTTGAGCTCAATTGAGCTAGATGGAGCTGAGTTGAGCTCTTAGAACCGAAGGGGAGCTAAGGTCAGCTTGTAAAAAAAATGCATGGGGTCTTCGTTGAGCTGATTTGAGCTTCTTTAATGTGCCCGGCCATGGATTCATCCCATATGTGTTCAATTAAGGCTGAAACGTGATTTTTAAATGCTTTAGCTCGTGCTCGTGTAATGGGACCTTGGGGCAACACAGTCGGGTCCATGCTTGAGCTAGGAGAATTTCGGGGCGTGCTCGCATCAAGACCCCTTTCCTGCAAGCAAGGAACGAATAAGCTACAAAATACAAGCTTGATTTCATTCTACCACATTTTTTAGTCCCAAACCCCTATCAGATTTAGGTAAACAAATCACCTTCCAACAAACACGAGCTCATCAACCCAAACCAACCTTCCATTTCCAAAAGAAGTTAAGATAGTATTGATAAACCTTCTTAGAACACTTTTAAGCATTAGAAATTAACGACTCCAATAGGCTTGCACACTATATATCACAGCCTTAATGAGTTGTAGTCTACCAGCATAACTCAAGTGCTTAATAGACCAACATTGAATCTATTGGTTAAAGCAGCATAGTCAAATTGAGACAACTTTCGAGAAACAAGAGGAACACCAAGGTACCTCATCGGTAGCTTATCAACTTTAAATCATGTGCAAGTAGTCATGAGAGCCAACTCCTCTTGAGGCACCCTAGCAACAAACAATTCACTTTTGGAGGCATTGAAGTGCAACCCAGAAAGTAAGTAAAACTGCTGAAAAATAGAATAAACATTAGCCACTAAATTAGCAGTACCCTTAGAAAAGTAAGAAGATCATCGGCAAACATTAGATGAGTCAACTGCACTCAAAGGCACTTAAGATAATACTTGAAGAGAGCATCTATGACAACAACATCCTATAACCTAGATAACACATCCATTGCAATCACAAAGAAGTAGAGAGAGAGAGAGGATCTCCTTGCCTAATACCTTTCCTCCCTCGAAAGAACACCACAAGGCTTCTATTAAGGGAGATAAAGAATCGATGAGTAGTTAAACAAACTTTAATCCAGTTCAAGAACTTTTTCAGGGAACTCTTGAGCTTGAAGTACTGAAAACAAAAAGCCCTAGTTCAAAGAATCAAACGCCTTTTGAAGATAAACCTTAAAGGTACATCTAGGAGAAATATGTCTTCTACCATACCCTCACATTAGCTCATAAGCCAACATGGTATTATTAGTGATACAACGCCCTCTAACAAAGGTATTCTGACTATTAGAAATCAAAGCAGACAAAAAAGGAGTCATTCTATTAACCAAAACCTTGGTTATGCACTTATAAACTGCACTACAACAAGAAATAGGCTGAAAATCATTTACATAGCTAGGATAATCAAACTTGGGAACCAAGGAAATTGAAGTAGCATTAAAGGAAGCCAATAGAGTGGAGGATGCAAAAAAAAAAAAAAAAAAACCTGAACAACCTCAAGAAAATCAAGCCCCACTATACCCCATGCAATTTTGAAGAAGAAAGCTATGAAACCGTCAGGACCAAGAGCTTTCTCATTCCCTTGCCCAAAAATAGCTATCTTTATCTCATCATTGGTAATAGGGATAGTCAACACACAATGAACATTATTAGATAGTTTAGGTAGTAACTCCTGAAACAAATAATTTGGGCACTCAAGAACATTGGTGTTACAGGCCAATTTTGGCCCAGATACAAAATAGCCCACCTAATATAACCCATTACAAAACCCAAACCCTCAGCCCAATCAACCAAAACCCACCAGCCCAACACTAACCCTAATCTAACCCATTGAACCAACAGAGGCCCAAAACCCATACAACAGCTAACCCTAACTAGCCCCCTGTCCCTCTCCCACTTGCGCCGATTGACTACTCACCTACCCTCTGCAGCACCGCCAAAGGTCACCTCCATCGGCCATCCCCTGCAAAACCAGAAAAGGGACAAGACAACAATTATTAAACAAAATACTGTAGAGGCTATAAAAGCCGATTGGGATTTCTGTAAAAGAGGTTCGGCTGAGATCAATAAGGGAGAATACAAAAAAACTATTCGTTTTTTAAATATTACTACCATTAGCAAGGACACAATACTACACCAAATCAGGGGATTCCAGGAATCAAAAATCAAAAAGGCAAAACAATACCTAAGGTGACTACTGTTATTTTTCGTTTTTTTATTTTTTTTATATATTCTATTTATACCTATATATACATAAATATAAAACATAAATAAAAATTAAAACATAAAAATCAAAAAAAAAAAATTTAAAAATTTTTACCTCAGTGTGACTCGGGGGGGACCGATGTGGCAGCAGTTCTTGAGAGCCCCTCTCTCCCCTCTCTTCTTTCTTCCCTCTCCTCTTCTCTTTTTTTTTTCTCTTCATGGTGTAAAATGATTTTTTTCAAAAATTTTTGACTTATATAGGGGTCCAAAACGCACCGTTTTGGACCCCCTCCGTTTTGGCTAAAAACGACGTCGTTTTGGCCCCGGGTCGGGTCGACCCGACCCGCTCTAGGTCAGGATCCGCGTGTTTTTGAGTGGAAGGGTAAATTGCGCATTTAGCCCTTCCGCTTTTTCAGGCTTTTTCAATCAAATCTTTGCTATTTCAATTTTGGCCCAAAATTTGTTGCGTTTTGCAATCTGGTCCCCCACTTTGCTATGCGTTTTAAAAAAATGGAATTATTCTTTGTCCGACCCTGACGCTTTTTTTCGGCGTTCAAATTGATCCTTTCTTTTATTTTCTTTTTAAATTAGCCCCATAACTTTGTTTTTAATTTAATTTTAATCCTTTTTTGTTTATTTTTTTATACTTTATTAAATATCCATGTTATTTTTATATTATTAGCATTATTAGTATTATTATTATTATTATTATTATTATTATTATTATTATTATTATTAGGTATTGGTAAATATTTTTATGTACGTATAAATATATATATTTATATTTTACCCACTTTATTTTAATATTTTATTAATAAAATGTTTGTTTCCTTTTGTATTCCAATATAATCATCATTATTATTATTATTATTAGTTTATGTTTTGTTATATATTTACAATTATAATACGTATAAATACTTAATATATTCGTATACATCTAGATAATATTATTACCGGTTTTCTTTTATGTATATATATTACTTAAATGTTTTATATATATATTTCATATATTATATATATGTGTTCTTAATACTATACTTCATATACATCATATATTTTAATATTTTAATATTATATTACACATGTATATCTCTATATGTATAGATATATTCTTGTATGCCCTTTTATATTATATGAATATTTTAGTACTTTTATATATATATATATATATATCTATGTTTTTTTACCATACTATGTATATATTATCCATACTTACATTAATACATGTATTTCATTATACGTATATATATACTTTTTATTAGTGTTATTTTTGTATATCGTATTATTCATTTCTATCCCTGTATATACTTTACATATTTATATAAATATATTATTAATAGTTATTATTATTTCAAATGTGTCTATACTATGTATTATTTTATGTATCTATATATTTTATACGTTACACATACACTTTTAATGCTATCTTATATATATTATTACATATATTCTAATATATATATTTGTGAGGCATCATTAATAGTTTTTATATATATATTTATTACTATATTAGATATGTAGATATGACATATATATTAAATATTATTTATATGCATTATGTGTATAGATGTTCAATGTTTTTAGTTGCATATTTTTCATTATTTCACGTATACATTGCGTTTATATTTATGCTACCTTATAGGTATTTTCATATTGTATATATATATATTTTTTTCCTTTTTATATACCCTATTGAATATACACTATCATGTTTATTTTATTCCTAATATTAATACGTATATTTCGTTATTCTCGTATACATATTTTATATATAGTATCATTTCCCCATATCACTATATTTATACCTATTATTTTCACTATTATCACTTATTATTTTGTTTTAATATTACGTATATTTTTTATAAACATCACTTACACGCGTTTTAATGTTTACTTTATATGTATATACATATCATGTATTTTATCCTTACTATTATGAAATTTAGTATATGTTTATTATTTACGTATATATATTTTTATTATTAATAGATAGTTTCAACATTATTATTTTTTATATATTTTACCTTATGTATATATCATTTAATACTATGTTATACATATTTTTTAACATATATCATATACATACTTCTAACATTATTATTACTTTTTGTCCCTATATACATATACTTTCCATAAGTACATACTGTGTCATTAATAGTTACGTATTTTTATTTCATAAATATTTCAAATATTATACGTAGTATATTTCCAATATTATTACTATAAATATATATATGGTCTTCTCGTATTTAATACTATTGCTATCGCAATGCATTACCATTGTCTTTAATATTATCATCATATGTATTTCATGTCTCGATGCATTTCATACTATTATCTTTTGTTTCCCGCCTATTTTTGTATATTAGTTCGTTGTCCATTATTTTAAAACGTTGATTCATGTCTTTATTTACTTCGAAAATCAAGGCAACGTATCGATTTAAACACAATGTCATCGATTTCATCGCTATGTTGGTTGAATATCGGTCGACTCGTGTTAAAACGATATGTCCTTCTCAAAAATAAAAAAAAACTTAAAGATTTCTCGTCTTTTCAAATTGGATCACGATTAAATTATATATATTGAACTCGTATTTTTGAAAATCAAGATAACCCGTGTTTATGAGATACCAATTTTGGGCGTCGCGAGGGTGCTAATACCTTCCTCGCGCGTAACCGACTCCCGAACCCTATTTTTTCTCTGGATTTTAACATAGACCTAAACCCGTCTTTCTTTTGTTCCTAAAATAAATGTATTAGGTGTCCGATCACGCCTAGAAAAAAGATCGGTGGCGACTCCCTGTTTATTTTCAAAAATCAAATTTCGGTTTTCAAGTTCTCAATAAATCGCCACAATTAGCGACCTAGCTAAAATTTTTACGTCGCTACAATTGGAATCAATTACGCAAAGAAGATTCTAATAAAACCCCAAAATATCCGCAGAAATTTGATTAAGAGATTCCAATCGATTACCAGCTACATAAAAAATAGAAGTAACATTGGGTTAATTATTCCTTTTGTATTAAGAGGTAATTTAATTATAATGTAATAAATAAGCTTTTCTTTATGTTATTATTTAAGTAATAAAACTAGACAATAGTTTATTGACGCTATTACACCTATTTAATTATTTATATTGTTAATTCTAAAAAAATTATATACATTATTATTTAAGTCTCTCACTAAATTGTTGTCACGAGTCAATCGAACAATAACTCGGTCAAGGAAATATAGAAAAATTAATAAAATAAAATAAAATAAAAATGCATATGGTGAGATTTGAACCCACCTAATTGAATTGATAAAACCTTAAATTTACCACTTAACCAAAACTTTATTTTTATAAGTTTTATGCATTTTAGTTGGCATAATGACTTTTTTGACCTTTCAACTTTACAAAAAAAAAAAGGTCATTTAAACCTCTATTTAATTTTTTGTCTATTTTAGTCCTTAAACTTGCAGTTTTTTATCAACTCACTACAAAATGGATGGAAAAGTCAACGTTTGTTAACTTTGTTGATGTGACATACATGTGAATTGCCACATAGATTATATGTAAGCATTTAATTAAAATTTTAAACTTAATTTTTTTATAAAATTTATAGAAAACTATTTTTAAAAATTTTAAAAATTAATTAAATATTAACGTTTTATTTAAATGGTAATCCACGTGTATGTCACATCAAAAAAATTAACAAATGCTAACTTTTCCATCCATTTTGTGGTAAGTTGACAAAAAAAATGCAAGTTCAAAGAAACTAAAAGAGTTTAAAAAAAAATTAAATGAAGGCTTAAATGACTTTTTTTCGGTAAAGTTAGAGGGCCAAAAAAATCTGTGTCAAATGAAAATGTATAAAATTTATAAAAATAAAGTTTTGGTTAAGTGGTAAATTTAAGGTTTTATCAATTCAATTAGCATGGGTTTAAATCCCACCATATGCATCCTTTTTATTTATTGATTTTTATTAAAATAAAAATATTAAAATACTCTCAAATAATATAAATTATTTTAATTACAGAAAAATATTTTTATAATTTCTCTAATGAGTTGATGCTCGATTGACTCATGACACCAACATATACTTAAATAATAATATAAATAATCTAGCATGCTTGTTTTTTGCTACCAAGGTCTATTCTAAATCAAAAGTTAACAACATCATTGATTTCAATGTCCACGGTTGATATCCATTCTCACAGTAGTATACTTTGCAGCATTATGTGAATGTGATAAAATTGATATATTTTCTTTAATTTTTTATTAACTTACAGAAAAATTAGAACTTCAAAATTGTTGGAGCATGTGGATTAAAATAAACTTATAAAAAATTAATTGAAAGATTGATCACTTCTTATGGGTTCGTTGAGAATGATTCTGATCTAGTTCGTGGCCTATTAGAAGTAGAAGGCGCTCTGGTGGGTTCCTCACGGACAGAAAAAGATTACGGTCAGTTTGATAATGATCGAGTGACATTGCTTCTTCGGTTTGAGCCGGGGAATCCCTTATATATGATGCAAAATGGATCTTGTTCTATCGTTCATCTGGTGGAGTTGGCCCTGTACGCTGACACTCTCACTCAAGACTATGACGTATGGAGGATTCAGCGGATAAATAGTCAGCAAGTCTCATCAATGAGTTGCGCCTTTCAGAATCCCTTCCTAAAGGAATTGCCATCCGAGTTAGAAGTGGCAAGGCAAAAGTTTGAACGCGAGAAGACCAAGATGTCAAGGGATCTCAGTGCTCTGCAAGAGGAAAATTACCAGCTAAAAATCGATGTTCAGATTGAAAGGTCTAAAACCGAGAAAGTGCGAAAGGAAATGGAAGTTGTAAGAAATGATTTAAGGGACCTTCATCTGGAAAACAAGAAATTGAGAGTCACCATCAAGAATAGCGGGTTGGGCAAATCATCATCGGAATGGAAAGAGGAGATAAGCAACATCAAAGGGGGAATGGAGTTTTGGAAGGGAAAAGCAAAAAAGGAAGAGGAAAGGGCCGCACGGACTATGATGGAGCTAAGGAAGAAGAACGCAGAATATGAAGCTGCGTCTGTCGAGGTAATGACTAGTCGATCTAAATTGCAAGAACTAAAAGAAAGGATGCGGGATTTAGAAGACATACTGCAGAATCGTCAGCAACAATTGGATAGTCTCTTAAAAGCCTTGGAAGAGAAGAACGATTAATATGATAGAGACATTCACGCTTATAAAATAGACCTCCAAGAAAGAGAGATGCAACTAGGCTTCTTGATCAACAAAATTCGTGAAGCGGCCATACAAATAGTACAATTATCAGATGAAGTAGAAGACCTCAGTTGCCAATTCCCGCCGAGTCAACGATCGAGCATATCGGAATTCCTAGAGCGAATAAAGAAATATAGTGAAGTAGCTAGAAAGTTCGTGTAATAGCCAAATCAAAATGACGAAATGTTTTGTAATGAACTCTTTTGATGAATGAAATGCCTAAATAGGGGTTATCTTGAAATCAACACCAAATTCTTGCATATTTATTCATAACTAACAATTCATTCGTCATTTATTCAGCATTTATTTGTCATGCATTCATCTCATTCATTCATTCATTCATTGCATATTTCATAATCGTTCGCTAAGGATAGGATCATATAATACGCAGTTGCAATACTTCAAATCTGGAATCACGCCACTCGTATAGAACGCATCGACAAACTAGAACAATAAAGGCTGAATTAAATGAAAGGATTGAAAGAATAGAAAGAATCCAAAAGGAATTACAAGAGCAATTGGCTAGGTCACAGCAAGAGACGAGAGACTTAATGGTGAGATCACGAGAAGAATCACTCGAACAGAAAGATCAAATGAACAAGATGATGGAGATGATGTCAGCTTTAGTTAAAGGAAAAGGACCCATGCAGAGCCCTGACATCGAGGAACCTCGATCAAGGGTTAATCACAATCAAGACCTGCTCTATCCCTCCAGATTCACTCCACCACACGCCCACGCAGCACAAAGAGGGTACACCCAAGGAGAACCCACAGACCCAGAGCAACGGCCGATGCCACCTGCTCATTTAGGGCAAGGAATATTCATATCAAATCCTGGGGCCAATCCTGCTAATCCAATTGTTCCAGATTTGGACGATCCAGTGGAAATAGCCAGGTTGAGAATGGAGGATCATGAGGCTCAAGAGAAATATAAGAGTTTAGAGGAAAGACTTAAAGCAATTGAAGGCACTGAAGTATTCTCGGCACTAGGTGCTAAAGAACTCAGCTTGGTACCTGATCTAATTTTGCCTCCGAAGTTTAAGGTACCGGATTTTGAAAAGTACGATGGGACAAGATGCCCAAAAGCGCATCTCATCATGTTTTGCCGAAAGATGACTGGCTATGTGAATGAAGACAAACTACTCATACATTGTTTTCAAGATAGTCTAGTAGGATCGGCTCTTCGGTGGTACAACCAGCTTAGTAGAGAAAAGATCCGATCTTGGAAAGATTTGGCATCAGCATTTTGCGAGCAATACAAGCATGTATCAGATATGGTGTCAGACCGGATGACCTTGCAAATGATGGAGAAGAAGCCATCAGAGACCTTTAGACAGTATGCGCAGAGATGGAGGGACGTCTCGGCCCAAGTGTAACCCCCATTAACAAAAACGGAGATAACTGTTCTCTTTATCAACACCTTAAAGGCTCCGTTTTATGACAAACTAGTGGGAAGTGCTACAAAGGATTTTTCGGATATCGTAATATCCGGAGAGCTTATCGAGGGTGCCATCAAGAGTGAGAGGATGGAAGGTTCAGAAGGTTCAAGAAGGGCAGCACCCATGAAGAAGAAAGAACCAGAAGCCCACATGGTGGGAATGGGAAGCCGTTATGCCCCTAATCCGTATCCAAACCAACCCCGACCTTGAAACTATCCACCTCCGAATTTCTATTATCCCCCTCAAACCCCATACTACCAAGCTCCACCTCTTGCCTACCCTGTATACGCCGCAAATCACCAAAGACCCGTCACCACGTTTCCACAAAACACGATACCTAGTCAAAGCCAGCCCAGAAATGAGCCAAGGCCAGCAAGACCTAACACTGAGAGACCATAATTTACCCCCATCCCTGTGTCGTATGGGGAGTTATATCCTAAACTTTTAGAGAAACAGTTGATCTCTCCTCATTACATGGCACCGCTGAAACCCCCATACCCGAAATGGTACGATCCGAATGCCAGTTGCGCATACCACGCCGGAAACCAGGGGCACTCTACGAAAAATTGTCTGGCCTTCAAAAGGAGAGTTCAATGACTCATCGACGCGGGCATTCTGCGATTTGATTGTACTGGCAGTACGACCGGGAACCCATTCCCAAACCACACCGAAGGGAATGTAAGTGCAGTAGGAGAGGAGGACAAACGACAAAGTAGAAGATGGGTTTCTGAAATAAGAGCACCTCTGCAGAAAATTTGGGAGGTACTGGTTGAAAAAGGTTTACTCTGTCGTCCTAACGGTGTGTTCGAAGGAAAAATTACAAAGGGTCAAAATTTTTGCGAATTCCATGGTTTTGAGAGGCACGACATTTAGTCCTGCGAAGAGTTCAGGAGATTGCTGCAAAATATGATAGATAATAAGGAGATCGAGATCTTTTATAAAGGTGAAGAGACCGATAGAGGAGAAATATGTGCCTCCGACAATCAATCTTCAGGTTTTCCGTATAGTGCCGACCGACCATAATAATTTATTATGATGCAAAGAAAGAACCGGTAAAACCGAAGATGATTATTGAAGTACCAACTCCTTTCCCCTACAAGGACGACAAAGCCGTACCATGGAAGTATGATATTAATATCGTCACACCGGAAGGTGGAAAGTCTGAAGTCACAACTGGAGATGTTGGAGAGGTAGGTCATTTTACCTGAAGTGGGCGGTGCTATTCTAAAGAAGTCGAGCCAGCAAAGAAAAACAGTGACTTGAAATAAAAGGGAAAGGCAGTGATGAATGAGGCGAAGATGAGCAAGAAGTTCCACCCGCACCACACAAATTAAAAAGCCTGTGGATGAGGAAGAAGCACGAGAATTCTTAAAGTTTATCGAGCACAGCAAGTACAACGTGGTGGAACAGATTAAATAAGCGGACCGGCCGAATCTCGATCCTATCTCTCTTTATTAAACTTCGAGAGCCACACCGAAATGCTTTGTTGAAGGTGCTGAATCAAGCTTACGTATCAAATAACATATCTGTTGAGAAGCTTGATCGGTGGGTAAATAATTTGAATGCGGATAATTTCATTTCTTTTAGTGACGATGAAATACCGCCAAACGGTAGAGGCTCTGTAAAGGCACTGCATATTACGACTCGCTGCAAGGGCTATATAATACCAAATGTGCTCATCGACAATAGGTCGGCACTCAACGTTATGCCTTTGGCCACACTTTCCAGGATCTCGATGAATCTATCCTATTTAAGGCCTTGTCATTCCACGGTAAGGGCTTTCGATGGGACGAGGCGCGAAGTCATGGGAAAGATTGAAATTCCTCTGGAAGTGGACCCGTATATATACGATGTGGAATTTCAAGTCATGGACATTACACCGTCATATAATTGCCTCTTGAGAAGACCCTGGATCCATTCTGCAGGAGCAGTCCCATCATCTATCCACCAAAAGGTGAAATTTATTATGGATGGCTGTTTGGTCACCGTCGAGGGAGAAGAAGACATTGTAGCATCTATTTCTACTGACACACCATACATTGAAGTGAATAAAGATGCTGTCGAATGTTCCTTTCGATCCCTTGAATTTGTCAATGCCACATTCGTCGCCGAGGGAAACAGAATTCCTGTACCAAAACTCTCAAGAAATACCAAAATGGGTGTCAGGTTGACTGTAGGAAGAGGGGCTCGAACAAAAAGAGGTTTAGGGAAATACCTGCAAGGAATAGCCAGGGCTCTGAAACCAGTGCACCACAAGGCCAGATACGGTTTAGGTTTTCAGCTGGACATACGTCAAAGAAGGAGATAATGGAAGAAGGATCAGGAAAGAAGAGTCGCAAGGACCTTAGGCCGGGAAATAGAATGGGAGCCTATAGCATACCCTCCTTTGTCAAAAACATTTACGTCTGCAGGAACGATGTACCCCGAACAAAACAATACACGAAGCTCACTGTTAATCATTGAAAGGGGTCTCCAAAATGTCAGTGTAAATGTCATTGACAAAGGAGATGGCGCAAGTAAAGACATCTCAGGGATACGCCCTTGTCCCCCGGACTTTATGTTGAACAATTGGACTGCTGAAGACCTTCTTGTAGTTTATAAGTCTTCAGAGTAATGCTCAAACATTAACCCTTTATTGTGTCCTTAGATATAATAGAATTCTTTTGTAAGAGCTTGCATTCGCTCTTTATCATTCAAATGAATATCAATGAAGATGCATTTTGTCACGATCTTTCACATATTTAATTTCATAATCATTTTCTCATTTCATAGCCTATCCTTACATCTGCTTCATACCATGCCATAACATCTCATCTTATCTTCAATACTTAGATGTCCCTCTATAGTTTCCTTTTCCATTCAACTTTCAGGTGCTCAGATATCAACGGCATGAACGAACCCGTCACGAGTCCTGAAATCGATTTTAAGAAGGCTGTTTGTTTAGGAGAATTCGAAGCCGAAGAAAATGCTGAAGACTATGTCTCGTCTCCTGACTTGTTAAGAATGGTGGAACAAGAGGATAAGTAGATCTTGCCTCATCAGGAATCTGTTGAAACAATAAATTTGGGAACTGAAGAAAGGAAGCAAGAAGTGAAGATTGGGACCTCTATTTCGGGAAACACCAGGCATAATTTATTTGCTTTGCTCCGTGAGTACAAAGATGTATTCGTATGGTCATATCAGGGCATGCCGGGATTGGATGAAGATGTAGTGGTTCATAAACTCCCATTAAAGCCAGAATGCAAACCCATCCAACAAAAGCTAAGACGGATGAGACCTGAGATGTTGTTGAAAATAAAAGAGGAAGTCAAGAAGCAATTTGACGCTGGTTTCTTACAAGCCTCCAAATATCCAGAATGGGTGGCTAACATAGTCCCGGTACCAAAGAAAGACGGTAAAGTACGAATGTGCGTGGATTATCGTGACTTGAATCGAGCAAGTCCAAAAGATAATTTTCCTTTGCCACACATCGATGCGTTGGTAGATAACACAGCCAAGCATTCATTGTTTTCGTTCATGGATGGATTCTTGGGTTATAATCAGATAAAGATGGCTCCGGAAGATATGGAGAAAACTACCTTCATAACGATGTGGGGAACATTCTGCTATAAGGTAATGCCGTTCGGATTGAAGAATGCCGGGGCAACATATCAGAGAGCTATGGTGACATTGTTCCATGATATGATGCATAAAGAAATAGAGGTCTACGTCAATGATATGATTG